>OZ012663.1:83488291-84984943 GCA_963942545.1 Oxycera nigricornis
TAACGCAATTATTCAAAATGGTCATAACGCGAGAAAATCCCTTCAGTCGGCGTAATAATAAAAACGGCTTCCATTTTCGCTAGCGCCCCTTTGTCTTTCAAGCGTCGATATGAAAATAATAAATAGCGTAGAAAAGGCTTTGTAACCAGCCTCCTACGATTGATCCGCAAGAGTGTTCAATCAACTTACCCACTTTAAATTCTTACGTATTCAATGGAAGCTCCCGTAGATGATACGATGAATATAAACCCATTCCAATTACTGCGATCATTACCTATCATGATTATTATGTAAAATAGCATTATTTTCATAAATATTTTTGTAGTGAATATTACTGAGAAGTTGAGATACACAAGGGTCAAAACTCGCGGCTTGTAGTTCGTATGAATTTGTGCAATTTTCAATACATTCAGTGCAACTGTTTTAAATCCAATAAAAAACTGCAAAAAAACTAAATTTGTTTTTCTCAAAAAAATATTTCCTCTCTTCTTACTGTTGGAAATCCGTTTTTTGCAAAATCAAGTATTTTAAAAAGTTGTCATCAAATAAACAATCAATTTAGTTTCGTTATTCCTAAAAACATTCATTTAAAAACAATAAACAATGAACATTTACAGTGAGTAAGAGAGCGTCTATTAATAACGTAATAAACCTTTGTGAATCTCTTAACTCCATTTATTTTAGGGTTTGTTAGATTTCTATTAATTTTTACTCTATCTTAAGATTGTATATGTTTTATATATAATCAGATATCGATTACGGCATACGACATGTTGTTTTAAAATCAACTGTAAAATAAGAAAGATTGTTAGTCTTTCTAATGTAAAATGGCAAAAGAGTACAAAATTTACCTTGTGTTTATGTGATAACCTGGCATAGATGGCATCAATACCACGGGTTACGATAAATTTGCACAAAAATCCTCAAAAACGTATTTGTCAGTAGCCCAGAGTGAATATGGGTACTGTTTTTTTGAGTGTGTGTACCAGATTTATGTAGAGCTAACGTGGATTACTTCCTATCTCTGGTGAAGATCGGACCCATCGAACATCCTAGTTGCTTTTTGGCTCAAAATTTAGGCAACAGCAAGCCTACATATGTACCGCAATTGAGAAGGATTTGCCAAATAGCTTCCGGGGTCAAGCTATATTCGAAATGAAAGTACCACAGTCAGCAAGTCGCAACCAACAAGTTTCTCACCAATGCTGGCAGGAATAAGTCCCTGGTAAGCTGTCAAGGAAGTGCAAGCACAATCTAATTGCAAAGCTTTGGATCGATCGCCGTATGGAGTAAATCATCATTTGAACGCTTTAACTCAGTTATCTTGTTGAAAATAAGTAAGCTGCACTCATAGAGGACCAAAATTAATAGAACCAAAAATTGGATTCATTAACTTTTCAATATCAATGTTCGCCTACGTCCTTTTATTTTTCAAGCGTGGATTAAAAATAGCCACTTTAAAACCACCCCTCCGAACATTTGCTCCATTTACAGAAAAGTGCTGTGACGTGTTATGTCTGATTTTGGACAGCAGTACATTTGAGTGGAAAGTAGAAGTGATTTCAGAATAAAAGTAGTTAATATAGAACAAAATTCAAACTCACATAGAATCTATCATAGCCCAATTAGGAAACTATCCTGCATGAGGTCGTTTTAACTCGTTATTGCTTCGGTAAGGGCGTTTGCGTACTTCGTCATATTTTTACCACGATGCTCTGTTTAAATCTAAAATTCAAATCATATGAAAGACAAAACTGTAATTATAGTATATAAATCTTCCTGCACGTTCAACCTAAGACACCCCATATAAAATTTTAAATAAATGCATTTCTACGCAATACATCATGTCTTATTTAACCAAACTTATGAACAACTTATGTAAATGAGATTGTAGCTGAATGTTGAAAAGCGTTTATTTGTCGCCCAAATGAATTCACTGCAGAATGAACATTCACTACCGTTTCATACAGATGTGTGGCTCTATACATCTGCATGCCGATCCCAAACCCGGAAGATTATCGTCTGTTTGAATTCCAGGATCTCGTCGGTGTCTGTATTGTTGCACGCGACGATACAGCAGTCTAGGCAGCCTCCTATTATCCTGCATATCGTAGTTAGTTAAAACTTCACACCAAGTGGAGGTTCTTTTACAGCACCGTTACTGAAGATAAGACTTAATGAATTGCATTATTCTGCATAAATTCTTATCTGCACCGCCACAAAGTAATTCGCAATTCCCTGAATTTTACGACACGCCGGCAGAAAAAGCCTTTTCTCGTCTAAAATATTAGCTAATTCCCTTTAATTTATATTGTGTGGCAGAAATAATGAGCACCACATGCATTCACAAGTGCAAATAATCACTAACCGCAGCCGCATATCATCAAATCAAAAGGTCCTTATTAGCACGTCGCGGCTAATGCTTAGTCGCATTGAGGCAGTTCTGTGTGTGCCAAATTTGGCGACATTGCAACCAAGTCATCAATTAAATTGCAATCAAAGTCTGATTTGACCACACCAACTGCAACTCGACATAATGGCACAATTTACAACCGCAGTGTTGACCAACGCTTTGAGTAATTCCACGGACACATGAAAACCGTATAAAGCTGAAGATGCATGATACTAATTGTCCTAGCTTGGTTCCGTTTATCAGGAGGTTATTGTTTAGAGCTTTCCATGGTGGCATAAAAACTTCAAAATAGTATTATTGAATAGAGAAACATCTCACAATAGGATAAAAAGCGGATTAAATACAGCAAAATTTTTGAAATTTCCTATTCACATCAAGTTCTTTTCATCAAAGCATTGTGAACTTAATGTTATTTATTTTAATAGAATTTTTTGGGCAACGAGAAAATGTTCTGTATTAATTCTAAATAGTATATGATCATCGAAACATTCATTATTCATTCGAATTGAGTGTTTTAGGACTGTTGGTTCGAACGAAATGTATATTAGTAGTACATTGTGTACTAACTTATGTTGCATTGTAATATGATTAACAATATAATCCATCACATTAATTATTGTTTTAGTTTTTTTTCCATAAAAGTTTCTGATCAAGTCCTTTCTAGTGTTAATTAGAGCATTTAAAGAAATTTTCATGGAGTCAAATAGTTAAATTATATTCTTTGGTGGCAGTTTTTAACTTCCCAGTATATGGGAAGTTCTTGTAATCGCCTCGAAAATCGAAATTGAAATTTTCAACTTTTCTTTACGTTTTAAGGTCTATAGAGTATATATAAAGTGTTTTTAAAAAGAAGTATGTATGTGTGTGTGTGTGTGTGTACGTACGTACGTACGTACGTGCGTTCGCGGGCTGTTTTTCTACGAGCATAACTCACGTAAACAAAGTCGTATCGACTTTGTTGAGGTGTCAATCGAAGCGTCTTTGCAATCTTAAGAGCTGATTAGTTTTTGGAAAACTTCGGTCGGGGGGTTTGCTGTTTTCACCCCTTGAAGGTCAACCATGTTATGCGCTATATCTCACGAACCAAACATGCGATTTCCATCATTAAGGTGTCAATCGACGCGTATTAACATTTATGTGATTCTATCAAATTTTTAAAAAAAAATCTTTGGATCCGTTTTTTAATTTTTTTAAAAAAAGTTCAAAAAATTAGGTTTTTTTTCAAAAACACAAAATTTTTAACCTGATTTTCAATCCTAAGTAATCAATGTTTATATTATTTATATACTCCAAATAGTTCTTGTGAAAAAATCAGCAAAATTTTTTTCATGTTTACAAAAAAAATTAAATAAAAAATAGTAAATCATTAAACGTTCAAGGTCATTTACGTCATTCATTATATCTCGAGAACCAAATATAATCTTTCCATCATTAAGGTGTCAATCGACGCGTATCAACATTTTTATGATGTTTTTATATATTAAAAAAATTGGTAAAGCGTTTTTTACGATTTATTAATTTTTTTTAGAAAAGTAGTGTTTTTTTCATAAAAAATTCCATTTTGAACCTGATTTGTACATCGTAATAATAAATGTTTGTAAAATATATAAAATTTTATCAATTTTTGTAGAGAAACCAACAAAAACTTTTCTCATGATTACAAAAAAAATTAAATAAAAAATAAAAAATCATTCAAAGTCATCATGTAAAAAGGGTTCATTCGAATCATTATACCTTAAATCTCTTATTCTAAAGACATTGTTGTATAGTCAATCAAAGTTTATTAATATTTGCAAAATTTGAGCAGATTTTCAATAGTCTTCACAGCACCATGTTTAACTTTAATGAAAAAACTGCTTTGTAACCTGTCCCCCCTCCGATTGATCCGAGTGAATAATCAATCAAACCAATGCACCAAAATCCTTACGTAATCAATTGACGCTCCCGTAGATGTTACGATTAATATTAAATCATTCCAATAATTTTTATGAGAGGTACATTTTTATTATTTGAAGTAGTATTATTTCCATAACTTTTATTGTGTTTAATATTTTTAATATCTATGTAGATATTACTGGGAAGTTGACCGTGTGGACCTCATGGGTCGCACCTCATGGCTTGTTTTTCAAGTGTTTGCTGCGATTTTTTTCAAGAATTTCAGTAAAAATTTTGATGTTTATATTGAGGAGCTAATTGTGATTTTTTCAACAACTACTAGTACTACAGGTTGTCCTTTCAATTTTTATAGATTTCAACATTTTTAACTTCCCAGTATATGAAAAGTTCTTGTAATCGCCTCGAAAATCGAAATTGAAATTTTCAACATTTCTTTACGTTTTGAGGTCTACAGAGTATATATAAAGTGCTTTTAGAAACGGAGATGTGTGTGTGTGTGTGTACGTACGTTCGTGGACACTTTTTTCTGCGAGCATAACTCAAGTAAACAAAGTCATATCGACTTCGTCTTTGCAATTTGAAGAGCTGATTAGTTTTTGGGATACTTTGGTTGGGGGGGTTTGCTGTTTTGACTCTTTGAAGGTCATTTCTGTCATGCGTTATATCTCGCGAACCAAACATACGATTTGCATGGTTGAGGTGTCAATCGACGTGTATTAGCATTTGTGTGAATCCGTCAAATTTTGAAAAAAATTGTTGTAGCCGTTTTTTAATTTAAAGAAAAAAAAGTGCAAAAAATTGGGTTTTTTTATAAACAATAAATTTTCAACATGATTTACGAAACACAGTATTCAATTTTTATAAAATTTATACATTTCAAGTAATGTTAGTAAAAACAACATCAAAACTTTTTTTCATGCGTAAGAGAAAAATTAAATAAAAAATAAAAAGTCATTAACAGGCATCATGATTTTCAAGGTCATTTCTGTTGTGCCTTATACATATCTCGCGAGCCAAACATACGATTCGCATGGTAATGCTGTCAATCAACGCGTATTAACATTTGCGTGAACCTATCAAATTTTGAAACAAATTTTGAAAAACATCGTCGAAGCCGTTTTTAATTTTTTTAAAAAAAGTGCAAAAAATTGTGATTTTTTTCAAAAACAATAAATTTTTAATCTTATTGTCAAGTCCAAGTAATCAATCTTTATATAATTTATATACTCCAAACAGGTTTTTTGAAAATGCCATCAAAATTTTCTCTCATGACCACAAAAAAATATCAAATAAAAAATAAAAAATCATTAACAGTCATCTTGATCTTCAAAGTCATTTCTGTCATGCGTTATATCTCGCGACCCAAACATAGGATTTGCATTATTAAGATGTCAATGAACGCGTATTAATATTTTTGTAAATCTGTTGCATTTTTAAAAAAAAATCGTTGGAGCCGTTTTTTAATTTAAGAAAAAAAAATGCAAAAAATTAGGTTTTTTTTCATAAACAATAAATTTTTAACCTGATTTGCGAAATGTAGTAGACAATGTTTATAAAATTAACATACTCCAAACAATGTTTGTAAAAACACCATCAAAACTTTTCCCCATGATTACGTGAAAAATTAAATTAAAAATAAAAAATCATTAAAACTCATCATGATTTTCAAGGTCATTTTTATCATTCACTATATCTCACGAACCAGATATAATATTTGCATCATTAAGGTGTCAGTTGACGTGTATTAACATCTTTGTGAAGGTTTTAACATTATAAAAACTCGTTTCAGCCTTTTTTTAATTTAATAGAAGAAAATGCAAAAAATTATAGTTATTTTCATAAAAAATATTTTTTAACCTGATTTGCACAGCACAGTAATAACTGTTTATAAAATTTATGCATTCTTATCAGGTTTTGAAGAGAAACCGGCAAAATTTTCTTCAATGATTATGAAAAAAACTAAATTAAAAATAGAAAAATCATTCAAAGTTACCATGTAAAGAGGGTTCATACGAATGCTATTACCATGTATCTTTTATTCTAAAAAACTGTTGTAAATTCAATCAAAGTTTTAAAATATTGCATAATTTGAACAGGTTTTTGATAGTTTTTATAGTCTTTTAATTAAAAAACCGCTTAAGTTTTGAAAACCAAGAAAATTTTTCAAGACCAAAAAAGCCCCCACCGATTGATCCTCGTGAATATTCAATCTGTCCTCATCGACCAAAAACTTTACGTAATCAATGGACCCTTCCGTAGACGATATGATTCATATTAACTAATTCCTGTTACTGCTATGAATACCTCTCATTATTGCAAGGTTGTTGATGTTTATGTAGATATTACTGGGAAGGTGACCGTGTGGACCTCATGGGTCGCACCTTGCGGCTCGTTTTTGATATAAAAATAACTTAGCTTCTTTTCAACGTTGGGAGGTGGAAATCTTCAAAAGATACCAAACAGCTCCTGCCTCTCGGCATGCCGGATTTCTACCGACTAAAATCACCTCCGTTTTCTTCGATCACTCTCTCCATCAAAATTTAGTAATTCTCCGAATTTAAAATTTTAGGACATTGTAATTCTTAGACGATAAGAATTGGTATAAGTGATAGTACCAAATCTGTAAATTTTAGTGTCCTTTTAGTTAGATTAATAGTTCAGTCTATATGTTTATAAATTGTTTCCTGTTGATAACATGTTTGGTTTTGAGTTTAGTGGAGCTGATTGTACTTGTAACTTATTTCGAAGGTTGGTCCTGAAGTTTTAAAGGAAGTTGAATTCGCTATGTTTTCAATTTTGTCCAGTAGTGTATTGTAAAAGTTAGCTGCTCTGTTGAATGGGTCTTCTTTTAGCCGATCAGTTCTGGCAAATGCGATAGCTATATTATTTATGTTTCTCTTTCTGTAAGTGTTTTTTCCCACATTTCACAGTGGTGTACTCATTACGGTGTAAATTCTTATGTATGAGTTTAGCTTTTTCCATGGAAATCATGCCTTGCAAAATCAATTCTTGGGTTGTTTTGTAAACTTCGCTCGTTGGAGTTGACATATGGAGATTGTAAATGATCTCATACGCTTTGGTTACTAATCTGGAGATGGTCATGGGGCTACCTTCAGAAGTTTGGCTCCAATTCAAAATGCCGTAGGAAATTTTGGAAAGGAGATGCGCATACATAATTCGGATTTTATTTTTCTTTGGAAAGAAGTAAAAGCGACGTAGAAGACCAATGAAGACAGCCAGTTTTTCCCTTAGATGATTTATGTGTGGAGTCCATGTTAGTTTCTCGTTTATTAGAAGTCCTAGATATTTTATTTGTTCTACTCTCTGGAGGCTTGTGTCATTGATTTTTACGTGTGGTTGTATGTCAGTCTTGTTCTTTTGTTTGAAAACAATATATTTTGTTTTCCCCGCGTTTATTGCTAATCTACTTTGTAGAAGCCAATACCAATATCTGTCCAGGTCAGCATTCAATTTTTTGTCCAATTTCGAGATTAGTTCTACTTGAGTATACGAGCACAGAGTCATCTGCGTACATAACCACTTTCGCAACAAGGTCTGCTTTTTTTATGGAGTTGATATAAAGTAGAAATAGCGTTGGTCCTAGGATCGAGCACTGCGGGACACCTATGCTAAATTCAGCAATTTTGCTTTTGACACCTCCAATTAAGTTACTGTCAAGTAACTGCGTATCAATTTATTTGCTTTTCCAACAATTCCATATTCACCAAGCCTGGTGATTAAAGTTGCACGTGTAACCGTGTGGAAGGCTTTCTTTAGGTCCACAAAAACTGCTGCAACGTAGTGGCTCTTATCCAAGTATTCATTTACAAATCTAATTACATCAGGAATGGTATATGTTGTACCTTTGACCGTCTGGAATCCGTACTGGTTTCTATCCAAGATTTCGTTTTGCAATAAGAATTTTTTGATTCTAGAATCTACAATTTTTTCGAGGATTTTACTTAAGGAATTCAAGAGTGAGATTGGTCTGTAATTGTTTGGGTCAGTTTCATCACCCCCTTTAAAAATCAGAGAGGGAGATTTTTAAGTATCCCGGAAATCTTCCCTGCCTAATACATTTATTTATTAATTTCGCGAGAGGTCATCAACGAAGATACCATCATCATATGTGGTTTTGATAACATGTACAGTGGTTTCCACTCAAGATGGTACAGCTTGGTATCCGAACTTCAATAAATATGTTCCATCACTAAAAGCCGCACTTCATTCAACAGCTTTATGGAAGCAATTCACACAGACCTACTTAATCAAAAAAATGTTGCAAATGATGGAAACAAGAAGATTGGTTTGGAACAAAAATCGCTCGAATTTTAATCTCAACCTGTTTTTGATCAGTCTGTGAGCCAGATATTGCACTTTGAATAGCTGTAGACGTTGTTCAGTGTCTTCACTTTAGTTTACAGCCAAATAAGTGATTCTCCGGTGGTTTGCCAAGAATTTGCAAATAGGGCCTCATACGAGAAAAGAAGTAAAGAACGCCGTTATTCATTACTTTAAAAGTGTAACATTTTTCCGGGTAATGGGTTAAATTGTCCAGAAGAATATCGTAAAATATCAACGGAAAAAAACTTTATGCTGAAGATGAGTGGTAGATATTACAATATATAAAGAAAAACCTAAAAAAGGAAGCACTAAAACTAGCATCTGAAGTTAAACAGCATTTATACCAGAAGAATCGTGCTGAAACTGTCCGAGGCATGCTCCGAAGCAAGGAATATAGCGGACGGGTAGCTAGAAAAAAGCCAACAACAAACCAGTAAATTAGAAAATCGTTTGCACAAGATTATCTTAAGAAGAATCCTGAGTTTGGGAGTATACTATTATTTAGTGATGAGTGTAAATTTAACATCATTGGATAAGACAGTCGCTTGTATGTCTGGAAAAGGTAAAGAACATTCGAAGAAAAATCTTCGCCCTAATGTAAAACATGGACGTGGTTGATTAAGGTTTTGATGATGCATAGCAGCGCCAGGAATGGGAAATCTCAACTTAATATGTCTATTTAGACATTCTTCTTCAAAGTTTCAAAGTAAGCGTGGGAAAACTACGCATAATAATTTTGCACTCTACCAAGATAATGATCTTAAAAATTCTTTTTTCTTTGTCGAAGAATGGTGTTTATATATCTGCCCGTCGAAATCACTGGATTCAAATGCTATAGAGCATATGTGGCCCAATCTGGACACAAAAATTAGGAAACATCTAATTTCTTACAAGAATTAACTGAAAAGACGTCACCTAAAATATTGGATTGAAATTTCTCTGGAATATACTAATAAACTAGTGGATTCAATGCCGAAACGCTTAAATGAGGTTCTCCGCAATAAACATCTACTAGCAAAGGGCAAGCCAGAAAATGAGTTTTTTTAGGTTATAGCTAAAAGAAAGTATACGCACTTCTTCGTTGTGATGAATTTTATTCCCAGTATATGGCAATTCTTGTTATCGCTTTGAAAACCAAAATTGACATCCATTAATACATTGATATAAAGAAAACTACTAAACACTACCTTTTAATGAAAACCTTTTAAATCATATGATCTTGCAAAGTATGTTTTTCAAGATCATATGCTTTAGAAAGCTTTCATCAAATAAAATGATGAATTTTAATGACTTTTTATTTTTATTTTTTTTTGTAATCATGAAAAAAAAAGTTGGTGGTTTTTTTTACAAAAACTGTTTGGAAGATATAAATTATATAAACATTTATTACTGCGCCTTGAAAATCAGTTTTGAAAAAAACCTAATTTTTTGCACTTTTTTTCAAAAAAATTAAAAAACGGCTCCAACGATTTTTTTGGAGATTTGTTAGAATCACGTAAATGTCAATACGCGTCGATTGACACAATGATAAAGCAAATGGTTTTTTTGGTTCGCGAGATATAGTGCATGATAGGGTTGACTTTCAAGGCGTGAAAACAGCAAACCCCCCCCGACCGAAATTTTCCAAAAACTATTCAGCTCTTAAGATTGCAAAGACGCTTCGATTGAAACCTTAACGAAGTTGATACAACTTTGTTTACGTGAGTTATGCTCGTACAAAAACTGTCCGCGAACGCACGTACGTACGCACGTACATACACACACACATAATTCTTTCTAAAACACTTAAAATATACTCTAAAGACCTCAAAACGTAAAGATATGTTGCAAATTTCAATTTCGATTTACGAGGCTATTACAAGAACTTCCCATATACTGGGAAGTTAAAAAAATCAAAACTATTTTTGACGTCGATGTTTTCCACGCCTTATCCAATAGATGAAAAACAAAATGCTGTGCTGCTTTCATTAGACGGGATATGTATTATTTTATTTTTGTAGATACGTATTTCGAGCACAAGTTGTGAGCTTTTTCATTACCTTTCAATAGTAATCCAGTACAGCCATAGATTGATTGGCCTATATATATTACCAAACCTCAGGAAAGAGAAGAGGTATCAAAACAAGAACTTAATTATAATATTAAAATGCGATCTTTTTTGGAATGGGAAACCTAGCTCAACTGAATAATTTTATGACCTATCCTGGCACGTAGATTTCAGGTCAAGAAAGATCTCGCGGCTTGTTTTAATGAAAAAAACTGCTTAAATTAAAAAAAAACACTTTTTTCCAATCATATTTTTGTTTGTGGTAATCATTGATTTGAAAGGTACTATGATATTTCTAGAATGAATAAAGGTTGATAAGAATAATATTACCTAATACTCTGTTTTCAAAAGAAGTCTCGTGTTTCTCATTTTTAATTTTGTCAATCTTTGCTTTTCGAAATTAGATGTTTTAATTTCTTATCAAATCTTCAATGTTAACTATATTTTTTTATGTTTTAAAATAATCAGATATCAAATTTTTAATGCGTATAATATTTTGTTTAATGATCAACTACCAAATAAGACATGATTATTTATGTTCGAAGGTAAAATGGTGCGATGGTCCAGATCCAAAGGTAGTCAAGACTTTTCAAAATCAAATGTTATAAGAAGCATTCATCAAATAAAAAATCTTAGTTTACAGTAGTTTAGTATCTTCATTTGTTAATGTTCGTTAGATTCCGAATACTTCCTACCCCGTTTTATGTAATATATAAAAATTTTCACAAATAATTGAACAGTGATCATTTGCAGCATGTTTTTTTCGCAATAACGACTGCCAAATCTGAAAAGATTATTAGTCCTTTCAATGTAAAATGGTGGGATAATACACATTGTTTGTCTACGCAACACAAATGGAAAGGTTGGTCGCAACTATCCAAAATGACAATCATGTGCCAAAATCTCTTTAGTAAATACAAAAACTGTATTCAATAACCTAAATAATCTAAAATTTTGGCAACACATTCGCTAGATCCCTTTTGTCTTTCAAGCATCGATATGAAAATAACAAGGAACGTTGAAAAAGATTTGTAACCCGCCTTTTGATTAACATAAACTAATTCCATTTTGTAAGTTATTTCTATTATTAATATTTAAAGCATGATTATTTTTATTCTTACTATCGTATTGATTTTTAACTTCCCAGTATATGGGGAGTTCTTGTAATCGCCTCGAAAATCGAAATTGAAATTTTCAACATTTCTTTACGTTTTGAGGTCTATAGAGTATATATAAAGTGTTTTTAGAAAGGGAGATGTATGTCTGTGTGTGTGTGTACGTACGTACGTACGTACGTTCGTGGACACTTTTTTCTACGAGCATAACTCACGTAAACAAAGTCGTATCGACTTTGTTAAGGTGTCAATCGAAGCGTCTTTGCAATCTTAAGAGCTTATTAGTTTTAGGATACTTCGGTCGGGGGGGTTTGCTGTTTTGACCCTTTGAAGGTCATTTCTGTCATGCGTTATATCTCGCCAACCAAACATACGATTTGCATCCTAGAGGTGTCAATCGACGCGTATCAACATTTGTGTAAATCTATCAAATTTTTAAAAAAAGTCTTGAACCCGTTTTTTAATTTAAGAAAAAAAAGTGGAAAAAATTAGGTTTTTTTTCATAAACAATAATTTTTTAACCTGATTTGCGTTAATAAGTAGACAATGTTTAAAAAATTTATATACTCCAAACAATGTTTGTAAAAACAACATCAAAACATTTTGTCATGATCACGTAAAAAATTCAATTAAAAATAAAAAACTATTAAAAGTCATCATGATTTTCAAGGTCATTTTTATCATTCTCTATATCTCACGAACCAGATATAATATTTGCATCATTAAGGTGTCAGTTGACGTGTATTAATATCTTTGTGAAGTTTATACATTATAAAAACTCGTTTCAGCGTTTTTTTAATTTAATAGAAGAAAATGCAAAAAATTATAGTTTTTTTCATAAAAAATATTTTTTAACCTGATTTGCACAGCGCAGTAATAAATGTTTATAAAATGTATACATTCTTATAAGGTTTTGAAGAGAAACCGGCAAAATTTTCTTCCTTGATTATAAAAAAAAATTAAAAATAAAAAATCATTCAAAGTTACCATTTAAAGAGGGTTCATACGAATGCTTTTACTTTATTTTTTTTATTCTAAAAAATTGTTGTAAATTCAATCAAAGTTTTAAAATATTGGCATAATTTGAGCAGATTTTACATAGTTTTCATAGTCTTTTATTTAAAAAAAATGCTTAAATTATTAAAACCAACAAAAATTTTCAAGACCAAAAAGGCCCCCACCGATTGATCCGCGTGAATATTCAATCTGTCCTCATCGACCAAAAACCTTACGTAATCAATGGACCCTCTCGTAGACGATATGATTTATATTAACTCATTCCTGTTACTGCTATGAATACCTCTCATTGTTGTAATGTTGTTGATGTTTATGTAGATATTACTGGGAAGTTGACCGTGTGGACCTCAAGGGTCGCACCTCGCGGCTTGTTTTAAATATGCACGGAGATATAAAAAATATTTAAAACAACCCTCGCGGGTAGTTTCGGACTTGAAGGGTCATAGCTTGTTTGTTGCAATGATTTTGTTGAAGATTAAAACTTTCAACATTCAATTATGAACAGTTAAACTAATATTCCAATGAAGAAATATTTTATTTACGACTATTGTAAGACACGATTTTAATTTTTCCTTGAAAATGTTCAAAAGCCGTTTGACGATGGAAGATTCAAAACTTTTCCTATAATCATCAGTCATTTATTTTGAAAAACTGAAAACAATCCCAAGCACATGGTATTGAAACAGCATATTGACTGAACAACTCCACCCTCCTTCTACATGAAACGTTCAGGTCCCTACGAACAATAATAATGGCAGCAAAACTGAAAACCATTTTCTATCCTCTTTGTTGAACACCCAGGAGATGCTTCTTGTCTTCGTGACCATCGTTCGCGTTGTCCGGAAAAATCCAACAGATATTGATTGGGGACAATTTTTAAGTTATTGAAAGTAATCGAAAGAAATTTATTATTTCGGATTGTTTTACTATCACTCTGTCCGTTTCGCCCATCGCCATTATATCCTGTCATCAAAAACAGAAGGAGTAAATGTCCAAGCTGGCATGGGGTCTGAGTGAACGAATATGATGGTTAGACGGAAAAATTTGCCGGAAGATATGAACTCTTCCTTTTCCTTTAAGCTTCTGCAAATAATTGCTGGACGATGAGCATCAAAGACAGGCGTATGCTCGAGGAGATCTTTGTGTATGTTGCCGTAACATTTCAGAAAATCATAATCATCACAAAACATGCTCAATTCCTAAGAAGAAGAAGGTGAATGAATAGAATTCTATCGGACACTGTGTTTATTACAAACTTTAGTGTCTTTTTCTTGAATGTGACAAATGAAATTATTAATACCTATAAACATCAACAGAGCTAAACTCGTGTAAATTTCCAGGATTTTGGAAATAAATATTATTTGAAAAATATTTTGAAAATAAATTCTGTTTAACAAACACCCAATTTATTGTTAGTTTCCCATCCAGAGTGGCTTGAAAACTTCTCAATGATTGAATCGTCTGAATTTTTAAAAAAACTGTCCTATATTTTGAAATTGACAACGTTTTAACTAGCTTTTTCGTTGATACGCTGGGCTATGATTGTTTTTGCTGCAAGAAAGGAAGCCTCATCATTAACTCAGAACGGCTCAAACAGTGATTTGGAACGTTTTAGTATGCTAGTATTCAATTATTCTAAACATATAGAACAAATTTTCATGAGATGAGCGTAAAATTGTAAAATGATCTCTTGTTATCCTGAAGAATCAAGAAGTATTTTATACAAGTTCTACTTCTTCCAATAACTAAGCCGCAATTTGTTTGATTCAAAAGACTTGAAGTGACTTTGAAAAATGTCACGTAAATCTTGTCTTAGCCAGATAAAAGATTCAAAACTCACGCGGTCAATATTTGAACAAAATTTCACTTTATTTTCTACCAAATTTTTTTTCTCATGATGCACTTCATTGAATTCTATTTTCATCCTAACATTTCAAGGAAAAATAGAATCCGGCAAAAAGGATTTGTGTGCACTTTCGCTCGTTCGCACAACTGCAACACTTCTCGAGCATCCTCGAGCAATGATAATGTTTTCGTTATGTGTGCATTAAGTGAATACGGTGAATGGGGAACGAAGAAAAGAATAAATCAGCGACGTGCAACGTGCTTCACTTCACATTCGTGCATCCACATGTTCACTTATGCAGAGTTTCCCAAGGAGCTGCTGGTGCCAAAGAAAATGCGAACTCAATTCCAGCTTTTCTTCGGATAGAAAAATTCTCAGTATCATATATCTACGTTTTCGCAAAAGTTCCTGAAGATTCTTGAGACTCCTTTTATTTTTTTCGTCGGCGAGGAAGTTATTTGTTTTATTGCAAGCGTGGTGGGTGGCAATGATGTCGTTTTGGGTGTGAATTATTCAATGTTACACTGTTGCTCACACACGACTACTTCACGTTGAGCATTGTTAGCAAATTGTAAGGAGCGTAGTCTTGTTGGATTTATTTTATTTAAGAGGTGGCTTCTAAAGTGTGTATGACTTTAATTTTGCACCCCGAAACCATAAAAGACATTTATCTTACGAACACCAAAATTACGCATCTTACTCTTAAAGATGTGGAAATAAGATCAAAGACTCCTTAATATATGTTTCAAATGTTAAAAATATGCTAGTTTTACATTGCTTACTTCATTGCTTTCCGATAAAATCCACTTTAACTGAATACCATACAATTTTTTTCCGTCCAGCCCCTTGTGAAGTTTTTCTTTCGTCCCACCCTCGGGATGTTCTCGCAGTCCTTTCCGTTGCGAGGTATCCTTACGTAGCCTGTAATACTGCAATATGTCTTTTCGTGGGGATTTAATACACTCTTTCGGATTTGGATGGTTTTACCAGTGCAGTCGAGTGCAATGCCAATCCAAAAGGCTATTTGAGCTAAGTGGACCATGAAAATCAATTTAAAGCGGGTATATTGGTAATTTTCCGAGATATGCTGAGATAATGCATGATATAATATTGAACTTTAATTTGAAGCTTAAGAGCTGTCCAGTGAGATACTCATAAATCGTACTATGGCTAATGGTCCACAATGTAAATGGTTTAGCAGTGTTTGACTGAAAAGTTGTGTGAATTTGTCGATGATTGTATAACACTGGGTGACATTGATTTTGATGTAAGGAAGCTTGGACCTGTTTTTAGCTTCCCAGTATATGGGAAATTCTTGTAATCGCCTCGAAAATCGAAATCGAAATTTTCAACATATCCTTACGTTTGACGTCTTACGAGTATATTTTAAGTGTTTTTAGAAAGAAGTTTGTATGTGTGTGTGTGTGTACGTACGTACGTACGTGCGTTCGCGGACAGTTTTTCTACGAGCATTACTCAAGTAAACAAAGTCGTATCGACTTTGTTAAGGTGTCAATCGAAGCGTCTTTGCAATTTTAAGAGCTGATTAGTTTTTGGGACACTTCGGTTGGGGGGTTTGCTGTTTTCACCCCTTGAAGGTCAACCCTGTCATGCGCTATATCTCGCGAAACAAACTTACGATTTGCTTAATCAAGGTGTCAATCGACGCGTATTAACATTTTCGTGATTCTGTCAAATTTTTAAAAAAATTGTTGGAGCGGTTTTGTAATTTTTTGAAAAAAAGTGCGAAAAATTGGAGTTTTTTTCAAAAACATCAAATTTTTAACTTTATTTTCAAGTCGAAGTAATCAATGTTTATAAAATTTATATACTACAAACATTTGTTGTAAAAAAACCACCAAAATTTTTTTTCATGATTACAAGAAAAATTAAATTAAAAATAAAAAAATATTTAAAGTCTGCATGTCCTTCACGGTCATTCATTATATCTCGAGAACCAAATATAATCTTTGCATCATTAAGAAGTCAATCGACGCGTATAAACATTTTAATGATGTTTTTAAATTTCAAAAAAAAACTTTAAAGCCATTTTTTTAATTTAATAAAAAAATGTTGAAAATTAGTGTTTTTTTCATAAAAAAATTAATTAATAATTAATAAAATTAGCATCGTAATAATAAATGTTTATTAAATTTATAAACTTTTATCAATTTCTGTAGAGAGACCAGCAAAACATTTTCTCATGATTTCAAAACAAATTGAAAGGGTTCATACGAATTTTATACCTTAAATCTCTTATTCTAAAGACATTGTTGTGAAGTCAATCAAAGTTTATTATTATTTGCATAATTTGCGGAGATTTTTAATAGTCTTCACAGAACCGTGTTTTAACTTTAATAAAAAACTGCCTAAATTTTGAAAGCCAATACAAATCAAATCAAATTTGCAATTGTGGTAATCAACGTTTTAAATGGTAAAATGTTTTGTAGACAACACTTTTTGAGATTATATGCTAAAGGTCTCATCAAATAAAAAATTGTAGTTTTTAGGAGCTTTGTTCTTTAGTATTCGTAAGATTTCAATTACTTCCTTCATCATTTGTAATACATATATTTTACCTTTTACATGCAATTGAACCTATTTTTGACTGCATAATCAACGCTTCTCAAAATCAACAGAAAATAAGAAATAACTATGAGTTTCATTGATGTAAAATCGTGAAAAAATACAAATTCAGTGATTATGCCGAAGTGCTAGCAATTTTGACCGCATCTATTCAAAATGGCCATCACGCGACAAAATCTCTTCAGTTGTCGTAATAACAAAAACTGCATTCATTTTTGCTAGCGCTGTTTTGTCCTTGAAACATGGATATGAAAGTAACAAATAACGTAGAAAAGGCTTTGTAACCTGTCCCCCCTCCGATTGATCCACGTGAATATTAAATCAAACCAATCCATGAAAATCTTTACGTTATCAATTGACGCTCGCGTAGATATTACGATTAATATTAAGTCATTCCAATAACTTTTATGAGAGGTACATTTTTATCATTAAAAGTAGTATTATTTGCATAATTATTATTGTGTTTAATATTTTTAATATTTATGTAAATATTACTGGGAAGTTGTACGTGTGGACCTCAAGGGTCGCACCTCATGGTTTGTTTTTCATAATTCTGGTGTGTTGATCTCAAGAATGATGTCCGTTTCCCTTTATCAGTTATCAATCAGAGATACTGACACTACCTAGCAGTAATGAGTCTATTGAAATAAATGTCTATGGTTTATAAGAAAAACCGTGTTATTTGCACAAGTTTTATTGAAGGAGCATAATTTTGGAATAGTGTTGAGTTCAGAATAATTTATGAATATTTTCAGACACGAAGTATGGAAAAAGTCAGGCAAATGGTGAGCTTTCTTTATAAGAACGCGAAATTTAACGGCGCAATTTGTTTTGCAGGTTTCAGCAGTAATCTGCCATTATGTGAGTGTTCCACCTTTCCAGGCACTGATTTTTCATAATGAAACCTTTCACTTATATCACCCAGATTTTAAAGAAAGCGGTCCAAGTGGCAATACAAGTGATGCATTTTTATTTTTAATTGCAGGCCAGATTTATGATGTTCTTAAGTATGTTGTTCACTAAATTTTGATGGTGTCAGCTTTGTAGCTACCCAAAAAGATTCGGAGAACTAAAGCTAACAAAATTTAGGCATTTAATTCAAGCTAGTACATTAAATTGACAAAATTGGATTGCAATATAATATTAAAAATCATTGGGGCCAAGTATATTATGCTCTTTGCTTTGAAAACAAAACCTATTATATTTTAGGGTTTTAAGAAGCTGGTTTCATCAGTTATAATTTTATATTTATTGTGGACAAGATGATTTTTTTCCCAGAAAATGGGAGGCGTTATTCCTCACAGGTCAGTCTTTTCTGATACAGTGGTATTTTGTGTAACCTATTTGTTATATTTCGGGATTAACACAAATTATCCAATGATGCTCGTTCAACATGATTTTTTCTATGATAAATGCAATGGTTCCATATATTTTCTTCCTCATTGTTTAATGACCAATTGAAATCGACCGATAATTATTGTCATTGTGCAGAAATGCCAAACACTCGGTGGTAACTCAAAAAAAAGAAGCATTTTTGGCAGTAGTCCTCTAACACCTTGGCTATACACAAGTTTTTCCGTGAAAAAAGAAACAAAATTAGTTTTTTTGCAATTACGAAAAATGTAGTTTTTAATTCTGAGGTGAGTAGATTTTTTTCAGCCAATCGAAAAGCATGCAACTCAGAGTATTTTTTCAAAAGGCTCATTTTATCTTGGTCGAATTGTGAATCAAAGATATGCCAAAATAAACACTAACTGCATCTTATATATGACTGGGAACAACTGAAACATCAGTTTTAAAGAGCTGTTGGAGGTATGAAAAGTTGGATTAGGAACGTCGTTTGGGTAAGGATCTGAGCGTATTGAAGAAGATAGATCTAAACGTTTTCACTTGTGCCGATTGTTTCGGTTGATACCAAATGTTAACAGCACAGAAATAAGAATCATTGGTGTGGTCTCTTCTATCTTAGCTTCAGGCTACTTCTCCTACCATTCGCCCTCTGGCAAAAATATTCGATAGAAATTTTATAGTCGCAATGTAGAGCTCACTTTTAATCCTGGTTTCATATTTTAACTTTAAAGTATGTAAGGTATGCCGTTTTTACAAATTCAGAAATAGGTTTCTTGAATTAATGCCTTGCGCAGTCGCCACATATGTAACATTACAAATTGGAATAGCTGACGTATTTTCTACAGACATCCAAAAAAATATTTCTGATATTACCAAAACACAAAAAACACGCCTTAATTCAGTTTAAGCTATGATATAGTTATCAAACTTTATAGTAAATATATGAATTCTATATTAAACAGATGTACCTTCTCACACCAAAGCTAGCAGAATAGTTGGGAAAAACGCAGAAAAAAGCCAATACAAATTTGAGTGAACCGCACAAGGAACCACCGATTCACATGTAGGAATTGTAACAATTATTACTTGTTACCAGTTGCAAGTGATAGGATCCGATAAAATAACGTCTTTTCTTTCACAACTATGCACAGTTTTTAATTAGAGTGAAACTGTATGACTGAGGTAGTGACTTTATCAAAGCCGTAAGAAAGAAATAGAAATGACACAAACTTGAAATTTGTCTATGATGCTCTTGGACTTATTGATGAACTAGTTTATTGGATAACAAGTAAGAACGATAAGTGGCCCTGAATTGCTTCATGTTGTATCTGTGGCCAGACTATACATAGTTGTGTATTAAAATTTATCTTTCAGTATATTAGTCGACCTTAAAGTGTTTTCTTGTTTATTCTTAAACAAGACTTGCTGTGATGGCTGTCACGCTTTTATTTTTAATCCTCCTTAATAGAAGGATGTCTTGTTATCACATTTGTTCTTAAACAAATAAAGCTGCTATGAAAATTCGAAGCCAACGAAGCTTTAGGTTTCTTTATTTCCATGCATGTTTAGTTCCAGGGACAAGGCAACCTTTTCCATCGTACAGAAAAATAGCTAATTGCATGAAAACTGCTGGCAGATCAAGCTAGTTTGGTACGTTGTGGGTAAGTTTTTCCAACTTTGACCTTGAATCTTTCTTAAGTCATCTAAAGGCCGCCTATTCGAAAATCCAAACATCCAATTCTTGATAATATACCTTCAATTCAAAATCTCGCTCGCATAACAAGACAAAAAGCGATCTACGACCATCCAATAGAACGAAAAATCGGATAAAGTATCGAAATAATCGAACGGAGTACTGTAACACCACCGCTCAAGCAAGCAACCTCGCAGGCGGCCGTGTCATTTTCGGCAGGACGACGAACCTCAGCAGAGCTCGCCAGGCAGGTATTTCTCTAGCAGGACCAGGACTACCATGGCCTAGTGCTTGCGTGTCCGCATATGCCTACCACGCTAAGCACAGCCATTGGAATCGTACGTTACCGTGTTCACCGTAAATGGTGATTGGCGGTATGTTGGTTCACAGTCTTTTGTTTAAAATTATAAACAATTTTTTTTCACTTATCTTAAATCAAGTCTCCCGGAATTGCAAGCTATAAGCCTGCAGCTATGCCCGCGTGGTTTTGAATATGCAATCTATTGGCGGTGGAGCGTGATACGTTTGTGCAACTGCAGCTCAGATTCGGGCGCTTTTAACAGCCGTAGCTCCCGTAATATACCGAAAGAGCTCCCGTTTACGTTTTTATTCTGTCCGAATATCACGAAATATTGACCTGATTCTAAGGAAATGTGTGTGAATAAATGTTAATATTGAGGAATGATTGAAGCATTCATATGCATTTGCTTGAAGAGAATAAACGACGGTGAAGATTTGGCGCACCTCACACTTTTTCTGGAGCTAGTTGAACTGAATTGAAAGCCATTGTTGTAGATGATGGTTTCGGAAACTCCAATCAGGTGAAGTAGATTCTCCTCCAAATAGGTGGTGATCAGTTTTGCCAAAGAAGCATTTAGTAGCTTCAGAAATAAAATATCGATAAGTGGTTTATGACAACGAGGATAAAGGTTCGGCATGCAAAAGATTGAGTTTAAGATTGAAGTAATTCGATGTATAAGCTTTGTAAGATGCGTTCCTGAACAAATGTAAAACGCATAAGTGCTCGGAGAGTTTGCTTTTGAGGTTCAGTCATTTTGCATACGTCGCTCGAAGTGGCATTCTCAGTGGCTAATTTGGTGATGGCTGGCAAAGAGCAGAATTGTTTGAGTCGCTTGAGTATTTTTCCGATACTTTCGTAAGAACTCAGCGGATGGCCGTGTACTCACTGTATTACAGAAACCTTCAGTTCGTCCAGAACTAATAGGTTACATGTATCTCTGTCCGTAACAATGTTACCAGCATTATGCTAGCAATGCTTATACATCAATATCTTTTGGACTCTAGGTAGCTGAGCTTCCTCCTGAGATACTTGTTCCGCTAGCTTTAAATACGTTTCGCTCTTGAAATTTGAAGAGTCAAAGTCGATTTCTAAGGTTGTGGTTAAATTGTCTCTAGCTCAATTACGTCCAGGAAAAATACTCGAGATAGCGAGTCAGGCATTAAATTTTTACTTTTCTTTCTATGAGTGATGTAGGAGTTTTAAGTTCATCTTTCCAACTTGCCATGTAGATCCACAAATATTATTGGCAATTGTAGCGAGGCATGATCCGTGATTATCTTGAAATCATGACCTTCCACATAGGCTTAAAACTTCTTGATAGCTAATACAGTGGCTAGACACTCCTGCTCAACCTCGGTATCGTTGAACTGGACAGGCTTAATATTGTGGTACATGTAAGCAAAAGAGTTTCGGCTTCATCTGCGATCTTCTGCATCAGCACACCACCTATGGCATGTTGAAAAGCGCCACAAAGTATAGCGAAGGAACATTCAACTATGCAAACCAGTGCGGTTCGCAGAGTGTGGTTTAGGTTTTAGAAGACACTTAGGCCTACATCGTTCTAAAGAAACTTTCTTCCACGCTTTAAAATTGGACAAGACGCGTTGGTAACAACAACACATTTCGAGGAAACGTTGCAGCTGCTTTAAGGATGTGGGTCAGAGAAATTCTTTTGTGGCTTGTAATTTTCCTGAATCCGAGCGGATCGTACCGTCAGTTTCTCTTCACTGCTTAATGATTCATGTATTGATGGTGTACCGATTGTTCAGTTTAGTGATGTGCCAACTCGGAATAAACACAACTCGAGTTAACTCGAGTTGAAATTCACGTAACTCGAGTTCAACTCGAGTTAAATAGCTCAAGTTAACTGGGTGAAATGAAACTGAGTAAATGATTCGTTTGATTTTTTTTACCAATGTTTCTATGACGTCAATACTTGGGTGCTTCTTTTTAATATGTTTTAATAAAGACGTCGTTTTGCCACTATATTTGTATGAATCTGAACACTGTTTGCACTTAGCATGTCCATTCACTGGCGATTCATTTTTTTCTATACAGTACTTATTTATTTGATAATTCGAAAAACTAACAACAATAACAACCGGCACTCCAAAATAACCTCAAATCTGCAACAATGCAATGTTGTGACATTGACATAATTGACATTTGTAGCGAATGAAATGAATGAATATAGTCATAAATGATTGGCAAACTTCGCGGCATCTCAGTGTCTGTCATTCAGCTGATGCGCAAGGGCGGGAGTATTCAAATCAAGTTAAAGAGAATTCAACTCGAGTTGACTCGACCTAAAACCCAACTCGAGTTAGCACATCGAGTTGACACATCACTAGTTCAGTTCATGTCTAATGACATGAAATGGCAACATGCAATGACCATTTTAACTATTTTTAAAACGGATGATCTCATGACTCCTGAGCTTATTGCGCCAAAAATGATTTTTGTTCGGCTGGTTCTATTTCAAAACACTTATCAGTGATCACAGAAATCAGTTATTATGCTTTCACAGTACGTTCAATTTGCCTTAGCTCTGCTAACGCCTTATTTTTGGAAGAAGTAAGTACAAACCTACACTAAACAATCATTCTTTCGGGATGTATTTGTGTGTGTGATATTTACAAATTTAAAAGTTTTGTTTATTGAAAAATGAGTTTGTGGCCCGAATCGGCGTCTTTTTTCAACCAGTTTGAAGCCCGCACTCAAAACCCCTGTCAAAGCCGATGGTAATTTTTGTGTATTTTTGAAGGGAAAAGTGTTGTTAGAAAGAAGTATGGATGTGTGTGTGTACATACGTACGTGCGTTCGTGGACAGTTTTTTATACGAGCATAACTAACGTAAATAACTTTGTATCGACTTCGTTAAGGTGTCAATCGAAGCGTCCTTTCAATCTTAAGAGCTGATTAGTTTTTGGAAACTTCGGTCGGGAGGAAGGTTGTTGTTTGCCGCGTTTGAAGGTCTTTTTTGTCCTGCGTTATATCTCGCGAATCAAAAGTACAATTTACGTTAATAAGGTGTCAATCGACGCGTATTAACAGTTGTGTGAATCTATCAAATTTTTAACAAAAACGTTGCAGCCGTTTTTTAATTTAGGATAAGAAAGTGGAAAATATTAGATTTTTTTCATAAACCATAAATTTTTAACCTTATTCACGGAGCACAGTAATCAATTTTTATAAAATTTATATATTCCAAACACCATCAAAATTTTTTCTCATGATTACAAAAAAAAATTAAATAAAATATAAAAAAAGCATCAACAGTCATCATGATCTTCAAGGTCATTTCTGTCATTCACTATATTTCACGAAGCAGATATAATATTTGCATCATTAAGGTGTTAGTTGACGTGTATTAACATTTTTGTGATGTTTTTAAATTTATAAGAAAATCTTTTTTTTTAATTTAATAAAAGAAAATGGGAATTGGGATGGGATTAGAGTTTTTTCTTAAAAAATAATTTTTTAACCTGATTTGCACAGCTCAGTAATCAATGTTCATATAATTTATAGATTCCTATCAGTTTTTGAAAAGAAACATGCATGGTTCTGAAAGAAACTAAATAAAAAATAAAAAAAAAATCATTCAAAGTTATCATGTAAAAACGGTTCATACGAATGATATTACTCAATATCTTTAATTCTAAAAACGTTGTTGTAATTTCAATCAAAGTGTAATAAGATAAGATTCGCATAACTTGAGCAGATTTTGAATAGTTTTCACAGTGTTTTAATTTTAATGAAAAAAATTGCTTCAATTTTGAAAACCAACAAAATTTCAATCAAATTTGCATTCTTGGTAATCAACGATTTGAATAGTAAAATGTTTTGTAGTCAATACTTTGCAACATCATTTGTTTTAAAAAGCTTATATCAAATAAAAAATTGTAGTTTTTAGTAGATTCATTCTTTATTAATCGTAAGATTTCAATTACTTCCTCCATCATCATGTGCATTACATTTTACTTTTAACATGCAATTGAACCTATTTTGGACAGCATAGTCAATATTTTTCAAGACCAACAGAAATTCAAAATTAATTATTAATCTCATTGATGTTAAATCGTGAAAAAATATAAATTCACTGATTATGCCGAAGTGATGGCAATTTTGAACGCAACTATTCAAAATGACTATCACGCGACAAAATCTCTTCAGTGGGCGTAATAACATTTTCACCAGCGCTCTTTTGTCTTTCAAGCATCGATGTGAAAATAACAAATAAGGAATAGAAGGTGCCCACCGATTGATTGATCAAACTAATCTACCCGCATCCACCAAAAGCCTTACGTAATCAATGGATACTCCGTAGATGATATGATCAATACTAACTCATTCCTGTTACTGCTATGAATACCTCTCATTATTATTATTTAAAGTAGTATTATTTGCAAAATTATTATTGTGTTTAATATTTTTAATGTTTATCTAGATATTACTGGGAAGTTGGCCGTGTGGACCTCAAGGGTTGCACTTCGCGGCTTGTTAATAAATGTTTTTGGAATAGTTTCCTTGTTTATCACACGTACGCTGATCCATTTCTTAAATTAAAATTTAACTGTGTAATATCCGCAAAGTTCATCAAGCATGTCTCGGTGGTCAATGTTAAAACATCATGCAGTTAAAAGACAAGCAAATAGCTCACCCGTTAGTTTAATTTTGAAATCGATTTTTGAATTATTTTTGATTTGTCAAAACTTGTTTTACGCAGTATCTCCATATGTAAGATACAATTGTATTTTCGATCAAAACTTTTTTTGCCTTTTTAAAGCTGACTTTAAACTACGAATATTTCGAAGCAAGCTGATCTGGAAAACATTAAGTTTAGTTTTGTAATGTTCCTTCTAATTATTCTTGTAAGTCTATGATGTGATATGTGAGTTAAATTTCCAAACATTGAATAAACATCAATGTCAACTCATTATACAAACAATCGATGATATCATCCAAACAAACATACTGCATATATTTGATATCTGGCTTGGCTCTACCTCGAAGTTTCCAATTAAAAATACAAAACATTTGCTTTGAAAGCAAATTGTCCAGATTGATTGGCACGTAATTTATTCAACCCAATTAGAAGCACGGAAAAATTAAAACCAATTCCCGTCCACTTACACCTGAATGATTCTAAAAAGCCAATTAAAACATCAGAACGTTTATTGCGAAAGAGAAGGGACCACACCATCCGAGGTTTTGGCACGTGAAATGTGTTAGCGCTAACATTATTATTGTACCGCGTCACCACAATAGCAGTCTATTATTTCACACCGAACACGGTCGGCACACTCGAATGTCCTTCTGTGTTTTCCTATAATTATTTTTTGCTGCCTTTAATCTGAAGAGAATCCACACCTTACTCTGCAATGATGATGTATGTGTGGGCATATAGAGCAATTTAAGGATCATGCGAGGTTTGCGAATGGGTATGAGCGCGCTTGTACTTTCACCTTCAATTAAATTAAATCCTCCAACTCGAATCAGATTAGTGGTTCCAATTAACAAATAAATTAAACTGCTGGCTCAGCATATTCGTTTAATGCGATTCAAATTTCATATCCTTTGCCGAAACAGTCTTATTGGCTCCACGAAATAAGTGTTACCGGTTGGTTTTGTATTTTGTATTGTTTGCTACGTTTCACAAGAAACATCTTTAGCCTATCAAATTGTCGCTGAAGCAAGTCAGTTTTACAGATTATCCTTTTTCAACAAAAATACACCTTAATAAAACTATGAAATAAATTTGAACAAAATAAGAAAAGAAACATGGTGACAACACCATGTTGACCGCATTTTGAATATGCCAAGACATGACACCATGTATATATTTAAAAGAACCAGAAGGATCTACTGAATATATCCACGTACAGATATGTAAGTGTATAATTTTTGCATGAGATGAAAGGACAGTTGAATTTGACTGCAATATTCAACCCTAGTGCATCCCTTTTACAATTCAAAACAAATTACAAAAGGGTGCAACCATACAGTGGTATGACATTGGTCCGAATAAGGACCATTCTAATGCCACACGAAATCCTTAACACCACCATGTGTGTCGTAGGGATGCGGCAACGAGTAGCATTATTGGCATATAACTTAAGTATAGCGAGTTCATTATATGGCATAAATTGCATTGCTGGGGAGATGTTAACAAGGTCGGTTCACTACTGAGTTTATTATCTTAGGCTGGATTAAGTCACCAGAGGAATGAGTTGCATGGATAATGTTGAACGAAAGTTGCTTTGGTGAATTTAATACACAACTGCTTGTTAGAAGAAAATACTGCGCGTGTGAACTTTATTCAAAATATTGTATTTTGTTTAAACATTTAAAATCCAATCCATCGATATACTCGTATGCGTCGTTGTAAACTTTAAAAACATATAGAAACAAAAGCCTTGTCAGATTCAATACTTTATATAAAATGCACGTCGGTAAAAGTGAAATCAATACATAATCTGTTTATAGGAAAATATTTGATAGAAACGATTGTTGTTTTTGAATTAAAATGTCAACTCAACAGTTGCTATAGAGTATTTATAATGTCGTAACTCTCTAAGTGAGTTTCCCACAATTAATTTGTAAAGAGGCCTATCTATTGTAAAAATTCTTTTTTAGATTTTGGTCTTTTTCTATATTACGATAAGACTATGCTTTAAAAATACGTGTTTAAAATTACTGTCGTAAAATAAATGTATATCAAGTAGTATGATACTTTCTAAGTCTATATACTCACGTAATAGGCTAATAATCATCGAACGAAATAGATAAAGACCCAATATCATCATATTTTATAATAAACTTTGCCCTCCTGTTATTTGAGATATGTGAGAAAATTTCGTTAAAAAACGCTTTTTTCGAAACGTACTTTTCTATTGCACGTCGTAAAATTGTGAGAAAGCCGATTTTCACTTAAAATTTTGCAGATTTTTTAAAGTATTTAAATAGAGAAATAACCTACTATCAAAATATGAAAAATTGTTTTAAAAATTAGGAAATCATTTTATTTCGTCTGCAAATATGACGCAAATTGACACACCTATGTTCAAACGTGCACTATAGCTTCAATAAAATTGCCTTGGCTACAATAATAGGTTATTTCTGTCCTTTATAACCAAAGTTAAAAGATTTTTTCATGGTATATGCTTGTTGATGGATATTTTGACCAAGATATTACGAGGCGTACTTTGAATTTTTATCTTTGGCTGCAATTTGGCTTTGAAAAAAAATCACATTAAAAGTGTTAACTTTACACTTAAATAAAGAAGTGTACCAAGTTTCCAATTGATATCAGTACTAGTTTCTTTGAAACCGATTTTTTTTTAAAATAAAGGTGCACCATTAGCACTTTAACAGTAGAGTGGCCCCTTAAGTAATTATCCGATATGCCGAGAAACGGTGACAAATCGGTATTTTTTGAAGACATTCACTTCTCAATGACGGAAAAATTTGAGCTAAAAACTATAACAATAATAATAAATTTTGATCATGATCAAAAATTATTGCAAAATTTCAATTTTTTATTTCAAATGCAAAGATTCTTTTGAAATATTTTACAACAAAATGATACTACCGGCACTTAAGACTCTTGCATGTGACGTTAGTTAATCATAAATAAGCTTGTAATTGCATTTATTAGTCTCTGGAACAAAAGTTTTCATTTGATTTAGTAATTCAAAGCCTGAAACAGACAAGCAGAGGAACTTGCCACAATAATAGGGTTTCGTCAGCCATTAAAAATGATTTTTTTTAGCTATTTAAGGTATTTACTACTCTCCGGCTAACTACGCACCGCTTTCCACTGCTGCTTCTGCTGACTTCTCATTATACAATTCCAAACCGTCTTCCAATTAAAATATCTGTGACGGATTTCTATGCTGAAGTAAAAACTCAATTCCGCCTTTTAAATTGTCTAGCATGGAAAATATCTCACCTGCTGAGATCCAACAGTCGATTAATATAGAATAAAATGGACATGGCGTGCCTAGAGATAGATTTTGTTTCGTAGTATTGGAAATAAACGAAAATAATCTTCATATCTAAGGCGGATTATGCCACTTCTAACTTAAATAGAAAAACAGTGAGGCACTCTAGGAGTGTCCGGTGGGAAGTTTAGCTACGTTTTGCAAATGATTATGTAAAGGTTAAAAAGTTGTTTATAGATAAATGCAGGAAAAATTTAGGAACCAATGTGGCAAATTCAAAAATCTAGAATGCATATAGTATGATAAAATATGAAAATTGTTTTATTGCTTTGATTCACACCAAGTAACTTGAAGTAACAAATACAGATGGAGCGGGGTTCCAAACCCTCAACGAGGACAGCAAAAGTCAGGCGCTCTGCTCACTGAACCTGCCGCTTTGCTCGTATATTTGCACATCATTGCTATGCGAGGTGTGGCTAGAAAAAAACGGGATTTTAAGTGTATCACCTTCAAGATACTCCCCTCCACTATCCCTACACTTTTCCATTCGAATTTCCCAATATTAAAAACAGTGTTTTAAGTCATTTTCTGTTAGCATGTTCATAGTCTCCGTCGCTTTTTGCTTGAAAGCTTCCACAGTCTCGAATCTGGTCCCCTTCAACACTTCCTTCACTTTTGGGAATATAAAAAAATCACAAGGAGCTAGGTTTGGTGAGTAGGGTGGATTTTCCAACATAGGGATCATATGCTTGGCCAAAAATGTCTTAACCACCAATGCAGTGTGGGCTGGGGCGTTGTCCTGATGAAGAATCCACGACTTGTTCTTCCACAACTCTGGTCGCTTTCTTCGCACTTGCTCACGGAGGGTGGCCAAAACCCCAAAACAGTATTCTTTATTCACGGTTTGACTTTCAGGAACTCAATTTACATACAGAATTCCATGAATGTCAAAAAACAATCATCATGGCCTTGAATTTTGATTTGGACATTCGAGCTTTCTTCATTCGTGGTGAATCCGAACTTTTCCAGTGCATTGATTGTCGCTTAGTTTCTGGGTCGTAGGTAAAAAACCATGATTCGCCACCCGTAAAAACTCTTTTCAACAGTTCAGGATATTTTCTAATGTTTTTTAAGATGTCAGAACAGATTTCCATCCGTGACTCCTTTTGTTTTGGCGTGAAGATTTTTGGCACCATTTTGGAACACACTTTTCTCATATTAAAATTTTCATGTAATACTTGCCGAACCGATTCTTTGTCAATTCCCACAGTCTCGGCAACTGCACAGATACTCAATCGGTGATCTTGACGGATTACTTTGCCTATTTTCTCGATGTTTTCGTCTGTCTTCGAGATTGAAGGACGTCCTGGGCGCGGATCATCTTCAATATATTCTCTCCCTTCTTTGAAAGTTTTATACCATTCAAAAACGCGTGTACGTGCCATACATTCTTTCCTATACACTTGTTGTAAGAGAGAATAAGTCTCTGTTGCGGATTTACCCAGCTTCACTAAAAATTTCAAGTTGACATGTTGCTCAATTAAGACGCCTTCCATTTTTCCGACGAGCGGCATATACACGATCGAACAGGAAGCTGAGGCCCGACTGAGCAGGCTAAGCTCGTCCAACTGACTGTAATGTGAAGGGGAGATGTCAGGCGACTCGGCAATATGGTGTTTGACTTTGAGACTCGCACGGTTTATCTCAAACGGCCTACAGACGACCAACCTGGTTGTCAACTAAGTCGTCAACCTGGTTGAGGTTGAGACTACAGGCTGAACAACCGAATCGTCAACTTGAACGTCAACATCACTTTGTCGAAAATTTCATGGTGAGAGGACGTCTGCTCAGACTATGTACGGTAGATAATTTTCATATGCATTGTTCAAAATGCGTGATGAAATATTTTTCTCATATTTTATTATTGATGAACTATGTGAAGAAGGGATTTTCTTCACAAAAATTGATCGATTTGCACAGTTTCGCTATTGAAACTTAACGATGTGCACTCGACAAATTCTTGACTCGAAATGATGTTGACGTTGATGTCTGTCAACATGGCCATTGACGGCAAAACATGTTTGTCAACATTAAGCCCCTCCCACAAAAATCACAAACATTTGATTTTACTTCAACCTCAAGGTATATAAACCAGAAGAGGTATGATTTATTGCCCTAGGATTCCGCGCCGAGTGACGTAATATCGCACAGACACGCCCAGTAGAGGTGCCATCCAGTTTAAAAAATAGATTGGAAAATATTTGGGCAGCCCTGTTCACCTCATTATATATTTCACAATAGACATATAAGCAATGGTAAATGCTATATACCAGAGCTAGTCTTAAAATCACATGCCATTAAAATGAAGCGGAGAGAAATATCAAATGGATTGAGCGTGTCAGTTGTTGTCATCTAGTCAGTTAGCAAGACAATATAATCAATTTTCAACAATAAAAGTAGGATTGTGACTGTTCGACTTTCAGCGCATCCATCGTCAAACCAATAACAGTTACAACAAATTTTATTCGACAACAGATAAAGAATTTCAAAATTCTCTATAATAAACACCGCATCAAGAGCATAATTATATATAGCATAGTTTGGAAGTGTCGTTGAAAAACGTAAAATGATCCAAAGTGTCGCCGTACAATTTGAGTGAAGTCTCTGAAAATTATATTTGATTTATATATTATATACAGTTATATACACTCATCACTTTCTAACTCTGCTAGATAGCACTATTCTCTTGGTAAAAAATGACAAAACAATGACATATTCGCAAGAACTACATTCCCAGTCGGAAAAAGAAAAATTGGCTTCATTCAAAGTGTGTATGAAATCCCACATGGGTATATTTGGCCACCCCCTCCCCGCCGGATGACGTAACAACAGATCATACCAATGTAGTTTATATACCTTGCTTCAACCTCAACTTCAACATGAACAGAGAAAATCAGTCCCCTTATTTTCTAGCCACGCCTCGTATATTGTATTCCTTTTGAAATTTAAGACAGACTTTTTGACAAAAAATATTTTCGTTACAATGATTTAAACACTTTTTAAAAAAGTTGTGCAAATTTGCTCATAAATATTAGTCATTAAAATTGACCTGGATTTTGTTTCATGAAAATTGCAGTAGTTTCAATCACTTTTGAATTGTTTACCGTTTCAATAGTTTTCATCAACTTTTCATCTTGACGACTGCTGAACATAATGTTAATTTACCACACATCACTGTTTATTTCATTTCAACTATGCACAACACTGATCCGTTCATTAATCATTAACCAATTATCGACACGATTGTAAATTTTTTCACAGAGAGATATAAGAGAAAAACAAATGAAATAAATTTTTAGACGAGCACGTGGTGAATATTATTTTATATTATACAAGAAATAAGATGCGTCTTTCATGATACACGAGGAGGAACATTCCAAGCGAGCAGACGCGTGCGTAGTTTATAAACAAGAGGGAATAGGAGAGCGTATACGCATAAACACAAAACGTATATACCCAACAAACATTATTGTTCTTATAAAGCACTTCAAGAGCTTTATAAGAATCATATCAAGCTTTGGCTAGGAGTATAGCTATTTGACATTGCTCTTATAGCATTCTTGAAGAATGTTAGTAGCGAGAAAGTGGCGTACGAAATTAGCCTTATAACGCTCTATAAACATATTTGAATAACTCTTGAAATCCCTTATAAGACTATCTTAAAAGAAGTTATAAGAACTAGTTCCCATAACAACTTAGAGAAAGCTGGTATAAGGCTTCATTTACTTATTATGCTCTTGATTAAGATGACGTTCGACGGAGAGAATAGAAAGTAAAGCTGTGTGTGTGGTTTTTGTTTGAAATGGTAGTGTGTTGATTAGTTTAGGTGATAGCGTTGGAAAAGATTGCAAAAGTGAAGCAATATGGTGTCACATATTTGCAAACTAGTAAAACGAGTTAAATAATGACTATACGAACGTGAAATTTTTCCACGAAAGGAATTTCACTGATAAAGTATATGGTTCTACCCCTTAAATAATTGAAGCTCCTTTGAAATTAGACTTGTATATAATTTTCAATACTTCATACAAAAAATCTTTTTGTAATTTATTTGCTCAAACTAGTTCATAATAAGAAATAAATCGTCGTTTGGCATAATGTGCACAAGCAATACCAAATAAATAGTATGAAAATTATGAAAATATCTTTAGATTAGCTTATTCAACCTGGTTGCATTTCACTTCAATGTTTTCATTTTTAACAAAAGGGGAAAATATGGCCGATGATTTTTATCTGTGCTAAAGCTTTTATAAACCCATTATAGGATAGTTTCTTCATTGGGACTTTAATAAGTAAGTTATAAGCCCTTATACTTATAAAGCTCTTGTTCAAGATTGTTACAAATATAAAGTGAGACAAATGTCAAAACTGAGCACAAATTACTCTTGGGAAAAGCTATTATAAGATTATTATTAGAACTACAATCAGTAGGTTCTATTCAAGAGCATTATTAGAGCATTATACAACCTTGCTCTTGGCTAAATCATGTTGAAGTTACAATAGGAACCAAGTCTTGAAATTACCAAATTAGAAGACATTATAAGCCTCTACTCTTAGAAATAACCTTAATAATCATTTTATACGAGATGTTTCTTATTCGAAGCTGTAATACGAGTTTTATAAGAATATTGCTTCTTTATCCATGACTAAAATGTTTGTTGGGTATAGTGCACTTTACATGTGTAAACGTATATATAACGTGTCGCATGGTGACCGAAACGTTCTTCTCCTTTCTTCTTTGTGTTCGCTTTTTCGTTCCGTACGTTTTCGTTCTGTACGTTTTTTCTTGGCTCACTTCTCTCGCTCATTTGAACATTCATATAGTGCACCGCGTTCGTCTTACTTCCGTTCGCTTTTTCGTTTTTTACGCTTTTTCTGGGCTCACTCCTTTGGCTCACTTTTCGTTAGAACCTCCGTAAAGGAAGCTACACTTCCAAAAATGCAGGCCCGTTATAATTATTCGCCTAAGTGATACTTTGAAACGTCTCTCCTAGGCACACCATGCATATACGAAACGGAGATAGTGGTACATTATCACTTCATCATCATCAATGGCGCACCAGCCCAAATCGAGCCTTGGCCTCCCGAAGACACTGCCTCCAACTGTCTCGGTCCAGCGACCGCGTCCTCCAATTAGCGAATCCCAGCAAGGATTCGCTGTCGTTGTCAACTGCATCCTCCCATCGTTTGCGTGGTTTTCCTGGTGGGCGGCTTCCTGTTGCTCGGCCTTTCATGGAGCGTTTGGGAATTCGCCACCGGTATCGATTCTGACGAAACTGCTACGACTTCAGTGGGCTGGCCATGTGGAGCGTATGAACATTATCACTTCCTCTGTTGAAACTGGTGGTAGACCAACTAGTGTCAAGCATAGAAATTGTGATCTCTGGCGACAATGTTGCAGTAGTAATGGCAGCTAAACACATCATCTGAGAGATTCAGCTTTGGCTTAGGCATGCCAAATAAACAAGCTCATAAGAATTGCAACCATTGCTGCTGCCAAATTTTCTCCCACTTAAGTTCCTTACGAGACGAAGCCATAAATTTTAGATAATAGGGACACAACTGTCATTCCACCCCTCAAAATAATGGATGGACCAACACCAGGCCAAGTAGACTTAGCTTCTCCGATCTTCTGCTTCTACCACAACTTTAAGCCAATCATTCCGAGTAGGGAAGAAGGTAGTAAAAGGAATCAGTCCAAATCGACACGAATGGGTTCAAGGTAGAGGAATGGTTTGATTGCTTTGTATGATTTGAACATTAAGGTCGTTAGCTGTTCTTTCGACTACCTGCAGCGTTCTTCGAGCTGGGATTGAAAAAAAAACTTCCAGGAGTTTAGAGATTTCTAGGAGAGCTGATGTTCAATCATTTGTGAATAGTCATGGAATGTCGTACACAACTGAATGAGATGTCTCTTCATTCTAAAATCAACTTGTGATATATAACTGGCATATAACATAATGATATTGCTGGAAATTGCAAAGCAGATACTTTAGCGAGGCACACCATCAAGCTCCGGATTACACGCTTAGCCCCTAGATTGACAATCTGGCTATTTTGAAGTTTAGTTTAAAGTAGCAGTACAGAGAATCTGCAGATAAGTCCTGGCTACTTGGAGAAACCTGTAGAATAACCAGGCTCACAAAGATTACACTAGTCCCAAAAAGCACTATGCAACTTATAAATATGGTTCGTCAAATTTAAGTCATGTTACGTTTACTTTTTACCAACAACCCACCATGACCACGGTTGGGCAATCCCACTCTGACATGTAGATGAAAAATATTAAGGGCGCTGTCCATTCCTGCTCCAGAACAAATACTTCGTATGCACAGATTCTTGTTTTGGAATTAATATGTTAAATCTAAAGTTGCAATGGAGTATTTAAAATGACATAACTCTCAAAGTATATTTACCGAAAATTATGGGCGTTGTAATATCTTATACTTCCAGTCGTGATTTTGTTGTTATTCTGTTGTAATTTCTCCGTAAAAATTAAGTATAGTAGTGAAAGGAGAGCATCCTCCAGGATACAAAAGTTGGGATCAAAGAATTATTTTTAATTCGAAAACATCTGAGTTGGATTTAGTTTAAGTGACTCTGCAAGAGAAGATCTTAGTTCCACGTGATTCGTTCGTTAAATATCGAATATCAAATACTAAACTTTGTTACAGTATTCGCAGCAATATCAGAATATGTAAAGTATAAAATTTTTGACGGAAAATTGAAAATCGAAACAGTTTTTGAAGGTGGACTTGGTATTAAGATTGTACTGTTGCTGTGATAAGTGTGCAGTTCGTACCATAAATTCTAGTTTTTTCCCGGGATTGCTTATGCGACAAACAAACGTTTTTTATTTGTTATAAGAACTCTCTTATGAAGATTAAAAGGCGTAGCAAAATTCTGTGGATTAATGGACATGCCAGCTTTTTTAAAACACAACATTTATTACTTAATAATAAGTAATATGCATTCCTGTGTGCAACCAGCTATCGAAAAAATTTTCCAACAATGTATTGAAGAGAAAAATTTAACTTCTCAGCATCAAAGCGATATAAATTTCACAAAATTCATAGTATCTGGCGATAGAACACGCAAAAGCACGTAATATCTTTGATCGGATACTATTTCGTAAAAATCGGAAAAAAGATGTGTTAGTGGTTGCATTCGAAACAACAACGAAAGCTAGAATCAACTCATATGGACAATCCCCCCGAAAATCATTTCTAGTGCCTCCAAAATTGTTGAAATGGCTGCATACATTGCTACAAACATATTCATTGATGATACACTATCAATCTTGTATTCAATAAGTGCAATGGGATTTTCACTTGAACCAAATGCACATTTTTATGCCCAAAACACGAAATTTTTCCTTGAAAGGCTACTAACAGTAAATATTTTCATTTTTCCTTCGATTAAATACTAGATAATACATTATATCAAAAAAAAATTCCCTGCCATGTCAGATGATCCAGTCCAGAGATTTAAAACACACCGCAAGATTCCTCTTTTTAACGGAACTCCCAGAAATCGGCTACAGCAGCTTAAAAAAATCATGATTTCTGTGAATAAATAATTTCAAATAGAGTTAATATGCATGTAAATATTTATGTCAATAAATCAAAATATCTATCTAGAAAAGTTATTGAAAAATCATTTTTTCATCCTCTTGATAGCATATAACTTCTAAAGCACAATGTGTTTTACAAAAACTTGTCGCCAAAACTAGCATGAAAAACATTGCGAATCATTTTTAAAGTTCTTCTTCAATTACATGGGAATACATTTTTCGCAATTATATCAAAATGAAATCCAGTTGCCATTATTATCAATTATCCCCTGACATCTTTTTGAGCAACTCTGACTCAATTTTTGTGCATATTCCATAGTAAAACCTCGCCGTATTCTCTTGAGGGTACGCGTGAGCTGCGATGTGTTTTTGTCATATAGTTTCTTCTTCATTAGTGACCACACGTTTTCTATCGGGTTACAATCTTGGCCTTATCGCACCAATTAATACACATACTCCTAAGCTCAGCAGTTTCTGCCGAACTCTTCTCAAAGAAGCTATGGATGACCTTATCTTGCCTTTTGGAGGTCGCTCTCTTAGGACCTCTACCTTGCTCATCGTCAACATTGCCAGACTCTTTACAAATCCTAACCCACTTTTTAACGAACAAAGCAAGCGTTTTAGTTTATCTTGTAGCCTGTGCGAAACTCATTCTTCCTCCTTTTAAATGACTTACCAAGATCACTGCCTCCAACCGTCTTTTATGCTCGTATATAGCACTCATATTGTTACGACGCTTCATCTCCTAACCAATCATCAGGATTAAACGCGTAGCACTTATATAGTGCAAGTGTTTATTTGCCAAAGTAATTAAGATTACGAGCTAAAACGGAGATATAATCAGCAACATGGTTTTGTGAAACACAGTGTCTTTTTTTAACTCAAATCATATTTCCTGAGTCAATCGTATCAACATTCATATATTTATTTTCAACCAAAGAATCTCAACCAAACATATGTAAAATTAAATACCTTTTGCTTTTTTGTTGCACATGTATTGAAAAAATTAAAACTTTGATTGGTTGAAATTGTCCAGTTTACCATTTCCTTCATTCCTGTTCCTATTCCTATTTTCGTTCCTTCAATGCGTTTTAAAGCGTTGACACATTGACCCATCATCAGTACGAAAAGCGTCATCAGCACGAAACTTCAAATGACGGGGTGACACACATGTTTTCGTCCTTGGTGTCGTCATTATCATTCCGTCGTTGGTGTCGTTTCGATGAAAAACGTCAACTGTCCGCGATGGCACGTCAGATTTGGTTCGAAAATATTAAACAGCTGATATAAATAATAAAATTCTATTCACGGCAGATGGTTTCTCATTATTCTACCCAAACATAGATGGCAGTTTTTCGTACTTATCGAGATAAGTATGGTCTTTTTTCTTGCTTATCTCACTGTCATTATGATGGGTTTTTTTGTGCTGATGATGCTTTTCGTACTGATGATGGGTCAATGTGTCAACGCTATTTATCATGATTCATTATTCGTGTAAAACCTAAAGATACCTTCAAATGTAAGAACAACTAAAATACGTCAAGGGTAAGAGAAACTGAAAACTAGGCCTGAAACTGTTGTAAATTTATGGAAGATGTAGATGGTTCTGCAACGATGTTGTACTCATATACACTACCACTCATATGTATTTGACCACCCTTAAAAACTGGTGCATTCCGGATCAGAAAATAAAGTTAAAACTTTCGATGAAAATAATTTATTCTTTATTTAATTCTAAGCACAAATTAGGAAAAAAGATACAAAATAATGTCATTTACATTAAATTTTAGACTCATCAATGTGTCCACCCTTACTTTAAATTACAGCTTTTTATAGTTTCGGCATTCTACTCAGCAATTTATTTAAAGTTTCTTCTGAAATTTTATTCTACTCTGACTGTAGAAGATGCCACAAATGTTCGGTAGACGCTGGACAAACATTTCGGACGTTTCAATAGAGTTCATCCCATAAGAGATCAATTGGGTTGAGATCACGAGACTGCGGTGGTCAAACCATCACATTAAGCGGTCCTTCTGCTGATAGCTTTTCCATAGTCCTTACAAAACTTGGATATATGTTTCGGGTGATTGTCGTGCTGAAATGTGAATTTATCTCGAAAAATGCGCATTCCAGATGGCAACATTTCAGTTTCAAGTAACTCTCGATAGTGCTCCTTCCTCATTACGCTTTGGATTCAGCAAAAATTAACAATCTTACCTGGACCAAAACAACCCCATACCATAACAGAGCCACCCCCATGTTTGATGGTAGGCACTTAACATTGGTCTAATGCCCGTTTTTCTGCTAACCTTCGCACGAAAACTCTGCGCCTGGAGCTAAAAACTTCGAATTTTGATTCGTGACTCCACAACACCTTTTTCCAGTCTTCAGATGCCCAATTTTTGCATTGTTTCGCCCATTCCAATCTCTTCTTCTTCTTATTTCTGGCATGTAACCATGGTTTTTCAACTGCAACACGGCCATGAAGGCCTGCTTCCTGAAGCCTTCGTTTGACGGTTGACACACTTACATAGGTGTTCAGATCGCCCTAAATTCACTTTAGCGGCTATTTCTGGAGCAGTAAGACGTCTGTTATGTTTGCTGGCAATCACTATCTTCCTATGTTCAGCTGCAGTTGTGGTCCTGGGTCTTGCGCACCATTTTTTATTTCTGATAATTTCAGAGATCTTAAATTTGTTTACGTTATAGTCTACTGTTCTCTTCGAGATTTTCCGTCCCCGAGAAATTTGACGAATACTTTTGCCATATTTATGATGGGCAAATATCGTAGCGCAAATTTCAGTTAAAAGTTTCTTTGCCTTTGGCATATTAAACAACCGCTCAAAAAAGTTTCAAAAACTACAGGTCCGCCGGCAGCATAAATTTTCAATTATATCTTCTTCGCAGTTAAAAAAGTTAACTTAAAATTCAACGCATTCCTAAATACATCCTAGTACTTTAATCCGATAATACAAAGGAACCCTAGAAAATTCGGTTAGCTGATGAGGTAAATCACCTCCGATGTCAGTTGATGTCATTTTCAATGAGAACCCATTTATCGTTTTTCAAAAACATTTGGAAAATTTTATAATTATTGCTACAAAAATTTGATATAAACAAGATGTCCGCTAATTAATTCGTTTTACATTTTAAAAAACGCCTATTAATACGGAAAATTTCAAAATATTTGGATGGGCAAATACATATGAGCGGTAGTGTACATATTGACGAGACACGAACGCCAAAATATTCAAACAAAATTGCACTAAACATTGCCGTGTGTTTCAATGATAAATTATTTACGAAAAAAACTTTCGTTTGCAATTCATTTCCTTTATTATCCATTCGCTTGAAAAGGAATAATTTGCTAAAAATCACAATATGGATTAGAAAAGTTACCAGGTCGTAATTTGAGGCAATGTGTTGTGTGTAGTAATAAAAATGGTGGTCCAGTAAAATGGTCTAACCTTATATGCTGAATCTGCAAGAAATGGGCTTCATTGTTGTTTATAGGAGACCATAAGTTACATTCAAAATAATTTATAATTTTTACATTCTATGAACTACGTGCTATAAAGACTATGGAATCAATTTAAAACTATGAATAAAAATATCGTAATTGTTTCATAAAATTTGTTTTCATGTTAAATAAAAATATTTTTCTCAGAAGTGTGTAATTTTTTAAGGTTCCAAACTGCTTATTAACTTCCCAGTATATGGGAAGTTCTTGTAATCGCCTCGACAATCGAAATTGAAATTTTCAACATATCTTTACGTTTTGAGGTCTTACGAGTATATTTTAAGTGTTTTTAGAAAGAGGTATATATGTATGTGTGTGTGTGTGTATGTACGTACGTATGTACGTACGTGCGTTCGCGGACAGTTTTTCTACGAGCATAACTCACGTAAACAAAGTCGTATCGACTTCGTTAAGATGTCAATCGAAGCGTCTTTGCAGTCTTAAGAGCTGATTAGTTTTTGGGACACTTCGGTCGGGGGGTTTGCTGTTTTCACCCCTTGAAGGTCAAACCTGTCATGCGTTATATCTCGCGAACCAAACGTACGATTTGCTTCATCAAGGTGTAAATCGACGCGTATTAACATTTTCGTGACTCTATCAAATTTAAAAAAAAAAATGTTGGAGCGGTTTTTTAATTTTTTGGAAAAAAAGTGCAAAAAACTGTAGTTTTTTCAAAAACATCAAATTTTTAACTTTATTTTCAAGACGCAGTAATCAATGTTTATATAATTTATATACTCCAAACAGTTTTTGTAAAAAACCACCAAATTTTTTTTTCATGATCACAAAAAGAATTAAATTAAAAATAAAAAATTATTAAAAGTGATCATGGCCTTCATGGTCATTTATGTCAATCATTATATCTCGAGAACCAAATATAATCTTTGCATCATTAAGAAGTCAATCAACGCGTACTAACATTTTAATGATGTTTTTAAATTTAAAAAAAAATCTTTAAAGCTATTTTTTTAATTTAATAAAACAGATATTGAAAATTAGTGTTATTTTTTTCATAAAAAAATTAATTAATAATTAATAAAATTAACATCGTGATAATAAATGTTTATTAAATTTATAAACTTTTATCAATTTCTGTAGAGACTAGCAACATATTTTCTTATGATTTCAAAACAAATTGAATTAGAAATAAAAAAAATCATTCAAAGTCACCATGCAAAAAGGGTTCATACGAATGTTCATACCTTAAATCTCTTATTCTAAAGACATTGTTGTAAAGTCAATCAAAGTTTATTATTATTTGCATAATTTGCGGAATTTTTTAATAGTCTTAAATTTTGGAAACCAATACAAATCAAATCAAATTTGCAATTGTGATAATCAACGTTTTGAATGGTAAAATGTTTTGTAGTCAATTTTTTTGAGATCATATGCTTTGAAAAGCTTTAATCAACTAAAAAAATGTAGTTTTTAGGAGTTTTGTTCTTTAGTATTCGTAAAATTTCAGTTACTTCCGTCATCATTTGTAATACATATATTTTACTTTTTACATGCAATTGAACCTATTTTTGACTACATAATCAATGTTTCTCAAAATCAACAGAAAATAAGAAACAATTATTAGTTTCATTGATGTAAAATCGTGAAAAAATATAAATTCAGTGATTATGCCAAAGTGCTAGCAGTTTTGACCGCAACTATTCAAAATGGCTATGACGCGACAAAATCTCTTCAGTTGTAGTAATAACAAAAACAAAATCCCTTCATTCATTTTTGCTAGCGCTGTTTTGTCCTTCAAGCATCGATATGAAAATAACAAATAACGTAGAAAAGGCTTTGTAACCTGCCTCCCCTCCGATTGATCCACGTGAATATTCAATCAAACCAATCCACGAAAATCTTTACGTAATCAATTGACGCTCGCGTAGATGTTACGATTAATATTAAGTCATTCCAATAACTTTTATGAGAGGTACATTTTTATTATTAAAAGTAGTATTATTTCCATAATTATTATTGGGTTTAATATTTTTAATATGTATGTAAATATTACTGGGAAGTTGTACGTGTGGACCTCAAGGGTCGCACCCCACGGCTTGTTATATTTTGCCATCCAAATTATACTTTAATATGTCAAGTATAATATATAAAGATAAGAAGATAAAAAGGTACGTTAAAATTAACTTTGATGGAGAACATTTCCCTTACCACTGCAAAAACGAATAAAAACCACCGAAATTTTTTACATATGGGAAAAGTCCCTGATACTTAAAGACTTCATAATCGCAATTGAGCCCAGGAATTTTCTAGTTTAAAATAAAAGATAATTACAAAACATATTTGTTAATCTGTATTTATTTCAATATTCAAGCAATGAACACTCTTAACTTTAATATAAAAATGAGATGGAAGCATATCTTTTTCAAAAATATTTTCTGAGAAACAGGACAACAAATTTTTCGATTAAAAGTTACAGCTGCAAATCTTACGCTCGACTTGAAAAACATTGTGACTAAATTTTTGTGGTAGAACATGGCATGACATTGTACTTCCTTCGTGTCATAAGCTCCGAATAAATGAAACAAGTGAAGTCAAGAAGTTTGAAACGAAACTTTATCAAAACTCAGATGGCGACAACAGATGCTGCTCATATCCTGTTTTCAAAAGACTGCTTGCATCCTCTTGTATCCTCTTTTCATCCACGACGAGTATGTATGTATGTATCTATATGTACGCGTATGTTATGAAAATAAACTTTCATCTTTAGCAACATTTGTCTTCGGAAGTAAAATATTCGCTGTTGAAAATTAATTTCGACCCCTCGGCAAGTGAACATTAGCCTATTCAAACATGAAATCGAATTCATTTCTGATTTTTATCAACGGTCACATGTTACAAAGTCTCCCTTTTTAATTCGTCCAGCCAGAAGGAACATTGTACTGAGCCAGGAGGGGTAGACATTTAATGATTTTTGTTCTTCTAGAGGGTTTTCCCTTGGTAGTTTTGTCTTATCTGTTGATGCGAAGCATTTGTTGTAGTGAAATGTGAATAGGAGAATGTAACCAGAACGAAACTATTTTAGTCTATTACATGTGATTCTAAAAATATTCATAACAATAAATATTATAATTTTTGAAACGTTATTTATGTTTGATACTACATAAGGTTATTCCATTGAACATATCAAAATAATCGGAATAAATGTAAATTAGTCGAAATAATCCGTAGAGGTGACAAACATAACATGAAGTGTAGCAATTTTTTTGGTGAATCAATCAAACAAAACAATATCTGACACCCATTCTCTATATGTATTTGACCTGGAAGTTATATTGACTGTCTAATCAAATCATATGTTCAAAACGTGTTACCAAAATGGTGGTGGAAGGGTGGCGAAAATCTCCAAATCCTGCCAAAAACCTCTCGGTTATATTTATGATGGGACCCAATTGAGATCTTCCGGATATTCGAGTACTGCTCAAGATGAGTTCCACCATATCCAATGCACTTATTCCACCCTTGGCATATACGTTACACTATCTTGACACAAGTCAAATATGATTGTTGATTAAAATCGATTGGTGTGAATAAGGATTTGAAATAAGCATGGCAACATAATAGGATTGCAAAGTCTTGATGGGTGATAAGCGAGAGAATGCAAAGGGACATCGATTAATCTGCTAGATAAAATTAATATAAAAGTCAATGTATTGTAATGGAAATATACAATCGAGATGCCTTATACATTGCAGACCATTACTATCTCAATTCAAAATATGACGTACATATGAACTGCCATTTTTGCTGAATGTAAAAGTTAAGACTGAAATGTTATTTCAATATCGAACACCGTGAAAACTGAGATAAATTCTACCAAGCAGTAAGACATTTTTTCATGTTATTTAAATTCAATTGACAACTGCTTTCTGCAACAGTAAAATTAATACAGTTTGACCAAGCTTTTTTCGTAACAGTAAATTCAATCAAGATTCAGAAGGAAATAAGATTATAAAATAAGATTCTAAAACTCTTCGGTGATAAAAGTGTTAAGAGAATATGTCCATTTCGAAAACATCTGGTTCAAAAATAGTTTACAACAAAAATACCTTATCTAGAAATAACACAGGTTTACAAAATTTAACTATCATTGCGCCACACGAACATTTTAGTGTTTCTACTATGTATTAAGTATTGTGAATAAAAATAGGCAGTCATTTTATTTTAATCACGTAAAGGTCCTGATGGAACCTTTCTCAATTCTCATCACTTACAGTCCATAAATTCTCTGGGAAAAAACCCAGATATGAGTCTGGAAAATGAATTTTAAGCGACATATTGCAACCCAAAGCTTCATATGTCAATAGGAGCTCGTTAATCAATTTTTTGTGGTTCTCACTTTTATGGTTACCCAAAAAATTTGCAACCACGTTCTTGAAGCATTGCCAAGCTGATTTTTCCAAAAAGTTTAATTTTTATTCGAACTACGGATCTTTTATTAATTGCCTGACTTGAGGTCCTGCGAAAATGCCCTTTGTGATTTTAGCATCGCTTATTTTGGGAAATTTCTCTTTTAAATACAAAAATCCATTTACATTGCGATCCATAGCCTTTTCAAAATTTTCATAAGTCCTAATTTGATATCGAGTGGTGGAAGAAACACATCAGCAGGCTTCACAAGTGGTGAATACTTTACATTTTTCTGTCCACTAACTAAAGAGTTACGCACAGGCCATACCTTTTTCTTGTAATGGTTTTTTCTGTCCCTACTGTCCCATTCGCACAAAAAGCAGCAAAATTTAGTATAACCCAGCTGCAGTCCAAGTAGTAAGGCAATAACTTTTAAATCGCCGCAAATTTTAATGCCATATGTATTATACTGGATTTTTTCAAGTGATAGTTTCATGATCTCATAAGTTTCTTTCATATGCTTACCGTGTGCTAAAGGAACAGAGAGAAGTACATTACCGTTATGGAGTAGAACTGCTTTTAAACTCGTTTTGGATGAGTCGAAAAACAAGCGCCACTGAGAAGGATGAAATTCTATTTCCAAAATGTTCATAACTGAATTTATATCATGACAATGAACCAAGTCCTCATCTTGAGAAAAAAAAACCTTTAAAATGTTCATCACGATTTCGAAAATGGCTTATTTTGGTTTCTAGATGTAGCAAATTCCATCCTTTCAAACGAGATCCTAACAGTGCTGCCTGTTTTTTTGATAAATTAAAATCGCGAACCAGGTCATTTAGACCTCCTTCAGTTATCAAATGTAGCTTATCTTGAATTTCTTCAAACTCTGAATCGTCATCTTTATCATTACTAAATTGAAGTAGAGGGCTGTGATTCGTCAACCTTAAACGATGTAGACGGAACTGTAATCCGTAAATTATTATTATGAGAAGCAGGTCTTATTGCTGAAGATAAATTAGGGTACTGAACTGTGTGTTTCGCCTTAGCATTTATGCCCTTTATTGGAGTAAGACAAAAATAGCAGTCTGAAACATGATCTCTAGGCTCAGTCCATATCATGGGGACAGCAAACGGCATATGACGTGATCCTTTCTTCCAATCAGTTAAATTTTTTACACATGTTATGCAACAAATATGTGGGGCCCAAGCTTTGTCCTGATGAGCCACCGCAAAATTAAAATACTCGTGATAGCACTTCAAAATAAATTCAGAAAAATTTCGCCTTCGATTTTTGAAAGTCATTTCACCACAAATATAACAGAAAGATTTAGGATCGTTAATACACTTTCTCGGCATATTCGCAGAAGCACAGAAGTTAACTAAATCCAAAACAATCAAATTAATAACGAAAACAAATATATATAGCACGCTTTTTACTGCCGTACAAATGCGTTTATCGCTGCAACACCGAAAATGAACTTGAACTCATCACAAGAAAATTGAGGGTGACTGAAACAACACGATCATCTATCATAGTTCGTGTGGCATGACCGCTGTTGACCAGTGTAATCAGACTTCATAAATATTTTGTAAAATCGCGCATTTAATGAAATTAGTTTTGAGCCATCTTTAGCGTAAAAAAATATCTCAGAAATATATTAATTATGGTGATCTTTGGAAAAAAAGCAGAAAGTCTTCAATTTGGCATCATCGAAAAAAAATGCTGGTTTCTCTTCAAATTTGATAAGAATTTATAAATTTTATAAACATTTATTCCTGTGTTGTGAAAATCAGGTGAAAAATTTTTTTATGAAAGTTTTTTTTTGCATTTTTTTTAAATTAAAAAACCATTCTTATGTTTTTTAGAAACTAACAAACATCATCAAAATGTTGAGACGCGTCGATTGACATCTCAATGATGCAAATACTATATTTGGTTCGCGAGATATAGTGAATGACATGAATGACCTTGAAGGTCATGATGACCTAATCATTTTTTATTTTTAACTTCCCAGTATATGGGAAGTTCTTGTTTATTTATTTTTATCATATTCATTAGAAACAATTTTGCTAGTTTTTTTCAAGAACTATTTGCAGTATATATTTTATAAACATTCATCACTGCGGCTTGCAAATCAGGCTAAAATTAATTGTTTATGAAAAAAACCTTAATTTTTGCACTGTTTGTTAATAAATTATAAAACGGCTTTAACAATTATTTTAAAAATTTGACAAAATTATACCAATACGCGTCGATTGGCACCTCAATAATCGAAACATTCGCACCAGACCCTCCATAATCGTACTTGCCAAGTACCCATACCGAAGTATGACCCACTTAACTTTCGGAAAATGGGTACCAACTTTATTTCAGAGCTTGACAGGGCTCCTGCTAACCCTTGGTCAAGATTGGACCTATCAATCATTCATGCCGCTTTTTGGGTAACGGCACCCCCGTCGTAAACGCAACAGCACGCCAATACATCGCAATACATAAGGATCCGATTATCGTGCATTAACCGTTTCCAAGCTGTATTAACAATGAAAGTACCCGCTTATGGGTGTGCAACCACAACCCCTAAGTTGCAGCCAACAGGCTCCTCACCGACATCAGCAGGGACTTGGTCCCTGTGGCCCCGGATCCCTTAGTACCAGTATACCCCTGGTAAGGTTTCGGGGAAGCACAGACACAACCTCTTCAATTGAGCTGAAGAGAAGAACAGTTCAATGTGGTCTGAGTGCAGTGTATAAAGAGGCAGGAACTTCAATGAACCTTCTATATAATTTTTTTATTCAATCAGTCTCTGCCCATTAACTAAACGCAATTTAGATATATATTCGATAGCTTCGTCAGCCAGAATGTAAACAACGCTCTCTTTGATGGTGCGATGAGTACCAAAAACAAATTCAATTTGAACATTTTCCGATAAATATATGCAAAAGAACTTATTACTACAAAATTCAATACCTCCCTCTTCCTTTTTCAACCGGGCTTGGGACCGGCTTCGGCGGAATTGTGGCATGAGCAACCCAAATACATTTAAAAACAAAAAATACACACTGGCTTCATTAGCTTTCCAACAAAAACAAACAACAGTAAAATTGTGACCAAAATGTCTTTACCCGTAGCGCCACTGAATATTTTTCGCCATACAAAGCACAACAAATCGGAAATGTCATTTCAAATTGCATTTTCAATAAACCGATTGAAATCGCAATTTGCACCACCGGAGCTACATTACGTGAAGCGGTAAGGACACATATTGCACGATCATTATTATTTGGACGCCACCGCCACCCGCAAACTCGAATATTTTCACATTTTTGACGATTCACGAAAATTGCGATTAATTCACTACCGTACACTTTTCCGCACTTTTCTCTTAGCGCGCACGACGGAAACACAGTTCCTCAACCGAGAATAACGCACAATTCACATGTTTCCCGGCCACAACTGAAATAAATTCGATAGACAAAAATCGAATTGTATTTTGTTTACGAATTGGGTGTAATGCCGGAACAGTGAAGCACTCCGTTTGACTTAAGAACATCTTTTCGAAGGAGACGTCACGAAATGTCATTTTCGAATTTTTGCCCCACACACCTTTAAGGCTTTACACGCTTCATTCCGTTCCATAGCTTCTTTCTTCATTGGAGAAATCTATCTAAAGTGCGACGAAAAACTGCAGCTCTCCTTGTCTATAATAGATTTAGTCCAGTCAAAGCGTCGGAATTTGGACGTAAACCGTGCATTTTCAAAAGGCAGAGAAATTTTTATCGCAATGCGTAGACAATGGTATAGTTGGCTTAAGTTCATTTTCCTGGGGTCGCCAATGACGGCGTTTGGGCTCCATCTTGAAAACAAAAGAAAGTGGGACACCCCCATATCTCCAAAACCGTGGCTTCCACAAGAAAGTTGTGTATGGCAAACTTGCGTAGAATATAATTTTTTTGTAAGTCGCCCATATATCACTTTTACGTGGTGTCAATAATAAAAAAGGAACAATCCAAAAACCATATCCAAAAAGGGGGGAACAACTTTCGAGCGCCACAACTTTTTTAATTTCACCTTTAACGCGAAAAACCTTCGCATACTTTTCTAAGATAATTTTGTCACAAAACGTTTGCGATATTGGTTGTTCGAATCACTGTACAGTAACGAGAGTTATTTCATCCCAAAGAGGAGAAAGTCTCGTGAAAAACCCGTTTATAGGCCAAATATTCGGCTTTAGATGCCGAACCCCCCGTTGCAAAACTCAAGGAGCATTTTGATAGGCTGCCGGATTTTTGGCGCAATGTGTAGTATGTCTTACTGTGAGCTCCACATTGAAAACCAAAAATTGGGACACCCCCAACCGTGGCTTCCACAAAAAAGTTTTGTTTGCCAAACTTAGGTAAAATTCAATTTGCAGCAAGTCAGTCGTACATCACTTTTACGTGATTTTAACAATAAAAGAGTTACAAGACCAAAACGACATCCAACAAGCCGCGAGGTGCGACCCTTGAGGTCCACACGGTCAACTTCCCAGTAATATCTTGTTGAAACCAGCCTACGGACCTTTTTGTGCCTAGACTCGCTGAACAGCAACAGAGTTCCGTGGCTGAGTAATAGCATTTTAAACGGTCGCGTAAGAGGCCTGAGTTCAAATCTAAGTGGAACTGCGTTCTATATTTTTTTTTCCTTCGTTTTCCTCAGTGCAAGGGTCAGTTTAGGTCGTGGCACGGCCGCTGACCTTTCCGACAAGGAAACAGCTACCAGCAACGGAATAGGGGGTCAACGACAGATGTGACCCGCCGTTGTCGGACAGCTGAGAAACAAAAAAAATGAATTCGGGGGGGCAGTCAAGTTTTGGCGACAAAAGGTCGCACATCGGTGAAAGATTTGATAAAAACTTTTCCCGTAGCCGGGATAAAACACAAAGTGACTGATTGTAAGACATTGAAAATCGGAAATTGAAAATTAAAAATTAGGAAAGGAGACAAGTTATCGTGAAAAAGAGAAAAAAAAACTCTGAAAATATTAGTGAAAAGAAAAGGTGAACTCTGAGAAGACTGAATTGCTTTATATGGTGAAGTCATGCAAATTGCTAAATACCAACAACGTTGTGCTGCTGACAAATCAAAGCGAAAAAAAAGTGTATTACAAAATAACAATTGAATTTAACAACGGAAACAAATGCATAGTGAACACAGTAGAACAAAAAAAAAAACAAAGACAAGTTTAACTAATAATCGAAGGGCCAAAGGGAAATAGTACATAGTTGATAATATGGAACAGAGCCGGAATTCCTAAAGTAGGAAGAAGAAAAAAAAAAGTGAATTAACAATAGATTTTCTAAGGAGTATTGTCTATAATTGAAGTATTGTACTAGGGAAACAGAGAAGAAGAAAAATTAATTAATTTTCAATTTACTGCCGAATCAACGGCACCATTGGTTTCAGGCTTGAGCAGACCACGCAGATGGAGAGCGCTCCTCATCGGCAGCTTAAACGTGAGTTTAATTATTCTATTGATTTTGTTTAAGCATTTGAAGCATTATTATTTGATTTTATTTTAAGTTTTTTTTGTTTCTTCCCATTTAATTTTTTTTATTTTTACATATACCTATTTAAGTTTTTTTTCTTTTTCTTCCTTTTATTTTGAATTTTGTTTATACATCTTAATCTAGTATTAGTTGTATTATTATTTTTCTTGCTTTTTATTCGTAATTATACATTTTTTTTGGTCTTTCATAAATTTTGGCGTTTCACTGATGGAGTAAAAAGCGAGTGATTTTTTTTCAGGCTCAGTGAACTCTCCCTCATCCCAATCCCATTTCTTCTTTTTCGTTTTTTTCTTTTTTTTCTCTCAGAGGATGGTTCGGCACGGGCCTAGTTCTTCCTCCCCTAAAACAACCCACACCCACGCGCTGAAGCTAGCCGGCTCAGTTGCGCCATCCTGGGGTGTGGGAGACTAGGCCAAACAAATTGTCCGCGACCGCAGTGCCATCACTGTGGGTTGCAACAATCTACATAAACATCAACAACATTACAACAATGAGAGGTATTCATAGCAGTAACAGGAATGAGTTAATATGAATCATATCGTCTACGGAAGGGTCCACTGATTACGTAAGGTTTTCGGTCGATGAGGACAGATTTAATATTCACGCCTTTTTGGTCATGAAATTTTTTGTTGGTTTTCAAAATTTAAGCATTTTTTTTAATTAAAAGACTATAACAATTTTTTAGAATAAAAGATATAAAGTAAAAGCATTCGTATGGACCCTCTTCAAATGTTAACTTTGAATGATTTTTTATTTTTCATTTAGTTTTTTTCATAATTTGCCGGTTTCTCTTCAAAACCTAATAAGAATGTATAAATTTTATAAACTGGCATTACTGTGCTGTGCAAATCAGGTAAAAAAATATTTTTTATGAAAAAAACTATACTTTTTGCATTTTCTTCTATTAAATTAAAAAAAGGCTGAAACGAATTTTTATAATGTTGAAAACTTCACAAAGATGTTAATACACGTCAACTGACACCTTAATGATGCAAATATTATATCTGGGTCGTGAGATATAGTGAATGATAAAAATGACCCTGAAAATCATGATGACTTTTAATAATTTTTTATTTTTAATTTAATTTTTTACGTAATCATGAGAAAAAGTTTTGATGATGTTTCTACAAACAGTATTTGAAGTATGTAAATTTTATAAACATTGTCTACTACATTTCGCAAATCAGGTTAAAAATTTATTATTTATAAAAAAAACCTAATTTTTTGCACTTTTTTTCTTAAATTAAAAAACGGCATTTCTTGCCTTATTTAAAATCTGTTTAACCACCATGGAAACCTTATCTTACTTTCCCATAGTAAACTTAAGAATGTTATCTTTCTTTCGCAATAAAACTTTTGCTGAAACTTCCTACGTTTTACTTTTATTTTACTCGTACCTTCGAATGTTTTCATAGTTCCATTCTTCAAAATGTGCTGATTGCTCCAATTTTATTAATAACGATTTTTGGGCTTCACTTTATATGCTTTTATATTCTTTGATCATAATTCGTCACTGTTCTTTGATCATTTTCTACCTTCCTAGTAATCAAGCCTCCTTTGTAATATTTTAACTTCTTAGACGAATATCTCTTTACGAGTTTGTTTCTCACTATGTGAAGCTCGCCAGTCATGAGCTTTGATGTCAGAGCCCACCTTACTAAGACAACTCATTGGTATTGCTCAATGTTAAGAGCAACCGATCATTGATTATCTTAGCCAGGTGGATGTTAACTGTATTCAATAACACAATTGGAAGGATCCTTACGAAAAATGTTGCAAATCGCAACGATCCACAAAAACAAACACAATTAAATATACAATATATATAAGTGTCATTGAGAAACACATATACACTTATACATCTATCATTTTAAGATTACAGAAAATTACATTCACCACGAAAACCGTTAAGCAGTCTCTTGGCTACTGCAGTTCGAATGGTAGAATCTTTACAGAGGAAGCGAATATGACTAATCACAATTAATTTTTAGGCACTGGCCGATATTTATCGAGAATATCCAACCCAAGCAGTTTCTTTGATTATATGAGCTAATTCAATCAAATATTTTCCTTCTATGTGCCACGTTTGTCATGAGTCATCACAAGTCAAAATTTTAATATATACTGACAGAAATTCCATCCTGTTCCAATTAGCGTTTCATGACGGTGTTTAAATTGACTGATTTCTGTTGATCCAGATTATTATTTAAATTATTTTAAAAATTGACAATATCGTGCTATGTTCTTAGCCTGACATATGTTTTTTAGAGGTATGAAGCTTCTTAAAGAAATATCTGTTGTTGTAGCTGTCAAATTTTGTTGTAGTTTTGACATTACGTTTACTATGCAAATACTATCCCAAGATTTACACCAAAAACTGTCTCCAATCAGAGGAAATTTATTTCAGTAATTCGCGTTCTGAGCGCCAAACGTATAAAACATTTCTTCCAATTTATTATGCACATTACCGTTCATCTGAGCAGCTCATATGCAATACGGAAAATTGTTATATGTCCACGTATACTCTATTAAATAATTTTCATCAACCACGAGCTCGTACAATGCGTACCAAGTCAGCTATTGCTGCTGTAGGAGGAAGTGTGACTGAGGATCGAAATTTATGGATTCAGCGCCATTTTCAGCAACTTGACCTCTGTTCGTCCACTAAATGGAAAATTTTGAGGAAAACACTTGAACTAAAGCCCTACATGATCCAACTAGTATTGCATTTGAAACCGTTGGGCCATCTTTTACGTCCTGCGTTCGGTGAATGGACTGAGAATCAGTTCAAAGTTGAACCGCATTTTTACCGTCAAATCGTTTTCAGTGATGAGACTCATTTCTGGCTTATTAAGTTTGTAGATAAGTAAAATTGGCGTTTCTGGTATGAGAATAATTCTCAAGAGAATTTGTGTGCCCCATTGCGTCCTGAAAAATTCACTGTATGATTCGGTTTGCACGGCGTTAGTGTAATTGGTCTTTTCTTGTTTCAATGTGAAAACGGAACCAATGTTATCATTAATGGCGATAGCTACCAACAAATGATTCGTAATTTTTTGATATGCAATACCAATTTCAGTCGTCTGAGGAATCATTAGTTCTAACAAGATTCCATACAATGCGTACGACTATTAACGTTGGTGAACGGTATTGAACTTCTGAACTGGCAGCCCTTGTTTGCACTGCGCTTTGTAAGTATACGTTAGAATACTTGCAAATGCTGATAAACCAGCAACTTTTGATGACTTTCAAGCCAACAATCGACATTCGTCATTTTCTCGTAGAAAAAAATCCAGCTTCACTGGAAGAAGTTGTGAAAAATTGAACCGACAGAATGGCATTACTAGGAAGCAGTTGCAATGGTCGTATACCAGAAATTATTTTTAAACACAAAATGTCAATTTTCAAACTTATAAAGCCAAAAAATTGGCGCTTTCAGTAATTAATATGTCTTTTTTAACTTCCCAGTATATGGGAAGTTCTTGTAATCGCCTCGAAAATAGAAATTCAAATTTTCAACATTTCTTTACGTTTTGAGGTCTATAGAGTATATATAAAGTGTTTTTAGAAAGGGAGATGTATGTGTGTGTGTGTACGTACGTACGTACGTCTGTACGTTCGTGGACAGTTTTTTCTACGAGCATAACTCACGTAAACAAAGTCCGATCTACTTTGTTGAGGTGTCAATCGAAGCGTCTTTGCAATTTTAAGAGCGGAAAACTTCGGTCGGGGGGGTATGCTGTTTTGGCCGTTTGAAGGTCATTTTTGTCATCCGTTTTATCTCGCGAACCCAACGTACGATTTCCTTGAACAATAAGTCAATCGACGCGTATTGACATTTATGTGATTCTGTTAAGTTTTTAAAAATTCTTGCAGTCGTTTTTAAATTTTTTAAAATTAAGTGCAAAAAATTGGGGTTTTTTTAATACAATAAATTTTTAACCATATTTTCAACTCCAAGTATTCAATGTTTATAGAATTTATATACTCCAAACAGTTTTTCTAAAATTGTCATCAAAATTTTTATAAAAAAAAAATCATTAACAGTCATCATGATATTCAAGGTCATTTCTGTCATGCGTTATATCTCGCGAACGAAACATACGATTTGCATTTTTTAGGTGTCAATCGACGCGTATTAACATTTTTCTGAATATGTCGAATTTTTAGAAAATCGTTGGAGCCGTTTTCGTAGTTTAACAAAAAAAAATACAAAAAATTAGGTTATTTTTCATAAACAATAAATTTTTAACCCGATTTGCGAAATATAGTAATCAATGTTTATAAAATTTATACACTCCAAACAATGTTTGTAGAAAGACAATCTAAACCTTGTCTCATGAAGACGTAAAAAAATAAATAAAAAATAAAAAATCATTAAAAGTCATCATGATTTTCAAGGTCGTTTTTATCATTCACTGTATCTCACGAACCAGATATAATATTTGCATCTTTATGTTGTCAGTGGAAGTGTATTAACCTTTTTGGGAAGTTTTTAACATTATTAAAACTCGTTTCAGCGGTTTTTTTAATTTAACAGAAAAAAATGCGAAAAATTATGGTTTTTTCACAAAAAAATATTTTTTTAACTTGATTTGCACAGCACAGTGATATCAGTTTATAAAATTTTTACATTCTTATCAGTTTTTCTTCCATGATTATGAAAAAAAGCTAAATTAAAAATAAAAAATCATTCAAAGTTACCATGTAAAGAGGGTTCATACGAATGATATTACTTTATATATTTTATTCTAAAAAAAATATTGTAAATTCAAAGTTTTAATAGTTTTTATAGTCTCTTAATTAAAATAACTGCTTAAATTTTGAAAACCAACGAAATTTCAATCAAATTTGCATTTGCGGTATCAACGCTTTGAATGGTAGAATGTTTTGTAGTCAATACTTTGCAAGATCATATGCTTTGAAAAGCTTTCATAGAATAAAAAATTGTAGTTTTTAGTAGATTCATTCTTTACTATTCGTAAGATTTCAATAACCATCATCATTTGTAACACATTTTACTTTTCACATGCAATTGAACCTATTTTTGGCTGCATATACAAAATTTTACAAGACCAAAAAGGCCCCCACCGATTGATCCGCGTGAATATTTAATCTGTCCTCATCGATCAAAAACCTTACTTAATCAATGGACCCTCCCGTAGACTATATCATTCATATTAACACATTCCTGTTACTGCTATGAATACCTCTCATTGTTATTACTTAAAGTAGTATTATTTTCAAAATTATTATTGTGTTTAATGTTGTTGATGTTTATGTAGATATTATTGGGAAGTTGACCGTGTTGACCTCAAGGGTCGCACCTCGCGGCTTGTTGTTTATAATTAACTTCTCAGTATATGGGAAGTTCTTGTAATCGCCTCGAAAATCGAAATTGAAATTTTCAACTTTTCTTTACGTTTTGAGGTCTATTGAGTATATATAAAGTGTTTTTAGAAAGAAGTATATATGTGTGTTTTTGTGTATGTACGTACGTACGTAAGTGCGTTCGCGGGCAGATTTTCTACGTCGTATCAACTTCGTTAAGGTGTCAATCGAAGCGTCTTTGCAATTTTAAGAGCTGATTAGTTTTTGGGACACTTCGGTCTGGGGGTATGCTGTTTTCACCCCTTGAAGGTCAACCATGTTATGCGCTATATCTCACGAACCAAACATGCGATTTTTATCATTATGAAAGCAATCGACGCATATTAACACTTTCGTGATTATATTAAATTTTTAAAAAAATCGTTGGAGCGGTTTTTTAATTTTTTGAAAAAAGTGCAAAAAATTGGAGTTTTTTTCAAAAACATCAAATTTTTAACTTTATTTTCAAGTTGCAGTAATCAATATTTATAAAATTTATATACTCCAAACAGTTGTTGTAAAAAACCACCAAATTTTTGTTCATGATTATGAAAAAAATTAAATTAAAAATAAAAAATCATTAAAAGTCATCATGACCTTCATAGTCATTTATGTCATGCATTATATCTCGAGCACCAAATATAATTTTTGCATCATTAAGAAGTCAATCGACGCGTATTAACATTTAAACGATGTTTTTAAATTTTAAAAAAATCTTTAAAGCCATTTTTTTAGTTTAATAAAAAAATATTGAAAATTAGTGTTTTTTTCATAAAAAAATTAATTAATAGTTAATAAAATAAACATCGTAATAATAAATGTTTATAAAATTTATAAACTTTTATCAATTTCTGTAGAGAGACCAGCAAAATATTTTCTCATGATTTCAAAACAAATTGAATTAAAAGTAAAAAAAATCATTCAAAGTCACCATGTAAAAAGGGTTCATACGAATTTGTATACCTTAAATCTCTTATTCTAAAGACATTGTTGTAAAGTCAATCAAAGTTTATTATTATTTGCATAATTTGCGGAGATTTTTAATAGTCTTCACAGAACCGTGTTTTAACTTTAATGAAAAACTGCTTAAATTTTGAAAACCAATACAAATCAAATCAAATTTGCAATTGTGGTTATCAACGTTTTGAATTTAAAATGTTTTTTAGTCAACACTTTTTAAGATCATATGCTTCGAAAAGCTTTCATCAAATAAAAAGTTGTAGTTTTTAGGAGTTTTGCTCTTTAGTATTCGTAAAATTTCAGTTACTTCCTTCATCATTTGAAATACATATATTTTACTTTTTACGTGCAATTGAACCTATTTTTGACTGCATAATCAATGCTTCTCAAAATCAACAGAAAATAAGAAATAATTATTAGTTTCATTGATGCAAAATCGTGAAAAAATACAAATTCAGTGATTATGCCGAAGTGCTGGCAATTTTGACCGCAACTATTCGCCATCACGCGACAAAATCTCTTCAGTGGGCGTAATAACAAAAACTGCATTCATTTTTACTAGCGCTGTTTTGTCCTTCAAGTATCGATATGAAAATAACCAAGCCGCGTAGTGCGACCCTCTAGGTCCACACGGTCAACTTCCCAGTAATATTTACATAAATATAAACAAGGTTCTTTAAAGACCATATTTGCGTCACAGCCGCAGATTTCGCTGGCTAGACAGTAATAAACAAATATTATTTTCTAACCTCCAATTTTTCAAACTAGTTTAAAGTAGTAGTATTTTCAAAATTATTATTGTGTTTAATATTTTGAATGTTTATCTAGATATTACTGGGAAATTGACCGTGTGGACCTCAAGGGTCGCATTTCGTGGCTTGTTTTTTATGATTTCATACAAAGCACCTAGAATAAATCACGAGTAGGGGCTAAAAATTTAATCTCAGAGAGATTGTAAAAGCCCTGCCTTTTATGAAAAGTAATTTTTTAACTTCCGTATTTTTTGCTTCCTTATGTTTATCTCTGAAACCAGTGACAATACTTTATAGTTTCATGATCCACACATCATAAATTAAATTGTTTGATTTTAAAAAAACAGCATGTCCACTTATCTTTCAAATTTTTTTTTATTCATATTTTGCATTAAATAAGCACTTTAAAATGTAAGTTTGAATGCAAACTGTGTAAAGGCAAGGATGTGACAATAAATCTAAACAGAAATGACAATTCAGATCCTTTCCAACATGAATGTTTTTTAAGGTATAAAATTTACAAAGCCGGGCATGTACATAGTCTTTTGAAAAAACAAGTTCTCTTGGCACACGAAAAATCGGTCCACGAAATACGCTATCATCGGTTCAGCAAGCAAATGTCTTGAATTTCGTTAACCTTTCAGATTTGTATTTATATTTCGCGATGTTAATTTTTATCCCTTAAATTTAGATTATCACATTTGTCACTTAACGAGATACAGTGTTGAAAATAATTGCAAAACCTCCATGACTTAATAACGTCTATTTAAAAAAAAAACAATTTTCACGAAAATAAATTGTTTTGATACGCTCAACGTATCACTGTTCTTCTATCAAACTCTGCTTCCTAGTTATCTAGAATCACTCTCTTCATGTTATTAGGTCTTAACAAAATCAAAGTCATCTTAACGGAAATCATTTCTAAACGAGAATCTATTCCCCGGTCTGCATATAAGATTCTTCGTACAAACTTAGTCTCTATTAATCGCTTAGCGCTTACTTGGAAACTAATTGCAATGCTTCTACATGCATGCTGGACTCAAGCTCTTGTCAATCCTAGATCCTTTAGCAAATACTGAAATCAGAAACATTGACTGATTGAGTTGCGATATCCATTCATTTCCTGACATCGTCATGGGGGCGAGATGATGTGCTCCAGCCAAGTTATTCTCGAGAAAATATAATCAGAAAAGTTTGATTACTATTAGTTTGCTTCTATCCTTTGTAACGACCGATTCTTGTCAACATGTCTCGTTACTCCTTGCTAGAAGGTTCTTGCGCCCCGTTCACCCTACACACCGACAAATCATCCACTCTATTCAACCAAATGAAGAAAAAAAAACAATATATGAGACTGGGACTCGAACCGTTTTCCTATCTCGGCTACTTCATCCTGATGGCAGTTTCCAATTGAGACAAGGATAAGAATAATAGCTCTGTGTATATTCCGAGTTCGTATTTCAAAGCTATTAACCAAAAGTCGACGGGACTCGTTATAGTCGTCGGAAACGAGAAACGGCCTTTAATTACGAGCACACTCATTTATTGAAACTGATTACTTCCCGAGGATAAACATTGGAAGAAGGCTCTTTATCAGTGAGATTACGATCCATTAATAAGAAGTTCTCTTGTTCTTATTTAAGGAAGGAAGGAATGGTGTCATTTCCGAGAAGATTGCAATCCCTTTTCTTTTCTGGGCGCCACAAACACAAATGTGGCGAAGACCGTTAACGCTCTTTGGCATAAGCATCGGAGGCTACAAATCGGGAAGGGATGGTATGTTAACCGCTCATTCAGCTCGAGAGGATTTAGTCGTTTTCTTGGAAATGTCATTTGCAAACTATATTTTTGGTTGCTATGTGGGAAAAGTATGGGAATTCTTGGATTTAATTTACTTCCATTGATGTGTCATAAATATTTTAAAAAACTTATTTCATATTATGAAAAACATTATGTGTTTAATAAGAAGGAAAATATTCTTTAATTTTCGTGCCTTATTCGAGTTGTGAAGAAATGATAAAAAATATGTAATTATGTTAAATAATAACGAAAGAATTTCCTGGTGAATAAATTTACTTCAATTATATTACTTATCTTTGCTATATATTCCAGTTGTCTCTTGGGGCAATATACTTTCAGTTTATCTTACACAAACATTCAATGTGAGATAAATGCTTCTTATCTCGACCGAAATTTATAGTTGCCCGCTTTTCTTTTATGTTTGTACAATTCAATCCATGCTTCCACTGAAGCCCTTTGAGTTTATTGGAATCCAGCTACGATGTGCTTACTTCACATATCCTTAAGATATCCACTTGTGTCGAAAACTGCTTGTCTCGGAAGCGCGAATAAATATATCAATCGCGAATTTTCCATTTCATGTGAAATTCACTTTTGAGATTTATAAACTTCCACTTGATAAGCCAATAATCAATCTGAGCAAAACAACAACAACAAAATTTAATTCAATGTATTTGAGAAATTGCACAATATCTGCTATTTAAGCTATCGAACTTTGCTGTCGTTCTAACTTTTTGTTTAATTTACTTTTTCAAATAACCGTGCCAAGACTAACACCCAAATAATGCGTTGTACTAGTGAAAATTTATTTCCAAAATTTGGGCTCTTTGCGCCAATTTTAAAGAGCCTTTCATCCAGTTTATGGTTTATGATCATAAGCAATACGATAAAAACGGTTACATCCACGTATATCCTATTGGACAATGCTCATCCAACACGAGCTGGTACAGTGCGTACCGAGATATCTGTAGAGTTTAATGAGTCTGAGGAGCCAAATTTATCGATTCGACACCGTCCTCAACAACTTGGCTCCGATCCGATATATGGAAAAAGTTTAAGATAAGATCTTGGACTAAAGTAGTGCATCAATGGAATCCATTGGATCATCGGTTGTGTCGTTCGTTCAGTGAATGGGCTGAGAATGAGCAGGAAGTTGAACCGCGTTTTTGACGTTAAGGTAGTTTCAGCAATAAAGCTCATTTCTGCATTCAAAAGACTTTGAAAGCCCTATTTCATTCCAAAAAAGTCACTGCATGTCACAAAACACATTTACGCCTTTGAAATTCAAAAATTCGTAGAATGTATCGTTTCAAACGACAGCTCTTGCTAGGATAAGCTTTTTAACTTCCCAGTATATGGGAAGTTCTTGTAATCGCCTCGAAAATCGAAATTGAAATTTTCAACATTTCTTTACGTTTTAAGGTCTATAGAGTATGTATAAATTGTTTTTAGAAAGAAGTCTGTGTGTGTGTGTACGTACGTGCGTTCGTTGACAGTTTTTTCTACGAGTATAACTCACGTAAATAAAGTTGTATCGACTTTTTTAAGGTGTCAATCGAAGCGTCTTTGCAATCTTAAGAGCTGATTAGTTTTTGGGAAACTTCGGTCGAGGGGATTTGCTGTTACGCCCGTTTGAAGGTCATTTCTGTCATGCGTTATATCTCGCGAATCAAACATACGATTTCCTTCATCAAGGTGTCAATCGACGCGTATTGACATTTATGTGATTTCACCAAGTTTTTAGAAGAATTCTTGGAAACGTTTTTTAATTTGTTAAAAAAAGTTAAGGTTTTTTTCAAAAACAATAAATTTTTATTTTATTTTTTTATTTTCAAGCCGAAGTAATCAATGTTTATATAATTTATATACTCCAAAAAGTTTTTGTAAAACCAACATCAAAAAATTTTGTCATGATTTCGAAAAAAATTAAATAAAAAATAAAAAATCATTAACAGTCATCATGATCTTCAAGGTCATATTTGTCATCCGTTATATCTCGCGAACCAAACATACGATTTGGATCATTAAGATGTCAATCAACGCGTATTGACATTTTTGTGAATCTAGCAAATTTTGAAAAAAAAATTTAAAGCCATTTTTTAATTGTTTTAAAAAAAAGTGCAAAAAATTTGGGGTTTTTTTCAAACGCAATAAATTTTTAACCTTATTTTCAAGTCGATATAATCAATGTTTATATAATTTATATACTCCAAGCAGTGCTTGTAAAATCATCATCAAACTTTTTTCTCATGATAACAATAAACATTAAATAAAAAATAAAAAAATCATTAACAGTCATCATGATCTTCAAGGTCATTTCTGTCATTCACTATATCTCACGAACTAGAAATAATATTTGCATCATAAAGGTATTAATCGACGTGTATTAACATCTTGTGATTTTTTTAACATTATAAAAATTCGTTTCAGCCGTTTTTTTTTAATTTAATAGAAGAAAATGGCAAAAATTACGGTTTTTTCATAAAAAATATTTTTTGAGCCTGATTTGCACAACACACTAATAAGTGTTTGTAAAATTTATACATTGTTATCAGTTTTTGAAGAGAAACCGGCAAAACTTTTTCCATTATTACGAAAAAAAAGTAAATTAAAAATACCAAATCATTCAAAGCTAGCATGTAAAAATTGTTCATACGAATGAAATTACTTTATATCTTTTATTCTAAAGAAATTGTTGTAAATTCAATCAAAATTCTAAAATATCTGCATAATTTGAGCAAATTTTTAATATTTTTTACAGTTTTTTAATTTGAAAAAACTGCTTAAGATTTGAAAATCATCAAAGTTTCAATCAAATTGACTTTGTGGTAATCAACGTTTTGAATGGTGAAATTTTTTAGTGAATACTTTGCAAGATCATATGGTTTAAAAAGCTTTCATCGAATAAAAAATTGTAGTTTTTAGTAGATTCATTCTTTAGTAATCGTAAGATTTCAATAACCATCATCATTTGTAATACATTTTACTTTTTACATGCAATTGAACCTTTTTTTGACTGCATATTCAAAATTTACTAAGGCCAGTAGGAAATATATAGTAATTATTTATTTGATTGATGTAAAATCGTGAAAAAATATAAATTTAGGGACTATGTATGCTAAAGTTATGGCAATTTTGATCGCAACTATTCAAAATGGTCATCACGTGAAAAATCTCTTCAAGGAGAGTAATAACAAAAACTGCATTCATTTTTGCTAGCGTTCTTTTGTCCTTCAATCATCGATGTGAAAATAACAAATACCGTAGAAAAAGTCCCCACCGACTGATTGATTAAATCAATCTACCCGCATCCACCAAAAGCCTTACGTAATCAATGGACCCTCCCGTAGATGATATGATTAATATTAACTCATTCCTGTTACTGCTATGAAAACCTCTCATTATTATTATTTAAAATAGTGTTATTTTCAAAATTATTATTGTGTTCGATATTTTTAATGTCCATCTAGATTCTACTGAGAAGTTGACCGTGTAGACCTCAAGGGTCGCACTTCGCGGCTTGTTTTAAATTTAAATGATGTTTTTGCTTAGAGATTTGAAGACTTCCAGAAAATCTCATACACGACGCTGGACTTGAAATTTCTCCGAATCGACCCTATTTCATAATCGAAATATATAATACCTCAATTTAAAATGACTTATTTGCAGTGGTGCAGTATGATTCTTCAGTAAGAGAGTCAGCACGATGTCTGCAATGAAGAACGATCCTCTTCGGCAGAAATCATAGAAGCTATGTAAATTATATATCCTTTGTTCAAATGTTCTTGATAATACACGATTTGTATTTGAGCCGGCAGGTCGTGTTTCTTCAGGTTACGACTGCAAACTGTTGAACAAGAGATTAGACGTCTAATTAAGCAGATTTAAGAAGTTTGGTGTAGTAAATTCTGTATTTCAAGATAAAGCGTATATTTAAATAAACTGTTAACTTTGGAACTCGGCAAAAGAAACTTAAACTTAACTATGTTTTTGATCTTTAAAGCTTGACGCTCTCTATTAGGAATTTTCTCATTTTAACACATATCTTAATGAATTGATCTTGAATTATATTTTCTAACTTTAGAACTGGATAATAGGAACCTAAAATGAAAAAAATATTGTTAGAAGTTAAAAAAAGCATAATTTGGTGTATATTTGCTAGCTTGGAATTTGTAAACAAACAGAAAAGTCCTGGTTTTTCACCTTGAAGCCTTTTCGGAAAGTGTCAAACTCCACGGTACTCCATTGAACTAGGGGACAGTAGTGATTCAGCTGCCCGACGCCCTCTTATGTGGATATAAAAGTACCAGTTTGTTTAATAAGTGCAAGCTATGTTAACTTCTCTTGTCTTTCTAGGGTTCCTAAACCCTTTTGAAAACGCTACTTTGCGCTAATTCTCTAAGTATTTCATATACAGTGCCCTTACTCGTAAATATCACGACTATAAATTGAAATCTGGAGGGAGGTATAAGACCTCCCCGGGTCCCAATCACCGTGGTACCAGATTAGCCCTTGGTAAGGCTTCGTGATCTTGTGCCCACCCAAAACCACTTCAATTATGTCCGCAACACAAACGCTGGATCAATCACCAACCTTGAATACGCGAAAATGATACTTATCGAAGGCTTCACCGCATCGTACACGATCAGTGTGAATAAAAACAAAATGAATGGTTGAATAAAATACAGTTTTTTCATAATCTCTTCTCCAAGGTAAGATGTGTCACCAAGGATGCCGTTCATAAATGAACCACTCAATGCTCGCTGCAATATATAGTGTGACAAACGTTCTCGTAAGGTTCACCGTAGGTGAGTGATCAGGGAGGAAAAGATGTAGCAACTACCACATGCGGTCATGATAGGGTGGGTATGTGACTGTCATATACACCGTACACTCCCCAGTCCCAATGCACGCCTGGCGACGATTATTGTAGCAGTACTTTTCATGAGCATCAAAGTATCATCCTAGTTCGCGAATATATATCCTTTTTGTCGGAAACACGTGATTATTAGGAAGTGACGCATGCATAACAGAGGGAAAACTCCACCACCGAAACCGTTATAGATGGTATAAGCCTCGGCTACTCAAATAACTTTGTGGTTTGAGAGGTTATTGTTAAGGGGACATTCCACCTTCAAATTTTGGAAAAATCAAAATTATTTTTTCTTTTCGATTTTGTTAGAATAAACCATGAAAAACACGATTTTAATAGTGTTAAATTAAATTCATTTAAAAACATAGTGAGCTTACATAACAAGGCGCATCAAAATCTTTTTCGATGAAATTTGTCCACTTCGCTGGATATGCAGGCTTACGGTTATGACTTCATAATCGAAAAAAAGTGTGTTTTACACGTGAAGAAAATAATGTTTAGTAAAGCCAAAGAAGCATAAAAACAGTTGACCATAGTAAAAATCTCATAAAAAAGGTCATCACTTCAAAAAAAGTGTGAAAAAGTTCAGCCAACTATTAATCTAACGAAAACTTTCCTAATTTACTTTGGCCTAGCAATGTGACGAAATACTGATTCGGTTGAAACCATGCCCAAGAAAATTTGGGCAAGATACTATGACACAATTTCTACAGAAGAGAATCCTTAACTATCTAAACTAGACCAGGGCGGATCTGTAGAAAAACAACTAAATTTGGTCGTTGAGAGGGGGCACGCTGATTTTTGCAGGAAAAGTTGGGGAATACCTCGTATAACAATAATTGATTTATGCTTCCTCTCAAAAAAGTCGGGAACATTAAAAAAAATCGAAATGTTCAAAAATTTGAAAAAAAATCGTGTTTTTTCTGCTTGTCTCACTCCTAACTTGTAAACGGTTCATTTTAGGTCAAAGTTGAGTGAGAATAAAAGTTGCGTCATAAAATTTTCTATTAGATAAGATTAGTCAGAAATCCTCAAACATTTAATCCTTGTCAAAAATTGCAATAAATATAAAAAACAGGGGGAAAAAAGCCTTTTTTTATTTAATTTTTTTCTGCCACTTAAAATGCATTTAGGACCTTTATATTTTGGTTGAAAAATTTTTGCAACATAATAAAACAACTAACAAATTTTCATCAAAATCGATATAGTAGATTGGCCATAATAACTGTGCAATCTAAATTTATTTAAAAAAAATTCAAAATTTTTGAAAGCTTGCAAGTCAGAAACTTAAACTTATAAAAGTTTGAAATTTTTTTCACATATAAAAGAGCACTTCACCTATCACATGCATTTTAGAAAATTAAAATCGGATAAATATGGTGGCCTCAGCAATTTTTGCTAAAACTAAAATTGTGCTGGGCGGCTGCTATAATTTTACAACAATGTCTTTAGAATAAGAAATTTAAGGTATAAAAATTCGTATGAACCCTTTTTAAATGGTGACTGTGAATGATTTTTTTTATATTTTTTATTCAATTTGTTTTGAAATCATGAGAAAATATTTTGCTAGTCTCTACAGAAATTGCCGAAAGTTTATAAATTTTATAAACATTTATTATCACGATGTTAATTTTATTAATTATTAATTAATTTTTTTATGAAAAAATACTAATTTCCAATATTTTTTTATTAAATTTAAAAAAATGGCTTTAAAGATTTTTTTTTGAAATTTAAAAACATCATTAAAATGTTAATACGCGTTGATTGACTTCTTAATAATGCAAAGATTATATTTGGTTCTCAAGATATAATGATTGGCATAAATGACCATGAAGGACATTATGACTTTTAATGATTTTTTATTTTTAATTTAATTTTTTTGTAATCATAAAAAAAAAATTTTGGTGATTTTTTTACAGCAACTGTTTGGAGTATATAAATTTTATAATTATTGATTACTGCGACTTGAAAATAAAGTTAAAAATTTGATGTTTTTGAAAAAACTCCAATTTTTTGCACTTATTTTAAAAAAATTAAAAAACGTTTGCAACGATTTTTTACAAAAATTGATAGAATCACGAAAATGTTAATACACGTCGATTGATACTTTGATGAAGCAAATAGTAAGTTTGGTTCGCGAGATATAGTACATGACAGGTTTGACCTTCAAGGGGTGAAAACAGCGAGCCCCCCGACGGAAGTGTCCCAAAAACTAATCAGCTTTCAAGATTGCAAAGACGCTTCGATTGACACCTCAACAAAGTCGATACGACTTTGTTTACGTGAGTTATGCTCGTACGTACGTACACACACACACACACATACATACTTCTTTCGAAAAACACTTAAAATATACTCGTAAGAACTCAAAACGTAAAGATATGTTGAAAATTTTAATTTCGATTTTCGAGGCGATTACAAGAACTTCCCATATACTGGGACGTTAAAAATATAGTTCAATGCTAGTAAAATATATGTGCAAATTTTTATTAAGATATGTGTTTCCTCTTATTAAACAAATTACATTTTCCAAAAATAAAATAGTCGAAAATTGAACGGAATCAGGAAAGCGACGATTTTACTTCATTCACAGGAAACCAATGTCTTTAAAGTTCCTCTCTATTTTTGGTACATACCGCGCTTATTTTTAGGTAGCAAAATATTTTCTGAATCTCTTTCACAAGTCGAGCTTATATTGTAATTTTTCTTATTATAGCCTAAACTGGTTAGAATAAATATCTTGCTAACCTTCTTCGTCCCTCCTTTCTCATTTTGAACACTACAGCCGTGACCTCTTTTCCTGCTTATATGCGTTCCTGTTCGTCAACATTACAGTTTTTGTTAAGCTTAATTTCTAAGTTATTAGAATAGTCTCAAAATCTGGTATATGATAGCAAGTCAGTAATATTTACAAACAACAGATAGGTAAAACTTCAGAACTAACTTTTTTTTAATTCTAATGGTTTCAAAAAAGTCTTGAAATGATTCTTCGTAAATATAAACTCAATTGATAGACAAGAAATCTTTTCCAGTTGTATTATAGTGTGAATGGATACTGAAACAATCAGAAAGTGAACTCGTTTGAATGATGCCAAAGTCATGTAACGTTCTTCATGATAAAATCTACACCGTTGCAATTCATCTCATACTCGTACCAATACCAGCCTGATAAAGCGGTTCGACACACAATCAAGCATTGTAGATTTTTCAAATATTTCATTTTTGCAATGCCATTAGAAAACGTGATAGCATCATTAGTAATCATGATTAAAAGTCGTTGGTCTTCGGATGAGGGTGTCAATGTTTCTTACCCTCATTTGCTTTTCCAATTAACTTGGTTAATTTAACAAACGCTGATACCCAAATTTCGCATTTATTCTGTAAGCATTCAAACATAATATACCCCAGCGTCGTTTGATAGACTAGAATGATCGTTGTGATGTTCTTGGAAAAATGATTCGATTAATGCAGAAGACATACATTCAGGCGTTTAATTTTGTGGAGCGTAGCTCAACTTATTTTCTCATGATGTTTGGTGATAAATGTTGCACGTTGGCGATGAAAAATGCAAATAAATCTTATACCATCATTTTATATTCACATAGATTTGATATTGTTGGCAGGTGCAATTATTATTCACAACTTAGAAATTAGGATCAAAAACTAGACTATTGATTCGCAAAGTATTTGAAAAAACTTAAAAAGCCCGTGATCAAACCGTACCGGTTTGAATAAGTCAGGAATATCCTATGTACAATTTGAAAATTATTGAAGAAACTGAAAATTTTCAATAAAACCTGTTTTCAACTCTTTAGGAACATCAATCATACATTTAAATATGCAAATCAATCCACCTTATATTTATTGAGTATTTAATAATGATAATAATCAAGATTAAATTTACTGTCATGTTAAATATTCAAGTTGGGCATAAGATAGTCTTGAAATAAAATATCGAAATGTGGTTATATCTTTTTGACTACATAAATAATAATATACAAATATATTTAGACGAGGCTTCTGACATTTGCACGGCGCTACATGTAAATATTAACTTTATTTATTACGTGGTTGTTAACATTTGCATATTAGTAGCAATAATTTTTGTTTTCACTTAGAACATTTAAATTGATTTATTGTCAAAACTGGAATAATTTTGGAATGTTTTTTTGCTACCTAGGAATAGTAAGAATGACTTAAATCTGAGCAATCAGAATGTTGGGTATAAAAATAAAACAAGCCGCAAGGTGCGACACTTGAGGTCCACACGATCAACTTTCCAGTAATATTTACATATATATTAAAAATTAAAAAAAAAACACAAAAATTATAATGAAAATTATGCTATTTCAAATAATATAATAAAAGGTACTCTTCACAATAGTTGGAATGAGTTACTATTCATCGAATAATCTGTGGAAGCGTCCATTGATTCTTCAAGAATTGTGTTGGGAGCAGGGATATTCACGTGGCTCAATCGGAGAAGCAAGGAGTAAGGCAGGTTATAAAGCCTTTTCTACGTTATTTGTAATTTTTATATCGATGATTCAAAGACAAAATGGCGCTAGCCGAAATAAATGCAGTTCTTATTTTTACGCAGACTGAATGCCGTTCAAAATTTTTATGACTTTCCACTGAATTTGTATTTTGTCACGATTTTTCAGCAATGAGATTAATATTTTTTTCTTCTTTTGCAGTTGGTCTTGCAAATCATTGGATATATAGTCAATAATTGGTTTAATTGCATGTTAAGAATAACAAGGTATTACAAAAGATGAGAGAGGAAGTACAGTCCCTGGCCAAATTATTAGGTGTACCTGAATTTTTTCAAGTTATCAGATTGTAATCTGTATTAACATAAATCACTTTGTTTCTTTTATTTATTTTTCGATGAACAGCAATTTTGCCGCTTAATTAAAGTAAACAGCCATAAATAGAAAAATAACATGTATTTTGAAAAAAAATAGATTATTTTCATAAATATGCACAAAAAGAAAAACAATCAATATTTTGTTCATCCACCTTTGGCGGCAATCAAGGCCTCGATCCGATTGGGCATGCTATTAAAACAGGCCTGCGCGGTCTCTTGGATGCAAGGATGATGGTTCCACATCTCAATAGTCCTTTCAATTAGTTGAGTTTTAGTCGTTATGTTTTCCTTTGCTATCTCCCTCTTCATAAGCTCCCAAACATATTCGATTGGGTTCATATCTGCCGAGTTTCCCGGCCAGCCGAATATAGGAATGTTAGTCTGCTCTAAGAAAGTTTTTACTGAACGGGCAGTGTGACAAGGAACTTCATCTTGCATGAAAATGAAAGACTCTCCTTGTCGGCACCAGTCCTTTATTTGAGGAATGAGCCGATTTTTGAGGAACTTCTTGTACTGGTCCTGTTTCATAGTTCCATTCAAAGTAGAGGCGTCCAGTACCCTTACCGCTTTTAACGGACCAAACCATAACCTTTGTGGGATGTTTTAGGGTTTGTCTCACACATTCTGTTCAAAATTTCTCCCCAGGGCGTCGACGAACATATTGAGCTCTATTTGATAATATCTTAAAAGTGCTGTCGTTACTAAAGGACGCCTTGGATAGATTTAGGAATGATCATTTAAGATACCCGCGTATAATTATTTAAGAAAAATACAGATTTCCAAACATTAAATTTTGTCTTTGTACTCTCAAGCCCATTTGAGACGCTTCTATTTCATAGCCTTCGTCAACTTTGGATTTTTGGCTGGTCTCCAGGCCCTTAAATTCAAATCTGAGAATTTTCGGCGGAAAGTGCGTTGAAACACACAAACATTGGACTCTTCTAAGCATAAATTTATTTGCTTCGTGGTCGCAAACCTGTTATTCAAGTAGATATTCAGGAGACAACATTCCGACCTCGGCGTAAATAACGGTTTTCTTCCACAGTGCTCCTTCCTGTTGGGGGTTACTTTTTGCCCTTAATTAATTTTCTTTTTAATGCGTCTGACGTTATTTTCTGAGACGCCAGTCTTTCTCGAAATTTCTTGGTTTAAGTAAATTTTTGTTGTTATAAGGGCTTCAATCTCAGCCATCTTGGCCGGTTGTAGATCACTCTGCTTACCCATGCTCTATACTGTTAAATTTTTATTAAAATATTTGAAAATTATCTCAATTGCACCAAAAAAATAACAAACGTCCATTGAAAAACACTAAATTAACATTGAAATTTAATTTTCACTTCAATTCATGCGTCTAAACTTTGCTTATCGAAATTAAACTGCAACGTGTCGCACATTCAGAGTCAGACAGTGAACAGAGGTATGTTTTCCATTCAAGATAAGAATGTCATATATTGTCGAAGTATCATTAATCCATCAATATATTGTGTGACTCATTATAAATAAAATAAATGTACAGTTATCAACATTCAGCGCCATATTTATGCGCCGTTAACCGCAGATTTTTTGAAAACCCAAAGTGCGTCTAATAATTTGGCCAAGGACTGTAGTTGAAATCTTACGAGCATTCAATAACAAAGCTACTAAAAACTACATTTTTTTATTTGATGAAAATTTTTTAAAGCATATGACCTTGCAAAATATTGACTAAAACATTTTACAGTTCAAAGTGTTGATTACCACAAATGCAAATTTCATTGAATTTTTTTTCAAAAATTTATGCAGTTTTTCATAAAAATAAGAACATGGTACTGTGAAAACCTTTGAAAATCTGCTCAAAGTATGCAAATATTAATAAGCTTGAAAAAACCTATCATCAGTGTCTACAGAATAAGAGATATCAGGTAATATCATTCGTGGTGACTTACAGCAATTTTTTTTGGTTAGATTTCTAACTTCCCCGTTTATGGGGAGTTCTTTCAACATTTCTTTAAGTTTTGAGGTCTATAGAGTATATATAAAGTATTTTTAGGAAAATAAGATGTATATGTGTGTGTGTGTGTGCGTATACGGACGCACGTTTGTGGACGGTTTTTTCTACGAGCATAACTCACGTAAACAAAGTCGTATCGACGCAACTAACGCAAATGGCCACCAGGCGAAAAAATCTCTTCAGTAGGCGTAATAACAAAAACTGCCTTCATTTTTGCTAGCGCTCTTTTGTCCTTCATGCATCGATATGAAAATAACAAATAAGATAGAAAAGCGTGTGTAACCTGTCCCCCTCCGATTGATCCATGTGAATATTCAATCACCCCTACTTACGTAATCGATGGAAGCTTCCGTAGATGATTCGAATAATATTAACTCATTCCAATTACTAATACGAATACTTCTAATTATTATTATTTAAAGCGGTATTATTTTCATAATTATGATTGCGTTTAGTATTTTTAATATTCATGTAAATATTACTGGGAAGTTGACCGAGTGGAGCTCAAGGGTCGCACCTCGCGGCTTGTTAACTTCCCAGTATATGGGAAGTTCTTGTAATCGCCTCGAAAATCGAAATTGAAATTTTCAACATTTCTTTACGTTTTGAGGTCTATAGAGTATATATAAAGTGTTTTTAGAAAGGGAGATGTATGTGTGTGTGTGTGTGTGTACGTACGTACGTACGTACGTCTGTACGTTCGTGGACACTTTTTTCTACGAGCAAAACTCACGTAAAGAAAGTCGTATCAACTTTGTTAAGGTGTCAATCGAAGCGTCTTTGCAATCTTAAGAGCTGATTAGTTTTTGGGAAACTTCGGTCGGGGGGGGTTTCCTGTTTTGCCCGTTTGAAGGTCATTTTTGTCAAGCGTTATATCTCGCGAACGAAATGTACGATATTTTTGAACTAGGTGTCAATCGACGCGTATTGACATTTATGTGATTCTGGCAACTTTTTAAAAAAAATCTTCGAGCCGTTTTTTAATTTTTTTAAAAAAAGTGCAAAAAATTAGGTTTCTTTTCAAAAACACAAAATTTTTAACCTGATTTCCAAACTTCAGTAATCAATGTTTATATAATTTATATACTACAAATAATTCTAAGAAAAAACTAGCAAAAGTTTTTTTCATGATTACAAAAATAAATTAAATAAAAAAAAAATCATTAAACGTTCAAGGTCATTTACGTCATTCATTATATCTCGAGAACTAAATATAATCTTTCCATCATTTAGGTGTCAATCGACGCGTATTATCATTTTTATGATGTTTTTATATTTTAAAAAAATCATTTAATCGGTTTTTTTAATTTATTGACAAAAAAATTCGAAAAGTAGTTTTTTTTTCATAAAAGAGTTCATTTTTAACCTGATTTGCACATCGTAATAATAAATGTTTGTAGAATTTATAAAATTTTATCAATTTTTGTAGAGAAACCAGCAAAAACTTTTCTCATGATTACAAAAAAAAATTAAATAAAAAATAAAAAATCATTCAAAGTCACTATGTAACAAGGGTTCATTCGAATCATAATACCTTAAATCTCTTATTCTAAAAACATTGTTGTAAAGTCAATCAAAGTTTATTAATTTTTGCAAAATTTGAGCAGATTTTCAATAGTTTTCACAGCACCATGTTTTAACTTTAATGAAAAAACTGTTTTGTAACCTCTCCCCCCTCCGATTGATTCGCGTGAATAATCAATCAAACCAATGTAACAAAATCCGTACGTAATCAATTGACGCTCGCATAGATGCTATGATTAATATTAAGTCATTCCAATAACGTTTATAAGAGATACATTTTTATTATTTGAAGTAGTATTATTTCCATAATTATTATTGTGTTTAATATTTTCAATATCTATGTAGATATTACTGGAAAGTTGACCGTGTGGACCTCATGGGTCGCACCTCACGGCTTGTTAACTTCCCAGTATATGGGAAGTTCTTGTAATCGCCTCGAAAATCGAAAGTGAAATTTTCAACTTTTCTTTACGTTTTGAGGTCTATAGAGTATATATAAAGTGTTTTTAGAAAGGGAGATGTATGTGTGTGTGTGTGTACGTACGTACGTACGTACGTCTGTACGTTCGTGGACACTTTTTTCTACGAGCAAAACTCACGTAAACAAAGTCGTATCAACTTTGTTAAGGTGTCAATCGAAGCGTCTTTGCAATCTTAAGAGCTGATTAGTTTTTGGGAAACTTCGGTCGGGGGGGTTTGCTGTTTCGCCCGTTTGAAGGTCATTTTTGTCAAGCGTTATATCTCGCGAACGAAACGTACGATATTTTTGAACTAGGTGTCAATCGACGCGTATTGACAATTATGTGATTCTGTCAACATTTTAAAAAAAATCTTGGAGCCGTTTGTCCTTCATGCATCGATATGAAAATAACAAATAAGATAGAAAAGCCAGTGTAACCTGTCATCCCTCCGATTGATCCATGTGAATATTCAATCACCCCTACTTACGTAATCGATGGAAGCTTCCGTAGATGATTCGATTAATATTAACTCATTCCAATTACTGTTACGAATACTTCTAATTATTATTATTTAAAGCGGTATTATTTTCATAATTATGATTGTGTTTAGTATTTTTAATATTCATGTAAATATTACTGGGAAGTTGACCGAGTGGAGCTCAAGGGTCGCACCTCGCGGCTTGTTAACTTCCCAGTATATGGGAAGTTCTTGTAATCGCCTCGAAAATCGAAATTGAAATTTTCAACATTTCTTTACGTTTTGAGGTCTATAGAGTATATATAAAGTGTTTTTAGAAAGGGAGATGTATTTGTGTGTGTATGTACGTACGTACGTACGTATGTGCGTTCGTGCATCTTTGCAATCTTAAGAGCTGATTAGTTTTTGGAAAACTTCGGTCGGGGGGGTTTGCTGTTTTTCCCGTTTGAAGGTCATTTCTGTCATGCGTTATATCTCGCGAACCCAACATACGATTTCCTTGAACAAGATGTCAATCGACGCGTATTGACATTTAAATAATTCTATCAAGTTATTGAAAAATTTCTTGGAGCCGTTTTTTAATTTTTTAAAAAAAGTGCAAAAAATTGAGATTTTTTCAAAAACAATAAATTTTTAACCTTATTTTCAAGTCCAAGTATTCAATGTTTATATAATTTATATACTCCAAACCATTTGGCTAAAAATTTCGTCAAAAGTTTTTCTCATGATTAGGAAAAAATTGAAATAAAAAATAAAAAATCATTAACAGTCATCATGATCACCAAGGTCGTTTCTGTCATGGGTTATATCTCGCGAACCAAACATACGACTTGCATAATTTATATGTCAATCGACGCGTTTTAACAATATGATGAATTTATTGAATTTTTAAAAAAATCGTTGCAGCCGTTTTTTAATTTAAGAAAAAAAAGGGCAAAAAATTAGGTATTTTTCATAAACAATAAAGTTTTAACCTGATTTGCGAAATATAGTAATCAATGTTTATAAAATTTATATACTTCAAAATATGTTCGTAAAATCACAATCAAATCTTTTACTCAAAATTACGTAAAAAATTAAATAAAAAATAAAAAACCATTAAAAGTCATTTTGATTTTCAAGGTCATTATGATTTTCACTATATCTCACGAACTAGATATAATATTCTCATCATTGTGGTGTCAGTTGACGTGTATTAACATTTTTGTGAAGTTTTGATATTATAAAAATTCGTTTCAGCCTTTTTTTCAATTTGATAGAAGAAAATGCGAAAACATATGTTTTTTTTATAAAAAATATTTTTTTAACTTGATTTGCACAGCACAGTGATACCAGTTTATAAAATTTATACATTCTTTCCAGTTTTTGAAGAGAAACCATCAAAATTTTCTTCCATGATTATGAAAAAAATTAAATTAAAAATAAAAAATCATTCAAAGTTACCATTTAAAGAATGAATGATATTACTTTATATCTTTTATTCTTAAAAAATTGTTGTAAATTCAATCAAAGTTTTAAAATATTTGCATAATTTGAGCTGATTTTTAATAGTTTTTATAGTCTTTTAAGTAAAAAAACTGCTTAAATTTTAAAAACCAACAAAATTTCAATCGATTTTGCATTTGCGATATCAACGTTTTCAATGGTAAAATGTTTTGTATTCAATACTTTGCAAGATCATATGCTTTAAAAAGCTTTCATCGAATAAAAAATTGTAGTTTTTAGTAGATTCATTCTTTGGTAATAGTAAGATTTCAATAACCATCATCATTTGTAATACATTTTAATTTTTACAAGCAATTGTACCTATTTTTGACTGCATATACAAAATTTTCAAGACCAAAAAGTCCCCCACCGATTGATCCGCGTGAATATTCAATCTGTCCTCATCGACCAAAAACCTTACGTAATCAATGGACCCTCCCGTAGACGATATGATTCATATTAACTCATTCCTGTTACTGCTATGAATATCTCTCATTGTTATTACTTAAAGTAGTATTATTTTCAAAATTATTATTGTGTTTAATGTTGTTGATGTTTATGACGATATTACTGGGAAGTTGACAGTGTGGACCTCAAGGGTCGCACCTCACGGCTTGTTTTATTTTTATAACCGTGAAGAAAATTTTCGCTGCTGTTTTTACAAAAATAGTTTGGGGTATGGTGATTTCATAAATATTTATTGCGATATTTTGCTTATCCGGTGAAAAATTAATTTTTTATGAAGAACAGTAAATTTTTGTATCTTGTTTTTATTAAATTAAAAACGGCTCCAACTTTTTCCTTGGAAATAAAAAGATAAATGGAAAGAATCACTAAAAGTGTTAATACGCGTCAATTGATTTCTTAACGATACAAATCCTATTTTTTTTTGCGAGATATAGTTCGTGAAAGAAGTGACCTACAAGAGGTCAAAACAACAACTGCTCGCCCTCCGTCGGAATTGTCCAAAAACTAATCAGCCCTTAAGATTGTAAAGACGCTGCGAGGCATGGCCGAGTGCACGAACGTTCGCACGTACATACATACACACATACATGTATTCTTCTTACTAAAAACACTCATAATGTAGTTTAAAAAACTCAAAATGTAAAGATTTGTTGAAAATTTCAATTTCAATTTTCGAGGCGATGACAAGAACTTCCCGTACACTAGGAAGTTAATAATAACAATTTAGTAAAACAAGGTAAGCGTTATTTAACAAGAACAGAGCAAATAGAAAGCAAGTGAGTTTTAGTATCAATAACTGAACGGATTCTAGTCGACGTTTTGAATAAACTAGAAAACCTGAACAGCTTCCATTTCGTATGAAAAAAATGTTTTGGCTCAGCGGTTTTAGGGTCAAGTTACCAACTTCACTTGAGTTTCGTACATCAACTTACGGAATCTACAAATAGAATACCATGATATTTTATCTTTACTACAGTCTGCATTTTTCAACCTCGTATTTGGCTTGGTCAATGATATCTCTTGTAACTATTCGATTTTTAAATTGCTCTCCTGACCTTCAATTCTTGCAACAAAAAACCAATTATTTAAAATTTGCCCCGCGATGGGAGATGTATGAGTACTTTAATAAAGGGAGAAACTGACAAAGTTATAACCTGGAAGTGTTTGATGGATTTCAATTGTAAACCATTTCGAGTCCTTTTATAAAGAAGCTGAACTAACCTTAGTTTAGCTAACCAAAAAACACTAAAATGACTATTGCATAGATGCAACTTTCCACAAGTTTTCATTGCTTTGCAACCAAGAAGACCATCTATCTTCCTGTCATTTACTTTTATTTTCACCAAATCAATTTCAATTTTACGTCACACGAATGCAGCGACAATCAAATATGTACCTACAAACTAAATATCTCCTGTGACGACTGATGAAAACCGTACGAAATCATTTTTACCCGATTGCACTTTCCTACCAAAATAGTAGATAAATCTACACACGACGATGGTACATCATTGGGATTCAGGAGCTGTTCTGGTTGACTGGCACGGCGGCGAAGAGATTCGTCTTGGCTACAGTTAAAAATGCAAACATTCTTGGCAGACATGGTTAGGCATTTTACGGTTAGTTTCTAGCCGATATCCTAGAAAACTGATGATAAGGAGGAATAGCTCGTGCGCTTAGTGCACATTTGAAGACGCCAGCCACGGAATAACAATCACCTTGAGAATTCATCTCACGTAGGCACAAACTTATTTCGGTGATAAGAAAAAGAGAAACGAAGCCGCTCGGCAAGTATTCACGTTTTTTTATTGTACGAAAACGATGACGTTGAAACGTAATAAGTTCTTCTGGCATGAGGGGGATATATAAAATTAGAGCACCTTCCTTTTCCTGGAATTTTTCAAGCGCACAATATTTACACCGGAGCAAATGTGTGCTGGTGCTTCCAAGATATTTTCTTTATTTGCGATAGATCAAAATTTATTACTCCTAGATCCTTCTTGAATATTACAAGCGTGGGGCAGGAGTAACAGCCAGATAGGCATGGTATAACTGAGTCAGCTCGTCTCATTAAACGGGTATTGAAGTCTGTAAGAAGTATCCTTGCCTGATGCACCCTCGCCCTAGTGTTCAATACGTTCAATTAAATTTAATGTATCTTTTTATGATAAGCTTCACTCAAATAATATTCTTTCTGTATGACATCAATATTTAACGACATTGCTACCGGAACCCTAAAATCAGCTGCAGATACTTCTGTGGTAGATTTTTTTCCAAGTAAGCAAGAAATTGTCTTGAGTGTTGCGGAAACATCGCTTTCGGAGGAGACTCGAGACGGTAATAAGGATAATAGAGCATCGTAAATCCATCTATTAGTCATAAAGTATTCAAAATGCAAGGAATGTTTAAGTTACTAATTATCTGTTCATTGCGAAATGATTTGGTGATTGTTTCGTTATTGCTCTTATCGTTTATATATTAGAAGAATTATTATTGGAGCGTAAATAAAGTTTTGGATAAAGTAGATTGGTCTAGGAGTACGCACTTAAGGCTCAAACTGTTCTAAAATAAAAAAAACACAATTCAAGATAATCAATTTAATTTTTATTTTGTGCTTAAAAATCACATCTTTCTCACTTTTCTCAAATTTTGATTATTCATCGTCTTTTTAATTGGCTTTTATTCATCTTTAAAATGTTTTTTTTTTTTTGGAAATTAGGCTAGGTTTTGTACGTAAATACATAACAGAACAGTTAATAGAGAATTTTTGTCGTTTAAATTTGTGAATGAAGGCTTGAAGATCCGGATGTAAACATAAAGGCATTATCATAAAATGATATATTTGAAGTTCACATTGAAAATGTCTTGTCAGTTAAGAAGAATTCTTTGTGTTATCTGTATCTGTAAAAATTTGCCGTTTTTTCTACAGATTTATCTCCGATTTCAATATTTCTAAAATTTCAAAATCCACAGTAAATTTTTATCACTAAAGAAAGAATACATTTATGTAAACCATTCATGTTTGAGGTTTGTTCCGGATAAGATGTCTTCAGAAAAAATAACAACTTTAATTCCTTCCAAAAATCTGAAAAACTCAAACTGAAAATCATCAGTAATGTCGGTGCGCCCATTTTAACTGACCATAGAAACTTGCCCAAGTATTAAAAAGGGTTGGTGTTTGCTACTAATGTTTAAGTCTCTATATATTATAAGGAAAAGAGATTTTCGCGCATGGGGAGATAGAGCAAATACTGTTTAGATCAGTACGCATCTGTAAAAAAACGACGATTTTTGTTGAATTATTTGTAATAACTCGTATAGCAATAATTGACCTATCCTTTTTCTCAAAAAAGTCGGGAACATTGATTAAAAAAATCGAAATGTTTAAAAATTATATATATTTTATATATAAGGGTGTTTTGTATTCGGTGGCATAAAATGACACCACGTATTCTTTGAAGTGTCCCGAGAAAAAAATCGTATTGGAGGGGGGTGGTAAATCCCAAGGGGTTTCGAGATATAGGAGGGGGAAGTACCCCGCTCCATAACCACGACCTGGCACGTGTAAATCGTCATAACTATTTTATTTTTATGTGTAGACTTTTGAAAAAGAATGCGTTCGATAGTCTGTCAATGTATCTTTTAAGAAATGTATTAACAAGTGCCCCCAATGCTGCCAGTTTTACACGAAAAAATGAGAAACTTAAAACAACCAGAAAAAAATTGCTGATTTTGATTTTCGCGACCGTGTTAAACGCTAAAGTGATGTGCTAGCCTATAAAAATTATTATCTTGACAGAAAGCCTTACTTTCTGCTTGAATGCTTCCGAAGAAAAAGGTTGCGGATTCTCCTTTGTTTCCTTCGAAAAATAGAAAACTAAAATTTTGTGAAATTTTGCTGACCTACTTTATTATGGAAAATAATAACTAAAGATCTAAAGTAACAATTTATTTTGAACTTATCATTAAACAGCAGTATTATTGTATTGCTTGTGATCACATCAACTGTTCAAGGTGTCTTCCTTCCACCGAAATGCAAAGAAGAGCTCTTTTCTTAATTTCTGTGACTACATCGAAATGCATGAGTTCCTCTCTTATTTTTTCACTAGCTGCCTCAATTCTTAAATCTAATTCTTGAACTGATGACACATGTGTCTTGTACACTTCTTGCTTCATTGCACCCCACACATAAAAGTCAAGGATAGTTAGATCTGGAGACCGGGGTGGCCACCTAATTGGACCATTTCGACCTATCCACCTTCCTGGATAGTTTGAGGCAAGTCAATGGGTGATTTGTTGGTCAGTATGGCTTGGAGCACCATCGTGTTGGTAGTATATGCTGTTCAAATTGATTATTGGTGTATCTTCCAATAAAGCTGATAACTCGTTATCCAAAAAATTTAGATATCCGGCAGTCTGACAAACGAAATGGTCCAATTAGCCTTCGCTCCAGTACGCCTGCTCACATGTTGCTGCTAAATCTACGCTATGTAGAGGTGACCTTGGTTACTCTGGGATCTCCTACGGGTACCTCGTTTGATATTCCTCCTGTGCACATGCGGCATTGACATTGCAAAATCCTTTAATGTAATGCATGTCAGCATATTCCTCGTTGGTAAAGTTAACCATGATTGTATATGTTTAGAAATAAGCACTCCTTGATTCTTTTCAATTGACAATTCGACTAAGTTATGCAGCATTTCGACACAACATTTATACCCCTTTATATTATCAGGTGCTACTTATTAAACATTAACTTCATGTCATCCTCAAAACGTCGGATTTTAATTATTTCAGCTTAAAAACCCTTCAATACTAAAGCAGGTCCAACAAATAGCATGAAGAAAATGAATCACTCAAAAATCTTTTCACTGTGGGATTATGCCAGGTAGATAATAAAATTTTATGACGTTTGGCTAATTCCGAGGGATCACACAAATTATGAGTTTTCTATTTTTCGAAGGAAACAAAGGAAAATCCGCAACCTATTTCTTCGGAAGTATTCAAGCAGAAAGTAAGGTTTTCTGTCAAGATAATAATTTTTATAGGCTAGGACAGCACTTTAGCGTTTAACACGGTCGCGAAAATCAAAATCAGCAATTTTTTCCGGTTGTTTAAAGTTTCTCATTTTTTCGTGTAAAACTAGCAGCATTGGGGGCACTTGTTAATACATTTCTTAAAAGATACATTGACAGACTATCGAACGCATTCTTTTTCAAAAGTCTACACATAAAAATAAAATAGTTATGACGATTTACACGTGCCAGGTCGTGGTTATGGAGCGGGGTACTTCCCCCTCCTATATCTCGAAACCCCTTCGGATTTACCACCCCCCTCCAATACGATTTTTTTCTCGGGACACTTCAAAGAATACGTGGTGTCATTTTATGCCACCGAATACAAAACACCCTGTATATATATTTTCCCCTACTTTTCTCTCCCTACTTTAGAACGATTAATTTTAGAGCAAAGATGTTAGGATGAAAAGTTGCGTAATTGAATTTTCTATAAGATTTGAATGGATAAAAATTTTAAAACATTTTACCCTTTCCACAAAATAGTAATGAATAATAAAAGGCAAAAAAGCTTTATTTGCATATAATTTTTTTACCATCCTAGAAAATTTCAACAATAAAATAAAATAACACAGAGATTTTTATCAAAATGGATTCAGTCGATTGCCCATAATAGTTGTGCAATCTAAATTTATATACAAAAAATTTGAAAGCTTCCAAGTCAGAAACTTAAGTTTATAGAAGTTTGTAATTTCTTTAACATATAAAAGAGCATCTAACCTATCAAATGTATTTTATAAAACATGAAATCAGATTATTAAGCCGGTATCAGGAATTTTTGTTGAACTTGGTAATAAATTCTTAAACAGTGCCGGACATCTCCGGATTTAATCGGTGGAAGCTTTGTTAAATCATATTTTGCGGCAAAGGTACATTTTTTAACTTCACAGTATATGGGAAGTTCTTGTAATCGCCTCGAAAATCGAAATTGAAATTTACAAAGAAAGAGAGAAGAAAAGAAGAGAAGAGAAAGAGTATATATAATGTGTTTTTAGAAAGGGACATGCATGTATATATGTGTGTGTGTACGTACGTGCGTAAGTACGTACGACTGTACGTTCGCGGACAGTTTTTTCTACGAGCATAACTCACGTAAACAAAGTTGTATCGACTTCGTTGCATCGTTCAGGTCTCAGTGGACGCGTATTAGCATTTTTGTGAATTTGTTGAATTTTTAAAAAATCGGTGGAGCTGTTTTTTAATTTAAGAAAAAAAAGTGCAAAAATTTAGGGTTATTTCATAAACAATAAATTTTTAACCTGATTTGCGAAATATAGTGATCACTCTTTATAAAATTTATATACTCCAAACAATGTTCATAGAAACAACATCAAAATTTTTTGCCGTGAATACGTAAAAAATTAAATTAAAAATAAAAAACGATTAAAAGTCATCATGATTTTCAATGTAATTTTTATCATTCACTATATCTCACGAACCAGATATAATATTTGCAACATTATGGTGTCAGTTGACGTGTAATAACATCTTTGTGTTTTTTTTTACATTATAAAAATTCGTTTCAGCCGTTTTTTTCTCAATTTAATAGAAAAAATTTAGAAAAATTAGGTTTTTTTTTCATTAATAATATTTTTTTAACCTGATTTGCACAACTCAGTAATAAATGTGTATTAAATTTATACATTCTTATCAGTTTTTGAAGAGAAACCGGCAAAACCTTTTTTCCATGCATATGAAGAAAAAAATTAACAAGCCGTGAGGTGCGACCCATGACACAATAATAATTATGGAAATAATACTACTTCAAATAATAAAAATGTACTTCTCGTAAAATTTATTGGAATGGCTTAATATTAATCATAACATCTACGCGAGCGTCAATTGATTACGTACGGATTTTGGTGCATTGGCTTAATTGATTAATCACGCGGATCAATCGGAGGGGGAGAGGTTACAAAGCAGTTTTTTCATTAAAGTTAAAACATGATGCTGTGTAGACTATTGAAAATCTGCTCAAATTTTGCAAATATTAATAAACTTTGATTGACTTTACAACAATGTCTTTAGAATAAGAGATTTAAGTTATTATGATTCGAATGAACCCTTTTTACATGGTGACTGTGAATGATTTTTTCCTTTTTATTTAATTTTTTTTTGTAATCATGAGAAAAGTTCTTGTTGGTTTCTCTACAAAAATTGATAAAATTTTATAAATTCTACAAACATTTATTATTACGATGTGCAAATAAGGTTAAAAATGACTTTTTTTATGAAAAAACACTACTTTTCCAAAAAAAAATTTAATAAATTAAAAAAAAACATTTTAACGTTTTTTTAATATATAATAAAATCATAAAAATGATAATACGCGTCGATTGACACTTTATGGATGCAAAGATTATATTTAGTTCTCGAGATATCATGAATGACGTAAACGACCTTGAACGTTTAATGATTTTTTATTTTTTATTTAATTTTTTTTGTAGTCAGGAAAAAAACTTTTGCTGATTTTTTCACAAGAACTATTTGGAGTATATAAATAATATAAACATCGGTTTCTTAGGTTTAAAAATCATGCTAAAAATTTTGTGTTTTTGAAAAAAAAAACCTAATTTTTTGCACTTGTTTTTAAAAAAATAAAAAATGGCTCCAAGAATTTTTTGAAAAATTTGATGGATTCACATAAATGTTAATACACGTTGATTGACACCTTGCTCAAAAAATCGTACGTTTTGTTCGCGAAATATAACGCATGACAGAAATGACCTTCAAACGGGCAAAACAGCAAACTCCCCCGACCGAAGTGTCTCAAAAACTAATCAGCTCTTAAAATTGCAAAGACGCTTCGATTGACACCTCAACAAAGTTGATACAACTTTGTTTACGTGAGTTTTGCTCGTAGAAAAAAGTGTCCACGAACGTACGTACGTACGTACGTGCGTACACACACACACACACACATACATCTCCCTTCCTAAAAACACTTTATATATACTCTATAGACCTCAAAACGTAAAGAAAAGTTGAAAATTTCAATTTCGATTTTCGAGGCGATTACAAGAACTTCCCATATACTGGGAAGTTAAAAATGAAAAATCTTTCAAAGTTACCATGTAAAGAGGGTTCATACGAATGATATTACTTTTTATCTTTTATTCTAAGTAAATTGTTGTAAACTCAATCAAAATTTGAAAATATGTGCATAATTTGAGCAGATTTTTAATAGTTTTTACAGTTTTTTAATTTAAGAAAAAACTGCTTAAATTTTGAAAACCAATAAAATTTCAATCAAATTTGCATTTGTGGTAATCAACGCTTTGAATGGTAAAATGTTTTTTAGTCAATACTTTGCAAGATTATATGCTTTAAAAAGCTTTGATCAAATCAAAAATTGTAGTTTTTAGTAGATTCATTATTTAATAATCGTAAGATTTCAATTACTTCCTCCATCATCATTTGCAAAACATTTTACTTTCATATTCCAAATTTATCAATAGATCGTATAAAGTAATTATTTATCTCAAGGATGTAAAATCGTGAAAAAATATAAATTCAGTGATTATGCTGAACTCATGGCAATTTTTAACGAAACTTTTCAAAATGACCATTCCGCGACAAAATCTCTACAGTGGGCGTAATAACAAAAACTGCTCTTTTGTGTTTCAAGCATCGATGTGAAAATAACAAATAACGTAGAAAAGGCCCTCACCGATGGATCCGCGTGCATATTCAATCAAATCAATCTGTCCTCATCGATCAAAAACCTTACGTAATCAATGGACCCTTCCGTAGACGATATCATTCATATTAACTCATTCCTCTTACTGCTATGAAAACCTCTCATTGTTATTACTTAAAGTAGTATTATTTTCAAAATTATTATTGTGTTTAATATTTTTAATGTTTATCTAGATATTACTGTGAAGTTAACCGTGTGGACCTCAAGAGTTGCACTTTGCGGCTAGTTAAATTTACTTTGGCTAACAATCATACAAAGATCTACATCCGAATAACGTCTCCAAATAGTGAAAATTCATTACCAAAATTCACGTTCTGTGCCCGAAACTAATAGAGCACTTCGTAAAATTTATGTAATCGTCTATCTGCGCAGCTCACACGTAAAATGATGTACAGATTTATATCCACATATACTCTATTGGACAGTTTTCATCCAATACGAGCTCGTATAGTGCGTACCAAGGCTATCGCTGCTGTAGATGGCAGTGTGAAATTTATCGATTCGATGTCGTTCTCGATAATTTTGCCTCTGTCTACATGAAGAATTTTGAAGAAAAATCTCAGACTAAATCCCTATGCGATCCTAGTAGTCTAAAATCTAAAGTCAAAGGACCATCGTTTGCGACAAACGTTCGGTGAATGGGCTGAGAGTGAAAGCTGAACAGCATTTTTATCGTCAAATCATGTTTAGCGATGATGCTTATTGATGGCTTAATGGGCTCGTAAATAAGCCAGGTTTGCAATTTTGATGTGAGAACAACCCTCAAAAGACTTTGGAAGCCCGTACATCCCTAAAAAGTCATCAATGAGTAGGTATACATACAAATAAATCTGAATTTTTTTGATTTCCATTATGCCAATGCCAATCGTCTGAGGAACAAATGGTTTCTATAGGATGGTGGTGAACGAATCTTCTCTAAAAATGGACCTGTAAACTTTTTTGTAGAAGTGCGTCAAATCACTACTCAATGCTGACAAACAAGCAATTATTAATGACTTGGATGCAAAGATTCGACGCGTTTTTGACTGGCGATGCAAGATAAATATCGCGAAATTGGGTCTTCCAAAGGCGCAATGGCGGTGGTCACATGGCAAAAATTATACTTAAAGACTGAATGCCATACAATAAGCCCAAAAAATCAATTGAATAATATATCTGCGTTTTATTTGTTTGTAAAGTTGTATGTCTCTGAAAATACCCTGTAGTAGCTTATTTGCTGAATTAACAATTGCGTACATAAGATTTTGGACGAAACTTAGTGTTTTTGAACAATTTTGGGTAATCAATGGAGATGAAGCGAATTTTTTCAATATTTTTCAATATAATTATGCTATCATATTTGTAAAATTGCATAATACTTTGGATAAAATAATTACCATTGCCTATCTACGTTTATATTTTACATAAGAACGTGGATCTCCAATTTTAACTACTTCAAACTAAATGGAAAACTTTAGGGGCATTTGTACAGCAGTAACTTCGGGTGGACCGCCCTATCATCAACATCAACCAGCTCGCTTGAGAGCAGGAGGACGATTGATAATATAACTAGTGTAAAGAATTTTCTCACGTTATAAGTTAACACGACACTCCCATTCAATAATGCAACGATGCATTACTACAAGCATGACCAGAGGAAATCGGCCAGACGCGCAGTCAGCGCATTAGGAAGTAAACATAAGACACACGCTACTGAACAAAGGGAATCGGTTAGACGCGCAGTCAGCGCTTTTAGGGTATAAATAGGATAAGCGCACTTTAGACTAAGTTCTTTTTGTAATCTAGAGTCATAGAATAAAGACGCAAGACTTTTGTCTTGCACTTATTTAAAAAGCATCAAGACGTTTTTTTATTTCTAATTAACTGGCGCCCGAGCAGGGACCGCGTTCCGCCACGCTGAAAAACAAGATACGCGGCGAAAACCAAGTACGCGTCTTGGAAAAAGTTATCGCGATACAAAAATCAAGTACGCGCGTTAAAATAATAAATAGTTTTCACGGTACGAGTCAAGTACGCGCGCCTTTTTGCAATTTTGTGCACGGACAAAAACCAAGCCCGTAAAATTCAAAACCCTCGCGAAAAACAAGCTAGGTGCAATAGGTGTGCTCAGTGAAAACCCTTGCGAAAATCAAACAAGGAGAATTCGGCGTGTTTAGTGTGAGAAGGCTCCTTAGTAACCAACTTGGAGGAAAAGGAAGAAGCCAACACAACTTGCGGGAGAGCGGTCCACAACCAAAAAACCTGGAGCATGCAGCTTTTTAACGAAATTTTAATTATCCTGTAAGTAACGTTTAAGAAAGTGTAGCAACTCAGCTAATGTAAATTCACTTTTTAACTTCAAAATTAATATTTCATTTGAAAAACTAAAGAAATTAGTTACTTGTTTATATTAACTGAGTTGAAATTCATGAAATAATATGTTGTACTTAATCTAAAGAAATTATCGAACGAATGTAAAGTGAAATCCTCGCGAAGTAAAGTGATTGCCAAATATAAAAGTGACATATTAAATCTACTAAAAATTTAAACTATGGCCACCCCGAATAATTTAATTCGTTCTCCGGTATTGCGGGTTGAAACTTCCGGAAGTCCGAGCCACCATGTGGTTGCGTCGAACGAAAATAACGCGGAGTTAATTCAACTCATAACTAGAGTCGTGTCTGAAACTTTACAAACACAGGGTAGGCAAATGTTTAGCTCCATAATGAATCCCGCGACGGATATAAATAATGAATTAGATGTCGAAATAAATGTCGACAATGAAAGGAACCTATCCGATATGGATAGGATACCGGATGTCGTAAAAAGTTTAAGGACATTTTCGGGTGACCCAAGCGAATATAGTTCGTGGAGGAAAAGTGTTGAAAGAATCCTCCATATTTACGAACACCTAAGAGGTACACCTAAGTACTATGGCATTCTTTCCGTTATACGGAATAAGATAATAGGACAGGCAGACATTGCCCTTGAGTCCTACAACACCCCCTTGAATTGGAAAAAAATTTCCAAATGCCTCACTCTGCATTACGCAGACAAGCGTGACCTGGGAACACTTGAATATCAATTAACTACACTTGTTCAAGGTGCAGGCACTATTCATGAGTTCTATCAAAGTGTTTACCATCATCTTTCCTTAATTTTGAACAAATTGTCCGCTATGGAGTTAGGGCACGAATCGTTGAGCAGCTTAACACAGTGTTACCGTGAGAAAGCCTTAGATACTTTCGTCAGAGGCCTTAGAGGCGACTTACCACGTCTTTTAAGTATCAAAGAGCCAGTAGACCTCCCTCAGGCTTTGCATTTATGCCTAAAGCTTGAAAATGTAAATTATCGAACACAGCATGCTCACAACTCTTCGAATAGACGCTTCTCGCGAATTCCGCACGTTCCACTTCCTTTGTCGACAAGGAAAATCTATCCGCGGCAAAATCTAGGCAATAATGTAGGCAGAAACGACTTTCATCCCGAGCTTCTTTGCGATCCCCGTGCTCCACAGGTACCACAGTTTCATAGGCAAATGCAGCATCAGAGTAGCAACCTCAATTATAGGGCATTGCCTCCAAAACCGAGAGTATACGAGCCAATGGATGTTGATCACTCTATAAGATCCCAAGCGTTAAATTACCAAAACCGACCTCCGATTAGAAAGTCTCAGTTCCCTAGTAAAAGACTACCATCACAGCAAGTGAAAACACCCAATAAAGTTCAAAGGCTTTTTAATATAGAACCAACTAGGTATAGTTCAGATGTGCGTGAAACATATGAAATGGAACAACCTGATATAACAGAAACAGTCATAACAGGAACAGATGCGGATATCTCTATTGAGGACTATCTTGACTCTTTAGATCTTAACGAGTCCGAACAGGCAGAGCAAGTTGATAACATTAATTTTTTAGAGCTGTGAGCTCTTCGCTTCCGTATTTAGAATACACGGCGAAGAGCGGTCAAACCTTAAAAATTCTAATAGATACAGGCTCTAATAAAAATTATATCCAGCCTAAACTTATTCGTAATCCTATTGCTAACGAAAGTCCTTTTATAGTTAACTCAGTTGGTGGTGCAATCAATATTACGCACCATGCATATGTCAATCTATTCGGCCCGTTCGCAGAAAAATTGAAATTTTTCATACTTCCCACTCTAGAAACATTCGCGGGAATAATCGGAAATGATAGCTTGAAAAAGTTACAAGCTATTATTCACACTAACAGCAATTATATGTCTTTAAAAGCAAATCTTCACATCCCTTTGAAACAGCATCTATCCCAAACAGTAAATCATTTGAACCTTCGGATTACTCATATGACGGAAAGGCAAATTTCGCGACTTAAATCAATTTTAAAAACACATTCTAGCGTGTATGCCGAACCCAATGAAAAATTAACTTATACGACAAATGTAAAGGGAGAAATTCGAACGGCAACAAAAGATCCAGTATATTCTAAGTCATACCCATATCCACAAGCACTAAAGAACGTAGTGGAAAAGGAAATTAAAAAACTTTTAAATGATGGGATTATTAGACCTTCAAGATCACCATACAACGCTCCAGTATGGATCGTTCCCAAGAAAGAGGACTCCTCCGGTGAAAAGAAATTTCGGTTAGTGTTTGATTATAGAAAATTGAATTCTATCACAATCACAGATTCTTATCCAATCCCAGATATCAACGAAGTCCTTTCCAATTTAGGTGGAAATGAATTCTTTTCAATAATTGATCTGAAAAGTGGATTTCACCAGATACAGCTTAGAGAATGTGACATCGAGAAAACGGCTTTTTCAATAAATAATGGTAAATATGAGTTCTTACGCCTTCCTTTCGGCTTAAAGAATGGACCCCCTATATTCCAAAGAGCTCTAGATGATATTTTAAGAGATCATATTGGGAAGCGATGTCATATTTACATAGACGATATTATCATTTTCGGTAAAGATGAAGAAGACCACTTTCGGAATCTTGACGCAGTACTCAAGACCCTAGAACGTGCGAACATGAAAATAAATCTTGACAAATCCGAATTCCTTCAAAAAGAAGTAGAATTCCTGGGATTCATTGTCAGTATCAAGGGAATAAAAAGTAACCCCAAAAAGGCACAAGCTATTGCCTCATTCTCACCCCCGACAACACTCAAGGAGCTCAGATCGTTTCTTGGTATGTCAGGGTATTATAGGCGGTTTATAAGAGACTATGCCAGAATCGCTAAACCCTTGACATACCTTTTAAGAGGGGAAGATGGACGTGTGTCCAAGCATGTTTCAAAAGACAAGCCCGTAGTTCTTGATAGTAAAGCACTTGAAGCTTTTACTAAATTAAAAACTTGTCTCGTTTCTAAAGAGGTAATCTTAGCTCATCCAGACTTTAGTAAGCCATTCGAGCTGACCACCGATGCCTCGAACTTCGCAATCGGCGCTGTATTGTCACAAAACGACAAACCAATATCCTTTTTGTCGCGTACTCTTAATAAGACCGAAGAGAACTACGCAACTAACGAGAAGGAAATGCTCGCGATCATATGGGCACTTAACGCATTACGAAACTTCCTCTACGGTTCAAAAAAAGTGAAGATTTTCACAGATCACCAGCCATTAACATATGCGTTAAGTAACAGAAACAACAATTCTAAGATGAAGCGCTGGAAAGCTATTTTAGAGGAATATAACTATGAACTGCAATATAAGCCAGGTAAGGCGAATGTTGTTGCCGATTCACTCTCCAGGCCTCCAAAAAATTCACAGATAAACTCAATGACTCCCACGGAGCACAGTGCCGAAAGCTCGGCACAGGATCTTATCCCTTCTATCGAGATGCCAATTAACGTTTTCAGAAACCAAGTTATTCTAAAAGTAGGAGACGAAAATAGTTACCAACTTCTGAATCCTTTCGAACACTACACTCGACACATTATCATCCAGCAAAATTTCACAGAGCAAGATATAGTGCAACTTTTTAAAAGATACTTAAATCCTAGCATCCTTAACGGATTACTTACAGATGAAGGTACATTTGGCCTTATCCAGAGAATCTACCCTGTTCATTTCCGTAACTATAAAGTAAGGTTTACCAGAAAAATGGTTGAGGATATCCCAAACGCAGTAGAGCAAGAGGAGAGAATACTCCGAGTACACAAAAGAGCACATAGGAACGCCGAAGAGAATCGTCTCCAATTATTGGAAAATTTCTATTTCCCCCAAATGTCATCAAAAATTAAAAAAATAGTTAAGCGTTGTACCATATGCAAAGAGTGCAAATATGACAGACACCCAAATAAGCCTGTCATTAACGCAACCCCCATTCCAATGTATCCAGGGCACACGATACACGTCGATTTATTTGCTACAGAAAAACATCGAGTTCTATCTGCAATCGATAAATTTTCTAAATTTGCTTTAGCAAAAAAAATTTCGTCTAAATCCGTAGAAGATATCAGAGGTCCCTTGAGAGACATTATTTTCTATTTCTGTGTGCCGGAAAATATAGTAATTGACAACGAAGGAGCTCTTCGCTCCCCAACTTTAATGTCAATGATGGAAGATGAGCTTAAAATCAAAACGTTCCAGACGCCACCATATAAGAGTGAAGTAAATGGGCAAGTCGAAAGATGGCACTCGACATTAACAGAAACGATGAGGTGCCTTAAAAGAGAAGAGCCCTCTTGTACATTCGATGAATTGCTGGAAAGAGCAGTGAATGAATACAATCATTCAATCCACTCAGTCACTCGAAAAAAACCAGTAGATTTGTTCTTTGGACGCTTCCCTAATGCCTCTCCCGAAGAGCTAGAAAACATCCGGTTGGCAAATATTGAAAAACTTAAAAATAAGCAAAGTCAGGACCTAACGTTTCACAATAAATCAAGGCAGCCAATTAAAGACTACCCAATAGGAGAAATAGTTTTCGTTAGACAAAATAAGCGAAAGGGATCAAAACTTACACCTAGATATCGCCAAGAAACTGTCAGAGAAAACAGACATACCACCATACTAACAGCATCCGGTAAAATAGTCCATAAAGATAAAATCCGTAATTGATTGTTTCAAGATGCATCTTTAGGCGGTACGAAAGTACAAATTCTGGACTTCCCGAACTCGCAAGTAGTGACCCCTCTTGTAGACAAACTAGAATTCGCAATAGGAACTTTAAGCTGATACATGAATCGATTTGGACTAGTATAATCATATCGCAAGCACATACGTTTTTAAATTTTTTTATAGTGCAGTATCATCCCCTTGCAAAATACCTATCACATGAATTACAGCAAATAGTAACCGTCGTCCGTAACTTCATGCTTCGCGGAGTAAAAATACCACTAGATTTTATAAGTACTGCCTGGAAATTGTTCGCCGGCAACCCAGATCACGAGGATTTCACTACCATTATTTCTAATGTGTAATGTAAGCGAGTCATTATAAACCAGTTGTACAATGGCCGCATAAATACGATAACTAAAATAAATAACGAGATTAAAGATTTACTTAAAAAAATGTAGTCAAGCAAATAACAACATTGTTTTTCAAATTCAATTTAAATTTAAAATTGCGAAAGAGGAACTTATTAATATTAACTATGCAATTCATTGGCTGGCAATGTAAATTCTCTAATGTTTTCAAAACCAGTAAAAAAGGGAAATTTAGTTAACGCGATTCAATTTGAAAAAATCATTAAATGCCCAGATACAATTTTCGAAACTGTAATTGCATAACTTATAATCATTTCTTTATTTGTAAAGATTCTAATTTACTAGAAATAAGCAATACATCTTGTATCCCTAATTTAATGAAAAGCGTCAACACGAATTATAATAAAATCAGCAACGAGAAAATTCCAACCATCGATTACATTCTTCCTGGAATTTTATTCCTAAACAACTTCGTTGGTTTCCTCACATACAATCTAAATGGCTCATTTTTGTTCAAATTTGACAATGCGACCATAAAGGCAAATTAAAGAACATACTTCGAGAAGGAGGAATCGGCTCTACAAATTCTCCTTACAATTCTGCAAACATCCCAGAATGGTTAGGAATTTAAACCATTATCGTTGGAAGTTACGACTGATCTTCACATCAATAACTCCAAAAGAATCAGTCTTCTACAATATGAAAGGAATAGCTACCAATTCACCAACTATGGACTCGCCAGTGTGATAACTCCAGAAAAAGCAAAAAAGCAGACTCCAGAAAAAGTTAAGACATCATTAGTTCAAACTAACAGCACACCTCAGCTAAGATTCAACTTACGTTATTTTTGACGATAGTGGACCATCGTTTTCAAAGGGGGAAGAGTTAACACGACACTCCCATTCAATAATGCAACGATGCATTACTACAAGCATGACCAGAGGAAATCGGCCAGACGCGCAGTCAGCGCATTAGGAAGTAAACATAAGACACACGCTACTGAACAAAGGGAATCGGTTAGACGCGCAGTCAGCGCTTTTAGGGTATAAATAGGATAAGCGCACTTTAGACTAAGTTCTTTTTGTAATCTAGAGTCATAGAATAAAGACGCAAGACTTTTGTCTTGCACTTATTTAAAAAGCATCAAGACGCTTTTTTATTTCTAATTAACTTATACTCATCGATATGATTGTTTCTATATGATCCTGAGTAGAAGACAATAATCAGGCGGTATTTGAAATGCTTTTTGGCGAATAGTTTTATTTGTTTAATAACAACTTTTGCAATTGATGTTGTAATTGAGTGAAGGTCACAATACTGGAACAGTTGTCTTCATGAACCGGTGCAAACATACTAGTTTAAAAGCAAAATAATTTTGAAGTTTTGAAAAATCCAATGAATAGCAGTATTATACAATGTCGCTTCTTTGGCTTAAATATTGAATGTATAGAAAAATTTTCGTAATTAGCATTCCTCCCTTATATTGTTTAATAAATTGACTTCACGCATGTTAACTTCAAAGACCTAGACCGCATTACAGGAACCTCATTTTCGGAGAACCAGGCATTGTCCATTTTTTTTTCAAAAATGCGTGCAACAACGATACGCCCCTCAAACTGTCCAAATGTGTGTAATATCTTGGTTTAATGCATTACGCCCCTCTGATAAAATAGAGAAAAAACATTGAAGCGATCAAATTACCGAGGTAAACATGTCATCGACAGACTAAATATTGCACCCTAACTGCTTTGAACAATCCTTGATTGTGCATCATCTTGATTTTTCGCAAATGTTTGCTTACAATAGTTGTTTGTCAACAGCAAAGTTAATTGAATTTTTTTCCAGCTCGAATGCCACAAAATGTGGTAGCCTGCACTCGCAAGCAACATCCATGCCACAAAACATAAGTGTTAACACATAATGTGACGGATTTGAGATAAAAACTAAACAAACCGCGAGGATTTGAACGCTGAGGGTGTTCCCTTGTCGAACAAATCCCAAAGACATGTTCTGATATGTTTTTCGGACGAAATTTGAAACCTGAAAGTAATATTTTTGGCCTCGGATGAAGTTGGATTAAATAACATGTGTCGATTGAAAGTGGGACAAAACATGTGGGGTGCTGAGCTCGCAAGAGTATCTATTATCTGGAATCAATTGATGAACCCATATTGCGCTCGCCGTTATTAAAAACCATAGGAGGCTTATCCCGTCAAATACAAACAAGATCTTTTTGCTTCTGTGATGTTTTCATTAAGTTTCAAGCATCATTGTTTGAATGTGAATATTATTTGCATGCAATCATTAAGTATTGCACATTCAAACAATGAAAGTTTGGACCTTTAGACTAGGGTGGAGTGAAATTTGTTTTTTTTTTATATTTTCACTATGGCATATCCGCAAAAAGCTGCGTGATAGGCACAATAAGCAATAGCGAAAATATTTTTTGTGTAGGTTTACATTTAAAGGTGCCCCCGTTAGGAGAAAGTTTTGAAAAAATATCCAAAACTTGTCAAGGTTCGTTAGTGCAAAACCAAATGCTAAACTTAATAAAAATCGAAGAAATTGTTTTTCTTTTGTTTCTGAATGCACCCAACCATTAATAACTGTCAAACGTGACAGTTATTGAGTCAACCGTCAGTCACAAGTAAGCGTTCTCGGGGAAAACTAGAGTTCGTTTAATTGTTAGTAACCGTGTAATTTGACATCATTTTTAAACATTTGGTAAGTAAAATTAGTAATTATAAAGTTATTCATTCAATTATGTTTGTAGTAAGACTTTCATGAATTTTATTAGGTTCCATTTTTTGTTGTTTACAGTAAAAATGACTCAAGTTGCGACTCGTCAAATGACAAAATGTCCCGTGTTTGGCGACCCCGAAATATTTTCCTCTTCTCAATTACCGACTTACTTTGATGTTATGGAATATTAGCTTTTGATCAAGCATGAGTTAAAGCCAGAAAAATCATCTAAAGAACCGACTGTTCAAGAAATCTCAGAAAGAGTTGCGACTCGTGTCTTAGAAATATGGCATAAATCCTCGCTTCCAACAGTCAGTTTAAAAAGAATATTGCAAATTATTAGAGCTTGCCACGAAAAATATAGAAAGTTAATGAAACTATTCAAAGGACGTGAAGGTAGTAAAAACTATAAAGAAAAAAATTAACAAATTCAAAGAAGATTCCCAAAAATTATTCGACATAAGTAGCTGCAAATGTGTAATAGTTGTGGATTGTACGTGTGAAAAAAGCAGTCGTATACCGAAAGAGCAAATTAATTTTTTTAATAGATCAGAGGACTACTAGAAAAATGATTTGCGGAGGCATTGATGTAACCACAACAACAAAAATCTAGAAAAAAAAAGAACGAAAAGAAATGGAGTCATTTCGTTTGAAACAGCTATAAAATTATAAAAAACCTTCCTGTTCTCATTCTAAGTGCCGATCAAACATATCTACTTGAGATAATGACTGCCATTAGCACTGGTATTTTCCTTTCTGACCCGGTAAATAGAGAACCCGGTTCACTGAACCATTCCAGGTGGCTAACGACTGCGAACAGGATCTTACGTTTATATGTCACAAAGACTGATCCGGAAGAGAATCTACTTATATTAGCCAATTTCGTGATGAAAGTTTATGGGCGAACGTGGTTTCAAATCAAATGCAATCCTTCGTGTTTAAATGGAGCACAGCATTTGTGGTTTACGATTTATTGTAGTCGCTATTTAAACGATAGTTTGAAGAAAGTGATTGATCCAGTTTTACAAAGAAATGGATATTTTGGTCATCCAGAAAATCTTCTTATAGCCATGCTTGCAGATGACAACAAAGTGATACGGCAACTGGCCTGCCAACGTATTCTGAAAGCAAGGTCGAAGAAAGTCACTGGAATCCGTAAATTCAAAGTTCCATCATTTCATTTCAATGCTCCCCATTATACTGATATTATTGTTTGGCAGGATAATCAGATTACTGTTAATGAGCCATCTTTAACTAAAAGTTTGTCTACTGAAGCCTTAAAAGAAATTGTAGAAAATGGTCTTGGAACGAAAAATAATATAGCACTCTTTCCTTGTCTTATTCAAGTCGTGGAGCGTTGCATCAAGCTCGTAACTGAAGCTTCAGGTGCTGTATGTGGAGAGGAAAAAAGTGATGGTTTTATCAGGGCCAGATTGTCATCGCGTCAGATGATGCCTTTTAATAATACTAATCGCGAATTTTCTACTTAATTGCATATTTTGTAACATTTTTTAATAAATATTTCATAAATATGAATACCATTTCATTGCAAAATTCTTGATTTATTTTTGATTTAAGAGACTTTGGAGCACCATAAACCCTAAATTTTTATATTTTTTTTATTATTACATAAAAATATCGGTTTCAAACAACATGAAAAAAACTATTCTAATAGATTATTAAGGTTTTTATACATCTTATTGAGGCTGTCAAAAATAGACGAAATAATACTTTTTATCGAAATTATTTTGTGCTGGGGCACCTCAAACCGTTATAATATATTAAATGATATTTAACATACTTCATTTACTCATCCATAGGCAGCTTTTTACAACTATGCTTTTTCAAAAAAAAAAAACAAAAAAAAATATTCTCCATACATTTTCACTCCACCCTAATGTACATATAAGAGATACTATAGCCTGCATAAGTTCGTTCAAACAAAAAAATACACACATGTGAATATAATAAAAAGATTCGAAATGGCGATATACGCTATGGAACTCTTGGTGATTATGAATTTCAAGCGGTATATTGTCAACTTTTTCCTCAATATTTTGAAATCAGTTTAACTTTTTTTTAAAACTATTTGAATTTGAGCTTCAAATGTTTGGTAAGTTATGAATTGAAAAAAAAACATCTAACAAAAACATTATCTGTAAAAACTAATTCCTGGTTGCATTATTTGAAGCAAAGCATAATTATTACTGTCAAACGGGAGTTTGACCGTGCATTATGAGTAGGTAGGCAGTTTTTATTGCAATGCGTGGGCAATGGTCAGCGTTGCCAAAAGTCCCGATTTTCGCGGGACGTCCCGATTTTGAAACCAAAATTAAATGTCCCGCGTGGGACATGCTTAGTCCCTCTATTCGGGGATTATTTGACCGTGCGGCGCGCAGCGGAGGTGCAGGTGAGATTATTAAACTTGATAGACAATATTTCAGTAGATAACTTATATCCAGAATTTAACTTGTTGAAATTATCCTTAGACGTATAGCGGAAAATTGTAAAGAACCCACTGTACAGAAATGGAACCAGCTCTTTAAACAGTTTCCAAAAATGATGCCACGAATATGCTTAAACTAGTGTCTTTCCTAATATGTACCGCAACATCAAACTGCTTTCCCGAATGTATTTTTTCCAAATGCATTTGCAATAGTCGGATGCCAGAAATAAATGTTTCGTAAATTTAATGAAAGCAAAATTACCCATCCAGAGCAATCCTATGCAAAGTTTTTCATTTATATTTAAAAAAAAAATTAAACGAAGGAACATGTTCACAGAAATATGAATAAGTAATTCTTATAAATAATTCTTTCTTAATTATATAATATAATGTGGTTCATATTTATATTTCTATGAAGACTCAACTGCCTAACTATAGGGTAACACAGACAGTTATTGTGAAAGTAACGTATTTTCATTACAATACATTTTATATGGCTATTTTTGTATTTATTGTCATGTAAGCATACATTAAAACTCAAATAAATGGACAAATATTTAAAAATCACTGATTACTATGTCACCTCGAATCCTTTGGGCTCCATCTTAAAAACAAACGAAAGCGGGGCACCACATATTTCCGAAACAATGGCTTGGGATACTTTTCTAAGACAATTTTAGCAAACATCGTTTGCGGTATTGATTGTTCCAATCACTGTACATTAGCGGGAGCTTTTTCATCCCCAAAAGCAGAAATTCGCGTAAAAACCGCGTTTTTACGTCAAATGTTCAGCTTTCGATCGCAAACAGCCCGTTGCGAAACTCGCGGAGCATTTTGGTAGGTAGGAAAATTTGAAAAATGTGTAGTATGTCTTACTGTGAGCGTAAATTGAAGTTTCTGGAGTCACAGTCTCAACCCTCTGGGCTCCATCTTGAAAACGAAAAAAAGTAGGGCGGTCCCATATCTCGGAAAGCATAGCTCTCACAAAAAAGTTGTTTAATATGACTTGTGTAAAATTCAATTCGCAGTAAGTTGTGCATACATCATTTTCACGTGCTGTCAATGTTAAAAAAGTAACACGCCAAAAAAACGTTGGAAAGAAGGGATCATTGTTATATCCGCGAAATTCATTTGAAAATATCTTTTAGACAATTTTATTACCAAACGTTTGCCGTATTACTTCTTTCAATCACTGGCGGGAGCTATTGTGTCTCAAAGCGATAAAAGTCACATGAAAAAAGCATTTTGAGACCCGTTGACATTGTCCTAAAAGACTTTTCCCCCTTTTTTTATTATTGACACCACGTGAAAGTGATGAAAAAAAATTAAAATTTTTGTTCTACGGCATAATCACTGAATTTGCATTTTTCCCGATTTTACATCAATGAGACTAATAATTATTTGTTATTTTCAATTGGCCTTGAAAAACATTGAATATGTAGTCAATAATCAGTTTAATTGCATGTAAAAAGTAAAATGTGTTACAAATGATGATGGAGGAAATAATTGAAATCTTACGAACACTAAAGAATAAATCTACTAAAAAATACATTTTTTTTTATTTGATGAAGGAAAACATTTTACCATTTAGAGCGTTGATTACCGCAGTGCAAATTTGATTGAATTGAAAACTATTAAAAATCTGCTCACAGTATGCAAATATTATAACATTTTAATTGAAGCTACAACAAAGTTTTGAGAATAAAAGATACAAAGTACATGGTAGCTTTCAATGATTTTTTATTGATAATTTAGTTTTTTCAGTATCGTTGCAAAACATTTTACTAGTTTCTTTTCAAAAACCAATAGAAATGTATAAATTTTGTAATAATTTATTACTGAACTGTGCAAATCAGGTTAAAAATTTATTTTTATGAAAAAAACCTAAATTTTCGCATTTTCTTGTATTAAATTCAAAAAATCGGCTCAAACGATTTTCTTATTAAGTTAAAAACGTCAGAAAATTGTTAATACACGTCAATTGACACCTTAATGATGCAAATATCATATTCGGTTTGTGAGATATAGTGAATGATAAAAATGGCATTTAAAATCATGATTGAATTTTAATTATTTTTTATTATTTATTTTTTACGTAATCATGATAAAAAAATTTACTGGTTTTTTCACAAAAACTATTTGCAGTATATAAATTTTGTAAACATTGATTACGGTGGCCTCCAAATCAGGTTAAAAATATATTGATTATGGAAACCCAATTTTTTGCACTTTATTTTTAATAAATTAAAAATCGGCACGAACGATTTTTGAAAATTTGAAAGGATCACACAAACGTCAATACGTGTTGATTGACACCTTAACCATGCAAATTCTATGATTGGTTCGCGAGAAAGGATCTTCAAAGGTCAAAACAGCGAAACCCTCGACCGAAGTGTCCCAAAAATTAATCTGCTCTTAAGATTACAAAGACCCTTCGATTGACACCTTAACGAAGTAAATACGTGGGTTATGTTCGTAGAAAAAACTATCCACGAACGCAGGTACGTATGTACGTACGTACACACACATACATCTCTCTTTCTAAAACACTTTTTATATACTCAATAAACCTTAAAACTTAACAAGTGTTGAAAAATTCAATTTCGATTTACGAGAACTTCTAAGTGAGTTCCTTTTGTAAAGACTGTACGTTTGAAGTTGTAGTAGTTTTCACTACTACTACAAATATAAATCTATTTGGTTTTTTGAAGAAAAATAACAACTGCAAATCATCATTGGGCATATTTACTAACATTCTTGGCAAAATCGGCAAAAGTTGATGATATTCTCACTCTTTTTGCTGCTAACGCGTGAAAAATTTCAATTTTATGTTGAACATTATATGAATATCTGATTACAATACCTACAATTCTTGAACAATATACATTCCTTTCAAACAAATTCGAAATTAATTGTGTCAATAAAATCTTATTTTGAATGAAACACTTGGTTTTTTTGACTCACAAACTTTATTATTAATAAAGTTATTAGTAAAGTTTGTGAGTCAAAAAAACCAAGTGTTTCATTTAAAATAAGATTTTATTCTATTATGGCTCATCAAGACAACACGCAACTTTCTATAACTGATAATTGTGTCAAGTTCCATTGCATTGCATTGTACAGCCAAATCAATATTTTTTCCTTATATTATCGTTAACCATGAAGGCTTTAAAACATTTCATCAAAGGGTTAATATTTACAAAAGCTATTTAAATGAAGTCAATACAACTTTGAACAATAATTCACAATGTTCATTTTGAACTGCGGTCCAAGGTATATTGGAAAAGTTTAACTGTAAATATAATTATATTATACTCTCTCGCAATAATTAGTTGCGATGTTTATAAAAAACTTTGAATCCACTTGTAACTACTTTCTGGTTTGAAACGTTTTCATTATTGATTTGAATTGATTTTAAGTGAAACTTTCGATCTTTATTGATTTCAAACAAAAAGTTGAATAAAAAAACTAGGTCAAAGAATTTAATTCCATTTAAAAAAAATTGTTTCAAAAGCATTCAATTTAACTTCCGTTTCATGTTTGCTCTATTTCAGACTTTTTATCAAAGTGGAAGGACTGGTTTCAAGTAAAGTCTTTTAAACAGGTAAATCTTTGTTGTATTCTTGTTGTTTCTAAATTTCTGACAAAATTGAAATGGAGTAAGGACATAAATTCTTTACGAAAGCTTTCAAGCATTTCAGTTTCAGGGTTTACAAATGAAAGATTCGTACAAAATTGATTATAATGTCAAGTTTTGTTTGTGAATTGATTGATAGTCATTAAATTCAGCCAAAAATTTTGAAAATAACAAAAGTAACATTTCATAAATTTGATTACAATTTAGTAAAAATGCTACGCAGATGCAAGATAATCAACCAGCCATGGACGGTTGTGTAGGTTCCCCTGAAAGGATTCAAAATTTAGTACCGAACGTTTTAAACTTTTGACGTTAGACAGCTAAATAATATAAAAAAATTCGTCACTAAATTACAAAAATGATCCAATCTTAGTTGTAACAAATAAATGAGCAGCAAACTTTGGATGTGCCAGCTTATATTGGAATGGAAAATAAAGCGTTGTCAAATATCGATTGACTTATCAGCTGAAAACAATAATTAAACTATTGCTTTTTTATTATCACTGAAACTTTCCTTACTTTAAGGTGCTGTGAACTACGATTTGTCATGATTTATTAAAAAGTTGTGAAATAACTCGTATAACAGTAATTTACTTATGCTCTCTCTCAAAATAGTCGAGAACATTAAACAAAAATTTTTAAAAAATATACCAAAAAAATATTTTTGTCCTACTTTTCTCACTTTTAACTTTGAAACGTTTCATTTAAGGTCAAAGTTGTGACGAAATATGAAGGTCCCAAGTGCATTTTAGGTGTTTAAAAAAATTAAATAAAAAAAAGCTTTTTTCTCCCCGTTTTTTATATTTATTGCAATTTTGCGGCTAGGGTTAAATGTTTTAAGATTTTCAACCAATCGTATCTTATAGAAAATTTTATTACGTAACTTTTATTGCCACACAACTTTGACCTTAAAAGAACCGTTTTAAAGTTAAGAGTGAGAAGAGTACGAAAAAAATGTTTTTTTTTTAAATTTAAACGTTTCAATTTGTTTTCAATGTTCCCAACTTTTTTGAGAAGGAGCATAAGTCAATTATTGTTATACAAGTTATTCCATAACTTTTCCCGCAAAATAAGTGTGTTGTACCAAATAATAAATCAACTTAACATGAAACATTGTAAAAAATAGTATTAGTCATTGCAATTTTATGAAATTTTCGTCCATTTGAATTAAAAAGATAAGTATGAATGGATGTCTAAAGCATATTTTCAAGCTTTTTAAGAGGTCTAACTTTGTTACGCGCACTTTTACCCCCGAAGCCTCTAATGGCTGCGGGGTGGACGATTGTGCCCGGCGTCTTTGCCCGCGAAGAGGGGCGGGGTAATTTTGATATTGTTTTTGGGCGCCACCCAGTCGTGCGCCGACAATCGTCCAGCGACCTAAACCCTGACTGGGGTTTGGTTTGGGTCGCGACACTGAAACCCGCTCAAGGAACCGAAACCAACCCAACACCGTGATCAAACTATATAACAAAAAAAAGAAACTCACTCCACTTAGGCTTCCTTACAACTCTGTATATTAGATTCTAGTATGAACACGTATAACTTAAAGATAAAGCTTACTCTACTTACTATTTACGCCGTTGATTGTTCGTGCAGGGAAACTCGTCGTGGTCGGGAAAATTCCTCGTCGGGCCTTATCCTTGTCGCGCCCCACACGCCGCCCTCGCCAATTTCCCTATCGCTCGACTGTCGCTCGCTCGCTCGTTCGATCGTCGTGCCTCGATTGATTATCGCACTAATTCACGCCTTCCGCTCGTATCCTGACAAGATTTCCCTAGACGTTACCGCGCGATAAAGTGTGCCGCCTTTGACGACCGCTCTCGACGTTGACTCGCTGTAATTTTCCTTCAAGACGACCACTCTTCCAATTTACGATCCCAGAAAACAAAAAGCCCTCTTCCTTTGTTCCCAGCTCTATTTATCAAAAATCGGCGTAACGGCTCAGCTCGTTTGCGGAACCATTCCAATTCCAATTCTGGTTTTAGAACCACTGGTGTGGGACTCACTGGATTTGGTCGAACCAGCTGTCTGCGCAACGGCCATCTTGGCTTTTTCGCCACCACTGATGTCACTCCGACATTTCCCAGTGACAGCTCGCGTCTGTTGTTATTGTTTTTGTGAGTCTTGTTTTCATGTCGTCGGACATGATACGCGGTTCGGTGTTTACATCTCGCGATCGGAACATAGTTGAGTGAATTTCTGGGAAGCTCTGCATTGGACCGCGATATATTCAGGCCGGGTGCTCGGTGTATGAGGTGCGTGGTTATCCAACCCTTAACTATTTCAGCTATCTGGAAGTGGTCACGCCCTATAACGCTGGTCGGAACGAGAAGGATACTGTGTCGCATCTCGAAGACTTGGGTGCGACCGTTGCCGAATCTACGCTGATTGCTGCGCCACCAAAATCGGACAGTAATGGTGTCCCGGCTGAACTCACCGATGGTGGTAAGTGTGATGGATTCAGCGGCGAATGGCCAGTCCGTGTTGAAATGTATACGTTTGACCATTTCCGACTCGAATATGACGCACTTCATGACGTCATTAGTGTTGGCGTAATTTATTCGCAACTCGAAAACGTTTTGGGCATTGGTCACAAACAAATGGAAATTCGTCCCGGTGCATCATTTCGTGTTCCCTTAATACTCCTCCAGATGAAAGCGCTTCGCCACATAGTTTACAAATGAAAACCGGCCGATCGGATTCATCGACCGGCGTTGGTGGATTGCAATGCGCATTGATGTGCCAATTTAGACTTCTTGCGATGCTTGATGTCGATGATTTCCTCAGGGAAGGCTCGGTGATGTTCTCCTTAAACTAGTTACTACTTATCTTTTACTTACCACTATTGAACTAGTTCCTAATCTCTTCTTGATTCTACCATTCTTGCCTTCAATGATGAGTTTATATAATCCAATTCTTAAATTAAAATTTCTATTCACTTCAATTTCTTAAACTACTCTACGAGCCTCAGTGGAGTGGTGTTTGCGCTATTTATGTTTGGCGGGTGGCTTGGGTTAGACCTGCAGGCTTTTTGACCAGAGTCCTGATTGGCTTTTTGACTCAAGTCAAAGTCAATCAGGACTTCTTTTTTTTTTAAATTTAAAAACTATTCGGTCGCAGCGAAATGCGACCGTAACAACTTCTTTATACTTTTGAAAAAACTAATTTTTTATTGCATTTTTGGAAAGCATATATATACAGAAATATCACGTTAAAATTTTATAAATTTTGGAGCAGTCTAACTGTATTTTTGAGAAACTTTCACTTTGTCACCCAAATGCGATTTTTCATTAAAAAAAACTTTAACCGCGTTTTTCTCGAAACAACGTTTTTCGACGCGGTGTTGATGAAATCTTCGGAACTACGGGACAGATTGTCACCTAATTTTTACCAAACTTTCTTTATTACTACAGCTATAGCGCGAATAGAGGATTTTTCAAAATATTCATTTTAAATAATTTTTTTTACCAAAATCAGTGAAAAGCATGTTTTCGAAAAATGTCAATTGTCAATTTTGCAAAAATCAAAAATCGCCCTATTCGCGCTAAAGCTATTAACATACTGACTGTGTGTTTGAATTTTTTTTTTGATTCAGATCGACCATCTCGAAAATTTCATGAACAGCGCACACCCCTCTCTTTTTTTCGATTGTTTTCAACCAGCATTTTCATTAATAAAAACTCACATAAATGAATAAAAAAAGTGTGTATTTCGAGAGTGTATTTATTGAGTGTAACCTCTTTTTTATCAGTATTTATTATTTAAACCCTAGCCTGATTTCCACAACACAGTAATAAATGTTTATGAAATTTATAAATTCCTATCAGTTTTTGAAGAGAAACCAGCATAACTTTTTTCATAATTCTGAAGAAAATTCAATTAAAAATAAAAAAATCATTCAAAGTTACCATATGAAAAGGGTTCTTTCGATTGATATTACCTCATATCTTTTATTCTAAAGACTTTGTTTTAAAGTCAATCAAAGTTTTAAAATGTTTGGATAATTTGAGCAGATTTTTAATAGGTTTTGCAGTTTTTTAATTTAAAAAACGGCTTAAATTTTGAAAATTATCAAAATTTCAATCAAATTTGCATTTGTGGTAATCAATCATCATACCCCATCCACCAAAAGCCTTACGTAATCAATGTATGCTCCCGTAGATGATATGAATAATATTAACACATTCCTGTTACTGCTATGAATACCTTTCATTATTATTATTTAAAGTAGTAGTATTTTCAAAATTATTATTGTCTTAAATATTTTTAATGTTTATCTAGATATTACTGGAAATTTGACCGTGTGGACCTCAAGGGTCGCACCTCGCGGCTTGTTCTTATTCTTTACACAAGATTACAGTCCTTGTGGACGGTTATTTTTGTGGCCTGGCTGTTATTTTTGACACCAAACTAGAATACGACTGGTAAACAAAGTAAGTAACAAATAAACTGTATGATTTCTTATGAGGAATTTAACTTTTTTTTCTTTTATCTGTCGAAAGCAATTCATGCAAAATTTTCTATCCTATATATGTAGAAGAAGAAGTCTTCCTATCTTTGCTACTCCATATAAAATTTGCAACCTGTACTTCAATTCACCGTTGAATTATCTTCAGAGAAACCACGACGCGATGGAGCTTGGTCCTTTCGTTCAATCATTTGCCTCATATAGGAATCTCATAAAAATCTGTTTCAAGGCTAGCTAATATTGTAGGTCCAGTTTGTATCATACAACCGCAAGTATGCCATCTTTTTAGCTACTGTATAATTGAAATTTTTCTGTTCAGTAGCTTTTAACGATGAACATTATCTGCAATCCCTCAATTCAAAGTTTCTTATTGTACTCCAAAAAAACCATAAATTTATAATTTTTGAGTGATTAATTATGAAACAGTCATAATTTAAAAACCTGTGGAATCAGGTAGACTAGGTCATTCGGTTAAATTTACTAATAACTAGTATTTCATTCAAAAACTTCCGCTGGATTATTTTTCGACATAAAAAACAAGCGTGGTTTGCTTTCGAAAAAGTCACTCCATATGAATTAAGATATTAAAATTCATATTTTTTTTCATAAAAGGCAAAGAAATTGTATAAAACTAATAAATTATTGATGGTTACACTACATTAGAGACTGCTACGAACAATATTACGAGATTTAAGTTACTACTCGTATAATGATGCGGTTTTTCTATTTATCAAAGCGTTTTATGATTGGTAAGGTTTGGTGATTTTTTTAATAAATTAGACAGGCTAGGTTTTGAGAATCTCAAGCCGAACGTTTTCGCTTCAGTTTGGTCATTTATGCTATATAGGCGTGGAATCTTACTGAATCATTCTTTGAATAAAATTGTTTTCTTAAGGGAGTCGAGGACACGAGCTTTTTTAATGGTACCTAGTCCATTCAGAGCTACGAAAAGCAATGTCCCTAACAGCGTATGTCTCCTAACAGCTAGAGTCAGACATTTGCGCAAAAGATGCTCTACTGACTATGTCTCCTCTTCGTCGCCGCATCTCTCACATAGATCTTTAGCTGGGAGCCCGATTGTCCTTGCATGTTCACCGAAAACCAAATGACCGGACAGTGAAGATTTCTCGTTGAAGCTTTGTCTAGAGCTTCGTTCGTTTCGTGTCGTGTTTGGGCTACATATGTTTAGTATTGTAACATGTGTCAAAATCTTTCCATCGCCCCAATGTTACCTCGATGGCCGATAACTTTTTATCTTGACTTTGTAACTGCATCGAAACTCCAATCTCACCGCTTTGTATGCTTGTATGCCATGGGACACCTCTTAGTGGCTTTGACCTTGCCTTGCACCTCACTGTGCCCAGAAACCTAGCACACGACTACTTTCTTCTGTAATGAAATCTTCCCTAGCTTAGATCTACAGATCTCAACTAATTTGGAAGACATTACAAATTGATTCCAGCTATCTTAAAGCTGCTATATAGTCTACAAAAAAGTGGATTCTCTATTGACATCCCCTCTTTTGCCGTTTTCCTCTGCCACTTTTAACATTACCACTAACTCCGCCTGCAAAACTGTGCAATTTGAAGGAAGCTTCAACAATTTGTCCAGGCCACATTTCTTGGAGATTATTCTAACTGCCACATATGTGTTCGTTTTTAAATAATCCATATACAATATTACTGTACCTCCGCTTACTGATCCTATGCTCTCCCACTTTTATCTTGAGAGAAAAGTGGTCACAAAATTTGTGAAAAGTGGAAAGTTGGCACTCTTTAGTTTATGTTAATATTGTTGAAAGTCCTACAGAGACTTTTTAGTATGATGGAGTGCTCGTAGTGCCTCTCCCTCAAAAACCTCCTCCCTTGAGTCGCGCAGCACAGTGTAGATCTAAGGAAAATAGATGCAACTTTTTTTCTGGTAACACTGCGACGCCACTAATTAGATTCTAGTCAACTGAACCCCCTTGCGTTTCTAGCTCAATGTTTTGTAGGTAAAGATTTGCCTAACTATAGCTGAGTACATCCAGTGCCTAAGTATCCATTTAGTTCCATATAGCGCATTGCAAGTAAAGAATGCTAAAGTTGCTTTCCTCAAGTTGTTCTTCAAATTGATTTTCCAGGTGAGCGATCCCTAAGTATTTCATTCGATTTGAAAGCACGAAACTTTTGCCGATAATTAAAGGCCTATGGTCTGAAATTTTACACCTTTCCATAAAATGGACAAACTCCCTTCTAGTAAAATTTACACCAAAGCCATAGTCCTTGGCCCACCTTCTGATAATATTTAAGGCGAACTGCACTCGTTCAGACACAACGACAATGAATCTGCCTGGGGCTAAGATGGCTTCGTCGTCGTATCCGAAAACCTAGAAACCATTTTCATCCAGTGCAGACGAGAGAGAAAGAATTGCCCCTTGAGAAGTTCCTGATAGTCAGGTCACCAATACACGAGGTCACTATTCTTGTTCTAAGTAGTGTACCAATCCAGCTACATAAGCTCATATCAACATCTTTTCCCTAAGCGCCGACATATAGCGTCCAGCTTAACATTATTCCTATGCCTAGGAAAACATCTTGTGCATATTCTTTATAGCAGAGGGCAATAAGTAATAACTGCAATACCGCCTCTACAAACCTGCCCCTCTTATTACCATGCGCTGATCGTGATATTTGGTTCCTAATTTCACTCCTTTTGAAAGCTAGGTAGATTTAGCACAGCCATTTCTTTAATTCAAGGGGTTAACCCCACTTGTAGCGCCAAAAAATAGTTCATTGTCATGAATTTTTCTAAAGAAAACTACGAAACTTTTTTAAATGAACATTATATCATATTAAAGTACATACATTAAACACCTTTAAGAGTTTTTTTTTTTTGAAAAATAGTACATGGTTGAGTTACAAATGGCCGTCAAAACAGGTGTATGTTAATTTTTCCGTTTTGCGGTGATCAACATTCTGACGAATTGAATCATCTGAAACAGAAAATGTTGACGGATTTAATTAAACAACAGTATAAACTAGTGCTTTACCGAGGGATTAAAAAAATATGCATTTCTCACAAAAAAGCGGATAGTCAAAGTTAATGGTTCGATTTTCACTCAAAATAACGGTCGTCTTTTGGCTATAAAACGGCCATTTTTTATCGGGACAAAAAATCGAACGATTAAGCACTGTATTTCTATGTATTAAACAAGTTTGTCAAGTTTCAAAAAGATCGGTACAGCAGTTTTCGAGTAATTTTGGTCACCGACTTCAAAAATGTCATTTCGAGAAAAACGCGTTTAAAGTTTCAATTTCAGTCGTCTTCGTAACGGATTCTTCTCTTTCAACGCTCATATCTCAGTCAATTTTGTTCGGATCGACTTGAAATTTCAAGGACATAATTTAAGATAGTTATACATTGAAAAAATGCAACAAAAAAAAACTAAAAGGTACAAGTGGGGTTAACCCCTTAATGAAAAAACAAAACAAAAAGATTTTAAAAATTTTGACAATGTGATTTGTTCTTGCATAAATCAATGTTAAAGAGGTTCGCATGCTTTAAAAAATATTTATCAAAAAACAATACTATTTTTATTATTACAAAAACATTTATAAAATAACAGACAGACTCAATCCACTTACTGTGATGTCTCATTGTCATTCTTAGTTTAATAGTTGTGTAGATATTATTAGGATCTTGTTGTTGTTGATCTCTCGGCTTCTTGTTTTTTTTCCAAATATTTGTTTTTTTGAGTGGTTGTTTCCTATTATCGTATATTTCAAGCGGTATTTAAACGTTTGTGCAATCTGGAAAAAAAATTATTCTTCGCTTTGTTTGCTTCTGTTGTTGTTTCTTCGAAAATTCACTTAAAGGTCTGTGTAGAAAGTTAAGCCTACATGCAACACCAGTGGCGTACCCAAGGGGGGTTTACGGGTTCAACCCCCCCCCCCTTGAAGTGGTCAGGAACGTGCCCACTCCTGATTATTACCCTGATTTGATTCAGGTTCTCATTCACAGCTGAGTGATATGATAGTGCGGCATCAAATCTCATTCCCGAAAACTATTTGTCGACAAGGAGCCTTGAACTAGCGTTAACCACTAAGTCACCCACTTTAACAATTATTTGCCGAGACACTCTGGAACGTGGGAGTTGAGTGAGACTCAGTATCTCTACGCAATTAGATCTTTCTGTTGAGTTTATCGAAGGGACAGAGGGACGATAGGTTTGAAGAGAAAGATAACTTTGAATATATATGAGTACGCTTTATTTGTTTTACATAAAGGAACTTCTTATTGCATACGTCTCGTGGGCAACATTCACGGACCCATGGTATAAAGACTAGCGAAAGTAAACCCATTAGAAAATCGTCATCCTATTTCGCTCGCACATTTGAATCACTTTGCGTCACGTATTCACTGAAATTAGGGCTACCAAAGTAACAAATCGGAGACGGCGCGTATGGCATGCCAAAATATAACGAAATGTCACATTTGAATCAGGCGTTGCAAAAACGCCACATATTACAATTTAGCAAGTTGTCAGGTAACAAAATCGAATGTTTACTGTAGTCTATATTTTAGCGTAGGAAACAAACAAATATTCTCTAAAGAATATTAACATGGCACATTAATTATGTATTTCTTCCAATACGTGTCACTCTACCCAGCAGGAAAATCACATCTTATTTGCCGCAAAGTGTTGCTGAAATTCCTACTGGGCAAAATGTCATGATTGTCTAAACACATGACGTCACCGCAGCTTCGAAAGAGACTACCTGGTTGTCTTTATACCATCCACGGACCAACTAACTAAAAATTACCGGCAATGCAAGTAGTGCGTTCCGGCGCCTTAATACTGGGTTTCGCTCACGCATGCGTGGTGAGCCTATCGACGTACGATAACTTTAATTCTCAACACTTTCATCTAAGGACTGGACACGAAAGTTTTGCACATGTTTTACCTGTTAGTTATAAAATGAAGGAATGCCTGTGCAACTCTTACTATGCACTGGGTTTGTTCTAATGACTCATGTGGATTATTGGAGCAATTATGAAATAAGTTTCCTTAACGTATTACTAGGTATGAATTCGAAAAGAGAAGACGTGCGCAAAGAAATTTTGTGATTTTTTTCGGAAAATAAGTGTTTGTCGTATTCCGCGATTGCAAAAAAAGTGAAATGTTCGCGATGGACGGTTAAACGCGCTAAAGACAAGTTCGGCAAAGGGTTTACAGTGAAAGACAATCCCAGAAGTGGAAGACCAAAAGGTGCAAGTGATGCAAATTTAGAAAAAAAGATAGTTGGTTTCATTGAAAGGAACAGATCGATGTCAATTCGTGACTTGGCAAAAAAGTTCGGTGTGAGTCATTCTTTAATAAATTAAATAAAAAAAAGGAATAGTATAAAGACATTCAAAAAACAAAAATGTGCAAAACGAACCGTCAAGCAAAAACAAGAGGCTATTAGAAGGTCAAGAAAATTATATAAAAAAATTTGCAGTGAAGAAGCTTGCATTGTAATTGATGACGAGTCATATTTTAAATATGATTTCAGTACACTACCTGGACCTCAATACCACAGTGCAAAAGACAAAAGGGATGTTTCTGATGTCGATAAACACATCCAGGTAGAAAAATTTCGTAAAAAGGTGCCGGTGTGGCAAGCTATCTGCCAATGTGGGATGAGAAGCAATCCTTTTTTCACAGAAGGGACCTTTAACACTGATGTTTATCTTAAGTGTCTGAAAAAGGGATTGCTGCCTCTTATTAAACGTCATGCTGGGTAAATTATCTTTTGGCCTGATTTAGCAACATCCGACTACGCAAAAAAGACGCAGGATTGGCTTAAGGAAAAAAAACATTGATTTTGTGGGAAAAGAGATGAACCCACCCAACGTCCCGGAGCTCAGGCCAATAGAAAGATACTGGACTCTAGTGAAAAGTATTTTACGGAAAGACGGAAGAAGTGCAACTTCACTGCGAAATTTTTCCCGTTTGTGGTCCATAGCAAGCAAAAAAGTAGCGGATCGGGTTGTGCAGAATTTAATGTCTTCCATCAAGGAAAAGACGAAAGAATTTAGTCGGCAAGCTATTAATCAAAGAAATTAACTTGATTTTTAACTTCCCAGTATATGGGAAGTTCTTGTAATCGCCTCGAAAATCGAAATTGAAATTTTCAACTTTTCTTTACGTTTTGAGGTCTATAGAGTATATATAAAGTGTTTTTAGAAAGAAGTATGTATGTGTGTGTGTATGTACATACGTACGTACGAATGTTCGTTCGCGGACAGTTTTTCTACGAGCATAACTCACTGATTAGTTTTTGGGACACTTCGGTCGGGGGGGTTTGCTGTTTTCACCCCTTGAAGGTCAATCATGTTATGCGCTATATCTCACGAACCAAACATGCGATTTTCATCATTAAGGTGTCAATCGACGCGTATTAACATTTATGTGATTCTATTAAAGTTTTAAAAAAATCGTTGCATTCGTTTTTTTATTTTTTTTTTAAAAAAAGTGCAAAAAATTAGGTTTTTTTTCAAAAACACAAAATTTTTAACCTGATTTTCAAACCTAAGTAATCAATGTTTATATTCTTTAAATACTCCAAATAGTTCTTGTGAAAAAATCAGCAAATTTTTTTTTCATGTTTACAAAAAAAAATAATAAATAAAAAATCATTAAACGTTCAAGGTCATTTACGTCATTCATTATATCTCGAGAACCAAATATAATCTTTCCATCATTAAGGTGTCAATCGACGCGTATCAACATTTTTATGATGTTTTTATATATTAAAAAAATTGTTAAAGCGTTTTTTACGATTTATTAATTTTTTTTTAGAAAAGTAGTGTTTTTTTCATAAAAAAATTCCATTTTTAACCTGATTTGCACATCGTAATAATAAATGTTTGTAAAATATATAAAATTTTATCAATTTTTGTAGAGAAACCAACAAAAACTTTTCTCATAATTACAAAAAAAAAACTAAATTAAAAATAAAAAATCATTCAAAGTCACCATGTAAAAAGGGTTCATTCGAAGCATAATACCTTAAATCTCTTATTCTAAAGACATTGTTGTAAAGTCAATCAAAGCTTATTAGTATTTGCAAAATTTGAGCAGATTTTCAATAGTCTACACAGCATCATGTTTTAACTTTAATGAAAAAACTGCTTTGTAACCTGTCCCCCCTCCGATTGATCCGCGTGAATAATCAATCAAACCAATGCACCAAAATCCTTACGTAATCAATTGACGCTCCCGTAGATGTTACGATTAATATTAAATCATTCCAATAATTTTTATGAGAGGTACATTTTTATTATTTGAAGTAGTATTATTTCCATAACTTTTATTGTGTTTAATATTTTTAATATCTATGTAGATATTACTGGGAAGTTGACCGTGTGGACCTCATGGGTCGCACCTCACGGCTTGTTTAAATATACGATGTGCTTTATTGTAAACGAAAATAAATTATAATAATAAAACTTTATTTCTATCTTTATTTATCATTGATCAAAAACCGTGCAGAACTTTCGTGTCCAGTCCTGATTTCACAGTAAAACCCATATTGGCCTGATTTACGGCCTATGGTGCTTTAGAGATCTCACCTAGGGGTGATACGGGCATAATTTGCACAAATTGGATCCGTTTGTGCCGTTATCTTTTACTCATTGTATGAAACCTAGCAATTTTATATATAGATAAAGAGTTGGTAGGAACATTAGAATATGGTCACCTGATTGAAAGTTTTCGAAGTTAAATTCCAGAAAAGTGTAATTTATTTATGCCGCACCCATATCTTAAAAGCAACACTTATATTTTTGAATGTTTCTCTCCATCCTTGATCAGAAGCCCTCAAAAAATGGATTATTTTTATTTTGTCATATGATTTGTAATCTGAATTTTAGGTCTATTGGGGACACCTCATTACAAAAAGTCTACCTAATGGAAATGACGAAAAATTTTCTTGAGAGCGCAGAGTTGCTTCCGTGCATGGGCTCCAAACAAGCATAGCTAGCCCTGATTACGATAAAACTCTGTCTGTGCTTGGTGACAGTTTACCTTTCCCACGGCATTTACTTCATTAGTTGCTTTCTTTTCTGGCCTGTAGGTATTGAAGGCGTTTCAATATATGTATGTTACTTGCAAACATGCATATACACTTTACGGTTCCAAGGAAGTCTACAAATACAGTGTAGATTCTTTCATACATCAAGCGCATAATTTTATAATTTGAATGTAAATATCATGAATGATTCAAGTAAATGAAACCAGACATGCAATCGGGCTAAAGTCTGCCAGAATTATTTTTGGAGGACTCAAACTTTGACCGGTGAAAAAGTATGATTAAGTATGATTACATAATTATATCTTCATATCTACACCGAAGCACTAGCAAAGATACCTAGTCATGATTTCAAAAATATGACCCCCCCCCTTTATCAAAATCATGCGTAAGCTACTGTGCAACACTCTTGGAGACAATACGTAACCAAAGAACTCACTAAAACAATTTAAATGCACCCAAACTCGACGGACTTCTTGGTACCTATTGAGGAGTCCCTAACATAGGCTTTGTTACCTATGACCACCTTCTGCCTCTATCATCAAACAACCTCGATGGTGTCATAATATTACATTGTCATTAAAATGGATTGAGTACCCAAAATTTAGAATCGAAACGACTATATGATTAGTGGCCGAAAATCAATTAGATCAATTTCTAAGTTTTATATAAGCCAAGCTATTAAAAGTGCGTCTAAAATTATTGGATTCATATGACATTGACAAAACAACAGTACAAATATAGGGCACTAGCAATTTACCCTTGCATGAAAATTTCCAAAGCACGTTCCATTTTCATGTTTCACCATTCATTTAGTTTGCAATCTCGAAAAGTGTCTAGATATATTCCTGGAGCAATTCCTATAACATCTAACCCTCAGGCATCCAACCATATATTTATTGCCAGGACCTGATTTTAACTGTCTCGCGATTGCCTCGCAGCGCCCGTGCAAAATTTTCTCAATGATAAGAAAATCAAAATGAAACGCTACCGAAAAATCAAGAAGATACCTCGCGACCCGATGAAAAAACGAATTTATCTTTGAAGTTTTTCTCGTTTTGATTTCCAGCCTTGCTTTTTCGTTAAGAAAGATCCCACCCCCGATTTAATTCATTTCGACTTGACTCGACCCGCGTGTTCCGTTGATTCCGTTTCGTAAGAGATCCGAACAAATTCTTATTATTCTCGAAAAAGCAATTAAAATTTTCAAGCGTATTGACGCGAAAAGATAGCAGGAAAACGATAACAGATAGTGCGATAGTAGACATTCGAAACGCAAGATGGAGAGGAAAATGGGGTGCGCGCATCAAGCGACATTCGAAGAACAGAATTTAATGGCGTTTTATCGAAATTCACGGGAATTCAACTCGCCCTCCTGACTTACTTCATTTTAATTGCTGCCAAGATAAACACCGAATCGATTAGAGTCACGTACTCATTAAATTCAACTTCTTCAGACGAACTTCTGTCTTTAGGGTTCAATCGACCTGGTAACGTGAAAAGGAGGCAGCAGGTAACTGTTGGAATAATGATGGATTGAAAAGTTCTGCCGAATTTAATTTTTCGATATCATTAGATTTTTAGATTTATTCAAAAATGTTAGTGTCGGTGTTATATTAATATATTTTTTACTTTTGATAGGTATATTTTTTTTACTAACAACACACAATGTGTACTTCCAACTGGTAATTTGTAAATTATAATTTTCCTTTCAGAGTAAAACATGAATTTTCTACTATATAGTATGTTTGGTAACTTTCATTTTGGTCGAAAGTCTTACATATATTAATGCAATAATTAATAAAGAAAAGTTTTCATATCGCAGCTTCTCAACCCTTGAAACAAGGGTGTAAATTCGTGAATATGAATTTTATTTGTTAAACGCTAAAAGTGATTTATCCTAAAAATAACGATTGGAAATTCTAGCTATTTGGTCATTGAATCTCAATATATCTTCTATCTTCTAATAAGATTGTGTATAGAGTACGCCGTCCATGTCCTGATAAGATTCTTCAGAATTCGTACTTTCAAGTGATAATTTCCATTTAAATTAATAATATGCATAGTAGTCCAGTCGTTGACGGTGAAAATACGGTATATCATCCGAAATTTTCCGGTGGATTTTCGTGAAAATTATATAATTTATTATATATTGTAACTTTTCAACCCCTCAGTACAACTCCTTGCTACAGAAATTGTGTAAATTATTAATGTAAACATTTTTCAGCTTAAAATCGTCCAAGTAAACAAAAAACATGTTATCCAAAATCCGGATATAAGGTGATTGGAACTAATGTTAACTCTTAAAAACCAACCCTTTTAGGTAATATTGTGACAAGATTAAGAAAAAAATATTTTTGAGCTACTTGAAAGGTTTAAAAAATGTATCTGTATGGAACCAAAACTACCCTTAAACTGTTAACTATATAATTTTTTTTTGGAACTAATCAACCCTTTAACTTTAAATCAATAATTTATGTATAGAAATTTTAACGAATTCTTATTTGTATACATCATTCCTATTCAGACATTAATGAGCAGGAGCTCGATTCCACTTTCCATTTTGTTTCTCCGCATTTTTTGCAGCACACCTTCAATGTAATGTGTATATATATGTATATATATATATATATATACATATATATACATACATATATATTTCGTACTTACTAACTAGGAAAAAAAAACGATTTCTATATATGAGGTATACTTATTTAATTTAGTCCTTTGCAAAATATATTGCATTACTTTTTGAATAAAACATCATAAGTGGCCGCCTTTATTGGCCGAAACTAAATATGCCCTTTTTCCAGGATTTTTTATTACTTTTTCGAGCATCTCGGCACGGCTTGCTATTGTTTAATTGGCAGTGTGGCATGGTGCGCCGTCTTGTAGAAACCAGTAACCGTCAAGTCCTTTTTCACGCATTCGCGGGCAGACATAATGGGCCAACATTCACCGATATCTGATTCCATCAACTGTCTCGTTTTCTCTGAAGAAATAGGACCCAATGATGGTTTTGGCATAAACGACGGCCCAAAGAGTCGCTTTTTGGTCATGCAATAGCGTTTCATCAATTTTCTGTGGATTTTACATTCCCCAAATGCGACAATTCTGCTTATTAACGCCGCCAGATAGTGAAAAATTGACCTCGTCGGTCATCAGAATTTTCTTCCAAAAATCAAGTTCAGTGTACACCATTCGAGCAACTGTTTGGTCGTATTTCAAGCAACGTGGACGGTTTGTCGGCAACATTCTTTGTGTTAATTGCACTTTACAAGGCAACAAATGCAAATCAACCTTAAAAATTCGCCGCATAGTGGTTCCACTGACGTGAAAATGCTGAGCACGGCGACGATACGACACTTTTGGGTTCTGGGAAACACTCATTCTGACCGCTTCAACCGACCGACCGCTGGTCGTTGATGAACGGCACGACGACGATCTCCCATTGTCCCGTGCTCAACGTAATTTGACAGGAAACGACGAATAGTGTTGTCAGACGGTGCCTGTTGGTCACGATATTTTCGATGGTATGCACGTTGAGTTGAAACAACTGAACGACTATTCTCGATGTACATCGTCACTATTTAGGCACGTTGTTTCGGTGTGGAGTAATTCATGGCTCAAATTGTACTGAATTGTCGTTTCGAAAACATGTCTCATCGAATCAATCAGTTTGACAAATGTCAAAGTTGGTAAGCGTTTACATACCAACACAAAAGATGGCGCACCCTGGATATGAGCATACACTTATCCAATCATTAGTATGCTGAACGCATACGTCAACAGATGGTGGTCAGTGTATATGACTATCTTACGTGATCCTTAATGAAAATTTCATAGTAACATTAATGACCAACATTGCTTTGCCGTTGTTGGCGTAGGCTACTTTCTTTTTGGTTGACGTCTTTGAAAGAAATATGGTTGGTCTGCCTTTCTGCGGCAACATTGTCCCAAATTCATATCGTGATGCATCCGTTTTCAGCTCGAAACTTGTCTCAAAATTCGGGCAGTAAAGCATCACGTATTGGGTCACTAAAGCGTAATTGATTTTATTGAAAGCCTCCAGTACGTTAGGAATCAAACGAGTTTTCACTTTGGTGGCATGGTGCTTAGATATGCGCTTTGTTTGTTTTTCCATAAATTACAATGTCGTCAATGAATACTTAACAACTTCTTTAAAAACAACATCGAGGGTGCACTGATAACATCGAGGGGAATTTCCGATCCAAAATATACACGCGTAAACTCAAACTTTCCTTTTTTGACGGCGAACACTGTATTTTTTTCATTCGGACGGTTTCGAGGGTCTCTGGTGTAACCCACTCTTTAGATCTATGGCAGTAAAGAACATATTGGCGCCAAGATTCTGTCGAATAAAATTAAGCTTGGTAATATAAAAACTTTTAGATTTGGGTATGATGAACCTAATAAATTAACAATAGCGTGGTTAGCTACACTGCTGCCAATTAAGCTTGCTGAAAATGGTGTTTCGTTGAGGAAATGCCATTTAATACAAGTTGGTTAGAGATAATTTTTTGTTGGAGCCCGTGTTTAGCAAGAACTTATAGATTATCCCACTCTTCGTCCTATATTGCAAGTATGTCAATGATAAATTGTTCATTCAAAAATCTTGGAAATTATCCAACTCTTGGAGAAGAGGCTCTTCTGAGCCATGTGACTCTGCATATTCTGTGTTTGTCCCTGTTCTTTTTTCTCGAAGTTAAACACTTCGTTGTATTCGTTATGTGAGATGTTCGAATGAAACATCCGCTGCTGTTTTCGTACCACCTGCCGCTAAAAAGATATCACACCAGAAACCCCATAAACGTAAAATATTTATTTATTCTTTGCACAAAATTTACAGAAGAAATCCAATTACAAAATGTGAAATAGAAATAAATAGAAGAATTCTTTTGAAAGCAACTATGCTAGAGGGAAAAGATCTAAGCTGGAGTCTATTGTGAGTCCTTGGTAAACGAAACAGAGGAAAATGGAAGTACACCTCCGTTTTAGCGAAAGGCAAAACAAAAATATCGGAAGACCGGGAAGATCTAGAGCATTGTCGCAGAGAAACAATATGGTCGATTTTAACTTGTAAATAGTTATGACAAAGCTTGAACAGTAAGCACTGATCAGGATATGTCCTTCGCGAGGTTAAAGACTGAATGTTAAAAAAAGAAAGCCGTTCTTCATATTGAATATAAGGGCTATTGAATTCGAAAAGTAGAAAGCGGGTAAATTTACGCTGCACGGATTCAACAAGATTGATCAGGGAAACAGAATAAGGAGACCAAATTTGGGATGCTTATTCTAAAATAGTATGTGCGATAGTCATAAAGAATTATACAGCGGAATAGGGATTAGTAAGAATAAGCGAATGTCTTAACACAAATCCTGACAGCTTTGAGGCTCTAGAAACTATATTGTGAACGTGTGCATCAAATTTTAGCTGAAGATCAAAGAGGACGCCAAGATCTTTCACACGATCAACTTTATTTAAGGGAATAGAGTCAATAAAATACACAAAGAAGATGGAAGAAGTCCTAAGAGTGAAAGTCATTGTATGACACTTGGGAATATTAAGTGAAAGGAAATTAGTTTGACACCAGGAACTCAGTGAAATAAGATCATCTTGAAGAACTTTGCAGTCTTCAAGAGACCAAATCACCCGGAATATATTGAGGTCATCAGCATAGAGAAGACAGGGATATTTGAATATTGAAGGAAAGTCATTTATGTACAGAGTGAATAAGAGAGGGCCTAGTATGGACCCTTGCGGGACACCAGATTCGAAATGAAAGGAAACAGAGTGCGTGCCTAAGACAGAAACGCGGCAAGACCTTGACGAGACATAGGAATATACTCACAGAAGTAGGGAGTCTGAAACTCCAAAGCGCTCAAGCTTGCGACACAGGATGAAGTGGTCAACAGTGTCTAAAGCTTTCGAAAAATCGATATAAATGCTATCAAATTGCAGATGATTATCAAGAGAAGTAGCAACAGTGTTTGAAAGGACGAGCAGATTTGAGGTAGTAGAACGATTAGGAAGAAAGCCGTGCTGCTCGGACAATAACATGTTCCAAGGCCATGTATAGATTTGAGGAAGAGGAATACTCAGAGATAAGGATAAGGATTTGATAAACAAATTAGGAATACCATCAGGACCAGGACCAACATTAGGGTCTAACGAATCAATAATATTTGTCAGTAGCCCAAAACAAATATCAGTACTGTCGTAACGACTATTAGTAGCAGTCTTATCCAGAGCTTGCATGTACTTCGTCATTATCCATGGTGCAGATTCAAACCTATCAGCATCCTTGCCACTCTTTAGGAAGCGACACTTTTGTCAAAAACGCAACAGCACGCCAATGCAGTATAATACAGAAGGAGTGCCGTATAGTTACCGTTTCCAAACTGAATTATAAATGACTGCACCCGCTTTGGGCTGCAACCAATAGGTTCCTCACCGATGCTGGCAGGGCACAAGTCCCTAGGGTTTCGGCTCCTTTGGCAACAGTATACCTCTGGTAAGCGTAGGAAGTGTAAGCACAACCTCTTCAATTGAGTCCCATTGCAAAACTCCGGAATGATCGCTATAAACTTAGGGTTATTGTCATTTAAGACCAGTGGATTATATGATAGACCCAATTAATTGTCATCTTTTAAACTCAGCATCTTGTTGAAGATATACTACTCTGAGAATCAGTCAGAATCTCTCCCCCTTTGCACACAAAATGAACAATACCACAAACAGCTTGTGATAAAATTGTCTTAATCTTCAACGTGGTTTGCGGTAAAAGTGTGAACTAAGAAGTTGTGACGCTCGAAAGATAATCCCCCTTTTTAGCTTTTTGCGGCGTAGAACTTTTTGACTTCGCAGTATATGGGAAGTTCTTGTTTATTGCTGCCACCATGTGAAAGTGATGTATGCACAAGTTGCTTCAAATTTTATTTAACGTAAGTTTTCTATACGCAACTTTTTGGTGAGACCAATGGTTTTTGGGAAATGGGGCGTCTTTTTTTGATTTTCACGATGCAGCACTAAGCACTGAAACTTGAATTTAAGTCAATTATTGAACTGACCACAAATTGCAATAAAAATCTGCCTGCCAACCTAAAATGCACGGTTGAAATCATTTTCAGGATCGTTTGACTGAATTTAAAATGTTAAACTATGATTCACATTGTCATTATCGTTATAACTTCTTGTGGTACATATCACTGAAAATGTGACAATGTTAGCAGTTGTACCGTTGCTGGCAACTTCTGGTTCTGTTAATCGATTGAAAATCCAAGTGAAAACAATGGTTTTACTTCACTGCTTACACAGGATAAATTATAGATTAATAGAATCTTTTTTGCGAATATATTCAGCGGATGGATTTTATGCAGTTTTTTTTTCAATGGCGCAGGGTATTTTTGTAAGTACTTTATATTTTTCCAAATTTCATCAGGATAAAGTATGGAACAGCACCCCGCAAATTTTTCTTGCATAAACTTCAGTATGAAATTTGTTTCAACCATGCAATTTTCTAATCATCATCAGATAATTAGCTAAAGTCAATAATAATGTAATGATTACATAGATAAGCCTTATTGGAACTATTTTTCTAAAATATTCATTGCGTAAAGGCTTCATTGATGTCTTATTAACTTCCCAGTATATGGGAGGTTCTTGTAATCGCCTCGAAAATCGAAATTGAAATTTTCAACATTTCTTTACGTTTTGAGGTCTATAGAGTAGATATAAAGTGTTTTTAGAAAGGGAGATGTATGTGTGTGTGTGTATGTACGTACGTACGTATGTACGTTCGTGAACACTTTTTCTACGAGGATAACTCACGTAAACAAAGTTGTATCAACTTCGTTAAGGTGTCAATCAAAGCGACTTTGCAATCTTAAGAGCTGAATAGTTTTTGGGAAACTTCGGTCGGGGGGGTTTTCTGTTTTGCCCGTTTGAAGGTCATTTCTGTCATGCGTTATACTTCGCGAACCAAACGTACATTTTTTTTGAACAAGGTGTCAATCGACGCGTATTAACATTTATGTGATTCTATCAAATTTTTAAAAAAAATTCTTGGAGCCGTTTTTCTAATTTTTTATAAAAAAGTGCAAAAAACTAGGTTTTTTTTTCAAAAACCCTAAATTTTTAACCTGATTTTTAAACCTAAGTAATCAATGTTTATATAAATTACATACTCCAAATACTTCTTGTGAAAAAACCAGCAAAAGTTTTTTTTCATTATAAAAAAAATTAAATAAAAAATAAAAAATCATTACACCTTCAAGGTCATTTACGTCATTCATTATATCTCGAGAACTAAATATAATCTTTCCATCATTAACGTGTCAATCGACGCGTATTATCATTTTAATGAGGTTTTCATATTTTAAAAAAATCGTAAAGCGTTTTTTTTAAATTTATTAAAAAAATTGGAAAAGTAGTGTTTGTTCATAAAAAATACATTTTTTACCTGATTTGCACATCGTAATAATAAATGTTTGTAGAAGTTATAAAGTTTTATCAATTTTCGTAGAGAAACCATCAAAAACTTTTCTGATGATTACAAAAAAAATTAAATTAAAAATAAAAAATCATACAAAGTCACCTTGTAAAAAGGGTTCATTCGAATCATAATACCTTAAATCTCTTATTCTAAAAACATTGTTGTAAAGTCAATCAAAGTTTATTAATATTTTCAAAATTTGAGCAAATTTTCAATAGTCTTCACAGCACCATGTTTTAACTTTAATGAAAAAACTGCTTTGTAACCTGTCCCCCCTCCGATTGATCCGCGTGAATAATCAATCAAACCAATGTACCAAAATCCTTACGTACTCAATTGACGCTCGCGTAGATGTTATGATTAATATTAAGTCATTCCAGTAACTTTTACGAGAAGTACATTTTTATTATTTGAAGTAGTATTATTTCTATAATTATTATTGTGTTTAATATTTTTAATATCTTTTTAGATATTACTGGGAAGTTGACCGTGTGGACCTCATGGGTTGCACCTCACGGCTTGTTTTTCTTAAATTTTAAATAAATGCAAATAAATTCAAAAAATTTGAAATGATAATATAATGATCAAATGTTAATATGGTTTATAACTAAAATAGAGGCTATATTCACTTATTTTTAGTACTTTGTTAATATTATGTTAAAAATAAGTTTTTTTTATTTTTGTTGTGCAAAAGATCAATTAATTAAGTGGATACAAAACATAGTTTCCACATCATTGAAACATAAAAATAATAAGGAAAATATGTCAAGAAGCCCATGGATAACCAAAGGTATAATACGATCTTGTTTATCCAAAGAATATCTATATAATAAATTAAAAAACAATCGGAACGACAAGATACTTGAAATACGATATAAAAGCCATGTGAAAATCTTGAATAAAGTAATTTCTCGTGCTTACTATGCGTATGAAGTAAATCTAGTCCAAAAAATCTATTCAAATAGTAAAAAGTTATGGAGTTTCATTAAGAAAAAACTTGGTAAAAATTCAAATGTAAATAATAGTATTGATTACTTAGAAGAAAATGGCGAAAAAATTTCTAATGCTAATGATATAGCTAGTAGTTTCAATAGTTTCTTTTGCAATATTGAACCTGCACTAGCAAAAAATCAATAAACCGAATAGTGTTCATTTTAAAGAGCCTAACTTTAATAGTAGAACAATTTATTCAAAACCAACGAATACCTTTGAAATTGGAAAAATATTATCTGATATGGACAACAAAGCTGGTGGAGTAGATGGAATAAGCGTTAAAATACTTAAAGTGACTGCAAGCTACATTAAAAAACCTTTAGCTAATATATTTAAGTTATGTATTACTAAAGGTATCTGGTCCAAATCATTGAAAACTGCAGAAGTAATACCAATATTTAAATTAGGTAGTAAACATCTTCCTACAAATTATAGGCCAATTTCTTGAATTTCAAATATTGCAAAATTATTAGAAAAAATTATACATGAAAGGTTCGTAACGTTCTTTAATATATGTAAAATCATATCATCTAGACAATTTTGCTTTAGGAAGAATAGAGGCACAAAAGAAGCATTAGCGTTTATTTCCCAATTTATGTACAATAACCTTAACAAAAGCTTGCCAACAATTGCAACTTTCCTTGAAATTAAGAGGGTCTATGCGACTTAATATTTAGGAGTAGTTTTTGACTCACATATGAAGTGGGATAATCATATATCGTACCTAGTTAATAAAACAAAATATTTACTTTTTATATTCGCCAAACTTGTAAAAATCATGAACACAAAATCTTTAATGACTATGTACTATACATTTTTCCACAGCTTAGCCAGCTATGGCATCATAGCTTGGGGTGGTGCTTATAATAATGTGCTTAGCTTATTAGAATCTTTGCAATGGAGCATACTTAAAATTATTATTAAAAATGACCAGGAAACAGTTAGGCCTTTAACAATTAAAGAATCATATGACATTGAATGTTTATTAAATCATTTCACTGAATTGCAAAAAAGATATAATGACTCAAGTAGTACAACAAGGAATTAAGTACTGAACCTGCCTAAAGTATTTAAATCTGTTTATTTCAAAAATAGTGAGTGGGTAGCAACAAAACTATTTAATACCCTACCTAACGAGTTGAAGATCTTGAATTTGAGAAAAAAGAGTAAAAAAAAATTTGTACTTTGGTACAGAAACCGTTGGATATGTGAGAAAAAGAAGTTTTTTTTGTCAAAATTCAAGTACAGATAATTATAAAAGTGAGATGGCTAATAAAGCACTGCATGCAATTTAGTTTTTAAGAATATCCGGACCTATGTACAGGTAACTTAGTTTACTTCTATAGGATGTTATTTTTATCGATTTAATTATTGTTTAATTTGATGTAAACTTTCATGTATGTATTTATACTCTGGTTAAATAAATAAATAAATCGTTCACTGTTTTCAAACAATTAGATGATACCTTAATTACAAAGGCGTACAATTTTCACCACAGTTCGAGTTAAGCTCAATTATCCTCTGATATAACTTTAGCTAAACAAGAAGTAAATATTTTCTGATGCTAAGATTTCTTTTGTTAACTTAACTGAATTTTTATTACATTGAAAATGAACTAGATTCCACTAAAGTCAAAATCTGCACTTGTTACAAATATAAAAACATCAATAAAGCAATGCAATGTGTGATTAGAGACAATTTATTTAGCTTAAAATGTTTTGCGTCCTAATCTTTTATCTGATTTGAATAGAAGTGCCTTCACAAGATGTTTGGTAGCATTTCGTAGCAAAATGAATAAATTTGACTTTCAAATTTGTAGCCTGATTATTAATTCAAATATTATTCAACCATACTTTTCTGCCCTTAAAATTATATTTAATATTGAAAATTTTCGCCAAAACTACCGAGTATTACATTTTCACTTGCATATGATATAAATGGAAGCCACGATTTTTCAACACGAAGACCAATTTGTGATTTCCAGAATTTTCATGGACGAAAAGTTGTCTTCGGTTGAAGTCTGCCAACAGACTTTCCCGTTCAGGACTTTCTACCATTATAATGGGCAAAAGTTTGAAATAATGTTTGCAAATGCATTTTCAATTTTTTCGCTGCTTTCAATGTTGTATTGTAGAAAGTCATAAAGCAAGCTGTAGACGAAGTTGATAGGAAACAGGATGTACGATTCGGATAAAAATTTGTTGAACATTTTTGTAGAGTCTACATGATAGGTTTACCATCAGACTAGGCTCCTAATTTTCCATGCTCCACTTAACTTGTTGCAAGTTTTAATGGAAGTTTTCACATTTGTAGAAGATATGAAATGTTTACACTGATTTTAGATAAAATCAACCATATTATTTGAAATCATTTCGGTTTGGAAAAGTTGAGAAGGAAATAACTTGTAAATTCTGATAAGTAATGATGAGAACACTGCATTTTATCTTCTGGTTGAATTGGTTTCAATAAATGATAATGTAAAATTTGCATTTGCAGCTTTTTTGAAGCTACAGTTATCCGGTCTTAAAAACTCAATGACGAGGAACTTTAGGTTCAGGACATTTTGATACAATGCATCTTTGAAAACAAACATTTTTTTCAATCATTTAGATCTAATTGACATTATGAACAATTTTCAGGAATTTTGATGGATCTAAATTTCCATCAATTTGTATGAAATATTATTTTCAACAATATTTCAAGCATCGAAATTCAAAATAAAAAAATACTGTACTTAGCTTGAACTGAATTTTTCACAGAAAAATAAATTATATTATAGGAACATTTCTCAACTTATAATTTACACATATAAAAGGTAACTTACATATACTTGTATAAGATAAATTGGAGATGTAATATCCAAGAAAAAATTTTTTTTATTTCTTGTTCATTTCAAAAAAATTCAATTTTCTTGGTGAAAGATTAAACAATTTAATTAAATTTAGTTTTTTTTTCATTTACTTTTTTAGAGTTTTTTGGTAATAAAATAAACTTATTTCTAGCAGTACAAAATTACAAAAACAACAGAATGAATTCAAAATTATTCATTTGTTTTTGTAATTCACAATAATATCATATCTTTGTTTGGAAAGAATATAATTTTTTAATCCTGATTGGGTCTGTAGTAACGATGAATTTGATTTTGGCAATTATTTTTACATTAGTAAGGATCCCCATTAAATTATTTTTAGTTTCCTATTTTGCAATGGTTGAATATATTCAAAGCAATTATTACAACCTCCATCCCAAGCAAGAATATCATAGCTTTTTATATTATGGAAATATGCATAGTAAAGAGATTTTAACATTCTGTAGACTAAATTTTAGTTTATGAAAGACAAAAATCAAATAACTAATTTTTTCTAGTAAAAAATCTACATGTTTATTTCAAATTACATTATATTCGAAAATAGTACCTAGTTATCTGTTACACTCCACTCTTTGTAAAGATTTGTTAATTATAACAAATTTTAACACACATCACAGTAATTCCCAAACGTCATAAATACACTTGTTCAATATTACAAGATAATTTGCCACACTGAAACCAGATCGAAGTTTTATCAAAAAAAGTATTCATTTTATTTTGAGCTTGTATCCATATTTTATCAGTGGATATAACCGCTGTATCTCTAGCATATGCGAGTATGGATCCATTTGAAAGACTTTCTAACAAATCATTCACGTACAATATAAAGAAAAAGGGTCAAGTATTGTATCCTGTGGTACTTCAATGTTAGTATTTTCCGCATTAAAATATTCCTTGTTTTACTATTTGTTTTCTATTTATTAAGAAGTTGACTATTAATGCATTCCCATATTTTTAATCTATTCAATAGAATTTTATGATCCACGGCAGTGGCGTACCGAAGGAGGGGGGGAGTTTACGGGTTCAACCCCCCCCCCCTTGGGTAAACAAGTTTAGCCACGTAAATGAATCCAGACATGCAATCGGGCTAAAGTCTGCCAGAATTATCTTTTGGAGGACTCCAACTTTGACCGGTGAAAAAGTATGATTACATAATTACTTCATATCTACTCCGAAGCACTAGCAAACGTACCTAGTCAAGACTTCAAAAATATGAACCCCCCTTATCAAAATCCTGCATACATTACTGATCTACGGTATGAAAAGCTTTAGCCAAGTCTAAAAATGAAACCGCAATCAGAGTACTTTTATCTAGTTTGAATTGAAGATGTCATTTAAAGCATTTTAAGTTCTTCTATTTTTAATAAATTCATACTGTTCAGACAGGATTCTACAATCTTTTAACATATAAAAAAAATTTGGAGTGCAAATTTTTTTTTCAAAATGTTTGGTTACATTAGAGACTAAAGCGTTTTACGACCTATCATTATTTGCGATGTATTTTTTATCAAATTTACGTATTTAAATGATATTATAAATTTTTAAAGAGTGAGGCTAGATAGCATTTTATGTATTGAAACAGAAGTTAAAAATATAAGTCAGGGGTTCTGTTATGAGAAAATACAAGTTTTTAATACCTAATCCGATCTTTTAGTTTTCCGTTGGCTGATTTTCAATACAAGCTATTCTTATACAGAATATGATTCAGATTACTATGCATCAGCCTATAATTTTGACTGCACTTTCTTCTCTTTTTATAATATTCTTCGAATTGCAAAACTAATCCCCAAAGTCTGCTACGTGAAGTTTCATACACAGAAACCGATTAAAAACAATTAAGGCCTAACACAAATCCACACAAGCTGCCTTCCCACGATCGCCGAGCTCATGACCTACGTCACACAGTGCCAGTGCCATAAAACCTTGTGAATGACGAAATTTTTTCTCGGTTAGAAATCGTTTCACAAGATAAAATAACATTTCACGATTTGGAAAACTTACACAATGAGGAATGGAGAAAAATTGTGGATTTTTTGTTGAAATAATTTTTACAAAAAAAAATTAATCAAAAAAATGAACTTGGGTTTTTGATAAAATAATTTGTTGTTATTCTGGGTATATCATATCAAACAGCTTTCTAACAAATTAGGCAATTTGAAATCTATCGTATATCAGTTTGATTACTTATGGGCCAACTTCTCAAATCAAATTTATATGGTCGTAACAATCTGCCATTCTATAATTATATTAGGCTGGGTTCCATAATTGATGCGACTAATTCTAAAAAATGAATGTACTTCAGGGCGCGCGTTACAACCATTCTGATGTTGTTTATGGACTGCAAATATCGACCGTTCAGTGCTCTTTTATGGAGGAGAATTAGAAAAAAATCTAACGGTGTAAAGTCGGGACTATAGGTGGGGTTGAAGGTGGATCATTGGTACTCTTTCTCCCTGGGAGATGACTGTCACTCCTCTCTGGGAGTGGAAAATTTAATATTCAAAATATCCACGAAAAACAATGAAGGGATCAATTCTATGAAAAAAATTTCTATAAATATTTTTCTCGCAACCAATACTTTTTGAGTTATCCGTCATCGAACATATCGGTTTTTCGTCGAAAAAAATGCGTTTTTGAATAGTTTCTCACAAATAACTCAAAAAAACATGCGTTTTATCTAAAAAAAGAGAGAAACAGAAGAAAAACATATTTAGTAGCAAAAGTATTGCTTTTTTTCTGTAGGTGCAATAGAGACAATGTTTTGACTCGTCAAAAATAAACTCGTATTCTGTGGAAACTACAATTAAACCTTTTCAACGTCAAATAACTAAGAAACTTCTTAAACTATTTGAAAATATTTTTTAAATGAGGACTGATAAAATTCGTTAGAAAAAATATAACGAACATCTTAATTTTTCAGATAAAAAACCAATAATAAGACTCCTGGCGGTATCGTAAAAATTGAAAAGAAACGTGATCCTTTTACAATTTACTTTAAAACGTTTTTTAAAAAAAAATATGGTCGTTATTAAAAACATTTCAAAACAAGCCGCGAAGTGCGACCCTTGAGGTCCACACGGTAAACTTCCCAGTAATATCTAGATAAACATTAAAAATATTAAACAAAATAATAATTTTGAAAATAGTACTAATTTAAATAATAATAATGAGAAGTATTCATAGCAGTAACAGGGATGAGTTAATATTAATCATATCATTTACGTTTTTGGTGGAAGGGTGATGATGATTGATTACCACAAATGCAAATTTGATTGAAATTTTGATGGTTTTCAAAATTTAAGCGGCGTTTTTAATTAAAAGACTGCAAAAACTATTAAAAATCTGGTCACATTATCCAAACATTTTGAAACTTTTATCGACTTTAGAATAAAAGATATAGGGTAATAGAATTGAAGATAATAGAAAGAAAGAGGAGAAGAGAAGAGGATAAAAGATATAAGGTAATATCTTTCGGAAGTACCCTATTCATATGGTAACTTTGATTTTTAATTTTTAATTGATTTTTTTTCAGAATCCTGAAAAACGTTTTGCTGGTTTCTCTTCAAAAACTCATAAGAGTGTATAAACATTTATTACTGTGTTGTGCAAATCAGGTTAAAAAAATATTTTTTATGAAAAAAACCCGGAGTTTTCGCATTTTCTTCTATTAAATTAAAAAAACCGCTGAAGCGGATTTTTATAATGTTAAAATAATCAAAAAGATTTTAAACCAGTGATGCAAATATTATATCTGGTTCGTGAGATATAGTGAATGGAAGAAATATCCTTGAAGATCATGATGACGGTTAATGATTTTTTATTTTTTTATTTAATGTTTCTTGTTATCATGAGAAAAAGTTTTGATGATATTTTTTCAAGCTCTGCTTGAAGTATATAAATTTTATAAAAATCGAACACTGTCTTCCGTAAATAAGGTTAAAAATTTATTGTTTATGAAGAAACCCTAATTTTTTCCAATTTTTTTTCTTCTTCAATTGAAAAACGGTTACAACCATTTTTTTCAAAATTTGAAGGATCCAGACTAATGTTAATACGCGTTGATTGACATCTTAATCATGCAAATCGTATGTTTGGTTCGCGAGATATAACACATGACAGAAATGACCTTCAAAGGGGCAAAACAACAAACTCCGCCGACCGAAGTATCCCAAAAACTAATCAGATCTTAAAATTGTAAAGACGCTTCGATTGACAACTCAACGAAGTCGATACGACTTTTTATACGTGAGTTATGCTCATAGAAAAAAGTGTCCACGAACGTACGTACGTACACACACACACACACACACACACACATACATCTCCCTTTCTAAAAACACTTTATATATACTCTATAGACCTCAAAACCAATTTGCCTCTGTGGCACGGAGCAGAATCGTCGTGAAAAATGAAATCCGATGTGTATTGAGATAGCTCCTTTTTAGTAGGAACTATACTGCCGATGAATATTTCCTTGTAACCAGTAGAAAACCAGGTGTGTACTGATATAACTCTTCTATTGCAGAAATTTTACAATCCTCGATGATTTCCTTGCAACCAGCAGAATTCATACATCTGCATGTAAACGAACTGTTATCGATTTCCATACCATGACGTACGGAGAATGTTTGAATGTAGACAAAGTGCAGCATTGATCGAATCTTTTTTCTACGCTCAACACGATTCTTCTCATCTTGTTCACTCAAATTGAATTTAGATTCGTCAGAAAACACGACTTTCCAATTTTCAATCCTTTATTCAAAATAAAGCTGAATTTTCTCATATTTTTAATCAAGATGCAGTTTTTTCCATGTTGTATAAGCAAAAAAATTTGTTCGTTTATTGTTCATTTCCTCAACAGTTTGGATGCTAACGTGCTAGCAGAAGGACATCATCTCAGGTTTGATTTTGCACACTTTTAAACCAAATTTTCAAAGTAGCATACTTGTGTTTCCTATCTTTCCTTTTTGTTGACTTCCTTGACCTTACGTTTCCCATTTTTCGAGATATTGAACCACAACTTTTATATTTGAAAAAAAATCTAGTACCAGCTTCAAGATACTGCAATTTTCTTGCAATTTCACTTTTAAAAACTTTTAGCTCACGTAAAATTAATTATTGTACACTAAATTTGAATTTGTATTTCCTTACGCAATGTCATTTTTATAAGGTTACCACCTAATCCTTTTTTATTTACACAACAATAATACGACAATTTGACGCACACCTATATTTAACGTGCTCCATCATGTGTATTTCCTAAACCTTAACGTAAATTTCTCAGAATCTTCACGTAAAAGAGGAAATGCAGCAGTAATTCTCGGAATGTGTCACGAAAAACCAATTCGTACTTTTTTCGTCCCAAGATGTATGTAAGAAGTATTGACTCTTATCATATTATTGTAAACAAATATTGTACCATCGATACATATTTATATGAAAAACCAAATCAAGTCATATCAAAAATGCAATCGTATCACCAAAAAAAATGGGAAATAACCTCCGAAAATTTTCCTCATTTGTACATTTCTTTTCTTTTTAAGATGCCAAAACAAACATCTAACATGCAGTGTTTTAGTAGAAGTCTCGGCAACGAAAATCTTCCTAAACTTCAACTGCAATGCTTAGCAATGATTGTGTAAATTGGCTGCTATCCAAACTTCAACTCTATGACGAAATATGTCATCTTGGTAGCTTGAAATACGACTGTAAACAGTAACAACCGAGGCCAAATTCAATTTTATCAGTCGGTCACACAACTCATATATATCTCGAGTCCTGTGATTTCATAATTTCACTGACTAGTAAAAACGTTTTTTAACGAGAAAAAACTTGATTTCATATAATTCATATATGTTCGAGCATTGGATCCATCCCGTCTAAATTTTTATGTTGCCGAGGACATCATATCGTCATGAAGCGTGGCTCCAGTTACTCGCCAAAAACTGATGTACGGCAAAAGAAGAATTTACCGCCGTCAGCAAACTTGTGTGTCCATATAACATGAAGGATCTATTTCTTAGTATCAGGGCTACTCTTCAAGAATGCACGGCAAGTGGAGGTAGACAAAAAATCGCTGGCTGGTAGACTATAAAGCATCCTGCGAGTCTTGGAGTCCTGGAAAATACATACTTCAGCTCTATCGCTTCAAGCCATGTCTTTCAAATTTAATTTAATGGACCGACGGGCCATGGCGAAAAACTAATGCGCCAAAAATCCAGCTTCTCCATGCCCGCATCCGTTTGCCCGATTTCAGGACTCTTCTCATCGAAGTCTCGAAAAAGCAACTTTTTAACTCACTTCGCCTTTTCCAATTTTTTGCTCTTGTTCTCTTCAATGTTGAAGGAACGCTGGTCGTCTTTGGCCTCGGCTCCAGGCACGCGATGGTTCTCGTTCTATGTTGGGTATTTATCAGAAAAGTTTGGTTTCATTGCATAAGAAAAGTTGCCGTCCACTTTTGTCGCTGCTTTCTTGCTCGTATTTGTCGGCAAGGACGAGACAATGGAGTTGAGGACATAGATTTGGAAATATTCGAACGAATCATGTTTAAATTCGCCCTAGAAACGTCTCGGATAAAATCCTGTGTCCACTAAATATATTGTCTCGCAATCTTATGGACTTGTACATGATTAAGTAGGATTGAATACGGGCTGTTGGTCATCAAATGAAATGGGCAACACGTTTCAAAATCTGAAATCAGAGTTTCCTTAGAACCTTCCTCCCCTTTTGTAGGGGAGCAGTTGAATGTTGACGGAATATAATTCCAAGAAAAGTAATAATCTCTCAATTACTTTGAATATTGAATGGATTTCATCCTACATGCATTAATTGAAATTTGAAAATGTATAACATTGGACTAAAAACTGAAGTAGCCAATTGACTATCGTCTTGCAAGATAATATAATTGCGTCATCGACACGTTTGTTTTTTCTGGTATTAGTAGCATACATAAATTTCAGGAAATAGTACTTTCAATATTAAGATCAGGTGTTAAAGTAATGTAGCTGGACAATGTGGTCGGGTTACTTAATAGATTAATTATTGTCATATCTTATATCCAGGCAAAGAATGTTGGATATATCATAAATTATTCGAAGCTTTGAATAAAAAACAATATTTATGTGTGTTTATTTTAAAATGTTTTAATATTGAAAACCTGTTTGGATAGAGAAAGATTTCTTAGATTGGACTAACAAAAACCATCCATTTTTGCTACACACTAAACTAAATTAAATTGAGTGCTCTTCAATCAGTACAGTTTCTGTAGAAACGAAATGGGCAAATCTTTCTAGACCTTAAGAACTAGAAATATTGTTCATTTAGCGGGAATTTGTTCTTAGATTTTCAATGAACATCTATTCGAGTTTGCGTCTTAAAGCCGACACTATTTTGTATTTGTTCAGCAGTTTGTCAGTTATTGGGTCTAAAACTTAAAAACCGGTCACCGACGTTAGATGGCATCACTTGTTTATGCGTTGTTTGTATGTCATGAGTTATGTGTCATTTGAAAGAGGCAGTCATAAGCTATCAAAATCAGTCAACAGTGTGTGATTTGTTTGTGCACATCATAATTTCACTATGAAAAATTTTCCGAATTGATAGAAAAAGCAGGATTTGCGGGAAGTTTTGCTAAGCTACTTTTTTTCATTGAAAACTGCAACAGGGGGGGGGGTCATCAATTGCTTGTGACTGTACGGTCAAGATGATCTTTCTAAAACACAAGGTATCGAGTGGTTTGCGCGTTTCAAAAATCGTGATTTTGACATCAAAGACAAAGAGCGTCCAGACCAGCCAAACAAGTTTGAAGATGAAGAATTGGAGACATTACTCGACCAAGATTCATGCCAAATACAAGAAAAACTTGCGGAATCGTTGGAAATGACTCAACAAGCCATTTCAAAACGATTAAAAGCAATGAGATTCATTGAAAAGCTAGAAAATTGAGTGTCATATGAATTGAAGCTGAGAGACATCGAACGCCGTTTTTGCATGTCTAAAATGCTGCTCGCTCGCCAGAAAAAAAGGCATTTCTGCATCGAATGATAACGGGTGATGAAAATTGGATCTACTAAGATAATCCAAAGTGCAAAAAATCGTATGTCAACCAGCGAAATCGACGCCAAAGCAAAATATTCACGTTTTGAAGGTAATGCTCTCTATTTGGTGGGACCAGAAGAGAGTGGTTGCTTCCAAGTAGTCAAACAATCAAAGGACCTCTCTACCGAACACAATTGATACGTTTGAAGCGAGCGTTGAAGGAAAAACGGTCAGAATGGGAGACCAGACACGAGTCATTGATTTTACACCATGACAATGCTCGATCACATATTGGAGCATCGGTCAAAACCTACTTGGAACCCGCCTTATAGCCCAGACTTTGCTCCTTCCGGCCTGTAAAGTTTTATTTAAGTTTTATCATTGATTCTGACATCAGTGGTTTTTAATATGTCTGAACGTATTCTTAGATGCATTGATCTAAGTCAGATCTATAATTTGAAAAAGCAAAAACAATGATCAGTGCCTGAACATTCTGTTTGCCGGTATTAAAAAACATATGTGATCTAAAAGTGTTTAGTTCGTTGTTTAACTTCAAAAGCTTCTGCGCGATAAATGTTACCCAAAAGGAAATGGTAATCGGTGGTAAGCAAAGGAGTGAGTTACAAAGAACATTTAAGATGTGTTATAGCATCAATGAAATTTGTCATTGTAAAGTAATCAACTGAGCAACAACACAAAAAATTATAATACCAGTGTCTGGAATCAAACCTTCAACTTTCGTGCCAAAAGACGTATGTGCTACTCCATACACTATTTGTTATATGAAATAAAAGGATTGCTTTTAAATGATATTCAAAATTATGAATGTTGCCAAATTCTCGCATAGATTTCCTGTTTTACGAGAGTTATTTATTTCACATTCTTCTATTGAGTTTGTCTGTTTGTTCTAGTGTTTTTTCAACCACATTTGAGACAATTCCGTAGAGCACTATTATATTAGCGATTTGGACGGAGCTTCAAAATAAGTATCAGGTTCCAATTGGAAATGGTAATCGCTGATGAGCGAAGAAGTAAGTAAGAGAAACGATATAATAATATAAGAGATATTGGTTGTCTGTTCGAGCTTTTTGGTAAATTGGTTTAATAATACAAGTCGTGAGTTTTTCTTTTACCAAATTTTATTTTATTTTCAAATATATATTTCGGCTACTACTTGCAGCCTTCTTCAGTGATGTGTTCACGACTCGAGTCGTCGTATTATAAGAGATAGCCATATTAAAAGCAATCAAAACAAAAAAGCAATACTGGTAAGTGGCAAATCCTTAACTTCCTATTCGAAAACGCATCTGCTATTATCTTTACAGTCCTGCTCTGAAAATCTGCTTAGATGATATCTGAAAGTATGAATCATCGCAAATTTTCGGATAGACTTATAATGAATACTCCCTTGCTTACAGAAGGCAGTTATGCAGCTTAAATTAACGAACTGATCTACGATACAAGTCATACGTTGCTCACTTCGGTATTGAGCTTTAAAACGGGAGAACCCAAAACAAAGATTTTCATTATTCCATATAACATGCTTCCAAATCTTCATTTTGTAAATTTGGAATATCTCACGGCTGCTTTACATTTTTCTTTCTTTCGCAAACCCGAAAATTTTTCATAAAATTTAACCCAACGTTGACTCCTTTTACAACCTTTCAACGTTCAAATCTGGGTTTTCCGCCAATAAGTAATACTGCACCTATCAAACATGAAAAGAATCTGTAAAAAGTTTGAGTTTGACTAACCGCAACGAGCTTCTGCTAATGCTGCTGTTTGGCATTTTGTTCAAAATTTTATTTGCTATTAAAGTAGTTTTACATGTGTTCCCAGTCGTTTTGCAGTTGTGCTTCCAAAGGATTTTTATTACATTGAAGTTGAGGCTATTTTCTGGCCAGAGAAGGAACTGGATGCCAAGTTGTTTCTTAAAATTGTATACCTTAACAGAGAAGTGTTTCTAGTGATTAAACGTGATGACCTGACAAGGTATGTCTTAAAACTACGGTCTTCTTAAGCCACGGGTTACGATTAGTTTGTACCAAAACTCCCATAACGTACTAGTCAGCACCCACAATATATTTCTGTAGTAGCACCCAGTATATTTCTGATCAGGTTTCGAGTCAGTGCAAGCACAACCCCCATAGCAAAGCTCCGGATCAGTCGCAGAAATTTAAGGCTATCATCCTTTACACCCAAGGAATATATGATAGACCCGGTTTATTGTCATCCTTTTATATCAGAATCCTATTGAAACGATGTTGATCTGAGGATCGTTTCGAACCCCTCCTCCTTTGCACGCGTTCGTCTATGCGTCTTTTCCCAGGCATACTCGAGGCCGGTTTTGCCTTCCCGCAGTTCCTCCTCCACCACAACGTTGGGAAGCGGAGTTACCTTAAAAGAGAAGAAATATATTTAGAACTTCCAATTTTTGTAAGTTATCCTTATTTTGCCTTGTTTTACTAAATTATAAAACGGCTGTACTGAATTCATTTTCGGAGTAATTTCTGTTTGAAAAAAACTCGCAACCAAAATGATTTATGAACGCTTTGAATATGGCTATAAAAGATGAATTACTTTATTATGATGCCTTGTTATAGCCGTTTTGTTAGTGTTATATAGAAATCGCAAAACATTGAATTTTACAAAAAAAAATTAATTCAAATTTGCACTTCTGACAACCGTTGTTCTAAAAACTTGGATATTGTTCAAAGCTCAAAGTAACTTAAATATTATAATTATTTCGTAATTTAAAAAAAATCATACAAAAACAAAAAAGTGTCAGTAGTAATAATGAATAATGGATTCATATTTATGTGTGACGCAGCAAAGCGATGTTTTGTTTTGCCTCCTTGCCCGATATTACATGTTACCTCGTTTTCCTCGCAAGGTCAGCTATATATTTTCTTTTCTTTTTTTCAACCTTTTTACTATACTTTAAATTTTCTTTTTGTTTTTGAATTAGCCCTCTACTCATTTGGAAGCGGCAACCGTGCTCGAGTTCACGATAGTTAACTGTTCTGATCCTGAAATTTGTGGTTCTAGGCTTTGTTTGCCGAGGTATACCAGGAACGAGGATGGCAAGCGATATAGATTTTTAAGTGGAATTTTCAATTTGCTGCCAAAGAATCTGAAATATAAAGAAGCGCCAAATTTGCGGTACAATCGATTCCTTTTGGCTGCTGATGTATTTTTGAAGAGTTAAATTTTCCTTACAATCGATTACTTTTGCTTGATCCTTATTATCACATGTGGATACGCAAGCGCTAGGCCATGTGTGGGCGGGCCCAATCAGTTACATCTGCATCTGGTTAGCTTCGCTGCAGCTCGTTCTTCTGTCCAGAGTAGCACGGCCGGCGGAGCGATTTTTTTCTATTTTTCATGATTGATTGCTTATCGTTTCGTTTTGTTTATTCCCTAGTTTCAGGATCTAGTCCGGTTAGATTCAAGTAGTTGATTTTTGAATTTGCTTTTGGTTTGCGGTCTTTTCCCGGAAAGTGCAAGAGAGTTTTCTTGGACAAAGTAATGTAGGAGGTGTAACCTCATTACTTGATGCAATCGTTTTTTTTTCTTCGTCGAAAATTGTAATCACGGAAAATATGGCTGAATCTCTTGAAACCGGATACAGGGTCGATAAAAAATCGTATCCACGATATTATGCCTCGAACTGAGCTGCCAGCAGTGAACGCACCTCTTGCTAGGCAGATGTCTGAGCTGAATTAATCTGCAAGACAAAAGGGTATGTTACCTCATCCCCAGGACTGCATATCCATGAGGTCAACGGGAGAAATCCTTGTTGATTTCGTCACGATATCTTTCGCCTAGCCACACACACACATTTTATTTCAATGAAAATAATATAAACTCATTTAACTTATCCTAATGTTGTATGGATCAAAGAGTTTAATTTTTTGTCAGATTTCGAGAAATCTTCAACAAATTAGTTTGACTCGTTTTTAAATCCATTAAAAAAGTTAGAAGAAATTAATTTTTCATTTTGACACATACTCTTGCAGCAACTAGTCCTTTGAAGAATTCTTGTTAAATGAAAAATTATGATTTTTTACATTTTCTAACAATCTTTTGTTAAAATCCCTGAACAATAAATGTGTATAATAAATAACTTGAGGATACGACTATTATTACAATAAAATATTTGACTTGATGTAACTGGTCACTTACTAATTTCAATTCGGTTTTTGTTGTTGTTTTTAATATTTATGAAAATATTACTGGGAAGTTGTTCGTATGAACGTCTTAGGACAAAATTTGCGGCATGTGTTCAAAATTTTAATTTTACAAATTCCATTCAGGAATCAAACTTATCTGGAGATAAACAAAACTGGACCTTAAACTGGAAAAAGTTTCAAAAAAATAGAATTATCATGCGATCTTTGTCTGAAATATAGCTTTAAGAGTGAAAGTGGAGTTCAATTTCGGTTGAACTTACGGACAGAATAGAATATTTTGTGAAACAAAAGAGTGAATAGACTAACATCATTTCTATCATACTAATGCAAAACGGGATGTCATTCATTAGGAACAATTCAATGCAAATTGTTTATTTGTCAAAACCGAGCCTCTCTTTAAAAAATTCAATAAGCTTTGTCCTTTATTAGAACAAGCACATAAATAACATGAAAAACTAATTACGAGTAAACTTAGGAATGGGTAAAATGAGTATAGTATTTTATGTTTTACGTACAGTTAACATTTTATTTCGATAAATTTATCACTATTTAAAAATATTTTATCACAAAAAATTCGAAAAACGCCGACTTAAAGTATTGAAAACTACCCGCTTTCAACTCCTTCTCATTATTCCATATTTGCCTACCTACCAAAGCTAAAAGCCTTGAATGATTGACTCGGCGCCACTCATGTCGCGTTTTGAGTTTTGGGTTGTTTCTATTTATTTAATTTTTTTGAATATCATTTATGTTTGCATGAAGCTCTTATAACAGAAATACTTTTCACCCTAAACTGAATTTTTCAATAAATTAACATAGACCAAATTTCTTGGTATTATTTTATATGTATCCAATTCTTATATGTAGTTCTATATAAATGCTGAACAACACCTTTCTTTACAATTAGTTTGATGCATACAAAGTTCACAGATAATTATACCATTCTATCATAACCTACCCTGACTATAATAAAGCCCATAAAGCGTTCAAGATATTTCAGGCAAAAGTGACTATCTCTGCTGAAGAAAGCTTACCTAAAATTGTATTATCGATCCTGAACGTGTTGAAATTGAATAAAAAATCAATTTCTTTTCCCATACACATAATCAAATTGGTTTTTCATATTCTTAACCCTATGTGTGCTGCTAACCTCTGTCAATTGGTGGAGCATTTGGATACAGATGGATGTGTGAGGGCACATAAAATATTTTAAAAGATGATATCGAGCTGCAAGAAAAAAATGACTGTAGTAAAAATACAAGGTATTTTCGAATTATCATTAAACGACCACAAATTATAATTTGTCTTGTTTGGCTATCTACTCGAAATTCAAAGTGGATGATCCCCAATACTCGCAAACGCAAGGAATCCCCTCAAAACAGTCACAACGTTCAGCTAATGCAATTAGAATTCAAGAATGCCTTCTGGTTTATGTTTTTCAACGTCAATTTTGCTCCACTTTTTCAATACGTTTCGTTATCCGCTGGTCGTTTGTTTTTTTCGTGCGTGCTGCAAAGGATATTCCACCAAGATGTGGTGTGATAGAATGGCCTCTAGCGCTGTCCTTGATATGATAGTACACTAAGAAATGAGGATTGTGTGGGACAGTGGTGCATTCGAGTATGTTTCCACAGTTACAATTTGATATCACATTCAAAATGATCAGTCTCGTATTTTCTAGTGAACACATGAACTGTTATGTTTCATTTATATTTTATTTGTAATATCATTTCAGTTTCATTGAAAATTTTAGATATTCGAATATTTGGCTTACAGTATTCATTTAAGATTTTTGAAAGCAAATTTACCATTTATTGCACTGCGAAGCACGAAAACAGCTTTTGATTGTGTGCAAAGGGTAACCAAAGTTTTTGGTTACGGTGAACTGAAAGAATCAACTGTATATTTATGGTGATTTTCCACTTGAAACAAACAAAAAATTAATAGGATGTATTAACATTTATATTTAAATTCAACAGATCATATATTGATGAAGATAAGTAGTTGCTGACGTGAGCAGCAGCTACTATATGTGTTAGCTACTACTCAGGTCAAGAACTGCTTTCAGCCAATTTTGGATTCAAAATTTGTATTGTATATGCTTAAATGAGTCAAAATCCAAAAAAATCCCAAAATTCACGTTTGTGGTTTTGCCAGCCTCTTAGTGATATGTAATTTGAACTTGGTGACACAATATAGAATTTTTACGTTCAACAAACAAAAAAACAAAATCCAAGAAATTAAATTAAAAAATAGTTCACGCAAATCCATGAATAGAAACACGTTTCAAGGTGATTTTCGTATTAAACAAAATCAATCAATCTTTTCACCAGAAAAGCTTTACACAGGGAATAATAAGAGAAAAAATGAGAAATAATAAAATATTTACAAAAATAGCGACGTAAAATTCGAATGAAAAATGATCTTTTTGAAAAGATCGGAAGAAAACAAACTTTTATAATGTTTTCAGTAAATTTGTTTGGAATATAATACTTGAAAATAATCAAAGAGTAAAAAAATATTGAAAATCATCCCCAGCCACGAGAAGGTTAGTTTCACCCGACGATTGCTCGGTGAAAATGGTGGTGTATATTTTGTTTTAACCCTTAACTGGTATGGTGGGGGCCGCGCGGCCCCACGCATGACGTTTTCTTTGTTTCTTGCCAAACATAACTTTTTGAAATCTTTTGTACTATCTAAGTAAGAAGATTTATATAATTAAAAACAAATTGATTACATTAAATAAGACTGCTATTTATCATTTATGAGCATTTATTTAAGTACACAGTTAAAACTTGCTTGCTAGAAGCAAGCATACTATGGGGGCCGCGCGTCCCCCACGATACCAGTTACGTATGACAAATTTACGATACCAGTTAAGGGTTAAGAGTCATTAGTTGTAGGGTTGGTCTACCCAAACATAAATCTTTAAATAAGAAACAAGCTGGAATAGTGAATCAATCTTCCAAACCCACTTCCTATAAATATATATTTACAAAAAAGCAAAGGTAATCCAAATTAAAATATGTGGTCTAAGTGCGACCCTTGAGGCCCACACGACTAACCTCCCAGTGGGTTGAATAAAATGCTATAATTTGCTTTAATTATTAATTACTATTATTAATAATTACTATTATTAACTTCCCAGTTCCCTATGGGAAGTTATTGAATGGGGTCGATTGTGCGAATCCCAAATTTTGACATATCTCCACGTTTTAAGGTCTCTAGAATCCAAATCCATCGTTTTTAGAGAGATGTCTATGAGTGTGTATGTACGTATGTGCAAATGTGCATATCTGCGAATGTGCGTATGTGCGTATGTACGTATGTGCGTTCGGAATAATTTTTCGTCTCTATTATCTCAAGAACCAAAAATTGAATTTGCGTGAGATTAGTTTCATTCATGTACCTTAAAACTGGATGACTTTTCAGCAAAATCGGTTAAGCCGTTTTTTATTTAGGATGAAAAAACTGAAAAAACGACTAAAAATTTATTAGTTTTAAACTGTTGATACGCACTATTAATTCGTGCAGATACCAAAAACTTTCATAGTAATGTTGTTATTATTGTGCGTTTTAGCAAAATTGTGATCAACTTTGTAACAAATGTTATTTCAAAAAAAAATAAAGATTAATTTATAAAACTCCAAACTTATTAAACTTTTCATTAATTGAGAAAAAAGTCCGTAACGTACTTCGGTTAAATGATTGATTTTGAATTTAGCCGAAAATGATATCATTGAGGTACTTCTGCAAAGACGCTTCGATTGACACCTTAACGAAGTCGATACGACTTTGTTGACACATACATACTTTTTTCTAAAAACATTTAAAATATACTCGTAAGACCTCAAAACGTAAAGATATGTTGAAAATTTCAATTTCGATTTTCGAGGCGATTACAAGAACTTCCCATATACTGGGAAGTTAAAAATATTTACGATTTCCTTGTATCCTTAGAACAAAGTTGCTTATTTTCAGACGAAGTCTTATTTCCTTCAATTCATTCATATATATTGTATATATGAATGTGTAATGAATTTGCAATGGTTTCCAGCAAGTTCTTGTTGCTACCGGTGTTGAACTTGTTGCGAACTTACTCTTATCTTCAAAAATTCTGAATTATTCTTGGATTTGACTAGCTTCAGAATATTTAGGTACAATAATATTTGAAATCACAATTGCATCATTCCAATTTCTACTCTACTAGCCTCAATGGTTATATATTTTCAACTATAGACACTAATGATGGGTGCTCATTGTTTCGGAAGTAGTTTATCTTATCCTTGAGTATTTTTTGCCACGGGAAAAACTTATTCAAGGCTTCTTTTTCCCTTCCCAGTATATGGGAAGTTCTTGTAATCGCCTCGAAAATCGAAATTGAAATTTTCAACTTTTCTTTACGTTTTGAGGTCTATATAGTATAAATAAAGTGTTTTTAGAAAGAAGTATGTATGTGTGTGTGTGTGTATGTACGTACGTACGTACTTACGTACGTGCGTACGTACGTGCGTTCGCGGGCAGTTTTTCTACGAGCATAACTCACGTAAATAAAGTCGTATCGACTTCGTTGAGGTGTCAATCGAAGCGTCTTTGTAATCTTAAGAGCTGATTAGTTTTTGGGAAACTTCGGTCGGGGGGGTTTGCTGTTTTCACCTCTTGAAGGTCAACCATGTTATGCGCTATATCTCACGAACCAAACATGCGATTTTCATTATTAAGGTGTCAATCGACGCGTATTAAAATTTTTTTGAATCTATCAAATTTTTAAAAAATCGTTGAAGCCGTTTTTTAATTTTTTAAAAAAAAGTGCAAAAAATTAGGTTTTTTTTTAAAAACACAAAATATTTAACCTGATTTTCAAACCTAAGTAATCAATGTTTATATTATTTATATACTCCAGATAGTTTTTGTGAAAAAACCAGCAAAAGTTTTTTTCATGATTACAAAAAAAAATTAAATAAAAAATAAAAAATCATTAAACGTTCAAGGTCATTTACGTCATTCATTATATCTCGAGAACCAAATATAATCTTTCCATCATTAAGGTGTCAATCAACGCGTATGAACATCTTCATGATGTTTTTATATTTTTAAAAAATCGTTAAAGCGATTTTTTTGATTTATTAATTTTTTTTCGAAAAGTAGTGTTTTTTTCAAAAAAAAAATTGATTTTTAACCTGATTTGCACATCGTAATAGTAAATGTTTATAGAATTTATAAACTTTTATCAATTTTTGTAGAGAAACCAGCAAAAACTTTTCTCATTACAAAAAAAAAAATTAAAAAAATCATTCAGTCACCATGTAAAAAGGGTTCATTCGAATCATTATACCTTAAATCTCTTATTCTTGAGACCTTGTTGTAAAGTCAATCAAAGTTTATCAATATTTTCAAAATTTGAGCAGATTTTCAATGGTCTTCACAGCACCATGTTTTCACTTTAATGAAAAAACTGCTTTGAAACCTGTCCCCCCTCCAATTGATCCGCGTGAATAATCAATCAAACCAATGCACCGAAATCCTTACGTAATCAATTGACGCTCGCGTAGATGTTATGATTAATTTTAACTCATTCCAATAACTTTTATGAGGTACATTTTTATTATTTGAAGTTATATTATTTCCATAACTATTATTGTGTTTAATATTTTTAATATCTATGTAGATATTACTGGGAAGTTGACCGTGTGGACCTCATGGGTCGCACCTCACGGCTTGTTCTATGGTATTATTGAGTGCCAAATCTTATAATCTACAACCACTAACTGAAATAATCAGGAATTTCAGTTCAAAGTGTTGATAACAGCTTTTAATTATAATTGAAACTAGCCAGTTCGTGTAAATAAGAAAATATTATAGAAGAAGTGTATACGAGCAGGATATAATTTTAGTTATGATAACCATTGAGGCTTTTGATTGTTTGATGTGCTATTTAAAATCATGATGAAAAGAATTGACAAATCAATGGCGAATGATATATAAATAAATCTCAAATATCAATGTAGATTTATATCTGGCTAATCGAAACCTGAACTTATCGTGTTTTTCCTAGCTTATGGAACAAACCATCTCGTTAATCTTCTAAGTAGATAGTTGTTTTCAATAATACTGTACTTATTTCCACTTAAGACTTTTCGCAGATTGTCTTCGTGACTCAAAATTTGAGTATCTCGTTAAAACTTATTACTTGTTTTTTGTATCTAGAACTATTTTTCAGCTCCTTTAAAGATAAATTTTTATTCTTGGTCTAAAAATTGGTGCTTTTTTTGTTTAAAAAAATCCATTGCAGCATGCAAAAGCTTGCCATAAAAGGTTTAATTGATTGAAACTTTCCATTTTGATGATATAATGTGCCTCGTAGAACAAATTTCCAATTAGTATGAGCTTTGAAAGGTTTTATGTTTGATTTCATTCAAACATGAAAACAAGAGAGAAAGTGATGTCTTCCGATAAAAAATCAGAAAATGTTAGCGCTAAATGCGATGTCTTCACTTGAAGTATATTTTTATTTCGACTAAGAATCAATGGTGCACACTTCACACATTCCAATAAATTAAAATCCATTGAGTTTCTATCTAACTAGTTAAGTTTTTATTCTTTAACTTTGCGGCTCAATTTGATTTCTACAAAGTAGCAACCCACACTTTTTTCCTTATAAATCTGGGAACTTAAATAATATATGTAAGTTTATAACGTAAATATAGGGCCTTAAAACTTGTGCTGCATGTATGCAGTGCCCAAATTGGTAAGAATCGTGTCTTAAATTTAAATTCTTTTGATTTTGTTGAGGGTTTATGCAAATTTCTGAGTTCAAGTTTAAAAAAAGCTGTACTATACCCATGCGTATTGGTTTTCTTTGCATTAAAGAGGCTTTCAAATTTTTAAATGCTTTATTATTTAAATTACAATTTATTCCATGTAAACGTACTTCTACTAAAAGAATACGTGTTGTACTCATCCGCAGGAAACATACGGACAAAATTGTCTCAAAAGTGTCAAAACCTTACTTTGCGCATTGTTTATTCAATGTTATTGTTGCAAAAACATAAATTTATGAATAAAAATATTGTTATTCATCAATTCTTACTACAATATTTATTATTTGATTACCATTTGTTCCTTTATTTTATTAAATAGCTGGTATCATCTCCCTTTGGTGAAACTAGGGGAGGGCCGTTCCCATCTTTAGCTACATTACTGAGATCACGCAGAACTACAAGAGCACATTTACTATAAATTGCAGTAATTTTACCTGTATTCACATAGAACATTTGTTACACAGAGAAGCTCTAGTCCTTTCTTCGGATGCTTGTTGAAAAGATTTTTTCTGACAAACAATTCAAAAATGTATTCGATATGTTTGTTAAAGGATAATTTGCAACGAGTAGCTATTAGTACCAGCGTTTTATTCCATCGTGTTTATCAAAATAACATTCTAGCGGGCATAATTTTTCAAAAATAGAAGCACGTAAATAAAAGCAATTTTACGTTAATTTTGTTCCATTAGTTTGATTGTGACGGGCATTGTTCGAAGTGGAAAAGTTTCTCTATAGGCGTGATGTTGCAGTCTTCTTTTCCACAACTGATCATCAACAATGATGTTGAGAAAGATATCTACTCTATTTATAGATTTTCTCAAAGGATTTAGACGCTTTCTCAAATGATTTGGACTTTTTCTCAATGGATACAGAGTTCTATCCAAAACAAGCCGCGAAGTGCGACCCTTGAGGTCCACACGGTCAATTTCCCAGTAATATCTAGATAAACATTAAAAATATTAAACAAAATAATAATTTTAAAAATATTACTACTTTAAATAATAATAATGAGAGGTATTCATAGCAGCAACAGGAATGAGTTGATATTAACCATATCATCTACGGAAGGTTTTTTTGGACTTCTATCATTTAAGCAGTTTTTTTATTAACACTAAAACACTGTAAAAACTATTAAAAATCTTCTCAAATTATGCAAATATTATAAAACTTCGATTGAATTTACAACAATTTCCTTAGAATAAAAGATATAAATTAATGTCATTCGTATGAACCCTCTATACATAATAACTTTGAATGATTTTTTATTTTTTATTTAGTTTTTTTTATAATCATGGATTATGGTTTTGCTGGTTTCTCTTCAAAAACTGATAAGAATGTATAAATTTTATAAAAATTTATTACTGTGCTGTGCAAATCAAGTTAAAAAATTATTTTTTATGAAAAAACCTTAAAACCCTAAAAGCCTAATTTTTTGCATTTCTTTTATTAAATTAAAAAGCTGCTGAAACAATTTTTATGTAATGTTAAAAAAATTGCAGCAATGTTAATAAACGTCTATTGACACCTTAATGATGCAAATATTATGTCTGGTTCGTGATATATAGTGAATGATAAAAATGACCTTTGAAATCATGATGACTTTTAATTATTTTTTATTTGTAATTTAATTTTTAAGTTACGTTTTTTACGTTTAAGTTTTGAAATTGTTTCTACAAATATTGTTTGGAGTATAAAAATTTTATAAACACTGATTACTATATTTCGCAAATCAGGTTATAAATTCATTGTTTATGAAAAAAAATCTAATTTTTTGCACTTTTTTCTCTTAAATTAAAAAACGGCTCGTACAGTTTTGATAAAAATTTGATAGATTCACGCAAATGTTAATACGCGTCGATTGGCACCTTAACAATGCAAATCGTATGTTTGGTTCGTCAGATATAAAGCATGACAGAAATGGCCTTGAAGAACATGACGACTGTTAATGATTTTTTTTTAGTTGATTTTTTTTGTAATCATTAAAAAACTTTGATGTCATTTTCAATAAAACTGTTTGGAGTATATAAATTTTATAAACATTGGTTACTGCGACTTGGATAAGGTTAAAAATTTATTGTTTTTGAAAAAAACCGTTATTTTTTGCACTTTTTTAAAACAATTAAAAAACGGCTCCAAGAAATTTTTTAAAAACTTGATAGAATCACATAAATGTAAATACGCGTCGATTGACACCTTATTCAAGAAAATCGTATTTTAGGTTCGCGAGATATAACGCATGACAGAAATGACCTTCAAACGGGCAAAACAGCAAACCCCCCGACCGAAGTTTCTCAAAAACTAATCAGCTCTTAATATTGTAATGACGCTTCGATTGACACCTCAACTAAGTCGATACGACTTTGTTTACGTGAGTTATCATCGTAGAAAAAAGTGTCCACGAACGTACATACGTACGTACGTACGTACTTACGTACGTACATACACACACACACACATACATCTCCCTTTCTAAAAACAATTTATATATACTCTATAGACCTCAAAACGTAAAGAAATGTTGAAAATTTCAATTTCGATTTTCGAGGCGATTACAAGAACTTCCCATATACTGGGAAGTTAACAAAACACCTTTTGCCAAATGGCTGGAACATTCATTCAAAACATGTAAACTTTTCTTCAGCATATTTAGGCTTATAGTTTACAAACAGATTTAAGGTAAGCGGTAAGCTTGAATTTGATGGAGAAATTGAAATTTGAAAAAAAGTACAAATCATTTGGTGGAAGGTCCAAATGTTTTCAGGAAATGTCTAAATGAATTGGCTAACAGTTCAAACTATTTGAAAAAAAGCCTAAACCAATTAGAAAATGATATAAAAACCTTAGTTGATTTTCAACATATTTAATTTTAGTCCGATCTCGAGGTTCGCACAACATCGAATTTGATTTCAACAAAAACAGTCATTTGTTAAGGGAAACTTTTAATTCGATTCGTTAAAACATCGGTTTGATGAGGAAATGCTCATATATAATATTTCCAAGTGTCTAAAATATATAAAAGGATTTTAAACATAAACCTTGTCACAAACACTCGAAAAAAAATCGTTGATATTTTTAAATGTCGTTCGAGACAGACAAGTCTGATTAGCTTTTTTATGAACTCATTAACAAACTATCAGCGGAAGCAATCCTGTAGAAGCTGAGGATACTTTATTTGATCAGCCTTTTCGATGACAGAATCGCAAAGTGCATCGCGGAAGACTAATTAATTAGCAGTCACTCATCATGTTAGCTACATAAATGTTCGAAAATCTCATTACAAACTATAAAAAAATAATCGCTGTTATTTGGTAGAAAGGATCTTCAACATTCAACACTTGTATGTTATATTGAAGCGATAGCAGCACAATTGAAGGAGATTTTAAAAGAAGTCATGAAATCAATTTTGGATGATGCCTACTTGGTTTTTTTTCAGCAACTGAAATGGCTTGTATTGTTTAAAAATGTGATAATCCATACTATAATAAGACTAAAGAGTAGTCACAATTTGCACATCGAATATTGTCATGAAAATAAAACCTTTTAACAAACTTTTGTCTGTCAATCTGTGCAAATATCATAGAAACTTCTTGACCAATTTAGATGAAACTGGAAAGAATGATAACTTATATTTTGAACCAATATTGAAAATACTTTTTATTCTGGGAAATTCACGCTCAATACTGAATGCAATGTGGAAAATGCCTACAACTAATCCAAAACCTACCTCAGCCAAAACTACAACACCCATGCCGTCAAATGGGCAATTGCACCATTTTTTTGCCACCATGCAGTCGCAGACGCAGGTCATGATGCAGAACATGATGACGACAATGGTTCAAAGCATTTTTAATGCTCAGACCAATCTTCCTCTCCCGACAACTATCCCTGTCAATGGAAAACATTAATCATGTTACCATTTTCACGTGGAATGCAAATTCCTTGGCCCCCAAAAGAGGTTAGCTGATGAAATTTTTGCTTGAGCAAAAAGTTGACATCATGCTTATCCAGGAAACATTTCTCAAGCCAAGAGACCACTTTCGCATCCCCAACTACATTATCTATCGTAATGATAGAATTTCGGGTCGGAGAGAAGGTACACCAGTCCTAGTGAGATGGAACATCCAACACCATCCAATGCAGATCCCAACTTTAGACGGCATGGCGGCCTCAGCGATTAGAGTGCGAACGGGCTCAATTGACTTCGTCGCGATATCCGCCTATAGACAGCCTCGTTTTTCCGATTATATACCGGATCTATGCACAATGTTTAACCAACAAGGCCCTATCTTTCTTGCTGGCGATCTGAACGCGAAACATCGCCAATGGGGCGCGGCGAGAAGTAATCAAGCAGGTATGAAGCTTTGCAGATTCATCGTCGAGAAACAGTTAGATCTGCATGCCCCAAACGAGCCATCACACTACGGCCGAGGACCAAATGGAACAATTATAGACCTTGCGATTGCTGACGATATACAATAGCATGTAACCATCAATTTGTTAGATGAGTTACCATCAGAACACAAGCCGGTTATCTACCTTATACAGGATCTCTTTGTCGAAGATCATCAAATAATAAGGAAGAAGATCAATTGGAAAGCCTTCCACAATACATTGGCTAACGAACCTATACACGAAATACCCGAAACTGCCAATGCAATTGAAAACGCTGTCAATATGTTGACACAAACAATCTAGCAGGCAAAAGAGGAGAACACCTACATAACAACAAAACAGGGCTCCGATCCCTACGAACTCCCCAGGGACATTAAAGACCTGATAAGGAGGAGAAACAGAGTCCAAAAAAAAGCTAGGGTTCTGGGTGACCCAAGCATACGACGTGAGGCTAACCGGCTTACAAATGAAATTCGTGGCAAAATATCCGTGTTCCGAAACAAACGATGGGAAAGCTTCCTGGAAAGCCTCCATCCCGGTGACAACAACTTCTGGAGAATATCCAAATATTTCAGAAGGAAAACCAAGAAGCTTACGCCACCAATTCATGGTTTGCAAGGAATGCAGTATTACCGGGAAGGCAAGGCAGAGGCCTTTGCAGATACCCTAGAACTCTAGTTCCCCTGAACTAGAACGAACGAGAACGAGAACGAATTTTCGAGCGAGGAAGAAGAACACGAGCAGCAAGCACGCCGAACAGTTATTCTTTCTGAATAATACAGATCATGATCCGCTCGAATACTCCCTTCTGGAGACGGATCTTGCAGAAGTGAAGGGCCTGGTGATGAGATAGACTAGACGAAAATCGCCTGGTTGGGACGAAATCACAAACGACTGCCTCAGGCATACACCGGACAAGATACTACGGACGATCACATATACCATCAACGCGATCTTCCACCTTCGATGGTACCCAAAGGCATGGAAGCGAGCAACTATCATAATGCTCTCCAAACCAGGTAAAAATCTCACCTTTCTCCAGAATTGGAGACCAATAAGTCTTCTCTCATCCATCGCCAAACTAACAGAGCTAATCATACTTACTCGCCTGAGCGATGAAGCTTCAAATAGATCCCTAATTCCGGGAGCAATTTGGCTTCAGGTCACACCACTCATGTGAACTTTAGCTTGCTAGAGTGATTCAACACATAATGAACGGCATGAATAGCAGAAAATCAACAGGTCTTGTGATGTTTGATATATCCAAGGCTTTTGACAACGTCTGGCATGCAGAACTCATTTACAAACTGCATCAATTTCAACTCCCGACTCCTCTTATACAAATAGTTGCAGCCTTTTTAAGGGACAGAAAATTCTTTGTCAGGATTGACAACCACTTATCCAGCGAGAGACCCATAGAAACTGGAGTCCCCCAAGGGTCAAAACTCTCGCCACTCTTATACAGCCTGTACACAGCAGATATCCCTATACTGCCAAATCCCAATAAAAAAATTGCACTATTCGCCGATGATACTTGCATCTTCCACACAAGTAGAACAGCGCGCATAATCACGAGAAACCTTCAGTGCTCAAGTGACTTCCTGTTGGAGTATTTCCAAAGGTGGATGATAAGCATTAATGCTGATAAAACCCAGGCGATTGTTGTCACCCGTAAACGTAGACAAAACCCGGACAACATCATTGTCGATGGACACCCAGCACCTTGGGCACAGACTGCAAAATATCTTGGACTAACAATCGACAATAAGCTGACATGGACACCCCATATCCAGAACAAACGGATCGCCTGTACAAAAATCCTTCAGTCCCTGCTTCCAATCCTAACGACGAAAACACTCAGCATAAAAAACCGACTGCTCATATATAAACAAGTTATACGACCCACACTAATGTATGGCAGTTCGGTATACGGACAGACAAGTAAAACTAATAGAAAAAAGATGCAGATCTGTCAAAATCTTGCCTTACAAAAGATCTTTCAAATTCCATGGTATGTTAGAAATACGGACATCCATAAGGACTTACGTTTCGAGACTATAGACAAATACGTACGCGACAAAGCATTAAAACTGTTCGACACAGTAGACAATGATAATAACACTATCATGGAACTTTTGAGATCGCAAAACCCTAACCGAAGACTCACCTACAGAACGTTACGACAACTAACAGACTAGACTGACAAAGCCCCGAGAAGTAGAGTGAGCTCAATAAAAGCTCAAAGAGACAAAGGGAGCAACAGTGCCTTAGCACTAGCCCCACGTCACCTCAGTTCTCAGTCAGTGGAAAATGCATCAGTAGCGAAATTTATCCTTGAGTTTCATGCATGAAAATAAAATTGGACTGGAAAAGCCGGTGATATTGTGTGCCGAAAATATAAGTATCACAAAAGCAAGAATTTCATTTTTAAGTCGTAGTTTTCAATTTTTTTGTGAAATTTTCCATCCTTCATTTTTACTGTCCTTTAAAGTTAGAAAAGAAGAAAGAAATACGGGGCAAAGATTGACATTGATGGTCATATCGATGACGAATCAAACCCAAAAGCTATTTGTAAGCTTACATATATACTAGTGTCCAAACAAAACAGGACTTTATACAAAAACCGAATCTTCGGGATCTGTCTCAGTTTCGGCCGAATTCGAAACTTTTGTAGACATGTTAAAAATTTATTGTTTAGTGAAATTTGGATTATTTTTAAACTTGAACAGATAATTAACATTGGGTTTTATAAATAAATCTTTGGTTTTATCGTCTTAAAATAGTGCCTATTTGATCAGCAACTGCAGCGTGTGTGCCACACAACCTGTAGTTTCATAGTGACCACGCATGGGCCAAACCATGTTTGCTGCAATGTAAGACCATACAAATCTTGCTGTTTAAATTCCATTTATTCAACATTTCTGTAAACTTCTGCTCAATGTAATTACTGGTATAGTCTTGTTCCAGCACGCATGCCCCCAATGTAACTTAAAGGCCTGATAGTTCACGATAAAATGAGCTGTAAAGCTAAGAAGTGAACATGTTTTGTACGCATTGGTTCAGATATCAGTGGTAGCACTCACCTATTCGCCACTTGCCATCAATTTTTCAAGACTTCACTTTCTCATATGTTTGCAGCAGTGATGTTTAAAAATGTTTTTCAGATTCCATGCGATATTTGTAAACCACATAGGGATCGGTGAAATGAAGTTGCCGGAACGCTTCGCCTAATCCTTTTACAACATTAAACGTTTTCAAAATACTCTTCTCTCGTATTGATTAAACTCCAGTGACATTTCCAGGCATCACAGGCGTGATGTGGCTTTCGGAATCTCCTTTAGAGACTTGGTGCAAGCCTTTTTGACCTCCTAAACTGTCCCAAAACGATGACCTTTCAAAAGACTTTCCAAGCAGGAGAACAGAAAAAGTCCAGGGAGCCAAGTCAGGACTGTAGGAGGGTTGGGAAATTGCTAGTACCTTTGATCTGCCAAGAAGCTGGTCACGAAGAAAGTGGTGTGAGCTGGCGCGTTGTCATTTCGAAGTTTCTAATTGCTTGTGATGTCAAGTCGGACGCGATGAACCCATCGTTTGAGTCTTTTGAGCAGTTCCACGTAGAATTTTGTATTGAAAGTTGTACCATACGGTACAAACTCGTGGTGGCCGATTTGCCTAATATCAAAGAACACTTTGAGCATCGTCGTCACTTTTGACTCGCTCATACTGGCCGTCTCGGGGCGAGGGGATGCCCAGGTGTGCCACTCAGCTCTTTGTATTTTTGTTTCGAGATCATATTCGACCACCGAAAACTCATCACCTGTGATGACATTCTCCAAAAAGTGGAGGTCGTTGTCACACAAATCCACAAGTTCCTGACACATTTCAACACGGCGCAATTTTTAGTCATCCGTTAAAACTTTCGGCACCATCTTTGCGCACACTTTTTGCATTTGCAAATTGTTGGCTATGATGTCGTAAACGGTACTTTTTGCGATGTTTAATGTCTGTGCTACTAAAGCAACACTACAACGACGATCTGCATTCAAAAGGTCTCTCACACGCGTCACATTGTCGTCAGTGGTTGACGTTCACGGCCGTCCAGCGCGTGATTCTTCGCCAACATTTTCACGACCTTTTGAAAAGGCGTTGTGCCACCAAAAACTTGCCGTTTTGACAAAAAATCATTGCCAAAGGCTTTCTTTATCATTGGAACAGTTTCCACTGCTGACTTTCCGAGTTTTATGCAAAACTTGATACCATTTTTTTTGCATTTTGACTAAGACGGTATACAAAAACGAGTCTCACGTAAAACCATGTCCTTACTCTCTGTTTGATCGGATAATACTGAACGACCACTTTTTGAAAAGCGTACATGTAATATTATATTCTTTGTTATAAAACCTTGGTTTTCACTTATATGTGTCACGTTCAGATCGATTCACAAAAATACACGGACACGGACGTAGAGTTTCGGTGCGGTCCAAGATTTGGCAGATTTTCAGCCGAAACTTGATTTTTTTGCCGAAATTCGCCAAAACCGAAATCAAACCTTCGGTCGGTCACTTATATATACATCAAGGTGCAATCACTCCGATCAACTTAATCTTTGCGGTTGTTACAGTTTGCGTTATTGCAAAGCTATCTAGAAATGAAGGATTCATACTTTCCCTGGGCATATTCCATTTAAATGCTCAAAATTAGCAAAAGCTTATTGCAAAGTTAATTTGATATTTCGACAAAGAAAAATATTTTTCTTTGATATTCGAATGGAATAACGATATTCATTACCGCATTTGGTTACTTGACAATTATTTTTAGATGACAGTGTAACACCTTGAAACATACTCCGCATATACGCGTGGCTTTCGGTATTTTGTTCGTTTGTTCATTTCACATAGCAGTAGTCTAAAATGACTCCCACGGGGATCTAGCCGTTATACGGTCTTCGCAGATAATCTTCAACATCAAGGAGCATTCGTTTGAATGGCCCTAATCCGATTCTTGGAAGAGTGGAAAAGTCAGTCTATGAACACCCGAGCCGCCCCGTTCCATGTCCTAGTACTCGACTGTTTATCTTCTTTTCACTTTTTTCCTGGCAAGCACCAAGACATTCTTCCTATTCAAGCAAAAACTTTATATCGTTTTTATGAATATCAAAAAAATGTATCTTTGACTTTATACCTAGCGATTTCATATTTCGAAAGATTCCCCGCATGCTGGAGCGCAAGCAAGATGATTCGTTTCATTCGAAAAGGGCAAATGACGAGAATGAAGATAATAAAACTGTAAAATTATATAAGGGTGTTCACTGACTTTTCCATTTGCCGATGGTCCGGCATTCGAGGACAGCGAAGGAAGCCCACGAAACAAAGATAGGGTGGAAAGAATCATCGTGAAATCAAATTTGAGTCAGTTTCGCATATAATTAAGCGCTGAACGGAGCAAAGCCTTGAATCGAATACGGTAGGAAAGTTAGAAGTCCAACTTTGTCCTAAAATGACATTATCTTTTATTGTCGTTTCATTTTTTTATTTTCAACGTCGAAAACGCAATTTGCATAAATTCCGGTCGCAAAATAGAGAATATCGAATATTTCTTTTATTGTTATCCAATCATCATCAATAGGAAGGTTCCTGGCGCGGTGCTTTCCATAATAAACGGATTCAATGGAATAATTTGCTTCGACTAAAGTAAAAAAAGAAGAGAGGCAAAAATAGGAACAAGGATATGAAAATATCAAGTTTCCCTCTTTCGTTTTTCTTCTTCTTATTTCACTTCCGTAAAATGCACAAGGGGTAGTTAACGATTATGTCTGCACAAATTGAATGAAATAAAGGAGGAATCAAATTAAAAATATGAAATTTTCATGTTGCTGACCGCCTATTGTATTTTAATTTGGAATGGGAACATCAAGCAGAAAAAACGTATTAAATAATTCAAAAGAGATTTTTTCTGGAGCCTGCAAAAGTGAATACTATCGTTTGAGTGTGTATTTACATGTAAAGATGTAAGGATCGTATCTTGAAGCTCAAGGAAAGAATTTGAAAATGAATTTCCAGCTTCTTGTTTTGCATCCATTGACTGAAACGAACATTAATTTTGCATCTCTTCTTATAGAAGTAAACAATTATTTTTGCCCCAGACAAGGTTTGATAAGAACATACTTACTTAATGTTCTTGAAAACCATGAAGCTAATCTTCCAAGAAACCAATAAAGTTGATTTAGTTAAGTGTAGGCATACACTCAAACAGAGAATCTTTGTAAGCTTGCGAATAGCATTTTGAGCATTTTTCAATATTAGTAGTTGATTTCATCTTCACAAAATACTACGTGTTGTGTTTTTATAAAAGAAAAGCTACCTTTTAATTTTGTGTATCTTTATTTGGATTCGTAATTGATTTTCGACTGTACGGTCGGCATTCCTTGCGAGAAATTTTTTAAATGTTAAAAGTGAAACAATGTGACTAACAGTTGATGTCAAAGAATCTGTTCTTTTGGTTCACAGCTAAATAGTTTAAATTGACGTTTTGTTACGTTCGCCACGCAACGTGGTCGATCCAAAACCCATAAGGGCAAAATGGGGGTCTGCCCTGTTCTTGAAGACCCCAAACCACAGTGCGGGTAAACGCTGTTTTTAAAGAATTGATAATGTAACGTTCGCCACTTCACACAATCAAGCCAATTAATGAACTATAGGGTTATTAACGAATTAAATTGTTATTAATGAATTATATTGTAAGAAGTAGAGGTTTGAATTATATAAATATAGGGGAGATGCACGTAGGTTAAGGATACTGGATTAGATAGCTAAGCAGGTAATAAGTTTTTATGGAGAGTGATCAACAGCAAAATGCACCACAGTCAACGTCACAGACCCTGCAGATAAGTTGTCACCAACCACAACAACAAACAACGCTCACCCAATCGTCCCAACATATCCAAATCCAGGCTCCGCTCGGTCTACGATATGCAAATTGAGTCCCCTGTGCGCCTGTGATACCCGAAACCATTGGTATTTGCAATTCACCATGGTTAATCCCACAGGTAGCAGTCACAGCATTTTCCCCGCACCGAGGTACAACGCTGTGGCAAAACCAACGAAGCTTCAATCGTCAGCTGACGACGTCAACGTGGACGTTGACCGTCGAGGTAGCAACGGGATCGGGGTTTCGAATAAATAGGATTGCGGGAGCAGCTGAGGGGTTTTTTTTACGTCGTGTAGTGGAAAGCGATACGCAAAATATAGCCGTAACAGTTTTATCTAGATTTTATCGCCCGATACTCTGAATTTTATTCCAACGGACACTTCACATAACGAATCCAACTTTCGGAAAATTTGCTATTTCCTCCATTGCGACAATTTTTTTAAAAAATGTGCATGCACAAATTTCCTTACTCAGCCTATTCTTAAATCTGTGAATTTCTGATAACCTCTCAACATAGTTAAAAATGATTTCATGTTGCTCGAAAAATACGCAGCTACTTTTTTTTTGAGTGGTGAGTGCGGGAATCTCGTGCGAGAGTGCGGAAATCTAAAAGGCAAAGAATTCGATCACATTGAACTCTTTTTTCTCGATTCCTAATGAACCTTTGATATATATTTCAAATAGACGGGTTACAATTTTGTTGAGATTGAAAGGCGGCGATGCCGAATATTTTTATTTTGAGCCTGCAGAGATTGTCTGATTCCAATGTAAATTTTGACTTTTCTGAGTATTTACACTAAAAATTAGTGATTAACGGTGAGTTGCAATGAAAATGGATTTTGCAAAGACCATCTAGAAGATCCAGTTAAAAGCATTTTTAGGCAAACAACAAATGTACGAAGAAACTAACATAAAGCTGAAAAGAACTGTTTAGCAAGTGTCGTAAATTGACTTTTGCAGTGCGCCATCAAGGTTTTGTGTTTGATTTTTCCGCGGGACTTCCACGATCGACATTTAGCGGCATTCTCCGAGTAGTTTCGGTTCATAGGGATTCAAATTGTTGAGGCCTTCTTCTGGTGGTTTGCGGGTTATAGTATAGCAAACCACCAGAGGAAGGCCTCAACTAGCATTCTCGGTGAGAATTTGTGACAATGGTAAAAACTCCTCTATTATACAGCCCAGTCAGAAACTAAGCGACGAAACGTTCTTCCATATGATAAAAATTTAAATGACATTAAGTCATTGACTCATCCACAAGTATTTGGAATTGACAAAATAAATTGTGTAAGTTAATAATAGCACTCATATCTATTTTAGGTTTCAATGTAGTCGAGAAACTTCAGTGCTGAGAATTGAAATACCCTCAAATAAAATTACTTTGGACCAGTGAAATTGGTGAATGATTTAATGAGTTTTATAGGTCTTGTATTTTCAAAAAAATCGATCAATTTTTTTTATTTCACATGAAATTTTAGTACTTCAACAGTATTCCAAGTAACTTTGAAGTAAATTTGAGCAATATTTCCGGAGTTATAGAGATTTGAATACCGCGTGGTCGGTACGTGCGCTCTGCTTTACGTAGCGTATTATACGCATACGGCGCGGTTCTACCGCGTAACATCACCTCCTTTCTTTTTCATCAAACATCACAACATCAAAAGGATGCTCTTAACATTGCTAATAAGGTGAAAAAATTACTGTATTGACCTGGAATCGACGATTCGAAGTAAGTCGCTAAAAAATAACTCATAATAATTCATTAAATCGCTGTAAAAAAACTTTAAACGTGTTTTTCTCGAAACTTTGTTTTTCCGCGCGGAATCGACCGATTTTGCTGAAACTTTGCACAGTTCCTCTCTATAGTGTTGACTCATGCTTAAAGGAAGTGAAATTTTATTCGGTTGACTCGTTTTTGTTATATAAGACAAAAATATATTTTAGAAACGATGAGAACCAAAAAAATGCTAAAAAAAATATAAAACGAAAATTCATTCAAATTCATTTCAAAGCTTCAAATTTCATTTTTTTCAATTTTTCCGTTCAACCACAGGTCAAGGGCGGAGACTATTAGAAATTTTTTGAATTTTTGGTTTGAAATGAACCTGTACCGAAATATTCTGCCCACCGCAAAAACGGTTGGCCGAGGAAAACTGCAGGAAAATTGACAATTTTCAATGTTTTTTAACTTCCCAGTATATGGGAAGTTCTGGTAATCGCCTCGAAAATCGAAATTGAAATTTTCAACATTTCTTTACGTTTTGAGGTCTATAGAGTATATATAAAGTGTTTTTAGAGTGGGAGATGTATGTGTATGTATGTGCGTACGTTCGTGGACACTTTTTTCTACGAGCATAAAAGGGCGTACAGACGACCAACCTGGATGTCAACTAAGTCGTCAACTTGTCATGTTGGTATCAATGTTGAACGTCTGTAGGCATGTTGACGGTTGAAGTTCATGTTGAAGTTGAGGTTGAAGTAAAATCAAATGTTTGTGATTTTTGTGGGAGGGGCTTAAGGTTGACAAACACGTTTTGCCGTCTATGGCCATGTTGGCAGACATCAACGTCAACATCATTTCGAGTTAAGAATTTGTCGAGTGCACGTCGTTAAGTGCAAATCGATCAATTTTTATGAAGAAAATCCCTTCTTCACATAGTTCATCAATAATAAAATATGAAAAAAATATTTCATCACTCATTTTGAACAAAGCATATGAAAATTATCTACCGTACATAATCTGAGCAGACGTCCTCTCACCATGAAATTTTTGACAAAGTGATGTTGACGTTCAAGTTGACGACTCGGTTATTCAGTCTGTAGCCTCAACCTCAACCAGGTTGACGCCTTAGTTGACAACCAGGTTGGTCGTCTGTAGGCCGTTTAACTCACGTAAACAAAGTCGTATCAACTTAAAATTTGCAATTTTAAGAGCTGATTAGTTTTTGGGATACTTCGGTCGGGGGGGGGGGGGTTTGTTGTTTTGACCCTTTGAAGGTCATTTCTGTCATGCGTTACATCTCGCGAACCAAACATACGATTTGCATTATTAAGGTGTCGATCGACGCGTATTAATATTTGTGTGAATCTATAAAATTTTGGAAAAAATCGTTGGATCCGTTTTTTTAGTTTAAGGAAAAAAAGTGCAAAAAATTAGGGTTCTTTTTGCAAACAATAATTTTTTAACCTGATTTACGAAAGACAGTATTCAATTTTTAAAAAATTTATATACTTCAAGCAGTGGTTGTAAAATCATCATCAAAATTTTTTCTCATGATAACAAGAAACTTTAAATAAAAAATAAAAAATTATTAACAGTCATCATGATCTTCAAGGTCATTTCTTCCATTCACTATATCTCACGAATCAGATATAACATTTGCATCATTAAGGTGTTAATCGACGTGTTTAAAAACCTCTTTGATTTTTTTAACATTATAAAGATCCGTTTCAGCGGTTTTTTTAATTTAATAGAAAAACATAAGAAAACTTAGGGTTTTTTCACAAAAAAATATTTTTTTAACCTGATTTGCACAACACAGTAATGAATGTTTATAAAATTCATACATTCCTATCAGTTTTTGAAGAGAAACCAGCAAAACTCTTTCATGATTCTGATAAAAATTCAATTAAAAATAAAAAATCATTCAAAGTTACCATATGAAAGGGGTTCTTCCGATTGATATTACCTTATATCTTTTATTCTAAAGACTTTGTTGTAAAGTCAATCAAAGTTTTAAAATGTTTGGATAACTTGAGCAGATATTTAATACAGTAGGCAGTCTTTTAATTAAAAAAGGGGCTTAAATTTTGAAAACCATCAAAATTACTATCAAATTTGCATTTCAGGTAATCAATCATCATCACCCTTCCACCAAAAACCTTACTTAATCAATGGACCCTCCCGTAAATGATATAATTAATATCCTGTTACTGCTCTGAATACCTCTCATTATTATTATTTAAAGTAGTAGTATTTTCAAAATTATTATTGTGTTTAATATTTTTAATGTTTATCTAGATATTACTGGGCAGTTGACCGTGTGGACCTCAAGGGTCGCACTTCGCGGCTTGTTTTTGAATTGTTTGCAATCAACTACTAGAATGAATAAAGCCTGCAACGTAACTGTTGGGTAGGAATATTTCGCACCTTTGAAGTTCAAACATTCTAGCCTGTATTAGTTTCCTATAATATTGCTAGAATTCTAGTTAACTTACTCCTCGACCACCTAGTAAGTACTCTATCGAAAGGTTGAAATGTCATCCTGTAGAACCAGTCGATCGTTTTCCTATACTGATTCGATTACTTTGGTATAAGTCGTGTTGATCTTAATGTTCAAATTAAATATCTGGCCGAAAGTGACCCAACAGTATTTTATCTGCTTGGATATTGAACCAGCTATTTTCCTTTCTATGATGTAATAATATAAAATTTTCATTTTCTTAGTAAATGCTAAAACTTTTCTTTTTGGAATACATATAAAGTCTTTTCACTTCACTTCACTTCGAATTTCGAATTTTAAAACGATTTGGATGAATTCGGTTTTGAGCAGTTCTGGTATTTAAAAAAAGACAATGATCATAAGTGAGAAAACAATACTTGGAGACATCCATTTGTAGTGGTGAACTTCCGTGTCTTGTTGTATCACTTCTTACCTTAAACGTGGTGCTGATCCTTTTATTGCTTCACTCTGAAAGGTTTAATTATTTGGATTGGTGAAATAAAGATTGTTTTTTCATAGTATAGAGTTTCAGATAAGGATATATGTCATTTAAGCTATCGGATTTTGCTGTCATTTTGATATTAGATATAATTTACTTTCGCAACTTTCAATGCCAAATTTCACACCCGAACAATGTCTCCAAATAATCGAAATTTTTTTCTGAAATTTGCGTTCTATTCGCCAAACTTAAAGAACACATTGTTCAATTTATAGAACACATTATCGTCCCTCTGAGCAGCTGCTTCCTATTTATGTTCATGTATATTGATTTGAAAAAATTTAATCCAACACGAGCTCGTTCAATGCATATCAAGGCATCCATCGCTACAATGGAGGGTAGTATAACTGAGGATCCAAATTTATTGATTCGACGCTGTTCTCGATAACTTGGCTTTTGCCAATTCACAAAATTGAAAGTTTTGAGAAAAATCTGTGGCTATAGAATAAAATTCAAGATTCAAATAGTGTAGCAATTAAAGCCATGGGACCATCGTTTGCGCCAAACATTCGATGAATCGACTGAAAATGAGCTGCAAGTTGAATTGCGTTTTTGCCGTCAAATCGTTTTTAGCGATGAGGCTCATATTTGTCGTAATGGGCTCGTAAATAAGTAGAGTCGCCATTTTTGATATCAGGAAAATTGTTAGGAGACTTTGGCAGCGCCGCTAAATTTCGAAAAAGTCACTGTAATTTAAAAGACGGAACCAACCGTTATTGGTAATCATTACCGTACAAATAATTCGTAATTTTTTACCTGCAAACATTAATGTAACTTGTCTGAATGAAAAATGATTCCAACAGAATGGTGCAACTTTGATACAGCACGTTAAACCATTACTTTATTGGACCAACTAAAGACGCTTTTACGGTGGGCATATGGTAAAAACAAATTTGATACCATAATATTTGCAGGCTCAAAAAGTCGAAAAAGTGGGCATTTCTATAATTGATTCGTTTTGGTTTGAAAAATTCTTTGTCTTTAAAAAATACCCTATAAGAATGTTATATATAATATATATATATATATATATATATATATACTACCCCTGTTATCAAAAATATTCGAAAAAAATGTTACTCTCCAAGCTGTCTCTCCACATAAATGATTCAGAAGCAATACCTTTGCACCAATTTAGACTTAGGTAAAATCATGGAACTATCGAGCAAGTCCATCGTTTAGTTTATGTAATAAACAATGCTTTCGAAAGGAGACAATACTGCGCAGCTGTGTTCTTGGATGTTGCGCAAGCGTTCGATAAGGTATGTCATGAAGGGCTTATTTAAAAAATCAAAACTTCCAGCAAACACGCATCAAGTTATGGAGTTTTACCTGACTGACAGAAAGTTCTTCGTCAAGCAAAACTGCTTTATTTCTCGATCCTTCAATATCAGAGCTAGCGTGCCTCAAGGAAGTGTTCTCGGCCCATTGCTTTATTTGATATATACGGCAGACTTACCGACATGAGATCATCTACTTACTTCCACTTTTGCTGACGACACCGCAATTCTTTGTGCTCACGCAAACCCCCATATGGCTTCTCAAATCCTGGACAATCACCTAAGAAATGTGGAACGTTGGCTGGCACATGGGAGAATAAAAGTTAACGAACCCAAGAGTAATCATATACTCTTCATGCTTAACAGGTAAACTTGCCCTGAATTATCACTCAACGGAGTGCCTGTTCTGCAAGCTTTTTCAGTTAAATACCTTGACTCACCTAGATAGAAGGTTACCCTGGAGGAAGCACATTGAATCCAAAGAGGCTCAAGTCAATCTTAAATTCCGAAATCTATACTGGTTGCTGAATAACTCCAAACTAAACCTGGACTATAAGGTTCTGCTCTACAAAGTGATTATCAAACCTATCTATACTTACGGTATTCCACTCTGGGGCTCAGCAAGCATCTCTAACATAAAACTCCTACAGAGAGCGAAATCTAGAATTATGAGGACGATTACTTCTGCACCGTGGTACGTTAAAAACGCATGTATACACAGAAATCTGGACATCCCAACAATCAAAGAAGAAATAATAAAACAACAAGTCGCGAGGTGCGACCCTTGAGGTCCACACGGTCAACTTCCCAGTAATATCTACATAAACATTAACAACATTAAACTCAATAATAATTTTGAAAATAATACTTCTTTAAGTAATAACAATGAGAGGTATTCATAGCAGTAACAGGAATGAGTTAATATGAATCAAATCGTCTATGGGAGGGTCCATTGATTACGTAAGGTTTTTGGTCGATGAGGACAAATTGAATATTGCCTTTTTGGTCTTGAAAATTTTTGTATATGCAGTCAAAAATAGGTTCAATTGCATGTAAAAAGTAAAATGTATTACAAATGATGATGGAGGAAGTAATTGAAATCTTACGATTACTAAAGAATGAATCTACTAAAAACTACAATTTTTTATTCGATGAGAGCTTTTCAAAGCACATGATCCTGCAAAGTATTGACTACAAAACATTTTACCATTCAAAGCGTTGATACCGCAAATGCAAATTTGATTGAAATTTTGTTGGTTTTTAAAATTTAAGCAGTTTTTTTAATTAAAAAAATATTATAACACTTTGATTGAATTTACAACAATTTTGTTAGACTAAAAGATATAAAGTAATAGCATCCGTATGAACCCTCTTTACATGGTAACTTTGAATGAGTTTTTTATTTTTAATTTAGTTTTTTCATAATCATGAAATAAAATTTTGTCGGTTTCTCTTCAAAAACTGACAAGAATGTATAAATAATATAAACTGGTATCACTGTGCAGTGCGAATCAAGTTAAAAAAATATTTTTTATGAAAAAAAAACATAATTTTCCGCATTTTCTTCTATTAAACTAGAAAAATTCAATTTGTTTTGAAATCATGAGAAAATATTTTGCTAGTCTCTACAGAAATTGATAAAAGTTTATAAATTTTATAAATATTTATTATTACGATGTTAATATTATTAATTATTAATTAATTTTTTTATGAAAAAAACCACTAACTTTCAATATTATTTTTATTAAATTAAAAAATGGCTTTAAAGATTTTTTTTAAATTTAAAAACATCATTAAAATGCTAATACGCGTTGATTGACTTCTTAATGATGCAAAGATTATATTTGGTTCTCGAGATATAATGATTGACATAAATGACCATGAAGGACATGATGACTTTTAATGAATTTTTATTTTTTATTTTTTTTTGTAATCATGAAAAAAAAATTTGTGGGTTTTTTTTTACAACAAATGTTTGGAGTATATAAATTTTATAAATATTGATTACTGCGACTTGAAAATAAACTAAAAAATTCGATGTTTTCGAAAAAAACTCCAATTTTTGCACTTTTTTTCAAAAAATTAGAAAACCGCGCCAACAATTTTATTAAAAATTTAATAAAATCACGAAAATGTTCATACGCGTCAGTTGACACCTTAACGAAGCAAATTGCTCGTTTTGTTCGCGAGATATAGCGCATGACAGGGTTGACCTTCAAGGGGTGAAAACAGCAAACCCCCTCCCGCCGACCGAGGTGTCCCAAAAACTAATCAGCTCTTAAGATTGCAAAGACGCTTTGATTGACACCTTAACATAATCGATACAACTTTGTTTACGTGAGTTATGCTCGTAGAAAAACTGTCCACGAACGCACGTACGTACGTACATACATATACACACACATACATACATACTTCTTTCTAAAAACACTCAAAATATATTCGTAAGACCTCAAAACGTAAAGATATGTTGAAAATTTCAATTTCGATTTTCGAGGCGATTACATGAACTTCCCATATACTGGGAAGTTGAAAATTGAACCAATTTCACGCAATTCAAACTGGCAATATATTATAATTTGACATACTCATCGCAAGAAACCATGTTGAGAATAAAAACAACCTGTAACCGATGAACTGTTTATTTTTCTGCATTTGCAAGCAGTGTGTGGTTCAAAATGTCTACGATTTTGATCTTGGGGAAATATGATAAACTTCAAAGCTTGAAAATAATGCAACGCTTGTTGCACGAATCGTTGCATTATGCAACGATTGCTTTCAACGGTACTGCAGATGTGATTAGAAAACATTATTGATTCAACATAGACACTGGCAAAATCATTCTCGAAAGGGATGCTATTAGAAGTGACTGACTCCTATCAATTTTTCTAATCATACACACAACGTTCGAACCGGCTAGCCCTTAGCATATAGTGAAATTCCAAATATCCAACCCACATGAGCCAACAGCTCAAGTTGAATCCGGCTCCACATGATCAATACCAGCGACCACATTCTGGCCACCAGCTAGCTCATCAAAGATATTTCCAGGAGCTGAACCGTTTTCACACCCTTTCGGCGTGCGAAAACGACGCATTCTCCGGGGGCGCATCACGTCCGTCGAGCGGTCGTGGTGGGTGTCGATGAAAAAACTGCAAATTTGCGAAAGCAGTGCCAATTTGCATACGATGAAATTCTCAACGGTCGGAAGCTGCAGCGCAACGCCATTAGATATTCAGAATGTGTAGGGAAAGCTGGCTGTTGAACATTTCGAAAACTATTCATCTGCTAATTACAAATTGAAATATGGAAATGTTCCAATTAGCCGATATTGCACGTTATGTTGCCTGTCTGTGTGTCCCGGGTGCAACCATGCCAGGGGTGGCGATAACGAGCCACTCTGGTCCGCCGATTTGTCCAGGACCGTATGGATTCTGACACTCCGGACATTCATTACTGGCCAAACAGGACTAACAGGGCGAATCCAACCAGCACTATATGCGCCTCTTTGGAGTCGGCAAACGAGCAAGGCTGAGATAGGGCTTTCAGATTTTTTTTTATGAGCGGTTGCAATTAGTGATTGAATCAATACCTCCACTTTGATATATCCTTTCAGTTTGAAGGGACTCCATCGTTCGTGATCCTTTTTCAGGAAAGGGTTAATTCGATAGTCACCTTCGTCATTTCAGCACGTCTTACCATTAAAATACATCATAAATAAGGGTTGGCAAAGGTGAATTACAGAAGATTTTTGCCCTTTGGAATTTGAATTTGGTCCATGTGAGTGTGCCTTTCGGTTGGGGTGTTTCATGTATTTGCGAGTGAAGTCGGTGCGAATCCAGCAAGTCAAGCAGTTATTGATTTATTGGCGTGACTTCCAGGCACTGAGGATTCGATAGCGAGGGATCAAAGTTATAAATTAACGGAAGCGGAATATGCATAATGAAACCCAAAAGATTTATCTACAATAATGGTTTTGAGCAAGAAATTAAGTGATTGTGAAAATATTCAAACGATTCAATGGTTGAATAATATCTCAAAAAAATTTAAAATGTTGTTTTTATAAAAAAATATCATTTGCTATTGCGCTTGTTTGAAAAATTGAAATATACTTAATTTACAAGTAACATCGTAATAGTATCCAGAGGCACCGAAAATATTCATATATCAATTTTGCGATTGATAAAAGGTAACGACATGAATTTTTAAATTTTATCATGAAATTAATTAATTGGAATTAGTGAATATGAATGTAATCTTGCTTTTACTCATACTAACACACTCCACATTAAATTTCACCTTTTCATTGCAAAACTGCAAAATTTACTTTTATTTGAGAACATGAGTCTTTTTTAGATTTCAAGTGGCTTATTTACGTATTAATTTGCGATCTCAATTCTCTTACGTCTGTTCACACTCGATATAAAATATTTTATGCGCACAATGCGTTCGCGATAACAAGCCCCTTTGTGTATTTTCGTGCAGTATCAGCACAAATCATTGTTCTGAAACTTTATTTCAATAGTTTTGGCAATTTCTGATTTTTTCACTGTACGGATAGTTCTTTGGAGGATGATCAGAATGTAGTGTCGAGGTTACACCTCCTGTCGACTTAAAATTATTCAGAACTTTCTGGATATATGGATGCTGTTGTTTTTCTACTATTTTTCTAATTTCCCGGACACTTGTTCCTCCTTTCCACATTTTTGTAATTATTTTACGCTCACTAACTTAAATTTCTTTTCTTCAAGAGGCCATTTTGAACTCCTCAGTATATGGGAAGTTCTTGTAATCGCCTCGAAAATCGAAATTGAAATTTTCAACATTTATTTACGTTTTGAGGTCTATAGAGTATATATTAAGTGTTTTTAGAAAGGGAGATGATGTGTGTGTGTATTTGTGGGTGTACGTACGTAGGTAAGTACGTTCGTGGACACTTTTTCTACGAGCATAACTCACGTAAACAAAGTCGTATCGACTTCGTTAAGGCTACAATCGAAGCGTTTTTGCAATTTTAAGAGCTGGTATGTTTTTGGGAAACTTCGTCTAGAGGGAGGGGGGGTTTGCTATTTTGCCCCTTTGAATGTCATTTCTATCATGCGTTATATCTCGCGAACCCAAAGTACGATTTCCTTGAGCAAGGTTTCAATCGACGCGTATTGATATTTTTGTGATTCTATCAAGTTTTTAAAAAAATCCTTCGGAGCCGTTTTTTAATTTTTAAAAAAAAGTTCAAAAAATTGTTTTTTTTTTCAAAAACAATAAATTTTTAACCATATTTTCAAGTCGAAGTCATCAATGTTTATATAATTTATATACTCCAAACAGTTTTTGTGAAAACACTATCAAAATTTTTTCTCATGATTACAAAAAAATAAAATAAAAAATAAAACATCATTAACAGTCATCGTGATCTTCAAGGTCATTTCTGTCATTCACTATATCTCACGTACCACATATAATATTTGCATCATTAAGGTGTCAATTGACGTATATTAACATTTTTACGATTTGTTTAACATTATGAAAATTCGGTTCAGCCGTTTTTTTCAATTTAATAGAATAAAATGCGAAAAATTAGGATTTTTTTCATAAAATATATATTTTTGACCTGATTTGCACGAATTGAAGAGAAACCGGTAAAACTTAATTCCATGATAATGAAAAAACTAAATTAAAAATAAAAAATCATTCAAAGTTACCATGTAAAGAGGGTTCATACGAATGGTAACACTATCTTATATTATTTGCAAAATTTGAGCAGATTTTCAATAGTTTTCACAGTCTTTCAATTAAAAAACTGCTTACATTTTGAAAACCATCAAAATTTGAATCAAATTTGCATTTGTGGTAATCAGCGCTTTGAATGGTAAAATGTTTTTTAGTCAATACTTTGCAAGATCATATGCTTTAAAAACTTTCATCAAATGAAAAATTGTAGTCTTTAGTAGATTTATTCTTTAGTAATCGTAAGATTTCAATTACTTCCTCCATCATCATTTGTAAAACATTTCACTTTTTACATGCAATTGAACCTATTTTTGACTGAATAATCAAAATTTATCAATAGAATGTTTACAGTAATTATTAAACTCATTGATGTAAAATCGTGAAAAAATATAAATTCAGCGATTATGCTGAACTCATGGCAATTTTGAACGCAACTATTCAAAATGATCATCACGCGACAAAATCTCTTCAGTGGGCGTAATAACAAAAACTACATTCATTTTTGCTAGCGCTCTTTTGTGCTTCAAGCATCGATATGATAATAACTAATAACTTAGAAAAGGTCCCCACCGATTGATTGATGAAATCAATCTGCCCTCATCCACCAAAAGCCTTACGTAATCAATTGATACTCCCGTAGATGATATGATTAATATTAACTCATTCCTGTTACGGCTATGAATACCTCTCATTATTATTATTCAAAATTATTATTGTGTTTAATATTTTTGCAGTTTATCTAGATATTACTGGGAAGCTGACCATGTGGACCTCAAGGGTCGCACTTCGCGGCTTGTTTGAACTTTTTTTTGTCGCACGAAAACTTATATGAAATTTTGAATGTACTATGACTACCAAATAATAAAATATCAATGAAAATAATTGAAAATTGGCTTCTTTGTGACATCAAAACATTATTTTTTCATGAAAAGTGCAAAAACTACACTCTTCGACAAAATATTGCTTAATGTACATTATATAGTTATAATTTTCATGAATGTTTGGTTTCTGGTAGGCCTCTTTTAAGTCTCCAACAGTAATCTGCTTGCGTTCCTAAACTCCATTTCCCTTGAAAACGTTGCTCTATTAAAGAAATCGTCGTCGTCAATGCAGAACCTTGTAACTACAATTTTTGGTGAAAATGTTTTTTGGCCAATTTTAATGTTTGCATTGCTTTCGAGAAGGTCGTTATAGCTTCTTGTAATTTTTGTTTGCATTTCCAAGGTCCTGCATTGATCCCGACTAAATGTATTGATTAAATCTCTCGCCTTGTATATCACCTACAGCACCTACATTTTCGGGAATGAAATTCAGCTGAGAGTCCAGCATATGAATTTTCAAGGACATGTACATCACAGAGCTTGAGATTATAAAGTCATTAATTAAATCTTTGTAAGTTTCTGTTCTATGGTGTCCTAGAACATTGTGAACGAATTTCACAAAACATTTTAAGGAAATTTTTCCTGATCATTCATTTTATTTTCAAAGTTCTTATCTTTCATTAACTCTCATATTTATGGACCAACAAATATTCTTTCTTTAATTTAATTAATTTAATTTAATTTTTAACTTCCCAGTATATGGGAAGTTCTTGTAATCGCCTCGAAAATCGAAATTGAAATTTTCAACATTTCTTTACGTTTTGAGGTCAATAGAGTATATATAAAGTGTTTTGAGAAAGAAGTATGTGTGTGTGTATGTACGTACGTACGTCCGCACGTACGTATGTGCGTTCGTGGACAGTTTTTTCTACGAGCATAACTCACGTAAACAAAGTCGTATGGACTTTTTTGAGGTGTCATTCCAAGCGTCTTTGCAATCTTAAGAGCTGATTAGTTTTTGGGACACTTCGGTCGGGGGGTTTTGGTGTTTCGCCCTTTTGAAGGTCATTTCTGCCATGCGTTATATCTCGCGAACCAAACATACGATTTACATGGTTAAAATGTCAATCGACGCGTATTAATATTTTTGTGAATCTTTCAAATTTTGGAAAAAATCGTTGAAGGCGCTATTTTGTTTTAAGAAAACAAGTGCAAAAAATTAGGTTTTTTTTAATAAACAATAAATTTTTAACCTGATTTACGTAAAACAGTATTGGATTTGTATAAAATTTATATACTTCAAGCAGTGCTTGTAAAAACAACATCAAAACTTCTTCTCATGATTACGTAAAAAATTAAATAAAAAATAAAAAAAATCATTAACAGGCATCATGATCTTCAAGGTCATTAATGTCATGCGTTATACATATTTTGCGAACCATACATACGATTTGCATTGTAATATCTTTTATTCTCAAGACTTTTTTGTAAAGTCAATCAAAGTTTTAAAATGTTTGGATAATTTGAGCAGAATTTTAATAGTTTTTGCAGTCTTTTAATTAAAAAAAAGTGGCTTAAATTTTGAAAAGCATCAAAATTTCAATCAAATTTGCATTTGTGGTAATCAATCATCATCACCCATCCACCAAAAGCCTTACCTAATCAGTGGATGCTCCCGTAGATGATATGATTAAACTCATTCCTTATGAATACCTCTCATTATTATTATTTAAAGTAGTACTATTTTCAAAATTAATATTGTGTTTAATATTTTTAATGTTTATCTAGATATTACTGGGAAGTTGACCGTGTGTACCTCAAGGGTCGCACTTCGCAGCTTGTTTTATTGGATTATAAGAAACATAAACTCTACGATGCACAAATAGTTCAAGAACTTATTTACAATATTTGAACTAAATTTGAGATCGCTGATCCGCTAATTTTGCAAAAAGTGATCCATTAATTTGACCTTTGGATGCTGGACACAACTATTTAATTTAAATAATGTTAAAATGGCAACAAAAAGGCGAAATTTTCATTGCGATCTTGTACGACGATGAATTTTTTCCACAAATATTTATCAACACATCACAAGACCAGACATCTAATACATCATCGATACTTTTATTGCACACGTGTTTAGATATACATTATACTTGAAAATTCGTTCAACCTATTAGTAAAAACTTTCACACTATCTGCTAACTCATTTGTATACAATGTTAATCAATAATATTGAAAATAAAGGTTAATCATTTTAATTTGATAACGTTCCTATTTTTCACTAAGACTCTAATTGAGAAATCTCAATATCGATTTCAATTAAACTTCATCTCACGTGTGGATTACATGAGTTTTGATTTGATTTCTGATTCAAGTCTACAGGTGTCCTTCCCTCATTTTGCATTTTGAGCCCAGATATACTGAATCCTAAGTTGGGTGAAACAAGTCATATTAGCAACTAAATCATGTACGTTCAAATGCAAATCGTATTTTGATCACATAATTTACAAGATAAAGTGTGTTTTAATTTTATAGTTTGCATTCATATGTCTTAAATTGGTTCCAAACAAGGAGAACTTTGTGTTTCATCTTAGTATTGAATAACAATATGAAACAAGCCACGAACTGCGACCCTTGAGGTCCACACGGTCAACTTCCCAGTGATATCTAGATAAACATTAAAAATATTAAACACTATAATAATTTTCAAAATACTACTACTTTAAATAATAATAATGAGAGGTATTCATAGCAGTAACATGAATTGGTTAAAATTAATCATATAATTTACGGGAGGGTCCATTGATTAAGTTAGGTTTTTGGTGGAAGGGCGATGATGATTTATTACCTGAAATGCATATTTGATTGAAATTTTGGTGGTTTTCAAAATTTAAGCCGCCTTTTTAAATTAAAAGACTGCAAAAACTATTAAAAATCAGCTCAAATTATCCAAACATTTTAAAACTTTGATTGACTTTAAAATAAAAGATATAAGGTAATAGAATTGAAGATAATAAAAGAGAAGAGAATAAAAGATTTAAGGTAATATTATTCGGAAGAACCCTTTTCATATGGTTACTTTGAATGATTTTTAACTTCCCAGTATATGGGAAGTTCTTGTAATCGCCTCGAAAATCGAAATTGAAATTTTCAACTTTTCTTTACGTTTTGAGGTCTATAGAGTATATATAAAGTGTTTTTAGAAAGGGAGACGTATGTGTGTGTGTACGTACGTCGGTACGTTCGTGCACACTTTTTTCTACGAGCATAACTCACGTAAACAAAGTCCGATCGACTTGATTGAGGTGTCAATCGAAGCGTCTTTGCAATCTTAAGAGCTGATTAGTTTTTGGAAAACTTCGGTCGGGGGGGTTTGCTGTTTTGCCCGTTTGAAGGTCATTTCTGTCATGCGCTATATCTCGCGAACCAAACGTACGATTTTTTTTAACAAGGTGTCAATCGACGCGTATTGACGTTTTCTTGATTCTATCAAATTTTTAAAAAAATTCTTGGAGCGATTTTCAATTTTTTTAAAAAAAAGTGCAAAAAATTGGGTTTTTTTTCAAAACCAATAAATTTTTAACCTTAGTGTCAAGTCTTAGTAACCAACGGTTATAAAAATTATGTACTCCAAACAATGTTCGCAAAAACTTCATCAAAACTTTTTCTCATGATTACGTAAAAAAGTAAATTAAAAATAAAAAATCATTAAAAGTCATCATGATTTTTAAGGTCATTTTTATCATTCACTATATATCACGAACCAGATATAATATTTGCATCATTAAGGTGTCAGTTGACGTGTATTAACATCGTTGTGAAGTTTTTACCATTTTAAAAATTCTTTTCAGCTGTCTTTTTAATTTAATAGAAGAAAATGCGAAAAATTATAGTTTTTTTCATAAAAAAATATTTTTTAACTTGATTTGCACAGCACAGTGATCCAGTTTATAAAATTTATACATTCTCATCAATTTTTGGAGAGAAACCAGCAAAATTTTATTCCATGATTATGAAAAAACTTAATTAAAAATAAAAAAATCATTCAAAGTTACCATGTAAAGAGGGTTCATACGAGTGCTATTACTTTATATCTTTTATTCTAAAAAAAATGTTTTAAATTCAATCAAAGTTTTAAGATATTTGCATAATTTGAGCAGATTTTCAATAGTTTTTATAGTCTTTTAATTTAAAAAAATTGCTTAAATTTTGAAAACCAACAAAATTTTTCAACACCAAAAAGGCCCCCATCGATTGATCCGCGTGAATATTCAATCTGTCCTCATCGACCAAAAACCTTACGTAATCAATGGACCCCCCCGTAGACGATATGATTCATATTAACTCATTCCTGTTACTGTTATGAATACCTCTCATTGTTGTAATGTTGTTGATGTTTATGTAGATATTACTGGGAAGTTGACCGTGTGGACCTCAAGGGTCGCACCTCGCGGCTTGTTTATTTTTAATTTGATTTTTTTTCATCATCATGAAAAACGTTTTGCTGGTTTCTCTTCGAAAACTGATAGGAGTGTATAAATTTTATAAACATTTATTGCTGTGTTGTGCAAATCAGATTATAAAAATATTTTTTATGAAAAAAACCCTGAGTTTTCGCATTTTCTTCTATTAAATTAAAAAAAAAATCCTTAAACGGATTTTTGTAAAGTTAAAATAATCAAAAAGATTCTAAAACACGTCGATTGACACCTTAATGATGCAAATATTATATCTGGTTCGTGAGATATAGTGAATGATAAAAAATACCTTGAAAATCATGATGACTTTTAATGATTTTTTACTTTTAAATTAGTTTTTAACGTAATCATGAGAAAAAGTTTTGATGACGTTTTTGCAAAAATTGTTTGGAGTACATAAATTTTTTTAACATTGATTACGTAGACTTGACAATAAGGTTAAAAATTTATTGGTTTTGAAAAAAAACCTAATTTTTTGCACTTTTTTTAAACAAAAATTTATAATCGCTCGAAGAGTTTTTTCAGGAACTTGATAAAATTACAAAAATCCAAGTACGCGTCGATTGGCACCTTGTTTAAGGAAATAGTACGTTAGGGTCGCAAGATATAAAGCATGACAAAAATGACCTTCAAATGGGCAAAACAGCAAACCCCCCAGACCGAAGTTTCCCAAAAACTAATCAGCTCTTAAAAGTGCAAAGACGCTTCGATTGACACCTCAACGAAGTCAATACAACTTTGTTTACGTGAGTTATGCTCGTAGAAAAAAGTGTCCACGAGCGTACATACGTACGTACAAACACACGCACACACACATACATGTCCCTTTCTAAAAACACTTTATATGTATATACTCTATAGACCTCAAAACGTAAAGAAAAGTTGAAAATTTCAATTTAGATTTTCGAGGCAATTACAAGAACTTCCCATATACTGGGAAGTTAATAATATTCTAATATGTTAGCAATTGCTGTATCTATGCTGTAGTAAATGTGAACCTTACAGTTTCTCAGCAATCAAAGTTTAACCTTCCATAAAATATCTGATCAAAAGAGTATGTTTCCCATGACGATGTATATTGGACTCCTTGGGCCCCTTCTAATTTGGGCGTCTACCGGAAGGAATTTAACTACAAGCACGTGACGCCCCGATACTTCGAATCCTTTCTTTCCACCAATTCCTTTATACTATACAGATCTAGGCACCTTGATTCTCTTGAACCCTCTTTCCCGTGCAGACTTTTTTTTATTTATTGCTGTCAACTACGACAGCGTTTCAAGTAAACTGAACAATTGAATCAGAGGATTTGATGGATCCATTAAGATAAGATGTCGGTTCAATGTCGCCGTCCGTAATATCTTGCAAGACGTAGTGGCGAAGACATTGAGTAGCCAAGACAAGCTCGTCCAGGAGATCCGCATTTATGACGGAACGATAGCCAAACGTGTAGGATATACCTACAGACTATTCGTTGAGAGCGATAGCAGCACTGAAAGGGAAAGTGAAAGTGAAGAAAGCATATAAGAATGTGAGGGAGTATCTCAAGAGGCACCGAAGGGACGTGTGGGATAAGAGGCGTTCAGCAGAATGGTAATAGGATCATATTTCCAATCGTATTTTATGAATGGAAAATATGACAATGGGGCTGATGGTAAGATATGACTTTTAATGTCGACGAAGATAAGGGAAAAGTGATATCCATAGGGTGATTGTGCATTATGATCGTGATTTGATTTTTAAATAATATTTTATTCGGTTGAAATCGAAGATTGGAAGATTCAGTCATTTTAAAACCTTAGTGGGGGTGGGTTCGAAATGTGTAGAATATTGATTCGTGAAATCAGTAAGTAGGATGCGAACACTTTTATGGGACCCAAACAATACTGTTATAGAAATGAAAATCTATGGAACATAGAGAGACACATATATGTAGCATCCAAGTAAAAATATTATAGTTCAGCATTTTCGAAAATATGAGCATTTTTTGAAATTTTCTGAAAATTGTTATCATTTGAAAAAAAACCGAAATATTGAAGTTTCTTCTACTTGATTAATTCTTTCAATATTTGGGAATTTGAAGTATTATTACCAGTAACAATTTGTCACGTTGACCACGCAGGGGACCGAATGTCCTGAACAATCCACACTGGAAGTGAGGCTTATTCAAGGCGAAGCATAGATTTGTCTTGCCCTTGAAAATTCTTAACCACTGACAGTGAACCGTATAAGTAAACTATGGCAACAAAAAACTAAATACACGTACTGCACCTCACACGATTCACTACGCAGGTCTTTCATTATATAAGATTTATTAAAGTTTATAAATGCGGCTTGGATTTGTTTCGATTAAAAAGATTGTATTGTATAAATATTCATTGAGTTCATTTTATATTATAATCATTGTTTTAGATTGTTTTGAATTTGACCTTGCTGTGATATTTGTTTGCGACTCGATTGTAAATTTTTTCTAATGATTATATCAAATTATGTACTTAGTCGTGCCATAAATTATGTCACAACTTTTAAGTAGCATGAAATCTAAGAAATAAAAGATAATATGTTTATTTAAAAGAAATTTATTTCAGTATGGTATTGTTTATTAAATAATATTAACTTTTTTCGAAATGACCTCATTTTGCTTTTATGCAAGCTTTTAAACGTTTTGGCCACTGGTCCATAGCGACACGCACGGTATCCAACGACATTTCATTTGCTGCCTTCACCAAGGATTTTTCAGACTGTCCAAATAACGGTGGGTAGTTCTACAGGCCTTGTTCTCTAATTCTGTCTACAAAACATAATCTAGCGGATTTTAATCTGGGCTCCCGCATGGTTAATCTTCTTTGCAATAAAAGCAGGAATGTTGTTCCGTAGCCACTCCTGTGTGCTCTTTGCTTTGTGAGCAGGAGCAGAGTCTTGCTGGAAGATCCAATGTTGTCTACCGAAGAGAATGAACGATAAAGGTTTCACAACACCTTAAAGCACTCTGGAAACCATTTTTTAGCTTCTCCTGATAATGTTGAATAAACCTTATCATTTTGTTTATTAAAAACTTCCTCCACAGTATTTTTTTCTCATCGGTAAAAAGGATGTTCTCATGCCCATCAGTTGCGTGACAAAGCAAGAGACGCTTGCATCTTTCCAACCTTATTTCCTTTAACCGTGGAGTCAACATGTGGGCTGTTGACCGACGATAAGCCTTCATATGAAGATCATCTCGAATGAGTCTACTCATCGATCTTGTGGAGATTTCCAATTCCCTCGACAAAATTTTTTGTTTCCGCAGTAGATTTTTACGGATGCGCTCTCGGACAGCCTTGATGGCACTGGCTGTTCTAACGGTACATGGACGATCGGTCCTTGCTCTATCATGTATGCCTGAGGTCTCATTAAATCGTTCTATTGCACGATAAATTAAAGCGTTGACACATTGACCCATCACCAGTACGAAAAGTGTCATCAGCACGAAACTTCAAATGACGGGGTGACACACATGTTTTCGTCATTGGTGCTGTCATTATCATTCGGTCGTTGGTGTCGTTTCGATGACAAACGTCAACTGTCCGCGATGGCATGTCAGATTTGGTTGGAAAATATTAAACAGCTGATATAAATAATGTCAAATTCTATTCACGGTAGATGGTTTCTAATTATTCTACCCAAACATAGATGGCAGTTTTTCGTACTTATCGAGATAAGTATGGTCTTTTTTCGTGCTTATAACACTGTCATTATAATGGGTTTTTTTGTGCTGATGATACGTTTCGTACTGATGATGGGTCAATGTGTCAACGCTATAAATCTTTTATGTTATTTTGAGCGGTTTCAACAAATTCAAAATTTCAGAAGCACTTTTGGCACACTTATGGAGTGCTTTTATAGCAACACGATTTTCTTTCACGCCTGACTCCATGATTACTAGTCAAAAACTGTTACCAAATTGATCGTAATATTACGCCGTACAGTTCATTTGTTATAAATTGTAACAAAACGGTACAGTTCCAGGGTGATTTCTGAGAAAGTGCGCATTTGAAATTGTGTGACAGAACTTATAATACGACTAAGTATAGTACCTACCTCAGCTGGATATAATTTGTTTTCAAATGAGATGCTAGTTGATGAGTCGTAAAAAAATCAAGGTGGAAATGTAAGGTCTCTCTGTAATCTGATACAGAAATCAAATATAGAATTTTGAATCAGTTACTTGAAGAATGTATCATTTTATAATAATATTATAAGTTTAAACATTTCAACTTTAATAATAGTAATAAAAACAGAAATAATGTTTTTCATTTTTAAAAGTAATAAAAATAATATTAAAAATAGTTTATAGAGAAAGAGCGAGACCCGACAACAAAGTTATTTTTCGAATACATCTAAAGCATTTGGGAACTTATAAAAAATACGTTCCCCTTTGAGTAATAAAGAAGGTTGAGGTAACTTCAAAAGTATATCTTCAACTGGCAGATCATAGCAATTATCATAAATTTTAAATAGTTTACCATCATTACCAGTGGTTTTTAAAAATATAACTCTAATTTCGCCATCTTCTTCATCTACTTCTCCCATACACACAGCAACATACCATATTCTGTATTTTTAGAGTTACATTTAACAAGAATATAGTCGCCATTGTTAGACGAGCTAGTTGTCGTAACGTGATCTTCAACAGCATCAAAATTTATATTTGAAGTTTTTGAATCGATGTTTTCTTTGGGTGTTTGAATTTCACGTTCATGCTCTGACTTGTGTCCTTTTTACCATTGACATTATCCACATAATTCCAAGCGCCCATCAAATAATATTCGCAGCTAAACATATTCTCACAAAAGCAACTCAAGAATTTCATTGTTAATTTGACGCTATTTGTATTACCGATTATTTGATGGACTTTTAAAGTTTCCGAATAAGGCTTAGATGAGTTTCCAATCAATTTAATTTGAGTATGCTCATAATCTTGTTGCGTCACTGTTATAATCTTAATGTTGAGACAGTTTTCTTCTAGAACCGTTTGTAATTTTTTTATATCGAGTAAGTCTTCACCTAAAGCAACCATTCGATCGGCAGTGCGTTTACAAACGGCCCCAACACCATCAGGGGCACCCTTTCCGTGCCCAGTCTCACTATAGTTCCAAGAGAAGAAAGTGTAATTTTCATAAAAATATTTAAGTCTGTTTGCAAGAATGAAGAACATGAACCTATTCCTATATTGGGTAACAGGCCCATCGCTAAGAAAATGCAAATTTGTTACAGATTTTAAATTTGTGGAAATCCAATCAAATATAGGGTGCAGGTGAGTCCATATGGCATAAGCATCATGATCTAAGAACTCGGATATAGTACAGAAACTTTGACACTCTAATTGATTGTTTGTTTTCCAGTATACAACAACTGTGTGTGTAAGGATATTTGACTTCTCGAACCTCCAAAGTGAAAAGCTTGCACTTCTGAACTATATTTTGTAGCGTAGTTCTCACTAAAATCAACATGAATAAATACATCATTTTCAGACATATTATCTTTAAATTTCTTTATGGCAGCATACTGATGAACAATATTTGTATGATGGTTCAAGACGATGGGGACAACATTTTCGAATTGTTTAACAAGATCGTAGGGATTCAAGGTGTGATTAACGTGCGATATTTTTTTGACTTTTTTGTATTTGCCGGTTCGTTTTAAAAAAAACCTGTTCAAATACATTTTCTCACTTCATAACATTGATTTTGATATTATTGTCGAATTCTCCATTACAATTCTTACATTTGCGACTTGTACACTCTTCATTGTATTTGTCACAGCAAACTGCTTCCAAAAAATGTTCAGTGCTGTGTACAGTTATTATATTGTACTGATGTAAAGATTGAATTAATAGGTCAAAACTTGCATGTATCACACACAAACAAGTATCACGTTCTTGTACATTTCGTTTAACAATCTAAAACGGACGACTTTGGCAAAATGCATTGTAAGATATATTCTTATTTTCTTCAACGTATATTGTATGTAGCTACTTCATAGTCATTAATAAGTACCTTTTCTGTTTCTTTACTTTATTTTTTCGTACAGTCCTTTTTTCCAGCACACATACGACTGTTGCAATCTTGTTCCAAGAAATTGATGTTATTCATTTTCACATCTTCTGAAATTTTATTAGATCTGTTTTTCCTCAGTATATTTAATAATTTTGATCCAAATTGCACTTTATGTTTTTTTCATGTAGAACATGTTGTTTGGACAGGATTTTTTGTTTCTTAACTACTTCTTCAGAAATAGCTTTGGCAAATACCTGTTTTTCAGCATGACTTCCAAGTTTAGTATAATTTTGAGATAGCTGTTTTGACATAACTTCACTGAATAACAGTCTCTTCGTTATTTCCTTTATATCCCCCTTTTTAAAAATTTCATTGGTTTTGTTTCTCGGACTGTATTTTTTGCGCTGCATCTTTATTTTAGAATTAATTCTTTGGTATTTCTTTAGTCGATTCTTTAACTTATTTATAGTTCTCTCCTGTTCTTGTAACAGTAGGTTTTTTTTACGTTTATTTCTTTCTGACCTCCTACGGCCTTCTATTATTCGTCCGTCTAAAACTGGTAACTCTTGGGATAAAACTGGAATTATGTTCTCATCATTCTTAGACACTTCATTATCAGATTGTGGTGGAGTTGTATTTTCTTGAAATAAAGCAGTGTTCGCCAAAAGATTTTTTTTCTTTTCAATATATGTTGCTGTATTTTCTCGCCACTCTTTTCTTTTGGATCTTTTACACCGAGGAATTAATTCAACAATGTTTTTAATTGTACCCTCCACTTTTCTTTTTAAATAGTTTTTCTTTTTCTTTTGCTTCAATGCGTTTCTTTGTTCATTATCGTTCTTGATTTGTTGGTATCTCATTTTCTCCAATTCTCGCTTACTTTCTAACACTTCTTCTCGTGTTTTTTCCTTGGAGCCAAAATTATTGCACACTGAAACAAAATTACAATAAATTAATAACATTACTTACCTTGTGTTGTCATTTTCCTGCCACAGGGTCATTTTCCTGTCAATAAAATCACAGGAAAATGACCACAGGAACATGACAAAAATGCACATTATATTTTTTATACATTCTAATAACTAATATAACTACAAAATCATCAGGTGATTCGAATTATACCTTAATTCGTGAAAGTTTATTACAAAAAGCAGAATGATTTACTTACGGTTCACCTCCTAATGGCTTCACAGGTAAATGACAAAGTGTATCAACTATACACGCACGCACATTTCATAATCAGTCTACAACGCCGAAGCAACTGCCGACACCGCGTCTTTCTTCTCACCAACGTCAAACACGGACACCGAGTCTATTTATAATGCGCTCATTCGTTGTCCGCAGCATTATAAAACGCGGCAAATTCAAATTTAAATTTCGGCAGCCTAATGACGCCGTGACCATTCCCTTAGATTTTTTATGATTTTTTTAACTTCCCAGTATATGGGAAGTTCTTGTAATCGACTCGAAAATCGAAATTGAAATTTTCAACATATCTTTACGTTTTGAGGTCTTACGAGTATATTTTAAGTGTTTTTAGAAAGAAGTATGTATGTGTGTGTGTGTATGTACGTACGTACGTCCGTACGTACGTGTGTGCGGTCGTGGACAGTTTTTTCAAAGAGCGTAACTCACGTAAACAAAGTTGTATCGACTTCGTTAAGGTGTCAATCGAAGCGTCTTTGCAATTTTAAGAGCTGATTAGTTTTTGGGACACTTCGGTCGGGGGGGTTTGCGGTTCTCACCCCTTGAAGGTCAAACCTATCATGCACTATATCTCGCGAACCAAACGTACGATTTGCTTTATCAAGGTGTCAATCGACGCGTATTAGCATTTTCGTGATTTTATCAACTTTTTAAAAAAATCGCTGGAGTGGTTTTTTATTTTTTTTAAAAAAGGTGCAAAAAAATGGAGTTTTTTTCAAAAACATCAAATTTTTAACTTTATTTTCAAAATCCAGTAATCAATATTTATAAAATTTATATACTCCAAGCAATGTTTACAGAAACATCATCAAAACTTTTTCTCATGATTACGTAAAAAATTAAATAAAAAATAAAAAATCATTAAAAGTCATCATGATTTTCAAGGTCATTTTTATCATTCACTATATTACACGAACCAGATGTAATATTTGCATCATTATGGTGTCAGTTGACGTGTATTAACATCTTTGTGGAGTTTTTAACATTATAAAAATTCGTTTCATCCGTTTTTTAATTTAATAGAAGAAAATGCGAAAAATTATGGGTTTTTTCATAAATTTTTTTTTAACTTGATTTACACAGCACAGTGATATCAGTTTATAAAATTTATACATTTTCATCAGTTTTTGAAGAGAAACCAGCAAAATTTTCGTCCATGATTATGAAAAAAACTAAATTAAAAATAAAAAATCATTCAAAGTTACCATGTAAAGAGGGTTCATACGAATGATATTACTTTATATCTTTTATTCTAAATTAATTGTTGTAAATTCAATCAAAGTTTTAAAATATCTGCATAATTTGAGCAGATTTTTAATAGTTTTTACAGTTTTTCAATTAAAAAAACTGCTAAATTTTTGAAAACCATGAAAATTCAATCAAATTTGTATTTGTGGTAATCAACGCTTTGAATGGTGATATGTTTTATAGTCAATACTTAGCAAGATCATATGCTTTGAAAAGCTCTCATCGAATAAAAAACTGTAGTTTTTAGTAGATTCATTCTTTAGTTATCGTAAGATTTCAATAACCATCATCATTTGTAATACATTTTACTTTTTACAAGCAATTGAACATATTTTTGACTGCATATACAAAATTCTTCAAGACCAAAAAGGTCCCCACCGATTGATCCGCGTGAATATTCAATCTGTCCTCATCGACCAAAAACCTTACGTAGACAGTGGATCCTCCCGTAGACGATATGATTCATATTAACGCATTCCTGTTACTGCTATGAAAACCTCTCATTGTTATTACTTAAAGTAGTATTATTTTCAAAATTATTATTGTGTTTAATGTTGTTGATGTTTATGTAGATATTACTGGGAAGTTGACCGTGTGGACCTCAAGGGTCGCACCTCGCGGCTTGTTTTAGTTTAGTATCATATTATCTTAAATAAAATATTGAACAATTTAATTTATACAATGTAAACATAGTCTATTTATTATTAAAAAAATGTCACCAAAATGTAAAATTCCACGAAACAGTAAATATGACATCTAGCACTTTTTGTTTATTTTTAATGTATGAAAACCAAACATATAGTCACCAAAGTGTTTGGGTATGTAAACAAAGTATTGCGCCACATTATGAAAATACTATTAAGTTTAAATATTACATTAAAATTGCAAAATAATTATGGGGACCTGTTTTGGCCGATTATCAAATATTGACTCAAATAAAGATCGCTTAGCTGACGAATGCCGGAAATCACCATAAAAGTGGTCCGGCGGTCAGAAGTCGAAGGAGTCCAATGAACTCACCAGGGTTTTTCCAGCGACATGAGCAAACGGGGTGGTCCCATATATAAGGGGGAGAAACCAATGAAGCGAGCTCTCTATTTTCTTCGATCTTGGTTGGTTGATGGAAAAACGAAGTGGCTGTGGTGTATTTGGCTGTAGGAAATCGTCACAGAGCGTGGATTTTTGGCCGTTGAAGTCGCTGAGTATAATTTCTCAAGATAATCAGGGAAACAGAAGGTCTTAGTGATTAAATCACCAGAACAAATTTTGTTCTGGAGCGGTATTCCTGGAAATTAGTTTTTAAGGATGAAGTAGTGTAGACTAGGTTTACGGAGATAAGTATGAAAAAAATTAAAACAATGACATTATAGTCGCATGTTTCTAATTTGCCTTGGATTAAGTGTGAGGTGTAATATGGGCGGTGTTCCAAGGAGCGTGGCGTGACGACTCATTTTCTTATTGTTCTTGGGGGTTTAGGATCGGCGTTGATCCAGTTTCCAGTCCGCAGACGGAAAATTTCAACGCAAAAACGAGTTGAGCCTCTTTTGAAAATCATTTCTCACGTAAAGTTAAATTTTGGTATGGTAATTTGCGACAAGAGTGAAATCGAAAGTTGAACTAAAAGTTTTATTCATTTTTTTTTTCAAATCTTATTTGACCTTTTAGCTTTTAACCACTGTTTGTTATAAATTTTGTACCTTTTAACATAATTGAAGCATTGCGTCCATAAATTATCTAGTGGATTTGTATCTGCGGAATGTGGTTTCGTCCTAAGTGGCAAAAGTACGTTGGACAGAATCCAATTCCGCATAATAAGTGCACATTGTTTAAGATCATTTCGAACACATATGTGCTACTCAAATCCTGTATGGTGGCACTGTTCTTTGAATTATTTTACAATACGATTATTGTAACAGAATATTACGTGAAGTTTCTTTGTACTTGCAAAACTGTCGTGGCCTTAGGACTAAACTGCATGAGTTTCTCCTATCCTCTTCCTCTGCTAATCACGATGTCGTTTGCTAGTCTGAAACTTGTCTTAACGCTAGCATCTATGACAAAGAGCTTTTCGCTTGTCATCGTGTCTTCCGACATGATCGTAATCCTCACTTTGCCTTGAAAAGTGACGGCGGTGGGGTTCTTATTGCGGTAAAGCCTTCTCTTAATTCTTCCCTCTGTACCTCTTTTTCCCCGGTCACCTTCCCATTCATTATTGAATGGATACTTATTAAGATCAACACACAATCTAGTCCCCTTTTTGTTGGGTGTGTTTATATTCCTTGCAATTGCTCTGTTTCCATACTCGAAAAGTGGCTGAATATATTATATTAATTAATTATATTAAATCGAACTCGCCTCCTTGGTTCTCTCCTGCAATTGAGTCTGCTTTGCGTACCAAAAATACTTTACGAAGAAAGTGGCAGAAAAGCCAACTTATTTCAGATCAAATTAGATACTCACAGAGTGAATCCGAGGTGAAACACCTTATCCGCTCTTCCTCGAATTATTACATTCAACGCCTCGAAGCTTCTGTGACCAGGGATGAAACTAAAGTGTTCTGGTCTTATGTTCGCTCTCGATGTAAGTCCTCTCCTGTCTCTACCGAGTTGACTCATAACGGCCTCATTGCTTGCTCTCCTCAGGATATGGTAAACTAATTCTCTGACTTCTTCTCTTCTGTCTTTTCATCTCCCATGGCAAGTCCCCCTTGTATTCCTATTCTACTCCTTCTTGCTTACTACCTTCTAATTTATCTATTTCTAAATCTGAGCTAGAGATCCTAATTAATGGAATTGATCTTAATGTGAATCCTGGACCAGACGGTATTCCTAACTTGTTTGTGATATGCCTCTCTTCCTCTCTTTGCCTGCCTCTATCGATCATATTTAACAAAAGTGTCTCCGAGGGCATTTTTCCTGCTTCCTGGAAACTTTCGCATACAATTCCTATCCACAAGTCTGGACTCCTTTCCTTTGCAGGCAACTACCGTCCCATAGCCATGTTGTCTTGTTTTTCGAAACTGCTCGAGCGGTTCGTTTACAATTCATTAATTACTTCCATCAGACCTGTTATTGCTAATGCACAGCATGGTTTTGTTGCTGGTCGTTCCTCACTTACTAACCTCTTAGAATTCTCCGACTTTGCGGCCAAGTGTCTGGCCAATAGAGAGCAAATTGATTGCATTTACACGGATTTGTCTAAGGCTTTTGACTCCGTTGACCATTATATTTTAGTGCGTAAGCTGAAGAGCTATGGCTTTCAAAGGTCTTTACTCAGATGGTTCTCTTCCTATCTGGTTAACCGTGAATGCATTGTCTGCTTCTGCAATCATACATCTGCTCCTTTCTATCCATCATCAGGTGTTCCGCAAGGCTCTATCCTAGGTCCTCTTCTTTTTTTACTTTTTGTCAACGATTTGCCTCACTTCATTCAGTCTCCCTGCCTCCTGTACGCTGACGACTTTGAAGTCTTTAAGACAATCAACTCCATTATCGATTGCCAAGCTCTTGACCAGGATCTATGTGCGTTTCAATCCTGGCGTGATCTAAATAATCTAACGATTAATGTTGAAAAATGTCATAAACATACCGTTTCCCTCAAATTCAACCTTCGTTATTCCTTACAGAGCAGTACTCTCGTTAAAGTCGATCATTTCTGTAATCTAGGTGTCAAATTCGATCGCAAACTAAAATTTGATCACCATATTGCCAATATCGTGCTTAAAGCACTTACTAAGAAATTCCACTGCATTTCGGAGATCCGACACTAGTATAAAACTTTTCAATTCTCTCGTACGTAACTTGGTCGAATAATGCTTCCCGATCTGGTCTCCACACAGCAAATGTGTTGCAAACTTGATCGAATCTATTCGGCGTAAGTTTACTCGCACTCTTTTCTACAAATTCAATATTCCCTATGCTCCTTACGATGTTCGTCGTAAACATTTCAACCTTGCCACCTTACAACCACGTAGAATATATTTAGACGAATCTCTCCTTTGCAAGCTTTTTTTGAATATCCTCAACACTCCACTCTGCAATGAACGTCAGTTCCGTCACTCTTCTCACCCTTCTAGAAACCATACGATATTCGCCCCTCCCTTCACCACGTCTAACTTATATTATAATTCTCCCCTGATTCGCTTACAACGAAATCATGACCTTATGCAGTTTGGTTCCTTCGGTTACTCTTTAAATACTTATAAGATCAAACTAAGAAATTTTATATTTTCCTCTTACTTTTAGTTCTCAAATTTTCTAATTCATTCACGACTGTTCTTAATCCTTATTTACTTATTTCATTAATTGATTCATGTACTCTTTAGAGCTATATGTCTAAGTTTAATTTATCGCTACTATGTAATTGGAACTCTTCTGTTTAGTAGCTTTGTCAACAATAAACACTAAACAAACAAGCCGCGAGGTGCGACCCTTGAGGTCCACACGGTCAACTTCCCAGTAATATCTACATAAACATCAACAACATTACAACAATGAGAGGTATTCATAGCAGTAACAGGAATGAGTTAATATGAATCATATCGTCTACGGGGGGGTCCATTGATTACGTAAGGTTTTTGGTCGATGAGGACAGATTGAATATTCACGCGGATCAATCGATGGGGGCCTTTTTGGTGTTGAAAAATTTTGTTGGTTTTCAAAATTTAAGCAATTTTTTTTAAATTAAAAGACTATAAAAACTATTAAAAATCTGCTCAAATTATGCAAATATCTTAAAACTTTGATTGACTTTAAAACAATTTTTTTAGAATAAAAGATATAAAGTATTAGCACTCGTATGAACCCTCTTTACATGGTAACTTTGAATGATTTTTTTTATTTTTAATTAAATTTTTTCATAATCATGGAATAAAATTTTGCCGGTTTCTCTCCAAAAACTGATAAGAATGTATAAATTTTATAAACTGGATCACTGTGCTGTGCAAATCAAGTTAAAAAATATTTTTTTATGAAAAAAACTATAATTTTTCGCATTTTCTTCTATTAAATTAAAAAGACAGCTGAAAAGAATTTTTAAAATGTTAAAAACTTCACAACGATGTTAATACACGTCAACTGACACCTTAATGATGCAAATATTATATCTGGTTCGTGATATATAGTGAATGATAAAAATGACCTTAAAATTCATGATGACTTTTAATGGTTTTTTATTTTTAATTTACTTTTTTACGTAATCATGAGAAAAAGTTTTGATAAAGTTTTTGCGAACATTGTTTGGAATATATAAATTTTATAACCATTGGTTACTAAGACTTGACAATAAGGTTAAAAATTTATTGTTTTTGAAAAAACCCTAATTTTTTGCACTTTTTTTTTAAAAAATTGAAAACCGCTCCAAGCATTTTTTTAAAAACTTGATAGAATCACGAAAACGTCAATACGCGTCGATTGACACCTTGTTCAAAAACATCGTACGTTTGGTTCGCGAGATATAGCGCATGACAGAAATGACCTTCAAACGGGCAAAACAGCAAACCCCTCCTACCGAAGTTTTCCAAAAACTAATCAGCCCTTAAGATTGCAAAGACGCTTCGATTGACATCTCAACCAAGTCGATCAAACTTTGTTTACGTGAGATATGCTCGTAGAAAAAAGTATCCACGAACGTACAGACGTACGTACACACACACACACACATACGTCTCCCTTTCTAAAAACACTTTATATATACTCTATAGACCTCAAAACGTAAAGAAAAGTTGAAAATTTCAATTTCGATTTTCGAGGCGATTACAAGAACTTCCCATATACTGGGAAGTTAATAAACAATAATGACAATGGAATTATAGTTTTTCAAGCCTTGCTACTAACCTCTAGCATCAGTCCATTACCAACCAATCGCTAAGTTTCACAGTGAATTGTAAGTTATTTTCTTTCATATTGTTCACTCAGTTTTCCTAACATGCATTTCATTCGAGATAACGCAAACAATCCAATTTTGGTCTCATTTGTAAATAAAATGTTTTCGCAAATCTGCACGGGCTTAATTGTCTGCTCATTTCCAAATGCTTTTTTCCACTATTGACTTTATTCACCATGGTTTCCTACTTGCAATTTGAACATGTAACCCGGACTTATTTATCGTATTCCAACTGTCTTAACACTTAAATCTTTATTAATCACATAACGCACTTTATCGCGAAATCTTACTAATTGAAAATTTTGGATTTCTTATTAAACGTCTTCCCACGCATCGTTCTGATGTTGTATTCAAAATGTTTGGTCACGTGTTAAGCAGTTTTTTAATGCATTTGGAGTTCTGTGCGAGTCAAGTTTGGCTGATTTTAACCAGGCTACTGCTTTTTATAATGCAATGACCTTTGCCTGGAAAACGTAAACATTGGTCCTGAAGCCGGAAAAAAGTGAGAGGTTTAGTTCCTTCTTAAAACACCACAGCCAACCTTTTCCTTTATTTTTGATCCATCAGTGTAAATGTGTGAGTACTTTGCCTCACTTCTATCTTCTTCTTTGCGTTCTTTTCCATGCTTGGGATGTCTGACTTAGAGCTGTGTTGAGAGAAAGGGATTGAATTAGCAAAGTCTACTTCCTCTGACAGTGTTCCATCCCTTTGTAATATGGTGGAGTGTTCCATATTTCCCTCATGCCAAAGGTGTAGAGCATTTAATCGCATTGCAGAACACTTGGCCTGCTGCCTTGTGAAGAGCTCAGTCGGGAACCAATTTAATAGCGTAAACAATGCCCCTTGTCCGGATAGTTCATAGGATCCAGGTGATTGTAGTGCCTGCAATCCTTCTGATCTTGCTTAGCAAGTTCCGATTAGATTTTTTGCGATATTTGGTCACCAAATAGCTGCTCCATACAGGCGGATTGGTTCTATTTCCGCCGTGTAATAAGTTCGCTTTTTACGCGAGTTTGAAGTTCGATTAAGACCTAGCTATTTGACCGGAAAAGCTGGGTTTAGATTTTCATTCGTGTGACGATTACAGGTCCGCTTTCTGCCGATTATCTTCAGACCACAATTTTCCCTTCATTTTGAGGAATTAACTAGGGCGAAGTTGAAGTTAAAAAATTTGTCCAATACTGATATCACAACATCGCCGGCGTAGGCTCCGATTTTGCAGCCAGTCACTTCTATGTTCGACAAGAGCTGGTCCATCACCAGGTTCCATAGAAAGGGTGATAGTAACTCGTGGTTGATGGTACCCTACTTTGTGGGATACCTCTGTAAGTCCTCTTCCTTATGGAGCTATTTTCTAGTGTAGAGCTAATTTTCCTGCTGCTTATTAGTTGCTTGATGAACCGGAACAAGCTTTCATCTACATTATTTTCTTTAAGTGTCCTTCCAATTGCATTACAGTTAACATTGCTGAAGGCACCTTCAGTATCTTTAAAAACTGATTGCCCATATTTTTTGACCCTTAGAAACGAAGAGGAGCTGACTTTACATAGACAACTAAAATCCTTGAAGTTTTCTGTGTTCGCACAGAAATTTCTTGACGATGTGTTTAAAGTTGTACGATAAACTGTTTTCGGACTCCTTTTACTAATCAAAGGACCTCCTATCTTCCTTTCGCAATGTTCTTATTCCCCCTCGAATGCTTGTAATTCCTACTGGAATTCGTTGAACTTGGAGACTTTAGGAACTGAAAAATTTGAATTTAATTTACACTTATGTGACTGACTATATTTTTTAGCGGACAAGGTAACTTCAATTTTCGAATTTTTAGAAAATGGAACTTTTTTAATGAAAACAAAAACATAATTTCATGAAACTTTGCACACATACTTTGTAAGCATTAAACTATACAAAAATATTAATGTTTTCTGGCCACCCGTCGTCTGCTACAATTTTTTGAAAAGAACACCAAAAAAGCACGGTGTGCACGATTATTGGTTACAGAAAAGTCTTCGAAAAAAACAAAAAAAAACGTGGCTTTAATCCACGGAAAAGTGCTATAGAATGAATTAAACAAGAAAAATTTGGATGGAAAACAAGAAAATGGCGGCGGTTTTTAAAAAATCGACGTTTTTTGCCTCTAAAAATCTGCTGTAACTTTAACATTGTGAGCCGATTTTTTCCTCCTTACTTCATATCAGCATTTTTTGGACATATTTTTGCTTTTGTTTGCTATGTTGAACTGTTTTTTGGTACTTTGGCTCTACTAAACGTTTTATTTTTTCAGGTGCAACACACTTTTTTCGATCATGAACGTAAGGCTGCATTTCCAATAGTGTTCATCGAATAAAAGATCTTGACGCGCCTTGCTATAAAAGCTTTTTATGTTTTTACTTAATGAATTTTGTTTTCATCGTTTTTTCAAGGTTTTTTCTAACAAAATGAATCCAAACTCTTTTTTTCGATATTTATAAAATTTGAAAGTGGCATGTCCCCTGAATATCATCAAACTCAACTAAAGGCGTCTTTTCTTGGACAACATACTTTAACGATGTTTTTTGAGGTATTTTATTTCCCTGTTATACCAGACTTCTGAGTATTTAAAAATGGCTTTCCACAAACAATGTCTGCTTACATGTTAAAGAATCGTTTTTGTTTCGTTCACTTATTATATCTAAAATAACAGTACCTTAAAATCCTATTTTGGTAAATTTCTTTTGCTTATTTCCAACAGTGAAGCTTTCTGAATAACCGTTTTTTATTAATTTTGCTTTCCTTTGATCCTGAAAATCAGTTTTTATAACCAGAATCGTAAGCATCTTATATAAAATTGTATCAGTAATTCATCTCATTGATAAGCTTTCAGAAATTCAATTCGTAGCTAGATTTGTTAAGACCGAAAACATCGCTGCATGTTACTTTCATCTTCTCATTTAAATGAATCGCCTTCAAATGAATTTTATTCAAAAAGCTTAACGATTACTATATCCTTCATTTCTATAACGGTTGTCTCACGAAGAATAGGTACCATTTTAAATTATACCCTGCAGAATCTCATTACGCTTTGATTACTACAAATCCATTTCAATCCCTTTCGGTACTTTATATTCAAAGTGATGATTTTCATTTTGTAGGTGGCTCAAAATTGGAATGAATACGTTACATCCGCGAAAAGCATGCCACAAGCTTTGCACTTTGCCATTGTCACTATGCCATCTTTTTTCCATTCGGCAAGTGATCACACGCTGTGCAGTTTTCGTGATTGGGGTGTCCTTAACAACCCTTGAATTTCAACTGATTTTGAAAGTGTCAGATGGTTGGTACTTAAAGCACGGTATTCATTTTATTGCAGTATCAGGATTTGAAATATTTGTTTCATATATGGCATTAAAATGGATGCATCTTAAATAATTGGATCTAATGCTGTAGGCTTATACTTTTTAAGGGATACACATTTGGGAACATTTTCAAAAACGGTTGAAAGTTATTCAGGGCGCAAAAAAAGTACATCCAGTAATCTATGAAAATTTGATCCGCTGGACACTAAACGTGTACGCCAAAACTGCACCAGCTCCAGCCCAATGGTACTATTGAGAATCTGAATTAGACAGATGTGTGTGATTACTATAGAGATTAACCGCGTCCTGATTTATTTTTCAACATTTATATGAGAGTAGAGCTGCATTAGCGACCTGGGAGCCATCCGACGCCTTCTATCGTGTCTGGTGGTTTCCTTGCTCAAAATTCTAAACGACGCCCTCCACTGAATAATAAATGAATTAAAGTCGCTGGCGGGTAATCATAGCCGTCGTTCATGTTGTCCTTATTGTCCTCGTTCCTATTTCCAAACGCTGTCGCCTCTAATCCTTGGCGGAATTTTCAAGGAGATACCCTGAAAGTTGCTTCGGTGCTCGTTCGCTCGCTTCACAGCTGAATTGAATCCTCGTCACTTAAAATTTAAACCGCTTTCGTTAGCTTGGTTGCGACGAGTCGGAAAATGGCAAGGGATGACACCAAATTGAGGAAAAAATCACGAAGAAAATCCGAAGAATTGAAACAACTGTGCGCTTATGAATTTTTAATGATGTTGTACTTGTCTCGGGTGTAGAATTTGAACTAGGACCCGCGCTGAATTGGCCCCTCGACAAGACCGGGACCTGATGTCAACAAACGCTTATATCTATTTGTATAACTCAATTTACACTGTACTAAGTGTTTTAAATATTTGCTTTGATCTTCAGATTAGAAAGGATTATGTACGCACGCTTTTTGTTTTGCTCCCGGTGGCAATGAGAGATTTGAATAATGCACGCAAATGGTATTGTGGATACAGAATTGTTTATTTTATTTAAGCCATGCTCAGATTGATATGATGATGTTGGTTGCACTGAGCAAATTTTGATTTCATTTCAATGACTGCAAAAACAAAGAGGTTAGATAACGAGCTGTGACCGAATTCAAAAGGAGTGGATGATTAATACACGCAGTGCTCAGAAAGCCTTGTATTTTCAATGGGAATTTATGTTTTTGAAGCCAATGAGCTTAAAATGAAACGTGATTATTTGCATTTTTATCATATATTCACCATATAATAATCTAAATAAAAGATACTATTCAAAACGTTCTACTATTTGCTTATGTAAAATGGTTTCAACTAAAGCTCGAAAAAAGTAGAACTGTGAATTGAATAACTACCAAAATTAGTTTTCATATGTTTATTAGACACCAACTTGAAGAGTAGTATACTCGTTTACTGAATGTTTTTTTGTATGGGTCGTTACCACGATGAAAGTGTTAACATTAAAGAACTATCGTGATTATCACCGTAATCTAATATTAAGTACGGTGTTTGCGCTTTGTGCGAGGATAATCGTCAACTTTGCAAATGTTAACAGTATGGTCAACAAAAACATTCAAAAAACAAGCGAATCCGCGAGATGCGACCCTTAGAGTCCGCACAAAAAATTTCCAGTAATATAGACAAAATAATAATACTATGATAATAATGAATACTGATATGGAATCTATACAGTAAATTCAATAATTAATACAAATCGTATCATCTTAGAGAGGTTTATAGATTTCGTAAGGCGTTTTGTGGGAGTGCTGCTCCGATTTTGACCCTATATGATAAAAGGGGAGGATGATTCCATGATTCCGATAATTTTCTTGAAAAAATAATAAAATAAACTAGTAGTTAGTATGCATGTTTTTCACTTAATTATCAACTTCCAAGTATATGGGAAGTTCTTGTAATCGCCTCGAAAATCGAAATTGAAATTTTCAACATTTCTTTACGTTTTGAGGTCTATAGAGTATATAAAGTGTTTTTAGAAAGGGAGATGTATGTATGTGTGTGTGTACGTATGTACGTACGTGAGCACGTTCGTGGACACTTTTTTCTACGAGGTGTCAATCGAAGCGTCTTTGCAATCTTAAGAGCTGATTAGTTTTTGGGACAATTCAGTTGGGGTGGTTTGCTGTTTTCACCCCTTGAAGGTCAACCTTGTCATGCGCTATATTTCGCGAACCAAATGTACGATTTGCTTTATCAAGGTGTCAATCGACGCGCATTAACATTTACGTGATTCTGTCGAATTTTTAAAAAAATTGCTTGAGCGGTTTTTTAATTCAAGAAAAAAAGTGCAGAAAATTAAAGTTTTTTCCAAAACAATAGATTTTTAAGCATATTTTCAAGTCCAAGAAATCAATATTTATATAATTTATATACTTCAAACAACTTTTCTAAAAATGTCATCAAAATTTTTTCTCACAATTACAAACAAAATCAAATAAAATATAAAAAATCATTAACAGTCATCATGATTTCCAAGGTCATTTCTGTCATGCATTATATCTTGCGAACCATGCATGCGATTTGCATAGTTTAGGTATCAATGGACGCGTATTAACATTTTTGTGAGCTTGTTGAAGTTTTAAAAAAAATCGTTGCAGCCGTTTTTTAATTTAAAAAAAAGTGCAAAGAATTAGGTTTTTTTAATAAACAATAATTTTTTAACCTGATTTGCGAAATATAGTATTCAATGTTTATAAAATTTATATACTCCAAACAATGTTGACAGAAACATTATCAAAACTGTTTCTCATGATAACGTAAAAAATTAAATTAAAAATAAAAAGTCATTAAAAGTCATCATAATTTTCAAGGTCATTTTTATCATTCACTATATATCACGAACCAAATATAATATTTGCATCATTAAGATGTCAGTCGACGTGTATTAACATCTTTGTGAAGTTTTTAACATTATGAAAATTCTTTCCAGCCTTTTTTTTAATTTAATAGAAGAAAATGCGAACAATTAGGATTTTTTTCATAAAAAATATATTTTAACCTGATTTCCACAACACATTGATACCAGTTATAAAATTTATACATTTTAATCAGTTTTTGAAGAGAAACCAGCAAAACTTTCTTTCATGATTATGAGGAAAACTAAATAAAAATAAAAAAATCATTCAAAGTTACCATTTAAAGAGGGTTCATACGAATGATATTACTTCATATCTTTTCTTCTAAAAAAATGTTGCAAACTCAATCAAAGTATAAGAATATTTGCAAAATTTGAGCAGATTGTAAATATTTTTTATAGTATTTTATTAAAAAACTGCTTAAATTTTTAAAACCAACAAAATTTCAATTAAATTTGCATTTGCGGTAACCAACGCTTTGAATGGTAAAATGTTTTGTTGTCAATACTTTGCAAGATCATATGCTTTAAAAAGATTTCATCGAATAAAAACTTGTAGTTTTTAGTAGACTTATTCTTTAGTAATCGTAAGATTTCAATAACCATCATCATTTGTAATACATTTTACTTTTTACATGCAATTGAACCTATTTTTGACTGCATATACAAAAAATTTCAAAACCCAAAACCGATTGATCCGCGTGAATATTCAATCTGTCCTCATCGATCAAAAACCTTACGTAATCAATAGACCCTCCCGTAGACGATATGATTCATATTAACTCATTCCATTACTGCTATGAATACCTCTCATTGTTATTATTTAAAGTAGTAGTATTTTCAAAATTATTACTGTGTTTAATATTTTTAATGTTTATATAGATATTACTCGGAAGTTGACCGTGTGGACCTCAAGGGTCGCACTTCGCGGCTTTTTTTTTTTTAAATTAAACCAGAAAACAGCTCCATCAGTTTTTTATTAACGTCAAAAAATTATGAAAATGTTAAGACGCTTCGATTGACATCTCAGAGATGCAAATACTGTCTTTGGTTCGCTAGATATAGTGAATGATATGAATGACCTTGAAAGTCATGTTGAATTAATGATTTTTTTAGTTTTTATTTAATTTTTACATAATCATGACAAAAAGTTAAGCCTGTTCTTTTACTTAGACTATTTGGAGTATACAAATTTTAAAACATTGATTACTGCGTTTTGCAAATAAAGTTTTTTTGCACTTTTTTTTAATCAATTAAAAAACAGCGTCGATTCATTTCTTAACAATGCAAATCGAATGTTTGATACGTGGGATACAGCGCATGACAGCAATGCTTTTCAAGCGGTCAAAACAGCAAACCCTCCCGACCGAAGTTTCCCACAAACTAATCAGCTCTTTAGATTACAAAGACGCTTCGATTGTCACGAAGTCAATAAGACTTTGTTTACGTGAGTTATGCTCGTAGAAAAAAATTTCCCCGACTGCACGGACGTATGTACGTACACACATACATACTTTATATTTCGATCTTCGAGGCGATTACAAGATGTACTGAGAAGTTAATAAAATAAATCTTTGAACTGGAAATACTGGGAAGTTAAAAAACAAATCAAATTTGCATGTGTCTTAATCAACGCTTTGAATGGTAAAATGTTTTGTAATCAATACTTTGCAACATCATATGCTTTAAAAAGCTTTCATCAAATAAAAAAATCGTAGTTTTTAGTAGTTTCGTTCTTTATTATTCGTAAGATTTCAATTACTTCCTTCAGCATTTTTAATACATACATTTTACTTTTTACATGCAATTGAACTTATTTTTGACTGCATATACAATGTTTCTCAAAATCAACAGAAAATAAGAAATAATTATTAGTTTCATTGATGTAAAATCGTGAAAAAATACAAATTCAGTGATTATGCCGAAGTGCTAGCAGTTTAACCGCAACTATTCAAAATGGCCATCACGCGACAAAATCTCTTCAGTTTTCGTAATAACAAAAACTGCATTCATTTTTTCTAGCGCTGTTTTGTCCTTCAAGCATCGATATGAAAATAACAAATAACGTAGAAAAGGCTTTGTAACCTGTCCCCTTACCGATTGATCCACGTGAATATTAAATCAAACCAATCCACCAAAATCCCTACGTAGTCAATTGACGCTCCCGTAGATGTAACGATTAATATAAAGTCATTCCAATAACTTTTATGGGAGCTACATTTTTAGTTTTTAAAGTAGTACTATTTCCATAATTATTATTGTGTTTAATATTTTTAATATCTATGTAGATATTACTGGGAAGTTGACCGTGTGGACATCATGCGTCGCACTTCACGGCTTGTTTATTATCAAATAAGTCGGATATCAACCCGACAATTTTTGAAGGATGGAGTTGAAAGCTTTGGGCTTTCTCTTTCTTAATAGTCCCAAGCCAATTGCTAGGTTTGTGTTATCCCAATGATATCAAAATGAACCTACCATGGCCTAAGTAAACGTCTATGATAAAATGGCTTCCTTCATAACCACCCAACCATCTTTTAATCAAATTGAATACAGTCTCTCGACTTAGCTGTATAATCTGAATACATACATTACAATCCTTAATTGATCTAGCCTAATCATTATGATGTGTTCTAGAGTTAGCAACGGAAAGGAATTCACGGTTTCCTACATCATACAATAGTCAACTTGATTCGAATATTTTTATACCCTTTTTAACATTCCAGAACAAAAATAGTTAATGCTTTGTGGTTTACAGTTGACATAGTTCTATGTCAGTTGATGAAGCACAATCAAATTGAGTTTGGCATGCGAATTTGCCGATGACCTGATATTTAGTTCGGTTCTGTTTTCATAGGCTCGGATTGGTGGGCAAAATCAATTACCCACTGCACTTGTGCTACTAAATTGCACTCTATCGATACACTTATAATCCGAACGAATCTGATGCAGAATAGCTGTCTGGCCGGTGTCCGTTTTAATCGATTCGAATTTAAACCGGAATACGGAGTCCTGTAAATCGAGTAGTGAATCCTTGCATCATTATTGGCTCAGCCGAACTGCTTGTACATGCAAAAATCGTTCACTACATGCGTGTCCCTATAAGCTTTGCATACGTATGCCTTTCCTTCTCAAAATGTTTACCCATCATGTTGAAACAGTCGTGGCAGAGGACATGGAGACACAAGGATACAGGCCTACACTGAGTTCAGCTGAAATCGAATCGATCCTTCGAAGGTACACATATCACGCATTTGCAGCATGTATAAATAAATATCTTGGAGCTATCGAAGAGGGTCCTATTTACAACGAAATTTTCGTTTAAACAAGTTGTCCTCGAGGTATCACGCGGGGTTGCAAATGGAACTAGGTGGCGTAGTTTGAGCAAGAAAGGGTTCGTTGGCACGCTTATCACTATCGTCATAAACCGATTTTTATTATGGGAAAAACTGTTCAGTTAATGCGAACCTTGTGCATATATCGACTGATTGTCAGGTTTCGGGCAACTTAATATTCGCACGTCGATGATGGCGACACCATTTGCCGACATCTGTGCCGAGCGATAATTGTGACTGAAAGCGTTCAAGGCCTCACACCACCTTCAATCAAAATTGCAAAACCGCAAACGATAAAGCCAAAACGCAATGGCGTACAGCTGCAGCCGATGCGGCAAATAAAGGTGTTTATAGGTGCGTGTTATGCGGAAGCTAACCGGAGTCGAGCTTTGAATTCCATGGATAAAGTTCTTTTGCTGACGAGCAAACATTTCGCCCTGGTAATTACTGAGGAGCTGGAACGCCTCTAGCAGTCAAAATTTTCGGCTTCGTGGTTTATTAATTTCAAGTCATTTGGGGTGGACTTTTCCCTATTACATTTTATTAGCTTTCGGCAAGGGTTGTATTGATGTAATGAAAACAATAAATTATTGAAAGTTAAGGAACGTGTTTGCCATCAATTTGTATTTTCAAGCAAGGACGAGAATTGAGATACGCTCTTCTCGGTTAGAATGGTTGTGTAATAAAAGCGACGTTTCAACTTGAATTGGGCTTAATGATTGTCAAAGCGAAGAAGATATTTGAATCTACCGTAGGAGTTAAAAATGAAGTGTATATTTTTGCTTCATAAACATTAATATATAATTTAAGATATGGATAGTTAAACATGTTTTAGATATAAGACATTTTAAATAGAAGAAGTTTTTCTTCTAAATTTTTCAAATATATCGAAGTAATTTGTTTCAATATGTGGCCTGAAATCATTTTGTAATATTTATTAACGTATATGAGTATAATTTTCAACTTCAAACTCTACATACAGCATTTAATTCAAAGTTTTAATGCAATTTTTTATGTTTTGCAGGTAATTTGAACAAAAAAATGCATGAAGTAAGTAAGCATTATTTACATATACATGTAAGATGCTTTCCAGGAATTGAAATTGAAAAAATTAACTGGAATCATTTGATTCTTCGATTGATTTGAAGTTTTTCTGTTTTCAATTATGTAATAAATATTACATGCTTGTTTTTTAACTATTTCTACTCTAAGACACCGATAGTTTTTATTTGAAAATAATAAACCTTGGTTAGGTGGCAAAATGTGGCGAAGTTCCTTTCCCTTTCATTTCTTTCGACTTGGGAATAAATCTCTTACAGTGTGTTCCGAAAGAAAATGTCTCAAAATAGCATTTGATGCTACGAATTTCAAGTTAATTATATTTATTTCTCAAACAATACTTATGTGTTAAGATTGCAATTATTTTAATATGGCGTTCAGTTACTGTTGCTACCTTTAATTCTATGGCATCTTCTTGAACAACTGTACCTTGATATTTTAGCGTAGCACATACTAAGACCTCTCCAAAAACTGTTTTGATTTTTGAGTAAATTGTTGCGTAGTTGATATTTGCTCCATTCTAGATTGGTTTTTATGAGCGACCACACATTTATCATGGGTTAAATAAACAAAAATTAAATTTTTAATAAATTTATGAAAATATAAGTTTTTTGTCAAATTTAACAAAATAAAAAAATTCAAACATAAGCAGTAGAACAAAGGTGATCCGCGTTACCGGTTTCTATGCGGAACTGACGCGTCTGTAAACATATATGAACATCAACACATAAATGTGGAGGTTGCCTCTAAATAATAATGTTAAAAGCCAAGGACATCCCACTTTATGGTACAACTCATCAGCCAGCCTAACGAAGAGATGTCTCATCCCCAATTCCACCCAAAATAGGCACCATTCTTAATTAAAAAAATCCTGGTTCGGTTGCCAGATCAGTGTACACTTTGTCACTGTAATTTTATGCCTGTTGCACCTCACTCCACGAGCCATGCACATCTAACTACACAATAATTGGTTGGTTGGTTGATTGTAGTGGCAGTCCCTTTTTATCCAAAGGAGGTTCACTTAGGCCACGAGAGGCCCATTGTGATACCACAGAATATAAGGGCGGCACTATAACCTGCGGGATGACAAGAACCATCCAGATTCTCGAATAAAGCCTGCTATACAGCCAATGTCTAAATCAGCTACTTCCGTGAGATTGTCCAGGAAGGGCGTGCCCAAGGTTTGCATACGTTTCCTGGACAGTGCTGGACATTCGCACAGCAAGTGTTTGATTGTTTCTTTTTATTTCTCTGATCTGCAACTTCGGCAAAAATCATTGAATGGAACACCCAGTCTTTCTGCGTGTCTGCCAATGAGACAGTGTCCCGTCAGTACGGCAACGACGGAACTCAGGGTTTCACGGCTTATATTGAGGAGCCGCTTGGTGCGTTTGGAGCACAGTGCGTGCCAAGTTTGCCTGGTTGTGCTGCAGGTTACTTTGAGCAGCCAGGCCCTATTCGCAGCCTCCACGTAATTCTGCTTAAATCCTAGCTTTATGGAGGCTAGAGGCTGGCTGACTTTGGGGGACAGTGTATATTTCTGAAGCTCGGTGCCAGCTCTCGCTAGGGCATCTGCTTCGCAGTTTCCCGGTATATCACTATGCTCTGGTACCCAGCAAAAAATCACTTCGCAGTGAAGTGGCATCAAGTTCAGTTGGGTGTGGCATTCCATTACAATTTTGGATGACGTATGCATGCTCGATAGTGATTAGATAGCAGCTTGACTGTCAGAAAAGATGTTTAAATTTCTTATGGAAATTTTCTGACTTCTCAGCCAGTCAACTGCCTTATAAATCACAATGACCTCTGCCTGAAAGACAGTTTCAGGTCCAGCTGTTCTTAGAACACGCCAAAGTCAACTCTTCCATCCATTTTTGATTGATTAGTGTTGATGTTGACCGATTCCTGTATCCCACCTCTTTCTGCGGTCCAGTTCTCCCTACTCGGGATGACTGACCCGAAACCATAGTGAAAGCAGGGAATCGGAGAAGCGAAGTCCACTTTCCCTGACGTTGGTCCATCTCTCCGGAGTATTGTGGAGTGACCAATTTTCTCCTCATACCAGAGTCGCAGAGCTTTCAATCGAATTGCAGTGCACTTGGCCTGCTGTCTCGTAAGTGTCTCTGTCGGAAGCCAATTTAATAGCATAAATAATGCCTTTGTCGAGTAGAGTCCCGGTGATTCCAATACCCGCAATCCTTCTGACCTTGTTTAGCAGGTTTACATTCAAAGCTTTCACCATAGCAGGCCACCAAATAACTGCGCCATACAGAAGGATTGGTTCCACTATCGCCGTATAGAGCCATGATACAGTTTTGGGTTTGAGTCCCCACCTTTTCCAAATCGCTCTTTTGCAGCAGTAGATTTCGCATGCCACTCTACGCGCTCTTTGTGCTATGTTCGCTTTCCACGCGAGTTTGGAGTCCAGAATCAGACCTAAATATTGGACCTGATGAGATGGGTTGAGACTTATCTCATCAAGTTTAGATGAGACAAATCGTGGAATTTTAAATTGTGAAAAGCATAAATTCCGTCCTTTGCGGATTAATCTGTAGACAACACTTTGTGCTCGACTTGGTAAGAATATGTTGGGCAAAGTTTAGCCTTTCCGATAGAGTGTTAACAAATTTTCCCGATATTGCTATTGCAACATCGTCGGTATAAGCTACGAGTTGGTTGTCATCGGTGTGCTTTGCCAATAGCCTTATGGCTGATATTTTTGAAAGCCCCATCGATGTCTTTAAAAACCGATTGCGTGTATTCTTTGATCTCAACAGGTGAGATGTTGTCCATGCCAGGGGATTCAAAGGGTTGAAATGAGCTGATTGTGCAGCGTAGGAGCCTGTCGTTTACAGGCACAGTGGTTTGCATTCAGTCCAGGAGCGTGTGTGGATCCGCTTTGTCAGCCACGCTCTCACTGCCCGGGAAGTGCGTATCCACGAGAACGGACAACGTCTCGGAGCTGGATTTCGTCCAGACTCCATTCCCGTCTTTAACGGACCCTTAAAAATGAGGGGGAGCTCCGGACTTTCCGCAGAAGACTGACATCTTTGGAGTGTTATACTTATGCACAGAAACTTCTATAAGAGGTGCGTTTGGCCTTTTTGATAAAGGATTTGAACTCCTTCAGTTTTATTTTATAAGAAGACCAGTCATTAGATTCTTAAGGCCGATTGAAGGACTTCCTTGACTTCCAGTGATAGTTACGCGCCAATCGTAACTGAAAGGATCATCCGTCAAGATCAGGCATTTCCTGCATGATAGCATATGTGCGCACCATGACGTGTGAGATGCCATAAAAAACCGTGCCGCTATCTTTACACCAAGGACAACACAGTAAGCCTTCTTTTTGGTTTCTTAGGGTAAATATTCGGAATATGAGCACTACATATGCGCTTTTAAGGATGCCATCAGGGTATATAAACTACCCTGGTGTGATCTGTTATTACGTCATCCCCAGTGGTGGGCGTGGCCAAATATACCGAAGTGAAATTTCATTCTCACTTTGAATGAAGCTAATTTTTCTTTTTTCGACTGGGAATGGAGTTTTTGCGAATATGACATCGTTAGGGAAAATTATTTTTATCTATTACTAAATTGCTGCGAATAATTTTGTGCTGCCAAAAGAAAAAGTTGGGTTGCTTAGAAAAAGCTTAAAATTTTTTTTTACTATTCTTTGAACTGAGAAAGATACGCTCTCAAAACAATAAATACCCTGTCCAAAAAAGGATAATGATACCTGGATGGATGCGCTGAATGCCGTACAGTTACAATCCTATTATTTTTGTTAAAAATTGATTCAAATTTTTTTGCTAACCAACTACATAGATGACAACAACTGACATGCACAGTCGATTCAACATTTCTTGCTTCTCCAACTTAATGCCATGTGATTTTAAGACTATCTGTGGCATGTAAGATTTACTATTGCTTTTATGTCTAGTGTGAAAAACATATATTATGAGATAAACAGGGCTGCCCAAATATTTTCCAAGCTATTTTCTAAACACCTTGGCAGCACTACTGCGTGTGTCTGTGCGATGATACGTCACTCGCAGTTGGATCCTGGGCCAATAAACCAAACCTGGTCTGGTTTATATACCTTGGATACCATCTTACATTCCATATGAAAGCTCGAGGATATTCTATAAATTTTAAGACGAGAATTTATCTAGGTCTTAACACTCCACTTTGATATCAAATGAGTTGGAAAGTAATGTTAGTTTTAGTTTCAAAATGACATTTGCTGTCAAAATCATGTAATCACGGATATGCCAATGAAGGGATTTTTTGAATCTTGAGGTCTCAAAAAATCACCCATAATTTTATAGAAGTCAGCTTTTCCAAAAAAAAGGCTCCGGCTCAGTTGATATGTATAATAGGACGCCTCTTGTTTTTCCAAAAATCAGATGGTAACTGTGTAACGAAGAATAAAATTTGCTTGAAATCCCTACAAACTGACGATTCAGGTTTGAGAAGCTTGGTTTATAGTATGGTACAACGTGCCATATCCTCGACATAACAACCGACTTTTCTCGCAGTTGTTTCAAATAGAAATCAAAAGAAGACAGGGCTACTATAGCACCCACTTGTGCGGTAAATCTGGTTTTGAAAACTAATTTTAAGTTTAATAAAATCAAGTGTTTTCTTCCAAGTTTTTTCCTAAACCATAATGCGACTGAATTTTTCGGATATCTTCGACAGAGATGGCTTAAATGCAAAATGAGAAAATTCGATCGAAAAATTCAAATGTAGTTGGAGTCTAAAGCCATACACACCCTTTCAAATGTTAGACTTGGCAGTACTAAACTCTGGTCTAACTCGCGTTGGATGTTTGAAGTTTCCAATCTACGTTAAAATTTATTCGTACATACTTTCAGTTACTTAAAAATATCACCAAATCATTTATTGTTACTTAAAAGCAAAATTTGTAACTCACTTGTGAACTTTCTTAATTTAAGTCTTTTTATCTTTGTTGCTGCCTCGATTAGCAATATTTTACTCTACAATTTTTTTTTGTTGATTATCATTTAAAATCAATGAAAGGTGGATGTATCACATATCTGGTCCACTTTCATCACCTCAGCTAGCTTTTTTTGATTTTTTCGGCACCATCTTCGATGTCGCTAACTGAATCGATGGTGCGAATATTCTTTTCTTCCTCTTATGGGCTATAAATAATTAAGAAACCTTAATGCTTGTTTTGAAAACAAACAAAATTTAGACGATTTCGTACCAAATACTCCTTCATAAGAAAGTAGACAACGACTTAAAAATTCCATCCATAAGCGGTCCAAGAATTCTCTTAAAATTAACTAAGTCCCCATCAGACGTCGATATACTTTTCAATTAGCTCATAATCATCAAACTTTGTCCGTGAAATAAAATTAATATGACACCAAGCAACGTAAACAGTTCAAAACTGCCAGCTTACTGCAAAGACATAAATTGAATTTGAGGTAACTTTGGAACAATTTTTTTTTTCATTAAAAAATCTATTCTTCGATCTCCTGTAAAAAGTGGTATACGACAATGGCCATTTACATTGTCCGTGGTCATCATTGTTGCTTGTGTTCGATGCTTTTTCCTGAAAATGCCCATGCACAAGAAAACGGACAACACAAAATTAATTGAATTTACCATCATATCCTTTCAGAAAAAAATTTCTTATATCCGGAGATCAAAAACCATAGGAATGATATTGAAGTTTCGTTTCAACATGAAAAAAGCTCCTCGCAAAATTAGCAAAGAAAAGTCGAATGGAAAAAGAAGCGACAAGTAATGCCCGGCAATATCAACGTCCTTCAATCCGTGAAGAAAAAGGATGTAATTTCTGTAGCTTGCAAATATGTACGAGTATAAATGTGTGTCCGTGGTGCATAGTATATCGCTAGTGGTATCGACAGTCTTCCGGAGTTCTGGCACTGCTTGAACTCAAGCCGTCGTCGTCAAAACGTAGGAGCAGCATTGAAAAACGTTTACATATACATATACAGAAGAAGGCTTTTATAAACTTTCCTGACAGCTCATTTCCGCTGGCTGTCTAACGCATACTACACTATCGAAAAACCTCTTTAACTTGTCGACATTGCAAAGTTTAGGTGAATCATTTTGTAGCGTGTCGTAAGTCTTTCACCTTCTTGCTTCCAATGTGCATTAATGCTTGTATTGTGGGCTAAGTAATTTGTTTTTGATTTCTGAATAACTTGGGCTTGTTTCCATGCAAGAAGTTCACCTGTTCTATACTTTACTGTTACGTGCTGGCAACAATTCTATTTCTTTTCATTGCCTAAGAATTTGATTTCTAAAAGACAAAAACTATCCCGAGACCTTGGGAAAACAACAAAAATAAATAATTTCGACTCAAAACTTGCTTAGACAGTTTTTTTCAGTCACTTATCTTAAGAAAGTCCAAAGCTACTTTCGATAAAAATCGGTGACAAGCAAGACACAGCGCGTTTTCAATCACTTCTCTCTATTCACAGAATGCAAATCGTACAGAAATAGGTCAGGTCATAAACATGTATACTCAAATATCTTTTTCAAAACTGTATTACAGTCTGGTTTTCGAAAAAAATTATCAAAAACAGTTGGAAAACTTTTTTTTTTTCTTCTATTAAATCATTAACAACGCTTAGAGAACTAAGGATGTAGGTCATTTGCTATAATGAAAGTCTTACATTCTTACAGTCTTCGGTTCATTGTGGGATAAACTAAAATATCTAGACCACTTCATGATACGAAAATAGTCGAATGTGTAAAAATGCGGAAAATTAAAGAAAAAATGGCCGGCACAATTTTTATGCCAGTGGCCCATGACTTAAAGTGCCGTTAATAGGCATAACTTGAAGTGCGGCTAAATAGATACAATCCAGGAGGTCTTAAGTGTACGGAGTTCCGTCAATAGATGTAACAAGACTTTAATTTCTGTGAACTACTACTAGCTATTTATACACAGTCTTAATGCTAACACTCGTAGGTGGTCAAACACTAAGAACTTAATTAATGGTTTATAATCAACAAAACGCTTTCCCCAACATATAGGTCATGCGCTAATCGATGCAATAACTAAATACTACTCGTAAATTTCTCACATGATTCACGAAACAAAAAAGAGCAATGCATTGATCGCTGAAACGAAAGGTATCGAGTTTCTGAACGTGTGCCGAAGTCAGATATGAGTGTTTAAATAAAAAAGGTCAAATAATGATTACGTTGCGATGTCGCGCGAAAAATTTACGAGGTGGGAAGCAAATTTGTCCATTGTGATAAATACATCACTTAACATTTAACACTAGAAGGGCCAGGCTTCATACTATACCTTCAAGGACCGCAGCGGTCAATTTGACGGTACTAGAAATTCAGTCAGAATACTTATGAAATTATTACGTATATTACATTAAAATAAAGAAAATAACGTAATAAACAATTTTAGCACTTAAACTGAGTAACATTTGTAACAAGTTATAGTTTTTTTGAATCTTTTATACAGTTCCCACAAACAGTTTTTTTACAGATTGTGCAGTTTTCACACGTTTTTTTACAATTACTATTGACTTGACATTGCCGCCTCTTATTGTTTGTGGTACATCGTTCACTTGTTTCAGAATTAGTTTCTTGTCTTTGAGTCGCAGTTGAAGTAGATATTTTTTTCACATACTCTGCACGTAAATCGCTCACTAGTTGAAGGATAAAATCATGCCGAGATATTTTTACGCCTGTGACTTTTTGGTATAGAATCCACGAGTTTGAAGCTGCTAGATCAAGTATATTGTAAAAACGTGAACAGGCCATCTCCGACTTCCAGCCCTTACAGTGTACTTTTGTGCCATTTGATCGATGTTGTCTACACCAAATTTCATTCCAACAAAACCACATATTCGAGTAATGAAATATCATTTAAACGGTTCTCTTCTTTTCCTAGATACGGAAATCCTCCACATAGGTACTTACTCTCGACATCCACTAGTAGTCAAAACTTTATGCCGAATTTATCAGGTTTGTTTGCAATATGTTGTAATATCGGACAGCGAGTTTTTGATGGGAATAACTGCACATCAACTGTCAAATTGTCTCCAGGAATGTAGCATATTTGACAATTATATAAATTTGTTCCATATATCCGAAATCATCGCGAATTTGTGATTAGCTAAGCGAGCAGAACGCGTGCTTCTCAAGTAGAAACGTAAGTATTTCATGATCTCCTTGAATCTATTTTTGTTCATAGTATTTTTGAAAACAGGTGGTCCCCAATCTTGCAATCTCAAAATGTCTAAATCGAGGTGGCTCATGTTATCGGCTCCACGAGCAATAAATGCATCTAGTTCGTCTAGGGATAAGTTCCAAGTGTCATCTTGACTCTTGTCATGTGCTTCCTTTTCAGTACATTCCTTTCTACGTCATGAATAAATAGTCTCTACGCAGAAATTTTTCAATGCTTCGTTTGGCGTTTGGAGTAGGCCCTGAGCTTTCTCTAACTATATTTTGCTGGGTTCGACGTCCTACTCCACTAGTGTCTGTAGACATACAACTCCATTCTGTGCCGTCACTTGCTACTTGTAAAATCCCGACTTCCGGTACTGATGTCCTAGCTGAACCTCCACCGCGTGCTGCTCGCCCTCTGCTAATGAATCTACGATATACCCCGCGTCCTCTGTGCGAATTTACAATAATGTTGTTATTTGTAGCAGAAAAATCTACTTCGGAGTGTTCTGAAGAAGAAGTGACCTGTTCCGGATGAAATACTGCATCACTGTATGATCAATCGTCACCACTTTCATCACCTGACACATCTAGTTGTATATCCCGATATTGCAACAATTCTTGTTGTATTTGAAATCTACTGAGACCCCTATTCATTTTTTTATAACAAATTACGACTGCCCACTAAACGAAACCAATGTAAAATGAAACAAGCTAAACAGTAACAACTTATTCAGAATTCAATATAAATAAAAACGAAAGAACTTTTACTAGTTTGAAGAAATCTTTGTTTACAATTCTTATCGCTGCCTTTGAATGCCGTTACATTGACGGTGTGCGGTCTTAGTAGGTATTTGTAAAGGAATCTCATATACAACATACAGTTTAATATTTCTAACTTCCCAGTATATGGGAAGTTCTTGTAATCGCCTCGAAAATCGAAATTGAAATTTTCAACTTTTCTTTACGTTTTTAGGTTTATAGAGTATATATAAAGTGTTTTTAGAAAGGGAGATGTATGTGGGAGTGTGTGTGCGCGTAGGTATGTACGTACGTACGTACGTACTTGTATCGACTTTGTTGAGGTGTCAATCGAAGCGTCTTTGCAATCTTAAGAGCTGATTAGTTTTTGGGGTACTTCGGTCTGGGGTGGGTGGGAGGTGGGTTTGTTGTTTTGACCCTTTGGAGATCATTTCTGTCATGCGTTATATCTCGCTAACCAAACATACGATTTGCATTGTTAAGGTGTCAATCGACGCGTAATAGCATTTGCGTGAATTTATAAATTTTTTAAAAATCTGTTGGAGCGGTTTTTCAGTTTAAGGAAAAAAGTGCGAAAAATTAGGTTTTTTTTAATAAACAATGAATTTTTAACCTGATTTACAGAAGACAGTATTCAATTTTTATAAAATTTATATATTTCAAGCAGTGTTTGTAAAAACGGCATCAAAACTTTTTCTCGTGATTACGTAAAAAATTAAATAAACAATAAAAAAATTTAAAAGGCATCATGCTCTTCAAGGTCATTTCTGTCATGCGTTATACATATGTCGCGAACCAAACATACGATTTGCACGATTATGGTGTCAATCGACGGGTATTAACATTTGCGTGAATCTATTAAATTTTGAAGAAAAAAAGTTGCAGCCGTTTTTTAATTTAAGAAAAAAAGTGCAAAAAATTAGGTTTTTTAAATAAACAATAAAGTTTTAACCTGATTTACGGAAGATAGTATTCAATTTTTATAAAATTTATATACTTCAAGCAATTCTTGAACAAACGTTATCAAAACTTTTTCTCATGATAAGAAAGAGAAGAAACAATAAATTAACAAGCCGCGAAGTGCGACCCTTGAAGTCCACACGGTCAACTTCCCAGTAATATCTAGATAATCATTAAAAATATTAAACAAAATAATAATTTTAAAAATATTACTACTTTAAATAATAATAATGAGAGGTATTCATAGCAGCAACAGGAATGAGTTGATATTAATCATATCATCTACGGAAGGGTTTTTTTGGACTTCCATCATTTAAGCAGTTTTTTTATTAACACTAAAACACTGTAAAACCTATTAAAAATCTGCTCAAATTATGCAAATCTTATAAAACTTCGATTTAATTTACAACAATTTCCTTAGAATAAAAGATATAAATTAATGTCATTCGTATGAACCCTCTATACATAATAACTTTGAATGAATTTTTTTTTTTTTTATATTCATGGATTATGGTTTTGCTGGTTTCTCTTCAAAAACTGATAAGAATGTATAAATTTTATAAAAATTGATTACTGTGCTGTGCAAATCAAGTTAAAAAATTATTTTTTATGAAAAAACCTTAAAACCCTAAAAGCCTAATTTTTTGCATTTGTTTTATTAAATTAAGAAGCTGCTGAAATTTTTTTAACTTCCCAGTATATGGGAAGTTCTTGTAATCGCCTCGAAAATCGAAATTGAAATTTTCAACTTTTCTTTACGTTTTGAGGTCTATAGAGTATATATAAAGTGTTTTTAGAAAGGGAGACGTATGTGTGTGTGTGTGTGTACGTACGTACGTACGTACGTACGTACGTACGTCAGTACGTTCGTGGACACTTTTTTCTACGAGCATAACTCACGTAAACAAAGTCACATCGACTTGGTTGAGGTGTCAATCGAAGCGTCTTTCCAATCTTAAGAGCTGATTAGTTTTTCGAAAACTTCGGTCGGGGGAGTTTGCTGTTTTGGCCGTTTGAAGGTCATTTCTGTCATGCACTATATCTCGCGAACCAAACGTACGATTTTTTTGAAAAAAGTGTCAATCGACGCGTATTGACGTTTTCGTGATTCTTTTAAGTTTTTAAAAAAATTCTTGGAGCGGTTTTCAATTTTTTAAAAAAAATGCAAAAAATTAGGTTTTTTTTCAAAAACAATAAATTTTTAACCTTATTGTCAAGTCTTAGTAACCAATGGTTATAAAATTTATGTACTCCAAAGAATGTTCGCAAAAACTTCATCAAAACTTTTTCTCATGATTACTTAAAAAAGTAAATTAAAAATAAAAACTCATTAAAAGTCATCATGATTTTTAAGGTCATTTTTATCATTCACTAAATATCACGAACCAGATATAATATTTGCATCATTAAGGTGTCAGTTGACGTGTATTAACCTCGTTGTGAAGTTTTTAACATTTTAAAAATTCTTTTCAGCTGTCTTTTTAATTTAATAGAAGAAAATGCGAAAAATTATAGTTTTTTAACTTCCCAGTATATGGGAAGTTCTTGTAATCGTCTCGAAAATCGAAATTGAAATTTTCAACTTTTCTTTACGTTTTTAGGTCTATAGAGTATATATAAAGTGTTTTTAGAAAGGGAGACGTATGTGTGTGTGTGTGTACGTACGTACGTACGTACGTCTGTACGTTCGTGGACACTTTTTTCTACGAGCATAACTCACGTAAACATAGTCATATCGACTTTGTTGAGGTGTCAATCGAAGCGTCTTTGCAATGTTAAGAGCTGATTAGTTTTTGGGAATTTTCGGTCGGGGGAGTTTGCTGTTTTGGCCGTTTGAAGGTCATTTCTGTCATGCGCTATATCTCGCGAACCAAACGTACGATTTTTTTTGAACAAGGTGTCAATCGACGCGTATTGACGTTTTCGTGATTCTATCAAGTTTTTAAAAAAATGCTTGGAGCGGTTTTCAATTTTTTTAAAAAAAAGTGCAAAAAATTTGGGTTTTTTTTCAAAAACAATAAATTTTTAACCTTATTGTCAAGTCTTAGTAACCAATGGTTATAAAATTTATATATTCCAAACAATGTTCGCAAAAACTTCATCAAAACTTTTTCTCATGATTACGTAAAAAAGTAAATTAAAAATAAAAAATCATTAAAATGCATCATGATTTTTAAAGTCATTTTTATCATTCACTATATATCACGAACCAGATATAATATTTGCATCATTAAGGTGTCAGTTGACGTGTATTAACATCGTTGTGAAGTTTTTAACATTTTAAAAATTCTTTTCAGCTGTCTTTTTAATTTAATAGAAGAAAATGCGAAAAATTATAGTTTTTTTCATAAAAAAATATTTTTTAACTTGATTTGCACAGCACAGTGATCCAGTTTATAAAATTTATACATTCTTATCAGTTTTTGGAGAGAAACCAGCAAAATTTTATTCCATGATTATGAAAAAACTTAATTAAAAATAAAAAAATCATTCAAAGTTACCATGTAAAGAGGGTTCATACGAGTGCTATTACTTTATATCTTTTATTCTAAAAAAATTGTTTTAAATTCAATCAAATTTTTAAGATATTTGCATAATTTGAGCAGATTTTTAATAGTTTTTATAGTCTTTTAATTTAAAAAAATTGCTTAAATTTTGAAAACCAACAAAATTTTTCAACACCAAAAAGGCCCCCATCGATTGATCCGCGTGAATATTCAATCTGTCCTCATCGACCAAAAACCTTACGTAATCAATGGACCCCCCCCCCCCCCGTAAACGATATGATTCATATTAACTCATTCCTGTTACTGTTATGAATACCTCTCATTGTTGTAATGTTGTTGATGTTGATGTAGATATTATTGGGAAGTTGACCGTGTGAACCTCAAGGGTCGCACCTCGCGGATTGTTATGTAATGTTTAAAAAAAATGCAGCAATGTTAATACACGTCTATTGACACCTTGATGATGCAAATATTATATCTGGTTCGTGAGATATAGTGAATGATAAAAATGACCTTGAAAATCATGATGACTTTTAATTATTTTTTATTTGTAATTTAATTTTTTACGTAATCATGAGAAAAAGTTTTGAAATTGTTTCTACAAATATTGTTTGGAGTATATAAATTTTATAAGTACTGATTACTATATTTCGCAAATCAGGTTATAAATTTATTGTTTATGAAAAAAAATTAATTTTTTCCACTTTATTCTCTTAAATTAACAAAACGGCTCCAACAGTTTTTATGAAAATTTGACGGATTCACGCGATTGTTAATACACGTCGATTAGCACCTTAACAATGCAAATCGTTTGTTTGGTCCGTCAGATATAAAGCATGACAGAAATGGCCTTGAAGAACATGATGACTGTTAATGATTTTTTATTTTTTATTTGATTTTTTTTTGTGATCATGAGTAAAAAACTTTGATTGTATTTTCAATAAAACTGTTTGGAGTAGATAAATTTTATAAACATTGGTTACTGCGACTTGGAAATAAGGTTAAAAATTTATTGTTTTTGAAAAAAACCGTTATTTTTTCCACTTTTTTTAAAAAAATTAAAAAACGGCTTCAAAATTTTTTTTAAAAACTTGATAGAATTACATATATGTAAATACGCGTCGATTGACACCTTATTCAAGAAAATCGTACGTTAGGTTCGCGAGATATAACGCATGACAGAAATGACCTTCAAACGGGCAAAACAGCAAACCCCCCCGACCGAAGTTTTCCAAAAACTAGTCAGCTCTTAACATTGCAAAGACGCTTCGATTGACACCTCAACAAAGTCGATATGACTATGTTTACGTGAGTTATCGTCGTAGAAAAAAGTGTCCACGAACGTACATACACACACACACACACACATACATCTCCCTTTCTAAAAACACTTTATATATACTCTATAGACCTCAAAACGTAAAGAAATGTTGAAAATTTCAATTTTGATTTTCGAGGCGATTACAAGAACTTCCCATATACTGGGAAGTTAAAAATTAAAATTCATTAACAGTCAGCATGATCTTCAAGGTCATTTCTGCCATTCACTATATCTCACGAACCAGATATAATATTTGCATCATTAAGGTGTCAATCGAAGTGTTTTAACATCCTTTTGATTATTTGAACATTTTAAAAATCCGTTTCAGGTTTTTTTTTAATTTAATAGAAGAAAATGCAAAAACTTAGGGTTTTTTTCATAAAATTTTTTTAACCAGATTTGCACAGTAATAAATGTTTATAAAATTTATATATTTTATAAAATAAAAAAAAATTATAAGCTGCTAAAACCAGAAAAAACCTTCACTGAAAAGCTTTACTGAAAATAAATGAAACCAATGAACCGGGTATTGAAAAGAAAACATAAATATTGCCAGACTAGATAGGAGACATTCACTTTTCATCATGGCAATCCTCAGTCACACGTTGCGCGACCGGTTCAAAACTATTTGAAAATAGTTGGATGGCATGTTATATCTCATTCGTCATATTCACCAGACTTTGCTCCTGTTGCCTACTACTTGTTTCAACGGATTCAAAATGTCTTCTTTGGAAAACGCTTTACTTTACCTGCAGAAATCCAAAATTGGATCCAAACATTCGTGGAATCGAAAATAAGCAGTTCTTTTGGGAATCTTAAAGATGGAAAAAAAGCGTCAACTGCAATGAACTGTACATTGGATAAGCTATATTGGACCAAATTTTCTAAACAAAGCCCGGATTTCACAAAAACTTCCGGTACAAATTACTTTTACACACAAAATGTTTGAATTTTTTTTTCAATTCCTCCGACCTCAAGAGTTTCAAAGTAAAGCGCGAGGGTGAAACACCACAGAACATATTCATCGATCATTTTGTTAAACGGATGAGTTTTTCCTAATGGTGATTTTAATTTCAAGTTAGTAGACAGCAGGCTCATCTATTTGACCGCTATACTGGAATAAATATGATAAATTGGTCTTCCTATATTACATTCACCATCTCTTTCATGTAAAAGTTGTTTGTACGAAACTTGCAGAACATTTTGAAAAATTTACGTGCGGGAAGCCTCCAGAAAAAATCATGTGTAAAATTTCAGGTGCCACAACAGTTGCTGAAAATTAAATCATACATAATGATTCCTTACACAACATTTTTGTATGAGCCATCGTTTCTCGAAATTCAAAGAGAATTAGTGTTCATTTTTCTCAGAATTGCACAAATTCAATTAGGATAAGATGTGGTATACCAAGCTTACTCATACAACTAACGACGTTTAGAAACAACTAGAGACAATTGGAGCTTACTTAAAAGGTCCAAATTTATCAAGGAATACTTCGATATAACTTTTTGCCGTAAGTTTATTTCTTATCTGATTCAATGACAATTGAAGAATGCAAAGAGTTAGAAGAAGGACAAAACAACAAAGTCCAGCGAAACCCAAGATTTGGAGCGGACAAGTAATGGAAAACACTGTATTTTACTATAAATAGGATGCAAATTCGTTATGGGCAGTTTGAAAAAAAACCAATTGCTTTGATTGTTGTTTGAAAAGGTGTTTTTAATTTCAATAACGATGAGCGCGGCCAACAGTTTCAATCTTCAATTAAGACAAAAGATACCTTGGCATGAACAACATCTCACATGTTGAGTTCCAGCAGAGAATCAATATTGCATTGCCATGGCTAATCACCATTTTCAAAGTATGTCTACGGATAGCTTACATTCCACAGCTGCGGAAAGAAGCGAAAATAGTCTTCATACCTAAAGCGTGCAGGACATCCGAATCCTTACCTGAAGATTGAAGACCTGTCAGTTTCACCTCGTTTATGCTGAAAACTCTAGAACGACGGATAGTGATCCATCTGCGAATTGCTCTGAAATCACTATTCAATGTGCAACACACAGACACAAAAGGGAGGTCGGTTGAAAGATCTGTTTCAACCGACTTCCCTTTTGTGTATGCGTGTTGCACATTGAAGACTGATTTCAGAGCAACTCTCAGATGGAGCACTATCAGTCGTTCTAGAGTTGTGAAGACCTGTTCACTCGCTCACCAGCTACACAAAAAATTTGCTAAGCGTCAAAAAATACACGCAAGCGGTTTTTTCGACATTGAAGGTGCTTTCAACAATGTCAACAAAAAAGCTATTGGCAAAGCACTTGGGGAAACCAATGTCGATGACAACCTGATAGGGTTCATCGGACAACTGCTAAGTAGCAGTAACATCAACTCCACGTAAGGAAAAAGTACCTTACGAGGGAGTACTCGCGGAGGCACCTTACATGGTGGAGTGCTACCATCCTTTCTATGGAACTTAGTGGTGGACAAACTCCTGTCAAAAATAGAAGCGACTGGCTGCAAAGTTGTAGCCTAGGCTAAAGATGTTGATATAGCAATATCGGACAAATGCGTTAACACCTTATCTGAAACACTAAACTTTGCCCTGGGTATTCTTACCAAGTGGAGCAAAGAGTGCGGTCTAAAGATTAATCCGCAGAAAACGTAATTTATGCTCTTCAAAAGAAGTAACCAAGTTCCACGATTTGTCCCACCTAAACTTGATGAGCTTTATGAGCTAAAGAAAGAAATGAGATAAAGGAATCGATCGACGTCTACACTGATGGGTCAAAACTGGATAGAAGAGTTGGCTGTAGTGTTTTCTCAGAACAGCTAGGCCTGAAGCTATATTTCTGGCTACCACACCACTGCAGTGTTTTTCAGGCGGAGGTTATGGTGATATACAAAGCAGTAGACTGGCTGACAAACCAGTAAATTTACATAAAAAATTTAGACATCTTTCTTGAAAATCAAGCTGCTATCCAGCGTGCATACCCTATCCAAAATTGTATTGGAATGCCACACACAACTGAACGTGATGTCGCTTCATTGTGAAGTGATTCTTTGCTTGGTGCCAGAGCATAGTGATAAACCGGGACACTGCGAAGCAGATGCCCTAGCGAGAGCTGGAACTAAGCTCCAGGAGTATACACGTATAACCTAAACCGACCAACATCTAGCCTTCATAAAGCTAGGATTTAAGCAGTATTATATGAAGGCTGCAAATAGGTCCTGCCTACGCGAAGAAAGCTCTAGAATAACCAGGCAAACTTGGCACGCACTGTGCTTCAAACTCACCAAACAGCTCCCCACCACAAGCCGTGAAACCTTGAGTTCCATCGTATGCGTACTGACAGGACACTGTCTGATTGGCAGACACAGACAGAAAGATTGGGTGCTCCTTTCAACGACTTCTGCTGAAGTTGCAGAAGTTGCCCAGCACTGTCCAGGAAACGCATGCGAACCTTAGGCTGGACAGCGTACGGAAGCATCTGATTCAAATATTAGCTGCGTAGCCAACTTCATCTAAATGGTTTTCGTTATCCCACAGGTTCAAGTGCCGAACAATCTTCTGTTGTATCACAATGGGCCTATCGTGGCCCAAGTGAGCCACCTTTGGAAAAAGGGTGCTGCCACTATAATCAAAAACCATCTTAGACAAAAGATGATAGATTTGCAAAATTGAGCTTGTCATAACGACAAATTGTCAGCCGCCTAGAATGTTCCATAGTAATGGTTTACAGAGCATTAAAAAACGTGGAACGCCACAGAACTGTCCAAAATATTCCCCGAGGTTAAAAAGTGAAAACGACAAAATGTACGCAGATCGAAACAAAATCCAAATTCCAAATGCCGACTTTCCAAGGATAGTACCAACATTTCGGTGTGAATAGTCAGAACGCTTGTTGTGCAAGCTGAACTATATGGCAGCATAGCCAGGAAGAAGTTCTGGTTATCGGAAAAAAATAAAAGGCTTTGCACGGAAACATTCAACCTGGAAAATGAAGCGTCGAAACGAAAAAAAAAATCGCATTGACCCTAGCGCCAGGAGATATGTTAGACCACCAAGAAGTAAATAATTCAACCCATGCTAAACTTCAACTGTTGTTCAGCACAAATGTGGCTCTTTAAATGTTTGTGGATGTTTTTCGTGGTTTTGTGTTGGACCAATACACCGCATGAATGAAAATTACCCAGAAAAGAATGAAGACATTATTGAAAACTGCATGTTGTCATGCAAGGCCGTAGCCAGAAAAATATTTCGGAGGAGGATGTGTGAGTATATTTTTTTGTTTTCAACGTTGGGAGTTGGAAATCTTCAAAAGATACCGATTAGCTCCTGCACCTCGGCATGCCGGGTTTTTACCGACTAAAACCACCTCCGTCTCCTCCAAACCTCTGTCATTATCAGTCTGTGTTAATAACACATAATAAAAATGTACATTCTAATGATATAAAATCATAACGTTTTACTTTACTCTCATGCATATTTGCACTGGGGCAACTAACTCACACATTTGGCATCCATTCACATATTAAATAACAGTTAGGCTCTTATTCTCTTTAAAGTTTAGAAGCATGGTGTAATTTCGTTTGGATATTGTTATCACTTCAAAAAATATAACAAGATTTCAAATTCTACTTTAGCTTACATACTGGAAATGAAAGAGTAGTTTAAGTGCAAATTGAACAATTTAAGAAATAAAATGTTTTCGACAATTTGTTTCATGAAATTAAGAGTTGAAAATTGCTGCGTTTCTAAAATTTTCCTCGAAAACCAAAAAAAATTGAATGCCATCTAGATCAACTCACCAACATAGCCAGCTATATGAGTAATAATAATAACAAACAATAATCATATAACAGAAAAGTAGACATTTTATTCTTTATTGTTGTCTTTCACGTCAACAAAATACCTTTAGAAATAATCGCATTCGCAACCAATCTTGAAGTTTTAAAAATATCTGGACCTTGCAGAAAACGGCTGCATGTACAATAAAGATGGCATGATTGTTTTCAAGCAATGTTAAAACAAGACTTGTGTTTTCTTCTCTGTTAAATCAAAATGATAATAAATTAACGTTAACAATAAAATAATATTAGGTTAGAACGACCCCACATGTAAATACAAACATAGACACTTTCTTCTTTCCAAAATATATTGGAAAGATTGCAAACGAAAACTAGTATGTACTTGTATTTTGTAACATTTTCATTAGCAGCTTTTTTTAATTTTTAGCATTGGCTGCTCCTGAAAAATGTTCCTGAATTATTTTTCAATCTTTTCGTATGTATGCTGATATCTAGATGAGACGTTTTTTATTTTTGTTTAGTTAGTCGTAAGACGGTCCGAGAAAGGTCAATACTGCGAATTGTCATATAAGAAGCAGGGTTATTTTAATTTCATTTTCAACCATATTAATATAAAATTAATGCAACTGTAGTCTTATAATATTTTAGACCAAAATTAAGTTAATTTTGTAAAATAAAAAATACTACAAAAGAAAATTTAATCTTCGAGCCATTTTTTCTGAGAATACGTCTATAACTTCCTTCGTATTGATGTGGATTTCACGATGAATTGATATTAATGCCAACCCAGTTAATCTTTCCTCACCAGTCGAGTTTCGGAGATACCCATTCAGACGTTTCATTGTCGAAAATGTTCTCTCAGGTGTGCAAGTCGTAACTGGTAATGTCGCCAATTTTTTTAAAAGTTTGTGAATATTTGGAAACAGTTTGTTATTGCACTCTCCAAGAGCTTCAATTACACAAATCGCACCATCTACTTCAGGCTGCTGTTGGCATTTTGTTTGCCAGAGCACAAATTAAGATTTGATAGCATCGCATACCAAAAATTTACTATAAATTTGGAAAAAACAAATTTCGAAACTGTAATCCTTCCCACCGCATTCTGAGGGTATGATATCTTCGAATCTTGATTTCAGCTGTTCAATAAAATCAACTTATAGTGGAATTACAATAGTAATTTTAAAAAAAGTTTCTGGATCTAGTGAATTTACATTTGGTCTTTGTTTAATTTCTTCGTCTACAGTTTTAAGCAGATTTTGAGCATTTTGGAATCACTGAATTCATATTTTTGGGTGGAAAATTGGAAGCAGTGGACATAAGTTATGAAGTTTGAATTAGAACCACTTTTGGGTTTTCAATGCATAAATGATTAAACATCCTCGGGCTCAGTTTTGAGACATATTTTTACCATTTACACCTTAATTTTATCTCACCAAAGTTTGGAAAATCATTAAAGTTCGCGAAATTTCTCCTAACATCCACGATTTTCCATACAAAAATCGAAACATAGTCGATCACAAATCCATTAGATTGTGTGCGGCTATTAAGTAGTTAGATGTGTCGCTGGCATGTGGGAAAAGTCATCGGTTAATATACAGGAGCACCCGGTTCAATTCGCGGAAACTCTATTTGTTTGAATTGCCAAACAAAATCTAGACAAGGCCAAACAAAATCTAGACAAGGCGATGTTAACATTTGACAAAATTTTGAAATCTCAGTACCCCAAATCTTGCGATGTGATTGAACAGTATGACTACTTTTAATCATGGGAAAATTTCGGGGGGGGGATCAAACCCTGGCTATCCCCCCTGGATACGGCCTTGTTGTCATGGGATGAGAAGTTTCAACAAGACAAAGACGCCAAAAATATGGCACGACACACAAGGAAATTTAAGGAGGACAGCAGCGTTGCCGTTTTAGATAACCTTTCGAACAACGAGTTTTAACTTGAATTCAATCGAGCACCTTCGGGGTGACATAAAACAAGCAGTAAGAAATCATGGAAACATGGGCCAAGCAATTGACGCCAAAAAAGAAACTTACATGCTGGAAACCATACAAGAAGCTGTGAAACAGATGAGTTTCCCGACACGTTTTTGATATGTTTTTGTAATATATTGTTTTTATTAGTTAACATAGTTGCTTACATTCTCATTATCTTTGGTTTTCCAAAACTGGTTTGTCTTCATTGACCTGATGCTACATCAGCTAACAATGTACCTTTTTCAGTTTACATTCGAACGGGTAAAAAAAACTAAATGGATTGAATTATATAGAAGAATTCATTCACCAATTGGGTTTACCTTAGTAAACTAGGAAGGGCTAAGTGTTTCTAATTATATGAATGCATCTGTATCTACTTATATTAAAAATCCACTGAAAATTGAAATTTTTATTTAATCAACCACCGCCCGTTCTACAGCATAGATTTAAATTAACCGGATTATCTGGACATAAGACCAGATAATCTTGTTAAAGAAATGTTTAATAAAATGTAGGGCTTACATCTGTTCATCGGCCGTTTAAGCACCATTTTTTATTGTAAACCGTATCAAAACAAAAGGATCGATTAAACATCATTGGCAGAATAAATTAAATTGATTTAATACATACTGTAAAACTGAGCTTTAAAATTTGAAGCAAACAATAAAATCGCTCACCCCATTGCTATTACTATTGTTTTCACAACTAGCGTCTTTTTCATCAACTTTTAAATATCCCGCTCCGCTTCATTTTACATTTTCTAGCATCAATGGTATAAACCACCTCCAGTAAAATGTAATTTCATGTTTTCTTTTTATATTGCACTCATCAACGCGAAGGGAAGAAACGGGCGAAAATAAAATGCTGATAACAAAACCCGTCTCGATTTAAATGGAAACTAATTTTCACAGCAACATAACTACCCCAAATTTAATTCAAGTTTTACCTGGAAACGTTCAACGAGTCTCACTTTATTATGAAAAGTACCTGAATGGAAAAATAGTAACAACTCAAATTTAGCGCATTTCTCCGTGAATAGGACGGCTTGCTTCTGTGTTGCTTTGGCGGTCCATGAAGTTCCAAGTTGGGCCTCTTCCTTATATAGTGAAATACGCCAAACACGTTGCCGCGACTCTGATACCGAATAATTCCCTTCAAAAAGTTGTCAATTTCCCTTTCTGTAGCAAGTTAGTCAAGTTGTAGCAATTTTGTGGGAACAGCTCCCAAATGAGTAACAAAATATGTAAATGAAAGTCTTCCCATTCCATTACGTTCCCAAGCAGCGGCAGATGTACGCCAAGGATTGGATAACAGAAGTGCTAGTAATCTTGGTCTTGGCTTGGCAATCGAAATATTTCTCGGGAGGAAACTTCTTAGCGGGAACAAGTCTGCACCCCGCTGTGCGTCCTGCGGCAGAGCAGTCTTTTTTTATTTGTGAAAGACAAAAGTGGGAACCAGGATAAGCGAGCAAATAACCCTCGCACTTATGCTGCAGAATAATTTCGGATGAGTGAACAGCAGCAGTGGACGTGAGCTGTACGGCCGGGTGGTGTTCGCAGGAATCATCCTGGAGAACTTAGAAGTTGGCGTTCGAAGGCATGAAGGAATTAAAATACAACAAAACATGGCAATTTGCATTTTAATATGTCATTTCGTCAAATAAAATTTTTCGCTTAAGACTATTTTCCACTTTCGGTTCCAGTTCGAATAACAAAGTTTTCCGAAACAAAAGTTAGTGGGAGACAATTTCTCTACGAAGAGAAAAACAAATAGAAAGGTGTTGGGATATGCAAGGGTAGTAGGAAGAGTTTTGGACTGATTTCCATACACTCATGCATCACTTCCTTTTGCCAATGTGGAGCCCTTTGAATTGAATTCCTTCGTGCAAACGTAGTGGAGGATATAGAATTGCAGGCAACTCAAAATGCTGGGCGCAGTGAAAGAATGAAAAGTTCAGCTTGAAACCATCTAGAAAATATTGAAATTGCTGGTGCGGCGAAGCCATCGAGCAGGGATGCTTTTGAAACAGATGGAATAGAGCAATGCATAGAGTACATTTTATGTGTTATTGTAGAATGTGGAAATATTCAGGCAAAATGTGTACAAAAAGTTTAAAAAATGTAGCACCCTATATACCGTGACCCTAATGATACGATATTTGACACCTAACTAAAAATATTACTAGAGAAAGAGAAGTGTTAAATTTTTTAAAAATATAGGTTTTTGAAATTCACCCAATTTTAAATAAACCCCAAAAACTAATTTATATCACATCATCAAAACTGAGTTTAAAATAAGTATTCATTGAGATGTGCAAAGCTTAATTCACCTGTAAAAATATTTCCATGCATTCATATATTACCAAAAGTCATACTCTTTACTGATTTAAATAAAATTAATAAGAAAACTACAAATAAATATTTAGTCTTCATACAAAATGTTATAATAATTTTGATAATCTACTTGAGCTAAGATGAATCGAAGAAGATGACCGATAATATATTGTTTAATTTTGCTAGGAGTATCAAATAAGTTCACTTTTTTTTTCAAAATGAAGATGAGTTTCCTTAAAGACAACGAGCACTTTACAGCTTAAAATCGCACGCCATTCAAGAGACGGCGTTCGTAGTATCCAAATTGAGATATTTTAAGTAAGCATCATTATTCAGTGGACAGCTATTAAAGTCTCAGTTATATCCATGCTATGGTTTCTTTTTTATTGTCGATTGAAACACACAATTTATGTTTATAAAGGAAAGTGAAAAAGTGAGTTTTGATCAACGATTATACATGTAAAAAAATCGAAGGTAAATAAGGAAGCTCATAAAATATCTGCTTCTGTGTGTGTATTTCTTTACGATTGGAAAAACGCCACCATTCTGCGTGTCGTAATATAAACAACGAAACTGGACGCTAATTTGGATAGTTATCGGCACAATAACAATTTCCACAATGCAAAATTACCTTAGATTATGCACGTTCTCCGAAGCCACATTATTTCCTGCTATCATAAAAACTATTGATTTTTCTAATTGATAGAAAACCTTGAATAAAAATCTGCTCCTCCAAAGCCTTCATTGCCACAAATACAAATTTTATTGAATAAAAAAATATTTTGATTTGAAAAAAAATTAGCATTTTTTTGTATTAAAAGCAGTTCTGCTGAATTTGTGTGTCTACGTACGTTCGTGGACACTTTTTTCTACGAGCATAACTCACGTAAACAAAGTCGTATCGACTTCTTTAAGGTATCAATTGAAGCGTCTTTGCAATCTTAAGAGCTGATTAGTTTTTGGGATACTTCGGTCAGGAGGGGTTGTTGTTTTGCCCCTTTGAAGGTCATTTATGTCATGCGTTATATCTCGCGAACTGTATGAAGGATTTTTATGGTTAAGGTGTCAATCGACGCGTATTAATATTTTGTGAATATGTAAAAAATTTAAAAAATTCGTTGGTGCCGTTTTTAAATTTAAGAAAAAAAGTGCAAAAATTAGGTTTTTTCTATAAACAATAAATTTTTAACCTGATTTACGGAACACAGTAATCAATTTTTATAAAAAATTTTATACTCCTACAGTTTTTGTAAAAACAAAAGCAACAGTTTTTCTCATGATAACAAGAAACATTAAATAAAAAATAAAAACTTATTAACAGTCATCATGATCTTCAAGGTCATTTCTTCCATTCACTAGATCTCACGAACCGGATATAATATTTTATTTATTTATTTATTTATTTACACCAAACAAGGCATCAAGTAAACAATACAAAATACATAAATAATTAATAAGTTAAAGTAAAGTAAATTAGTCTAATTAAAACTTAATCAGGCTTAGTTGGGGAGTGCGTGGTTATGATGACAATAGGGCCTTTGTCAGGTTACGTTTAAAGGACGATTTAGGGATACCCGGAGAATAGTGGTTACTAATTGTGTTGAATATTCTGCAACATCTATTTATCGGTTCATTATGACCATAGGCCGTGTGATGCCGATATTCTTTAAGCAGGGTTGTGTGTCGAGTACGTCGTTGTTTGTCATTAAATTTTATTCTATCAGCGAGGGCTACTATATTTACTGCGCCGCTGATAACGCCGAAGGTGAAACTGGCACTAATTAGTGTTTTTCTAGATGAAAGAGGCATTAAGTTTAGAAGGTCTAGTGTATATTTGTAGGAAGAAAGACTATGAAAGACACTCGGGTTGTAGAGGTCCCTCAAGGCAAAAAGCAAGAATTGTTTCTGGATAGATTCAAGTCTGTCGCTGTGGAGCACAAAAACGGGGTTCCAAATTATGCAAGCATATTCGATCAGGGGCCGCACGAAGGTGGTGTATAAGGACTTGGTAACCCAAACGTTTTTGAATTCTTTGGCTCGTCTCTTAATGAAGCCAAGCTGTTTATTAGTTTTTGATAGGACTTTGTCATATTGCAGATTGAACCGCAATTGGTTGTCTAAGACTACGCCGAGGTCAACGACATGATCAGCCCCGTTTAATACGATGTCGTTCAAGTAATAAGAATAGGTAGTAACTGCATTCTTACGGGAACATTGAGATAGAGCTTATTCTGACTACACCAGTGTGCAAGTGCATGAAACTTGGACTGGAGGAAGGCTGCATCCGATTGTGTTTTGATGCTGTAGTAAATTTTTAAGTCGTCAGCATAGAATAGGTGAGGTATGTTAGACAGTGTCGCAGATAGATCAGAAATGAATATATTAAACAACAGAGGGCCTAAATGACTGCCTTGCGGTACTCCGGTGGATGCAAAAACTCTTTTAGATAAGTGACCTTGGAATTTGACCATCTGAGTTCGGTCAAAGAGATAGGATTGTAGCCAATTGAGTAGGGAACCAGATACTCCAAAATTACGTACTTTACGTATTAGGGTTTGATGATCAACCCGGTCAAAAGCCTTACTAAAGTCTGTATAGGCCGCGTCAACTTGGTTTCCCTTTTCCATTTCACAGAGGACGTCAGAAACTAGGATCATGAGATTAGTGGAAGTCGACCTGCCTTTACGAAATCCATGCTGCTGTTCGTTAAGGAGAGGGTCTACGATGGGAGTGAGAATATCGCAAACTAGCTTCTCAAAGAGTTTGGGGATGACTGACAAAATAGCGATCCCTCGGTAGTTATCAACAGATCGCTTATCACCACTTTTATGAATAGGTATACGATGCGAGGATTTCCAGGAGGACGAAAAGACACCTAGAGACAGAGATCTATTGAAAATGAGGTGCAAAGGAGTGACAAGTTGGTATATGCAACGAACCAAGAAACCAGGAGGAAGTAAGTCTGGGCCGGGTCCTTTGTTGACTTTTAGCTCGTAAACAGCATTAATAATTGCCTCTTGAGACAAGACTATACTGTCGATGAGGGGCGTTGTGTTAGCTCCAATCGACGGTGTTGTCGACGAGACTATAGGCGGGCAGAAGGTCTCCTGAAAATGGTCGGCAAATAGGTTGCAAGTTTCAAGTGGAGAGGAGGATACAACATTCCCTTTGAACAAAGAAGCGGGATAGCCTGTCATTTTACGTTTTGTATTAACGAAATCAAAGAATTTTTTCGGATCATTTATAATGCTTTCATCAGTTACGTTGACGTAAACATCGTATGCTTGTCGGGATTTAGTGGAGAATTCATTCGATAGCTTATCGTGCATTTTCTTTAGATCCTCGTCGACGAAAATTCCATTTTGAATTTTCCTATATAGTCTGTTTCTTTGGTTTCTTAAGTGCCTTAAATCATGATCAAGCCAGGGTTCTGAGAGTTTGCTCCGTTTCTTTATCTTTGGTACAAATTTATTAATAGCATGAAAGATTAGCGTATAAAAAGAAGTTATAGATTCATGTAAATCTAACGACGAAAAGAAACTCGGCCAATGTATGATATCGAGAAAATTTTTAATGCTAATATAGTCAGCATTTAAGAAATCATATACAATTTCATTATTGTACGATTGGGTAAAGGGTACATTCGCAGTGGATAGTTCAACCGTCAAAGCTGAGTGATGGAGAGTGTTGGAGAAAAGATTCTCGGTGTCAATGGTTGGGCTAACCACCGCTTCGTCATAAAAGTTGGTGAAAATCAGATCTAACCATTTGACATTTTGGTTAGGAGTCGAAATAACTTGCTGCAAATCATTGCCATAAAACAAACTGATGAGATTAAAGTCAATGTCGCCAAGAATGTTGACTGGGAGGAGGTGACTATCACTGTCATCGGTGATAAAGCCAATATTCGGGCGATTGAAGTCACCAAATATGATAATTTTATCATCCACATTCAATGAAGCAATGACAGAAGATATTACGTCGCTCAATTCAGCCTTAAGGTGTCAGTCATCGTGTTTTAAAATTTTTGTGATTTTTTTAACATTTTAAAAATCCGTTTCAGCGGTTTTTTTAATATAATAGAAAAAAATGAGAAAACTTAGGGTTTTTTCAAAAAAAATATTTTTTCAACCTGATTTGCACAACACAGTAAAAAATGTTTATAAAATTTATACATTCTTGTCAGTTCTTAAAGACAAACCGGCAAAAAATTTCCATGATTATGAAAAAAATTCAATTAAAAATAAAAAATCATTCAAAGTTACCATATGAAAAGGGTTCTTCCGATTGGTATTACCTTATATCTTTTATTCTAAAGACTTTGTTGTGAAGTCAATCAAAGTTTTAAAATGTTTGGAAAATTTGAGCAGATTTTTAAAAGTTTTTGCATTTTTTTTAAAAAAAAAAGCAGCTTCAATTTTGAAAACCATCAAAGTTTCAATCAAATTTGCATTTGTGGTAATCAATCATCATCACCCATCCATCAAAAGCTTTACGTAATCAGTGGATGCTCCCGTAGATGATATGATTAATATTAACTCATTCCTGTTACTGCTATGAATACCTTTCATTATTATTATTGAAAGTAGTATTATTTTCTAAATTATTATTGTGTTCAATATTTTTAATGTTTATCTAGATATTACTGGGAAGTTGACCGTGTGGACCTCAAGGGTTGCACTTCGCGGCTTGTTTACACTTATTCCTATGAAATTTAGCTCCTCTAAATTTATTCAAAATTGATTGGATCTTGTAAATGCTATTAGGTTTTCATTGGTGCCTTAACGATACGAATTAAATATTTAGTTTACGAGATTTGGCGTATAACGTGATCTTAAACGATAAAAAATTTGTTGAAAATTTCGAAATGAATTTTCGGAGTGTTGAAAATTACATATACTGAGAAGGTATTTAATTCACAAATTTCAAGATGACGCGTGTCAGATTGTCTATTCTCTCACCACACGACATAAAGGTGCCACCAGAAAAGCACCTCATGAAGGTGAAGTCCATTTCCTTTATTGGAAAACGTTAATCTTGGTGTTTATAAATGGAGGTGGATGGAACCGTTGACCTTACATTACACAATTGTAATGGCCATAGGTAAGTAGATATCGGAAGAAAGAATCTTCACGAAACAGTTAATCCATTACGTTATTGAGTTACATTGGACGGCGGGAACTGTTACAGTGACGACGATGATTGCAAGTTGGAAAGATACGTTGTAGAAACGGCCTTCGCGCAAATAGGAAGAAACAGTGGAAGGATAAGAAGTGGCGGTAGTTCTCAGTGAGATGGGCCTAGATGTTGGTCAGGCTTATGAAAATGACAGAAATGTATCCCTTACCCTTGTATCTAATCTATGAGATAGTTAAAGCTCATAGGCTATTTACATTGTCTCAAAATTTGTATATATGATTGACGCGTTCAGAAATGTCTCCGACGGTTTACAATACGTTGAGATGGGTTTCTTTTCCAGATATTGATTTTGAACAGTTCTTGTCACTTAAATATGCATTAAAGCTCGTTAGCCTCAGGAATGTCATTATTTTCTATGAAAACCGAAGATAAAATTAACGAATGATGAATTTATTCCTTTCAACTCTAATTAAATTCGATGAAGATTTCTTACAGTCAAGAAAATCATGTTGGGAGCAATGTATTTGCTTGATAAATTGTGTCAATTTGATGTATTGCATTTGGCAACATCGATTTTTACTTTGTTTTGATTTGTGCTTTTGATTAAATTACATTCCGTAGGTAATTTGGAAAAATATGAAAATTTGCCAATAATGGTCAAAACCAAGAAAGGTGCCAAAGCTATTCATGACAGTACACTTTGGGGAAAATATTTGTCAGATATTGACTCCGACTCGTTGTCACTTCCCCGGGTATGAGCGTCATTTTAGTTAGAAATATCCACGACAAAAACTTCTTCACCTCTTTTAAGGCCAATCACAAGGTGACACTATCCATTTCAGGATTGAAAAGCAACGGATTGCTAACTGAATCCAAATAAGTTTATTACTAATATATTTTCTTCAATGGACAGCAATTTTTTGGTGTTTTCAGTTAGTTTTTGAGTATTTACTATATTGATGAAAGAAAATTGCTCATCTGTCCTCATCCTCAAACGACTGAAAACAGAACGATAACAAATATTGTTTTGTAAAACTATAAAAAATAAAAACATAATAAACAAAAGTATTACAGTTCAAATTTAAAAAGAATAGATCCAAAGGTAAAAGAAAGTTTTATTCATAATTATTTACAGTAATCAGAAACATAGCCTCCTGCTTCATATCCTGCACATTTAGATTGCACTTATCATTTACTCTAACTAAATCTATTCTGGCTATATTTGCCTACACAAAGGAAGCAAGAAGCATCGGTGTCGTATATTTTCAAGGAGAAAAATTCGTCACTTTCATCATCAGTGGCTGTTTTTTATATATGTGTCTTCCAACTCATTTTTATAGGATGGGGTTGAAATTAACTTTGACTTTCTTCGCTCTGTTTGAACCTTTTTTTCAAAGTCAGTACTGGGAAAATATCGAATGGAGTAGTTATTTTAACCCCTTTTGGTTAAAATGGATCCAAGCATTGTGCGCAAAAAGAAGACGGTCTTGCGTTCTTTGTCCGCTAATGCTTTCTGATCTGAAACAAAGTAGTATGCGTTAGAACAGGCATTTCAAAGCTATTTCTCCACTTAGACATTTTAGGTGTACGTTATCAAAAACATCAGCAATGTCGTAAACGCAGAGAATGCGCTCTTTTCCTCGAAGAAACTTTCGTATTTCTTCACTATAGTAAGTTTCTAGCGTGCTCATGAATTTTCAATCCATTGGTTGGACTTTATGATTGCAGTGTAGCGGAAGTGACACAAGTGTTAAGTGATTCTTTCTTGTCAATTATACGAGCTCTATATTCTTTGTATGACTATAATGTTCATCTTTAATCAGCAATAGTAAAGATTCTGGAGTAGAGGAAACTTATCTTATAAAATGTTTGTCTGTATCCATCCGGAAGGATGTGTTCTGCCAATGAAACCGTGTGGCGCATCCATCATATGAAAATTGGTCATATTTTTCCGTGGAAAAGCAATCATTGGATGCACGTAAATAGTAGCTGGACTCATGGATGCAACGATTGTTATTAGAAAACTTCAATAGAGTGCCCAGTTTCGTCGGCAGTGAATATTCTAGATTGAAGGTAAATTACACTAAAATTCTTGCATATTTTCCTTTTTGAACCCAAATGCTTTTAGATATGAAGTTACTGCTGGTTGCCTAACAGATAATCTACTATTATTTCTATAAAGTGAATCATTAATTTAATTTTGTACTGCTAGTTGGTAAGCGAGCCTAAGTATGTCCATTTTCTGGTTAACTTCCCAGTATATGGGAAGTTCTTGCAATCGCCTCGAAAATCGAAATTGAAATTTTCAACTTTTCTTTACGTTTTGAGGTCTATAGAGTATATATAAAATGTTTTTAGAAAGGGAGATGTATGTGTGTGTGTGTATGTACGTACGTACGTACGTTCGTGGACACTTTTTTCTACGAGCATAACTCACGTAAACAAAGTCGTATCGACTTTGTTAAGGTGTCAATCGAAGCTCAAGAGCTGATTAGTTTTTGGGAAACTTCGGTCGGGGGGTTTGCTGTTCCGCCCGTTTGAAGATCATTTCTGTCATGCGTTATATCTCGCGAACCTAACGTACGATTTCCTTGACCATGGTATCAATCGACGCGTATGAACATTTATGTAATTCTATCAAATTTTTAAAAAAATTCTTCGAGCTGTTTTTTATTTTTAAAAAAAAGTGCAAAAAATTGTGGTTTTTTTCAAAAACAATAAATTTTTAACCTTACTGTCAAGTCCAAGTAATCATATTTATATAATTTATATTCTCCAAACAGGTTTAATAAAAATGCCTTAAAATTTTTTTCTCATGATGACGAAGAAAATATCAAACAAAAAATAAAAAAATCATCAACGGTCATCATGATCTTCAAGGTCATTTCTGTCATGCGTTATATCTCGCAAACCAAACATAGGATATGCATCGTTTAGGTGTCAATCAACGCGTATTGAAATTTGTGTGAATCTCTCGAATTTTGAAAAAATCGTTGTAGTCATTTTTTAATTTAAGAAAAAAAGTGCAAAAAATTAGGTTTTTTCAAAAATAATAAATTTTTAACCTAATTTGCGAAACGTAGTAATCAATCTTTATAAAATTTATATACTCCAAACAATGTTTGTAAAAACATCATCAGAACTTTTTCTCATGATTACAAAAAAAAATCAATTAAAAAATAAAAAATCATTAACAGTCAGAATGACCTTGAAGGTCATTTCTGTCATTCACTATATCACACGAAAAAGATATAATACTTGCATCATTTTGATGTCAATAGCTGTGTTTTTACATCTTTGTGAAGTTTTCAACATTATAAAAAAAATTTCAGCCGTTTTTTTAATTTAATAGAAGCAAATGCGAAAAATTATAGTTTTTTTTCATAAACAATATTTTTTAACCTGATTTGCACAGCACAGTGATACCAGTTTATAAAATTTATACATTCTTATCCTTTTTTGAAGAGAAACCGGCGAAATTTTCTTCCATGATTATGAAAAAAACTAAATAAAAAATAAAAAAAATCATTCAAAGTTACCATGTAAAGAGGGTTCATACGAAGTCTATTACTTTATATCTTTTATTCTAAAATAATTGTTGTAAATTCAATCAAAGTTTTAAAATATTTGCATAGTTTGATCAAATTTTTAAAAGTTTTTACAGTCTTTTCATTAAAAAAAACTGCTTAAATTTTGAAAACCAACAAAATTTTTCAAGACCAAAAAGGCCTCCACCGATTGATCGGCGTGAATATTCAATCTGTCCTCATCGCCCAAAAACCTTACGTAATCAGTGGACCCTCCCGTAGACGATATGATTCATATTAACTCATTCCTGTTACTGCTATGAATACATCTCATTGTTGTAATGTTGTTGATGTTTATGTAGACATTACTGGGAAGTTGACCGTGTGGACCTCAAGGGTCGCACCTCGCGGGTTGTTTATTAACTGCTTCTTCTTTCGAAAGTTCTGCCTCATTGCTAAGTCTGAAAAGAGTTGTCCTCGATGCATTAAAAGATTTGCAGCGTAACCCATTTTTCGGCTAATTTTTAGGAAGTCATTCATTTGCCAACTATTCCTTTAGTATATTTAGACACAGAAGACATCTACATTAATAATTAAAGATCTTTGAAGTACCATATTTGAAAAGCAGATAATTATGTATATTTCAAATTATCTTCAGCTTGTGTATTCCATATAGGCAAGAAAAAAGTTGCATGAAATACGCAAAATAAAACAAAAAACACTGGTTTTAGGTAAAATAAATATCCTTGTTCACCAATACAGAATAGAACAGCAAACGCAATTGAAATTGGTTCAAAATTTGATAACAAAAGCTCACTTCTGCACGATATGTTATTTTCACCACAAAGCAAAAAATGAAGCAAATAGAACCAAACTGATAAATTTAATCGGCCACTTGTGTATGTATTTTTCAACAGCGCAAATATTCAAAATTGTATTCAGTTTTCCATATATACTGCATCTCATCTACTTTTATTAAAATGTTTGTTTTTAATGAAAATCTTCTATATCCAGAAACTGTTTGTTGACTACTATACATATATGACACGTTAGTTTCACAGGAAATTATCATTGAGATGCAAATTTACATTTACTGATTTAAATAATACCATCTCAAACAAACCACGCGTTAAATCTTCAAATCAATTTAACACTGTTTTGAGCCAAATTGAGATTTTTCTTTCCGGTCTAATAATTCAAATTTGGTTGTAGTTGTTCCGTCGAATTTTTTAGTTATCTGAATTTTTTCAAATAGTTTCTTTGATCAAACTTTCTTGTAATGTTTTCGAACACAGAAATCAATTTTTTGGTACGAATAACTGTTTAACTGCCATGTCTCAATCAAAGTTAATGCTTTTAACTGTATCTCTGATAGATAAAAACATTTAATATGTGAAATTTTGATATTTTTTGCATACGGCCAGTATTTCACTGAATGGATTTTCAACGACAAGCATCCAATTAAGTCTAAAACCATCTTTGTGCTTCTGAAATATGCGTGCATAATGTTTTCTCTATAAACAATCGTCAGGGAATTATCCCCTTGTGGTGGCAATAAACAACCACAAACAGCATTCATAATCTTCGAAAATGTTAATAACTTGACAAAATACGCAATGATGCCTGCTAAATTAATTTTCACAGTTAATCCCGTAGATTAAAACAAATCCTTGCCGGGATACCAGACGAATGAGAAGCAGCTCGATTTCTAGCTTGCAGACTTAAGCCCATATGATGAAACTACAATGTTTGCAGGATTGAAGGCGAAGCAAATTCGCTACGGTAAGCAAAACACAATGGTTGTATTCATTGCACGTAACAAAGGCATTCCACCCCTGTCAGGTACGTATCCTGGCCAGGAGCTACTACTGCAAGTGGTCGTTGCCGAGCCTAGTAATCGTCATGAAAACGTCATTAGACGCAATTGAAAAGCTATGCGACCAGAAGTTTTCCGCGCGGTCGTTGCTAGTATGTAAACGTTGAGTTGCTCCGAGTTGGCAAAGTTGGTTAAGGCCTACAAGTCAGCCGTGCAAGTTTATGCTAAGGAAATGCAGTGAAACAATAGCTGCTGCGACTTTCATGCTAATTTTACAAATAGCAAAGTACTCTGAAGTCAAGCATTATTCTGTGCTTATGGAATGTTTGAATGGTTGCTTAGAAGCTGAAAGGATCAGTTTTAAACGAAATAGGATTACAACATGAAAATGTTCACTAAACTACGAAAACAGTTTTTTCTGACCAGAATTGTTAACTAAAGGAGAGTAAAATTTATGAAATGAAGCTGATGGTAAATTCTAAAGTCATGGTGTACTTTTGCGTCAATTTTTGAAAGCAATTTTGGCTAGCTGACTAAAATTTGCAGAAATTATCTCAATTTTGCTTTTAAGATTTAATGATGTTAAGATTAAACAGCTCATCAATAACAATATTTTTATTTCATTTTGCGAAAACATCAATACACCATGCATTGAGACCCCGAAATTGTTTACAACGCGCAAGTAATATGTGTTGGTAATAACTTTTCATATTTTGCGGTAGAGGGATAGATGATTTTTATTTAAATTTTTATGATATTTGAAGGGAGAAATACATGTTAAATTTAAAAACAAACGCTGATTTCCGATTGATTTAAAAAATATATGTTGTTTATTCAGAAGATTTCCAACATGGAATCCTTAAAGTACCCGTCTCAAACTACTTGAAAATATTTTTTTTCATAATTTTTCAACACAAAATGGCGGCGATGCGAGCGAATGAAACAAACACCTCAAAAAATGCCTCGTACAACTTAACGGCATTTCCAGAGATCCTGCAACATTCAGAAGAAGAAAAATATGGAAATGAGATGTATAGCTCATAGGTTGACCAATGAAATTTATAAAAAATTGATATTTTTAAATTAATTTTAGATTGAACAAAAAAATCGCGTTTTAAACATAAATAAACAAATAATTTCTCAAAAACTACAAAAACATGTAGGTTCAACGAGTAGATAATACTCTTTTGTAGATGTGGTGTAAATTTTCGGATCGGTTCAATATTTTTTGAAATATTTTGTACGGAAGTTGAAAAAGTATTACTTTGAGAAAAACGCGCTTAAAGTTTGCAGTAGATAAAAACCATTGTTTATTAGTTTGTATTATAACTTACTCGTTAGTCGATAATTGCAGGTCCTATTTCTTTAGAATTTCAGATTTATAAGAATATGGTAGGGATACAAAATTAGAGAACCGCACATAGCGCCGGAGAGAAAGTAGGCAGGCACCGTGCTTGCCCTGATGGAGAACGCCGCGCTGTCTATAACGGACTATAACTCGAAAAGTTATACGAATATCGCTTCGAAATTGTTTTTGTCGTATTCTTAGAATATTTGGAAAATTCTAATGTAAAAGAAAAATACGATTTTTTTTTGTGCAGTTACATATATTTCCCCCTGAACACAACTTACAAAATTATCAAACAATACTTGCCATTACTTTTACAATTTTTTTATAACTAAATACCATAGAACCATGCATTGGTTTCAAAAACTATTTTATAGATGAATGTTTTGGCACCATATGTTACGTTCATCCTTTATTACGGCTAGAATGTTTTCAGTGTTTAAAGAGGCTACCTATCGAGTTGATTTGAATTCACAAGCCTCTTCGACCAGAGATTTTGTGCTGAGTTGTTGCGGATAATTTTATTACACTTTTTTTTCTACCAAAACGGTAACCAATTTAAATTGCATCGTTACACTTTCAAATAATCGCATTGGCAGTTCAGGTGATCGAGCGAGGATCTGATTGGACAAATTTACTGATAACCATATACGGGCATAAAAGACGAGATAAATGTTTGGACTCGTGACGCTAGCAAGAGTGATAGGGGATGAATTCAGAGGTAGCGAGCAATTCAGCTTGAATCGGTTTGGTGGGCTTGGCGCATTGTCCACAGAGACAAGCAGAGAAGCTGCACGCTCAGGACGCAGTGAATTGGTGATCAATCTAGGATTGCCGAAGGAAGTGATCATCGATCGAGTACGTGCACGATGGGTTCATTTATCCAGCGGCCGAGTTTATAACGTCGGCTTTAACTAGCCGAAGACGCCCTTCAAAAGCAACGTAACTGGTGAAGCACTCGTTCAACAAGGAGATGACTGATCTGCGAGGCAGCACGCAAGTGGTGTTTACGTCATCGGCGTAATAAAAAGTGTGAAGTGCTCCGAAATTCGGATAGTTCGTGCGGCACCGTTGCGGAACCGCAAATTTGCGTCGTGATTTAGTCTGTTCCTGCTGGACGTATTTGCAACAGTGAAATACCGCAATTGCCGATGCAACAATTGTAAATAAGGAATACATTCTGGCTATCATAAGTGCTGTCCAGCCGTTTGGTTGTTTAGCGCAGCCGAGAACGTTCGTCATGCAGATAAAACAACAATCAGCAGTGGAGATGCATTTGACACTCTTATCAAATTAATGACGAGGTCATAAATAACAAAAACCGGTTTATAACATCACATAACAATTCAAATAAAAATCAATATGCAACCACATTATTAACAATTAAATTAAAGTTCCTTTCTTATTCGAAAATCAAATAATAAATAAATATATACACGTACATATATAAATATATTTTAAATAAATAGGAAAATGGAAAAGAAAAAAAGAAGTGAGTGTAATATAGTATGAAGTGATTTTTGATTGTTTTCTCCCTCGCGTGATCGCGATCGAAATGTGGTTGGGATTCTTCCTTTTTCGTGTTTAGCCCACGACCCGGTGAGCTAGCCGGTTTCAAATTTTTACTCTACGATTACCATTATGCGGCCACAGTTGGTGGGTGCTCCACACGAGGCCTCCTCTCGGCAATCATCTTTCATGTGACGTCCAAATTGGCGGGGCACATGGATGATGATTGGCTGGGAGGGAGGTGTGGTAGTGAGAGCACGCAACAGAGTGACTAAACATAACTCCACGCTGAGCCCCCAAAGACGCTGCAAAAGTTGCCATAACTGGAGGTATGACGACATCAAGATGCGTATTTATTTGTGGACTCTTTTCGCAATATGGGTGAAAAACACAGCCAATAAGTTCACACCCCCCCTATAGGTGGTCGTCACAGTGACATAAAGGAGGCCTAAGACATCCCTGGGACCCGGTTCCCGTGGTACCAGATTGACCCCTGTTAAGATTTCGTGGACTTAAGCCCACTTTGATTGCGTGCGACTGCCGACACTAGACCGATCACCAACCTAAGATACGCGGAAACAGCAATCCGCGATTCGCTTGAATCGTCTAAGGACATTCAAATTAAAAAAAAAATTATGCAAAACTTCCATTCGAAGCGAAAATTACTCAAGGCTAAGAAAAACCTTCTCAAGGAATAAAAGTCACTCACTATTAGTGACTATCTTTGAATTTACGAGTATAACCACTTTATTGAAGCTCTCAGAGGAGAGTTTGAAATTTTCATATTGACATTTAATAGAAGATTGAACGTATAATATTAATAAAGGAAGTAAAAGAGAGCAATGAGTATTTTTTAGAGGCATGGATGTTTCAAACAAATATAACATAGATAAACTATTGAACTTAGTAATTTTTTTGCTTTGGTAGCTTCACCATTATGTAGCACTTAGCTAATACAGCCAAAAAATTGTCAATTTGAATAATTGATTTATGTTTTCTTTGCTTGAAAATTTTAATGCATTTACAAAGACATCCTAATAGCTTATAGTTGTTCATAAAACATATAAAGGTCAAAATATATTTTGTATTGCAAATAATTAAATGGTTGCAATTCCAAACACCTAGCTAGTAACTTTCAAAAGAGCATCTGTAACTCCCGTGAAATCATTTTGGACGTCTCATTATAAAAAAAAATACATTTCGAGCATTTTTTGTGCGAAGTCTGACAAGATCAAATCTTTGTCAATTTTCTCAAGAACTTCGAATTCCATAGACAACATTTATAGTTCTCATATGACATCAGTGATTTCGAATAAATGCTAATAAGTTGAAATTTAAGAAACATCTTTATCCCTAAGCAACAGTCACAGGAGGAATGAGAAACATTCAAAGAGCGATTAATTGTTCTTGTATTTCACTGGAAAGTTCTGTTTCAAAGTCAAAAATTTGAATTTCATTAACAGTAGAAAATTTACCTGGGTCAAGCAGAAAAATTGGACCCAAGGACTCTGAACTTGAGCAAAAGATAAAGTAGCTCTACGAAAAACACCAAAATATTTCGGAGCGTCTTGTGGCTAGCAAACACAATACCTCTCAAGTAACGGTGCATAAGATGCTGGCAAGTGTTAGACTTCGTACCTTCAAGGTCCAAAAAAACTTCTGACCGAGACAAATATAAAGAAGCGATATCAAAGTTGTATGAGATTTTTTTTTACAAAATTCAAATATTGCGTCATGAAAAAGACGTTGCCAGCTTAGCTCAAATTCCAGGATAAGAATTTTATGTAGCAAAATCAATAAGGAGGTATCCCTGAAAAAGTAAAAGACAAGAAGGTCTCAAAACATTTCATAATTTTTTAGTTTGGCAAGCCATTTTCTCTTGTGGTCGCAATAGTTAGGAGGAGTTAGGAGTTAGTTAGGAGTTAATCAGTCAGGGAACTTTAAATGGAGATATTTTTTTCACAGAGTGTGTTTGAAAAAAAAAGACTATTGCTTTATTTGATATTTTACGCTCCTACATCCTTTTTCTGGCCAGAATTTGTGACTTGCCATTACAGCCGCCAAGAAATTGAAATGTACACGGAGCTCTTAAGGACCACAATTCACCAATCTGCCCAGAACTCCGCCGTAAAGAAAATTATTGGGCTCTTATGAAAAGGACTTTGAAGGGCACAAAATCGAAGACCATCACAGTTCATCGAAAATGGCGACAGACTTCAAATGTTTTCAACGAAAAGGATGTGGAAGCCTTGACGGTGGGACGCAAAGCAAAAGTCCGTGGATTTTTTAAAACGAAAGTACGTACGTACCAGTGGCGAGACGTTCATATAAGCCGATTCTCATCGGCTTCCCTTTCCAAGTATGCTCCAAAAATGTTTAACATTTCATTTTTATAAGGGAATGAAGTGTTTATTTACTTATATGCATCACTCTAAACATGCACAATCGTTCCACTTGATCTCTGTGTTTATTCTATCACATTCCATTCTTTTCATTCTACACATCCTCATAGTTCCATAATAGCCAGCAAAGCGATCAACATCTGTAAGAGTTGCAGCAAAGCTTTCCGCGTCTCGAATTCATCAATAATTTATGGTGCCGTGGGCATTCAACTCCCGTTTGTTGGAATGGCAGCTCGGTTTTCCTCAATAGGATAAGGAAACAAATCAAAAAGCCGGTAGCGTTCCCGGCTTGCGAATCAGCTGTGAAAACTGATGCTAGAAAATCATCGAAAACTCCCAACTAGAAATACATATTGTTGCAATAGTCTGTGTGTATATACCTTGAAATTCGCGTAAGCTCCACTAGTAAGCTACAGAACGTGAAAACAGTTTATTGTTATTTGATTGTTTTTGTGAAAGTGGTAAAGTGTTATTTTCAACTTATTGCAGATTTTCTTGTGGGTGATATTTCATAACTGATCGTAATTTAAAATGAATGCAATAGAAAGAATGATTTCGGTAGTATTTCTCTATATGCTCATAATCTACTGCTTTGTCTATTAAGGGTCCATGTCTCCCAAATAGTAAGCGGCTTACCCATAGTAATTTTTCACCCCTCGCCACTGGTACGTACATACATACATCACAAAGAACAAGTTGTGAGGTGCGACAAATGAGTTCGTCACAAACATATTTCAAGTAATACATACATCATGTTAAAATAGAAATTATAATACTCTAAATAATGATAATGACTATAACTTATTAAAGTGACTGAAATGGTATGCATTGTTTCATTCCCTTATTCATTTAAAACATTTTTTCTTTATTGTTTAAATTAATAAATCTTCAGTTACAAATAAACAATATACTTTTCATTGATATGAACAACAAAATGTCTGTTAAAGTGTCAATTGTTACAAGCAAAAATCAGCTTGAAAGCTGTTGCTGACATTTTTACAAATGCTGGTTTAGGGAAATAAAAACCGGCTCATACATTTTTCCGGGAAATGAAAAGTACTTAATGAAATAAATTTCTACATTGGAAAAGAAGTAATACTTCCTGCTACGACAGTGAAAGTAATATTTAATTCGGTCCTATTTCTAAGCCACCATTCACTTCTTTGCTCAGTCTGTAAATTGATTGTACGTTTGAGGATCCAAAGGAGTTGTCCGTGTTTTGTTTGTAATATCGTTGCCGTTAAACTGGTCAACTTCGATTCTTTGGAAACGATTTCTTTTTCTTTGATACAGATACACTGGTGTCTTATCTTTCAACCACTCATTCAAAAGACGATTCTACGTCAAGCAAAGCAAAATCACCGCAAAATACTCGATGTTATCCTTTTTTCCATATGCTGTTAGTAAATTGGCCAGATATGTAGATAGATGAACGATCTTCTTTCGCATAAGTTTCTCAGTTTGAAGATAATAATTTATGCCGATCCTACTTACTTTATAGTTTAATAAAACCCTTGATCCGTTTTAGTTTTCAGAACTTTGTGTATATCTAATATCTTTTACAAGTTTTTCAGTTTTTAGAAAATCAAAAATTACTACTACTCTCCAATTTTTGAAGGCGTTCAACATTTTCAAAGACATTCCAGCTTTTAATTGCATTTACATGAACGTTAAATATGTTGAAATACAGATAAGTCTCCTCTGTAATGCAACTTATAATTATTTCAAAAATTAGTTGCTTCATTTCCAGGAAGGAATTTATAAGAAAATTATTCGGATATCCACGAATCTTTGTTTGAATTTAAAAGGTTATTAGATGGATTTGGTTTGACTTTAAGTCTTCTCAATTAATGATACCATTTTACGAAAACATCCTTTTCCATTTGATTGTAAGGAATATTGACAGTATTTATTTGCACGGTCGAATTCCTTCAATTGCAGCTATCTTTCTATTAAATAATAAAAAAAACGTGTTTTGCTAGCAAGTTTGTATTTCGAAGTAAAGTATGCAGATAACATATTCATGCTTCGAGACAATCAGTGAAAAGAATTTCACAATAAACCCCTTACTGACTATTTCATTGAAAAAATATTCAAATATAGAATAAATCCATAATTATACCTCCTCGTCAACTAGGCATAGTATAACAGCTACCGAATTTCTTTGTTAATCGCTCAACTATTCGCATATGAAAAAGCAATCACACAATTGTTACAATAATGCTAGCTAATAAGCATAAGGGAAACTTGTCATCACCCTAAGATTGGCCATAATTTAGGACAATGTGTAAAGGACATTGTAAAAATCTGTGCGCCCGCAGCAATAATCCATTATCACTGTGACTACCAAATGAAATCCAATCCCCTTTTCATTGTGCGTTGTAAGTATCCTGGTCGTGTTTGACAAACCCTTGCGTTAATAACGAAAATATTATTTCAGCGCAAGAAAATGTTAACACTACATTTGCAAGCCCAACTATGACAGAACATAAAGAATGAATGGCAGTAATGTGACCCTCCAACTGAAAAAAAGAATCTATAGCTAAGGGTTTTTTGGCTACTATATTTTATATTCAATGTAGCTGCTCGTTGCACATCCTTTTTGGTGGTAACAAATTACCCAGATAGGTAACGTCGACTAAAATTATAGATTTGACGAAACCGGTAGGAATAGTGTAAGGGTATAATGAAGAAAGAGGGTTACATTTTGAGGGGTGCGTTTGACAATTTGGGCACAGCTACGAGCAAAACGAATCGAAAGGACATCTGCGGAATGGTCCAATTTAAGATCATTTTACCCATTTCCCTAGGAACGTTTATATGTGATGTGGACGCACTCGTGTGTGACATCTTCTGTGTGAACTTAAACAGGAATATGTGAGCAAATATGGCAAACATTTGGTGGTAGTGTAATATGAAACAATTTAGTTGCTATTCTATGCGGAAACATTGAGGAAAAATCTATGAAAAACCAGCTCAATTGCAATCTTCAGGCGCATTACTTAATATTTATTTTTTATTTGAAACCATGTCGCAAATTTTCAGCTATACACCGAACTTGAAGAGGAAGAGTTTGTCAGAATGATGGCAACCATTTGATTTTCCATTTCCCCGGATTCCCTTAAAATATGTCAACTATATGCTAGGCAGCCAAATAGCTAAAACGACCAAACGTGATATATAGTACAGTGAGAATTTTGCAGGCGTTACAACATTTGAATCATATGTGAGTTCGATTGTGTGGAAAGTGAGTGAAGCTAAGAGAGAAAATTGCACAGGGACGCATAAAAAAGTCGGCAAGGAAGACAAGCACAAAAACATATAAGAATGGACTGCTATAGCTCTATGTCAAAGACGAAAGGATCAACGACGAGGTTGTAGAATCAAAATTTCATGCATGAATTCAGACCTTTATTAACCTGATTGCAGTAAATATTTGACGTGCTGGTTGAATTTTCCCCTTGATGTCATCTTATGTGATCAGCATTTTTTTTTCTATCTGAACGAGATACGGAGTTTGTGATAGAAAACAACGGGTACGAATTGATTGGCTTGGATTTATTTAATTCCCATTGTAGGCCAGGCCTGAGAACGACAGAAAAAAAAGAATTCTGCAATGAAAGACTAATGCTAAGTCCTTTTTGTGTGTTATATTAGAAGCAAATGGATTTGAGTAGATTGTTTGATAACTTATCAATAAGTTTGAACCTAGTGGATTGAGTTTAATGGAAAATTGAATGAGACATACAAAGCAATATGTTTCTGGTCAATAGTTGATTTGATTATGATATTTTCCTTAAAGACTTTGCACTATTTTTTCCATAGTAATATAGCTGAAATTTTTAACTCGCCAATATGTCGTAAGGAAGGAAAACTTACAAGGATATATGCTCGGAAGGCTAATCATACTATTCAACTAGAATATGTTCACTCAGTTTATGCTATGGGATGTAATATGAAATCGATGAAAAGAAACAAGCCGCGAGGTGCGACCCTTGAGGTCCACACGGTCAACTTTCCAGTCATATCTACATAAACATCAACAACATTACAACAATGAGAGGTATTCATAGCAGTAACAGGAATGAGTTAATATGAATCATATCGTCTACGGGAGGGTCCATTGATTACGTAAGGTTTTTGGTCGATGAAGACAGATTGAATATTCACGCGGGTCAATCGGTGGGGGCCTTTTTGGTCTTGAAAAATTTTGTATATGCAGTCAAAAATATGTTCAATTGCATGTAAAAAGTAAAATGTATTACAAATGATGATGGTTATTGAAATCTTACGATAACTAAAGAATGAATCTACTAAAAACTACAATTTTTTATTCGATGAGAGCATATGATCTTGCAAAGTATTGACTATAAAACACATCACCAATCAAAGCGTTGATTACCACAAATACAAATTTGATTGAAATTTTGATGGTTTTCAAAATTTAAGAAGAAACTAATAAAAATCTGCTCAAATTATGCAATTATTTTAAAACTTTGATTGAATTTACAACAATTTTTTAGAATAAAAGATATAAAGTGTTATCATTCGTATCAACCCTCTTTACATGGTAACTTTGAATGATTTTTTATTTTTAATTTAGTTTTTTTCATAATCATGGAAAAAAAATTTGCTGGTTTCTCTTTAAAAACTGATAGGAATGTATAAATTTTATAAACTTATATCACTGTGCTGTGTAAATCAAGTTAAAAAAATATTTTTTATGAAAAAAACCATAATTTTTCGCATTTTCTTCTATTAAATTAAAAAACGGCTGATACGAATTTTTATAATGTTAAAAACTCCGCAAAGATGTTAATATACGTCAACTGACACCATATTGATGCAAAAATTATATCTGGTTCGTGCTATATAGTTAATGATAAAAATGACCTTGAAGGTCATGATGACTTTTAATGATTTTTAATTTTCACTTCCCAGTATATGGGAAGTTCTTGTAATCGCCTCGAAAATCGAAATTGAAATTTTCGACTTTTCTTTACGTTTTGAGGTCTATAGAGTATATATAAAGTGTTTTTAAAAAGAAGTATGTATGTGTGTGTGTATGTACTTACGTACGTACGTACGTGCGTTCGCGAGCAGTTTTTCTACGAGCATAACTCACGTAAACAAAGTCTTATCGACTTTGTTGAGGTGTCAATCGAAGCGTCTTTGCAATTTTAAGAGCTGATTAGTTTTTGGGACACTTCGGTCGGGGGAGTTTGCTGTTTTCACCCCTTGAAGGTCAACCATGTTATGCGCTATATCTCACGAACCAAACATGCGATTTTCATCATAAAGGTGTCAATCGACGGGTATTAACATTTTTATTAATCAATCAAATTTTTCAAAAAATCGTTGGATCCGTTTTTTAATTTTTTTAAAAAAAGTGCAAAAAATTAGGTTTTTTTTTTAAAAACATAATATTTTTAACCTGATTTTCAAACCTAAGTAATCAATGTTTATATTATTTATATACTCCAAATGGTTTTTGTAAAGAAATCAGCAAAATTTTTTTTCATGCTTACAAAAAAAATTAATAAAAAATAAAAAATCATTAAACGTTCAAGGTCATTTACGTCATTCATTATATCTCGAGAACCAAATATAGTCTTTCCATCATAAAAATGTCAATCGACGCGTATCAACATCTTTATGATGTTTTTAAAAAAAAAAATTTAAAAAAATTATTAAAGTGTTTTTTACGATTTATTAAATTTTTTTTAGAAAAGTAGTGTTTTTTTCATAAAAAATTCAATTTTTAACCTGATTTGCACATCGTAATAATGAATGTTTATAGAATTTATAAATTTTTATCAATTTTTGAAGAGAAACCAGCAAAAACTTTTCTCATAATTACAACCAAATTAAATAAAAAATAAACAAGCCGCGAGGTGCGACCCTTGAGGTCCACACGGTCAACTTCCCAGTAATATCTACATAAATATTAAAAATATTGAACAAAAAGAGTATCTATGAAACTAATACTACCTTAAATAATAATAATGAGAGGTGCTCATAACAGTAATTGAACTGAGTTAATATCGAGCGTCCATTGATTACGTAAAGCATTTGTTGGTGGGGGATGTATTGGTTTGATTGAATATTCGCGCGGATCAATCGGAAGGGGCAGGCTACAAAGCCTGTTTTACGTTATTTGTTATTTTTATATCGATGCTTGAAGGACAAAAGAGCGCTAGCAAAAATGAATGCGCTTTTTGTTATTAGGCCCACTGAAATCACTGAAGATTTTCTCGAGAGGTGGACATTTTGAATAGTTTTGTTCAAAATTGCCGTGACCGTTTTTCTACGATTTTACATCAATGAGACTAATAATTATTTCTTATTTTCAATTGATCTTGAAAACATTGAATATGTCAATAATCCGTTTAATTGCATGTAAAAAGTAAAATGTTTTACACATAATGATGGAGGAAGTAATTGAAATCTTACGATCACTAAAGCGTTGATTAGCTCGAAAGCAAATTTGATTGAAATTTTGTTGGTTTTCAAAATTTAAGCAGTTTTCTTATAAAATTAAAACACGGTGAAAATTACTCAAAATCTGCTCAAATTATGCAAATATTATAAAACTTTGTTTGACTTTATAACAAAGTCTTTAGAACAAAATATATAAACCCTTTTTGCATGGTAACTTTGAATGATTTTTTTGTTTGTTTTTTTTCAAAATCATGCAAATTTGCTGGTTTCTCTTCAAAAACTGATAGCAATCTATAAATTTTATAGATAATTATTATTGAGCTGTGTAAATCAGGTTAAAAATTTATTTTTTATGAAAGAAATCCTAATTTTTCGGATTTTCTTGTATTAAATTCAAAAAACGGCTGAAACGATTTTTTTAATAAAGTTCAAAACAGCACAAAAATGTAAGTACACATCAATTGACACCTTAATGATGCAAATATCATATTTGGCTGATAAGATATATTGAATGATAGAAATGACCTTGAAAATCATGATGACTTTTAATGACTTTTAATTTTTAATTTAATTTTTTACGTAGTTATGAATAAAAATTTTGCTGCTTTTCTTACAAAAACTATTTGGAGTATATAAATTTTATATACATAAATTACTGCGTTTTGCAAATCAGGTTAAAAACTTTTTGTTTATGGAAAAAAACCTAATTTTTAGTTTTTTTTTTAATAAATTAAAAAACGGTTCCAAAGATTTTTTTAAAAATTTGACAAAATCACACAATTGTTAATACGCGTCGATTGACACCTTAACTTTGCAAATCGTATGTTTGGTTCCGGAGATATAACGCATGACAGAAATGACCTTCAAAGGGTCAAAACAACAAACCTCCCTGACCGAAGTTTTCCAAAAACTAATCAGCTCTTAAAGTTGCATGACACCTTAACGAAGTCGATACGACGTTATTTACGTGAGTTATGCTCGTAGAAAAAACTGTCCACGAACGCACGTACGTACGTACACACACACACACACACACACACACACATACATACTTCTTTCTAAAAACACTTAAAATACACTCTATAGACCTCAAAACGTAAAGATATGTTGAAAATTTCAATTTCGATTTTCGAGGCGATTACAAGAACTTCCCATTTACTGGGAAGTTAAAAATCATTCAAAGTCACCATGTAAAAAGCGTTTATTCGAATCATTATACCTTAAATCTCTTATTCGAAAGACATTTTTGTATAGTCAATCAAAGTTTATTAATATTTGCAAAATTTGAGCAGATTTACAATAGTCTTCACAGCACCATGTTTAACTTTAATGAAAAAACTGCTTTGTAACCTGTCCCCCCTCCGATTGATCCGCGTGAATAATCAATCAAACCAATGCACCAAAATCCTTACGTAATCAATTGACGCTCGCGTAGATGGTATGATTAATGCTAAGTCATTCCAATAACTTTTACGAGAAGTACATTTTTATTATTTGAAGTAGTATTATTTCCATAACTTTTATTGTGTTTAATATTTTTAATATCTATGTAGATATTACTGGGAAGTTGACCGTGTGGACCTCAAGGGTCGCACCTCACGGCTTGTTAATTTAATTTTTTACGTTATCACGAGAAATAGTTTTGATAAAGTTTCTGTGAACATTGTTTGGAGTATATAAATTTTATAAACATTGATTACTTGAACTTGAAAATAAGGTTATAAATTTATTGTTTTTATAAAAAACAACAATTTTTTTGCACTTTTATTTAAAAATTAAAAAACGGCTACAAAAGTTTTTTTGAGAAACATGATGGAATTACATAAATGTCAATACGCGTCGATTGACACCTTGTTCAAAAATATCGTACGTTGGGTTCGCGAGATATAACGCATGACAGAAATGACCTTCAGACGGGCAAAACAGCAAACCCCTCCGACCGAAGTTTCCCAAAATCTAATCAGCTCTTAAGATTGCAAAGACGCTTCGATTGACACCTTAACAAAGTCGATACGACTTTGTTTACGTGAGCTATGCTCGCAGAAAAAAGTGTCCACGAACGCACATACGTACGTACGTACATACACACACACATACATTTCCCTTTCTAAAAACACTTTATATATACTCTATAGACCTCAAAACGTAAAGAAATGTTGAAAATTTCAATTTCGATTTTCGAGGCGATTACAAGAACTTCCCATATACTGGGAAGTTAATAATATCAAACATACGCAAACTCTTAAAAAGGTTACAAATCTTGGCTTTAATTCGTATTTGTGACAAGAAAGTAGATAAAAACAACTAGCATTCAAATACCCACTCTTCAATTTAAAAAAAAATTAGTTGAGTCAATCGTAGCACCTCCGATTCTCATGAAATTGTTTTCGTGTTTGCTATATTCATTCATTCGTAATGTGCAATTAATTTTTTAAAGCCCAAATTTGAAATTCGTAGAAAAAAATATAGAAAACAAATTATATTTGGTTTTTCAAGCCAAAATATGGCTTAAGGCGTACTGAAGCCACTTGATACCGTAAAAAAATAAGTTTTTTGCTGTTATAGTATCTCAAGAAATCTTTTGAAAAATGAGGATGTTGTCAAGACGAAACCCATTTTAAGACGTTAATATTAGTGCGTGGACAGCTGTTTTTAGCGAGTATAGCAATCAAAACAGTTAAACACGCTGCGAAACGCACATGCGATGAAATCTATTTTTTCTCAAAGAAACATGGCGGTGCGCCAGCAGGAAAAGGGGTCCAGGGATCCAGCTGTATCAAATCGTTTTACGCAGGATCTTTTTTAGGAGCAAACACATAAAACACAGGTGAATTATTCACATGAATTTATTAGCTTGAAAATTTCTTAACATTTTGTTTCTGGCATTGACCACCGCGACTGCGTCTTAGGAAGGGCATCCTGTCAATCCAAATTTGCACCAGTTTTTCCAGAATAGCTGACTTTATTTTGCCAATAACACGTCGAATGTTGGCTTCTAAGTCATCAATAGCTGCTGGTCTAGAAGAATAGACGAATGAGTTGATGTACTTCCACGAAAAATAGTCTAATGGAGCCAAATCACAAGATGTTGGTGGCGTGTTCAAAGGTCAATTTCTTGAGATGATTCGTTCACCAAATGTTGGACTCAATAAACTAATGGTTTCTCGCATTACATGGCATGTTGCGCTATCTTGTTGAAACCATTTGTGTCTCAGATATACGTTCTCAATGTTACGAATCACAAAATTATGAACAATTTATCGGTAGCGATCGCCATGAACGGTTGGTTCCGTCTTCAAATTTGAAAACAAGGACAAATAATGACGTCGGCATGCAAATCACGGCATACAGTGACTTATTTGGGATGTAATGGGGCTTCGAAAATCCCTTGAAGATAAGCCTTATACCAAAAATGGCAGTTATGATTATTCACGAACTCATTAAGCGACAAATGATTCTCATCACTGAAAATGATTTGAACTCATTCTGTACCCATATAGGGGTCGTGTTGGATCAACATTGTCTATTAGAGTATACCTACGTGGACATAAATTTTTCCATCGCTTTACGTATGAGCTGCTTAGGTAGACCACTATTAGCACTATAATTGGGATTGGCGCACTGAACGTGAATTTCGGAAATAAATTTCCACTATTTCGAACATCATACACTAGAAACTCAAAACTTATTATCGTTGAAGCAAAAACAGCACTTTCCATAAAGAGTGCAAAATATGTATATTTGAAAAGCATTTCGCCTTTGGGAAACATTTAAAGATGTGCTTACAAAATCTGGTGAAAACAGAATATGATCATTGCCAAGAAAAAACAAAATGAACACGAAAAGAAATTTATCCGGATTTGCAAAAGCAATGCTTATGTCTTGACCAAAAAACAGTATCATCTTTACATATAATAACCATAAAGAGTTGTTTTAGATATATTTTTCAGATGAGCTAGGGATGAAAAATAGAAGGGTTACGTACAATCTTACCTTATTAAATTACCCTTTTTTTCAGGGAGCCAAGATAGAATTGAAGTTTAGAGCTTTGATTAAAATAAATTTCAAATTTAGAATGTATGAATATTTAACTTCTGGGCTGTGAGTATCCTGTTTTCGAAAATTTCATTTTTTGAAACGTTTGTCGTAAAAGTTAGTGTTAGGGAGAAGGCTTCCTTTGTAAGATTTTTATATATTTTTAAGTCATCCCTGCTATCATACTAACTATATATGTAAAGATCAATTTTGCGCAGATTATGAGGTAACACTTTCAATATTAAAGTACGAGTAGATAGTCTTAGAGCTAGTTGTATTGATAACATAGTTATTTTCAGATAGCACAAACTATACAAAAATGATAGTTTGTAAATTTTTACTGTATGAAATTAAGTCTGGCTAGAAAATTTGAGCAAGGTGAGAATTTTGGACCTTTAAAATGTCAACAAATAAGATCCATTTACTATAGTAACCTTTCCTTCCAAAAAAATCATTTTTTCGCGTAAGTTCATCCCCTCTGGGTCTCAATAAATAGTGCATTAGACCTTATATGAAAAGCATTATATATTTTACATCAGGCCAAATACTTTAAACAGATTCTTTTGCTCTAAAGCTTTTCGTTTGCTACTTATTGCTTCACCGATTGCACCGAAATGACAAATGGAAGGTATTAACTGATCAATCTAGCCTCTGAGTTTCGAGATCAGAAAATATATTGTGCAGCTTAAAAACAAGAAAGGGATGAATTGGTTTTTTACTTGATGTTTGTGATATTTTGCTTGGCAGGTCATATGTCATGCTGTTGTTAACCATTTGTCATGGTATCTAGGGGTAGAATCATCTTGGAAAAAATTTCCGTCAGTAAAGTAAAAGTGCTCTTTAATGACGGGTATGAAAACTTCTTCAAGATTTGCCATAGCTGTCGTTACATTGACGGAATGAAAATGACATAGCGTGTAGAAATTAGTGGTACTTTTAGTCTTGGTCTTGCAGAAAACCCATGATCAAGACTCTTCCTGCTGCAGCGAAACCAACATCAATACTTGATTTGTCAGACCACGGCCGGAATCAAGACTTTGTGAGGCTTTACCCTAAAAACGACCGATACGCAGAATTTTTGCTGACTGAAAAACAGTTTTTTCCAAATTTTGCATCCTTAGGCCGAGTCAACTTCACTCATTTTCCAAACACCGAAACTGTGCAAAAAATGCAGCCAAAGCTTGAATTATGAGCTATTAAAAATATTTGAACGTGAAAACGGAAATGTAAGATTGCAAATTCTTACAAACATGACCAAGACTTGACAAACAAGATTAGGATTAAGCTTACAGATGCAAAATTAAGACCAAAATCAAGTGTGTAAGAACCAAGACCAAAGCAAGCAAGTCTAGCGTAGTTTTGGTGTTATTTTGCTCATTATTCCTAAAAAGGATATCATCACAAGCACAATTGACTTTAAAAAAAATTGCACTAATTTTATGGGGTCCTATTTTTTGATTATTTCTCTTGAGCAATGGCGTAAATACGGTAATTTTCCGACTCAAAGTAAGTTTCATTCGATTTTCTTGGATCAAACCACAAGTCGCAAGTCTTAGGTCATCCAATTTTTATAATTCTTCGCTAGTGCAAAACGAGTCACCTTCATGTTATTTTGTTAAAACGAATTCTTTTTTCTGCTCTACTTTCAGTAAATCCTCTCTCTAAACCAACCACGCATTGTTTCAGTATTAATATGAACTTTATGATGATCCTTAATACTTTCTCTTCATGCAAATAGTGTTTTTACTCCTTCAAGAAAATCCTCCACAGTGCTATGCCTCTCCGTGAGTCCGTCTTTAATTTTTTCTAAGTGGTTTCACATTCTTGAGAGGGTGTAAGTTCTGCTTCAGCTTTATCAAGTGATCGATAGTTGATTCGCTGCACCTTTTTTAGATGTTTTTTTATGATACGATAGACACTCATCGAACAAATTCAAAATCTCAACATTCTCCCTTGATAACTGTTTGTTTGTTTCACTTTTTGCTATCACCACTAATCAATAATTGAATGTCCTTTCACCGAAAGAGTTTTTTTTATAAAAATAATTATGAGGCGTGCCCATAAACGCGTCAAAAAATTACGTTAAAAAACGCGGTTATCTTGGTTTTCGACGATATTTGCGATGACGTCATTCAATGAAACCAATTGTCACCATTTTTTAGGCAAAGTTATTGCAGAATATTTTAAACAAAACATTAATATTTAAAGTTACGCACTATTCAAATGAAACTCGAAGTCTTAGAAATTTTGAATAAAAATATTTAAACGTTTTTACTAGTAGAAGTTCTTTATTTGCCTAATTCACGATACCAATAAATACATCGGAATTTCAAAGAGGGTGTATGGCCTATATTATGTATCATAATGAATGTATACTAATTTAAATGATTTTTGGAGTACAGTAATCAATGTTTATAAAATTGAGATACTGCAAACAGCTTCTGTAAAACACGGAAAAACATTCTCTCATGATAATGGAAAATTTTAAATTAAAAATACAAAATCATTAAAAGTCATCATGACCTTCAAGGCCATTTATGTCATTCACTATATCTTGCGAATCAAATATATTATTTGCATCATTAACGTGTCAATCGCCACGTATTAATATTTTTGTGATGGCTTTGAATTTTTAAAAAAAAATTGTTCGACCGTTTTTTTTTTAATTTAACCACAGAGGTCAACCTCTTGGAAAAAAGTGTGTTAAAAAGCCACCATTTTTTCCACTATGATGTTTTTTAATCATATTTTGAAATATAATAAATCAGTATAAAACATAAATAAACGATTTCAGGAAAGAAAAGAAAACAAAGGACGAAGGAATTTTTTTTTCATTTTCATCAAACATATTTTATTTCAATCAAACATTATGTAAAAACTTTCATTAAAAATATAATAAACAATATAAAGAAAAATCAGATATTACCTAAAAACTGAAACTTACATAAAAAATTAGTATTCTTTTTTTGTATGGAATATTTCGAAACATTCCAGACATAGCCCTACATTACAAACAGGGCAGTAGATTCGGGTTTCTTTTCTAATTTTTTTGCCATTCGCGTCTTTCCGCGAGCAGCAAAATTTGCACTCTCTGGTAGGTTTATCTTTTTTGCCGTTGGGGGTATGTATTCCAAAGTATGCCCTCCCAATAATCGCGATGTCGGTGGTATGTATGATTGCCGTCGAAGATATTCTTCTGTGGTCGCATATTTTTCCAATATTTCTTCAATTAGATCTAATCTAAATTGCAAGTTGGTTTTCATGCCCCCTCCACTTCGTATAAATAACGTAAGAATTCCATATTGTTTGATCTAATAAATGCAAAAACATTTTATAATAAACCCTTTTCCCACGCTTTTTTATTATCGGATAATTTGTTAGATTTCGGTCAACCCTGTCCACACCACCCATTGAATTATTATAATCTTTGACTACTCGGGGTATTTTTTTGTTGTTCTTCTTTCTATACCTATAATTTCTGCATTATGAGTGGTTGATAATGCAAACTTTTCTTCTCTGGTATGCTTTTATTTCTCCTTTCTTTAGTTTTTTATTAACTTCCCAGTATATGGGAAGTTCTTGTAATCGCCTCGAAAATCGAAATTGAAATTTTCAACTTTTCTTTACGTTTTGAGGTCTATAGAGTATATATAAAGTGTTTTTAGAAAGGGATATGTATGTGTGTGTATTTGTGTGTGTATGTACGTACGTACGTACGTACATACGTATGTGCGTTCGCGGACAGTATTTCTACGAGCATAACTCACGTAAACAAAGTCGTATCGACTTCGTTAATGTGTCAATCGAAGCGTCTTTGCAATCTTAAGAGCTGATTAGTTTTTGGGACACTTCGGTCGGGGGGGTTTGCTGTTTTCACCCCTTGAAGGTCAACCATGTTATTCGCTATATCTCACGAACCAAACGTACGATTTGCTTCATCAAGGTGTCAATTGACGGGTATTAACATTTTCGTGATTCTTTCAAATTTTTTAAAAAATCGTTGAAGCAGTTTTTGAATTTTTTTTAAAAAGTGCAAAAAATTGGAGTTTTTTTCAAAAAGATCAAATTTTTAACTTTATTTTCAAGTCGCAGTAATCATTTTTTATAAAATTTATATACTCCAAACACTTATTGTAAAAAAACACTAAAATTTTTTTTCATTATTTATAAAAAAATTAAATTAAAAATAAAAAATCATTAAAAGTCATCATGTTCTTCATGGTCAATTATGTCAATCATTATATCTCGAGAACCAAATATAATCTTTGCATCAGTAAGAAGTCAATCAACGCGTATTAACATTCTTATATTATTTTTTAATTTAAAAAAAAACTTTAAAGCTAATTTTTTAATTTAATAAAAATATATTGAAAATTAATGTTTTTTTTCATAAAAAAGTTAATTAATAATTAATAAAATTAACATCGTAATAATAAATGTTTTTAAAATTTATAAACTTTTATCAATTTCTGTAGAGACTAGCAAAATATATTCTCATGATTTCAAAACAAATTGAATTAAAAATAAAAAAAACATTCAAAATCACCATGTAAAAAGGATTCATACGAATTCGTATACCTTAAATCTCTTATTCTAAAGACATTGTTGTAAAGTCAATCAAAGTTTATTATTATTTGCATAATTTGCGGAGATTTTTAATAGTCTTCACAGAACCGTGTTTTAACTTTAATAAAAAACTGCTTAAATTTTGAAAACCAATACAAATCAAATCAAACTTGCAATTGTGATAATCAACGTTTTGAATGGTCAAATGTTTTGTAGTCAACACTTTTTGAAATCATATGCTTTGAAAAGCTTTCATCAAATAAAAAATTGTAGTTTTTAGGAGTTTTGTTCTTTAGTATTCGTAAAATTTCAGTTACTTCCGTCATCATTTGTAATACATATATTTTACTTTTTACATGCAATTGAACCTATTTTTGACTGCATAATCAATGTTTCTCAAAATCAACAGAAAATAAGAAATAATTATGAGTTTCGTTGATGTAAAATAGTGAAAATATACAAATTCAGTGATTATTTCGAAGTGCTAGCAGTTTTGACCGCAAATATTCAAAATGGCCATCACGCGACAAAATCTCTTCAGTTGTCGTAATAACAAAAACTGCATTTTGCTAGCGCTGTTTTGTCCTTCAAGCATCGATATGAAAATAACAAATAACGTAGAAAAGGCTTTGGAACCTGTCCGCCCTCCGATTGATCCACATGAATATTAAATCAAACCAATCCACGAAAATCTTTACGTAATCAATTGACGCTCGCGTAGATGTTACGATTAATATTAAGTCATTCCAATAACTTTTATGAGAGGTACATTTTTATTATGAAAAGTAGTATTATTTCCATAATTATTATTGTGTTTAATATTTTTAATATTTATGTAAATATTACTGGGAAGTTGACCGTGTGGACCTCAAGGGTCGCACCTCACGGCTTGTTTTTAAATTCTTTTGGAACCTCTTTCTTATTCAATCGCATTGTGCCAAATGTGTCCGTGTTATGTTCTAATAGAATATCTGCGAGTCTCGGTGAGGTATAAAAATTGTATGTAGTAAGACAATGTCCTAAATTCAATTTGGGTTTCATCAGATTCATGACGATTTGTAATCCTTTTGCCTCATCTTCATAGGCATTGTCGATAATAGTCTCTTTTCCTGTATAAATAAGAAAAGAATGGATGTATCCCGATTTTGATTCATACATAGCATAAAAGATTTGATGCCAAATCTAGCTCTTTTTAGTGGGATGTACTGAATCCAGGTCAATCTTCCTATGTACAGCATCAAACTTTCATCTATTGTTACATCTTCTTCGAGTGTAATTGCTGAAGAATTTTTTTTTGTTTAGTTGTTGTATAATTGGCCATAGTTTATTGAGTTTGGGATTTGGATGAGTGTTGGCACTGTACGTCGAATTGTCAGTAAAGTGTATAAATTTTTTCAGGAAGACGTAACGCCTATGTGATAATACCTTCGAGAAAAACGGTGTTTCAATCATCTCCTTCTTTGACCAATACGGGTCCAGGGACCTTTCCGAGTTTTAGCTTCTTTATGAAAAAACAAAGTTATGGACGTATCAAGTCGTAGATGTACAGATGGTTTATTTAAGAATGAACGATTTTTCGCGTTAAATAATGAGTCGATTGTAAAAACTTGTAATATTGTTTACGTAGTGCGTTATGTTATGCATAGGGTGTATTTGAAATCCAGATTTTTTAAGTTCCCCATTTTGGTTTAAGCTTTTTTGTGAGTTGCTTTCAAATTATGGCTCTTTGAAATTGTGTTTAAAAAATTGGATTTATTGAAATTAATATTTTTACTAATTGTGTGAACATTATTAATTAAATTGTTGCATAGTTCATCAATATTTCCATTTATTTTTGCTTCATTTTCACTATGTTCAATACATTGTCAAGCATCGTCGGTTTTCTTCCTGTTAACGTTACTGCAAATCTTGTGCATATTTAAATGTAATTTGCTTGAGGTTTTGGTGCCACACACTCAATCCAAATGCATTGCTCTGCTGTCATCGTTGTATCATTGTTTTCTTTTTGGCAGACAGACAGCATACAAAACATTGATTCAAAATTTCTTGGAACAAAGCTTTATCGATTTTGCCATACCTACCTGATTGTTTTATTACTTTTTATCGTCAAACCAATTTTGGATCATATATCGACAAAAAATGTTAAGAAAAATCTTACTGCCTCTCAACATCATTATTTTCCTGAGCTGTAAGAAGTCAGTCAACTTGTCAGTCGGCATCTTTTGTATGAAACGTCCTCGAGATTAATGTATGTCTGCGTCCTTTCAAACATTTCCTAATCACTGTTGATTTGGCAAATTCTTTGTCAGCACCTGCTAACGCCAAGGCTTTCAAATCATCGCAACGTACACAGATGACATTTTAATACAATTCCATCACGGATATAGGACGAGAAAGTGACGAAACATGTATGTTCGTATGGTATCTGACAAAACGCGCTCCCCATGCGTTATTTTCACTGTCAGTTAAAATGTGACGTGAAGACATTTCACTTATTTCTTCGGCACTAAGAACAAATCGTTCGAAAAATAATGTTGGAAGAAGATACACAGATGTCGTGTTACAGCAGTTAATCAAGAGCGCAAGGGAATGCCTCTCATGTGTGAATGAATACGGAAACGTATTTTGTAGGACAACATATGATTTTCATTCATGGATGAACTCGAGTATTCAATTTGCAACCGAAATAAGCATGCATTCATGGTTAACATATGAACTGCTAAAATAGATGAAAAATCCACTGAGAAATTCTATATTGATTTAGACTTCAGCACTTTCTTGCTTTTGCTGAGTTAATAATTTGTGAATAGTTTAAAGTTTTCATATCAGTTCGACTGGATTTTTAAGATATCACACAAATACATTTTTTTAGAAGGTCCAGTTGAAGATGAAATTACCTAGAATCGGCTAATGAAACACAAAATATATATTATTCATTCAAATTTATTGTACCCTTTCCAAGTCTGACCGATGTAGACCTTGTCCTATTCCGAACATTATACTTTTTTCCGTTGAAGTTCGAAGTGACGCCAAAATTGGTTGATGTCTTAAATTTGTCGCTGTTTACCGTCACATCGATGTTGAATCTTGCTAGAATCCTTTCTAATTTTCCGCTTGCTGATGAAGTTTCAAGTGCTGCCCGTTTTATGAGTTCCTGATTATTCTCGCTTCTTTCTAGGGTTGATAGTTCCCGTACTCTCAAATAATGCTCCCTATTTTTCATACCAATTTTCAATGACTCACAGCCATTTATTTGAGCAGTTTCTAGGATATCCTTTTTCAATGACACCGCGTTCAGCATTTAAAAGAACCGTATGCACCATGAATCATCGATTTGTGTGGAACATTTTGCGAGTAAATGAGTGATGTATTTGGTATCGTCCTTTAGTTTTGATTTGGTTTCTCGTACAAATCAAATTGAAATTTGTTATCTGCCCTGATTATTTTCACATCCCAAGATGCTACTTCGTTTTGTTATTCTTCTTCCGTAGTGAATGTTCTGTTTATTTGGTTATTGTTTATTTCTCCAAATATCTCCGCCAGTCTTTTTGCTTGACCACCGCGAACAAATCATCGGCATAACGTATCCAGATCCTAACGTATTCAGACCACATGTATCAGTCTTTTCTTCGATTTTTTTCGTCAGTAGACCTTATAAAGAGTTCACTTATGAAAGGCAAAAGCAAATTACTTACCGATACTCCTGAAGTAGTCTTGAAGTATTTTCCTCTAAACGGGAATTGATTCTTCCTTATGTACAATTCTGCAAGTTTCATGTGAGATCCTACTTTGTTTTTCTATTGTGACAACTTCTTCTGAGCTAGTAGCACTTTCCAGAAGGTGTAGTGATTCTCTAATTTATATACTGAGAATAAAGTCTTTTAAGTTAAACGATCCAGGGGACAGTATCCTAACTAGGCGCATGTGCAGAGGCACCCCACAAAGCAAGGTTTCATCCCCAATTCTATGGAACTTAGTGGTGAACAAACTCCTGTCAACAATAGAAGCAACTGGCTGCAAAGTCTTAGTCTATGTACACGATGTTGCAATAGAAATACCCGGCAAATTCGTTTATACCCTATCCGAAAAAGTAAACTTTGCCCTAGGTATTCCCATCAAGTGGAGCAAAGAGTGTGGTCTAAAGATTCATCTGCAGAAAACGAAACTTGTGTTCTTCACACACCTAAAATTTATGAAACAAGTCTCAATTCATCTCATCAGGTCAAAATTTAAGTCTGATTGTAGACTCCAAACTCGCGTGGAAAGCGAACACAGCAGAAAGAGCGTGTAAAGCGGCATGCGCAATCTACTGCCGCATAAAAGCTATTGGGAAAAGGTGAGGCTGAAACCCAAAACTGCATCATAGCTCTATACAGCGATAGTGAAACCAATCCTTCTGTATAACATGAATATCTGGTGGCCAGCAAAACCAAAAACATCGAATGCGAACCTGGTGAACAGGATTAAGAGGATTGCAGCTATTGCAATCACCAGGGCTATACGCAGAGCCCCGACAAAGGTATTGTTTATGCAATTAAATTAGCTCCCGACGGAGCTCCTAACGAAACAGCAGGCCAAGTGCTCTGCTATTCGATTGAAAGCTCTAAGTCTCTGGCAAGAAGAGAATATTGGCTACTCCACCATATAACGGAATGATGGACCAACGCCAGAGAAAGTAGACCTCACTCCTCCGATTCCCTGCTTGCATCACGGTTTCAAGTCAGCCATCCCTAGCAGAGGTGACTGTATCATGCAAAGAAGTAGGATACAGAATCAGTCGACATCTTCACTGATAGATCAAATATGGATGCAAAAGTAGGCTGTCGCGCTTTCTACGAAAAGTTAGGCCAGAAACTATCCTTACGGCGATCACTGCAGTGTTTTTTCAAGCAGAGGTCATCACAATACATAAGGCAGTGGACTGACTGAGAAATCTGAAAATTTCCATAAGAAATCTCAACATTTTTAATGACAGTCAAGCTATCCAATCATTATCCAGCGTGTATGGTATATCTCAACTAAAATTGTAATGGAATGTCGCTCACAACTGTACACGATGCCGCTTCCCTGTGAAGTGATTCTTTGCTGGGTGCCGGGTCATTGTGATATACCTTGAAACTTCGAAGCTGATGCCTTAGCCAGAGCTGGCACTGAGCTTTAGGATCATACACTAACACCTCAAGTCGGCCATCCATTGGCTTCTGTCAAGCTAAGTTCCAAGTAGTATTATATAGAGGCTGAAAACAGGGTCTGGCTGCTGGAAAAAATCTGCAGGAAAACCAGGCAAACTAAGCTCAAAGCGCACCAACCAGCTCCTCATCATGAGCCGTGAAACACTAAGTTTCATCATATCCGTACTTTGTCATTGTCTCATTGACAGACATGCAGAAAAACTGGGTGCCCTCTTCCACGATTTCTGCCGCAGCTGCAGATTGGAGGAGGAGAAGGAAACGAGTGAACACTTTTTGTGTGAATGCCCAAGAAACGCATGCAAACTTTAGGTTCGCCTTTCCTGGACAGACTCAAGGAAGTACCAGTGTAATTGTTATCTTCGTAGCCGGCTTCTTACGAGAATCTAAATGGTTCTCGTCATCCAGCAGGTACAAGTGTCGTACCTTATCTCTTTGTGGTATCACAACGGGCCTATCTTGGCTTAAGTGAGTCGCCTTTTGACAAGGGGGCTGCCATTACAACTAACCAACCAAGTCAAACGATGCCATGATCTCGTTTTCATTGTCTGTAGTTGTATTTAATTATTTTACTTCATGAAACTTTTTAACTGATCTGTTTTTTATTGTTTTTTCTAGCTTTTGGAAATCTGCTGAAAGGTAGTTAGCTATTTTTAATGTTGTTAGGCTTTTTGAATTTTAATTTATTTAAATCCAAAGCAAAGCATAAATATAGTACAGTTTGATACGTACAGTCAAAAGTTAAAAATAGTTAAAAATAATTATAAAACTAAGGAAAGTGAGTTGGAAAGTGGAGGGAGTTTCAGAAGGGCCCTTATCAGGTTTAATTTGTAAGAGGCCTTAGTGATGTTGGATGTGTACTGTCTACCCATGCTGTTAAATAACTTGCAGCATCTGTTGATGGGCTCATTTTCTGCATAGGTAATGCTGCGCTGAGTTTCTTTGAGCAAACGGGTGTGTCTCATTTGTCTAACTATATCGTTAAATATAAATTGCCTTGGTAGAAACTCTGCATGAATCCTACCCTGAATGACATCTAAGGCAAAGCAGCATCACGCAATCATTCTTCTGGATGACAGAGTGGTTAGATTAAGAAGACCGAGCCTGTACATGTACGGTGGCAATTGGTTAAAGGTATTTGGGTTGTACATATCCCTTAAGGCAAAGAGAAGAAATTGCTTTTGCACTGATTCAAATCTGTCACTGTGTACCTCAAATATCCGATTCTAGACAATACATGCCTATTCTAATAGCGGTCGGACAAGGGAAGTGTGCAAGGATTTAGTTACCCAAACATCCTTAAACTCTTTAGCGCGTCTCTTAATAAAGCGAAGCTGCTTTGTAGCTTTAGCTAGTAAAGTGTCGTAATGAGTAGTGAAACGCAATTTTTGGTCCAGAACAACCCCGAGATCAACGACCCTATCTACTTTTGCTAGTTTTTTGTCATTAAGAAGGTATGTGCTGTTCAAAGAGATTTTTTTCCGCGAATGACTTGACATTTGCTAGTGTTAAGATGAAGTTTGTTACGTTTGCACCATTGTTGAAGCGATAATAGCTTTGACTGAAGTAATAAAACATCTTTTTATGAATCTATGGTGTGATAAATTTTCAAATCATCTGCGTAAAATAGATCAGGTATGTCCGACAATTCTTCAGACAAATCAGACACGAAAATGTTGAAAAGGAGAGGGCCGAGATGACTACCCTGAAGTACGCCCGAAGTGACTTTTATCTTTTTTTGGTTTGTCGCCTTGAAATTTGACAAATTGACTTCGATTAGAAAGGTATGAATATAGCCAATCTAGCAGAGACCCCTGAATACCGAAATTCTGTAATTTACATTTTAGAATGCAATGATCGACAATTTGACGTGACTATTTATCTTAGTTCATTGCTTTCCAGTCATTTATGGAAGCATTTGTTTCTTGGAGGGTTCGGATTCTGCAGTTTTAGAGACAATAGGTTTTCGATCAAGGGTTTGCATTCTTTCGATACCTTATCTGTTCTTTTACTTAAATCCGGTATTGGATTATTTCTGGGTGCCGAGAATTGGTTTCCTCAGTTTTTCTTCAAAAAGTGCGCCTTATTTATTCTTGTCCATGATGACACTGTTATTGACATCGTTTTCTTCAAGTTTTTTTATTAGGTTTTCTTCTTTGCGCTTCCTTGATCCACTTGTTTGGTTTTAAGCAGTTTTTCTACTTGTTGTCGGTTATATTGTAGAATCTGATCGTTGTTTCGATGTGATATAAATACATAGCGTTCTATAGGGAATTATTCCTTTTTATCGCGAAATCCAAGCCAGGCCAGGTTTAAAAAATTCGTCTGTTTTTTCGTAAAATTTTCTACTGACAGAACGATCAAGTTAGGGATGATATGAACTTTAGGGTTTTCAGGATATCTGAATTCTCCGTTGATAAATGTTCTAAATATCTTGTTTAATTTCCCCGTTTTCCTGAATTCCTCATAGTTGTACGCTTGACCTGTTTTTTCCAAGATTTCTAAAATATCCTGTTGCTCTGCATATTCTTAAGTGTGTTTTTGTGAATTTTAATTTAGATTTTTGATTTAGTATCGCATATAAGCGCCTGATGATTATCGTTTCAAATTTGGTCTTTTGAAAGTTTGCTTGAGGTAAAAATTGTTGAATTTTTTCGGTATGACTGATTGGAGTCACATTTTATTTTGAACATTTCCAGTAGAATTTAATATCTTTTCGAATCGCCGTCATGGACTTCTTTACTGTGGAACGTATTAAAAAACTTGTACGCAGTTAATTTGAGAATACATTCTGTCAAAAAAGTACCGGGAATCGGTCAAGGAAACACAAAACTTATAATATGCATCCAAATTTATTTATGGCGAGCAAAATAGGCACCTTCCGAAATAATACACTTACTTACAATCATCAAAACATTTTTAAACGCACTTTTTTGGAATCGACTTTAGTACTCCTCGCGCATTCTCTTTTGTGTCATCTATTGACTCAAAGCGTATGCCTGGAAGTGGTATTTTGAGTTTTGGGAAAAGAAAAAAGTCGGCCAGAATCATAATAAGGAAATTCGGTGGATGTTTGAAAATATTTGTTGGCATTTGGCATGAAATTGTTTCACTGTAATATATAACCTTCTAAAATGGTGCGTTATCACGGTGCCAAATCCATGAGTTTTCTTTCCACGAATCTGGACTTTTTCGATGAATTTGCTCTCTCAAACGTCGCATAACACTCAAATAATATTTTATATTTCCTGATGAGACTTCTGGAAAGAATTTTGACTGCAAAACACCGCGGTAATCGAAAAAACTGCGAAAATCACTTTCATTTTTGATCGCCGTTGACGTGGTTTTTTCGGTTTTGGCTCAGTTGGAAGGTGCCATTCCGAAACTTCTTGGCTGGTTTGCATGTGAAACTCGTTTGCGTCATCCCGTAAGTTCTAGTGCCATCCTAATCTTTTGTGGTATCACAATGGGCCTGCCGTGGCCTAAATAAGCCATTTTTGAATAAAGGAGGTTGCCAGTGCAACCAACAATGCGTTTTACGAATAAAGGATTGTAATTAATTCGTTTTATAGTGCCTTCAGCAACCTTTACATGATTGAGCTTTTGCAGAAAACTCAGGTCTTTCGGTACTAGTTGGCTGGCAACTCGTTTCATGCTAAAACAATCCTTTAAAATGGTTCAAATTTATTTGTGAGATACAAAAATTTCATCGGTTATCTCTTTCAGTCATCATTTCTTTCACTTTAGCGATGTTAATTGAATTGAAGACATTGATGCGACGAGAGCAACGTACATTTTCCACGCCATCTTGACCATTTTTAAACACACTTTACCACTCATACACATCAGTGGTGAGGGGTGAAAAACTACTGTGGGTAAGCCGCTTACTATTTGAGAGACATATTAAAATTTTAAAAAATCACCCACAAGAAATCTGCAATAAGTTGAAAATAACACTTTACCGCTTTCACAATTTCACAAAAACAATCAAATAACAATAAACTCTTTTCACGTTCTGTAGCTTACTAGTAGAGCTTACATAAATTTCCTGCTACAACAATCAAGGTATAGACATATAGACTATTGCAACAGTATGTATTTCTAAGTGGGAGTTTTCGATGATTTTCTAGCATCAATTTTCACAGCTGATTCGCAAGCCGGAATGATTTGTTTCCATATCCTATTGAGGAAAACCGAGCTGCCATTCCAACAAACGGGCGTTGAATACCCACGGGACCTTAAATTATTGATGTATTCGGGACTCAGAAAGCTTTGCTGCAGTTCTTACAGATGTTGATCGCTTTGCTGGCTATTATGAAACTATGAGGATGTGTAGAATGAAGAGAATGAAGTATGATGGAATAAAAACTGAGATCAAGTGGAACGATTGTGCATGTTTACATTGATGCATGCAAGTAAATAAACACTTCATTCCCTTATAAAACTGAAGTGTTAGACATTTTTGGAACATATTTGGAAAGGGAAATTCCATTTCCAGCAATTCGACTCAAGAAATTTCATTTGCAATGCAAAATTGAAGAAAAATTCTCTGTTAAATATTTTTATTCTTTGTAAATATCGCAAAATGCGCTTGAGATGAACTGGCAAATTGGCGCACAAACTAAATTACAAGTGTTGCTTAAACTGAGCGTGAGTATAAAAGAGAGCTGTGGTAAGTCAGCCACACAATGAATTTTGACATTCTCTTTGCAGGGGCGTTTTAAACGATCGATTCCCAATACTTTCTTGACAAAATGTATTTAAACATTTTTTTCATTTTCCTGATAACTTAATCTCTGAAAATTGGCGCATTTTGGAAAAAATGCGAAAACTATGAACTTTATGCCTATGAGGAAAAAACCAGAAATAAGACTTTTTAAAAAAACCTAGGTACAAAAGTTCCAAACTTGCGACGAATCTAAAATTCTACTAATTTTTATAGCCTGAAAACTTTCTTATACTTCATCCTTTATTATTAGAAATGTTATGTGTTCGTATTTGTTAACTTAATGATTTTTAAGTAGCTTTCTTTTTGAAGAGGGATTTTTCAATTTCAAAAGATAACATTAATCCTCATTGAAAATTTCAGCAGCATCAAAATTATTCCAATATATAATTTCTATTTCGACAAGTCTGGCTAATACTTGGAACTGGAAACTTGTCTGGTTTGAATTAAAACCTTTAACGTTTAATTTTAGTTCCACTTTTGGGTTTACAACATCAATTAAAATCTAAGCAGCGATAAGCAACTTATTACCTTGATGAATATTTTTTTAATTTCTTCTGTTCGATGCGGATATTCGGTTGGCAAAATCATCTCATTTTAAACACTTTGCTGTCGAAAGTTTTTTTTAAAAAAGTGGTTAATATCGTTATAAGTAATTATGTTAAAAGTTAATTTAAAAAATGCCCCGGCATTTGACCGCGAATTATTTAGACAAACTGTATAAAATGATTCCCTGTCCTTCTGTAAAACCATGAGTGATTATCACATCCCAGCCATTAAGGTCATTTTTCAAGAGAACATAGCCATTTTTGACTTCCCAGTTCCCAGTAGGAAGTGCTTGTAATGGGGTCGAATCCCAAATTTTGGCATATCTCCACGCTTTAAGGTGTTAAGAATCCAATTCCATCTTTTTTAGAGAGATGTTTATGTGTGCGTAGGTCCGAATGTGGCGATGAACGTAGGTGCGTTCGGAATTATTTTTCGTCTTCATTATCTCAACAACGAAAGATCATATTGACTTGTGATTGGTTTCATTGGATGCGTAATTACGTAACTAAAAACTGAATGAGTTTTCAGCAAATTCGGTACAACCGTTTTACATTGAAAATGAAAAAAACTTAAATAACACAAAAAATTGCTTAATTTTGAAACTGTTCAAATGTACTATTAGTTCGTGCAGATCCCACATACCTTCATAGTAATATTATTATTATTGTGTGTTTTGGCAAAATTTTGATCAATGTTTTGAAAAATGATATATAAAAAAAATCAAGATTAACCTATAGTTTTCCATACTTATATTATCAGCTTTGTAACAATGGGAGTAGTGACACTAATGCAGATAATAATTGGATATTGTTATACATAATTTAATACTGGTAATAACAATCAAAAAACATTATTATTTGTAATTTGCTATTGTAAATATAAAGTCAATTATAATTATTCAGTAACGATCAAACATTCCTAATAACGAATGACTATTATTAATAATAATTAAATACCCTCAATAACGGTTGTGGAGTGGAAGAGGACCATCTCGGCCCCGCAGGCGGAGGACGAAGAGGAGGACAATTAGGTGGACGAGTAAGTGGACGAGGACGGTGGAACGAGGTGGACGAGTAAGTGGACGAGGATTAGGTAAAGGACGACCAGGTGGGGGAGGTGTCTTCCTCTACCAAAGCTTTTATGGTTAGATAAAAAGTTAATAAAAATAATGAAAGTAATTATAATAATTTAGAATAATTATTATTAATAATAGTGATTATTAATAATAGTGATTATTAATAAAAGTAATCAAGAATAAAACCAAGTTAGGGCTTTTTATTCACCCCACTGAGAAGTTAGTCGTGTGGGTCTCAAGGGTCGCACTTAGACCACATTTTTACATGATAAATATGCAGAAAAATGCAATTAAGATAATCTCAATGCAAAGAACCTTGGTCTCACAGCACGAAATGAAGAATAAAAGAGCTTACGGCCTTTAAAAACGAATAATGAAACTCATATATATAATTGCCGTTTTTTGTTCTACTCCATAAAACAATTAAAAAATTATTATTGAATTATTAGCTCGTACCACCGTTAAATGTAACGCTTAAAAAAATCAAGCACTTATAAATAAAAAAAATTTGCATTTATGCAAAAACGTATAAAAGTTTGCAAAGCATATACGTGCAAATTTGAAACTAACTACAGAAAAAATATTGGCTATCTGTGTTCAGTTAATCACTTATTTTTCTCTGTGCACCTTCTTATATTTTCTTCTAAAAGTTTGATTAATTTCAAATGTAAAACGCTCATAATCCTAACCGTCCGAAACGTAAAAGGATTTTCAATTGAAATTCTACAATTTTATAGTCTACAAATTTTGTATCTCTTTGCTGGCAAGAAAATCGTTCATCTATAAATCATATTCAGCGAGGCTGCAATAACCTTCCTCTACGGTTTCAATAGCAAGTTGTACATTTGTGAGGGTACTTGGCCCACATGTCCTCGAAGAGGACCAAGATTGCCGAGTAAAGCTAAAGGTTCGCCTCAAATGCCATTACGAAAAGTCTCCTGAGTATCATTCAGCTTGTTAGTTTGTTAGATTTGAAAATTTTCATCACACTCCAGGAGAAATATGTAGATACGTATGTGGATACATAGATATATTAGACAGATGCATGATGTGTTCGTTATAGATTGCATGTAGTATTGACTGCAGGCATTTGAACGCGTGATAGATACAACGAGGGGCTGCAATCAAACGGGGTCATGTGAGAAGAGCCCCAAGGGTTTCATTTCGAAGCAATTTTGTGATTTGGTAGCACCATCATATATGCGGTGTAAGCATTACACCAATAAAGTTACACTAGCTCCGGTTGTTATGTGAATTGAGGATGATATGCAATATGACACTTAGATATGAAACATCGTAATATCTTTGCATGCTTGCCAAGCTTTTGACTAGCTCACAAAGAATTCAACTGAGACTTAATTTGCAGTTTCGGTTTTTCACCATTGCAAATGAAATTTGAACGTTTTTTGTTTTATTGGACATGAGTTTCTAGATGAGATTATAGAGTTCCAAAATAAATTTAATGAGATCATCTCATGTCTTCGAAGTATACATTATACAAAGGTTTTGATAATCAGTACGTAAATTTTTAAATATTTCAATTTTTGGTTACTGTACAATTCTCCCTCACTGCAAGTAATATCATTCTTGAAGAAATTTCATACACAACGTGTTAAACATCCAAGAGTGTGATAATAAAATAAGGTCAATAAATAGGCAAAATATCGAAAACGCCTTTTATTATTAAAACCGGTAAGAATAAAGCAAAATTATTAATTTTAGATGTCATGTTCGATTCATGATGCAAATATTATAGAACATTTTTAACGTAGAGTCCATTCCCAACCAAAGGGTAATTTATCTACAGAAAATATGACGATTCGTTCTGAAACAAGCCGTGAGGTGCGACCCATGAGGTCCACACGGTCAACTTCCCAGTAATATCTACATATGTAGATATTAAAAATATTAAACACAATAATAGTTATGGAAATAATACTACTTCAAATAATAAAAATGTACCTCTCATAAAAGTTATTGGAATGACTTAATATTAATCGTAACATCTACGCGAGCGTCAATTGATTACGTAAGGATTTTGGTGCATTGGTTTGATTGATTATTCACGCGGATCAATCGGAGGGGGGACAGGTTACTAAGCAGTTTTTTTAATTAAAGTTAAAACATGGTGCTGTGAAGACTATTGAAAATCTGCTCAAATTTTGCAAATATTAATAAACTTTGATTGACTTTACAACAATGTCTTCAAAATAAGAGATTTAAAGTATTATGATTCGAATGAACCCTTTTTACATGGTGGCTTTGAATGATTTTTTATTTTTTATTTAATTTTTTTTTGTAATCATGAAAAACGTTTTTGCTGGTTTCTCTACAAAAATTGATAAAATTTTATAAATTCTACAAACATTTATTATTACGATGTGCAAATCAGGTTAAAAATGAATCTTTTTATGAAAAAAACACTACTTTTCGAATTTTTTTAAATAAATTAAAAAAACGATTTAACGATTTTTTATATATTTAAAAACATCATAAAGATGATAATACGCGTCGATTGACACTTTAATGATGGAAATATTATATTCAGTTCTCGAGATATAATGAATGACATAAATGACCTTGAACGTTTAATGATTTTTTATTTTTTATTTATTTTTTTTGTAATCATGAGAAAAGTTTTTGCTGGTTTCTCTACAAAAATTGACAAAATTTTATAAATTCTACAAACATTTATCATAACGATGTGCAAATCAGGTTAAAAATGATTTTTTTTATGAAAAAACAAATACTTTTCCAATTTTTTTTAATAAATCAAAAAAAAAACGCTTTAACGATTTTTTTAAAATATAAAAACATCATAAAAATGTTAATACGCGTTAATTGACACCTTAATGATCGGAAGATTATATTTGGTTCTCGTAATATAATGAATGACGTAAATGACCTTGAACGTTTAATGATTTTTTATTTTTTATTTAATTTTTTTCGTAATCATGTAAAAAACTTTTGCTTGTTTTTTCACAGAAACTATTTGGAGTATATAAATTATATAAACATTGATTACTTAGGTTTGAAAATCAGGTTAAAAATTTGATGTTTTTGAAAAAAACCCTAATTTTTTGCACTTTTTTTAAAAAAATTAAAAAACGGCTCCAAGAATTTTTTTAAAAATTTGCTAGAATCATATCAATAATAAAACGCGTCGATTGACACCTTAATCGTGAAAATCGCATGTTTGATTCGCGAGATATAGCGCATAACATGGTTGACCTTCAAGGGGCGAAAACAGCAAACCCCCCCGACCGAAGTTTCCCAAAAACTAATCAGCTCTTAAAATTGCAAAGACGCTTCGATTGACACCTCAACGAAGTCGATACGACTTTGTTTACGTGAGTTATGCTCGTAGAAAAACTGCCTGCGAACGCACATACGTACGTACGTACGTACATACACACACATACATACTTCTTTCTAAAAACACTTTATATATACTCTATAGACCTCAAAACGTAAAGAAAAGTTGAAAATTTCAATTTCGATTTTCGAGGCGATTACAAGAACTTCCCATATACTGGGAAGTTAAAAAACATGAATTTTTGTTTTGATTCGGTAGTTATACAAACGATCCTGGATTAAATGAAACATTTCAAAATCGTTATTCCTATAATTGATTGGCAAGTTTATTATGAAAAACAAAAAAGACAAGAGTTGGGTTAAAAAAAATCATTTTCAAACAAAATTGATATCGTGTCCAAAGATCACAACAAATCGCAGTGATAGATGAAACACAATTTGTAAATAAAAATGGAATGTCTTTTTTATTGTTACACGATAAGAATTCTTTTCTCAATGTTCAAAAAAAATATCTTTTCACTCAGGCTCCAAGAAAATCTTTTCTTCGGTTGCAATTTATGCTGCAATCTAAAAATGTCTTTTACAAGAAACGTATATCCCAAATTTGCAAAAGTATTTATTTGGGATCGGCGTTTTAAAGTTGTTCAAAGCATTTTTTTAAAAATACTAATATGTGATAGGATCGAATGTTTCCAAGTCAACGATAGGCTGAAAAATAATGTTCGTAATCGTCTTTTAATTTTTGTTCTTGACTCTCTTGTCTAACTGATTTTTTACCAGCTTGTTATGGAATATTAGATTCTTCTGCTTTCTTAGCCTGGCACTCGCGTCTGAATTAAAAATTCGATGCGAAAATATCTGCAACTAAATGTCCGGCAATGAAAATATCCCGCACAAAAATATTCATTAAACATCAGAAAACACTGAATGATTTCTACTTTAAGATGCACCAAAAAAGGGGTTGCTTACGGGGCAAACACAGCGTCGGAAATGCAGCGGAAATATTTGCTTTTTTAAATTGTTGAAACAAAAATGCGCTAAGGTCAGTCGTGGATGCAAAAGAAATTGCTGAAATTTTTAACAATGAGACAAAGTTTTGAGGTGAAATACATGAACATTTATAAACATAAAACGACAGTTCGATTATGAGTCACGATTAGTTTAATTGCGCAAACATGATGGTGTGTTTTTATTTTGAAATAAAACTCAACATGTGGGAAAAGTTACACTCTTGAATATGTATTTAGATCTGAGGTCAGTACTAACTCACGCAAGTCATCGCGGTATACATGAAAGCAAATTGAGTCAATTAATAATTAAACAAGCCGCGCGGTGTGACCCTTGATTTTCACACGGTCTACTACCCAGTAATATCTAGATAAATACTAAAAATATGAAACAAAACAATAATAAGAAAAATATTGCTACTTTAAATAATAATAATGAGAGGTCTCACAATAGTAATTGGAATAAGTTAATATTAATCGTATTAGCTATGGGACCGTCCATTGACTACGTAAGGATTTTGAGGAGGGGGGTTGATTGAACATTCACGCGGATCCATCGGAAGGAGGCGATTTACAAACCCTTTTCTACACTATTTGTTATTTTTAAATCGACGTTTGAAAGATTAAAGGGTGCTAGCGAAAATGAACGTAGTTTTTGTTGCTACGCCCACTGAAAAGATTTTGTTGCATGATGGCCATTTTGAATAGTTACGTTCAAAATTTCCATGATTGCGGCATAATCACTGAATTTGAATTTTTTACGATTTTAAAGTAATGAGGTTAATAATTATTCCTTATTTTTCTTGTAAAACATTGAAATTTTGTGAACATTGATTACTGCGCTGTGCAAATCAGGTTAAAGATTTATTTATCTTCGAAAAAAAACCACTTTTTTGCCCTTCTTTTATGAAATTTAAAAACGGCTCGTGCAAATTTCGAAACTTTCACTCTCATAATCTGATCAAATTTGACCCGGACTGACAAAAAAACTTTTTCATGGATTTTTATACAAATCTTTATTATCGCCTTCAAAATAGGCTTTTGAACCATTGGACTCATGGCGCGATTCCCGAGGCGGATTTTTTAGTTTCGAAAACAGAAAAAAATCACAGGGAGCCAAATCTGGCGAACACGGTGGCTCTCGTTTCGTGTTTGGCCAAAAAGTTTGTCAGGAAGATGGAAAATTGTTCGAGTTATTTGTCCGGGCGATTTGAAAAACACGTCGGATTGGAGCTACGAAAAGTCGGCCATTTTGTTTGAAAATGCGTTTATAACATTTTTTTCCGATTCTCCAATATTGTAGTTTTATGTGCTAGAAACATCGTTTGACGGACTCGCTGATGAATGTAAATTGTGTTTAAATAGTGTTGTTGTAACTTCACAAACCAATATGTGTTTGGCAGAGGCTCTTGAAATTTAAATGAAGAGATTTTACTACGAACTACCGACACACTTTGTTAAGGAAATTGCAAACACAAGCTCTAACGAGCTTAACAAAATTTCTTGTGTAATTGTAATTACAATGGTGGGAAATTTTTTCCGAAAACTAATATTTTGCTTCTAAGTAGTTTTCCTTTTCAGCATTGATTTCAATTATGTAATAAAATCATTTCTTTATGAACTTTTTTCAAAATGAATTTAAGAAAACTAAAATATTAAATTCAACACTAAGATAAATCCCTAAATTTGAACATCACCGTCAAAAAATGTGTGAAAATATTTTTCAGTGCTTGTAGGTGAGAGCACTTAACTGGAAAAAAAGGGGAAAGGAATTTGTTTACTCATAGTTGGGTCTCTAGGAATTAGAAAGTATGTTTTTAAATGCATTGCTCGATTTCGTTGATGTGATTGCTTCTAAAAGGAGCCCATCAAAAGTGTTTGTAAATAATCTTGTTGTTAACACCCGGTTTTTAGTTTTTTATCATTATCAAGAAAACCTTACGAGAAATTGCCGGTATTTTAAATTTGAGTGTGGGCACAATGTGTCACATCTGTAAAAGACATTTTGAAGAAGGTGCTATCGAGAATAAATCACGTTTTGGACGACCCAGCAAAATTACAAGTTGGTCTAAGTGGTCTAAGTGCGACCCTTGAGGCCCACACGACTAACTTCCCAGTGGGGTGAATAAAATGCTATAATTTGCTTTTATTATTAATTACTATTATTAATAATTACTATTATTAAACATTATTATTTTAAATTACTATAATTACTTTTATTATTTTTATCAATGTTTTATCCAACCATGAAAGATTTGGTAGAGGAAGACGTCTCCACCACCCGGTCATCCTCTACCAAAGCCTCGGCAACCTCATCCTCTTCGTCCTCGTCGTCCTTCTTGTTCTCCACTTCGTCCTCAACTTCGTTCTCCATCTCGGCTTCGGAATCCACAACTATCATTGAGGGTATTTATTTATTATTTACAATAATCATTCGTTATTAAGAATGTTTGACCGTTACTGAATAATTATAATTGACTTTATATATACAATATCAAATTATAACTAATATTATTTGATTGTTATTAACAATATTAAATTATTTATAACAATATCCAATTATTAACTGCATAAGCGTCTCTACTCCCATTCACCCAAACCTGATAATATAAGTTTCGAATTTCATAAATTAATCTTTATTTTTTTGCGAGAGAGATCCACGGTGTGTGTTTAGATCTGTGCGTTGCAACCGCTTTGATTCTGTGGCTAATAATTCTCAGTATCCTCCAAAATTCGGTATCCATATTTTTCGATTGGATCGTCGTTGTAAATGGTTGTGGATATTTCCAGGAAATTAACATTGGACGCCGATCCAGTATTGGCTTCGAATCTCATAAAAAATTCTTCGTTGTACAGTAAGTGCCTTACTGTTGGCAACAGTGTCATGGTGTGAAAAGCTGTGAATTACAATGGGGCTGGTAATTTGAAGTTTGTGAAAGCAACTATAAGTAACGAAGAATATTTGAAAATTTTTCAAGAAAATTCAAGACAAACAGCTCAGAAGTGACTGATGATTTTTGCCTTTACCAAGATAATAATCCCAAGCACAAAGCGTGGATTGTTCGCAACTGACTGCTATGTAACTATTCATACGCTATGAAAACACTACTGCAAACCCCGCTTCTCCACCCAATTGATCAGCTTTGGGATTTCTCCGAAAAATATTTGTAGAAATACAGAAAATCCAAAAAGTGTTCCAGATTTGAAAAGAGCTATAAAAGCTTGACTTGTAGAGTCTTTGGCCTGCCGATTAGAAGAAGCAGTTAAACACAAAACATATCATACTAGATATTAGATATTGAGTTATCATCAGTTTTGATAATCATTGTTTTGATAATTGTGGATTTTTAACGTTCCAAAACTTTTCACACCATTTTTGGTGGTTATGCGGATTAATGAATTTATTTTAGTGTTGATTTTAATATTAAGTTTTTTTTTGAGAAAAGGTTGACAATAATAATAATAAAGCCTCATATCTAAAATTAATGCTGTAAAAAGAAATGTTTTATTAACTTCCCAGTATATGGGAAGTTCTTGTAATCGCCTCGAAAATCGAAATTGAAATTTTCAACATATCTTTACGTTTTGAGATCTTTGGAGTATATTTTAAGTGTTTTTAGAAATAAGTATGTATGTGTGTGTGTGTACGTACGTACGTCCGTACGTACGTATGTGCGTTCGTGGACAGTTTTTTCAAAGAGCGTAACTCACGTAAACAAAGTCCTATCACCTTCACTAAGATGTCAATCAAAGCGTCTTTGAAATTTCAAGAGCTGATTAGTTTTTGGGATACTTCTTTCTTTTGGGGGGGTTTGTTGTTTAGCCCGTTTGAAGGTCATTTCTGTCATGCGTTATATCTCGCGAATCAAACATACGATTTGCATGATTAAGGTGTCAATCGACGCGCATTAACAATTTTGTGAGTCTTTCAAATTTTGCAAAAAATCGTTTGAGCCGTTTTCTAATTTAAGAGAAAAAGTGCAAAAAATTAGGTTTATTTGCATAAATAATAAATTTTTAACCTGATTTACGAAACACAGTACTCAATGTTTATAAAATTTATACACTGCAAACAGTTTTTGTAAAAAAACTAGCAAAAATTTTTCTCATGATTACAAAAAGAATTAAATTAAAAATAAAAATTCATTAAAAGTCATCATGATTTTTAAGGTCATTTGTTTCATGCACTATATCTCACGAACCAAACATATGATTTGCTTTGCTGAAGTGCCAATCGACGCATATTAACATTTGTATGATCCTATGAAGTTTTTGAAAAAAAAATTGGAGCCGTTTTTTTAATTTAAGGAAAAAAGTATTAAAAATTAGTATTTTTTTCATAAACAATAAATTTTTGAATTAATTTATGAAACGCAGTAATCAATCTTTATAAAATTTATATACTCAAAACAGTTTTTGAAAAAAACATGCAAAATTTTCTCACATGATTACAAAAAAAGTCAAATAAAAAATAAAAAATCATTCAAAGTTGCCATGTAAAAGGTCTACAAATGAATGATATTACCTTATATCTTTTATTTTAAAGACTGTTGTTAAGCCAATCAAAGTTTATTCATATTTGCACACTTGAAACAGATTTTGAAGTTTTTAGAGTACCATGTTTTAATTGGAATATAAAAACTGCTTAAATTTTGAAAAGCAAAATAATTAATCAAGTTTGCATTTGTGGTAATGAACGCTTTGAATGGTAAAATGTTTAGTAGACAATACTTTGCTGGATCATATGCTTTAAAAAGTTTTCATCAAATGAACAAAATGTAATTTTTAGTAGTTTTGGTCTTTAGTGTTCGTAAGATTTTAATTACTGCCTCCAATTATCATTCGCGAAGCTATTTAGTTTTAACATGCAATTAAACCGATTATTGACTTCACATTCAATGTTTTTCAAGACCAACTGAAAATAAGAAATAAGTATAAGTAATCGTGAAAAAATACAAATTAAATGATTATGCCGAAGTCATGGCAATTTTGGATACAACTATTCAAAATGGCCACCAACCAACAAAATCTCTTCAGGGGGCGTAATAACAAAAACTGCATTCATTTTTGCTAGCGCTCTTTTCTCCTTCAAGAATTGAAATGAAAATAACAAATAACGTAGAAAAAGCTTTGTAACCTAGCCCCCCCCCCCTCCCGATTAATCTGCGTGAATATTCAATCATCCCCTTACCTACGTAATCAATGGACGCTCCCGTAGATGATACGATTAATATTAAGCCATTCCAATTACTGTTATGAGAAGTACATTTTTATTATTCAAAGTAGTATTTTCATAATTATTATTTTGTTTAGTATTTTTAATATTTATGTAAATATTACTGGGAATTTGACCGTGTGGACCTCAAGGGTCGCACCTCGCGGCTTGTTTTATTTAATAGAAGCAAAATATCAATGTTCCAAAACTTTTTCACGCCATTTTCTCATCAAGCTTTTCTTAATATCCATTCTATTACCCGGTGTGATTGTATGTTTTGATGCCCAGTTTACCATATCGCATCTTCAGAACTTTTAATTTTTCTCTGATTCAACTAAGAATCCCTATCGCACCATAGGGCCCTTATTATATAGTAAGTTGCCAGTTGATGGATGATATACTCGACTATTCACGGTGGTCGGTATAGAGCTCTCGTGATACTAAGAAGCTTCAGAAATATAAATTGCACATCTTCTATCTTATTTGGAGTGCATAATTCATAGATTCGAAAAGATACACAACTCTTACTGATGCGATTGTAGATTTGATGACTTATTTTCCTGTTGAAAACTTTGGTGGTAAGGATATTTTGCCAGCATTTGCGTGCTTAATTTTGAATGAAATGAACAATAACTATTCCAGATATTATTTATGAACAAGCCGCGAGGTGCGACCCTTGAGGTCCACACGGTCAACTTCCCAGTAATATCTACATAAATATTAAAAATATTAAACACAAAAATATTTATGAAAACAATACTACTTTAAATAATAATAATGAGAGGTACTCATAACCGTAATTGAAATGACCTAATATCAATCATGTCATCTACTGTAGCGTTCATTGATTACGTAATGCTTTTGTTGGATGGGGGTGGATTGGTTTGATTGACTATTCACGTGGATAAATCGGAGGGGGCGGGCTATAAAGCCTTTTTTACGTTATTTGTAATTTTTACATCGATGCTTGAAGGACAAAAGAGCGCTAGCAACAATGAATGCATTTTTGTTACTACGCCCACTGAAGGGGTTCTCTCGCGAGGTGTCCATTTTAAATAATTTTGTTCAAAATTGCCATGACTTCGGCATAATCATTGAATTTGTGTTTTGTCACGTGTTTTTTTGGATCATCCAAAAAATTTTGGCCAGTTTCTCTTTGAAAACTATTAGGAATGTATAAATTATATAAACATTTATTACTGAGCTGTGCAAATCAGGTTAAACATTTATTGTTTATGAAAAAAACTCTAATTTTTCCCATTGTCTTTTATTAAATGGAAAAAATGGCGGAAAGGATTTTTTTATAAAGTTAAAAACAGCAGAAAAATGTTATTACACGTCGATTGACACCTTAATGATGCAAATATCATATTTGGTTCATGAGATATATTGAATGATAAAAATGACCTTGAAAATCATAATGACTTTTAATGATTTTTTATTTATTATTTAATTTTTTACGTCGTTATGAATAAAACTTTTGCTGGTTTTCTTACAAAAACTGTTTGGAGTATATAAATTTTATAAACATTGATTACTGCGTTTTGCAAATCAGGTAAAAAACTTATCGTTTATGGAAAAAAAACTAATTTTTAGCACTTTTTTTAATAAATTAAAAAACGATTCCAACGATTTTTTTTAAAATTTGATAGAATCACACAATTGTTAATACGCATCAATTAACACTTTAACTTTGCAAAAAGTATGTTTGGTTCTGGAGATATAATGCATGACAAAAATGACCTTCAAACGGGCAAAACAGCAAACCCCCCAACCGAAGTGTCCCAAAAACTAATCAGCTCTTGAGATTACAAAGACGCTTCGATTGACACCTTAACGAAGTCGATACGACTTTGTTTACGTGAGTTATGCTCGTAGAAAAAACTGTCCACGAACGCACGTACGTACGTACACACACACACACACACATACATACTTCTTTCTAAAAACACTTTGTATATACTCTATAGACCTTAAAACGTACAGAAATGTTGAAAATTTCAATTTCGATTTTCGAGGCGATTACAAGAACTTCCCATATACTGGGAAGTTAAAAATACTCAATGCTTTGCAGTAATTCAGTTTTTTTATCCATATTTACAGGCATGAATCGCCTTCACCCTGCGTATCCTCCTCTAAACTCTGATCCGGACGATAGTTTTAATCCAGTTCATCGGAGTCTTTACAATAATCCCTACACTCCGACACGATATCAACACCATCATTACAACAGTGTTGCAACATATAAACCTCCATCGATTTTGAGCAATACTTTGTCTTCGAATCGTCATTCGGATAACGTCTCGGAGGACGCAACGCTAACAGATACGGAATTGGCATTGGCTCGAGATAGTACACTTCCAGTTCAAAACGGTAAGTGATTTTATGCTGTGAATTATCCTTCAAATTTAATAACGTAGTAGTATTTATTTATTTATAAACACAATTTTGCAATATATGGCACAAATTTGATCATCTGATGTTTGGATCATAAGTTTCTTAGAGTTTTTGGGAACTTTTTAAAATTTCACTACAAAGCTTCGTAGATTCTATCTTGGATGTTAAAATGTGCACAATTTTTCATAGGGTAATGCAAACTTAATCTGTCGGTAATTGTCCGTATTATTTACATCTGTGCTCGGCAATTTGTATTTTTATTTTTATTTTATTGAGCCCAGGTCAATTTGAACTCTACATAGCATAATCAGAGTAAAAAAGGATTAACAACTAATTCATGTTTGAAGTCTATGTTTCATTTTAAGAAAGGCTACAATATATGTAGATACATATATCTACTACAATGAATCGCCCGGAGAATCCTTGCATGGAACAACTTATTAAATCGTTTATAAAGCTGTCAAAAAGATGAATCTTCTACGAAAATAATGAGATTAACTATACAAAATTTCTGACACTTGTCAAAAGAACCGGCATTCGGGCACTTAACTCCAAGCATAAGGTACCCGAACAAGTCATCTCCTTCAGTAAACATTGCAAAGAAGAAACGACGACGTGGACACATAATTTTCTCACTAAATAAATCCTATTAAATGTCCAGCAACACTATTCATTCGCATGCTGGATGGGATCATCTAAACTGTTCACATCAACAAAACTGTCAAGAAGCCATTGTCTTTAATTCAATTACTAGCCCTAAAAAGGATACATCCAAAAATAACGTCACTGCTGGCCAAGCGACAAACAAACGAGTCTTGTGTGCAATGTTTGTTCTTAACATTTACGTCTCTCCTGATTGTATGTGCAAGGACAGTACCACAGGACTACAGTGAATTCAATGTCTTTTCATCCTCGTGGAAATCACAGGAGTTTTATGTCCCTCTCGCATGTCATTTCCAAGTAACAACAAAATCATTACGAGGGACACATTTAATGTGGACACTGAATGAATAGATGACTGATCGAAAGGACTTTTTCTAGGAGCTTAGGACATCTGACGAGTCAATTCCCTTGTCAATAAATTTCAATTAAGAAGGAGGGACGGGCAAGTTGCAAATAAACATAATGCCACGAGAGGTGATTGGGGGAATGTACACGGTGGCACAGTGATGCGGGAATGGATAATGTCGTCCTTTAAAGGACATTAGTGCAAACATAGAGGACAACTGCAAGTCATTTGCACAGTTCATTGTTCTATTTTAAATCTCAACTATATAATGCCAAATCGTGTTTCAAAAAAGAAAGTGCACGCAAAATTTCAATAGACATATTTAGCGTTTGTCTTTTATTGCATCGAATTTGCTTTCGCCTCAAACTTTCACACCAATAAATTGTAGAACCCCTCGAACAGTTTATTCAAAATTAGATTTGTTGATGCTGGTGAATATTGTTCTAGTTATTTTCAATGAAGCTGTAATTTTCTTTAATTAAATACGTCGAAAGTTTTCTTAGTATTCTTTCTCACGGTACCAGTTTCGAATTGAACTTTCGCCAAAGTTTTTGCAATATTGACTCATAACTAACGAAGAAAAAAATCTAAAAATCTTACAATGCACGCAATCGCAAGTAACCATAAGGGGGTTATACCTATGCGGAGGCTAAAAAAAGCCTATTTTCAAGTTTTTTTTTCATGGATTTTGAATAAAACATTTTATAAATAATATATCAATATAAAGGGCAACTTTTCGGGACTGCAAATTTTTTTTTAAATTTTAAATTCAATACAAAATGGCGGCCGTAGTGCACGTCAAAGTCACTAGTATTTACAAAAGACATTCCGCGGCCGGACAAGTTTCATCTGGAACAATAAAATTTCATAAACTCCATGAGTTTTGCTAGTGAAGTACACACTATAATAGTTTAATATCGATTTTTCGCAAAATGGCGACCATTTAACAAAAAAATTGCATTTTCGACCTAAAAAAAAACTTGAATTGTTTATAACTTTTTTAACTTCCCAGTATATGGGAAGTTCTTGTAATCGCCTCGAAAATCGAAATTGAAATTTTCAACTTTTCTTTACGTTTTGAGGTCTATAGAGTATATATAAAGTGTTTTTAGAAAGGGAGACGTATGTGTGTGTGTGTGTGTACGTACGTGCGTACGTCTGTACGTTCGTGGACACTTTTTTCTACGAGCATAACTCACGTAAACAAAGTTCGATCGCCTTGGTTGAGGTGTCAATCGAAGCGTCTTTGCAATCTTAAGAGCTGATTAGTTTTTGGAAAACTTCGGTCAGGGGGTTTGCTGTTTTGCCCGTTTGAAGGTCATTTCTGTCATGCGCTATATCTCACGAACCCAACGTCCGATTTTTTTGAACAAGATGTCAATCGACGCGTATTAACGTTTGTGAGACTCTATCAAATTTTTAAAAAAAATCTTGGAGCGGTTTTCAAATTTTTTAAAAAAAAAAGTGCAAAAAATTAGGTTTTTTTCAAAAACAATAAATTTTTAACCTTATTGTCAAGTCTTAGTAATCAATGTTTATAAAATTTATGTACTCCAAACAATATTCGCAAAAACGTCATCAAAACTTTTCCTCATGATCACGTAAAAAAACAAGCCGCGAAGTGCGACCCTTGAGGTTCACACGGTCAACTTCCCAGTAATATCTAGAACATTCAAAATATTAAACACAATAATAATTTTGAAAATAATACTACTTTAAATAATAATAATGAAAGGTATTCAAAGCAGCAACAGGAATGAGTTAATATTAATCATATCATCTATGGGAGCATCCACTGCTTACGTAAAGCTTTTGGTGGATGGGTGATGATGATTGATTACCGCAAATGCAAATATTCATGGTTTTCAAATTTAAGCCGCTTTTTTTAATTAAAAGACTGCAAAAACTATTAAAAATCTGCTCAAATTAACCAAACACTTTAAAACTTTGATTGACTTTACAGCAAAGTCTTTAGAATAAAAGATATAAGGTAATATCAATCGGAAGAACACATTTTCATATGGTAACTTTGAATGATTTTTTATTTTTAATTGAATTTTTTTCAGAATCATGAAAAAAATTGTAAAAGTTTCTCATCAAAAACTGATAGGAATGTATAAATTTTATAAAAATTTATTACTGTGTTGTGCAAATCAGGCTAAAAAAATACTTTTTATGAAAAAACCCTAAGTTTTCTTATTTTTTCCTATTAAATTAAAAAACCGTTGAAACGGATCTTTATAATGTCAAAATAATCAAAGAAATTTTAAAACACGTCGATTGACACCTTAATGATGCAAATATTATATCTGCTTCGTGAGATATAGTGAATAACAGAAATGGCCTTGAATGTCATGATGACTGTTATTGATTTTTTATTTTTTATTTAATTTTTTTCGTGATCATGACAAAAGTTTTGATGATGTTTTTAGAAACATTGCTTGGAGTATATAAATTTTATAAACATCGATTACAAAGTTTAGCGTATCAGGTTAAAAATTTATTGTTTATGAAAGAAAACCTAATTTTTTGCACTTTTTTCCTTAAATTAAAAAACGGCTTTAAATTTTTTTTTCAAAATTTGATAAATCCACACGAATGCTAATACGCGTCGATTAACATCTTAATCATGCAAATCGTATAATTGGTTCGCGAGATATAACGCATGACAGAAATGACCTTCAAAGAAGCGAAACAGCAAACCCCCTGACCGAAGTATCCCAAAAACTAATCAGCTCTTAAAATTGCAAAGACGCTTCGATTGACGCCTCAACGAAGTCGATACGACTTTGTTTACGTGAGTTATGCTCGTAGAAAAAGTGTCCACGAACGTACGTACACACACATACATCTCCCTTTCTAAAAACACTTTATATATATACTCTATAGACCTCAAAACGTAACGAAATGTTGAAAATTTCAATTTCGATTTTCGAGGCGATTTTAAGAACTTCCCATATACTGGGAAGTTAAAAACAAAAATAAAAAATCATTAAAAGTCATCATGATTTTCAAGGTCATTTTTATCATTCACTATATCTCACGAACCAGATATAATATTTGCATCATTAAGGTGTCAGTTGTCGTGTATTAACATCTTTGTGAAGTTTTTAACATTATAAAAATTCGTTTTAGCCTCTTTTTTTTAATTTAATAGAAGAAAATGCGAAAAATTATGGTTTTTTTCATAGAAAATATTTTTTAACTTGATCTGCACAGCACAGTGATCCAGTTTATAAAATTTATACATTGTTATCAGTTTTTGGAGAGAAACCAACAAAATTTTCTTCCATGATTATGAAAAAACTAAATTAAAAATAAAAAAATCATTCAAAGTTACCATGTAAAGAGGGTTTATATCTGCTATTTCTTTATATCTTTTATTGTAAAAAAATTGTTGTAAATTCAATCAAAGTTTTAAGATATTTGCATAATTTGAGCAGATTTTTAATAGTTTTTATAGTCTTTTAATTAAAAAAAAATCCCTTAAATTTTGAAAACCAACAAAATTTTTCAACACCAAAAAGGCCCCCACCGATTGATCCGCGTGAATATTCAATCTGTCCTCATCGACCAAAAACCTTACGTAATCAATGGACCCTCCCGTAGACGATACGATTCATATTAACTCATTCCTGTTACTGCTATGAATACCTCTCATTGTTGTAATGTTGTTGATGTTTATGTAGATATTACTGGGAAGTTGACCGTGTGTACCTCATGGGTCGCATCTCGCGGCTTGTTTTTAAACAAAACCAATCGCTAAAATTGTTTGTACTTCACTAGATAATCATATCGAGAAGCTACAGTTATAACGACAAGTCATTTGGATGAAAATTGAAAGAGTTTCGTTCCCGGCAAATTTCAACAAGCCGCGAAGTGCGACCCTTGAGGTCCACACGGTCAACTTCCCAGTAATATCTAGATAAACATTAAAAATATTAAACACAATAATAATTTTGAAAATAGTACTACTTTAAATAATAATAATGAAAGGTATTCATAGCAGTAACAGGAATGAGTTACTATTAATCATATCATCTACGGGAGCATCTATTGATTACGCAAGGCTTTTGGTGGATGGGTGATGATGATCGATTACCACAAATGTAAATTTGATTGAAATTTTGATGGTTTTCAAAATTTAAGCCGCTTATTTTAATTAAAAAACTGCAAAATATATAAAAAAAATCTGCTCAAATTATCCAAACATTTTAAAACTTTGATTGACTTCACAACAAAGTCTTTAGAATAAAAGATATAAGGTTCGGAAGAACCCTTTTCATATGGTAACTTTGAATGATTTTTATTTTATAAAATGTATAAATTTTATCAACATTTATTACTGTGTTGTGCAAATCAGGTTAAAAAAATATTTTTTATGAAAATAACCCTAAGTTTTCGCATTTTCTTCTATTAAATCAAAAAACCGCTGAAACGGTTTTTTATAATGTTAAAGTAATCAAAGAGATTTTAAAACACGTCGATTGACACCTTAATGATGCAAATATTATATCTGGTGCGTGAGATATAGTGAATGAAAGAAATGCCCTTGAAGATCATGGTGACTGTTAAGGATTTTTTATTTAATGTTTATTGTGATCATGAGAAAAAGGTTTGATTAAGTTTTTTCAAGCATTGCTTGAAGTATATAAATTTTATAAAAATTGAATACTGTCTTCCGTAAATCAGGTTAAAAACTTAGTGCTTATTAAAAAAACCTAATTTTTTTGCATGTTTTTTCTTAAATTTAAAAATTACTTCAACGATATTTTTCAAAATTCGACAGATTCACAAACATTTTGAGTCGCATTGATTGACATCTTGACAATGTAAATCGTATGTTTGGTTCGCGAGATATAACGCAGGACAGAAATGACCTTGAAGTTCATGATGCCTGTTAATGATTTTTTATTCAATTTTTTACGTTATCATGAGAAAAAGTTTTGATTTTGTTTTTACAACCACTGCTTAAAGTATATAAATTTTATAAAAATTGAATACTGTCTTCCGTGAATCTGGTTAAAAATCTATTGTTTATTTAAAAAAACCTAATTTTTTTCCACTTTTTTCTTAAATAAAAAAACGGCTCCAAGAATTTTTTTTAGAAACTTGGCAGAATCTATTAAATGTGAATACGCGTCGATTGACACCTTGTTCAAAGAAATCGTACGTTGGGTTCGCGAGATATAACGCATGACAGAAATGACCTTCAAACGGGCAAAACAGCAAACCCCCCCCCCCCCCCCCCGACCGAAGTTTTACAAAAATTGATCAGCTTTTAAAATTACAAAGATGCTTCGATTGACACCTCAACGAAGTCGATAGGACTTTGTTTACGTGAGTTATGCTCGTAGAAAAAAGTGTCCACGAACGTACAGACGTACGTACGCACACACACATACTTTGTTCTAAAAACACTTAAAATACACTAATTAGACCTCAAAACGTAAAGCAATGTTGAAAATTTCAATTTTCGAGGCGATTACAAGAACTTCCCATTTACTGGAAAGTTAAAAATACACTTTCGAGATAGACGCATTTGAAGTTTCAAAACCTTATAAAGTTGTGAATTTTCTAAATTTTACTATATACAATTTTTTTAAATCAATGAATGGTCTGAGTTTCTCGTTGTGTGTCTCAATTAATTTGAGGAAAAACAGTTAATTTTTAACCAATAAAACCACAACTTTAATTTTAGTTAGTTTAGTTAGTTCTCAATTATATGTTTGGCAGATCCCAAAAAACGGAAGTAAGGTCATCGGTGGCCGAACATATAATTGAGAAAGGCCACATGATTGGTATGGAAGACGCAGCATGCATAAAACAGGTCCAAAAAAGGTCACTTCTCGATGCGTACGAGAGCCTATTTATAGCGAGAACCCCGGAAACGCGACGAATCAACCATGACCTGGGAAATTGGTTTTCAGGACTTGTTAAACTCGTGAAGTAATTAGAATATCTTGCGGATACAATTAGGATAGCCGGATTAAAAGTTATAGATATTTAAGAACTAGGTATTAAGGTTTTCTTCAATTTCTGTTTTCATAACACTGAAGAAGGGACTAACTGTGTCCCGAAATATATATGTTTATAATTAAAATTAAAGTTGTGGTTTTATTCGTTAAAAATTAACTGTTTTTCCTCAAATTAAATTTTTTAACCTTTACTCTGCTTTCCCAGCACCATTCAGTTGGCCTTCCAAGACCGTGGATTTCTTCTCCTCGTCCTTTCTTGATGCTAAAAGGCCGCGTCTCGCCTCTTTTACAACGTCGGAAATTGAGCGCTCAGCAGCCCTTATTCGCTCGGCGTCTGTTTCTAAGCATAAATTGTAAAAATTAGGTCCTGCAGTCAATCCTAATGAGTCTCAAACGAATGGCGATTAGGCGGACGCCTCTTGCTGATCTTGCTACGCTTGCGATGAACTGCTTGATTTACTGCCTTTACGGCCACTGTTCAGTTTACTACTCATTTCTAACACTTTTTTATACAAAACAACAGTAAAAATATCAATCAAAACATAGTACTTCAGCCTCAAATGCATCGTGTAGTCAATCGAGTAAACAAAAGCTCTCCTTGTGTCGTTTACGAAGGAACGTGCCCTATACAGTGTATATTAATTACTATATAGTATAAAGCGAGCAAATTTTACGTTTTTCGAGCATTGGAGTTGCTGCAGAAAATTGATTCTCAAAAATTTTCTAAAGTATATTAGTATTTGGACCTTTTTGATTTCAATTCTAGGGATGTGTTAGCATACTTTTAGCCAATAAAAAAAATTGAAAAAAAATTAAATTCACATAGGTATAACCCCTTAATCATTGAAAATAGTTTCAGATGATTTTTTACTAGCCTATTTGCCTTTATTCTAGTGAAAAGTTAAGCGGTGCCAAAAATTTTACAAATCTCAAGATATGTTAAACACTTTAGCGCAAGTAGTGCATAAATTATATATCATATTCTATAAAAGTTCAAAATTACATAAACACAGAATAGCGGTAATTGCGTCAGCAAGTGAATCAATGAAAGATCCTCACAAAATTAGTTGATCGGCCAGGTGACGATTTCAATATTTAATCAAGCCCTGTAAACTACTGATTCAAAGAATTTTGGTTAGTCTGGCATTCAAACTTTTGCAACAATTGCACTAGGAAGCAGTTTTAGTGAACCTGATAAAGATGAGACTGTTAACGCTAAAAATATTTATTCAATATATGCGTAAATTTCAATTAAAGTATTAAATTGCACAAAATGGATAGACATAATCAAGTCAAGTGGTGATTCAACCGTAAATTTTTGTATGGCAGCCAGCTTTTTGGATCTGGTGGTGATTCTATATAGGCAATTCTGAGGAGTTTAGCCATTTTGAAAATAAGATAAAAATGTACCTATCTAAATCTCGGAAGGTAGCAGTAAGGGGGATTTCGACGAAGACATCACCTTCTTTGTGAACAGTCAAGCAGCCAAAAAAGCACCAAAGTCAATTGTAGTTCTTCCAAGTTAGAAAGGACCTGTAGGTCTGAGCTGAAAAGAATTTCTCAAAATCGAAATGCAGTACTCCTAACAAGATTTTGTCCACTGCAGAAAAAATACATCAAATTCAAAGAAACTATGACATTTCTGAGATCATCTTTATTCTTAAAAGCTTTTAAAAATATTTGGCGTTTATGTGTAATTGACAAACGCATCCACCTCTATGCAATATGAATGGTCCTTTTTTGAAATAAGTGATTTTATGGCAGTGTAAACAGCCTATTAACGTGTAAATGAGTACATTTTCTTCACCATACATTAAAGTTTTTGAGGTACTTCTTTCAGTTTTAAATTTTTATATAAAAAGGAATGGACTAGGTCCTCGCGTAGATTATTCTGGTACATCGAGCTATGGCTACAATCATTTCTTATTTTTGACTTTGTAATCTTCTATCAAGTAATTAGGGAGAAGTGCTCTTTTCATCAATTCCACCACTTCTCAGTTTGCTGTCGTTGTACAATACACCACAATATCGAAGACAATTTTTAGATTGCCTTGTAATGTTATTGATTGGAAATTGTTTAGTTTCTAATCCCCAGGCAAGTAAACATGTAACATTACGTTCCTTAAATACTCGGGAAATTCCCCTTTACGTCTGAAAGTTTTTCTCATTTTAAAGATTGTTGCAATAAAATGATGATTTAATACACTGGCTAAAATATGTTAAGGCACGATGCACCCAGCAAGAAAAGTTTTAACTTTTCAGTGATATTTTTATCGAGAATGTTTTTATTTTCACATTATTTCTGGAGGTTGGAAGGTATATTTCAGTAACATAACAAAAAAAAACATCAATCACACAACAATTATTAAATAAAGGGGGAAAATACTTTTCCAATCAGAAATAATGCAAAAAAAGTTAAGGCATTCTGCAAATAATTTATTTTTCTGATAAAAATGCACCGATAGATTTGCATGAATTTTCACAACATGATATATCTGTCATTTGAGTTGAGTAAATAATCAAGAAAAATAAATTTTAAAAGTGAGTAAATAGTGAGTGCCAAGAGAATACCATTAAGTGTAGAAATTCGGGAAATTATAGTTCAGCTTTGGCAAACAGAAAAGTCATATGGTAAAATTGGTGTATTAGTTAAAAAGGTCAAAATATACTTTCAGAAACGTTGTATTAGCATATAAAAAACAATATCATTCGAAACAAAAGCTCGATTAAGAAGACAAAAAATGCTAACTGAGGGAGAAGTGAAATTGATTGTGAAAGAAATTAAAAAGATTAAGTGCCCCTTTTTTACGCAATGAAGTTAAAAAACGCTTCAAAAAAGAAGTGTCTCACAGATGTTACGAAGTATTATAAAAAAGTGGGACTTTAAAGGTAGAGTTTGATGACGAAAACCGTACAGTAGCGCAAATAATGTGATGTTAAGATTATGTTTCGCGAGAGAGTGCGTCAAAAAACAAAGCCTCCTGGAAAATGGTTATTTTTGTTGACGAAACAAAAAGTAACCTGCTTGGATCTGATGGGAGGCGATATGTTTGGAGAAAACCAAATACTCAGTTCAATTTCGAGCAAACCAGTCCCACAGTAAAACACGGTGGTGGGAACATTTTTCTATGGGGTTGTATGGGGACTTCGGGATCTGGAAACTGAGAAATTATAAATGGCAGAATGGATCAACATTACTATCTAAATATCCTCAAAAGGAATATTAGACGAAGTGCTGAAAAGATGAGGATTTTAAACTCTTTTGGCCTGTACCAGGATAACGATCTCAAACATACCTCGGAGCAATGCCGACTTTGTACTATTTATAACTGCCCAAAAGTGATTAAAGCACCTGCTCAGTTACCAGATTTAAACCCCATCTATGGTACCACCTAAAAAATAAAGTTGCGATTCATAAAGTAAAAAATAAAAACTAACTTATAACAGCTATTATTGAAGAATGGGAAAATATTTCACCAGCCATTTGCAAAACATGGGTCAAATCGATTGAAACGCCTCCAGAAAGTCATAAAAATGCAAGCAAAGTCCACAAAATATTGAAAGTGACTAAGTTTCTAAAATTTAAAGGAAATAAAACAATAAATAATTTCAGATAAAATTATATAGTGCCTTAATTTTTTTGGGGTCGTTTCTGAATGTTAAGCAAGCATTCTTTTATTATGTTTAAAAATTGTTGTGTGATTGGTGTTTTGTTGTTATGCTACTGATATATATCTTCCAATATTCTGATATAATGTGAAAATAAAAACATTCTCGATAAAAATAACGCATATATAAGTCGCATATGACGTAATTTCTTAAATAGTGTTTTATGACTTTCCAATAGCTTGATAATTACATCTTTATCTTACATCTTATTAACCTGGCTGTCCGTATCCTCGCTCTGATTTCGTTAAAAACTCTCCTAAATCCACAGCCAGGCAGACAATTGATTCCTTTAAAGGATGTGATTACCAAGCTATAGATAATTTTTTTTGAAATTTAGTTTTTTAAAAACAAGTGCACACTGCAGGAAGCATAATACAAATTTTTTTCGGTCAATTGTAGTCGAGAACCACTTGTTTTATCAAAAATCAGCAGGAGCATTGGAAAGTCATAAAACACTATTTAAGAAATTACGTCATATGCGACTAAGCCTGAAAAATAGGCAAAATATTGGATATCCGTATCCAGTTGCTCGCTAGTGTATAAATATGGTATCAAAAATTTGCTGAGATCGTTTCCACATTAAAATTGTGGACTCCAGTATACGCGGCAATGAAAAACTCGGAAGACGGACCTCCATGAAGAGCAACTTCTAACTTTACGAATTTTGATGATAACCACTTAGAAAAATTTAAGGATATAGTTAAAGATATGAAGAAAATAGCCTATTAATTTCAATTAGTTATAATCATTTCTTCCCATTCGAAAAAAATCACGAAAAAGCTTAAAAATATGCCTCCTTATGTGATTTCCTCTCTTAAGGGGGGAAATTTAAAAAAAGCTAACTTAAGATTGATTCAAAAAATATATGTTGCTTACTCAGAAAATTTTTAATATAAAAACCTTAAAGTACATGTCTCAAAGTACTTGAAAATAATTTTTTTTTAATTTTCCAACACAAACTGGCGGCGATGCGAATAAATGAAAAAAACACCTCAAAATATGCCTCATGCAACTTAACGCTATTTCTGGAGATCCTGCAACATTCAGATGAAGAGAAATATGTAAATGAGATGTTTAAATCATAGATTGACCAGTGAAATTTATAAAAAAATGACATATCTACATTAATTTTGGATTAAACAAAAAAATCGATTATTTTTCAAAAAAGTCGTGTTTTAAACATTAATAAGCAAATTATTTCTCCGAAGTTACAAAAACATAAAGATTCAACTAGTACATTAGACTTTTTTGTGGATGTGGTATACATTTCAGCCAGATCGGTTCAATATTTTGTGAGATTTTTTGTACGCAAGTTGAAAAAGTACTATTTTGAGAAAACTGCGTTTAAAGTTTGCAGTTTATAAAAACCATTGTTTATTAGTTTTTATCATAACCTACTCGTTGGTCAACGATTCCATGTTTCAGATTTATAAAAATATGGTAAGGATACACAATTAGAGAACAGCCCATGGCGTCGGAGAGAAAGTAGGCAGGGACGCACGGCAGGTTTGCTCGACCGGCTGGAGAACGCCGCGTTGTCTATAGCAGACTATAACTCGAGAACTAATACGAATACAGCTTCAAAACTTTTTTTTCAACGTTTGGAGGTGGAAATCTTCAAAAGAAACTGATCGCCTTCTGCCTCTTGCCATGTCGGATTTCTACCGACTAAAACCACCTCCGTTTCCTTCAATCACTCTCTCCATCAAAATTTAGTAATTCTTTGTATTTAAAATTTGAGGACATACCATTTCCCAGACGATAAGAACCGATATAAGGGATAGTTCCAAATTTGTAAGTTTTAGTGTCTTTTTAGTTAGATTAAAAGTTCAGACTATATGTTTATAAATTATTTCCTGGTGATTACATGTTTGGTTTTGAGTTTAGTGGAGCTGATTGTACTTGTAACTTACTTCGAAAGTTGGTCCTGAAGGAGATATTTTTTCAGTGTCGTTTCAAACGAAGTTGGGTTCGTTAAGTTTTTAATTTTGTCAGGTAGTGTATTGTAGCTGCTTTGTTGAAGGTCTTATACGCCTTCGTTACTATTCTGGAGATGAACATGAGGTTACCTTTAGAAGTTTGGCTCCAATTCAAGATGGCCGTAGGATATTTTGGAAAGGAGATGCGCATACATAATTAGAATTTTTTTCTTTGGAAAGAAGTAGAAGCGACCTAGAAGAACAATGAATACAGCGAGTTTTTTCCTTAGATCATTTATGTGTGGAGTCCATGTTAGTTTCTCGTTTATAGGAAGTCCTAGATATTTTATTTGTTTTACTCTCTAGAGGCTTGTGTCATTGATTTTTACGTGTGGTTGTGTGCCAGTCTTGTTCTTTTGTTTGAAAATAATATAGTTTGTTTTCGCCGCGTTTATTGCCAATCTACTTTGTAGAAGTCAATACCAATACTTGTCGAGGTCAGTATTTACTTTTTGTTCAATTTCGAGACTAGTTTTACCTGAGTATACGAGCACAGTGTCATCTGCGTACATAACCACTTTCGCAACAAGGTCTGCTTTTGTTATGGAGTTGATATAAAGTAGAAATAGCGTTAGTCCTAGGATCGAGCCCTGCGAAACACCTATGCTAAATACAGCAGTTTTGCTTTTGACACCTCCAATTAGTGTATTTTAAAATCTATCCGCGAAGTAACTGCGTATTAACTTATTTGCTTTTCTAACAATTCCATATTCACCGAGCCTGGTGATTAAAGTTTCATGTGTAACTGTGTCGTAGGCTTTCTTTTGGTCCACGAAAACTGCTGCAACGTAGTGACCCTTATTCAAGTACTCATTTACAAATCTAATTACATCAGGAATGGCATTTGTTGTACCTTTGCCCACCTGGAATCCGTACTGGTTTCTATCCAAGATTTCGTTTTGCAATAACAATTCTTTGATTTGAGAATCCACAATTTTTTCGAGGATTTAACTTAAGGAATTCAAGAGTGAGATTGGTCTGTAATTGTTTGGGTCAGTTTCATCACCCCCTTTAAAAATCGGTATAACTGCAGAGATTTTTAAGTATTTCGGGAATCTCCTCTGCCTGAAACATTTATTTATTTATTTCGCGAGAGTATCAGCAATATTTTCTTTGATTAATTTGAGGTTATCAACGGAGATACCATATGGACGTGGTGCAGTATGGTTTCGTAGATAATTAATAGTTTCCGTTATTTCTTTTTAATTGGTGGTTCTTAAATGAAAAGAAGGGATTGGGGATGTGTTTCGGGACGATGATGCCCGTATCGTAGGCAATTTCGTTACTATTTCATGACCTATTTGGGAAATGGTGATTGAGGCAGTTGGCAATTTCCTTCGGTTCACTGATCATCTTGTTCGAGAAGGGTAGTTTTGGTATTATTGGTTGTATATTGGTTGTCTCACTTTTTTCGCCTTTTCTTAGAACACCGTCAACTAGATTCCAGAACTGGCTATGGTTTTTTGAGCTTTGCTCAAGCTTTAAAGTATAATAGTGTTGCTTTGCTTCTTCTATTATTTTACTACATTCGTTTTTTACTATTTTGTATTGTTTTTGTTTTGTAGGACTGTAAGGATCCTTAATTAGCAGTTTATATGCTTTATGTTTTTTTCTTGAGGCAGTAATAACTTTTTCAGTAATCCACGTTACATTCTTTGTCCTGATGGATTTAGTAAACTTAACAGAATCTTTAGTTTCCTGTATCATCCCGGCCAATTGCTGGAAACTTTCTGGTTTTTTTTAAGTAGCTGGTTAGTTGTCTCAATGAATTTATCTTTTCTGAGGTAAGTTATATATTTCAAACTTGGTTTTACTTTAGTCCTATAAAAACCCTCTACATAGCTCTAGCCTTCATTAAGAAAACAAGATTATGTTTGCAATAAAATGATGCAAATAGATTCTTGAAACTTTGCAATACAAACGTAATCAGATGCAACGCATCTTTTTGATTATTTCTTATAATTAAAAACGTTCTACAAAGGCTTAACTAATTTTCAAAAACATAAAGATATTAAATATATGTCACTATAAAAAGTTTGTCTTCTAAAATAACACATTTTTAAGTATCTAACTAGATTCAATGATAAATTTAAAAAAAATCTAAAACAGTACAAGAAGATGTAACACTGGTGGGTGAAGCAACCATCAAAACTTCAGCGGTATATTAAGCTCACATGAACATAGTTGATGCCTTTGTATCGTTTATATATATAAAGCTACAGCACAGCTTATACTGTAAGACACAATCATTTATTACTCGTTTAAAGAACGATAAGACTTTGGAATAACACTCAAACGTTTTCATTTTTTATCCGGGTTGAGTAGGATCCAAGAACAAAAGATGTTATTAAAATAAGCGGAAAACGATGAAGGGATTTTAATATGTACAGCTTATATTATATTTTTTTTAGTTGATATTGAAAAATACTTGTTAACTCTGCTCGTTAATTGAAGTTCAAATTTTTAGTCGGTAGAATGACGAACTGCGTCTTTTATTAAATACCAATTGTGCAAGCCGTAATTAAAATGATTTTTTCCTTATTTTTATCTTAACCATACTTGAAAAGTCTCGAAATCATATTACACTCGTTAAATTGCCCATAAAGGAGCACTTCCTGCTTCATCGGCTAAGAGCTATGAATAAATTCTTGCGTGAAACTAATGAATTTTCTCTAATCATTATTATTTTCACCCATAATTAAATCGAGATTTTCCGTGGTGTTTCATATCATGGTTTTAAGATGCCAGTATTTTCATTTCAAGGGGTTTTGAAGCAAAACGGGCATGTTTCCAAGATGAATTCTTACTACTCAGACATATATACACACTCTACATATGTAGATTTATCTATTATCTCAGTCATATTTTCCTCATCAGCAACTATCAAACTTAATTACAAAATCTCGAAAATTAGTTGAAGGATTAAAAGTTTAATTTCAGTTCCACTTGAAAGAGCATTAAAGAGGTTGCGGCAACCACATCAAAAGGATTCCCAGCACTCGTCGAAAGAGAGCCTCTTAACGTTTAGATTAGTAATGAAATACACGAAGCGCGAGCTTCTAACCTCATCGACATCATTCCATATTTTGAATTTGCTCTTGCCCGACGTCATATTAGAAAGAACGGATGAATATATTCCACGACGGTAGTAGCTACCATCGGCACAAGCAGGCAACAAAAGCATCCCGAATGGTTTGAACGGAATCCTGAATACGAGAACCATACCCTTTGCTATATGGCTAGGATGCGCTGGCCAATGTGTACGTAATCTTAACCATGTGAAACTTGCGTTCAAATAGTGTTGCCATCTACAATCAGTTCTCAAAGAAGAGTGCAATTGCTACAAAAAATCTATGATTATTTAAATTTTTTTATGTGTGCCAAGTTTGAAACAAGGCCAATCTGAAGTATTTGAGACTTCGAAAAAAATCGTTAGTTTCTTTTCAATTCATATTTAATCAATCAAAATATCCTTCAAAGTAGTATGAGGCTGAAAATTTATCGGATAATGTAATATATATCCGAAAATTTACTATTTAGGTCTCTAGTTAGATCTGTCGCTGGTTTCGTGATACTGTCCTCATATTTAATGTAACTTATAGATAGATACTGAGACATACTATCATGGAAAAAAATAATTACGGTACATCACAATGCCAGGCCAATTGACGTACCTGATAAATTTTGAATAAGGTGATTGAATTCTCCATAAAACTTATTAAGCTCATAAGGGTGTGTTTTAAGAAATGTTTATGAAGACTCTCGATCGGTGTATTCGACAGTCAACCAAAGGCTTTCTCTGTTGAGGTCAACTCCAGCTGCGTTGTGACAAATGAATTCAGAAAAACTAATTAAGAAGACTGCAGATATCAAATGTATCGGATAGTCAAAACTCTGCAGATTATCAAAGATCCATTAGAGAAATATCAGCGCATCCTTTAAGACGACCTTTGAAAGTGTCCTCACCACTTAGCATGCAGTGCAGAGTCGTATGTTCGACGAAGTTGTTAGACTTCCCATATTATTACCATAGCTAAATTTTGATTGAAGTTTATGTCCGAAATCCAAAACAATTCAGAATAAGGGGCAAAGAATTTCTAAAACTCTTTTAATAGTTCCAAAATGGAGAGATCTACAACTTTCATTTTTGGGATTATGTATACACTTAAGAGCATGAGAAAAAAGTTTTTTGGGAAATTTTGTAGAGGAATTGTTTGAGTATCAAAGTCCGATTGGAAATATCCACCATTTCTGCAAATATTTTCGGATAAAAAAACCAATATGATTATTAAACAGATACTGTAATCGAGTCTTTTTCATAAACAGTTTTCAAAATATCATGGCGGACGTATGAATTTATCGCTGCGATTCAGATGGGATTTTTTTTCGTAATTTGCAAAAAACCAAACGATAAAAAATAATAACCTTACGACTAAAACTAAATAATTATGTGTTCAATGAGCACATAAAAGGTCAAGAAAATCGGTTCAATAGTTTTCGAGATATTGGAGGTACCAGTTTGAGAAATGTGTTTTGCAGAAAAACTCGATTGAAAGTTGATAAGATAATACAACCTGCAATTCTTTGATTTACACAAAATCTTTACTCCAGGCGCATAGTGTTGTTGCGGATCAATTCTCATTTTTGTAGTTCACTTTTTCAATTCTTCCAAATTTGGATATATATTTAAATTTCCCTCAGTACACGTCCAAATAATCAGCATTGGCAGTACTAAATCCCAATTTAGTAATCCACCACACGCGCTAGCTCTCTTGAGAGGTGAGTTCAAGTGATCGAGCGCGAATCGGTTCTCTTTGCATGCGGTTGCCTTCTGATTGGCCGAAAACATTTTGGCATATTACCATATATGGTAATAAAGGAAGCAAAAATGCTTCGTCGTGTGATCGCGGTGAAGTGTGGGGAGGTGAGAACGGAGATGGTTGGAGTTGGATGGGAGAGTGAACATCGGAAAGTCGTCGCGGTAGTTGAGTTTTGATTGAACGCCAATTTCCGGGATTTTTTTCAAAAGGTCGCAACGAGTCCGCCTGCGTTTTACGTTCTGCTGTGGGAGTCGGGATTGGAAGGAATTGGCTTCCGTTCGGTGCTGGCTGGACTGAAATTCCGCAGCCAGGTGAGATCGGCAGAGATCTTGGCGGACGAGTGTCCTTGAACGGAGCGGAACGAAAACGATAGAGCACGCCTCGTTGGGCGACGTGATCCCTAGGAAGTTGTTGATCGTCGCCGCCTGGCAGGGCTCGTGTGGTGCAACGGCAAAAGCGCCAGGAGTGGAGTTGTTGATTTGCCTGGGAGTAAGTATGTTGCGATCGTAGCGTGAGACAGCAGCACTTGTGGTGAAGGTGTACGGAAAACGGAGGAACGCCTTGCGAAACGGCCAAGACGAAAGGCGGCAACGCAAGGGAGCAATCCTCGAAAGTCCGATTCGAGGAAAGTGAAGTGAAAATACAGCCCGCTGGTGGTGGTGATCGCCGCGACACAATTGTCGGGCTCAGCGATAAAGTTTACAGGAAGCCCGGGACACCGTATCGAGCGTTCGACATGCTGACGGAACGAACTTGTGTGATGTCATTGAGAAAACATTTAAGGAGATATGGCCTAACTTAGCGTACCAGTATGAAAGCCCAACACATTGATTTCGATGTTTCGACCTCACTACCTGAGTGTTTGCAATTTTAATTTCACTCTTCGGTAAAAATTAAAAATTGAGTGTTTCATGTGAAAGCTCTTTGTAATAAATACTTGTATAAAATATCTATCGTAAGTAACTAAAATCAGTTAGAAAAACACCATTTAAGAGATTCATTTGTTCTACATACAAAAAAAATAAAGTGAACATAATATGAAGTGAGTTTTTCATGGTTCTCCCCTCCTCAGCATGTGCGTGATTGGGTCTTGTCCGGTTCTAGATGTTTCTTTTTTTTTCGATGTGAATTTTATTAGCCCACGACCTGGTGAGCTAGCCGGTTTAAAAAAAACAGTTTTATCTATGGTCGCCACTATGCGGCCACTGTTGGTGGGTGCTCCGCAAGGGTACCTCCTCTCGGCGGTCATCTTCCGTGTTGCGTCCGAAGTGGCAACGCACATGGAGGGTGATTGGCTGGGAGGGAGGTGAATGAATGCGGGGCACGCAACAGTGTATATCTTCTTAGATGGATGGAATGCCAAAATCAACTAAGTTTTGTTGTCGACGACGTAATTCGCCCATTTTTGACTGTTCCTGCGCGCGGATCTTTGCTTCCATTATACGGCAATCATTTTCTTTCGTAGCATACAAGTGCGCGTGAATTCCATCAGAAGTTCCTAGATACAGATGAGCAAACATTTGCAGCAAGTATTTACTCTACCCGCAAATTATTCGCTGAAAGAGATCTCCGTTCCGCATGCAAGCTTTTGCGTGGGTATTTGATACAAAATTTTGCACGGTTGTTAACACTTTTCCGGTATATGGAGAGTTCTTGTAATCGCCTCGAAAATCGAAATTAGAATTTTCAACATATCTTTACGTTTTGAAGTCCTTAGAGTATATTTAAATTGTTTTTAGAAAGAATTTTGTATGTGTGTGTGTGTGTGTATGCACGTACGTACGTGCGTTTGCGGACAGATTTTTCTACGCACATAACTCTCGAAAATAAAGTAGCGTCGACTTTTTTGAGGTGTCAATCGAAGCGCCTTTGCATTCTTAAGAGCTGATTAGTTTTTAAGACACTTCGGTCCAGGGGGTTTGCTGTTTTTTTAACCATTGAATGTCATTTCTGTCATGCGCTGTATCTCACGAACCAAACATGAAATTTGCATCGTTAAGGTGTCAATGGTCGCGTATTAATATTGATGTGATTCCATCAAATTTTTATAAAATTATTTCAGCCGTTTTTTAGCTTATTTTTTAAATAAAAGTGGAAAAATTAGGGTTTTTTTCATAAACAATAAATTTTAAACCTGATTTGCAGAACTCCAATTAGTGCATGTAAAAAAATCAGCAAAAGTTTTTCTCATGATTGCAAAAAAATTGAATTGAAAATAAAAATCAACAAAAGTCATCATGACCTTCAAGGTCATTCATGTAATTCACTATATCTCGCGAACCAAATATAATATTTGCATCATTAAGGTGTACGCGTTTAGCATTTTCATGATGTTTTTCGTTTCTAAAAAATCGTTCGAGCCGTTTTTTTAATTTAACAAAAAAACTTCCAAAAAATTAGGGTTTTTTCATAAAAAAATAAATTTTTCACCTGGTTTTCACAACACAGTAATATAAATATTTATAAAATTTATAAATTTTTATCCATTTTTGAAGAGAAGCATGTTAAACCTTTAATCATGATTACAAAAAAATTAAACAAAAAATAAAAAAAAACAATTCCAAGCAACCATGTAAAAAGTGTTCATACGAATTATATAACCTGATTACTCTTATTCTAAAGACATTGTTGTTGAATCAATCAAAGTTTATTAAAATTTGCATAGTGTAAACAGATTTCCTGTAATTTTTACAGTATCGTGTATTGCTTTTAATATAAAAACTGTTTAAATTTTGAAAACCAAAAAAAAGAATTAATCAAATTTGCATTTGTGGTAGTGAACGCAAGATCATTTGCTTTAAAATGTTTTCATCAATAAAAAAAATTATAATTTTCAGTAGTTTTATTCTATTGTCATAAGATTTCAATTATTGTCTTCATTATCGTTCGTAATACTTTTTAGTTTTTAAAATTTAATTAAACCGATTATTGACTGCGCATTCAATCATTTTCAAGCCCTACTGAAAATAAGAAATAAGTTATAGTCTGATTGATGTAAAATCGTAAAAAATACGAATTCAATGATTATGGCGAAGTCACGGCAATTTTGAACACAGCTATTCAAAATGGCTACCGTGCGACAAAATGTCTTCAGTGGGCGTAATGACAAAAACTGCAACTCATTTTTCCTAGCGCCTTTTTGTCTTTCAAGCATCGATTTGAAAATAACAGATAACGTAAAAAAGATTTTGTAACCTGTCCGGAGGAGGATCGGAGGATCCGCGTGAATATTCCATCAAACAAATCCACTCCCATCCACCAAAAGCCTTACGTAATCAATGGACGCTACAGTAGATGATATAATTGATATTAACTCATTTAAATTACTTGTGTGGGCACCTTACATTATTATTTAAAGTAGTGTTATTTTCATAAATAGGTTTGTGTTTAATATTTTTAATATTTATGTAGATATAACTGGGAAGTTGACCGTGAGGACCTCAAGGGTCACACTTCGAGTCTTGTTTTGTAAGTTATAGGATAAATGACTCCTATTCTTTCCAATCCCAAGAAAACCCCGTCCAAGTGTTGAGCTGATATTGTTGCGCAATGGACGACTAAGCCAAACATTTTTTTTCCGGTCACAGGCTGTAGTCGTTTAATTTGAGGTTAGCCTAATGATATATTCCATTAATATATAGATTTTTTAAGTTTTCACTGTATTGACTACTCAGAGCGAATGGTTACCCCAAACTAAAACTCAACGTGACCCATGTATCCATACAACTCATACTTTTCCGCAAAAGGATAAAATATAAATACATATACTCCAACTATACTGTTAGCACTCTACACAACATTTATGAAAATTCTTGACATCGTTACATTAATGAAAAACTTGGAAAATGTTTATTAAATTGCAAGCGCACATCCAAACATACAGAGCCATATTTATTTGTATATATGCAAAAGCATATAATCCGCATATGAAAGCAGCTCATAAGATAACACAGAATCCAAAACACAGAACGTTCTAGGTCTAGGATGTGACACAAGTTCAAGCCAGGAGAGATGGTGATAGTCCCGATATGAATCGCAATCCTATATGGCAAATGTTTTTCATATCACATTCGATGTTTGTACAGGTCCAACGGAGTCAGACGCCATTCCCTTGGAGAGTAACGCGTTCCAACAATTCGGAAAGCCTGCAACGTGGTTGGTTCATTGACTATCGAAACACATTGGTAGCCTCTACCTCATTCACATCGAAGGCTGTAGCGTGCATTAAGTGATTAAGGGAAAAAAACATTGATTACACAGGATGTGGTGTTAATATTAATAAAAGGAATACCTAACCCTGATATGACCTCGACAAGGTGGCTCTTGGGTGCAGAACACATGCTTGGAAGCTTCCCAATTGGATGTTCCAGCTTTTTATCCATGAATAGCATATACTTAATATTTTCATGGTTATCCTGGATGAGACAGCCCCATTTGTCGGATATCAACCACCCGATATGAATGGCTACGAATCAAATAAGAGTGGTAAAATATGTCTTGGTTGGTATGGGCAATTAATAGATAATAGCAGAACCCAGCACTTGAAATTCGAGTGCTAGGATGATTTTATTTTAACTTACTCTTGAAACTCGATCGAATAATCATCAATCAATATAACAACACGGCAAGCTAAATTTGTTTTTTTATTGTGATTAAATAATGTTTATGAATTTTAATAATGTTTAAAAATCAATATTCAATTATTGGCGGGGGGGGGGGGGTTTGCTGTTTTGCCCGTTTGAAGGTCACTTCTGTCATGCGTTATATCTCGCGAACCAAACATACAATTTCCTTGATCAAGGTGTCAATCTACGCGAATTATTATTTGTGTGATTCTATCAAGTTTTTAAAAAGTTCCAAAAAAAGGCAAAAAATTTGGGTTTTTTTCAAAAACAATAAATTTTTTAACCATATTTTCAAGTCCAAGTAATCAATGTTTATATAGTTTATATACTCCAAACAATTTTCCTAAAACGACTATCAAAATTTTTCTCATCATTACAAAAAAAAATCAAATAAAAAATAAAAAATCATTAACAGTCACAATGATATTCAAGGTCATTTCTGTCATGCGTTATATCTCGCGAACCAAACCTACGATTTGCATCGTTTAGGTGTCAATGGACGCGTATTTACATTTTGCTGAATCTGTCGAATCTTTAAAAAAAATCTATGCAGCCGTTTTTTTAATTTACGAGAAAAAAAGTGCAAAAAATTAAGTTTTTTTCATATACAATAAATTTTTAAACTGATTTGCAAAATATAGTAATCAATGTTTGAAACACCATCGAAACCTTTTCTCATGAATACGTAAAAAAATAAAAATAAAAAATAAAAAATCATTAAAAGTCATCATGATTTTCAAGGTCGTTTTTATCATTCCCTATATCTCACGAACCAGATATAATATTTGCATCATTATGGGGTCAGTTGACGTGAATTAAGATCTTTGTGAAGTTTTTACCATTATAAAAATTCGTTTGAGCCGTTTTTTAATTTCACAGAAGAAAATGCGAAAAATGATATTTTTTAACTTGATATGCACAGCACAGTGATATCAGTTTATAAAATTTATACGTTCTTATAGGTTTTTGAAGAGAAATAAGCAAAATTTTCTTGCATAATTATGAAAAAAACTAAATTAAAAATAAAAAAATTATTCAAAGTTACAATTTAAAGAGGGTTCATACGATGATATTACTTTATATCTTTTATTCTAAAAAAAATGTTGTAAATTCAATCAAAGTTTTAAAATATTTGCATAATTTGAGCAGATTTTTAATAGTCTTTTTATTAAAAAAAACTGCTTAAATTTTGAAAACCAACAAAATTTCAATCAAATTTGTGTTTGCGGTAATCAACGCTTTGAATGGTAAAATGTTTTGTAGTCAATACTTTGCCAGATCATATCCTTTGAAAATCTTTCATCGAATAAAAAATTGTAGTTTTTAGTGGATTCATTCTTTGGTAATCGTAAGATTTCAATAACCATCATCATTTGTAATACATTTTACTTTTTACATGCAATTGAACCTATTTTTGACTGCATATACAAAATTTTTCAAGACCAAAAAGGCCCCCACCGATTGATCCTCGAGAATATTCAATCTGTCCTCATCGACCAAAAACCTTACGTAATCAATGGACCCTCCCGTAGACGGATATGATTCATATTAACTCATTCCTGTTACTGGTATTGTTATTATTTAAAGTAGTATTATTTTCAAAATTATTATTGTGTTTAATGTTGTTGATGTTTATGTAGATATTACTGGGAAGTTGATCGTGTGGACCTCAAGGGTCGTAACTCGCGGCTTGTTAACTTCCCAGTATACGGGAAGTTCTTGTAATCGCCTCGAAAATCGAAATTGAAGTTTTCAACATTTCTTTACGTTTTAAGAGAGTATATATAAAGTGATATTAGACAGGGAGATGTATGTGTGTGTGTGTGTGTATGTACACTCACTTTTTTCTACGAGCATAACTCGCGTAAAAAAAATCGTATCAACTTTGTTAAGGTGTCAATCGAAGCGTCTTTGCAATCTTAAGAGCTGATCAATTTTTGGGAAACTTCGGTCGGTAGGGGTTTTGCTGTTTTGCCCGTTTGAAGGTCATTTCTGTCATGCGTCATATCTCGCGAACCAAACGTACGATTTTTTTGAGCAAGGTGTCAATCGACGCGTATTGACATTTATGTGATTTTGTCAAATTTTTAGGAAAATTCTTGTAGCCGTTTTTTAATTTTTTTAAAAAAAGTGCAAAAAATTAAGGTTTTTTTTTCAAAAACACAAAATTTTTAAACTGATTTTCAAAGCTAAGTAATCAATCTTTATATAATTTACATACTCCAAATAGTTCTTGTGAAAAAACCAGCAAAAGTTTTTTTCATGATTACAAAAAAAATTAAATATAAAAATAAAAAATCATTAAACGTTCAAGGTCCTTTACGTCATTCATTATATCTTGAGAACTAAATATAATCTTTCCACCATTAAGGTGTCAATCGACGCGTATTATCATTTTTATGATGTTTTTATATGTTAAAAAATCGTTAAAGCGGTTTTTTAATATATTAAAAAAAAACTGGAAAAATAGTGTTTTTTTCGTAAAAAAAATCATTTTTAACCTGATTTGGACATCTTAATAATAAATGGTTGAAGAATTCATAAAAATTTATCAATTTTTGTAGAGAAACCAGCAATAACTTTTCTCATGATTACAAAAAAAATTAAATTAAAAATAAAGAATCATTCGAAGTCACCATGTAAAAAGGATTCAATCGAATCATAATACATTAAATCTCTTATTCTAAAGACATTATTGTAAAGTCAATCAAAGTTAGTTAATATTTGCAAAATTTGAGCAAATTTTCAATAGTTTTCACAGCACCATGTTTTAACTTTAATGAAAAAATTGCTTTGTAACCTGTCCCTCCGATTGATCCGCGTCAATAATCAATCAAACCAATGCACCAAAATCCTTCCGTAATCAATTGACGCTCGCTTAGATGTTACGATTAATATTAAGTCATTCAATAACTTTTACGAGAAGTACATTTTTATTATTTGAAGTAGTATTATTTCCATAATTATTATTGTGTTTAATATGTTTAATATCTATTTAGATATTACTGGGAAGTTGACCGTATGGACTTCATGGGTCGCACTTCACGGCTAGTTTTCTATGTTTTGCGAACAGATTTTCACAAAAAATATAATTCTGCACATCTACAGGATATTATCTTTCCATTGATGTATTTTTTATGAAAATTGGTCCAGAAATGAATCTGCGTTTTACGTGGTGGCGTACCCAGAGGGGGTTTAACTCTACGGTCCGCGATCGGACAACGGGCAACTACAATGCGGCTGCCAACTCCCTCCCACCACCACTTGGGAGTACCAGTTTGCCTACTGAATGCAGGCTCAGTGACCTTACTGGTGGAAGCGAGGCCTACCTAATCGTCTGTCGATCTCTCGGTCTCGGCAACGGGTTACCTCGTAACTCCACGCCGAGCCCCCAGAGATGCTGCAGAAGTCTTCATGCTCGGAAGCATGAGGATTTCAAAGTGCAACATCGATCCAGAAAGAACGGCTAAAATGGTACCATAAAATTCATGTTTTCCGTTTAATAATAGATATGTATATGCAGCTGAAAGATTAATTTCCGCCAATAAACAGATAACTGTACAGTAATTTGTCCCAGAGGAGACTTGAAAGGCAAGAGGATGTGAGCACTTTGTCGATTAACAAACATTTGTCCAAATAAAAGTTTATTAAGCGATAACTCATAAATAAGCTAATTAAAATTGAAACATGCACACCATTTCAATAAAACAACTGGAAAGCGATAAAAAAACTGCAAAAGAATTAAAATTAAAGTTGAAAAAAAAATGCTTAACAAATTCGAAGATATGTAAATTTATTGATATTTTGTAGGAAGGTTAGTCTTAACATTATGGACTTTTTAACACCGTGAACGTTTTTTGAAAACTACATGCACAAACGTTAACTATTTTATTGTAACAAAAAAGAAGACAGTTGATCAATATATGATAAGACATCTTGACGAATAAAAAAAGTTTCTAATAAATATGCAAAAAAAAAGTTTTTATGAATTTGACCTCAGCTCCAAACTGGTGACTAATTTTGTTGCCCAACAATGAAAATGTTTCGGACTGATTAAAAAGCCCATTTAGTTTCCAATTGGTGAGTAAAAAAACCACAAAAGATACGATTAGCTTTAATTTAATAGATACAAGTGACTTTTTATATTTTCTATATTCTACATTTGGACCTGGTATTTGAGAAACCCCATGAGTCAACTGACCTTAATTTTTGGCAAATTAGAAATAAACTTTTTTAGTGCTATCCAAATCTTTTTATTTTCCTGAGCTAAATACATATTAAACGCTTGTGGGTAGGCTTTCCCGACCTTTAATTTATATTTGAGTGTTTGCGATTTCTCAAACACATTCGTCAATTTGTATCTAAAACCAAAATTTATCAATTAATCAGCGTGAAAAACAGTCATTAAAGAAATTATATAATTATTTCACACTAAAATATTAAATTTTATTCAAAAAATAAAAACTTAAAACATTGTTAAAAGGATAAAACAGCGAAATCATTCATCTTTATCACTTATTGTAGCTTTAATTGTCAGCCAGTTTAATATTTCATTGTTAAAATACTGAATTTTATTTTCATCTGAGATATAACTTTCTAATTTTCATGCGTCATCAATTTTTTTTTAATTGATTGATATTTTGCCACTGGTGTAGAACAATGCTTTAGGCAATGTAGTGGTGTTTTGTTGTTAATTGTTGTTGTTCAGCCTTAAGGTGTGTGGCATAGCCTTTGATAAAAGTGCTTGCTTTTACTAAGTTTTTATGATTATAAGAATGAACGAAAGTGCCTCAATTGGTTGATTTTCAGTTGAACCATCTGAGCCCTTCGGATGTTCCTATCACCGGACTCAACAGAGACCATAATTTTTTTGTAATACCGAGGCCACCAACTCTTGTAGTCAATCACGTCTTCAGCATTTACCATCACCTCATTAAAGCGATTATTTTTACAAGTTGATTTCATTAACAGCTCATACTCTTCCACCGTATACATCTGGTTGGTCGTTTTTATTTTCCTTTTAAGTACTTCAAAATTACTGTCCTAGTGTAGAAAGTATTATCTTCTGATGGGGAAGTCATGATCTATCGCCTGAAATTTTTCAAAAGAAACCAAATCCGAGCAAGATTTCAAGACAGTACGGTTTTTATTTTGAGCACCACATCCATCGGAGCAAACATGATAGAAGATATTATATTGTCTGCATGTTTTCCATCAAATATTTTTTAAGGGGTTATACCTATGTGAAGGCTAAAAACAAGCCTTTTTCAAGATTTTTTTTTCAAGGATTTCGAAAAAACGCTTTTATAAATAATATATCAATATATAGGGCAATTTTTCGGGAGTGCAAAAAATTTTTTTTATTTTAAATTCAATACAAAATGGCGGCTGTAGTGCACGTCAAAGTCGTTAGTATTTACAAAAAACGTTCCGCGGCCAGACAAGTTTCGCAGCCCCATCTGCATCTGGAACAACAAATTTTTTTTCATAAACTCCATAAATTTTGCTAGTGAAGTACACACGATAATGGTTTAATATCGATTGTTCGCAAAATGGCGACCATTTAACAAAAAAATTGCATTTTCGACCCAAAAAATGACTTCAATTGTTTATAACTTTTTTTAAACAAAACCAATCGCTAAAATCGTGTGTACTTCACTAGATAATCATATCAAGAAGCTACAGTTATAACGGCAAGTCATTCGGATGAAAACTGAAAGAGTTTCGTTTCCGGCAAATTTCAAAAATACACTTTCGAGATAAACGTGTTTGAAGTTTCAAAACCTTATAAAGTTGTGAATTTTCAAAATTTTACTATATACAAATTTTTTAACCTTTACTCTGCTATCTCAGCACCATTCAGTTGGCTAAAAGGCCGCGTCTCGCCTCTTTTACAACGTCGGAAATTGAGCGCTCAGCAGCCTTTATTCGCTCGGCGTCTGTTTCTAAGCAGAAATTGTAAAAATTAGGTCCTGCAGTCAATCCTAATGAGTCTCAAACGAATGGCGATTAGGCGGACGCCTCTTGCTGATCTTGCTACGCTTGCGATGAACTGCTTGATTTACTGCCTTTACGGCCACTGTTCAGTTTACTACTCCTTTCTAACATTTTTTTATACAAAACAACAGTAAAAATATCAATCAAAACATAGTACTTTAATTTCAAATGCAGCGTGTAGTCGATGTAGTAAACAGAAGCTCTCCTAGCGTCGTTTACGAAGGAACGTGCCCTATACAGTGTATATTAATTACTGTATAGTATAAAGCGAGCAAATTTTACGTTTTTCGAGCATTGGAGTTGCTTCAGAAAATTGATTCTCAAAAACTTTCTGACGTATATTAGTATTTGGACCTTTTTGATTTCAATTCTAAGGATGTGTTAGCATACTTTAAGCCAATAAAAAAAAATTGAAAAAAAAAAATTCACATAGATATAACCCCTTAAGAAACGAGCAAATCTCATTCGGCATTTATTACCTTAACCCTCATGATAAAATAAAAATTTAGCCTCTTGAGTTTTGAGATCGTGAATACAAAAAACGTTCACTGTTATTTGGCGAAGATACGACACCTTGCTTATAATCAATCGTGATCCTTCCAACTTCTTCACTCAACTTGGCCATCTCAGCGACGGTCTGTTAATACCTCACTTTTTCTGCCTATGGACATGATGACTGCCTGTCTCACTTTCACTCATTTTTAATAGACCTTAATACCTTGAAACCAATAAACAACAATCTTCAAAAACTGCCAAAAACCAGAAACAGAACACTTAACAAATAAGTTAAAAAGAAAGCTTTTGATTGAATGATTGTTATTGGTTTTAGTGATAATGATTTCTGATAAGGAAATCACCGTACAGATTGCATCTTCCTTTACTAGTGGCGTTAGCGCTTCGCTAGCGCAGCAGAAAAACACACCAATGACTTATTAGTCCTGTCAAATAGGAGCTTGATAGTGCATTTTCAAAAGGCAGAGAAATTTTCATTCCAATGCGTGGGCAATAGTCTAGTTAGCTAAGTTCAATTTCCTGGGATCGCAGCTCATGTCCTCTGGGCTCCATCTTAAAAACAAAAAAAGGGGGACACCCCCATATCTTCGAAACCGTGGCTTCCACAAGAAAGTTGTGTATGGCAAACTTGCGTAGAATATAATTGGCAAGTCGTCCATAAATCTTTCACTTTTTACTTGGTGTCAATAATAAAAAAACAGAAGTCAAAAACCACACCCAAAAAAGGGGGAACAACTAATGGGCGCCATTACTTTTTTAATTTCAGGTTTAACGCGAAACACGTTAGGATATTTTTCTAAGACATTTTATCAAAAATCGTTTGCGGTATTGATTGTTCCAATTGTTCCAACTAAACCATGAGCCTTGAGCTTAAATATCGATTTCTAACGAAATCTCAAATATTCTCAAATTTTATGGTAAATTTGTTTTCCGACATGGACACAAACTGACAAAATAAAAGTCATCTAACTGTTTGATAGTTTTAAACGGTGATATTATTCATGAAACTGTAAATTTCATAGAATTTTTGTTGTAATTGGTGCAGAATATATTGTTTTGAAGTGTTTTGAAGAGTAAAATTTGTTACGTCAACATGCCACGGAAATGCGTAAGTTTATTCAATAATATTTGTTACATGTGTGAGAAAATATTTTTTCTGCCTGCCTCAACCCCCCCCCCTTCCCCAAAGAACGCATTTTGACGCCTTTTGTGAAGACTGCATACCGGCTTTATTTTGGTATGAAGGAAGGGGACCATGATAAGTTGTGAGCTCCACATATATGTTGCAAATTATGTTCAGCTATATAACGAGAATGGCTGAAAGATAAAAAAGTAAGTATGCAAACCAAATAGATGACTGATATCTTTGTTTGATTCTGCCAAAGCAGGAGTATCAATAAAAATAAGAGGAAAAGGGAAATATCTCAATCTTCTATCTGTTATTCGGCCTATTCCACATTTAGACCGTTTGCCAGTTTCTACTCCACCCCAAATTTATGAATTGCAAGTAAAAAATTAAGACAACGTGGAAGAAGAACTCATCAATTCTTCAACACACAATGATCCTGATATTGAAGAAAAAGATAATCAACCGCATAGATTGGGCCAATCGGAGTAGAGTCTTCTCATTCGAAGTTTTGATTTATTACAGGAGAAGGCGGAATTTCAAGGGTCAAGGTTACAGCAATGAAATTTTCTGTAGATGATGTAAGAAGCTTCAAGTACAAACAACATCAACAAAATCTCCTTCCGTTTTTTAAGAGGAAAAACAATCTTCTTCTTTGGTTGTAACATTAATGGTTTGAAGAACTGAAACTGAATGGAAGCTATTCATTGACTCCTTTAAGCTTAGTATCAAAGCTGTATTGATCTGCAACGGCAGCCATCTTTCTTATATTCCTATTAGTCATGGATTCACATAAAGGAGACTTAGGAAACATGACTGCCCTCCTCGACTCAATCAAATATGCAGAGCAACTGTGGAAAATTTCTAGTGATCTACAAGTAATTGCTATACTCTTTGCAATGCAACTAGGGTACACCAAATACTTTTGCTTTTTATGTATGTGGGATAGTAGTCCTCATTAAATTCAAACAGATTTGTCTGCAAGAAACCTTAACTTTAATGGGAGAAATGTCATTGCCAAGCCGCTCATTAATCTAAGGGATGTTTTTCTTCCACCCCTACATATCAAGCTGGATTTAAAATTTAAAGAATGAAAAGACCAGAATTTTAAATATTTGAGTGCGAAACTCAAAGAAGGCATCTTTATTGGGTTTAGGTCAATTTGTGAACGATCATGCGTTCGAATTAGTTTTAGGAGTTCAACAACAGGAAGCTTGAGAAACTTCCATGGGATTTTTAGGGAACAAAAGAGATGATAACAACACTATGTTGAACACAGAACCTCTACAAAAATTCCATCAAATCAGATGCAACATGTCTCTAAAAATCCATTTTTTCACTCCCATCTCGATTTTTTTCCACCTAGTTATAAAACTGCTGGTGACGAGCAAAAAAAAATGTTTCATCAAGACATTTTTGATGATGGAACAGAGTTACAAGGGCTGCTGGAATCATTCAAAGCTTGAAGAATACTGCTGGTTGAGGCGTAAGGACACTACAGAGGTCACTTGCAAAAGAAAAGCCTAAAGACGGCGATCTAATGAGCTAACAATTCATTCTCCAACCACCTGGTAGGTCTTTTTCAACAATTTACAATGTAAATGTGAATCGAAAAGAAAAATCCAATAATGTTATCAAATTTAATCAATATCTACCATTTTCTTTAAAACGAAAAGTTTTTATCTATTGTATATCACAAAAACTAGAGCTAATAATTAACTTCCCAGTATATGGGAAGTTCTTATAATCGCCTCGAAAATCGAAATTGAAATTTTCAACATTTCTTTACGTTTTGAGGTCTATAGAGTATATAAAGTGTTTTTAGAAAGGGAGATGTATGTGAGTGTGTGTACGTACGTACGTACGTTCGTGGACACTTTTTTCTACAAGCATAACTCACGTAAACAAAGTCATATCGATTTCGTTGAGACGTCAATCGAAGCGTCTTTGCAATCTTAAGAGCTGATTAGTTTCTGGGATACTTCGGTCGGGGGGGGGGGGGTTGTTGTTTTGCCCCTTTGAGATCATTTCTGTCATGCGGTATATCTCGCGAACCAAACATCCGATTTGCATGAGTAAGGTGTCAATCGACGCGTAATAACATTTTTAGTGAAACTATTAAATTTTGAAAATAATCGTTGCAGCCGTTTTTCAATTTAAGAAAAAAAAGTGCAAAAAATTAGGTCTTTTTTAAATAAACAATAAATTTTCAACCTGATTTACGGAAGACAGTATTCAATTTTTATAAAATTTATATACTTCAAGCAGCGCTTGTCAAAACAACATCAAGACTTTATCTCATGGCTACGTAAAAATTAAATAAAAAATAAAAAATCATTAACAGGCATCATGATCTTCAAAGTCATTTCTTCCATCCACTATATCTCACGAACCAGATATAATATTTGAATCATTAAGCTATTAATCTTTTTTTTAAATCTCTTTGATTAGTTAAGCATTATAAAGATCCGTTTCAGCGGTTTTTTAAGAAGAAAATGCAAAAAATTCGGGTTTTTTTCTTAAAAAATATTTTTTTAACCTGATTTGCACAACACAGTAATAAATGTTTATAAAATTTATACATTCCTATCAGTTTGTGAAGAGAAACGGGCAAAACATTTTTCATGACTCTGAAAAAAATTCAACTAAAAATAAAAAATCATTCAAAGTTACCATACGAAAGGGGTTCTTCCGATTGATATTACCTTATATCTTTTATTCCAAAAACTTTTTTGTAACGTCAATCAAAGTTTTAACATGTTTGGATAATGTGAGCAGATTTTCAAAAGTTTTTGCAGTCTTTTAAATAAAAAAAGTGGCTTAAAATTTGAAAACCACCAAAATTTCAATCAAATTTGCATTTGTGGTAATCAATTCCATGACCCATCCACCAAAAGCCTTACGTAATCAATGGATGCTCCCGTAGATGATTTGATTAATGTTCACCCATTCCTTTTACTGCTATGAATAGCTCTCATTATTTATATTTAAAGTAGTATTATTTTCAAAATTATTATTGTGTTTAATATTTTTAATGTTTATCTAGATATTACTGGAAAGTTGACCATGTGGACCTCAAGAGTCGCACTTCGTGTCTTGTTTTTTTTTATATATTCGTAGTCCTAAACCCAAAATTACTGAGAAACGAAATGAAGAAAATATTGAATGTTATTTTATTGTTGAGCAGCAAAGTTATTAAAAGGATTTTATACCACCTTATTTGGACAGACCTTTCTAATTTGCTCCTTCAAATCTTTCACGTTAAGGCTCAAAGATATAGAAAATCTTGTCGCTGCTGGAAGTTTCATTAAACACTTTGGAATGCGGAATATTATTTTGAAAAACAAGGTACCTCTCGTCCAGTGATAGTAAGATCACAGCTGTCTTTTAGTCTCTTTGCTTCGCTATATATCATGAAGGAGAGTAAATTGAATGAGTCCTTTTCTCATTGTACATATAAGGAAAGATAAATTGTAGTGATATTTTTCAATTCAAGAATAGCTTTTTAAAATGGTGTTTACTGGTAACCTTCGATCAGAATTTACCACTACTGAGAATTTTTCTCCAGTGACAACTCATGGTTAAACGTGCACTCTGTTGGGGGCGAAAGTAACACGTTTTTGATCCTACTGGCTCGAAAACTAAAGATATCTCCAATAGCTTAAAAAGCAAGGATTATATCCATATTTTTTGCCATAACTAACGTTTCTCACAATTTGAATATGTGTGACCAAATTTCTTCATCATTAAGTCTGGATTATTCAAACCATCTTTGAATGCATGCCCATAGACAAATACAATTCAAAGCTTTAACTTAGACCCATCAAAACTGCTATTACAAAAGCGCTTGCAGTATTTCCCAAATCCATAAAAGAATCTTTGGTAGAGGATTTTTCATAAAATCTGTCTCAAGTGGTCTAGTACAGAAAATTGTCGCCCGCCAGCTTTTTCTTGCGACCTGCGTTCCATTCGAATTACAACAAAAAAGCAAAAGGAACGAAATTCAGGCTGCAGTACAAAACCAAATAGATTCCGGACGAATCTCATATGTCTTGGGGAGCATTTGTCTTCTCAACTTCCTGTGAATTGTACCTGTAGTTGAGTAGCTATAATGATAGCCGCAACTTCCTGGAAAAAAAACTCATTTCACCCACCCGGTTCCCGCTACATCAGCGCCTTGTTAATTATCCTTTTGAGTCACGAGGAAAACACTCAATGAAACGAGCTCGAATCTCATTCGCGTTAGTACTTAAGCTTTTACTGGTGTGTACATTCTTCATATAACTCAGGGCTGGCAATAAAAGGGACTTAAAGTGATCATCATAAAGGACGATGCAATAAAAACATTTTTTCTGGCTTTTGTCTTATAATACTTCTTTCCACTTGAACGTAAGGAGTTTTTGAAGCTTCATCAGTAGCTGCGGTCTCGTTTTGGGGCTGCCAACTTCCCCTTGATTCATTTTAAACTTTTTGCATGGTTGAAAATATTAATTATGATGATTTGTTATGAAAAACATTATGCGAAATACGCCAGGCTATCAAACGACAATGCAAATGGGATTTCATGAATGTATTTCATTACATTCATTGATAATCCTTTACGGGAATGGTAATACACCTTCGGAAAACTACTATTATGACACCATCTACGACGGTAGCTCTGAAAGAGTGGTGCAACTGACGAGCAATAACAAGGACAAGGGTTAGGATGATGGTGGCGGTGCTGGCACTAAGAATAACCGACGGGATACCGGTGGTCGGTCTTCTTCATGACGTTGGCAGCCTATCTGTACAAGGATAGCAAAACGGACGCTTAGTAGAAATTACCAGACATAAATCTCAACTAATGATAACACGTTTTAGTTGACTTGAAAGATTAATTTAATGGTAGCACGCACTAAAAAAGAATCCATGAGTTTGTTAGCCTCAAACGGCATGAGAAGTCTTGTTGACTCCACCGTCTTAGCTCCTTTCCGGTTTTCCATTTTTCTTGCAGACATTCTTTTTCACGTTTCCCATTTTCTTTTTGTTCGGACGTATTGTCTTCGTGGTGCCTTGTATTGGACATTTGAAATGATGCTTCGTTCGAATGTTCTTTCTTGGAGTGTTTGCCCAACACCAAACGCCCGTGTATTCAGGATAGCTAAGAGTTCGGATGCAAGATTTCCGCAATGGATTAGGCTCAAGGAGATATGGTTTTGTTTCGGTAATATCTCAAAAGGACTTAAGTGGCACCAAGTCAATAAAAATAGGTTTGAAAAGAAGGGTATTAGTGTTTGAAAGATCTGATCAGACCAGAGCATTGAATTGTACTATTGATTTATAAAATTCAGAATTGGGATTAAGGCAACTTCTGACATTTTCAAATCCTCTTATTTGAGATCTAACTGGATAACAGTTGTCAAAAATACTGGTTCAGCAGGAAGGAAGAAAGTTACGCCTAGGCCGAAGGTTTTTTTTTATGATTATTGAACTCACGTGTCTGTGTACTACTAGAATCACCTAGTTACAGTCAAAATGTAATATTGATGGATTTTTAAAAATCATTACGGACAAAATTACGGTCAGCAAAAGGATTCAAGTATTAAAGAAACGGTGCTGAAAGACATCTAATTTTACAGTGGTGATAGCTGTGTGGGAAAATAATGGATTTTTCTATGCTTATCCAAGAGAAACGCGGAAAAGCGGTATATTATATAGAAAACAATTTTAGTGAATGTTGTTAGCATGATTAATTCAAAAATTACAAAATTCCTCAATTGGTGGTCATTTTGAACATATAGAAGGTATGTTAGTATGGAAAATTCAATTAGCTTATGAATATCTATGTGGCGTTTTACGTGCTGATTTGAATCAGTAAAAAATTGGTTTAAAAATGTCTTATGATTTTTTTAATAAACCAAACTATTATAATTATGCTTGGGAGTTAAACAACTTATTTTACAAGCATAACAAAAATCTCTCAACAATATTCTCAGTCTTACTTTCGCAAAAGCGTTCTGGGAATTTATATTTTGATTTTAGTGTTAGAGGTTATACCATGTGCTAGGATCCATTAAATGTATATTTGATGTTGAATTTATAGGAGCTCCCTAAATGTGGAACCATCTATACTAACATGAGCTCAAGGGTAAATCTAAGTACTAGGGGCGCAAAAATTTGAATGCGTTGTGGTGTTCAATTATTGGAAGGACTGAAAGTTCTATATGGACCATATTGACGTTTTTTTCTTTATTGTATTGTTTTTAAAAAGGAAACACCCAAATATAATAATGAGTTCACATTTTACGGGATGAAAATTTCTACTGACATATCTTGTTCAATATGAATATTAACATCCAGGTATACTGTATTGAACAATGCTCATCCAACACGAGCTAGCAAAATGCGCACCGAGCCATCTATCGCTACTGTAGAGGGAACTGTGACTGAGTTTGACACCGTTGTCAAAAACATGGCCTCAGTCCGTCCACTACTTCGAAAATTTTGAGGAAAAATCTTGGACTAAAGCCCCGTAAGAAGTAACGAATGCAACAATTTAAGCCATTGGACCATCGTTTGCGTCGCATGTTCGTTGAATGGGCTGAGAATGACTTGAAAGTTAAGCCGCATTTTTGACGCCAAATCATTGTCAGTGATGAAGCTCGTTTCTAGCTCAATGCCTTTGAAAATAAACAAAATTGCCGTTTAAGTGTGAGAATAGTCCCTAAGAAAATTTTGAAGCCCCATTGCATCCCAAAACAGTCACTTTATTGTGCGGTTTACATGCTGGTGGCTTATTGTTCCTAAAATTTTCAAATCTAAGTACGTCAAACCACTTGTTTATGCTGATAAACAAATAGATTGATGATTTGCAAGCCAACATTCAACGTGTTGTCGAAATAAGGCTGACTATCTGGAAAAAGTGGTGCTAAATTTGACCGTCAAGATTGGCATTCTAAGATACAGTCACGGTGATCATATGCCTGGAGTTATTTTCAAACACTAATTGCCATGAAATTTGCAAGCTACTTAATCGAATAATTGAATAATTTGTCTGTGTTTTTGTTTGGAAAGCGGTTTGCCTCTTAGGAAACACAAATAATAATGACAAGAACTCATTACAGTTTGTGGAAGGTTGGTAATACTATCAGCCCCTAAGGAAGCGTCGATTGATAACGAAAAGCTTTGGATGGGAGGCGGTCTGATTGAAATTCTTAAGCGGAACGCTTGGTGGGAAGTGGGGCTTTCGGAATCTTTTTTACGTTACAGTTTATATATATATATATATATATATATATATATATATATATATATATATATATATATATATTCAAGACAGGAAGCGACCATCGTCTGGCTAGAGCAAAGTTCACTCTGGATCTAAAAACAGAAAGGCTCAGATTAGTAAGAAAGACAACAACAAGACTAGGTATAAATACTGACTTTATCAGAGACAACGCCAGCCTATACCAAGAAAAATTGGAAACTGAAATGCGGAACAAGGATGCGTCATACCTTGCAAACGCCATCATAAAATGTGCTGAAAAAGTAGGCGGGCCACAAGTGGACAGCAGACACCACAAACTCTCAAATGAAACAAAAAATCTACTCAGAAACCGCAGGGAAATGAAATTATCCTCAAACATCCAAACGATTGAATGCACCGGAAACCTGCAAACAATCAGAAAGAGAATATTAGAAAATATTATGAAATACCACGGAAAACTGGTAGAGAACGCTATCGAGAGTAACAGAAGGCGAAAAGGGCACTGATGATTGATAGAAGGCATGTGATTGCTACGCAACACGAAAACGTAAGAATAACCGATAGGAGAGGAATATTGGCAATTATAACCGTTTTCTATCAAGACCCCGAAACAAGTTACACATTCACAACGACCACACAAGCAGAATTCGAAGAAGACGTACCAGAAGTTCTTATTGGCGAAGTGGAACTGGCATTCAACAAATGAAAAATAATAAAGCACCTGGCAATGACGGAATCTCAGCGGAACTGCTAAAGCATGCGGGCAGACAAACATGGAAGATCCTCGTGGACGTATTCACAAGCTGTATCAGAGCCAGGCAAATTCCGTACCAATAAAACATTGCCAACATAATTCTGATCCACAAGTAGGGTAGCAGGGAAACTATAGACCAACAAGTCTGCTCCCAGTGTTCTACAAAGTGTTCACCAAGATCCTCAATCATAGAATACAATCAGCCCTGGATGTAGAACAAGCACGAGAACAAGCTGGCTTCAGGAGTGAGTTCAGCACTGTCGGTCACATCCACACATGAACAGAAGTTTTGATCAGAGCAAGAAAATACGAACTCCCTTAGCCCTTACATACGAGTACATCGACTTTGAGAAGGCGTTAGATTCAATATACCCCAAAGCAATAATAACAGCGCTCATAAGTCAGGGTATTGAGAAACCCTATATAGAAACAGTGGGCAACATCTACAAGAACGCTAAAGTGAAAGTAAAAGTGTTTGTTGACACGCCGAAATTCCCCACGCAAAGAAAGGTCAGACAGGGTGATACCATATCGCCAAGACTGTTCAACGCCACCCTAGAAAAAATCTTCCAATACCTGAAATGGGATAATAAAGGACTAATCATAGATGGAGAGCGACTAATCACCTACGATTCGCAGGTGACATAGTCCTTATCGCCCAAAATCAACATAAGCTACAGACGCTACTCAAAGATCTAAGTGCAGCTAGCGAGATAGCAGGCCTAAAAATGAACCTTAGTAAAACTAAAATTATGTACCTAACTGGAAGATGTAGACGAGTATGTGTATCTGGGCCAATCAGTACACAGCTCGAGGTCACTAATTCCAGAAATCAACAGAAGAATCAAGCTATCATGGAGTGGGTTCTCCATAATATTCAAGTCAAGAATGAAATGCCACCTGAAAAAGAAAGCCTTCGATCAATGCATCCTGCCAGTCATGACCTATGGCTGAGAAACATGGACTCAAACAACAGACATCATAAGGAAGCTCCAGGTTGCCCAAAGAGCAATGGAGAGATGTATGCTGGGCATCACAAGGAGATACAGAAAAAGATCATCCTGGATAAGAGCGAGTATAAAAGTAATTGATGTGATCAAAAGAACTAGAACTCTCAAGTGGCAATGGGCCGGATAGCTAGTGAGGCTATCAGACAATAAATGGTCCGCGAAAATCATGCGATGGCACGCAAGGGGAGTCAAAAGACCGTGACGACGTCCGAAACTTAGATGGGACCACGACATAAGGAAGCTAGCCAGCTGAAACTTCAAAAATGAATGATCTCAAAAATTTCACGGACGCTCCCTTATTCTTTATAAATATTCATTGTTTATTGTTTTTAATATGAATATGTTTAGATTTGTGATATAACTTTGAATTTTTATTTCATTTTGTTAAGGATGGATTATCAAAAGCTTTATTGTTGCCAAGTTAGTTATATGTATGCTCTAGCCGATTTATTGCCTTGAGCAAGTTTGTGTTTCTGTGATTCAAAAAAATGTGTATAAGTGTTAAAAAGAAGACTCTTTAATTCTTACATGTGAATCGTTGCGATCTAGCGCGGTTTCCTCAATTTTTTTACATTGTTTCTGTTCTTTTTATATAAATTTTGTTGCCAACTTTTTTCTACAAGCGAATATAAGTTTGATGTTTAATTCCTTTATTTAGCACAAATATACAAATACATCTAATCACTGAACTGAACTTATGCATATCTTTCAAATTTGTTTGTTTTTTTCGGTAATATTAGGAATATTTTATGGAGGTTTACAGAAACTGACATCAAGTAGAAGTCAACTGCCCCAATATATTGTTATTTGGCAAGTACACAATGCATTCAGGAGATCTACTTCTGACATCGTAAAAAATGACAATCTAGCCTACCTTGGTGTGAAACTAGGATGCTAAATTAAAATTTACACCGAACTTTTACGCCAGTGAAGGAATACTAAGAAAGAAGCTTCAATCTCTGGATGTCTTTGGCTTACATAGATTCAAAAGACAACTTCAACGATTGTTTTTGGTGCTGCCACTATTGTTGGTATTAACCGAAACAATCGTCACAAGTGAACTTATCTAAATTTGCCTTCTGCAATAAGCTCAATGTCTTACTTAAAAGGCGTGTCTAACCCAGTTTTTCACAAACTGCGTCAGGTCTCTGAACACTAAGATGCATTTATAAATCACACAGAAGTACATTATTTGCACTTTCATAAAATTCATTCTCAGAAAATCCCGGCAATTTAAGTGAAGACCAAGATAAAAGATTACACCAAGAGTGTTATCAAGTAAGAAGGGTCATCCATATGGTCAGCTATTATTATACAAGTTGACAAAAGGATCAACCTCAGGCCACACATTGTAGAATTGACATTACATAAATAAAAAGTAGGTCTGATACAACTACCAAAAATTTCGTCGTCAGTGATCGATTTTGAAACCTATTTTGGATTGCAGAAAAAAAATTCGGTGTTGACCGTAAGTATATGAGTTGATACAAAATATGTGTTTTAACTGATGACGGAAATGGCTATTTCAAGTCTTTATCGACATACTCTATGCAATTTGAACAGAATCTTTGTAATAAAAAACATTAACCGAGCACAAATTATTTCCATAATTTTTTCATAAAGCTTCCTTGGCTACACAGGTTTCTCATTGTGTGGGAAACAGGTGTGGCAGGTGTTCATTCAATGGTGCGCAACCGTTTGTACCTGTGGATCGTTCTAAAAACATGTTCTGCCAAGCGCTTCCTTGAGGGAACCAAAGGTATAAAGGTGTCCCATGGTGTCTGGGCTGTGAGAAGAGTGAACAGTTCAGCAAATTTCAGGATATTTTTGGATGGTAGAAGCTGGTGAGGTCCAGCGTTGTCATGCATTAGTAAAACATTTCGAATAAGCTGGAAACATATTTTCCAGCGATATGCAATTTTGACCTTATCAAGAAGGTCACAGTACTAGTCAACATTTATTGTTGCACAACCTGGAAGGAAATTAAACGCCAAAGCTCTTTGAGAGTCTCAAAAAAATGTTGCCATCACTTTTCCGCCTCACAAACTCGTGGATATTGCCACCATGCTCGCAAGCATCTTTGAATTTTGGCCAGTTGAACGCCTTTACTTGTCTAAAACTTGAAATAAAGTTATTACACAACATTAAGGAGAACCTTTGTTCTACTCATTATGAAAACAATTAAAGACAAGCCGCGAGGTGCGACCCATGAGGTCCACGCGGTCAACTTCCCAGTAATATCTAAAAATATATTAAAAATATTAAACACAATAATAATTATGGAAATGATACTACTCCAAATAATAAAAATGTACTTCTCGTAAAAGTTATTGGAATGACTTCATATTAATCATAACATCTACGCGAGCGTCAATTGATTACGGAAGGATTTTGGTGCATTGGTTTGATTGATTATTCACGCGGATCAATCAGAGGGAGGACAGGTTACAAAGCAGTTCTTTCATTAAAGTTAAAACATGGTGCTGTGAAGACTGTTGAAAATCTTCTCAAATTTTGCAAATATTCATAAACTTTGATTGACTTTACAATAATGTCTTCAGAGTAAGAGATTAAAGGTATTATGATTGGAATGAACCCTTTTTACATGGTGACTTTGAATGATTTTTGAAGTGAAACTTCTTTTGGGACGCTGTGAATTGAATGTTATGAAACGAAATAGTGTAACGAAAAAGAGACAACTATAAATGTATTTAAATAGAATAGGCCGTGAGAGAATGAGATAAAATGTGTGCAGCAAGCTTCGAGTTGGCGACGCGCTAATTATTACGAAATCCGTCATATGATTAGAAAGGGGAGGTGGGAGAAACTGGCTGGGCCATGCCCCACGAAAGACTGCTGCTGCTGGTGAAACCGTAGAACGCGGGTGTCGAGATCGGGATCCACTGCGTCCAGGCCACAAGACTGCCCTCAGGGGCTCCGCGCTGTCTGGCTACCAAGTGGACCACGTCTCACGCCAGCAACACTTGGCCGAGAACGCTTTCTCGTCTTGCCGCCGCGAATGTGTCTCATCATCGTGGCTGCCGTAGTCCGGGCCAAGTGACCGTAATTGTGTTCTGGCGCGAATCCTCGGCCGAGCCCAGAGTTCGCCTGCACGTCAACGGCAAACATCAAATATGTAATTTACCGATGCGGTCGGCTGGACAACGATGTACTTAACACGTTCATTGCCGAGCCTGAAAAATGAAAACCATCCTTGGTGGCCGAAAGTAGTTTTTTGCCTAAGCATAAGCTTTTGGACCTCATATCACCATAAATTTGTTCGCAAGAGAATATTTATATATCATTAATGGAGGATTACAAAAGTACTATGTAATCAAAACGTTTCCTCAAATTTTGAAAAGTTACTTAACTGATCATTATTATGAAATATACTTTAGGATAATGTTTCGTCGTACCTGTATTGATTTTCCCGATATCACAGCATTTCGTATTAATTTGAAACTGCTGAAATTGTTATTTGAAAACCTCAAATTCATGTCAACTAAGATCGTAGGCAAAGTTTCACTTCTACCGCGTGTGAACTCACACTCGATTTGTTTTTTTGTAATCACGAGAAAAGTTTTTGCTGGTTTCTCTACAAAACTTAATAAAATGTTATAAATTCTACAACTATTTATTATTACGATGTGCAAATCAGGTTAAAAATGAACTTTTTTATGAAAAAACACTACTTTTCGAATTTTTTCTTAATAAATTAAAAAAAAACGTTTTAACGATTTTTTTAATATATAAAAACATCATAAAAATTATAATATGCGTCGATTGACACCTTAATAATGGAAATATTATATTTAGTTCTCGAGATATAATGAATGACGTAAATGACCTTGAACGTTTAATGATTTTTTTTTGTAATCATGAAAAAAACTTTTGCTGATTTTTTTACAAAAACTATTAGGAGTATGTAAATTATATAAACATTGCTTACTTAGGTTTGAAAATCAGGTTAAAAATTTACTGTTTATGAAAAAAAAACCTAATTTTTTGCACTTTTTTCAAAAAAATTAAAAAACGCCTCCATGAATTTTTTTAAAAACTTGATGGAATCACATAAATGTCAATATGCGTCGATTGACACCTTAATGATGAAAATCGCATGTTTGGTTCGGGAGATATGACGCATGACAGAAATGACCTTCAAATGGGCAAAACAGCAAACCCTCCCGACCGAAGTTTTCCAAAAACTAATCAGCTCTTAAAATTGCAAAGACGCTCCAATTGACACCTCAACGAAGTCGATAGGACTTTGCTTACGTGAGTTATCGTCGTAGAAAAAACTGTCCACGAACGCACATACGTACGTACGGACGTACGTACATACACACACATACATACTTCTTTCTAAAAACACTTAAAATATACTCGTAAGATCTCAAAACGTAAAGAAATGTTGAAAATTTCAATTTCGATTTTCGAGGCGATTACAAGAACTTCCCATATACTGGGAAGTTAAAAAACCTGCCATGCTAGCACAAAAAATATACAAATAGGTAGTTTGAATAAGATTTGAAGACAAATTTAAGTCCAAATTGAGTAAATTAAGTACAAAATGCAATAGCAAAGTTTAAGACCGCGATAAAAAAAGCGATACTTTATTTAATGTTGTACTGAACTTAAGAAGTAGTCAAAAGATCCCAAAAAGCTGCAATGCACTTGGAAAATAGTGAAAAATTACTAATACTGTCAGTGTTAACTATTAGCGAATAAATTATGGAATCAGCAATTGATGACATCTCGTTTTAAACTTCCGAACATCCTTTATGAACCCACATCAAGTAGAAAAATCACAGCATAGCTTTAATTCTAAAAATAAACTCTTCTGGTATAGATATGTCGATGGCATAATTTGCTTATGAGATAGTACAGAAAGTCAATTAAATAAACTTTTAACCTTTTTAAATAGCGTCAATAATATCATCAAATTTACTATGGAAAAAGAAATAGACCGCACTATCAACCACTTATGTTTTACCATTACTCGTAGAAAATCAAAATTAGAATTTAATATTTACAGGAAAAATACTTATTCAGATGTGCTCATTCTTTATAACTCGTTCCATCCATTAAATATTAAGCTAGCTTCTTTTCATTCCATGATAAATCGGGCCCCTCAATATTCCACTTTCCAAAGAAAATTTGGAGAAGGAACTTTATACCATTGAAAATGTAGCCAAAAATAATGGATCTCTAAGCAACTCATTTTAGGCCTTATAAACAAAAAACGTATATTGAAAATTATTGAAAAAATATATTCAGTTCAAAAAGATGGTAATTTTCAAACATGCAGAAATGCATGCAAATTACGTAGGTCCCATCAATGATAAATTGTCCAAATATTTAACTTTCGACTAGAATCCCATTCAGGAGTGTATCGTGCATCCTGTTATAATTGCGATACAGCTTATATAGGACAAACAGACAGGGGCTTTAAAATTAGATACAATAAGCACATCGAAGCAACTAGAGAGGTAAATCCAAATTCTGGGATAGCCCAACATATTTTAGATACAGGTCATAATTTTAATATGAACAATTTTAATAAACTACATAAAATAGACAAGAGAAAAAAGCTAGACAACCAGGAATGCCTTGAGATTAGGCGGGCCACAAAGAGAAAGGAAAACCTGCTAAATGATATTACCCTTCCGTTCCAATCACGACGCTTCAACCATTAATTCAAGAATAAAACCAAGAAATATTTAAAGACTGTTTGTAACCTAAAGATGATCTAAGGATTGAAACGCGTCGAGCTGATAAAAATTTGTGTGTCGAAAAGATTTTAACATTTATGTTTAGAAAATCGAAATCAAGATGAAACATTTATGCATAAAAATGCAAAACAGTTTTTCGTGGTAAAAAATAAGCAATTAAATAATGAATAAGTTAATTTTACGCCAGATAAATAATGTTAAAAACAACAAAATTACACCTATTTCAAGAATATTTAATGATTTGCGAAATGATAAAGCTTCAAACTTAGATGTAGAGTTTTGTTGTAATCTGTTCATTGTTATTTGCTAAAGCGGTGATGCAAAAGTAACAGTTGACTAGTTGTGCATAGTAACATTAGCTTATAATGAGGAATACATATATCAATGCTCTAAAAGTGAGTAAGTCATAAGGAACGCGTTTATTTTTTTTTTTGGTTTTTAAACACTAAAAATTGAATTTTTTTCTACAGCTTAACAACAAACTTTAAGTGTTTCTTTTTTAGTTTTTTCCCATACTTCGGCTTTCACAGGTTACTTTCTTAAAAATTCCGCCCGCAGGGTGGCACTAAATTTGCAGTTAAAGGACCGACAAACTCTAGATACGGCCCTGTGAATATGATCTGAAACATATGACCTATCTTGAAGGTGAAACGAGTAAATAATGCTAATAAAATGTTATCTTGGCTGCACATTTTGTACACAGGCTAAATTTATAATTAAAAAATAATTTTTCTCTTTAAATTAAAAATATGATAACTTTTCAATTTGTTAGATTGCCGCTCCTCAAGTTAACGAGTTCAACATTGTTGTATTCGGACTACAAGATGATATCAACAGGAAACAGTTTCAAAGTATTTTCACATTCTTAACTGCCTGACAAGTAGCCTCGTTAATATTTTTAATGGCCATTATAGCAGTCATGTTGAGCCAACTAACGCTAGAATGTTCTTGTCTGCTTCTCTTAGATCCTAGCAAAAAGGATTTCCGCGATTAATCGCAATATTAATTGTAATAAATCAGGCAAAGTCTTAGAATTATGGGCCGCATAAATTCCGTTAACCTACAACTTTACGGTACAATTATAAATTTCCTAGAAACCGTTTAGAGTGTACCTTCGTCGTGTGCTTAAGAGAAACCATAAGTTCCTTCTAGTGTTTCATTACGAAACCATCGAAAACCCCAAAACTCGCCTGGCTGAAGTGCCACCTCCACAACTTTGCTCCCACAGTTCTCAAGCTTATATCTAGTTATGGAAATTATATGTAAAATGCACGAGCGGAACTTATCTCGGGGCCAACTACGAATACCACAAGCCCCGACAGAACATCAAAATGGTTTTGTGCAACACTTTAAAGAACATTTCATACCAAATTGAACCCAACTAAAAATTAGAGCTGTGCATTATTTAGATATTAGGGAGCATGTGTACAGCTCAGCTAGGTTGGCAAGGCCACCATCCACCTGCAGTTCTCCCACTTTTGTCTGCATGCTATCTTGTCTACGAGATCTATGCATCGACATCTTAAAGATGAAATTATGTAATTAAAATTTAAATAGTGGCTCCGTAACTTGTGTAGTGCAACGTTTTTCTAGTCAGGGAGGAGCCGGAAGAGATGCACCTATTACCTATTTAGTATTTTAATTTTACTGACATGAATTCAGGCAGCATGTGAGCACGAGCACTACTCAAGGAGCTGCGAGGCGAATGAAGAAATCTAACCAGGCTTGCGTTTCGACATGCTTCTGCATAGCGAACATCCTGTAGATGTTGCTCCAGTCCATAGCTAGGAAATGTTGAAAACAATTTTTGCAACAACGTTTGCCAGAGACATTAGGGATTTGTTCATGTAGTTTTCTGGAGCGTGAGTTTGTATGAATGCGTTTCTTGAAGTGCTGTAATTAGGTCTAAATGCTAGTTATGTATCGCAGGTATTTATGAAATTACCGAAAAGTATGAAAGTTGCATTTGTCGTCATTACTTATGATGATTAAGACACAACTACCATCATGGTAATATTACAATTAGGAAAATTAAAAATATTTGAGCACTTTTCAAGTTGAATGCATATTTAGGAAGTGTGTTAAGCTGTACGGAGTTTTTTTCTGAAAGTAGATTTGCCAGAAATATTTTTAATAAAGCAATTTGCTGTCCGTTAGAATAAAATATGCAATTGAAGTTTACCGAGATTAACTTAATTGCCGTGATGTGCCTTTGAATATGAACAAAAAAGCTAACATTTCAATTCCTAACTTACGATTATCTGGAAAATTCCTGTAATCTATCCAAAAATTCAAAGTGGAGAATGCAACATACATCCTTGGCCAAAAGTATTAGGTGTAAAATTTTCAATTATCTCCAATGTGGCTGAAGGGATTTCGTATTGTTTTACCAAATACTTAAATCAAACTAACCCAAAAACATCGTGAGCAAAATTCACCGCCGAAAGGGAGGGGGTGTCTATATAAGAATATTTGCTGTTGTGATTTCATTCACTGTCGAACATCCAAAATGAAATGAGGTGAAATTGAAAGATTTGTTGAAAATTGTTTATATGCTTTTAGAAATTAATAAGTTAAAAATGCCTAAAGCTAGGGAACTAAGTATAGTGAAACAAGCTTAGATGGTGACTTTTCATTCTAAAGGTGCTTCACAAAGTGAACTTGCTACAAGGTTTAAGTGTTCGAGGTGTGCAACTCAAACGACAACTAAGGAATCTTTTAGGTTGCAATTTTTGAAAAAATCAAAAAAATATACACATTTCGTTAGTAAATTTCATCAAGAATACGATTTATAATGATATTTTGATTTTTAAAGTATTTTCAAGTGTGTATAGCGAGATGCCGTGAGCAGCATTTTTGACACTCTGCTGTGTTTCGGTATTCTTGACTCCCCGCTCCCGAATTACGAAAGTATATGTATGGTCCACCTCTTGATCAAGAAGCTCAAGAAATTTTGAAGCCAATATACGAATATTGAACTTCGAATACTTTATTAAAAAGGTGCTCGTAATTCGATGGAAAAAGTAAATGCAATTTTCCCGAATTCATGTTTTTTAAGCTGGCGAAAAAAATATTTCTGTACACCCAAAGTACCAATATATATTGTATATAAAAAATCTCAAAATGATATACCTTTTCTTTCTATTGAAAAAATTGCGTATTTGAATAAAATATGTTCCGGTGACTGATAAAAAAATCTCTACACATACGTAACTGCGATGACTTGTGAAAGTAGGACTAAAAAGCCGCAAGGCGAATAAGAAGCCATTACTCATGAAGGTTCACAAAAGTAAGCGGCTGATTTGGGTCAAAACACATTAAAATTGAGACGAACTAAATGGTCCAAAGTAGTTTAGTTGGATGAAATAAATATTGAGATGAGTTTAAAATTTAAACAAGCCGCGAGGTGCAACCCTTGAGGTCCACACGGTCAACTTTCCAGTAATATTTACATAAATATTAAAAATATTAAACACAATAATAATTATGGAAATAATATTAATTTTAATAATAAAAATTAAACTCTCATAAAAGCTATTGGAATGACTTAATATTCATCGTACCATCTACGCGAGCGTCAATTGATTACGTAAAGATTTTTGTGGATTGGTTTGATTGAATATTCACCGGGATCAATCGGAGGGGTTACAGGTTACAAAGCCTTTTCTACGATATTTGTTATTTTCATATCGATACTTGAAGGACAAAACAGCGCTAGCAAAAATGAATGCAGTTTTTGTTATTACGCCCACTGAAGAGATTTTGTCGCGTGATGGCCATTTTGAATAGTTGCGGTCAAAATTGCCAGCACTTCGGCATAATCACTGAATTTAAATTTTTTTCACGATTTTACATCAATGAAACGTTTTGAGAAAAATTGATTATGCAGTCAAAAATAGGTTCAATTGCATGTAAAAAGTAAAATATATGTATTTCAAATGATGAAGGAAGTAACTGAAATTTTACGAATACTAAAGAACAAAACTCCTAAAAACTACAACTTTTTATTTGATGAAAGCTTTTCAAAGCATATGATCTTAAAAAGTGTTGACTACAAAACATTTTACCATTCAAAACGTTGATTACCACAATTGCAAATTTGATTTGATTTGTATTGGTTTTCAAAATTTAGGCAGTTTTTTATTAAAGTTAAAACACGGTTCTGTGAAGACTTTTAAAAGTCTCCGCAAATTATGCAAATAATAATAAACTTTGATTGACTTTACAACAATGTCTTTAGAATAAGAGATTTAAGGTATACAAATTCGTATGAACCCTTTTTACATGGTGACTTTGAATGTTTTTTTTTATTTTTTATTCAATTTGTTTTGAAATCATGAGAAAATATTTTGCTGGTGTCTCTACAGAAATTGATAAAAATTTATAAATTTTATAAACATTTATTATTCCGATGTTTATTTTATTAACTATTAATTAATTTTTTTATTAAAAAACACTAATTTTCAATATTTTTTTATTAAATTAAAAAAATGGCTTTGAAGATTTTTTTAAAATTAAAAAACATCGTTAAAATGTTAATACGCGTCGATTGACACCTTAATGATGCAAAGATTATATTTGGTGCTCGAGATATAATGATCGACATAAATGACCATGAAGGTCATGATGACTTTTAATGATTTTTTATTTTTAATTTGATTTTTTTTGTAATCATGAAAAAATATTTGATAATTTTTCACAAGAACTGTTTCGATTTTATAGATTATATAAACATTTATTACTGCGTGTTGAAAATCAAGTTAAAAATTTGATGTTTTTGAAAAAAAACGCCAATTTTTGGCACTTTTTTTCAAAAAATTAAAAAACCGCTACAAAGATTTTTTAAAAAATTTGGCAGAATCACGTAAATGTCAATACGCGTCGACTGACACCTTAATGATAAAAATCTCATGTTTGGTTCGTGAGATATAGCGCATAACATGGTTGACCTTCAAGGGGCGAAAACAGCAAACCCCCCGACGGAAGTGTCCCAAAAACTAATCAGCTCTTAAGATTGCAAAGACGCTTCGATTTACATCTTAACGAAGTCGATACGACTTTGTTCACGTGAGTTATGCTCGTAGAAAAACTGCCCGCGAACGCACATACGTACGTACGTACATACACACACACACACACACACACATACATACTTCTTTCTAAAAACACTTTATATATACTCTATAGACCTCAAAACGTAAAGAAAAGTTGAAAATTTCAATTTCGATTTTCGATGCGATTACAAGAACTTTCCATGTACTGGGAAGTTAAAAATTTTTGGAATCCAATCCAAAAATCTGAAATAGTTTTTGTAACACAACATTTCATCAGAACCGATACCTAATGTTTTCTTCTTATTAGCTTAGATCTACAGAGATGGGGGAGGGGGAGATCATAGCCCGGAGTGTATCGTTCTTACTGCTATGTTTGGTGAAGGCACCATAATGGTTAGGGGATGTATGGCAGCGTCAGGTGTTGGTGTCATTTTTGTCTTCGAGGGTCGAATAAATGGCCAAATGTACATTTCGATGCTCCATCAAATTTTGAAGTCATCGACCCAAAAAAACGTTGGAAACGTCGACATAAATGACGTAGTATTTTAACAGGATAATGATGTCTGTCATAAAACCGCTTCCCCATGCGTTCGTTCACAGAGACAGATAGATAAAGATAGATATTTTAGACTCGCTACCTCAATTTGCGGATCTAAACCACATTGAAAATGTATGACTGAGGCTCAAAATCAACACTAAGAAGTACAAGTGTACATTCAAACAACAACTGATCGCAAAAATATGCAAAGATTGGTAAACAATTTATAACCTATTAGTGAAAAGTATGCATAAAAGGGTTCACGAGGTGATTCAGGCTAATGGGATCATACTAGTTATTAAATTTATAGGTAGATGACAAATAATTTTTTTAAACAAGCCATTTTCGAGATATTCTCAAAACCTATAGGCGCTTAATATTTTTGCCCAAGGGTGTATTTTTACGTTTTATTGTTTAGGAAGTACCGCGTTATATAGAAACCGCGCTATAAGAAACTCGGAAGTAACCGTACAAACCAGGCTAATTCGTAGCGCGTTCTATCGAAACCGTCTACCGCGTTGTATGGAAACCGCGCTATAAGAAACTCAGAGTTAGTACAAATAACATCATTCGTATCGCATTATATGGAGACCAATGAATACAAAAGACAAGATATAAATTATAAATTATTTTTATTGAATTGAATAGTTCATATAAGGAAACGATAAAAAAATGAAACAAAAACTAAACTAAAAAACTGTTTTCCGAGAAACGATGCAATGTGCTCTCAGAAATTGACATCACAGGAGCACTGCCAGTTACGCACAGAATAAAAGAATTTGGCGGATTTTTTGAAAATATTTTTCGTTTCTTTGGAGTAAACAAAAATGAAAATCTATATCAAACTACGTTCTTCCGATTCCCAGTTTCCTTGTAAAATTTAACGTAAAAGCTTAAATCTCCAATATGAAGCAATTGTAGAACTACTATCTTAAATTGAAGCTGATGTTTCAAATAAATTATCTAAGTATTCCACTGAGAGAGTTTGGCTGCTGCCTCTTCATATGCTGTGATATAAACATATCCGGTTAAAACCATTCATTGGGTGCACGGAAACAACTGATGGCACGTTGTTGAACGGAAACCGCGCTGTAAGAGTACCGCGTTATAGGAGGGCTGTCGCAATTTCAGCTCCGCGTTATATGGAAACCGCGTGCTGAGAGTACCGCGTAATAGGAAGGTTGACTGTAATTTCAAAATAATTTAGTATTAATAAGTGTGCTTGTGATAAGTGACGGAGCGCTTTTAAAAACATTGGAGACCCTATCTGCTAAACAAATATTCAATTGCAGAAATACTGTTTAAAAAAAATCATTTAATGTTAGACTATTTTCCATACTTTGTTTGCACAATAAAAATAAAATCGTCTTAAGGCACTGATAATGAGTCATTTTGCTCAATGGCTTAGTTGCATTGATTAGTATGCATACTCTACGCTGAGAATAGTTTAATATGAACATGATAAACATACACTTGAGAAAAGTTAAGCTTAAAATGGCTTGAAATTTTTTGTAATTTTTCTGTGTTAAAATATATTCGGTAAATAAACTGAAAATAAGCTGAAGTTATGAGCAAATCTAAGGTGAGAAAAATACGGAAACAATTTGAAAATGGTCGGAAAATATACGAAATTCATCCTGGAAAACCAATACATAATTCAAATGGAAAACAGACTAAATACATTTTCCGAAGAAAAAAACAATATTAGACGGAAATGATTCTGATTAATAGCTACTGTTTATATGTTTGTGCTGGCTGTAAATATGCTCACATGGATTATGAATTTGTTGATGTTGGTACCGAATTAAAAGGTTTTGGTGCTGGATCTATTGATGAAAATCTTATAGTTATTGATGTTGCTGAATCAGACTATGTTGTTACTGAATCTCATTGTTGTTTTATACAAAACATATTTGCAAAAAATGCACAATATACGGCAAATGGAAAGGTGACGCGATTTAAAAAAAAGAATATTTGAGGTTTTCGTAAGAATTTTGACCACACCAGTCCAAAAAAAACACAACGCTTATTACGTCCATGTTACCTACTATAAGCCACAATTTTTTTTTCAACTTTGGAAGGTGGAAATCGTCAAAAGATACTGATCAGCTCCTGCCTCTCGGCATGCCGGATTTCTACCGACTAAAACCACCTCCGTTTCCTTCAATCTCTCTCTCCATTAAAATTTAGTAATTCTCCTTATTTAAAATTTTAAGGACATAGTACTTCGCATTTATGGCTAGTCACAATGGTCACGGAGAAGACGCATGGTTGATTTTAAAAACAACAGATAATCCTACCCCTAGCTGTAATTTTGCTTCAATTAGAATAGTTTTTAATTTTCATCCGCTCAAAAATAATTTTTAGAATATTGAGCTAGCTGATCTTTGGAACAAGGCCGTATTTGTAGTTCTACATTGCTGATGGACCATTAAACTAATAATTTTAAAAGTTTCTTTAAGAAACGAGTTGCGGTCAAGTTGAAATGTGATTTGAACCGCCATATGTAAGAGCAGAAGTCCTACATTCTACACTTTTATCCATGATGGCAGATATCATTCTCATCTTTACTGTATTTCATATGTTTTTGTTTGGCATTATAACACTTAGTCAGCTTATATTTTCATTGATGCTTCGCTACACACTGGTGTCGACAATTTATGTGCCATGGAAAGAAATTGATAACAGAAACAAATGTTTCCTGAAGTTTGAACATCGCATTCATTGTTGAAACTGTTAATTAATCATTCAAGGGCTTTGAAATCATTCGGAAAACATTTGAACTTTCAGTGGATGTCAAACTCTCACTTCCTTTTACGATGAACAGTTTCCGCTGCTGCCCAATTTTAATTAACACATAAGCATACAGGTTCGTCACCTTCACCGTTTTATTCTGTCGTGCTCATATGAAACTAAATCAGAAGAAGTGGAAGTTTTATTATGGTTATTGGGTATATAATCCACAACATTACCATTTACGTAGGATTTGTAATTTTTAAGTGAATATATAAACAATTTATGCTTCGATTTAATGTTCAAACTAAAGGTCGAAGCAATTTTGTATAAATAATGTGTTAATAACTCTGTAATATCTCATGTGATACATCTTTACGATAAGTTAATCTACTATTTCTTGGAATTAAAATTAACCAAAGCAAGTATATCATGTTCTTATTTTGGAAACTAAGCAGCCTTAAACCTTTTACTTGTATAATTTTAACGTGGTCACATAAGAAAGAAAACATTGTAAGTGATCGCCTACTTGAATGTGTAGGAGTAACTTTCCATTAAGCAGCACCTTGAACTTTGCCAGCGATAGTACTTGTCGAAGAAGAAAAATATGACAGTTTTAATACTGAACAGCAACGCAGCATCAGTTTGTGATGGCGGTGGCGGTACATTCTGGTGACATAGTGGAGCTCCACATAAACAAATGCCGCTAAAGTGATTTGCTACGCAAGTATCAGATAACCTACAAAATAAAACCGGACAGTATGCTCAGTATTGTGGTCATCCAAAGAACGAATGATGTGCCGAACAAATTGTTGGCATCCAATTAATGTATTTTATACATAAGGACTTTTTTGGTTGCCAAAATATTTTCCCAATATTAATTCGGACCTAATAATGAGGTGCAAAATAGACGACGACGTGTAGAGTAAATCAAACTGCCGAAGTTTTGTGATTTCAGAGACGCTGTGTTACTTTCAACGTTTGAAGAATACTTCTACGCACTCTTTCCACCGATGCCTTCTGTCTGAAAGGAGTCATTTGTTTATAAGAGAATTCAAGCACATTGCGTGATTATCTATTAAAGTGAATTTTATAGACCATTAAATTCACTACTGGTGTCTAAGGTGACAACGAGATTACCGACTATACCCAAAAAAATATTTTCAGACATGATCCAGAAATCATGCATAACATCATCAAACTGTTGTCTATCAAGCTTTTTTTTTAGAATAATCACTGTCTCCAAGTGAACTTGACCTAGAACACCTACAACAGTTCATATTGAACTTTGAGCAGTGGCAATTGCTAGTACATTGCCCATGAATGTCACCAAAGCTCTGTTCATATCAGCCAAAAGACTGGTCACTGAAGACTATAAAAGATGCACATCGTCAACATTTACACGGCACTTCTTCAGAAGTGTGCATACTTCACCGAATCAGCAGCCATACATGACATAACGCTTGAATCCCATCCTGCGTTCATCATGCTCACGGAATCACTTGAAAAGCTAGGGAAAGCTGATTCAGTGCGCAAGCTGAGAATTCTTTCGATGCTAACCATCTGAGAACGTTCAGCTTTCGTTGGAATTCAACCTACAGTGGTCTGATTATTCCTCGTTATCCTACGTCAACTTATATTCCCACCAAAACAAATTGTACTGCCGCCAGTGAACTAAGGCCATAGTTCACATGTTCCCTGGAGAATGCACAAGGCAATGTTTTTGGAGTCAAGGTACCATTCTCCATTTATGACGTTCAGAATCGTTTTGGTAATATCACAAGAAATACGATGCATTTCGAGTACATCGAGAAGAAAAAGTCTGAATTCAACCAGACGACATGTTTATGCAACCAAGAAAATGATTTTGGCTCCACCATGGCTCCTTCTTTTCATCGCGAATGGCATTTTAGAAAGGTCTTTTTGAGTGCATCTATAGAAGGCTTTTCGTTATTGGTGTAAACATGTTCGGAAGCTCTTAATTATTTTTCCAAAATCACATTTGTTTCATATTTTATGTTTTTAAGTGACTTTATAAGGTTTTTTGCTGTGAAGCAGAAATAAAGATTAACATATTCGAAATTACACCCAGAACAATAAATTAATTGAACTTTGCTCTTAAAAGCATTTAAAATAACTATTAAGCACTTTACTGGATGTTCAATTTTGTTGAATAATTAGTGCTTAAAATGTAATTGAAAAGGTTAAAATTGCCTAAGAGGATGCAATTTAAATATTAGTTCAAATAAAATTCTACTTTCACCGTTTTTAAATTAGCGAAATGTTATTTGTAGCGAATCTTTCTTTTGGAAACCAACTGAAAACTAATTTTTGTTTCCTACATATGATGTTTCAAAAAGTATCGATTTCTTCTTTTGGAAATGCAATTTCGAATACTTGAAGATTTTCAAGTAGCATGAAATAGTTGTATGGAAATATTCATGACTTTTCAAAATGCAATAAAGTTTGCTTTACAAATTCAACTTAAAAGAATTTTTTTTAAGAAGAAGTTGCTGTTTTGTATAAATAATGTTTTAAGAGGAAAATTTTCTTTCTTTTAGTCACTTTTCTAGGAAAAATAAAAAAAGTTTATATTAAACCACACTAGAAAATGTGAATAAAATACTTTCGTCCCTTCTTTTATTTTAAATAAAAATTTCTTATTTAAGAGAGAGAGAAACTTACAAATTTCTTTTTGATTTGGATGTTTTGTGTAATAAAATAATAAAATAGGTCAATAACTCGTAAAATATTGATAATCTGTAAAGGGGAGCACTACTATAGAGGTACAAAAAGAAGTCATTTTTTGGGAATTTGTTTCTCAAAAACAAAATAACATATCGAAGTTTCGTAAAAAGTTCTATATTGTACAAGTATTTGAAATCCTTTTTGAATTTTTTCAGATCTTTGAAAAACAAAATGGCGGCTCGCTAGCTTTTCTCCAGAAACGCCTTACTAACTTCCCAGTATACTGGAAGTTCTTGTAATCGCCTCGAAAATTGAAATTTTCAACATTTTTTTACGTTTTGAGGTCTATAGAGTATACATAAAGTGTTTTTAGAAAGGGAGATGTATGTGTGTGTGTGAACGTACGTACGTACGTCTGTACGTTCGTGGACACTTTTTTCTACGAGCAAAACTCACGTAAACTAAGTTGTATCGACTTCGTTGAGGTGTCAATCGAAGCGTCTTTGCAATTTTAAGAGCTGATTAGTTGTTGGGAAACTTCGGTCGTGGGGTTTGCTGTTTTGCCCGTTTGAAAGTCATTTCTGTCATGCGTTATATCTCGCGAAATCAACGTACGATTTCCTTGAGCAAGGTGTAAATCGACGCGTATTAACATTAATGTAATTCTATCATTCATTCTATCATTCATTCTATCATTTCTAAAAAAATTCTTGGAGCCGTTTTTTAATTTTTCTAAAAAAAGTGCAAAAAATTGGGTTTTTTCTTAAAAACAACCGTTTTAACCGTATTTTCAAGTCCCAGTAATCAATATTTATATAATTTATATACTCCAAACAGTTTTTTTTAAATGACATCAAAATTTTTTCTTCATGATTACAAAAAAATCAAATAAAAAATAAAAAAATCATTAACAGTCATCATGATCTTCAAAGTCATTTCTGTCTTGCGTTATATCTCGCGAACCAAGCATACGATTTGCATCGTTTAGGTGTCAATGTACGCGTATTAACATTTTTATGAATCTGTCAAATTTTTAAAAAAATCGTTGGAGCCGCTTTTTTACTTTAACAAAAAAAGTGCAAAAAAATTGGGTTCTTTTTCATAAACAATACATTTTTAACCTGATTTCCGAAATATATTTATCAATTATTATAAAATTTATAACTTTTAAACAATGTTTGTAGAAACACAATTAAAACTTTTTCTCATGATTAAATAAAAAATTAAATTAAAAATAAAAAATCATTAAAAGTCATCATGATTTTGAAGGTCATTTTTATCATTCACTAGATCTCACGAACCAGGTATAATATATGCATCATTATGGTGTTCGTTTGACGTGTAGTAACATCTTTGTGAAGTTTTTAACTTAACTTGGTTTGCACAGCACAGTGATATCAGTTTATAAAATTTATACGTTCTTATCAGTTTTTGAAGAGAAACCAGCAAAATTTTCTTCCATGATTATGAAAAAACTAAATTAAAAATCATTCAAAGTAACCATTTAAAGAGGGATCATACGAATGATATTACTTTATATCTTTTATTCTAAAAAATTGTTGTAAATCCAATCAAAGGTTTAATATATTTGCATAATTTGAGCAGATTTTTAATGGTTTTTATAGTCTTTGAATTAAAAAACTGCTTAAATTTTGAAAACCAACCAAATCTCAATCAAATTTGCATTTGCGGTATCAACGCTTTGAATGGTAAAATGTTCTTTAGTCATTGCTTTGCAAGATCATATGCTTTGAAAAGCTTTCATCGAATAAAAAATTGTAGTTTTTAGTAGATTCATTCTTTCAATAACCATCATCATTTGTAATACATTTTACTTTTCACATGCAATTGAACCTATTTTTGACTGCATATACAAAATTTTTCAAGACCAAAAAGGCCCCACCGATTGATCCGCGTGAATATTCAATCTATCCTCATCGACCAAAAACCTTACGTAGTCAGTGGATCCTCCCGTAGACGATATGATTCATATTAACTCATTCCTGTTACTGCTATGAAAACCTCTCATTGTTATTACTTAAAGTAGTATTATTTTCAAAATTATTATTGTGTTTAATGTTGTTGATGTTTATGTAGACATTACTGGGAAGTTGACCGTGTGGACCTCAAGGGTCGCACCTCGCGGCTTGTTTTTTGATGGCTTCGCGGCCGGACAGTTTTCTCCTGACATGTTAAGGTTATGGTTATCATACAAATAATTGCCGATAAAGCATAATAACAGCCAGAGAAATACGTATGATTTTTTTTAAAAATTGATTTTCGACAAAATGGCGTCATTTTGAAAAAAAAGTAAAGAACGGAAAAAAACGTTCGAAAATTGTTAATAACAATTGAAATATGCAACATATAAAAAAAATTCTACGTACTTCCATGCAGATACTAGTTTTGAACATATTTTAAAAATTTCAAGTAAATCAAACAATAACTGTTTAAGAAAAGTGTCCGGCCAGTTTGAAAACCGTTGTTTCGAGATAAACGCGTTTAAAGTTTAAGTTATAGAAAATTGATTAATAAATTTGACATACCTCTTGTCTGGAAAATACGTACTTCAGCGTTTTCTGCTAAGGTGCAATTAACAAAGCACATGCACAGTTTTGAGAAATTTATATTTAAAATTGTTCTGAATTTCAATACTAACGGCGTGCGGGGAAACGCGCGGATTGCGCTCCGAGAGAGCAGTGAGAGGCGCCGCGCTAATTTAAAATTTCGAACACTTACAGATTTTTCCACTATATGAAACTTTGCAACATGATTTCTATGATGATAAGGTATACTTTAGAGCAACAAAAAAAATTTTGATTTCTTGAAAATCCTACAGTGGTGTTCCCCCTTAAATGGAAATAGAAACGTTTGAATAATGAAAATGAATCTTCCTCGAAGAAACAAAAAACAGAGAATACCAAAATTACGAGAGTTCACTTGTTCGAAGATACATTAACCCTAAAAGACACAAATAATCGACGCATTGATGTTTTTTTTTGTAATTTCTAGCATAATTTTAAATTAAAGCAATGCAGAGACTCTAGGCGATGGTAAAATATACCCTGTGCTTTTGCAGGAGATCCTGTCAATTTTCATAAACAATTTGATATTCATTTTTCATGTGAGTTTCACTGGAGAGTCTATTTTCTAACTGTGGACGAATTCCAGGGGGAGCTTCATAACGACCAAGTATTAAAGTCCAGTTTTATCGTTCTTTTAGTTTTTCAGCATTTCTTCTGAAAACGATGTAAAAAGTTTTGGTTAGCTTTAAAAAAGAGAAGGTTATAGATAAGTTTCCTTCTAGATAAAGATCGATTTGCCTATCCAATAGCTTAGTCTACAATTTCTGCTTTACATAGTCTAGCCAGGAAACTGAAGAAGGCATTAGAGTATAACTAGATAGCACTTTGCTCATGTATTGACATGGAAGACACATTCTCCAACACACATTTTCCGAGAAGATGGGTCTCAAATGGAAAACAGTAGCGCAAGTACAGGAGTATGTGCGCGAAGACTGAACTAGCCTTACCCAAGGGCTACGTGGAATTCAGTGTAAGAATACATGTAATCAGTCATTTTCTAACAAGAAACCACTAAGATAATTTTTGTGTGGGTAATGGATCGTACTGGGGTAGACGTTGATCAAACAATTGCTACCCAATGGAATGAGGTCCAATTCTCTTCATAGGAACTGAACTAGACTGCGATTTTCCTTTAAACTGTCAACTCATGCTTCTTAGGCTTCTTAGAGAAAGCATTTTGGACGAAAACAGAAAACATTTTGGAACAAAACAATTTCTACTTATTCAAAAAATTACGCAGTAATACATCACCGTTTATTCAAACTGAAGATTTTGAAATTTTCTACGACACTGCCCTGTGAAAATACTGATAGAGTACCGAAAGACAAAAAAATGCCATGCAAAAATCAATTAATTACAAGCAAAATGCTGTAAGCCACTTATTCTAGGTTCATTCCTGAAAAGGTTCGCAACGTAGTAGTTAACCACATAACTAAGTTCCTCAAAAATGTTTTTGCTGGATATTGGAAACAATTGTTTTTAATAAAAGACTGAACAAAACAAACTTAACAATTGACAATTTATCTTCAAAACATACTCCGCAAAAATTAGCGTTTAGTTGGAGACATCATTAAAAAAAATTGAATCAAATTTGAAAATATTTTCGACAAGATGATCTTGAATAGATGTAGCAAAAAACACGATATCATACTTACATTAAGTTATTTTATCTAATATTTTCTAATTGAACATTTCAAATTCTCTAAGCACTTTAGGGAAATTCAGAAGTCATTTGTTTGATTTGTAAAAGTTGTTAAAGGACTATTTCGTGTCAAAAATAATGGTAAGTTTCAGAAAGGATGAGATATGCAGTCTGAAATTATTACTTTGCTATGTTTCTTCAAGTAGCATATTGGAATTCTTATAGAATCTCAAAATGTCCGTCCTTTGCCAGTTTTGTTTACCCCCTTTTGGGTGTGGTTTTTGGATTTTAATTTTTTTATTATTGGCACCACGTAAAAGCTACGTATTGACGACTTGCCTACAATTATATCCTACGCAAGTTTGCCATACATAACTTTCTTGTGGGAGTCATGGTTTCGGAGAAATACGGGTGTCCCACTTTTTTTTAAGATGGAGCCCAGAGGCCATGAGCTACGATCCCAGGAAATTGAACTTAAGCTAACTATACCATTGCCCACGCAATTCCAATAAAAATTTCTCTGCCTACCCAAAATGGACGATTTACTTCAAAGTTCTGGACTGGATTGTATCCTGTGTGTGAGACCACACTAACAGTGATCTCTCCGAACTTAATTTATCTAGTTTTGAAAAGAAATATGAATGTTACAACTTTTCTATACACTATTTAAAAAGAGGCAACCTGAAATATAATTACCGAAGGAAGACAGCATTTGTGTCTAAATTAAATGCTATAACAAACTTAGCTGAGCACACGAACATCTTTGGAAAAGAATGTAAATAACTATGCGTGGGTTGGATATGTATATCGACTCTTTATTTCGAATGCAATCTGACATTTTTTTATTTAATAAGTGTTTACTTTCTTACGTTTTTTAGCCCATTTTGATATTTTATTACTGGAAATCGCCTCGAAAATCAAAATTGAAATTTTCAACATTTATTTACGTTTTGAGGTCTATAGAGTATATCTAAAGTGTTTTTAGAAAGGGAGATGTATGTGTGAGTATGTGTGTGTGTACGTATGTACGTACGTACGTACGTTCGTTCGTGGACCCTTTTTTCTACGAGCATAGCTCACGTGTAAACGAAGTCGTATCGAAGTCGTATCGACTTCGTTAAGGTGTAAATCAAAGCGTCTTTGCAATCTTAAGAGCTGATTAGTTTTTGGGACACTTCGGTCGGGGGGGTTTGTTGTTTTGCCCCTTTGAAGGTCATTTGTGTCATGCGTTATATCTCGCGAACCAAACATACGATTTACATTGTCAAAGTGTCGATCGACGCGTACTAACATTTGTGTGAATGTATTAAATTTTGAAAAAAATCTTTGGAGCCGTTTTTTAATTTAAGAAAAAAAGTGCAAAAAATTTGGTTTTTTCATAAACAATAAATTTTTAACCATTATAAGGAATGTTTAAAAACCATTTTCAAAACTTTTTCTCATGATAACAAGAAACATTAAATAAAAAATAAAAAATCATTAACAGTCATCATGATCTTCAAAGTCATTTCTTCCATTCACTATATCTCACGAACCAGATATAATATTTGCATGGTTAAGGTGTCAATCGACGTGTTTTAAAATCTTTTTGATATTTTAACATTTTAAAAATCCGTTTCAGTGGTTTTTTAATTTAATAGAAGAAAATGCGAAAGCTTAGGGTTTTTTCATAAAATATATTTTTTTAACCTGATTTGCATAACAAAATAATACATTTTTATAAAATTTATACGTTCCTATCAGTTTTTGAGGAAAAACCAATAAAACTGTTTTCATGATCCTGGAAAAAATTCAATTGAAAATAGAAAATCATTCAAAGTTACCATATGAAAAGGGTTCTTCCGATTGTTATTACCTTCTATCTTTCATTCTAAAGACTTTGTTGTGAAGTCAATCAAAGTTTTAAAATGTTTGGATAATTTGAGCAGATTTTTAATAGTTTTTGCAGTCTTTTAGTTAAAATAAGCAGCTTAAATTTTGGAAACCATCGAAATTTCAATCAAATTTGCATTTGTGGTAATCAATCATCATCACTCATCCACGAAAAACCTTGTGTAATCAATGGATGCTCCCGTAGATGATACGATTAATACTAAATCATTCCTGTTACTGCTAGGAATACTTTCATTATTATTATTTAAAGTAATACTATTTTCAAAATTATTATTGTGTTTAATATTTTTAATGTTTTTCTAGATATTACTGGGAAATTGACCGTGTGGACCTCAAGGGTCGCACTTCGCGGCTTGTTTACAGTAATTTTTGCGTCGTTGTAATAAATTTCATAAACTCTCAATAAATAAAAATAGTGACCACGAACAGTTTCAATTTCTTGCTTCATAAGCTCTTTAAGCAGGCAAAACTGCTGAAATGGCTTTGTTACTGTCCAGTTTTCGTTCCAAATCGTACGAGCTTTAAGTGTATAATTTCATATACTCCATTATACTATCGTCATTTATCAAATTAAAAGCACTCCTTAGAGAACAGTAGGTACACATAATATTTCTTTTACCATAGAATGTTGACCCTGAAACATCTTTGGACATGGTACATCCACCATTTTTATCATCTTTCAATGTTTCGCATATTTTGCTATCATCACCTTTTTTACTTAGATTCCCCCATTACAAGATCTTTCAGCAGTGCCTTAATCATTTTCGGTTTAAGAGTCAGAAACATATTCCATTCCTTTTTCCCTGGGAGCCATGCATCAAAAATCCTCATGTTTCCTAGTTTCGATTGAAATTTTTCTCTTACAAAATGTATCCTTGGCATCCGAAATACTTTAAGATTGAAAATTAGCTCTTTTTTGGGAACTGTATGTTGAACATCATCACTGTTCAAATATGCTCTGTTTCATTGTTGTTTTCCATAGTTCCACATCAGATGCATCAAATTCGATGGCGGATTGGTTTTCTCATATTTAAATGCGTTTTTTAACGAATTCAAGCTCTCTTTGATATAACAACATGAAAGGAACCCTGATATAAAGTTACAATATTTATCTACATTCATGTAAAGACATCTCAAAAATTAATTTCGAAATTAACTTAAAAGAAACTTTTTGCGATTTCTTAAAAAAAGGTTTTTAAAAGTTTCCGGATCAGAAACTGAGAATTTTTATAAAAATTTATATGCCAAAAAACAAGTTTCATGTTATTTTTCTTTATTTTTACATATAGCAATAAAATCATAAATTAAACAAATTTACCTACTTCAGATATTTAGAGCACCTTTTCATGTGTTGAATGCCACATGTGCAAAATTGATTATAATAAATTTCAAAAAATAACTTAAATTTTAAAGACTCTTATTTAAATTTAAAACGGCAGTATTGAAATTATCGAAAATCTAGTCAAATCATAGAATAGACTTCGTAATTAGCCACCAAAACTACCAAGACCTGTACTTGCTTTCTATGCATTGAGTGCCAGGTTCGAAGCTACTCGACGAGAAAGAGTTTTCGAAAATGCAGTATAATGTTGTGCTACCCGTTTATTTAGCTGAACATGAGTATCTGAGTCAAATAAAGTTAGTAATCTTCACCTCTTAATATTTTGTTGATCCAGTAAAAGATATTATCTCAATGTCGTTGCCCAATTTGGACTGATTTACTACCGATTATTTTAATTATTATTCAAAACTTTATCAAAAAAGAATTGGTTTCCTGTAGTTCATGAAATCATATTTACTGGATCATACAAATTGAATTCTGATGTTCGATTTTCAAAGGACAACATTGCAATACATTGTTAAAAAGCTAAGTGATTTGACTTTCATACCAATTTTTTTAAAGGAATAAACACATGAAATTTCTATTATTCACTTGAACTGTGCCCAATTCGGTAACTTTTAAAGCATTATCCAAAACTTCCTGCAGCCAGATTTAGCGAAACAGCTGTACTAAGACTGGAATCTCAAGTTACATCACAGGAGATGCAAGTTTGCAAATGCAGAACTGCCAGGACTCGTTTCGAATAGAAATTCCGTTCCAGTCATTACGAATTATGGCGCAATCGTTGTGAGCGGCTGGACTATAGAATGGAAAGCAGATGATGCGCATGAATTTCCCTCCAGGAATAAAGCTTTTCCGGGTCTTCGCTCCCACACAGAGCCTCGACCAAGAATACACGTACTGGGGCGAATGCGGTGAATGTGTTGGAATTTCTATGCGTCCTGGAGATTTTTGCAACTGGAAGTTATAAGGAAAATTTTCAGTCGATATACGTTCGCCTGGTACTTTGGGGGGCGCAATTGAAAATCGAGATTATCTAGAATACAAGATTGTCAGGTTCTTGTCGAGGACATTATCTGCGAGACAGTTATTTGTGCTGCACCGTTTCATTACGTGTTGAAGGTAGAGATATCCCTAGTCGTTACGCGGTGTTTAAGACGAAATCGTGTGGACCAAGACTTCAAAAGTGAAAACCAGACGTTTATCAGGACCTAAATCATCGCAGTGAAGCTCCATGTGTCGTGCATATTTTTAAATATATAGACCATGAATTAGTCCTGAATCGCTTCAATCCTATCGTGAAAGACGTGTAAGGTGAATCCTTACGGAAAAACTAAAACAAATTTGGGAAAATCTCCAAATTGACTTTGATGTAAAGCCCTTTAATCAGCATAAACCGGAAAACTCTGCAAACATTTCAGAAAGTTTTCGCCAGGATAATGATGTTGGGAACGACAACTACCACAGCTTTGTCGACGATATTAACGATGAGTGTGAAACGTGCTTTAGTGTTTGTTTGAACCGTGTCTTCTTCTTGTTTACTGTTGTGCGAGTACGTACGTACGTGTAATCGGGCAATGAAGATGTTTGTGTGCGTTTGAATTTTCATTTGGACCGTAGCTTGGCATTTGAGGAAAAGCTGTGTATGGTAGGCAATCTGAAAATTTACTCTAATCAATGAGTTCTGCGAAATTGTTTCCATTAATGCCAACAACTTTGGATCGGGTTGAATTCACTTTCGAATCTTTCCAACCTGAAATGGAATTAGAAATTCCAAACTGTTTGGCTCACTAATTATGAGCCGTGCAAAACTCCCATCTGCACCAGCTTTGCTGTAGTCTGGCTTCACTAAGCTATCGAACATTTCAGCGAACAGCGGGAAAACGAGCGAAAATACTAAAAAGTATTTCGTTAAACTTACAAGGCACGTAGACTTTCCGTTTTGCAGGAGATTTGGCTCGTCTTTAGATTTTTGATTTTGTCTAAGCGAATTTTCTCGCTTTAAAGAGACTCGGGTCTTGAAAATCAAATTGTTTGTTGTTGTGTTGTGTTTTGTGCGAAGAAAATCAAGGGAAATCTTTTCGCTTTGCGGAAATCAAAGGTTGTGACGAATCGAAAAGCAATTTTAGTGGCGGGTTTTGAATAGCAAAAGTGGTTTTATTTCTTGAGCTGATTACTTTTGGATGTTCAAATCAGATAGATGTACTATGCAATTAACAGCTCTGAAGGTTGGTATTCTGTTTAGCACTGAATAATTGATGTTCATAAATATTGATGTTTTGATTTTCCCAGCTGTTTACTTTGCGGATGAACGAACTTTGCAGCATGTTTAAAATTTGATTGATGAAATTGGTTGATAAATAGGTACAATATGCAAATGTAGTAGACATTTAGAAAAAATATATTATTTTATGAAGAAAACATAAAATCAGTATTCAATAAGCAGAAATTAAATGAGGCATGTATTTTGTCCATTGTTTTTGAAAAGAAATTAAATATAATGTGAAATAAAAGCTGAAGTAGGTTTGCCCGCAAAACTGAAACATTTTTATGATTTTCAAATATTTTATTGAATTCTATTGTTCAATTGTTCGAAGAAATTGAAGATGTTATGATTTAATGTGTACCATCATTGTCCTTAAAGAGATTTTGAATGTTCATTCACTGCCCATTTCATGAGAATATGAATGTGAATTCTGATATTGTCCTGGGCAAAACGTGTCTTATAATTAAAGTTAGGCAACATTATCACACTTGCCTGTTTTGGGAGGTAATTTTATCGATTATGCCGATGAGTTTCAGATCCTTGATGCCATTCGTTTTATTTCAACTGCAAAATGTAACTGCCGTTATTCATAATTTGCATGGATTTGCTCTTCAGGATGTATAAGCAGGAAGAATTGGACCATTTTCATAGCTGAATGTAGGTTTAAATTGCATTCATCACTACATTCATGAACAGGCTTGAATTTTTAGTAACATATTCCTTACTTAGAGCTGTTTTTTGTACAGATATGTATATCAGAAAGTGTCCTGAAAACACAGGAAGCAAAGAAGATGAATATTATTTTGCTTGGCTTTTATTAATTCCTCATAATCAGGGCCAATTTTATTATTTCATGTTGAAAAATTACGGGAATACCATATGAAATCACTTGAATTTGTACGTGGAGTCAGGAAGCAATTTAAATTTGTTTTTAAAAAAATCATTTTACCGACCCAAAAAAACTAAATCTTTAGAGTGATAAAAAAAATTGAGTGGTGATTCCTTAGAGAATCGGTAGCTTAACATCGATTCAAAACGATTTTATGGATGCGAAGTATCAGGTACAATAATGACACACCTGGGACTAAAAATCTAAAATTTGTCTGTTTTTCTCGACAAGCTGTCGAAAAATAATAAGTAAAAAAAATTGGGGATATAAAGGTTTTTAAGCGCAAAATTTTCTTTTCGATTAAAGCTGCACAGATTACCAAAAAAATTACACAAGAAATAACAAATCTTTGCACTATATCACGCAAATGAAACCAAACTTGAATGAAAGGAAAGAAACCCAACCCCCTGAGTTAGATCACTTTAAAAATTTCAGGAACGGTTTTTACAGTTTATCCATAATTGTTCGTTAGATACATGTCGAATTTTGTTCTTTAGTGTAAGCAATTCGCAAACGTTCTAAAACTAGAGCCTGTGACCACTATCGATCTGCGATTGGTGTGCGAGTTTTACCCGCACACTGTTTTTTCGTGAAGCTTGTTAAGGGTAACTCAAAAATTATTGGTTCGCTTATTTTGCAATTCATCATAACTTGAGGTAACATAATTGCCTTCGATGTGAACAGAAATTTCCATAAAATTTATCATAAACCCAAATTTTTTACATAACAAAAATCGTCAAAATTTTACGAAAAAAATTAAACAATTGTTTTCAAACGGGCACAATTTTGAAATTTTCACTTTTTAAATTTGTTTTTGAAATCGAAACTAGCAATTGAACCTTATAAATCTTAAACACAGTTTTGCTGGTCTAGTTGAAACCAGTTTAAGCGAAAAATTCGTTTCCGATGTTACTATCGTACTACCGACATTTTTATAGGCGTAAAAAATGGATTGATTCCCAAAGTCAAGCCACGTAAAAGTATTTATTGATTGAATGATTGATTTTTGGCATACAAATTCGTGGTTTACAAGCTGTCTGAATAGATCGGGCCAGTGAATACAGTTTTTGAGAAATATTGGCAAAAAAGGATAGATCTACTGCGTAACTTTTCACTAACAGCATCGATTTAGACATATATATATATGTTTGAATGTTTGAATTATTTTATTCCGGTTTCCATTCATTTATACATTTTCCTTGACAATGTGTAACAATTTGGACCATAGGTGAAGAAAACGACTTAGTAAAGGATATTTAAGAGTTTCCTGGTGAAATTTAACTGAAATATAACTGATCTTGGTGTCTATATCATGCTTGAAATCATATGGTTATGACAACTAAAATATCATTGTTAAAATTATTCGATTCGTTTCATTCACACCAAACGTACTCGAAACTGCACTCGCAATAATATTAGTAGCTTGTGGACGCAGATGTGCGGCTGCAGGGAGTAATTTGCAAGTGTCGCTTCACGTCGCTCGCCTATATGCATCCCAAAATACAAGCCCATCTTATCGACTAATATATCGCTACGAAAATATAAATGCGAGCCTGCAATATCAATGCGATTGCAGATTGTAATGTGGATAACAGATCGTGTGAAGTGATCTTAACTTTGTCGTGTTAAAATGTGCAAAAAACTTTGTCGTGTTAAAATGTGCACTTCGAAAGTGAAAAAAAAACATGCAGCAACACACATGTCACCGATGGGTCTTGATAACACTGTAAATTCTGATGTTTGACGATATATACCATACATGTGTGCTGTGGCTAAAACATTCTTTTTTAAATTGAAGATAAGAGTCACAGTGCGTTACGTATCTGAATTTCACTGAGCATTAGAAAAGATAACATTTTTGTCATCACTAACACTTATTTTATTTCTTGCAAATTTTACCTATTTTTGCAAATGTAAGCTATGGAAGCATTTTATCTTAAAAATTGCGCACACAAATATCAATTTATAGTTAGTTAAATTGATAATAAAATGTTTAATCAATAATGTTGTAAAAACGAAAATGTTGTGTCGAATCATGTTTGTATCATTGGATTTGTTATATGTAGAACTTTTCAAATTATTCCAATTTTAGCCAAATTTAAACACTTTTTTCCAACGATTTGAATGTTTTCCAAAATACTGAATAATTGCAATGTCTGATTTCTCAATGCTTCAAATATAAATGATTTGAAGATATAAACGTAGTGATAGTGCCAATTCTTTTATCTCATGTTTTTGTCGAAGCTATGAGAAACTGCAGGAAAGTGGTTAAGAAATACATTTCAATTAACATATTCAATAATATCTCTAGCAACTAGAAAGAAGCTGCTAAAAACTGGCCTACTGTTCAATGGGTTGTCCAACAGCTGCGAGTGACAATTTCAAGTAGATGTACAAATGGATATCCAATAATCATATTTGGAAATATGTTCTCTATAGGATTCAGCTAGCATGAGCGTGAGGTGAAGTAATTAACGACAATAAAAGCGTTAGCTAATGTCCATAATACTACATTTGTTTCATAAATTTTCGCAATCCAAACCTTCTTGGTTGAACTGAGTAATAACAATCATGGCAAATGACTTAAGGATAAAAACTTATGACTTCTTCGCGGCTTCAATCATGACTACAAATCTGTTGCAGAAAAAGTTGAATTGTTTTTTTTAAAGCAGGAATCACTCGAGAAAAGGTTTCAATAGTTTGAAAAAAATACTCACCATCTATTTGGGGAAGGAAAAATGTCCAAACCATTTGTGAAAGAGTGCAAACCATTTGGCTATATTTGAAAAATTACCACTTATCTTTGCAACTCGGATTATCTTTATTTTTCAGTAAACACGGTACGAAAGTTGATGCAAAACCCAATAACATAATACTCTGCGACAAGCTTTTCCATTTTTAATACATTTGTATCATTCTGACACTTTTTCTCTTGAAATTTACAATCATGATGTAATTCTATTACAATTCTTCAAAATACATTTCAATGACACATTATACCATCGAATAGACAAATAAGTATTTTCGAATTTTATTGATGAGTAAGCAGTAAATACTATCTTTCTAGTTATAACACGAAAAATCATTTTCAGCATTCCATTGCATGCCATCACACCAAATTGAATAATTTTTTATCCACACTTGTAAATTACATCTAAACTTATCTCAGTTCTTTCTTATATTAAAAAGATAATATAGATCTATAAGAAATCAAGTTGTGTATAGATGCCACCTGATTCTATACTTGCCTAATTATATATTAAGCATATTCTTAAATGAAAATTGTCCTTGAGCAGATTATTCGTTTTGTAAGTTAAGGAATTCAATTTAATGAAATACCGAATTGAAAATTCGTTATATTATTAAGAAGTTTTTTGCTAAAGTGTTTAGCTTTCATTAAATTTTATTAATTTCCCAGTATATGAGAAGTTCTTATCATTGCTCAGAAAATTCAAGCGAAAATATCCAACACAACTTCAAGTTTGATTATCTTTAGTGTATATTTAAACTTTTTTTGGAAATAAGTCTGTATGTATGTGTCTATGTACGGACGTACATATTTACGTGGCATTTTTTTCACGACGATAATTCCCGTAGGCTCAAGCTCCTGTTGCTGAATTTTCTACGCCATGCTCTGCCTATCTGAATCCTTTAGAGAAAATATTTCCACTTTACTTCTTTTTAAAATTAGCTACTTCAAATTTGTATAGGTATTATTTAATATGCGCATTAAATCGTGTTTTATAACCATTTTTTGCAGTTTGTTCAATTATCGTACAATAAATATCATGGCACATATGTACATTGTGTTTATTTTTCCATTTCATAAATTACTCAAACATTTAGAAATCAGACTATTTAGTTATCAAGTACATTAGAAAAAGTTCAATTCGTTTAGTGAAAAGTTTAACTTATTTTTGATAAGGTTCAAAGTCTTAAAGAAAGGCAACAACACCAAAAAATGTCCTGAAAACCCAAAACAATAAATAAAATAAATAAATAAAATAGTTATTGATTAATGATCACCAAAAATTTATTGATCATTCACTTTAAAATTAAACTGACCGTTTGGTTGTAGTTTGTCAATTTTTTCTGAACCATTGCTTTACTTTCTCGTAAATTTATTCGAAAACTAAATGAAGGATATTCTTCTGAATCAATATTGTGTTTGCTGATTTCCACAGAAGCAAAGCTTGCAATGTTTTTTTAAAGTCTAAAATCAAAAATATTCACATTTGTCACATTTTTGAAAATCCCTGAGATTTGTTTTGTTACTTTCAATTCCAGAAAAAAATTCAAATAGACCTTTAAATGTGTATTCTTCATTTTTTAAACTTAAACTTTTAAAATTACGCACAATCTGAAACAATATTTCTAAAACGTGTGTCATTTTAAAGTTTATTCCTATTTTGGGATAAACTGTAAAGGTTCAGATGATAAGCCACTGATTTTATTGTATTTATCTAGATATATGTATTTTAACATTAAAATCACATAAACAATGATATCAATTTATTTCTTGGTTTTCCTTTATAAAATTCTAATAATATTCCACGAATTTGCATTAACATTGATAGGTTATTCTACCCATTATTTTTAATATTTTTAAATGGTTAACATGCGTGAGTATGGATTTTAGTACCAGGTTTAGTGGTAGTAGTAATTTTTGATAATATTTGTTAATTATATAATTAACTGTTCTTGTCTTTCTTCAGTGCTTCCGTCTTTTTGAAGCTATTTCAAATTAAATAGATGATTTGGATTCCAAAGTACACTTTTAAGACGAGATTATTTTATTCCGAATCCTTTCTAAATCAAATTCATTGGCACCACGTTATGAAGAAACCTTTCAAATCAGATTGATTTGTAACGTGCTATGTAAAATGTTCTTTAATATTGTACAATGATGCGTGACCTTGCACAATTATCATCACACGTTCCAAAAATCTCACAAAAAAGGTGTTATTTTTTATACATAGAACTTTCGATAGAGACATCTGTCATTGTAGCTTCGTTGTCATTAGAACATCATATTAATTCACTTGGATAAATCGCCATGCGAACATTCATATCCAAACAAAATCTTAACATAGTGGAAATCTATTTCTCAATTTTTCGCACTGTGTGGCAAATTTATTGAAGACTTCTTCCAATTTATGACGCTATGATCGTCCATCTGAGCAGCTCATAATGCGTTTGTGTCTACGTTATTCTATTTGACAATGTTCGTTCTCCACGAGCTTGCATAGTGCGTACCGATGAAGCAATCATAGAGGATAGTGTGACTAAGAATCCAAATTTATCAATTCAACGCCGTTTTCAGCAACTTGGCCATTGTCCATGCTCTACATGGAAAATTTTGATTAAAGATCTCAGATTTAAGCCCTATAAGAGCTTACTAATACAGCATTAGCGGTCATATCTGAAGAAGGAACCAACGGTACTGACAAATGAGCTAATAAGCTAATAAAGCCAAAATTAAGCATATCAATCATTTATCTGTGTTTTATTTGTATGAAAAGTTACACGCTTCTAAAACCACCAGAATATACTGTGAATTTCACAAAAATATCTACGGTTACATGACAAACCGATTCCTTGTTGCCATAGCAAGAAAATCTGTAGAGATCATGTACGAGTACATACATATTCTCAACTAAAAACTATACATTGCTTGCATATTTGTAGTTCCTAGAAGGTCACATCACAAAAACTAAAATACGTAAAGTCAATTGGCTTTTCTTGATAACTTTAGTGGATTACCTCCGAGAATAAGAGGATCTCATAACGTAAAAGAATCTGAACAAATCCACTTACGACGAGTCGTCCCTATCAATCATACTCTGATTATAAGACGCTCGTCGACTGAACATACTTATGTCGGGGCCTGTTTACGTACTTTTATCATAAATCCATCCATTCATCCATCCATCTATCTATCTATTTGGTCTAGCTGCGCCGTGTACATGTGCAAATCAACATATGATAGGAAATCAATACGATGCACTCTCGCAAATTAAAACTTGTCCTAATGGCGTTGTCATGTAGCCCGCATATACATGTGAAGGTCGATAACATGAAAAGTTCCTTTTTTTGTCCCAGCCTCAGTTGAAATGTACTTTGAGAAAATCTATCTATCATAATAAATTGTCTGGTATAGAGGATTGCGATTGCTATTTAATTATTGCTATTTCTCCTGTGGTTTGACGGAGCAGACTTGCATGGAGACTAAAAGTGATGAGAAGAGGATATATGGGAAGATCTTTCCTTATATATATTATAATCCGATGAATAAAATAAAAAAACGTATTTTCGATTCTCGTCTGATTTTAATTTGATATCAGAGCATGTTAATTTAAAACTGTAAATAGCACGATATTTAAAAAAATGTAAAAGATAACAACTAACTTACATATATACCAAGTTTAATTTTCACTGATTCTATTTAATTTTAGGTATATCTGTAAATAAAATGGATTTCTTGAAGAAAATATGTGAAAAGAAAATATAAATCATATCAGTTTACTGAAACACCTTCAATCATTTTTACTCAGAAGCATATTTTTAATTAGAGCGTTCTACGTTCCTTCTGATATCTCTTGCCAAAATAAATTTTGCACCAAAGTGTGCTTCATCCAAAGATGAAAACCTTTATTTATAAGCTTTATAGAAAAATATCATGAGTTTGCAGTGGTTGTCGATTTTCAATGAAAACCATATATTTTCTAAGAGCGATTGTTATGATTTTTCCCTTGGTTCCTTCCTTGAATATCACAAAACACTTTAGTTCTCTTCCTAATACTACACATCTGAATAAAAATATTAATTTGAAAATGGACAGCAACAATAAAAGGGTAGTAAAAGTAAACATAATTTTCTTGAAATCTGGCAAAAACTAAATAAAGGATGCAAATTTCATTGCAGGTAGCTTAAAGGGTTAAGGTAGTAATTTTCCGGGAAAATCGTTCGTTTTTTTTGTTTTTTACTACATTTTTTGAGTAATTAAAATAAGATTTTTTTCTGGTTTCTTAACCAGTCTCCTGGCTTGAATATTGAAATGTCTTTTGTGTGAAAAGCTCTGCAGTAGTTTCGAGGCTGAAAGGACAGTTTCAGGTGTAGCTGTTCGAGAAACTATCACAGCCAACTTTTCCCGCCATTTTTCATTCATCAGTGTATCTCACTATTTTCTATGTCCCAGCATGTCCACCACTAGGTTCCATAAAAATGATGATATTACCTCGCCTTGTGGGTACCTCAGTGTATGGTCTTTATTATGGTTATATTTGCTAGTGTGTAGTTGATGTTCTGATGTTTTGCTGCTTCGCAATTGTCTGATGAGCCTTTCAAGGTTGTCATCAACATGGTTTCCTCAAATGCTTTACCTTACCTGGCTCTATGGCTGAAATTGTTCAATTTCACATCAATATCCAGAAAAACCGTTTGCGTATATTCTTTGTAGCGTAGCGATTTTTCCTTGTGAGCTAGTGAGCGAGTGGAGAGCGTTTTCAACCAATCTTCTTTTCGCTTACGCGTGATGCGCTTCGGAGAGTTGTTCCAAAACAGCAATATCTATCAGCCTTTCTAGTGTTTTCAGAATAAAGAGGTGAGACTGATAGGCGCATAATCCTTAAGCAAGGAGTTCGAGTTCTTACCCTCTTTACGTATGAAAACAATCAAAAGGGTTAGTAAGGTTATATATCGTAGTTCGTCTTTGCAGGATGATTTTAAATGGGATGCGCAAATTTGATGAATGTGCAACAAATTAAGAAGATTTCTTTATGCCTTCAAAAACTTGAGAAATTTAATGAAGTTGTACATGTTGCGAAAAAATGTTAACAGACTTTACTGCAACACGTGTAGCACCTACACAAAGAATATTAAATCTCTTCAAAACCCAAAAAAACGAATAGTCAAAATACTTAATTCCAAGTTGCGGTCTAAAGATTAATCCGCAGAAAACGGAATTTGTGTTTTTCACAAGAAGGCACAAAATTCCACGATTTCTCCCACCCAAACTCAATGAGATAAGCCGCATAGCGTCTCATCAAGTTAAGTATTTGGGTCTAATTCTGGACTCCAAGCTCACGTGGAAAGCGAACATAGAAGAAAAGCGGCATGCGCAATTTGCTACTGCAAAAGAGCCATTGGGAAAAAGTGGAGATTAAAACCCAAAATCGTATCATGGCTCTATACGGCGAAAGTGGAACCAATCTTTCTGTACGACGCATTTGTTTGGTGGCCAGCTATTGCAAAAACATCCAATGCAAACTTGCTAAACAGGGTCAGAAGGATTGCAGCTATTGCAATCACCGGGGCCTAACGCACTACCCCGACAAAGGCACTGTTTATGCTATTGAATTGGCTCCCGACGGAGCTTTTTACGAGACAGCAGGCCAAGTAGTCTGCGATTCGATTAAAAGCACAACGTCTCTGGCATGAAGGGAACAATGACCACTCCACAATACTACGGAGGGATGGACTAACGTCAGGAGAAGTAGACCTCGCTTTTTCGATTCCCTGTTTTCACCACGGTTTCAAGTCAATCATCCCGAGTAGGGATGACTAGGCCATAGAATCAAGTGAGATACAGGAACCGATCGACATCCACACTGATGGATCAAAAATGGATGGAAGAGTTGGCTGTGGCGTTTTCTCAGAACAACCAGGCCTGAAACTATCCTTCCGGCTTCCAGACCACTGCAGTGTTTTTCAGGCAGCGGTCATTGCAATATACAAGGCAGTAGACTGGCTGAAAAATCAGAAAATTTCCATAAGAAACCTGAATATTTTCTCTGACAGTCAAGCTGCTATCCAAGCACTATCCAACGTGTACACCTCTTCCATGATGATAATGGAATGCCGAACACAGCTGAATGTGATGTCACTTCACTGTGAAGCGATTTTACACTGGGTACCGGGACATAGTGATATATCGGCTGGCACTGTGCTCCAGGAGTACACACTCACACTCCAAGTCGGTCAACCTCTAGCTTCTATAAAGCTTGTATTTAAGCAACATCACATCAAGGCTACAAATCAAGCAGCTGCTAAGCACGAGTCGTGAAACCTTGAGTTATATCGTGTCCATACTGACGGGGCACTGTCTAATTGGCAGACATGCAGAAAGATTGGGTGTTCCTTTCAACAATTTCTGCCAGAGTTGCAGATTGGAAGAAGAGGAAAAGACAATCCAATACTTTCTGCGCAAATGCACAGCACTGTCCAGGAAACGCATCAAAACCTTAGGCTCACCCTTCCTGGACAGCCTCACGGAAGTAGCTGATTTAGACATTGGCTGCATAGCCGGCTTCATACAAGAAACGAAATGGTTCTCGTCATCTCATAGGTTCTAATGCCACGCTTATCTTTTTGTGGTATCACAATTGGCCTATCGTGGCCTAAATGAGCCTTCTTTTAATAAAGGAGGCTGCCACTACAACCAACCAGCCAATACCAAGTCGCAAATATTCTCATCTTCTGGAGCTTTTTACATACTCATTGTGTTTAATAATTGCAATATGTTCACTTTTAAAACTCTTAAGTTTATATTTTGAAAAAAGACTCATGCATCCAAGTTCTTGTATAAATATCAAAACCGTGAACCAACAAAACTTTATTATCAAATTTGCTTAACAAATGCTGATTTAATTGACATTTCGCCTTCTACAATTAGATTCCTAATGATATAAAAAGTTTGATAATTATTAAAAATTTACAAGCCGCGAAGTAAGTTTTTTAAAAGTTTAATAACATAAAATTCAAGATTGGTGTTATTTTTGATATCCAGATTCAAAATTTAAAGCAGAAATTGGGTATAATTTCTCTTCCGTGGCCAGAAAACAACCCTGATTTAAACCTAATCGAAAATTGTTGGTCCCTCATTAGAGTGAAATTAAGAAACAAATAGCCGACAACCCTTCAAAAGCTAAAGGATGAAATTGAAGTAGTGTGGTTTAATGAAACATCACAAAAAAACAAGGCGCGGGGTGCGACCCTTGAGGTCCACACGGTCAACTTCCCAGTAATATCTACATAAACATCAACAACATTAAACACAATAATAATTTTGAAAATAACACCACTTTAAGTAATAACAATGAGAGGTATTCATAGCAGTAACAGAAATGAGTTAATATGAATCATATCGTCTGCGGGTGGGTCCATTGATTACGTAAGGTTTTTGGTCGATGAGGACAGATTGAATATTCACGCGAATCAATCGGTGGGGGCCTTTGTGGTCTTAAAAATTTGGTATATGCAGGCAAAAATAGGTTCAATTGGATGTAAAAAGTAAAATGTATTACAAATGATGATGGTTATTCAAATCTTACGATTACCAAAGAATGAATCTACTAAAAACTACAATTTTTTATTCGATGAAAGCTTTTTAAAGCATATGATCTTGCAAAGTATTGATTACAAAACATTTTACCATTCAAAGCGTTGATACCACAAATGCAAATTGCATTGAAATTTTGTTGGTTTTCAAAATTTTAGCAGTTTTTTTAATTAAGAAACTATAAAAACTATTAAAAATCTTCTCAAATTATGCGAATATTATAACACTTTGATTGAATTTACAACAATTTTGTTAGAATAAAAGATATAAACTAATATCATTCGTATGAACCCTCTTTACATGGTAACTTTGAATGGTTTTTTATTTTTACACTTAGTTTTTTTCATAATCATGGAAGAAAATTTTGCTGGTTTCTCTTCAAAAACTGAAAAGAATGTATAAGTTTTAGTACAGTGCAAATCAAGTAAAAATAAAAATGTGGTCTAAGTGCGACCCTCGAGGCCCACACGACTAACTTCCCAGTGGTTGAATAAAAAGCTATAATTTGCTTTTATTATTAATTACTATTATTAATAATAATTATTATTAAACATTATTATTCTAAATTAATATAATTACTGTTACTATTTTTATCAGTTTTTTATCTAACCATAAAAGATTTGGTAGAGGAAGACGTCTCCACCACCTGGTCATCCTCTACCAAAGCCTTGGCAACCTTGTCCTCTTCGTCCACATCACCCTTCTTGTCCTCCATCTCGGCCTCGGAATCCACAACTATTATTGAGGGTATTTAATTATTGTTTAAAATAATCATTCGTTATTAAGAATGTTTGACCGTTACTGAATAATTATAATTGAATTTATATATACAATATCAGATTATAACTAATATTATTTGATTGTTATTAACAATATTAAATTATTTATAACAATATCCAATTATTAACTGCATTAGCGTCTCTACTCCCATTCACCCAAACCTGATAATAAAAGTTTGCAATTTTATAAATTAATCTTGTTTTTAAATAACATTTTTTACAAATTTGATCACAATTTTGCTAAAACGCACAATAATAACAACATTACTATGAAGGTATTTGGTATCTGCAAGAATTAATAGTGCGTATCAACAGTTTAAAAATAAGCAATTTTTAGTCGTTTTTTTCAGTTTTTTCATCCTAAATAAAAAACGGCCCAACCGATTTTGCTGAAAAGTCATTCAGTTTTAAGTTACGTAATTACGCGTCGTTTGAAACCAGTCCCACGTCAATCCGATGTTTGGTTCTTGAGATAATCGAGACGAAAAATTACTCCGAACGCACATACGTACATACGCACATACGCACATCCGCACATACGCACATCCGCACATACGCACATACGCACATCCGCACATACGCACATCCGCACATACGCACATCCGCACATACGTACATACACACTCACAGACATCTCTCTAAAAACGATGGATTTGGATTCTAGAGACCTTAAAACGTGGAGATATGTCAAAATTTGGGATTCGCAAAATCGACCCCATTACAATAACTTCCCATAGGGAACTGGGAAGTTAAAAAGGGTTGAAACGAATTTATATAATGTTAAAAACTTCATAAAAATGTTCACGCACGTCAACTGACAGCTTAATGATGCAAATATTATATCTGGTTCGTGAGATATAGTGAATGATAAAAATGACCTTGAAAATCATGATGACTTTTAATGATTTTTTAATATTAATTTAATTTTTTACGTAATCAAGACAAAAAGTTTTAATGTTGTTTTTACAAAGATTGCTTGGAGTATATAAATTTTATAAACATTGATTACTTGCCCTTTTATTAAAAAATTAAAAAACGTCTGTAAGAATTTTTTTAGAAACTTGATATAATCGCTAAAATGTAAATACGCATCGATTGACACCTTGTTCAAGGAAATCGTACGTTGGGTTCGCGAGATATAACGCATGACAGAAATGACCTTCAAACGGGAAAAACAGCAAACCCCCCCAACCGAAGTTTTCCAAAAACTAATCAGCTCTTAAAATTGCAAAGACGCTTCGATTGACACCCTAACGAAGTCGATACGAGTTTGTTTACGTGAGTTATGCCCGTAGAAAAAACTGTCCACGAACGTACAGACGTACGTACGTACGTACGTACACACACACACACACATACATCTCTTTTTCTAAAAACACTTTATATATACTCTATAGACCTCAAAACGTAAAGAAATGTTGAAAATTTCAATTTCGATTTTCCAGGCGATTACAAGAACTTCCCATATACTGGGAAGTTAAAAATTGACCCCAAAATTTTATTTAAAAATATCATGCGAATGATTTTATTCATTTTCTTTTTCTGTTTGAATCAATATAGTACTTTTAATAACACAATGAAATCATATGAATCATATTTTACTCTCACCGATACTAATTTACTTTCAAATGTGTTAAATTTTGAATAATTTTTCATATATTTTCTATATAATCTGCTTTGATGGATTTATAGATATGTTTGTTTTCGTGGTAATAAATGTATGAAAACTGATAGATTGATACATATTATGGCTCCCTTACACAGGAATTGTATTCCTTTAGAGAAGCCGGGAACTATTTTTGTATTACTGTAATTTATTTGAACAAGTGTATGCCTTATTTAAAAAAAATTTAAGCTTTTCATTGCTACGTTTGAAATCTAAGTCATCAAATATATTTTTGCATATGTTATAAAAAATTGCAAAGCTTATTCATGTATAAATGAACCAAACAACTATGCACTGTAAATAGGATCTCTTCGATCAAGTCTGTTTAGTGGTGTTCACTTATGGTGTATTGATTTTTCACGCTAGGGGGTCAATAAGTCCTTAGAAAATCTCAGATCGCATGCAAAGCAACACAAAACTTTCCACAGTAGGCGTGACTTCTAACTAGAGTGCTATCAAAGTTTAGGGCAGATCCATCAAGTAGTTCCGTTTTTGTCGTTGATCAACGTTAAAAACTCTTGTTTATTTACAATAATAGAGAAAAGTGAGTTCCGAGCGGTGATTAAACAATTTTATTTGCAAAGCCTGACACCAAAAGAAATCTAAGTTGAGTTAGATACAGTTCAAAGTGAATCTGCCCCTGTGTTTGCAACTATTTACAACTGGATAAATTAATTTAAACGTGGCTGTACATCTATAAAAGACGAGCATCATTCAGGACGTCCTATAGAAGTGAGTACTCCCAAAATGATCGACAGAAACCATGGCATGGTGTTGTGCGATAGAAACATTCAACTGCGCGGAATAGTTGAGCAGCAAGGGTGTCAGGAGGCACCGCCATTTCAATTTTACAAAAAAAAAATTGGACATGAAAAAAACCCGCAAGATGGGTGCCGCGTTTGCTGCAAAGAAGGCGAAGACGGTGAGGTCGACCGGCAAGGTTATGATTACAATTTTTGGGATGCACGTGGAATTTTATTTGTTGAGTTAAAAATTAAAGGAAAAACGGCCTCATGCAAACAAAAAATGGCTATTTCGAAAGTTTTCAATATCATAATTTTCTTATGGCTTCAAAAACTGGAGGGGTACTTAGAAAAATATTTTGATTTAAAGGAAGATTATGTTCAGAAATAAAATAATACCAAAAAATATTTTTCTATATTTTTTAAAGGACTTATTGACTAACCCTATGATAACAGACTTCCTAAAGGTTCAAAGTTGTCAATTACTGTGAAAAAGTTTCATCAAGGTTCATTCATGGGACATTTTTTCTTGTTGCTGATAAGATGCCAAAATGTAGAAATAATCGTTTTATGAGGGTGGTAGCGGTTATAATTTTGAAAAATGATTTTTTTATTTTTCAATTTGTTATACCTTCACAAATTACGTCTCAAAATTTTACTAAGATATTTCCAAAACTAAAGAAGTTACGGCAGTTTGAGCGCGCACGCCTTTTTTGCTTTGTAAGCGAAATTTTCGGTAATCGAAACTTTGAATGCGTTTTTGAAATGACGTTTTTCCAACTGTGGACACTCATTCTCCGGATTGGCCAATTAGATTTAAGTCAAATTTGGTGTGCTACTATTTTAAAGTATCTTGTGGCGTAAGCCACAACAATATAGGTCAAAAATCAATTAAAAAAACTGGCAAGTGGCACAAAGTGAAAAAAAGGGATTTTTTCAAAAAAAAAATCCAAGAACCACCATTTTTTTTTGGTAATTATTTGGAAATATTGTGGTGGATTACCACGTTCCTCTTTAAAATTCGGTGTGTTTTCTTTTTGGTTCAGGTTCTTTATTCCCGAGATTATCTATCTGCCGTGGGACGAGGTATTTTTCGAGAATAATAATAATATGTAAATAAGTAGAAAATGAAAAATATAGAAAAGTTATTAACTTCCCAGTATATGGGAAGTTCTTGTAATCGCCTCGAAAATCGAAATTGAAATTTTCAACACTTCTTTACGTTTTGAGGTCTGTAGAGTATATATAAAGTGTTTTTAGAAAGGGAGATGTATGTGTGTGTGTGTGTGTGTGGTGTCAATCGACGCTTATTTACATTTATGTGATTCTATCAAGTTTTTAAAAAATTTCTTGGAGCCGTTTTTTAATTTTTAAAAAAAAGTGCAAAAAATAACGTTTTTTTTCAAAAACAATAAATTTTTAACCTTATTTCCAAGTCGCAGTAACCAATGTTTATAAAATTTATATACTCCAAACAGTTTTATTGAAAATGACATTAAAGTTTTTTACTAATGATTACAAAAAAAATCAAACAAAAAATACAAAATCATTAACAGTCATCATGTTCTTCGAGGCCATTTCTGTCATGCTTTATATCTGACGAACAAAACATACGATTTGCATTGTTAAGGTGCCAATCGACGCGCATTAACATTTGCGTGAATCTATCAAATTTTCATAAAAACTGTTGGAGCCGTTTTTTAATTTAAGAGAATAAATTGCAAAAAATTAGATTTTTTTTCATAAACAATAAATTTATAACCTGATTTGCGAAATATAGTAATCAGTGTTTATAAAATTTATATACTCCAAACAATATTTGTAGAAACAATTTCAAAACTTTTTCTCATGATTACGTAAAAAAATCAATTAAAAATAAAAAATAATTAAAAGTCATCATGATTTCCAAGGTCATTTTTATCATTCAGTATTTCTCACGAATCAGATATAATATTTGCATCATTAAGGTGTCAATAGACGTTTATTAACATTGCTGCAATTTTTTTTACATTACATAAAAATTGTTTCAGCAGCTTTTTAATTTAATAAAAGAAATGCAAAAAATTAGGCTTTTAGGGTTTTAAGGTTTTTTCATAAAAAATAATTTTTTAACTTGATTTGCACAGCACAGTAATAAATTTTTATAAAATTTCTACATTCTTATCAGTTTGTGAAGAGAAACCAGCAAAACCATAATCCATGATTATAAAAAAAAAAAAAAAAATTAAAAATCATTCAAAGTTATTATGTATAGAGGGTTCATACGAATGACATTAATTTATATCTTTTATTCTAAGGAAATTGTTGTAAATTCAATCAAAGTTTTATAATATTTGCATAGTTTGAGCAGATTTTTAATAGTTTTTATAGTCTTTTAATTAAAAAAACTGCTTAAATTCTCAAAACCACCTAATTTTTCAAGACCAAAAAGGCCCCCACCGATTGATCCGCGTGAATATTCAATCTGTCATCATCGACCAAAAACCTTACGTAATCAATGGACCCTCCCGTAGGTGATATGATTCATATTAACTCATTCCTGTTACTGCTATGAATACCTCTCATTGTTGCAATGTTGTTGATGTTTATGTAGATATTACTGGGAAGTTGACCGTGTGGACCTCAAGGGTCGCAAATCGCTGCTTGTTTTTTTATAATCTTCAAAATGTGCTTTCTACCCATGCAAATATTAAAATTTGTATACAATAAAGGAGCTGATTTTTTTTTGAAAATTGGGCTGTTTTTTGGCATTCTAACCATTACTACCCCCTTAAAGAAAACCCTTCGATTGGCTAGCTTATTTTTTCAGAGTATGTATCTATTTTTGTTATGAATATATATACTTTATACTCGGGACGTATAAAGTGACTGCTGTTCGCAACTTTTTTCATGGGGGTCATGACTACGGAGATATGGGTGTGTCCTTTCCTTTTTCATTTGAAGATGATGCCCAAATGCAGAGTGTCTGTGACTCCTGAAATATGAACTTACTGTTGAACTGACTTCACATTGCAAAAAAATTTGCCTGTTCAGCCCAATATGCACGGTTGAAATCATTTACAGGAATATTTGACTGAATTTTATTGGCAAAAATGCTAAATTGTACTTGAAATAAAAAGTTTCAGTAATTTTCGAAACTTGATATGGAAGAGATTAGGCAAAAAACGTCTCGTAAATTGGAATATTTAGCGAATCTTGTTAAAATAATCAATTAGTTTGAATATACTTTACGTAAACGCGACAGGTAGCTCGTTAAGAAAACTGATTTGATGGGGAAGACAGCAATCAGAGTGTTTCTGGATTTTTTTACATTATTTCCAGAAAGGTCTGATATTGTAACTAAAGACAATTAAACTACAAGAAGGAAGCATTAAAACCATGTGTATATGCAAATGACGTTGTTACTTTCTAATTTATTGACCAGCTTCGAATTCAAGTTAAGCTACCATTTTCAGGCTCATTAGGAATCAGTTTTCATCGCAAACAATTTTTTAATCTAAAATCTTAATCATATCATGAAAGTTCATGTGAAAAATATTATATATTTTATTTAATTACTACCAAATAAATCATCTGTAAAAGCAATCCATTTACCCTCACTCACCTGCTTTAACGCGTATGATTTAATCAACTGCAGGTTTAAAAGCCTTTGAAATCAAAGCTGCAGTGCCAAAAACAATTTTCCAATAATCGATAAACCGTTGCCCTGGTGAGCTTAGAAGTGAATACAATTCCCAGGACCTTTGCTTTTCTACTTTACAATCCAGCATAGAAACAGATTTCTTTCTCGACATGAAATATTACCTAAAAATATATTTAATGGTTCTAGTACATAGGTATGTTATCTTCTACATGCTTCGAACATCATTCCCTGAGTTTTCACCGAGCAAAATTCAATTATCATTTATCCCTGATCCTCCGTCCCGCAAATAATCCAACTGGAATGATGTTATTGGCCAACGTTCACCGATACGCGACCCTAAATATTTCACTCAATACACCCATTGAGGAACTCGAATGTTCATCCACCCAATCGTATATTTCCTTGTTTCCAATCAATATTTCAGCTTAATCGAAGAATGAAATAAATTACATTGGTATATCATCATAATTAGGCGCTCCTCTCTTCCTAGTGCGCATCTCATATATTCAAGCGTAATGTTTGACGGAGGGAATTTAAATAGAAAATTCCTCACGATAATAATCAATTTTCTTAGGTTTCGCTCAGTACACTTCATCTTCCAATATCATCCCTATTACGTACGGTATGTGTTCATCATTTGAACGTACGGCTTGGTTATGCATGTGAGTATATTGGCAAGAAGATGGCTTCGACGAAAAGCTGCATTGCCGACAGGAAAGGAAAATCCATCTCTATGTGTAGCTTCACATATAGTGGCAAATATAGACAACCGATTTTTCCATTTTCGCTTCAATTCGCTCATCTCTAAAAGGCACTAAATTTTTCCTCATAAGATATTCACTGGCTTCAGTGCTCCGTGCAATACCAGCATCTATCTATCGCCCGCTCTTACGGTCAATATCTTTTGAGCTAAGTCGCCACCTTATGTACCGCAACCGTTCTGCTGTCCCAGATACTTGCTCGATTCGTCTTATGATTCGTTACGACATTATATGATGCCTCAAATGAAGACTGCATATGGAAGCTGTGTAGCTGAAGACCATGCTCAAAGACCAAATAGAAGAAGACCCAGCCAAATAAAAGACCTGGAAAATACGACCAGAAGATAAATACGAGAAAATCGAAGTCTTAAGATAAAAGAAAAATGCGAATGAACTATGCGAATGGTATTTCTCGAGATATGTACCATATGTGGCCGACGATGGAGTGAAACTCTTTACTCTTGCTTGCAAAGACTGATTGGTTTTTGTTCTGCAACTCGTCGCTCAAAAGACTTCGGCACAGCGCTGCCTGAACATCTTCCCTTCAAAAGAATCTTTGAAGTTTACGCTGAACAGTAGGTACAAACGTTCATTCATGGTGAAATTAAAGATTGAAAACCATCAAACCTCGATTGAAATTCAAGACACGTAGCAAACTAAGCAGATTCTGACTGTTAGCAGGATTAATTGGATTTAAATCCTTAGAAAAGTAGACAGGATTATTACTTAACCATGGACGAGATCTACCACAACAGAAAACCACAATTTTCCCTTTAAATAAGTTCCGTTTGATTCTTTGGCTTGCGTGGAATTCAAATTATCTGAAGTAGTAGAATTTCACTGTATTTCCTTTGCAAACGGCAATGGTCGTCATGTATTTAACTAATTATTCACAGAATCGGAATTCCCATTATTCTGGCTTCCACCCATTTCGTTTGGACGGGTGTGGTGACTAATGTACTTAAAAGAAATATTTAGAGGACGATTGTGTTGCCCGGCAACTACTAACCACTTTCCCTTCGGTAATGAGGTAATCGTCTCAAAGTGTGGGATTTATGGTATAGATAGGAAGGAAGTCCTTCAAAGATAGGACGCAGACCTTTCACGATTTGCTGCTGTTAAATTGGATTCCACTGATTAACGCGACTGTTGTGTAGACTTTGGAAGTTTGTTCGTGTTTTTTAAATCATTTGCACGAATGGCAATCCTCACGACACGCATCAAGTTTCCAATTATTAACAAATCAAAAAGGAAAACACAAACGGGTTGTGAAACAAGCCGCAAAGTGCGACCATTGAGGTCCACACGGTCAACTTATAATAATTTGAAATGAAAACAGGACAGTAACAAAGCCATTTTAAGCAGTTTTGCCTGCTGTTAAAGAGCTTATGAAGCAAGAAATTGAAACTGTTCATGGTCGCTATTTTCAATTCTTGAGAATTTATGAAATTTATTACAACATCGACGCAAAAATTACAGTAAACAAGCCGCGAAGTGCGACCCTTGAGGCCCACACGGTCAACTTCACAGTAATATCTAGATAAACATTAAAAATATTAAACACAATAATAATTTTGAAAATAATACTACTTTAAATAATAATAATGAGAGCTATTCATAGCAGTAACAGGAATGAGTTAATATTAATCATATCATCTACGGGAGGGTCCACTGAGTACGTAAGGCTTTTGGTGGATGGGTGATGATGATTGATTATCACAAATGCAAATTTGATTGAAGTTTTGATGGTTTTTAAAATTTAAGCCGCTTATTTTAATTAAAAGACTACAAAAACTTTCAAAAATTTGCTCAAATTATCCAGACACTTTAAAACTTTGATTGACTTTACAACAAAGTCTTTAGAATAAAAGATATAAGGTAATAACAATCGGATGAACCCCTTTCATATGGTAACTTTGAATGATTTTTTATTTTTAATTGATATTTTTTCAGAATCATGAAAAAACTTTTGTTGGTTTCTGATAGGAATGTATGAATTTTATAAACATTTATTACTGTGTTGTGCAAATCAGGCTAAAAAAATATTTTTATGCAAAAACCCTAAGTTTTCTCATTTTTTTTCTATTAAATTAAAAAAAATGCTGTAACGGATTTTTATAATGTTAAAATAATCAAAAAGATTTTAAAACACGTCGATTGACACCTTAATGATGCAAATATTTTATCTGGTTCGTGAGATATAGTGAATGGAAGAGATGACCATGAAGATCATGATGACGGTTAATAATTTTTCATTTTTTATTTAATGTTTCTTGTTATCATGAGAAAAAGTTTTGATGATCCTTTTACAAGCACTGCTTGAAGTTTATAAATTTTATAAAAATGCAATACTGTCTGTCGTAAATCAGGTTAAAAGTTTATTGTTTATAAAATAACCTAATTTTTGCACTTTTTTCCTTAAATTAAAAAACGGCTCCAACGATTTTTTCCAAAATTTGATAAATTCACACAAGCGTTAATACGCGTCGATTGACACCTTAACCATGCAAATGGTATGTTTGGTTCGCGAGATATGTATAAGGCATGACAGATATGACCTTGAAGATCATGATGACTGTTAATGATTTTTTATTTTTTATTTAATTTTTTACGTAATCATGAGAAAAGTTTTCATGTCGTTTTTACAAACACTGCTTGAAATATATATAAATTTTACAAAAATTGAATACTGTCTTTCGTAAAGCTGGTTAAAAATTTATTGTTTATTAAAAAAAACCTAATTTTTTGCACTTTTTTTGCCTTGAATTAAAAAACGGCTTCAACGGTTTTTTTTTCAAAATTTGATAGATTCACACAAATTTTAATTCGCGTCGATTGACACCTTAACCATGCAAATCGTATGTTTGGTTCGCGAGATATAACGCATGACAGAAATGACCTTCAAAGGGGCAAAACAATAAACCCCGCAACTCAAGTATCCCAAAAACAAATCAGCTCTTAAGATTGCAAACACGCTTCGATTGACACCTCAACGAAGTCGATACGACTTTGTTTACGTGAGTTATGCTCGTAGAAAAAAGTGCCCACGAACGTACAGACGTACGTACGTACACACACACACACACACATACATCTCTCTTTCTAAAAACACTTTATATATACTCTATAGTTCTCAAAACGTAAAGAAATGTTGAAAATTTCAATTTCGATTTTCGAGGCGATTACAAGAACTTCCCATATACTGGGAAGTTAATATATATCTAAACATCTAAAAGGCATGAAAGATATTATCAGAGATTTTCTGAAGCTTCTTGCCCCTGTAAAAGAAAGCTAAAATATTTGGTTGACAGAGCTTACTTTGGAGATGAGAGTGTATAGTGTATACATATAATGTTGCTTGTTTGCCTGGTGAACAGATAAGTTGTAGCGGGAAGCTATTTACTTATAGATGGATTCCTTTTCCCTGAGTAGTCTTATTATGATACCACAGGAAAAATTTCAAGGATAGCTCTACAAATCCTAGCTCTTTAATGTCGAGATTCATTTGGATTATTTTATGATCATTATGGTAAATATTTTAGTGAGCTTTAACAGGAGCTTGGTATTAGCATGTTTCTTTTGGAAAGTGCTTACAACACAGACCGCGGCCAAAATCATTTCCGAGAACGTCCAATTATTATGTGTGCCATTAGATTCGTCAGGCTAGTAATACTAAGATTGCAACACTACGTTGGATAACTCATATTGCGAGCCAAGTCTGTCTAGTAATGCGAAGCAGCCAAACTTTGTTTGCAGCAGGTATGTATGTAGAAAATTTCTATACTTATTTCAATAGAAGCTAGAATCAGATCTACATGAGAATTTCAAGTGTAGTCCTGGAGCTCAGTGTCGGTTTAAACTACGCATCTCCTTGACAGTTTCTAGTTATACCGCTGCATCTAGGAACCAAGCATAAGATGACATCATTTTGTAAAAATATTTAAGAGTGCTCGATACACCCTAGCTATTTTGGATATAATGAACATGTTTGATAGAGATTGAATAATGATTCCACTATCATTACAAATATTTGATATCTGAATCCTGAAGCCCGATCACTGTTAAATTAAAACAACAATCGATTTTTTTCAAAATTCACACATTTATTGTCTGATTGGTCGTCAATACTCAATGCAAATACTTTAGTAGCAAGTCCAATCTCCTTCAGCATCAATTATGGCCTAACACAGTCGGGGCATGCTTTCCACTAGATTTTCGGCATATTCTTTTGGAAAAGACCTCCAAAATTTTCCGAATATGTCGAGAAAGTCGATTTAAATTTATATTAGAGCCCACACATTTTCTATTGGATTTGCATCCGGTGACTGAAATGGTCAATCTAAAGTGACAACACCATTTTACCCTTTCCACTCGCTACACGCTCGACTCCGATGTTTTGGATCGTTGTCCTCTTCACGGATCCAGCTCTCATTTTTTTCTGATGAACAATTGTTTGACGAAGCCTTTTGAAAAATTTGGTTCATTTTTTCGACATTCAAATTGTCTGTAAATAAGAAAAAAGTTCCGAAGCCCTTTTTTGAGAGGCACCCCCAAACATGGACCTTGACGGAGTGTTTCACAGTCCGTTGGAGCAGTCTACAAGTGGAGGTTGTCCAGGTGTGTTTGATGCTCAGAAATGTCTAAAAGGAAGATTTATCACAAAGGGTTACGTTGCTAAAGTCGCGGTGCAAGTTTTCCTTCGCCCATGCCACAAGTTTTTCAACGTGTTTTTCACTTAACATTGGCTTTTCCAAAGAACTCCGATGTTTCACTTTATTTGCAAGCAACTGCCTACGAATCGTTCCGTATGATATGTAGACACCTTTTGTTTTCAATTTTACAGCACCTTCACGTATAGTCAAAGTTGGATCCTTCGAAAACACTGTGAGAATCTTTTTTTCGTCTTATTTGGGAGTTTGCTGGTACTGCCGACCACTTACCAATCTTTTCATAGCGATTCACCCATTTGCTTATGAACTGCTTCGGCTTCCCCATGTATTTTGCAGCAGTTGTTCGCATTAATTTATATCCTTTTCCATGCAAACATTAAAAAATTGTCTCGAAACGCGAGGCGTTAGCATGACCAGGATGGGATGGAGCGTTGTCAATAAGTAGTACAGCTTTCTGAGGAAGCCCTGGTTTTTCCAGATGATCACGCACGGAAGTCACAAATTTTTCCTTAAACCACGGCGTAAATATCGATTGATTCATCCAGGCTTTGGGATGATTATAGTTATCACAAGGAAGACTCCTCACTTCGGTTCCCTTAAATGACCATGGTTTTTTATCTTTTCTCATTACAGCTTACTTTAATGTGTGTTCCAGTGGCGTTAGAAAAAAACTGTTAAAACTGTCAATCTCTCTTTGCTGGACTTCTAGCGAGGGGCTGATTTTTTCGATTGTAAAGCTAGTGTTTATGAGGACAACATCTTTCAAAATAATTCGGTTTCATCTTCATTATGAATTTGTTCTTCACACAAATTAAATTAACTTTTTCAAGCAGCAAAGTTTTCATTAAAAAATGTTGCAGCAACAATATTCCCGCTCAGACTCCCCCATTGAATCTCGAGTTGCCTAATACCGTGGCGTTTTTTTAAACTACTAAGCCAACCTTGTGAAGCGGAGAAAGGCTGATCATTTTTTAACTCATTATAAAACCATAAAGTTTTCTCGGTTACCATCGGCCCGGAAATGGGAAGTCCTTCTGACCGTTTTTGCTTGAACCACTGGTAAACGGCTCAATCGAGTTCCACCATTCTTGGTGTCTTCAACGTTTTCCGGGAATAACAAGAAGCAATTGAACAAAAAACAATTGCGGAATGTCTTTTCTGTTTCTTATTAAATCCCGGATCGTTTATCCGCCAATTCCATTTTCTATGGCATTTTCTTTACACTTTCACCTTTATAAACGACGTGATTTATAATTTCAACTTTTTTTTTCGAGTGATAAAATGGTACGCTTACGTTTTGCAGAGATTTTCGATGCGCACAGTTCAAATTATTGATCAACACTGCAATAATTTGTTAAGACGTAAACGTTAGGGAAAGAGTTTCGAGGAATTTTCAAACGTAAACATTAGACTGAGGTTTCTTTTTAAAAGTGTCAACACCAGAAGTTTAAACATAATTACTTTTCAGAAATGATTCTTTTCTCATATGTACGAGTATTTATTCCTTCACCGTTCAGGTACATTTAAATTTTATTAGAACACTCAAACACAACGCTGGAAAATTGAAGAGAAAATGAATACATTGATGAAAAAAGGAAAATTAAAGAAAAAACGAATAGAGAAAGAAAAACCGGTTACCCGAAGACCCGGATAATCGAACCCCGGATAATCAAGGTTCTATTGTATATCTAAATATTAGCAAGAAAACACAACAAACACACATGAAAAGCTGAAACAAATGAACGATTGGTTTTTTCTTTGGTTCTTGATCATGTAGTTCGCTAGTGCTACGCTATAAAGAACAACATAATCAACATTTCAGGAATGTAGTGAAAGTACACTTTTATTTTAACAAATCTCCAAAATGATATGAAATTAATTTTCTTCAGTAAGAAATTTTTTCGATTTTCCCTAGGCCTCATCAATTTGAGTGTGTTGCAAAGTAGCACAATCGGAGCGCGGTTGGTTGACAAAAAACCAACATCATAGCAAAAAATAACAAATCGACTGGATAGTGGTGGTTCCGGTTAAAATTTAAAAACGCCAGTTTTCAATCTAACAATCCATTTTTCCCACAAAATTCAACTGTAAAAACTTTTGCGTCCCAATTACCGATACACATTTTTCAATTTCGACTCTTCAATAATCAAGATTTCATTTCATTTTGTTTACGACAAATTATATCGACAGTTTTTTTAGTACAACCAATTATTGTCAGGCCATCAAAATATATTATAAATTTTTTTTCCAAAATTTTGGAAATATTGTAGAGTTTGAGGAAATCTATTATGTTTCGCTTGTCAAATAAGCACACCACAAAATTTTGAATCTTTTTGAACAGTCATTCATAGCGAAAAACAGACTAAAGCCCACATCAAACGATCTGCCCTCCAATCTGCACATGTGTTTTTACTGATCGTTGGTCGACGCGAGAGCAGTTGCAGGGAATGAGTTGCAGCTATCGATTTGCTTTGGAAAATTTGATTACTTCATTGATAATGATGGCCTAGGAGACTGCGCGTAGCTAGGTTCTAGTGCCGTCCCAATCTTCGATGGTATTATATTAGGCCTGGCGTGGACTAAGTGAGACATCTCAGGATGAAGAGAGCTGCCACTACTACCAACCAAGCCAAGAGTCTGTGCTGATTTTCAAATCTTTGCAAATTTTTCGTAGGATTAGACTTCAATTCGTCTATTTGATCATTTTGAATTCGTAAGTGACAGTTTCGATTCTTTTTCTTGAATAAATGTCTCTTGTATTTTGTATGCAGAATAACTGTCTTAATCATTGAAATTTCTATCAGAATGCTCCGATCTTTATGTGTATTTAAGAGAAGTTAAGGTGGTTCTTATTGTCCTCAACGAGGTATTTTCATGGAACCATTCTGGTTCCCTATGAATTTCAATATAAAATAGTTGCTGCTAAATTATTTAATAAAACACTTTCAGGTAGACTTGATAAAGACAGTTCTAAGGTATCGTAAGTTAGCACAAAGTCAATATTTTTTGTAATTAATGTCCACACTGTCTTTGAGGAACGTGGAACATGTTGATAAGAGTTTGCGAAATTAGTTTTTTCTCTTAAAACAACCGTTTTAAACCTAGACAAAAGCAAAGCATGCAATTTCTCATAAATCTATGATTAATTGTTTTCTTCTTACAATATTCACAAATCATCCTTTTTCACATTGTTTCGCTATAATTCTCTATGGCTTTGAAGTAATTACATCTTGACCTGTCATCCCGAACCCATATCGATGATATTCTCCATACACTGAAGGTAAAATTGGTTCACATTCTTTTTCCAAGAACAATCCAAAATGTGGATAAAAGGTGCTATCACACAGTCACTGTAGATATGTGAGATCCTTCATTAATTGTAGCCAGGATGAAATTGCTCTCGCAGCAGTTTCCAATAAACTTGAATTTTCTCATTCTTTAGGCTGTTTGCATTTTCATTTCCTTACTCCTTTAGGGATGGATAGGTAATATCCCAAAATCCTAACGTCCACTTAGTACATTCAACCAGTCACTAGGCCTCTCTCATTTCTCTTGTCTACCAGCTGAACAAGGGATATATTACGCCTCTTTTTTCCACACACGAAGGAAAAAAAATGCTATTTACGAGAAATGATTTATGTCGGTCAGTTGGGGATTTCTCCTTAGGTTTTTTTTGGGATCACATGATTTATGAATTTCAACTGAAGACCATTTCTATTTAATTCAGAAGTATACTGAAAGTTCATTTTCCCTTGATAAGATAACGTGAAGAGGAACCTTTCTCACCTACCACTACTTCCAAAAATAAGGTCAGATACATACTCGTATAAATGTATAGTTCTTGGGAATCAAATCTTAAATGTGTGAATGTTTTTAGTTCGAAGCTCTCTCTGCCGTGGAAAATTTTTGTTAACCCCAAAGGATCAATGAAAGGTGCGAAATAGCCTCTCGAAATAAATCCTCCCTTCTTTGAAGATGATTAATAAGCTATACAAAATTTACATACACTATATTGCAAATATATTTCGAACGAAATGTCTAGCAACATATTTGAATGGAAATAACAATATGCATCGTTATGAGACCGTTGTAATTTTGTGTGGCCGGAAATTGAAAAATCCATTTAACACAGAAACTTCTAACTTTTCCGGCTACATTTTACGCGGTTGGTAATAGGTAAATGTTTGAATTATGAAATATTCAATGGAAATTTTAATCGATTTATAACATTGATGGCAGACGATTAAGGTTCCAGTGCCAAGTTTTTGAAATTATTTAGGTCACAGCTGCTGTCGTTCTAATTGCATCGCGTTTGATTTAATTTTCATATTTTATGATCCTATTTAGTTATATACGAGTATACATAAATATTTTAGCATGAATTTGTATAGCACTGCCATTATTAACTTCCCAGTATTTGGGAAGTTCTTGTAATGGCCTCGAAAATCGAAATTGAAATTTTCAACTTTTCTTTAAAGGGAGACGTATGTGTGTGTGTGTGTGTGTGTACGTACGTACGTACGTACGTCTGTACGTTCGTGGACACTTTTTTCTACGAGCATAACTCACGTAAACAAGGTCCGATCCACTTGGTTGAGGTGTCAATCGAAGCGTCTTTGCAATTTTAAGAGCTGATTAGTTTTTGGGACACTTCAGTCGGGGGGGTTTGTTGTTTTGACCTTTTGAAAGTCATTTCTGTCATGCGCTATATCTCGTGAACCAAACATACGATTTTTTTGAACAAGGTGTCAATCGATGCGTATTAACGTTTGTGTGATTCAATCAAATTTTTAAAAAAATTCTTCGAGCAGTTTTCAAATTTTTTTAAAAAAAGTGCAAAAAATTAGTTTTTTTTTTCAAAAACAATAAATTTTTAATCTTATTGTCAAGTCTTAGTAATCAATGTTTATAAAATTTATATACTCCAAACAATGTTCGCAAAAACGTCATCAAAACTTTTTCTCATGTTTACGTAAAAAATTAAATATAAAATAAAAAATCATTAACAGTCATCATGATTTTCAAGGTCATTTTTATCATTCACTATATCTCACGAACCAGATATAATATTTGCATCATTAAGGTGTCAGTTGACGTGCATTAACATCTTTGTGAAGTTTTTAACATAATAAAAATTCGTTTCAGCCGTTTTTTTAATTTAATAGAAGAAAATGCGAAAAATTATATATTTTTTCATTGAAAATATTTTTTAACTTGATTTGCACAGCACAGTGATCCAGTTTATAAAATTTATACATTCTTATCAGTTTTTCGAGAGAAACCGGCAAAATTTTATTCCATGATTATGAAAAAACTAAATTAAAAATAAAAAAATCATTCAAAGTTACCATGTAAAGAGGGTTTTTACGAGTGCTATTACTTTATATCTTTTATTCTAAAAAAATTGTTGTAAATTCAATCAAAGTTTTAAGATATTTTTATAATTTGAGCAGATTTTTAATAGTTTTTATAGTCTTTTAATTTAAAAAAATTGCTTAAATTTTGAAAACCAACAAAATTTTTCAACACCAAAAAGGCCCCCACCGATTGATCCGCGTGAATATTCAATCTGTCCTCATCGACCAAAAACCTTACGTAATCAATGGACCCTCCCGTAGACGATATGATTCATATTAACTAATTCCTGTTACTGCTATGAATACCTATCATTGTTGTGATGTTGTTGATGTTTATGTAGATATTACTGGGAAGTTAACCGTGTGGACCTCAAGGGTCGCACCTCGCGGCTTGTTTTCTTACACTATTGCAAAATATTTGAAGAGTTAATAGAGCCAGATTGCAAGTTGTCAATATTTATATATTTTGCCAGTGCATTTCATTTGAAAAATGCATTTGCTGACTTGTCTGCATTACAACTTTCCCAATGATTTGATTAACAGTTGCGCTTAAAATCCAATCTCTACGTATCAACTAGAACGACGTGCATTGTCAGGAACTACTAAATAATAGCTTTTGAATAACTTCAAAGTAACCTGACGTCAGGACGTCTAATATCCGAAACAATTCGTTTAGTGTCGAAAGCGTTTCTATGAAAGTGCATCGTGAGTAGACGACAATTGATTGCATGTATTCAACAACTGCACGTAGGTAAATGGTGAAAGACGAATACGAACCAATGTCAGGCAATTTCAAAACAATAACGAGGAGAAAATCCTGGGAGATCATAAGCCAAAGGAAAGGGCTTATTTTATACTGTATTGATTTTTCTGCATTGTATTATTTGCTTCGTTAAAGATCAATTTGCGTGCAAATGTAGTTTTGGCACGCAATAATGGAGTTTTACTTCTAGCGGGCGGGCGGGCATAAATTAGTTTATTAAGAGAACGAATGTATAGAAGAAAAATTGACTTTGGGATTGTCTTTAAAAAGAACCCCGCATCTATTGTGCCTAAGGTGTGCACGCGTTTCCTGGATAGTGCTGGGCATTTACACAGAAAGTGTTAGATTGTCTCTTCCTCGTCTTCCGATCTGCAACTTCGGCAGAAATCGTTGAAAGTAACATCCAATCTTTCTGCGAGTCTGCCAATCAGACAGTCAGTACGGGTACAATGAAACTCAAGGTTTCACGACTCGTGTTAAGAAGCCGCTTGGAGCGTTTGGAGCACAGTGCGTGCCAAGTTTACCTGTTTGTCCTACAGATTAGTTCAAGTAGCAATCTTCATGTAATATTGTTCGAATCCTAGCTTTATGGAAGCTAGAGGTTGGTCGACTTGGGGCATAAGTATACTCTTGGAGCCCAGTGCCAGCTCATGCTAGGGCTCCTGCTTCGCAATTTCCCGGTATATCACTATGCCCCGGTACACAGCAAAGAAACACTTCACAATGAAGCGATATTGTGCTCAGTATTGAACGGCATTCCATTGCAATTTTGAATGATGTATAACAAGCTGGATAGTGTTTGGATAGCAACTTGACTGTCAGAGAAAATGTTTAAATTTCTTATGGAAATTTTCTGGGTGCTCAGCCAGTCTACTGCCTTGTAAATCGCAATGATCTCTGCCTGAAAAACACTGCAGTGGTCTGGTAGCTGGAAGGATAGTTTCAGGTCCAGTTGCTCTGAGAAAACGCCACAGCCAACTTTTCCATCCATTTTCGATCCATCAGTGTAGATGTCGATCGATTCATGTATCTCACTTCTTTCTCTACTCGGGATGATTGACTTGAAACTGTGGTGAAAACAGGAAATCGGAAAAGCGAGGTCCTTCTACCCTGGTGTTAGTACATCCCTCCGTAGTATTGTGGAGTGGCCATTGCTCCCTTCATGCCAGAGACGTGAAGCTTTCAACCGAACCGCAGAGCACTTGGCCTGCTGTCTCGTAAGTAGCTCAGTCGGGACCCAATTTAATAGAATGAACAATGCCTTTGTCGCGGTGGTGCGTAGAGCTCCGATAATTGCAATATCTGCAATTCTTCTGACCTTATTAAGCATAACCATAGCTGGCCACCAAACAACTGTGCCATACAGAAGGATTGGTTCCACTATTGCCGTATAAAGCCATGATAAAATTTTGGGTTTCAATCCCCACTTTTCTTCAATGGCTCTTTTGCAGCAGTAGATTGCGCATATCACTTTTCGTGCTCTTTCTTCTATGTTTGCTTTCCATGCGAGCTTGAAGTCTAGAATTAGACCTGAATATTCAACTTGGTGGGATGGTATGAGGCTTATCTCATCGAGTTTGGGTGGGAGAAATCGTTGAATTTTGTACCTTCTGTGAAGAGCACAAATTCCTTTTACTGCAGATAAATCTTCAGACCGCACTCTTTGCCCTACTTGGTAAGAATACCCAGGGCAAAATTTAGTCTTTCAGATAGGGTGTTAACGAAGACACAGCTTATGAGAGATTATAGGAACTACTGTTAAACTCTCAAAAGGTCGCACCAGTGGCTGCAACAATGCATGAATACCAAAGCCCAAGAAGATTGCTTTCTGTTTCTTCAGCGAGGACCATTAAGAGGGTATAAACCAACGTTCCCATAACTAAGTATGAGTAATGCTTTTCCGAATACAGGTTCCATATCTCATTCAAAGCTTGTCTGGACTTCTCCATAATCCTTGGTAAGGATTTGGACTTATCAACATCCTTTCCGCTTTTTAGGTAACGGCACTTCTACCGTAAACGCGACAGCATGCCAATGCACCACAATACAGAAGGGTAGCCGAATCATTCGGTTCCAAACTGAATTGCAATGAAAGTACCCGCCAATGAGTGTACAACCACAACCCCAAGTTTCAACCTCCACTGGTTCCTCACCGACACCGTCAGGGAAAAGTCCCTGTGCCCCAGATACCCAGATGTTACCAGTATACTGCTGGTAAGGTTTCGAAAAAGCACAGACACAACCTTTTGAATTGAGCCCCATTGCAAAGTTTCGGATTAATCGCCGTATTTTAGGGCTTATCATCATTTATCAGTATGCCACCCTGTTATTCGTCACACTTTTACCTAAGCATCCTCTTGTAAGGATGTTACTTTTTAGATCAATCCGGTACACTTGAAAAACGATGTTGGCGCCATCATGTCTGGCCCGTGTGTTTAGCCTCCCAATCAATGACATGATCATTACTAACTGAATGATTAATAAAAGCGGAAAGTTCAGCTATGATTCGGGATAGTTTTGATCTACCGACGATCCTTTTGATAGACTAACACTTTAACAGCTAGGCTACCGATGCTGAAAACGTTTGTGGCTATTCAAATGACCTCTTTATTACGTATTGTGAGAAGAGTTCTAGACTTTGAAAATTTGAAAATAGTTTGGGTTCGCTTTTGTGTCTACTTCTGATTTTACTATTGTTATTACCCGACTAGAAAAATTTGCTTGAACATAATCAGAACAACAAAACAAGCATATAATGCAGATTAATGTTCAGGAACTAATAATGAATCCATCCTGATTTAAATGGTCAAGATTTCCTGACCAGCAACGCCGATAGGCGTGGAGGAAACCATCTCAGGAAAATTTGCGTAACAGTTCGCATTACGTCTACACAAAAAAGTCGTCATTGGGGATCCAACAACAGTCTAATTTTAAGAAATTGGAAAGAAACCATTCTAAACTATCAGTCGGAAGACAATTGATAAAATAATTCTCAAATTACAATTACAGTTCATTTAAATTAACACATTCGCGAACGCTGCATATTTAAAATTCATAATGTCAAAATTCGAAGCCTTGAATTTTGCCTAAGGAATCAGAAAGGAATGAATGCAAAGTGTGAAACTACAAATTTGACTTTACGAGTGGTCCACGTTGGGCACCATCTAAAGTTTTTTTTTGCTATTATTTCGGAAACCGTTAATCTTCCAAAAAACTAGTACCGCCCTTTTCGTTTGTAGACTCATTTCCTATCATTTTTCTCTATAATTCTTATTTTTCAATAAACAGTTTCGGAACTACACGTTTTTCAAATTTTCTTGGATTGGTTCTTACGTTTTCTATCAGAAACTGTCGACTTAACGGAAAAACTACGGATAACAGAATGTACCTAGTTGTTTAACGTGAAGGCGTGCCCAGATGGGCTTTCACTCCACTGTCCACGATTGGACAGCGGGCAGCTACAATGCGGCTGCCGACGTCTTCCACCACTTCGGATGACAGAAGGTTCCTAGGTTTAATGTGGTTCCCTGACAAGATATGTCTTTACACCACGAGCTTCGTAGGCTACGGGAAACGAAAGGTTCGCACCAAAGCCCCCATAAACGTACTAGTCAGTAACCCATAGCCTGCGCTATGAGTACTGCTTTTCCGAGTATGAGCACCAGAATCTTATCGGGAGCTTTCATGGACTCCCTCATAATCCTTCACTTCGGATAACAGAATGTCTCCAGGGCCTATCAAGGTGATTTAAAAAAAACAGGCTTTTTTGACCGCGGGTTTGTTTTTGTTTTGAGTGTCAACTAAGCACCCTCCCACCACCACTTGCGAGCACCAGCGAGCACCATCCTTAGGTACACAAGGACAGCATTTCGGATGACAGAAATGTACCTGTGTTTTACGTGGAGGCCTACCCAGAGGGGGTTCCACTCCACGGTCCGCGGTTGGACAACGGGCAACTACAAAGCGGCTGCCAACGCCCTCCCACCACCACTTATGAGTACCAATTCGCCTACTGAGTGCAGGCTCAGTGACCTTGCTTGTGGAAACGAGGCCTACCTAATCTTCTGTCTATCTCTCTGTCTCGGCACCGGGTTACCTCCTAACTCCACGCGGAGCCCCCAGAGATGCTGCAGAAGTCCCCATGTTCAGAACCATGAAGACTTCAAAGCGCATCCAAGTGGGCTCCACCCGCATATGGGTCTTAATCAACAGCCACCACGATGGCACCCCCTATGGGGGATCCTCATCGCGACTGGAGGGAAGATTTTCCCGATGGTACCAGATTGACCCCTAGTAAGACTTCGTGCACTTGAGCCTCTCTCAAGACCACTTCGGTTGTGTCTGACTGCAGATACTGGACCGATCAACAACCTAAGGTACTCTGGGACGGCACTTCAGATGACAAAATGTGCCTAGATGTTTTACGTGATGGCCTACCCAGTAGGGTCTAACTCCACGGTCCTCGTTGGACAACGGGCAGCTACCATGCGGCTGCCAACGCCCTCTCACCACCACTTGGGAGTACCAGTTCGCCTACTGAGTGCAATCTCAGTGACCTTACTGGTGGAAGCGAGGCCTACCTAATCCTCTGCCGATCTCACGGTCTCGGAACCGGGTTGCCTCGCAACTCCACGCCGAGCCCCCAAAGATGCTGCAGAAGTCCCCATGCTCGGAAGCATGATGACTTCAGGGCGCATCTAGGGAGGCTCTACAAGCATATGGGTCTTAGCCACAGCCACCACGTTCGCACCCTCCTATAGGGGGTCCTCACCGCGACCGGAGGGAGTTTTGCTCCCAGGGCCCCGGTCCTCGTTGTACCAGATTGACCCCTGGTAAGGCTTCGTGGGCGAGAGCCCCCGCTCAAGCCCACTTCGGTTGTGTCCGACTGCAGACACTGGACCGATCACAAACCTAAGGTACGCGGAAACGGCACTCCCCGAAGGCTGTGCAGGAATCGTCCGAGGACTTTGGCCAGCACGGATGCAGAAAGCATCACCTCTGGACTTCGAATGACAGTTATAAAACATTAAAAACTTGCTTGAAGTGTTTGACGGGCCTACTAATTTATGATAACAGCGTTCCAAAGGCCGCTGACTACCCCTAATACAATTTCATCCTTCTTTGATTCTGACATGGTCCTTATCAAAAATGCTTGAAATGCTGTGATGTTTATGTATGGATATGGATATATTTCTCTGGTCCTCATCACGAAAGCCTGCTAATAATTTAGTATTTTCATAGTCTGGATACCATTGCCTGGTCCTGACATGATCCTGATCAGAAATGTCTGATATAGTGTAATAATTAAATGGCCTGGATATCCTTTTCTAGATATGACATGGCCCTCAGTAAAATAACCTGATAGTTCTTTGATATTTTAATGGTCTCGGTATCCTGCTCTGATCCTTACGTGGTTCTAATCAGAAAACCCTGGTAAGATTGTCATAGCTTGGACCGTACATGTTCCCGAGAAGACTCATTTGGAAAGCACGGTATGTTTGCCCAATGTTCGATCAGGACCTGATATATGATATGGTTCTCTCTGAGGTCAATTATGAACAAACCTTGAACTCAAAATAAAACTGGTATCACCACTAAGTGAATTGTCCAAGCTTTTCCGAATAAAATGAAACTTTGGTATTCGGTGCCGTTGTCCTGAGAAGGCCAAAATTTTCGTATTCAAGGAATTTACAAATTCTGTCTTTAGAGAGGCATTTGAGGCGTGTCGTGCCCACAAATTTGAAGATGATGATGAGCTTAGTATCTGTTCAAGATCATTGATTCAAAATTTAGTTATTACTAATGAAAAGGCCAAAATAAGGAAGATTCTTTTTGGTTTCATTAGGTTTGTTGATAGTTCGTTTTATAAGAAATCCAAATAAACCAATAATGTGCTCATACGCATTTTGTATTGTTTTAAGCTTGACGATCAATTTATCGATCAAAACATTTGAATATTATATAGAAGCTTTACAGCAGCTAGTTTGATCATTCATCACTTATGTGATTATATATCAATTCGCAACTTGCTTCCCTCAGTTTCCTCTCATGGCAAGGACCGGGACTGCACCTCTTTTAAAAAAAAACACCTTTAATCCAGGACGCAAGTAACCTTCGATCAAATTATAATGACCAATGATGGAGAAGTACAAGTTTACTTTAGATCTTTTTATGTCAATGAGCTAATACAAACTAGATTAGTTTTTATCTCTCTTTTGTTTACATCATCTTTGTTTGACATGTCTTCGTCTTTTCATTAGTAATAACTAAATATTGAATCTGAAATACATTGCTGTGAATAATTATAGACTCAAACATATTTTTGGAAATTTTTTTCAAAGCTTTTTTCGGAAATGAAGGTTTTACCTGTTATGTTATTTAAGGATCCCAGAAAATCCTTTCAATAATCAACCTTTCCATTTCTTTCAACCATGCTAAGTACAAGGTAACAATCTCAAAAGTGTCCTTTTCAGCTGTGAATAATTATAAACTCAGTTGTTGTTCTAAGTATGTCAAGAGTGTTTCTAACCTGGGTTTGAGTTTTTATGTAGCACTTTAGCACTGTGAAGACGTGGAAAAGTTTTTTGGACAGAATTATTGATTTGAGGAACAGTGGAAAAACTCAGAGAGAAATCGCGAGTGAAATAAAAAGATCGCAAAGTGTAGTTTGTTGAGGCATGAAAACGAGAATTATTTGGAAAAAAGTCATCTGGAAGTCCTCCAAAATATTCGCCTAGTGTGAAACGTGCAGTTTTAAGAGAACCTTTGAATACAGGAGCTTAACATTGCAAATTTTAGCATGTTAAACTTGCAGTGTGGTCCGGGATTAATTAGAATATGGGCTGCATCCTCCAAAAACTTTAAAAACCACAAATGTTTGCAAAAACCCAAATTGACGAAAATTCACATCGAAGCTAGACTGAAGTTCGCCAAAGATTTCATCCAAAAAGGAACCATTTAGGATCATGTGATCTTCAGCGACGAGAAGAAGTTCAATCTCGATAGACCAGATGGATTCAACTACTACTGGTACAATTTACGAAAGTATAGAAGAATCATGCCAAGAAGAGCTTGTTGTTCTGTGATGATTTGGGCAGCTTTCAAGAAACATTCTTGGAGCGAAATAACCTTCGTTAATAGTAGACTTAATGCTGGCGCATATCAGGAGTTACAAGAGCTGCCTATTGTGATTCTGGCAGAAGACGAAAACATTATTTTTAACTTCCCAGTATATGGGAAGTTCTTGTAATCGCCTCGAAAATTAAATTGAAATTTTCAACATTTCTTTACGTTTTGAGGTCTATAGAGTATATATGAAGTGTTTTTAGAAAGGGAGATGTATGTGTGTGTGTGTGTACGTACGTACGTCTGTCCATTCGCGGACACTTTTTTCTACGAGCATAACTCACGTAAACAAAGTCCTATCTACTTCGTTGAGGTGTCAATCAAAGCGTCTTCGCAATCTAAAGAGCTGACTAGTTTTTGGAAAACTTCCGTTGGGGGGTTTCCTGTTTTGCCGTTTGAAGATCATTTTTGTCATGCGTTATATCTCGCGAACCCAACGTACGATTTCTTTGAACAAGGTGTCAATCGACGCGTATTGACATTTATGTAATTGTATTAAGTTTTTGAAAATATTCTTAAAGCCGTTTTTAATTTTTTTTTAAAAAAAGTGCAAAAATTGTTTTTTTTTCAAAAACAATAAATTTTTAACCTTATTTCCAAGTCCAAGTAATCAATGTTTATATAATTTATATACTTAAAACAGTTGTATTAAAAATTTCATCAAAATTTTTACCTCATGATAACAAAAAAATCAAATAAAAAAAAATTATTAACAGTCATCATGATCTTCAAGGTCATTTCTGTCATGCATTATACCTCGCGAACTAAATATACGATTTGCATAGTTTAGGTGTCAATGGACGCGTATTAACATTTTTGTGAATCTGTCAAATTTTTAAAAAAATCGTTGGAGCCGTTTTTCAATTTAAGAAAAATAAGTGCAAAAATTAGGTTTTTTTCATAAAAAATATATTTTTAACCTGATTGCGAAATATAGTAATCAATGTTTACAAAATTTATATACTTCAAACAATGTTTGTAGAAACAACATAAAAACTTTTTCTCGTGATTACCTAAAAAATTTAATTAAAAATAAAAAGTCATTAAAAGTCATCATGATTTTCAAGGTCATTTTTATCATTCACGAACCATGCCGTGTATTAATATCTTGTGAAGTTTTTAACATGATGAAAATTCGTTTCAGCCGTTTTTTAAAAGAAGAAAATGCGAAAAATTATGGTTTTTTTCATAAAAATTTTTTTTTTAACTTGATTTGCACAGCAAAGTGATACCAGTTTATAAAAATTCTATATTCTTATCAGTTTTTGAAGAGAAACAAGCAAAATTTTCTTCCATGATTATGGAAAATCTAAATTAAAAATAAAAAACATTCAAAGTTACCATGTAAAGAGGGTTCATGCGAATGATATTAGTTTATATCTTTTATTCTAAAAAAAATGTTGTAAATTCAATCAAAGTTTTAAAATACTTGCATAATTTGAGAAGATTTCTAATAGTTTTTATAGTCTTTTAATTAAAAAAACTGCTTAAATTTTGAAAACCAACAAAATTTCAATCAAATTTGCATTTGCGGTATCAACGCTTTGAATGGTAAAATGTTTTGTAGTCAATACTTATCAAGATCATATGCTTTAAAAAGCTTTCATCGAATAAAAAATTGTAGTTTTTAGTAGATTCATTCTTTAGTAACGGTAAGATTTCAATAACCATCATCATTTGTAATACATTTTACTTTTTACATGCAATTGAACTTATTTTTGACTGCATGCACAAAATTTTTCAAGACCAAAAAGGCCCCCAACAATTGATCCGCGTGAATATTCAATCTGCCCTCATCGACCAAAAACCTTACGTAATCAATGGACCCTCCTGTAGACAATATGATTCATATTAACTCATTCCTGTTACTGCTTTGAATACCTCTCATTGTTATTACTTAAAGTAGTAGTATTTTCAAAATTATTATTGTGTTTAATGTTGTTGATGTTTATGTAGATATTACTGGGAAGTTGACCGTGCTCACCTCAAGAGTCGCACCTCGTGGCTTGTCCAGTAGGATAATGCACCCATCCATATGGCTGCCTCCACAAAAAAGTGGTTTCAGGATTATGGAATCCAACTGTTACCACGGCCAGCGTTAAGTCTTGTCCTGAACCCCATAGAAAATGTGTGGGGAATTTTAGCGAGGAAAGTCTACGACCAGAAGAAGTCATCCATTGAAAATATACATTTTTTAAGGATATGTATCAGGCGCGAACACTAAAGAAGAATGCATTGCAGGTTTTAATATGCATATTCTTTGCAAAATATTTAGACTTTTCTACTAAAATAATAAGAAAACATGTTTAACACGTTTTGCAATCACATATTAGTTGATTTCACAATTATAAGTACTAACTGGGGCGACATTTCCGGGGATTGTTTGGTAGAACTCAGTATAATTTACGATTAATTCTATCGAAACATCTCTCTATGAAACGATCGCAGTTCTTCTGAAACTGTTCTTTTAAAATTGACTCATTTGAAAAAAAGTTACTACAAACGGATTTATTTCACGTTGCTATGATTAATAAATCAAAAAATCAATTGATATGTATCTACTCGCCTTCCAATCAGTTTTTTCAATGGAAATACTTAATTTATTCCTAACATCACCAATCAATTTGCATTAAATACCAGCGATTGATCATTCACCAAAGCGATTCAGTCAACGAAAATTTCTAATCATAAATTTTATGATTCACTTCATTTAAACGGAATTACACATTCATATCACACTTTCCCACAAACCAATCAAATGCACTTTGCATAATTGAAAATCTGTTGAATGGAACCGACGTGTGTGGTTTATATCTTAAACATCCGAAAATTTCAATGAAGAAAGTCAATGGGTTTTTGTCGTTTCGATGCTCATTTTGACACCGTTAACATATCTTGCACATATCACTCATGACTCGTCATAATGGTTGTTGGTGATGATATGGTGATGATGATGAATTGAAATGAGTCAAAAGCATTCGGACCGTTCGCACGCAAACGACTTCATTAATATGCAAATCACATGAGTGCCAGAAGACATATCAGATCTTGAAATTTATTTATTGTGGAATTTAATAGTTTTACGGCTTTATTGTATTACGAACGACATATGTATTTCCTGTGCTGTCCAATTTGCATCAGCCAGAACTTATTTGGAAATTCAGCTGAGGTCGCAGTTAAATTTTAATTATTATTTTGTCAGAGTTTACGAGGGTTGTGTTGCTATTGATTCCCTTGATTTAGAGATACTCGAATTAAATAGTCATAAATCTGATTAAGACTTTTTAGGCATACGACATACACTTTGTGACAATTCTGAGGAATTGCTGGCGGGATGTAAGCTCCCGGATGAGATCGTTAAGATACATTCAAAAGGCGTTGGAACATAAATCGGATTACATATACACCTTGGAATTTGTTCGTTTTACCACGGGGCATTTGAAAACTTTTTATACCATTATCTGAATCTATCAATCTTGTCAATATCGAAAAAAATGTCACAAAAAACATCTAGAGAGGTTCTAGGATATTTTAAAATCATATATTGTTAATTGTATTGTAAATTCATGAGAACAACATTCAGACTAAAAACCACGAAAGATTAGTCATAACAAATGCAACCACAGAAATCATCCTAGAATCCAGAATGTGCAAAACCCAATAAAACCAATCGAAAACAAGCCGCGAAGTGCGACCCTTGAGGTCCACACGGTCAACTTCCCAGTAATACCTAGATAAACATTAAAAATATTAAACACAATAATAATTTTGAAAATAATACTACTTTAAATAATAATAATGAGAGGTATTCATAGCAGTAACAGGAATGAGTTAATATTAATCATATCATCTACGGGAGCATCCATTGATTACGCAAGGCTTTTAGTGGATGAGTGATGATGATTGATTACCACAAATACAATTTGATTGAAATTTTGATGGTTTTTAAAATTTAAGCCGCTTATTTTTATGAAAAGACTGCAAAAACTATTAAATATCTGCTCAAATTATCCAAACATTTTAAAACTTTGATTGACTTTACAACAAAGTCTTTAGAATAAAATATTTAAGGTAATATCATTCGGAAGAACCCTTTTCATATGGTAACTTTGATTGATTTTTTTATTTTTAATTAATTTTTTTCAGAGTCATGAAAAAAGTTTTGCTGGTTTCTCTTCAAGAACTGATAGGAATGTATAAATTTTATAAACATTTATTACTGTGTTGTGCAAACCCTAAGTTTTTGCATTTTCTTCTATTAAATTAAAACAACCGCTGAAGCGGATTTTTATAATGTTAAAATAATCAAAAACATGTTAAAACACGTCGATTGACTCCCTAATAATGCAAATATTAAATCTGGTTCGTGAGATATACTGAATGGAAGAAATGACCTTGAAGATCATGATGACTGTTAATGATTTTTTATTTTTTGTTTAATGTTTCTTGCTTTCATGAGAAAAAGTTTTGATGACATTGCTTGAAGTATATAAATTTTATAAAAATTGAATACTGTCTTCCGTAAATCAGGTAAAAATTTATTGTTTATTAAAAAAACCTAATTTTTTGCACCTTTTTTTTCTTAAATTAAAAAACGGCTCCAAAGGTTTTTTTTTAAATTCAAGAAATTCACGAAAATTTCAATACGCGTTTATTGTCACCTTGACAATGTAAATCGTATGTTTGGTTCGCGAGATATAACGCATGACAGAAATGACCTTGAAGATCATGATGCCTGATAATGATTTTTTATCTAATTTTTTACATGATAATAAGAAAAAGTTTTAATAATTTTTTCAAAAGATCTGCTTGAAGTAAATAAATTTTATTAAAATTGAATACTGTCTTCCGTAAATCAGGTTAAAAATTTATTGTTTATTTTTAAAAAAACCTAATTTTTTGCACTTTTTTAAAATAATTAAAAAACTACTGCAGGAAATTTTTTAAAAACTTGATAGAATCACAGAAATGTCAATACGCGTCGATTGACACCTTGATCAAGGAAATCGTATGTTTTGTTCGCGAGATATAACGCATGACCGAAATGACCTTCAAACGAGCAAAACAGCAAACCTTCCCACCCCCCCCCCCCCCGCCCGAAGTATTATAAAAACTAATCAGCTCTTAAAATTGCAAAGACGCTTCGATTGACACCTCAACAAAGTCGTTACGACTTTGTTTACGTGAGTTATGCTCGTAGAAAAAAGTGTCCACGAACGTACGTACACACACACACGCACACACACATACATCTCCCTTTCTAAAAACACTTTATATATACTCTATAGACCTCAAAACGTAAAGAAATGTTGAAAATTCCAATTTCGATTTTCGAGGCGATTACAAGAACTTCCCATATACTGGGAAGTTAATAATTACTAGTTTTGATAGTCCTTAAAAAAATAGAATCATTCTCGAAAAATTCGCATCTAAGACATAATATGTCGATGTAAATACAGAGCATGTCTTCGGTATAAAACGTTCATAGAAAGATGATTATTGCATTAGCTCAAAACATTAAAATTAATTGAATTGTTGGAGCTCAATAAAGTCTTTCTTAATTTTAATCTATTTTTGCACATATTGTGACCGTAAAAATGTATTCAAAAGTCAATATTTCTGAATGTGGTAATTGAAATTATTGGGAGAAGAGTAATGTCGTTATTATATTAATAAACTTGTTGCCGAATTATAACGAGAAAATTATATAAAGATATTGATAAGATTTCAAAGGAAACAAGCCGCGAGGTGCTACCCTTGAGGTTCACACCGTCAACTTTTCAGTAATATTTACATAGTTATTAAAAATATTAATCTCAAAATAATAATGAAAATAATGTTATTTAAAATAAGATTAATGAGAAGTACTCATCTTCGTAAATGGAATGAGTTAATAGCAAGCATATCATCTACGAGAGCGTCCATTGATTACGTAAGGATTTTGGAAGATGAAGGAGAGGAGTGGATTGGTTGGATTGAATATTTACACAAATCCATCGAAGCGGGAAAGGTTACAAAGCATTTTCCACGTTATTTGTTATTTTCATATCGATGCTTGAAGGAAAAAAGAGCGCTAGCAAAAATGAATGCTGTTTTTGTTATTACGCCCACTGAAGAGACAATTTTGAATAGTTGCGTTCAAAATTGCCATCACTTCGGCATAATGATTGAAATTATATTGTTTCACGATTTTACATCAATGAGATTAATAATCAATTTTGAGTTTCTGTTGGTCTTCAAAGATTTTGAATGTGCAGTCGAAAATAGGTTTAATTGCATGTGAAAAGTAAAATGTATTACAAATGATGGAGGAAGTAATTGGAATCTTACGAACACTAAAGAATAAAACTACTAAAAACTACAATTTTTTATTTGGTGAAAGCTTTTTAGAACATACGATCTTGCAAAGTATTGACTACAAAACATTTTATTATTCAAAGCGTTGATTACCGCAAATGCAAATTCGATTGAAAAGTAAATTTTATTTTCCAAAATTAAAGCAGTTTTTTCATTGAAATAAAAAACGCTACTGTGAAAACTATTGAAAATCTGCTCAAAAAATGCAAATAAAAATCATCTTTGATAGACTTAACAACAATGTCTTCAGAAAAAGAGATATCATGTAATATCATTCGTATGAGCCCTATTTCCATTGTGACTTTAAAAAAATTTAATTTTATTGTTTTTGTAAACATGAAAAAAAGTGTTGTTGGGTTTTCACAAAAATTAGGTTAAACATTTATTTTTGACGAAAAAAAATCCTATTTTTTTTAATTGAAAATCGGCTGCAGCAACTTGTATGTGTGTCAATTGACACCTTTAATGATGAAAATATTACATTTTGTTCGCGAGATGTAAGAAATGACTTTAAAGGTCATGTTGATTTTTAATGCTTTTTTATTTCAAATTCAATTTTTTATGCAATCATGAAAAAACTTTTGTGATTTTTTACAAAAACTTTTAAGTGTATATAAGTTTCATAAACATTGAATACTATGTTGTGCAAATCAGGTTCAAAATATATATTTTTGTGAAAAAAACGTCAATTTTGAATTTTTTTCATTAAATGCAAAAACGTCTCTAACATTTTTTTAAAAAAAATTGAAAGAATCACATAAATGTTAACACGCGAATGAAATTATGAAAATCAAATATTTGGTTCGCGAGGTGGAGTGCAAGACAGAAATGATTTTGAAGGGGTCAAAACAACAGCTTCCTCCGACTGAAGTATCCCAAAAATTAATCAGCTCTTAAGATTGCAAAGACGCTTCGATTGACACCTAAACAAATTCGATAGAATGTTTTTAAAGAAAGTTATGCTCATAGAAAAAACTGTCCACAAACGTACGTACGTACGTACATACACGTACATACACATGCTTACTTCGTTTTAAAAGCACTTTAAATATACTCCAAAGATCTGAAAAGATGTGTAGAAAATTGCAATTTCGATTTTCGAGGCGATTACAAGAACTTTTCATATACTGGAAAGTTTAAAATGCTAGCACTGGAATTATCCTGGAATCTCAAATTCGCAAAGACTGATAAAACTAGTCGAATGGAATGATAAGTCTCCAGCGTTGTTACAAACATGTGATAATTCTAAATGCTTTGAAAGGTTACCACATTAGACTTCAAACTCAATATACGAAATTTTGCTCGTTTAGTACGTGCCCTAGTCAAGCGTAGTTTCTTGATGAGAGCAAACGTCTCTATTTATTTCCTCTTTCGAGAGTGCTATGCAAAATTAACATTAATTTTAAAATTTCTTAACTATTTACAGATATCGAAATTACTAATTACTGATGAAATTTGAACTTATTGCAAGTGATAGCAAATTTATTTAGATGCTACTTATGACTAAACTGATTACTGTCCTTTCTAACGATTTGCAAAAGGAACCCATAAAATTGTATATATCTCTTGTTAAGATGTATTGGGTGAGGGATGTGAATACTGAATAATCTGCTTCTTTAAACGGATTTTATAATTTAAAATGAATTAACTTTAACTTTAAGCTATTAAGTAATGAATCCTTATATTTTTGTAGCATTGAGTGTCCTTTATGAATTCTATTCAGCTTTAGATGTTCTTGGCCTGTGTTCATCATGAAACTGCTGTTTGTTTGTACTATTCTAACCTTAAGTAGAATGAATTGTTTGTTTTCAAAGTAAGAAAATATTCGTAGCTTAACCATGAATGTAGGAGTGTAGGTGAATAGGTAGGAATGCTTTAGTTTTAGTTGGATCGTTGATTATCATGTCACGAACAGGTAATATCATTATACTCGGTTTCCCTTCTTAACATACGTCTGTCATAACTTTCATGTAAAATTCATGTCTTGTTGTAAAATGAAGGCAAAATTTTTTTAAAATCCGTAATATCCTCCGTAGCAATCTTCACAAATGTGGATCTTCCGCTTCTGCTGGAATTTTTATAAGCTCCTTGTAATCATGTGGAGAAATGATTCGATTAAGAGTGCGAATAAGATATTTCAATGTCTCAAAGTTCCTGTCATCGTGGAGGAAGAATTGATCTCTAATAGAGAAAAGATTGCAACTTTTTGGAACCTTGCATTTCAACTTAGATCATGTACATACATTCTTAGCACACATTGGTTTGATTTGTCCCGGTTCCGCCAAAAAAGAAAAGCAAGTCCTGTTTATATGACATAAGAGAACCCGAATATTTGACCTTTTTCGTTTCATGCAATGACATATTATCATGAATTTTCAACTTCGCGGTATATGGGAAGTTCTTGTAATCGCCTCGAAAATCGAAATTGGAATTTTCGACTTTTCTTTACGTTTTGAGGTCTTTAGGGTATATTTAAATAGTTTTTGAAAAAAAATATGTATGTATGTGTGTATGTGTACGTACGTACGTTTGTGGACACTTTTTCCAACAAGCATAACTCACGTAAACAAAGTCGTATCGACTTTGTTGAGGTGTCAGTCGAAGCGTCTTTGCAATTTTAAGAGCTGACTAGTTTTTGGGACACTTCGGTCGGGAGATTTGTTGTTTTGACATTTGAAGGTCATTTCTGTCCTGTGCAATATCTCGCAAACCAACCCAAAGATTTGCTTCATCAAGCTGTCAAACGACGTCATTCATGTCATTCTATCAAATTTTGAAAAAAAAATTTGTGCTGTTTTTTTTAATTTAAGAAAAAATTGTGGAAAAAATTAGGGTTTTTTCAAAAACAATAGATTTTTAACCTGATTTTCAAAACGCAGTATTAAATGTTTACAAACATTATATACTACAAAAAGATTTTGTAAAAACAAACAGAAAAACCTTTTTTCATGAATACAAAAAAAGAGTAAATTAAAAATAAAAAATCATTAAAAGTCATTTGGACCTTCAAGGTCATTTATGTAATTCATTATATCTCGCGAACCAAATGTAATATTTGCACCATTAAGAAGTCAATCGACGCTTATCAACATTTTTGTGATGTTTTTATATTTAAGAAAAGTCGTTAAAGCCGTTTTTTTAACTTAATGAAAAAATATGGAAAATTAGGTTTTTTTCATAAACAAAATAATTTTTAACCTGATTTGCACATCGCAATAATAAATCTTTATAAAATTTATAAACTTTTATCAATTTTGATAAGGAAACCAGCAAAAAGTTCTAATGATTACAAACAAAAAAATTAATTAAAAATAAAAAATCATTTAAAGTCACCATATAAAAAGGGCTCACATGGATGATTATACATTTTCCATGTTTAGTTTGTACAGGCAATTGAACCTATTCTTGACTGCATATTCAATGTTTCTCAAAACCAACAGAAAATTTTCAATCGTAAAAAAATACAAATTCAGTTATTATGCCGAAGTGCTGACAATTTTGACCGCAACTATTCAGTGGGCGTAACAAAAAAACTGCATTAATTTTTGCTGGCGCTCTTTTGTACTTCAAGCATCGATAGGAAAAAACAAATACCGTAGAAAAGGCTTTGTAACCTGTAAGCTGTAACCCCCTCCGATTGATCCACGTGAATATTCAATCAAACGAATCCACCAAAATCTTGACTTAATCAATCAACGCTCGCGTAGATGTTACGATTAATATTAAATCATTCCAATAACTTTTATGAAAGGTACATTTTTATTATTAAAAGTAGTATTATTTTCATAATTATTATTGTGTATAATATTATTAATCTTTATGTAGGTATTACCGGGATGTTGACCGTGTGGACCTCAAGGGTCACACCTCGCGGCTTGTTGTTGAAGTTGTTGCCCGTATTTTATCCTCATATCTCTTTAAGATTTTCTTGAAACAGCATATTCGAAAAATCTTGCACTGTGAGATTGGAAAATCAAGAAAGTTTCCAGTCAACGGTGCTTTATCTGGTGGTTATAGACTTAGCAGCAATGGAAAGTCATTCTTTCAAATTTCTAGGGATCAAGTAAGCAAGGATGCTTTCCATTGATACTCGAAGAAAAAAAATAGTTTACCAGCATGGCTTACGTGACTTCTTTCACTAGTCCTTGCTTTCTTTATAACATTTCATGGATACGCATTTCCATTGAATTTTCTTTCTACCAATGTTATCAATCATATTCAAAAAAAAGTTCAGTTCATTATTTAACAGATTCTCACACATTTTTACTGGTTCAACCCAGATGGTAAAAACCCACAATCTGCTATGCTAAAAGAACTGTAGAGGAAGAACTCTTTCTCAAGTCTTAATCATTGCGTGCTTATTTATAAGAAGTAAATAGGGGGAAATGTGCAGCATATGCTACTTTCTTACAAGGTGTTTGCGGCTTTGAGACCGCCACTTTTTACTTTAGAAGGATTTGAAAACAGTGATATGACTTTACTACAAATATTTGATTCAGCTTATAAATCTACTTCCCAAAAGAACACATTTTTGCTTTTTGAATCTATTGATTCAATTAGGATCTGCCCCATACTTTTTATCTTTTTTGTCAAATTATACACCGATTTAAAAAAAATAACATGATATTTTTGCTCGGTTCCGTTTCAAAAAACATATAAGCATTGTCGTGAATTAATTAACTCGCATAGCAAAATTTAATAATACGTATAAAAAATGAATCGTGAAAAATTCTTGCAATCATTTACAAATTGCAAACTTTTCAAAAAGTTATTTTTAATAATTTAATCTTTTTTCAGGTAAGTTGCATCATTTTATAACATGCAATCATCTTAAGTTGGAATGTGTCAGGTGTGGCAAAAAAAAATTAATGTAAGTATTTCTAATTTGAATTGAAAAATCAAATAAACTGATGCACTATTTGGATGATAATTTGAAAGCATCATCTGACCCCAACAAGTATGTCACAGAAACACATACTTCGTTGTGTCAGCTATATATCTACTTAACAAAGTTTACACACTAGTTAATTAATAATTATTCTACAATATGGTATATGGTAGATTTTGTTAGCTGAAATAAAATTTCTACTGAAAAATATTTATTGGATTCTCTCCTAAAGTTTGGTGTACTCTTATTTCCAACTAGTGAAAATTTCACATAATATCACTCATCCTTTATTGTTTCCAAACCTTTTAAAGAGATAAATATTTCAATAAATTAAGCTCAGCACAACTTTTGCAAAAGCGGCGTCGTTCTTTTTAAATATTAAAATGTATTGTACAACCAATTAATAGCTTCAAATTTCAAACGTACATAACTCTTTAAATTTGCGATCATTGTGAGGGGACATCCAAAATATGTGACGATAGTGAATATGAAAAATATGGTTTGGCAATCTAGCCTCTAAACAATCTTTTACAGAATTAAATTACATAACTCAATTGCTTAAAGGTCAAAAAAATTAACTTTAAATTAATGATGGGCACTCTCGAATAACCATCGGAAAGATATTTGATAATTTTTACTATTGCTTGAAACTATCAAATAACACTAACAAATTCATAAAGAAAACCATCGATAGTTTGAATTTTAGTAGGATCTAAAGCTATTGATAGTTTCAAACCTATTTAAAATGGCAAAGGAAATATGACTTTGTCAAACAACATAGTCTCTGGGAAATATGCACTTTATCACGCAACAGAGAATAGAGTTTTTATTTGATGTGAATCTTACGCAGTCACCACATTCCAGCTGAAAATTTTCTAACTAAACTTATGAATCTCATTTTCAAGTACAGCTAGCTCGAAATGGAGGATCAGCTCCTCCAAAATCTGCAACATATTAATTTTCCATTTACGTCTCATGTTTGTTCATTTCATGACAATAGGAGAATCTTACAAGAATGTGAGCGCATTCGGACTTCTTATCCAAGGATCCTTTGTTCCTTATTAAAATACCGCCACTGCTCGAAGAATAAGAACAGACAAGAACAGCGCAAAAAGGCAAGAACGATCCAAATTCTAGTTGTCGGGTGTTTTCAGTGCAAATATGGTGCATGTATAAGATTTCCCTGTCATGTCAAATATTTTTAAGATCAAATCGGTTATTTTCCGAACCATAGTAGTAATTTTGCAAATCAAATTAGTACTTTTCCAAATCAAATTGGAAATTTCCTAGTCTAAATGAAGCTGAAAAGACTCTAATTTGACATGGAAGATCACCAGTTCGATTTAAAAGTAACAGATTTAATTTGAAAAACACCTAAATTGAAATGCTCAGATTCATTGTTGGTGAAGCTGTGTGAAGGTTTATGAGGAAATTTAATAGAAAAATGATTGCAATGTATAGGGCTTGAGTATGATATTCATGAGGTGTGCCACAATCTAAATGAAACAAAACGATACTGACAAATTATAATTTTTATTAAAACGTTAGTTAATGACTTTTAGTTTATTTTACTAAAGCATACTTAATTTTTTTTATATTTTTTTATTAAAGAAGAAGAACATCTATCTTCGTGTTTTTTAGTTGAAAAAGAATTTTTCCGATCACATTTTGAACGATATTCATGTTCACTTCTTTTATATTTTGTTGGATTCTTCTTTGAAGCTGATTTTGGATATTTTCTTCCGATCCTTCTTCATAAACGATTCACTTGATAAAGCCCGATGGCATATGTCTGTGACACATTTGGAGGATTATCTTCTTTCGGTACAATGCATGTGTTTTGTTGTTGGAGCAACTTTTTTTTTATGTAATAGCATGAAGCTAAATCTGGCCAGAAGATAACTTCACCACTTCTTTGAATCTGCTAATATTTTTCCCTTTAATTCTTGGCACACATTTTTGTAATAAGAGTCTGACATTAAACGTGTTGCCTCGCATTTCAACAATGAAAGGTTTTGAAATACCAGCTGATGAGATTTCACACCAAACAAGAACCTTTTGTTCAAAAATTTGCTTTCCTGAACATTTTATTGCTTCAGGTGCTGTTTTAAAATTCCTTGTATAATTTTCGCCATGTGTGGAGTAAGAACACGTGGAATATATTTTATCGTCCATCAATTTCTGTTTTTTTTTCTACAAAAATGTTTCACTTGTTATTTGTTAAAAAAGTGAAGTCGAATATTTATGAGTTGTTTTTCGTTTTCAATATTGTAGTTCCTTTTCTTCAATGACTCGGTGTATTGTTATTCGAGAAAGATTTAACTTTCTCGCAGACATATGAAGACTGCGTTTGATCATTTTCACCAATTTTTTTTGTTTTTGTTTTCCATTAGAAGGGTTTTTTGTCCTCTTTTTTTTCGGGAATTAACGAAAGACCATTTTTAAATTATTCAATAATTCGATAAATAGTTGATCGCGGTAACCTGTCTTTGTGCAACACTGAAACAATATTTCGTTTCTTCAACCATCCAGCCAACTCGTACACTCTTTTTCACGCTTCTTGTTATCATGACATGTTGCTTGCAACTAAAATATTTATACTTTACCTCTCTGAACGTATCCAAGCTATTTTCATGAATTGCAAGGTAGTAAAAATTGCATTCACCCTTTTTCTAAGAAAAATTGTTCGTCGAAGTTTGTTTCATTTATTTTGTGACAAACCTTATATTAATCATTTATCTTAAGTTAACTTAAATAATTCAGGAACGCTATCGAAGTTACAGTGTGTTTTACAAAAACATGTCGCCACAAAAAGCGTGAAAAACATTATGAACCTGTTAAATTTAATTTAATTCTTCAACACTACATTTTTTGCAAGTATATCAATATGAAATCCAGTCGCCGTTACTATAAATTATAGCCTGACATATCTCTGGGCAGCTCTGACTCAATTTCTGTGCCTATTCAATAAAACCTTGTCATATCCTTCTGAGCTGCCAGGTCGTAGTTATATTTTTGCCTTTAAATTGCTTCTTCATTAGTGATCACCCGTTTTCTATCGGGTTCGCGTCTGAGCTGGGATTCTTATGGCAAATCCAAAATTATGACTCCGTTTCCTTTTCTCCAGCTGATACAGAGACGATTCCGATGTTTGGTTGGTTGGTTGGTTTTAGTGGCAGCCCTCTTTATCAAATGATGGCTCACTTAAGCCACGATAGGCCCATTGTGGTACCACAAAAAGATAACGGTGGCATTAGAACCTATGAGATGGCGAGAACCATTTCGTTTCTCCTATGAAGCCGGCTATGCAGCCAATGTCTAAATTAGCTACTGTTGCGAATAAATTGCAACATGTTTTTTTTTAAATTTAGTTTGAATGATGTCACACCTCTCGTCATCTCTAGACAGTAGCCTTCAGGGAGCGTCGATGCCTCAGAACCATGAGTATGTCGTTTCGATCCCCAGAGCTGCCTGTAATTTTTTTCCTTGCATTTTTTTTCCTGCTTGGTCTGCAGCTTTCAGTTGGAATGCGGATGAAAGGTCAATGCCAAGTAGCGGGCTGATGCGACCTAGCCACTAGGAAAGATCTGGAAACTGCATCCAACTGGAAGCCAGCGGGACCTTTTGCACCCGGCCCCCAAAAATATGGAAGGGAGTGGAAGAAAAAAACTGAAAGTCGGGAGGCAGTTGATTTTGGAAGGAAGATGTAGTAAGGCGGGTTTTGATTTTTGAAAAAAGAAAGATCGCGTGAAATAAGAGTGGATTTTGGAAGGAAGATGAAGTTAAGTGGGTTTTGATTTTTAAAAGAAAGATCGCGTGAAATAAGAGTGGATTTTGGAAGGTGAATCAACCAAGTCGGGTTTTTGGATGCAAAGGGAGGTTCTGTTTTTTGGTGTCGGGCGACCGGTGAAAAGGTTGACGGAAGACAAAAGAGTCACGAAAAATTAATGGTGATAAAAGGGAGTGCTTTGTGATAGCGAACATCTTACGGATTTTGATTAAAAACAATTGAAATAGTGTAATGTTCCTTAGTGCCATGGGTTACGAAACTGCTTCAAATTGAAAAAAATTATACATGAACTAGTGATCGGTGCGGACAGCACGTGCTCAACTGTAACCTGCAAACATACTCGCCAAGCTCAATTTGACTGGCTTATATGTTCTGACGTTTCGTTCGCAGAACTATTGGGTGATCATCACTCTTGTAATTTAAAATCGAATTAATTAGAAACGAGGCTCCAGTCGTCAGAGGATAAGCAATGCATAGAAATTACTACAACGAAAAGCCAGTGGAAAAATACAACATACATTCCTGACATGATAAGATTTTGGTAGCCTCGTTGATTATTAACTTGGAAAACCAAATGAAATATCAAAAGTTCCATATTAATGGATAGCTCTACTACCGTATTATAGGCAACTTTCATCCTATACTCATACATTTATTTTCAACTCAGCCAATCCTTCTAAGGTCATTTATATTAGTAATACGACAAAAAAAAGTGCCTGACAAATGTTATAGTATTAAACAGGTTCTATGCTCGATTACACGAACATTTTTAGCCTGAAAGATGCAACAAATAATTATTATTAATTGATGGTATGATTTATGGTTCTTTAATCAAATACTTAATCTGATCCAGTTAATTCTTTTATGTTGTACCATAATATTACCATAGGTATTAGAACAACAGATCAACAGTTTATTGAGCAGTTTTTTAACGGAAAAAGTCATATTCAATGACGCAAGCTTTTCGCATATTGTTCGGTGTAATTCTCTATAAGGAAGAGTTTTTTACCTTGAATGAATAAGGAAGAATAACATTGATTCGCGTTTAAAAGGTATTGGTAACAACTGAGTAAGACCTATATGAAAAAAAACCAAGAACCCAATTTTTAGCACCAGTGATGAAGAGCGCTCATCATCAGACAGAGTAAGTTGTGTTCCACAAATTATTCAGAGAAAAATTTCAATTTTTTTTGATTGCTTTCACTTCACTCCTCCGTTTTTTCTTCTTCTTTTGTTATCATAATTTTCTTTTTATTATAATTATATATTTTTTCGATTATTATCTTTATTATAGTTTTGTTTAAAACATTATTTTTTCTCTTATTATTTTCATAATTATATATTTTTTCGATTATTATCTTTAGTATAGTTTTGTTTAAAACATTATTTTTACTCTTATTATTTTGAATTATATTTTTGTATTATTATAAGTTTATTATAATGTCATGTTTTATTCGGATTATTTTAAATATAAATATGCCTTTTAACCATAGTATGGCCTAAGTTTGTTTGTTTTTCCAGGCTCAGTACCAACACCCAATCCTGATTCCCATCCCTTGTCCATGTTATTTGGATCGACACGGGCCTAGCCTAACCTCCTAAAGAACCACACCCACGCGCTGAGCTTTAGCCGTCATCGTTGCGCTATACAAGGGATGGAAGGCTAGGTTCAAATAAATTTTCCGTGGCCGCAGTGTCAATACGCTGAGGTCGCAACACTACTTCCGTGAGGCTGTCCAGGAAGGGTGAGCCTTAGATTTCCATGCATTTCCTTGACAGTGCTGGAAATTCGCACAGAAAATGATGGATTGTGTCTTCCCCTTTTTTCGATCTGCAACTCCGGCAGAAATCGTTAAAGGGAACGCGCAACCTTTCTGCGTGTCTTGACTGTGCCCCGTTAATATGCATAGGATAAAACTCAAGGTCTCACGACTTGTGTTTAGAAGCTACTTAGTGCGTTTGGGCTCAGTGCGTGCCAAGTTTGCACGGTCGTCCTGCAGGTTTCCTCCAGCAACCAGGCCCTATTTGCTGCCTTCATGTAATGCTGCATAAATCCCAGCTTTGTGGAAGCTAGAAAGCTGAGAAAACGCCTCAGCGAACTTTTCCATCCATTTTGGAGCCATTAGTGTAGATGTCGACCGATTTCTGCATCCCACCTCTTTCTATTGGCCAGTCATCCTAGCTTTGAATGATTGACTTAGAACCATGGTGAAAGTAGGGAATTGAGGATGCAAGGTCTACTTCCCCTGGAGTTGGTCCACCCCTCCGAAGTATGGTGAAGTGGCCAATATTTCCCTCTTGCCAGAGATGTAGTGCTTTTAATCGAATCGCAGAGCGCTTGACCTGCTGTCTCATAAGGAGCTCCGTCTGGAGCCAATTCAATAGCATGAACAGAACCTTTGTTGGTGTAGTACGTAAGGCCCCGGTGATTGCAATAGATGCAATCCTTTTGACCCTGTTTAGTAGGTTTGCATTGGATGTTTGCAATAGCTGGTCACCATACTACTGCGCCATTCAGAAGTATTGGTTCCATTATCGCCGTATAGAGCCGTGATACGATTTTCCAATGACTCTTTTGCAGCAGTAGATTGCACATGCCGCTTTTGGCGTTCTTCCTTCGATGTTTGCTTTACACGCGAGCTTGGAGTCCGGAATTAGACCTAAATACTTAACTTGATGAGACGGTTTGCGGCGTATCTCATCGAGTTTGGGTGGGGAAAATCGTGGAATTTTGTGCCTTCTTGTGAAAAGCACGAATTCCGTTTTCTGCGGATTAATCTTTAGACCGCACTCTTTGCGTAAGAATACCCAGGACAAAATTAAGTCTTTAAGAAAGGGTGTTGACGAATTAGCCCCATTTTGCTATTGCAATATCATCGGCATAGGCTACGATTTTACAGCCAGTTGCTTCTATTTTTGACAAAAGCTTGTCCACCACTAAGCTCCAGAGAAGGGGTGGTAGCACCTTGTGAGGTGCCTCTGCACGTCATCCTTCTTAAAGTGCTATTTTCTAGTGAGGAATTGATGTTCCTGTTGCTTAGGAGTTGTCCGATGAACCCTATGAGGTTGTCGTCAACATTGCTTTCCCTAAGTGTTTTGATAATACCCTTATAGTTGACGTTGCTGAATGCACCACGCCTGCGTATATGTTTGGCGATTAACAATTCCTATGTTTGGGATCATTGTCTTCTTGCAAAATCCAACCGCCATTGTCGGCTCCATATAATTTGAAAGCAAATATAAGCAAACCATTTTTACACAGTTTGATCGTTAATTCTGTAAAAACGATTAACTTGCCAAATCCCGTTTCCAGAAAGCATCCGTAAACTTTTAAGGCTGTCTTCCAGTAATTACATATAACAAATGAAGATTCACCAGTGAAAATCACGTTACTCCAATCACGGTCAAAATTTTGTTTTGTCCAGTTAGTCTGGCTTCTTTACGCTTTTTGGTGAACAACGACTTCGCAAGTGTACTTCTCCTTTTGACGCCAGATTCTTGCACTCTCCGCCTTATCGTACTGGTTGATACACTAATTCCTTCGTCAGCAGTTTCTGTCTCGCATTTCGTAGACTCAGTGCCGGGTTTTCCTCAAACAAGCTCGAATGACCTTCTTTTGCCTATTGGAGGTCGCTGTTATGAGACCTCTTCCAAGCTCATCCCCTACATTACCAGACTCTCTAACAATCTTAACCCGATTCTTAAAAAGCGAAGCAGATGGTTGAGTATATCTTGCAGTCTGTGCGAAACTCATTGCTGTTTGTAGAAAGGCACTAAACATCAGGACTAAGCGTGTAGCGCTTATAAAGCGCAGGGATTTATTTGACAAAGTAATCAAATTTACGTCCTATAATGGATATATATATTTAGCGACGCGGTTTGTGAGACTCTTGAATGGATATTGTTGTTGATGATTCAAGGAGCTGTTCCACTATGATTTGCGGAAGAAGAATGTTTGAAAATATTTTTCCACGCTAACATATCAAATTTTTTCAACGGTGGTGGAAATCTTCAAAAGATATCGGTCAGCTCCTGTCTCTCGGCATGTCGGGTTTCTACCGACTAAAACCATCTCCGTTTCCATCAATCACTCTCTCCTTCAAATTTAGTAATTCTCCGTATTAAAAATTTCAGTACATAGTACTTCCCAAACGATAAGAAACGGTATAAGGGACCAAAGTACCAAATTTGTAAATTTTAGTGTCCTTTTAGTAAGAGACTATATGTTTATGAACTATTTTTTGTTCCTGATTGTAATTGTAGCTTACTTTGAATGTTAGTCCTGAAGAATATATTTTTTAGTGTCATGTTAAAGGAAGTTGGGTTCGCCATGTTTTCAGTTTTGTCCGGTAGTGTATTGTAAAAGTTTGCTGCTTTGTTGAAGGGGTCTTCTTTTAGTCGATCAACTCTGGCAAATGCGATAGCTACATACATTATTCATGTTTCTCATTCTGTAAGTGTTTTTTCTCTCAATTCTATCTAATTTCACAATGATGTACTCATTACGGTGTAAGCTTTTCTGCATGAATTTAGCTCTTTCCATGGAAATCATGCCTTGTGAATTCAATTCTTGGGTTGTTTTGTAAACTTCGCTCGTTGGAGCTGGCATAGGGAGATTGTAAATGGTTTTATGCGCCTTGGTTACTAGTCTGGAGATGGTCATGATGTTACCTTTAGAGGTTTGGCTCCTATTCAAGATGCCGTGAGAAATTTTCTAAGGGAAGTGCGCATACATAATTTGAATTTTTTTCCTTCGGTAAGAAGTGAAAGCGACGGAGAAGACCAATGAAGACAGCCTGTTTTTTCATTAGATCATTTATGTGTGGAGTCCATCTTAGTTTCTCGTCTATTAGAAGTTGTCACAGTCCCGACTTCGCGCACAAACCCGAGGACCCGAGATCGAGTGCTCCACCATTTTGGACTCTCCTCGACCCCGGATGCCTCGTGTGTACCCGCACCGCCGGGACTGGTACAACGTCGACCGCATAGTGGCGGTCCCGATTTAACATATTTCCGCGATTAGCTCACCGAGTCGTGGGTTTTTGGAATAAGAAAAAAGAACCACGAACTACATTCGCACACGCGTCACCAATACAAAAGAAAACAATCACATCACTTTTATATACTTATTCCATTATACATTATTTTTATGTTTGATCACAAAAATTGATATTTTGAATTAAATTAAAGAAAGAAATAGATACAATAGTTGCTTTGCTCTCCAAATATATGAAGAAATTCGATCATACTTGCCTCGGTGTAAAAACGTTTTGCTGGTTTTGAACGATGCTTCTAGATTCGGTAGAACACAACAGGACGAAGACCTTTTTCTTAACCACGAACATACAGTAGTGTACGCTGACATGAAGAAGCTAATATTTTTCCTTCTTTTCCTTTTTGAATTGGTCATATGGCGTTCACGTGTCCCTTCCTCCTTAATTCCGGATGATTACAGTTTTATTTCGAGTTCGCCACGAATTTCTACGATTTTTAACGGAATACATTGTGCGTTGTACGTATACTCGTAACGCTACATGCACGTTTTCCAAACCAAATATCCAAACAGCTACTTCCACGGGCACCTCGCACAACAAAAGACTTGGGGAGGTCCTGCGCGGACAAATGGCTTACTCCTTGCAATCCATTTATTTGCTCCTCGCGATGACAACTCTCTTTCGTGCTCGTCCGGTACCCAGAAACTTAGTTAACTGAAATTAATCCCTTCTTTACTTCGGATTGAACACGGTCTTGGTCCGGCCAGGTCGACCGTCTAAACGTACCTCTCCACCATTTTCGGCACGTCGAACATCGAAAAGCTACTTTTCGCGTAGCGTGGCATGATCGATCACTTGTATTCGCAACAGATTGAGCACGATCCGAGGGTTGGAGCGAGATGACGCGTTTGAATAGCTTTTTTTCGGAACTTGACGAGCTTTACACTTTCAAATAATCATTGCCGGGTAGGTATTTTCCTGATTTAGTTGTTTCGGACAGAAATGGCGCGAATATAATTTGAATTTAGTTTATGATATGTACGTAACAAAGTCCTAAATATTTTATATGTTCTACTCTCTGGAGGCTTGTGTCATTGATTTTTACGTATGTCAGTTTTGTTCTTTTTTTTGAAAATTATATATTTTGTATTTCCCGCGTTTACTGTCAATCTACTTTGTAGAAGCCAATACCTGTGCAGGTCAGTATTTCCTTTTTGTTAAATTTCGAGATAAATTTTACCTGAGTATACGAGCACAAAATCATCTGCGTACATAACCACTTTCGCAACAAGTATTGCTTTTCTATGGAGCTGATATAAAGTAGAAAAAGCGTTGGTCCTATGATCTAGTCATGCGGAACACCTATGCTGAATTCAGCAGTTTTGCTGTATTGGCACCTCCAATTAGTGTGTTTTAAAATCTATCCGTCAAGTAAATTCGTATTAATTTATTTTATTTTTTAACAATTCGATATCTACTGAGCCTGGTGTATAAAGTTTCATGTGTAACTGTGTCAAAGGCTTTCTTTAGGTCCACAAAAACTACTGCAACGTAGTGGCTCCTATCCAAGTATTAATTTACAAATCCAATTACATCAGGAATGACATCTGTTGTGCCTTTGCCCACTTGGAATCCGTACTGGTTTTTATTGAAGATTTCGTTTTGCAATAAGAATGATTTGATTTGAGAATCTACAATTTTTTCGAGGATTTTACTTAGAGAATTCAAGAGTGAAATTGGTCTGTAAGTGTCATCACTCCTTTTAAAAATCGGTATAACCGCAGAGATTTTTAAGCTATCCCGGGAATCTACCTTTCTTAAGACATTTGTTTTATTTGTTTCGTCTCTATCCCTCCACAAATTGAATTCTATATCCTGAGTTTTCAGTGAGGATGTCAAGGGAATATTCTCCAGTAGATGGTTTAACAAAAAGTTTATGTAGCTTCTGATTTTTCTTTGATGAATACCTCTTTAGCATCAAGTTCAAATGGTAAGACCAGTCAAAAAAAAGAAACTTCTCAATTCCTCGCAGCAAGCACCTAAAAGAGAACGAAACGCCATGCACATAAATCAACTAAACTTTTCTATCACGTAAAACACTTCATGGGTTCAATTATTCGTAATTTATAACGAAAATGTGAGACAGAACGCACACACTCCGATTGCGAATTCATCATAATTGTCACGTGATTCGAGACATTAATGTTGCCCTCAAGGGCCGTTAATCGGAACTTTATATCGCGAAATCTCTCCTTACAAGTTGATTATCCTCGCAAGCAACTCAAAAGGATGCTGGTTTAGTTGATGGTACTCAGTTTTATTAACACTACACTTGGCTTGACGTACATTATATATTCCGTAGGCAATTCTTTCAGTCGTGCTACGCTTCCCATGCCATTGTTTCACCCAAACAAGTGGAGGATGGTATAAACGTTCAAAGCTCTTAATTCCCAATGAAATTCATTCAAGACCATATGGAAGACTTGCTAAAGATACACCTGAAGCAAGAACAGGCATAAACAACAGCTTGAAGGTGCTACGCTTTTATTTGGAAACGTTTATGGGGGTTGAATTGCGGTTTGCGGCGGGTGCCATCGTAAATGCCTGCAGATCAGCATTTCAGCATTTTTATCACTTGGAAATTTTCTTGGAATTTGAACGTCAAGCGTAGATTTTAAAGATACGAAGGACACCGTCTTATCTGATGTCAAGCGAAATTCCGGTGTGCCTGCATTAAATGAACGACGGTTGAAAGGTTGAGACGAGTCTGTTAGCAGAGAGTGATACATTGTTTTTGATGACTTAAGAATAATCCGTGCTGATATAATAATTCGTTCGTATTCCATATCAGGATTTACCTAAGGATCACATAAATACTTTAAAGTTCATTTTCGTATTTTCTCGTCATATTCTGAACAGATTGATCGTTTCTAGTGAATTACCAGCCTGAAGCGTAGGATTTAAATTGAGCTGGATTTTAGAAAATAAAAGTCCCTTTTTCAAGGACATTTGAAGAAGTCAAACAAAAAGTTCTTAGGAAATTTCTGACGATAGATTGTTTTGATTCGCAGTTCATTAATTTCAAGGTAAACAATTATCAGATTATTTCGACATTTATCATTTAAACTGAACAGTTAAAAGCCTAACGAGAGGATTTCGACGTTGGATAATCTTTGATTGTATCAAAATAAGTTCGTTGGAAAGGTTTTCCGTGCATAATTCAATCTTTGTGATTATGGAAAATCAAATTATGTTTCATTGAAATGTAACCAATTGAAAATGAAACAATTTGAAGTTTAAATTCCCAATGGAAAATTTTAATTTCAAGATAAAGTAAAGTACTCTGAGATAAAAGACTTGCATTTAAAATATTTCACCTGAATGGCAAACATGGTAAATGTCGACAAAACGCAATTAAATAAATAATAAATGTAAGTTTACTTTTTATTAGTTGTTTCTATTTTTAAATTAAATTCACAGACATCGATGTTTCGAAACAGAACACTTGTTTCTCCATCAGTGTAATCAAAAACTATGCGTAACTCTATGCTAGATCTCCTTATATACCTGCTAATTTTACAGTTACTCAAAGCAAGAAAAACCCTACTCTAATTACCTTCTTAATTTTATCTTACAACTAATTACTGTCATGAGGGGTGAATGGTTATTCCCTAAATCGGTGTTCAATCGAGTATCCGAGGGGTTGTCTTGAGAGCGAGACTCTCGTAGGCTTCCAATTTGCATGCTGCTCTAACTTCTTCGACTAGCTCCAGGTTCTCATCACTTATACTATGTTTTTTCTAGTATATGTCTTGCCACCGATGAATTGATGCTGCCGATTTTTTTACTATTTTTGGTTGCGACGTCAGCTTCCTTCAGATGCTCCTTAAATCTTGTTATTATTAACCGCTTTGTCTGGCCTATGTAAACCTGTGAGCATTGTGGACAACAAATTTTGTATATACCGCTGACTTCTTCCTTTGATTTCTTATCTTTGGATGATCCCAGCAAGGTTTTTATTTGGTAGTTTCTACTATGTGTGACGACCTGAATTTCCTGTGATTTGAACATCTTCTTAATTTTTTTTGTTGATCTTGAGTGCAGAATAGATATTCTTCTGATCAGGTCCATTTTTTTGTTTTGTGTGAAGAAAGTTGTTAATTCTTCCTTCTTTCGTCGTTTCACTGGTCACTGGTCAACTATTTTCACTGGGTAGCCATTCATTTTTGCCGTTGCCTTAATATATTCGCGTTCTTTGCTAAACTCTTCGTGGTTCAACGGTGTTGTAATTAATTTGTGTACCATCGAGTCACAGCTCGCCATTTGGTGCTGATATGTGTGCTTCGAATCTATGGTGATCGTTCGCTGTGTATTTGTAGGTTTCCTGAAAATCCCAAATTCTAGATGCTGTTCTCTCCGTTTGATTGTTAAATCGAGGAAATTCAACTCGCCCTCTGACTCTTCTTCCATTGTGAAATTTATGTTTTTATGGATGCTGTTGATTTTCTCTAAAATTGCTGTGGCTTCTTTCTTTTTTATCACTGCCAAAACATCATCCACGTAACGCCACCATATTTGACGGGTTATCAGAAGATTACATAAGCCAGACAAAGCGGTTAATAATAACAAGATTTAAGGAGCACCTGAAGAAAGCTGAAGCCGCAACCAAAAATAGTAAAACAAGCCGCGAAGTGCGACCCTTGAGGTCCACACGGTCAACTTTACCAGTAATATCTAGATGAACATCAAAAATATTAAATACAATAATAATTTTGAAAATACTACTACTTTAAATAATAATAATGAAAGGTATTCCTAGCAGTAACAGGAATGAGTAAATATTAATCATATCATCTACGGGAGCATCCACTGATTACGTAAAGCTTTTGGTGGATGGGTGATGCTTGATTTCCACAAATACAAATTTGATTGAACTTTTGATGGTTTGCAAAATTTAAGCCGCTTTTTTTAATTAAAAGACTGCAAAAACTATTAAAAATCTGCTCAAGTTATCCAAATATTTTAAAACTTTGACTTTACAACACAGTCTTTAGAATAAAAGATATAAGGTAATATCAATCGGAAGAACCCCTTTCATATGGTAACTTTGAATGATTTTTTTATTTTTAATGGAATTTTTTTTCAGAATCATGAAAAAAGTTTTGCTGGTTTCGCGAGATATGTCTAACGCACGACAGAAATTACCTTGAAAATCATGATGCCTGTTAATGATTTTTTATTTTTTATTTAACTTTTTACGTATTCGTGAGAAAAAGTTTTGATGTTGCTTTTACAAGCACTGCTTTTAGTATATAAATTTTATAAAAATTTACTACTGTCTTCCGAAAATCAGGTTAAAAATTTATTGTTTTAAATAAAACCCTAATTTTTTGCACTTTTTTTTCTTAAATTAAAAAACGGCACCAACTATTTTTTTAAAAATTTGATAGATTCACAAAAATGTTAGTACGCATCGTTTGACACTTTAACAATGCAAATCGTGTGTTTGGTTCGCGAGATATAACGCATGACAGAAATGACCTTCAAACGGGCATAACAGCAAACCCCCGACCGAAGTGTCCCAAAAAGTTATGCTCGTAGAAAAAAGTGTCCAGGAACGTACGTACGTACATACGTACACACACACACATACATCTCCCTTTCTAAAAACACTATAGACCTCAAAACGTAAAGAAATGTTGAAAATTTCAATTTCGATTTTCGAGGCGATCACAAGAACTTCCCATATACTGGAAAGTTAATAAAATTCAAAAACAATCAAGCTGCCTATCAAGATATGAGTTCTTGCACTGGAAGTTTTGCCTTAAAATGCGTTTTTCACGCTCAAGATTCTTGAGATATGGGAACCAGTTTTTCTTATTTTTAAGAAAGCACTCAATTGATTGGGTCTACGAACCACGAAAATTTGAATTTAAGCTTTCAGTGAAATACACTATACATTGCAAATAAATCTGCCTAACAGCCCAAAATGCATGACGTCATTTTCATCATCATTTGACTGGATTAGTTGTTTCTTTCTGAGTCTACTTTACTACGACCTATTAAGTGCGAGTCCACATACTATACGCTGTTAGGCCTTCTTTATATTGTCAGTCACGCTTACGCCATTTCCCGCAAAAGGTATGAGTAATTAATTTGAAAAAAAATTGAGCTAAATGCAAGCATTTCCATTTTAATAGGCTTAAGTGTGGGTTATACATTTGTAGTTACTATGGTTTCTTTGAAGTTTACTTCTTTATCATCAAGAATCAATTTTATGTCTTATCACAATTGCAACTAAAATTGCAGAGTGTTTCATAAATTCATTATAATAAATGGCCCTGCTTAAAAACTTTGAGAAAAGTGTCAGTGTTATGCATGCAACATTTATTTCCAAGCAACAGCATAACTTGTTATACCAACAAAAGTGCACTATTTGTTTTGAATTCACCTTCTCAACATTCTTGCTCTAAATTGTTCCCATTGAAGAGGGAAGCAATAGATGCAAAGTTAATATGACAAAAGAGCACTCACCCTGTCTTATGTTACATTTTAAAGGATAATAACAGAAGCAGCTGTATTCCATTCCATTATGAACTCTCTTGTGATGTACTTTATCCTGAGCTTTGTGCACGTTCTTGACTCTTTAGTGTAGAGACTGTGTAAGTATTTATAAGTATGTCAACATTGACGCTCATAACCAGCCTTGCAATGAATAGGCAAAAATCGCAAAAGGATAACGAAAAATTCTCTGTTAGTGTGTTTGCATGTAAGAGTTGTCTTTACAATGCGCACAATGAGGCATCATGTCCTGAATATGTAAGGACTTTGTTTCGAATGAATATCTGCCATCTTGTCTGAGCAATCATCATTACAAATTAATGAAGTTTTTAATTCAGTCTCCGCAAGTATGTCAATACCAGCTGAGGGTAGGACGGTTGCACTATGAAGTAATGTCTATGTAACTCTAAAACAGGATTTTACAATGTTTTCTTAAAGTTTAAGCATTCCCACGCAAAATCCAAATTGAATTAATCCGTCAACCTAAGACGTTCAATTCTTGGTTGCATAGGTTGCATGACCTTTATTTGAATGTTTAATGACTCCAATAATAATTACCCTCGAACGTGAACTGTGCGTGTTTAACTTGAATAAACTACCATTCAGGAAGTGACTTTCTGACGTTCCGCTGAGCTTGTCAGATTGTTTGAAACAAGTCTCCTTTACGGGGGAGGGAACATTTAAGATTAAACTGCTGACAAGTTTATTTTTAAAATTCATCTAGAACGAGTGAACACGCGAACGGGTCAATTTCATTTAAAATAACGACCGCTTTATTTAAATAAAGAAAATGAAAATGTGACATTTCGTGGAGACTGTTGAAATTCCTGGCTATTTTCATATGAATTTTTTTAAAATAGTTCGTAATGTTTCATATGCAGCAAAAGGATTTTTTCTGATACTTTTGAATAAAATTTTATCGTGAGTTTCAGAATTTTGCATGCTTTATGGAATTTCATAGTGAAGCAAACTATACCCTTTCGAATCTTGATAAATTTAGTAGAGATTGATTTTAAGTAAACTGTTTGTCTTGAAACATTGTTCCTTTCATATGGTCATGGGAAATTTAAGCTTTCGAAAATTTGAAATTTCAACTCATGGTTGCTTCTAGAAAAACTAACTTGCAACATTTAATGTGTAAGTACTGTTAAGATTCGAAAACTTCAAGAAAATAAATCAAACTATCTTTCATTTTTTATTCAAAACCAAATTATAAATAAAAATACGGGAAATTTTATAAAGATATCACAGCCGTTTTATCAGAAAACAGGCCTAAAATGTATAGTTTTTGATTTTCATGATAAATCAACCTAAATTCCCTTAAACAAGACTTCTTATGAGTCTTAATTGACTTCGTATCTACCGTCTATATGATTTGCTGCCGTGCTTGGAACAGCAAACTTTTTTAACAGATTTCATGCCTTTCTCCCACCGACATCATTTTTCGGTACCTTTAGTACCTGACCAACTAGTAATCCGTACTTTCACAATAGCGATCGATATTAAAGACAATCTATTTAAAAATTTATTGTCAATAAATCCACAAAGCCACCACAAATCACATTAAAAACAGAGCAGTTCATCTTTTGCTCATTATCACATCGTTGACATTGTAAATGATCAGAACAATAAGGTAAGATTTTAACTTTTATGCAAAAATTCATTTTGTTTAGTATAGGATTTTTTTCAAAAGTATAGAAATATTTGACATTGTAGGTGTTAAATTCCACTGTTGTTTTGACGTTATATCAAATTAATTTTGTTAAGTGATGTAATACTTAACCTTACAACTGAACAACGTCTCAAAATAATGGACATTTGTTTCCGAAATTTACATTCTGTGCCTCAAACTTAAAGATCACTTCCTCCAATTTATGGTGCCCATAATCGTCCATCTGTGTAACTCATACATAAAATGATTCAATGATTCATGTCCAAGTATACTCTATTGGGCAACGTTCATCCAACACGAGCTCGTATAGTGCCTACCAATCCAGTTATCGCTACTGTAGAGGGTAGTGTGACTGTGCATCGAAATTTATCGATTCGACGCCGTTCTTGACAACATGGTCTCGGTTCATTCACTACATGGAAAGTTTTGAGGAAAGATCTTGGATTTTAGCTTTATAAGATGCAACGAGTGCAGCAATTGAAGCCATTGGACTATCTTGTGCGTCGTATGTGCGATGAATGGGATGAGTTGGAAGTTTAACCGCATTTTTACCGTCAAACCATTTTCACCGATGATGTTCATTTTTGGTTGGGTTTTCAAATGTTTTAGGTGTGAGGATCGTCCTCAAGAGATTTTCGAAGCCCCATAATATCTCATAAAAGTAATCTCATGGTTTGCATGTTGGCGGCATAATTGTTTTTTTCTTCTTCAAATCTGAAGACGAAACCAACGTTACCGTTAATGGCTATCATTACCGATTCTTATTTTTTTGAATTTTTAACATCAACACGAATCGTCTAAAAAACATGCCATACTGGTGAACGAATCAAATCAAGAAATGAACCAGTGAACTGACCGCCCAAATCATAATGTGATGTGACTCGATTAGACTACCTTTTGTAGAAATAAGTTAAATCACTTGTCTACGCTAATAGACAAGCGACTATCGATGACTTAAAAGCCAACATACGACGCGTTTCCGGCGAAAAAAGTCAGCTTTGCTGGAAAAAGTTGTGAAAAATTGAACAGACAGGATGACTTTCCTAAGAAGCAGTCACGGAGGTCAATTGTCAGAAATAATTTCTAACACTAAATGGTATAAAATTTGCAAGCTAATACAGCCCGTAAATTGTCAATTTCTGTAATTTATTTGCTTTATTTGTTTAACACTAGAAAGACCAAGACCGTCAATTTGACCGCACGGCGATTTCATTCTTAAATATTTGACAAACTATGTTTTTTTTTGATATTTTATGAGTTTTCCTAGTTTGTTATTGTAAGACTAAATCTTTATAAAAAATATTAAACTATATGTTTTATATGAGATTCCTTTCCAAATACCTACTAAGACCGCACACCGTCAATGTGACGGCATACAAAGGCAGCGATAAGAATTGTAAACAACGATTTCTTCAAACTAATGAAAGTACTTTTGTTTTTATTTATATTGAATTTTGAGTAAGTTGTTACTGTTTATCTTGTTTCATTTCACATTGGTGTCGTTTAGTAAGCAGTCGTAATTTGTTATAAAAAAATGATTAGGGATCTCAGTAGATCTCAAATAGAACAAGAATTGTTGCGATATCGGGATATACAACTAGATGTGTCAGGTGATAAATGTGGTGACCATTGATCAGACAGTGATGCAGTATTTCAGCCGGAACAGGTCACTTCTTCTTCAGAACACTCCGAAGTAGATTCTTCTGCTACAAATAATAACATTATTGTAAATTCGCGCAGAGGACGCGGGGTATCTCGTAGATCCATTAGAAGAGGGCGAGCAGCACGCGGTGTACGTTCAGCTAGGACATCAGTACCGGAAGTCGCGATGTTACAAGTAGCAAGTGACGGCACAGAATGGTCTTGTATTTCTACAGACACTAGTGGAGTAGTACGTCGAACCCAGCGAAATATAGTTAGAGAAATCTCAGGGCCTACTCCATACGCCAAACGATGCATCGAAAATAACAAGCCAATTTTTGCGTGGAGACTATTTATTCATGAGTACATTCTACGACGTATAAAGGAATGTACTGAAAAGGAATCACATGACAAGAGTCTAAATGACACTTGGAACTTATCCCTAGACGAACTAGATGCATATATTGCTATGATTTACGCTCGTGGAGCCTATAACATGAGCCACCTAGATTTAGACATTTTGAGGTCGCAAGATTGGGGACCACCTGTTTTCAAAAAAACTATGAGCGAAAATAGATTCAAGGAGATCTTGAAATACTTACGTTTCGATTTGAGAAGCACGCGTTCTGCTCGCTTAGCTAATGACAAATTTGCGATGATTTCGGATATATGGAACAAATTTATAGATAATTGTCAAATGTGTTACATTCCTGGAGACAAGTTGACAGTTGATGAGCAGTTATTTCCATCAAAAACTTGCTGTCCGTTTTTACAATATATTGCAAACAAACCCGATAAATTCGGCATAAAGTTTTGGCTACTAGTGAATGTCGAGAGTAAGTACCTATGTGGAGGATTTCCGTATCTAGGAAAAGACGAGAACCGTTCAAATGATATTTCATTACCCGAATATGTGGTTTTGTTGGGATGAAATTTGGTGTAGACATCATCGATCAAATGGCACGAAAGTACACTGTAAGGGCTGGAAGTCGGAGATGGCCTGTTCACGTTTTTTTACAATATACTTGATTTAGCAGCTTTAAACTCGTGGATTCTATACCAAAAAGTCACAGGCATAAAAATGTCTCGGCATGATTTTATCCTTCAACAAGTGAACGATTTACGTGCAGAGTATGTGAAAAAAATTTACTTCAACTGCGACTCAAAGACAAGAAACTAATTCTGAAACAAGTGAACGATGTACTACAAACAATAAGAGGCGGCAATGTCAAGTCAATAGTAATTGTAAAAAAAAACGTGTGAAAACTGAACAATCTGTAAAAAAGCGTGGGAAATGCATAAAAAATTCAAAAAAAAACTATAACTTGTTACAAATGTTACTCAGTTTAATTGCTAAAATTGTTTATTACTAATAAATAAATTAATTGACGTTATTTTTTTGTAATTTAATGTAATATACGTAATAATTTCATAAATATTCTTAATGAATCTCTAGTACCGTCAAATTGACCGCTGCGGTCTTTGAAGGTATAATATGAAGCCCGGCCCTTCTAGTGTTAACAGGTTCTTTGTCTTTCTCTGATAGTGAAACTGTTTCAGCTGTAGAAAGTAGTGAATCAGGAGATGTGGAAGGGATTATTGAGCTAGAAGATGAGAATGAACTGGATAATTGAATATTTATATCAACGATTCAAACGAGCGAAATTGACCAGCATTGGAAGATAAAACTAATAGGTGGGAATATTTATCAGATTATTGGAGTTCTTTTCTAGAAGTTAATTTAAAAAAATGGAGATATCAACAACCTCATCCCCTTAAGGGGTTATACCTATGTGAATTTATTTTCTTTTTCAATTTTTTTTATTGGCTAAAAGTTTGCTAACACATCCCTAGAATTGAAATCAAAAAGGTCCAAATACTAATATACTTCAGAAAATTTTTGAGAATCAATTTTCTGACGCAACTCCAATGCTCGAAACACGTAAAATTTGCTCGCTTTATACTATATAGTAATTAATATACACTGTATAGGGCACGTTCCTTCGTAAACGACACAAGGAGAGCTTTTGTTTACTCGATTGACTACACGATGCATTTGAGGTTGAAGTACTATGTTTTGATTGATATTTTTACTGTTGTTTTGTATAAAAAAGTGTTAGAAATGAGTAGTAAACTGAACAGTGGCCGTAAAGGCAGTAAATCAAGCAGTTCATCGCAAGCGTAGCAAGATCAGCAAGAGGCGTCCGCCTAATCGCCATTCGTTTGAGACTCATTAGGATTGACTGCAGGACCTAATTTTTACAATTTCTGCTTAGAAACAGACGCCGAGCGAATAAAGGCTGCTGAGCGCTCAATTTCCGACGTTGTAAAAGAGGCGAGACGCGGCCTTTTAGCATCAAGAAAGGACGAGGAGGAGAAATCGACGGTCTTGGAAGGCCAACTGTATGGTGCTGGGATAGCAGAGTAAAGGTTAAAAAAATTATATATAGTAAAATTTTGAAAATTCACAACTTTATAAGGTTTTGCAACTTCAAAGGCGTTTATCTCGAAAGTGTATTTTTGAAATTTGCCGGAAACGAAACTCCTTCAGTTTTCATTCGATTGACTTGCCGTTATAACTGTAGCTTTTTGATATGATTATCTAGTGAAGTACACACGACTTTAGCGATTCGTTTTGTTTAAAAAAAGTTATAAACAATTGAAGTCATTTTTTTGGGTCGAAAATGCAATTTTTTTGTTAAATGGTCGCCATTTTGCGAAAAATCGATATTAAACTATTATCGTGGGTATTTCACTAGCAAAACTCATGAAGTTTATGAAGAAAAAAATTTGTTGTTCCAGATGCAGATGGGGCTGAGAAACTTGTCCGGCCGCGGAACGTCTTTTGTAAATACTAGTGACTTTGACGTGCACTGCAGCCGCCATTTTGTATTAAATTTAAAATGAAAAAAATTTTTTGCACTTCCGAAAAGTTGCCCTTTATATTGATTTATTATTTATAAAAGTTTTTTTTCAAAATCTTTGAAAAAAAAAGCTTGAAAAAAGGCTTGTTTTTTTAGCCTTCACATAGGTATAACCCCTTAAGGAAAAAGAATCTATCTTGCTGTTTTCCCCCGAGTTCCTACAAAAAATTGTAATCGAAACTAACAGGTATGCTTCCACAGAGATAGTTGGCAAAACACTTAAAAAAACTTCAATTTGAAATTCTTGGATGGACGTAAGCTGTGAAACAGAGAAGCGTTTTTAGGCCTTGTTATCAATATAATGAATATTGAGCGTTAGTCATTCTTATGAACATGAAGTGTCATCCATCTCCAGAAATCAAGACGCATTGGTCTGGAAATTTTATAAATATATTTCCTTTTCTTTCTGAAGTTTTCTCCAGAAAAATATTTTTACAAACGTTTTAAATGCTTATTGCAACTCTGCATAATGAGTCTCAAAAAGACACTCATTCAAGAAACTCTAAAATTTGACACCTTGTATTGTATTTGACCTACAAAAGAGTTATACACTTCAAGACAATTCTTATCCAAAGATGAATCTTCAGTTTTATTTAAAGTTTGGGTCTCTTTCAAGCAAAGAGTAACTCATAAAATGAGACTGGACATATTATACACATAATGGCACATTGAATTAGATAGTTTACAGTCTCGTTCCGTATTTTAGATCTACAAAATCTTTTGTTCGGTCTGATTTTTTTTCACCAGCAGATTTGAACTAACTCTAGCTTAGTCTAACTTGCAAAGTACTGGAACGTATACTTTTTTAACAGATCGGTACTACGCGAATTTAAAAGTCAATAAATGCGAAGTTTAAAGTATTACTTGATTGGGCCTTTTCACTTAAACAGAAGAAGGCTCCCAAAAAATTCAAGAAGAATCAAATTCAAAAAAAGCTAAAGTGAGTAAGAGGAGATATTTGAACTTTCAATGAGAATAATATCGGTTTCCTTCCAAAAAAAAGGTAAAAGAGAAGTGGTGACGCTCAATGCATTGCAAGGAAATAACGACAAGAAGAAAAGGTGCTAGTGACGATACACAAGCCTCTGTCGATCTGTACATATCCCCCACATATTACCAACAATCTTAGTAGAAAGGTAGGTAGAGCTCCTTTGACCTTATTAATGACCTGCTTATGATGCAGGCTTCAAGTAAGTTTTTGGTCGAACATGACATCAAGATGTTTGATGCAATTAGTGAAGACTAGCTTCACTTTCTCTCCCAGAGTAGGAACTTCCATTGAGAGCTTCTGTTTAGTTTAAAGCGGTAGAGTGGAGGTATTTTCGGGGTTGATATTTAATTCTTCGAATAAAGATTATCTGTAGACCATGGTGAAATATGCTCATTAACGAAGGCGTCTTACTTATCCCGCTTCAAGGTTACAAGGTCGTATGCATATCGACAGACATCAAACCCATTCTAAAATAGCTTGGTCAGTAGTATACCAATCTATAAGGAACACAACAGTAGATCAAATGTGGCGGTTACTGTTTCTGTTCATAAAATTTGAGCAATAATTCGATTTTCCAGCCATGTTATAATTCAAGATGTCATTGTTTGCTCGACCCCCTTTCTCACGAGTGCTCAATTGATGGACTATTTTTGTGAATTAGAAAGTGCCCTATCTTCGTTGATGAATGGTCATATCGCTATTTATTTGTACTTTACTGTCCTGCCCAGTTTAGTAGTTAAACTGTATAAAGCAGAGATTGTAGACTCACCAGTATAGTAGGCAAAGTGACTTTAATCTAGAGGGATAAACGTTACTCACTCCAAAAATTGTCTAACGTCGGTTTTAAAAGAAATGATGAAAGGCTAATAGGATAGGATTGAATCTTGGGAATAAAACTAGCCTGTGCACCCATCCATTGCTGGGTAAGATATTCTCAGGTAAAATTCACACACATGATGGATCCAAGATCATTTATAAGGATCGATAATTCATTTTGCAAAAGCACAGGGTACATTCCATTTCCACCTGGAGATTTGTAGAGTGTAACAGAACAGGTAGTCCTGGTCAGCCTTCCTTGTGTGAAGCTTTGGAAGCGAGCTTGTAGGCATCTTGCCATAGTCCTGCAGTGACCAACGTTGAACCGTGGATATCAAGGATTTTATGTTCTTAAAAGTGAATGTCAAGTATCACTTCTAACGACTCATTTGTTTAGTGAGATTAGGTGCTGTTGTTCTTCAATATAGTTATTTGGAATTTTTGGCAGTATTTTGTGCAGACGCGCAGCAGTCTGTGGATGGTAAATATCCTTACCGAATAAAAGCTACCAAACCTTGCTTTCCTTTTGCAATTCACGACAAAAGTAAAAGACGATCTGTACAGAGTTTTCTTGCTTTCTGTCGTAGCTTCCTTGGATCTTTATTCCACCATGGTGCACTTCTAGTGAATTTAAAATCTTGTGAAAGGGGATTGTCATCGTCCATAGTTCAAATTCTGCTTTGCAAGCTGCACGAGGCCATACTTTCTGGACTGCCTAGGTTAATTAGCCTCGTTGGGTCTTCGATTTCTACAAGTTTGGAATAATGGTCCAATGTCAAACGCCTGGAACTCTATTCGGGCTTCAGATCAGATATTTTGGACTAGACTGTATATATTCAAATTGGATGCAATGAGTTAACAAGGAAATTATTAATGGGTTTTCGCTACCCTTATCAATAAATGCATTGACCGATTTTCGTTTCATCCGGGCTTCTTTCATAGCCTGTTGTTGAATCAATTTGATCTATTTTGTTACCCAGCAAAACATTGTCCGCATTTGTGAGGCAATTGCATTATTCATGTACTCACCTTAGACATTTTTGTATCTTGTATCTTGCAGTTTTGAAAATTCGTGTATAGATATCCTGATTTCAATCAATTGAAGCAAATATCTTCTTCTTAGTTCGCATTACTGTTTGGGTTTAATGAGCGGTGCTGTTTCTTTAATTGGACATACAGATAGACGCAGTGGATTTTGCATTGTCTTGATTTCAGTTGACTTTCAGCTGTTTCAAAAATCAGTTCTATTGGTGTTATTCAAGTTTATGATGATTATTTTTTATCTATGTAAGGCTAGTTTATACTGATTCATTTTTCTTAGCAGTAAAATTTTATTCAGTCTTAACTTAAATAGTAGGCCTTCAAATAAAATCGTATTAAAGACTCCAAAGGAAATATTTTATTGAAAATATATAAGTTTTGACGCTCGGGTTTATGAGAATATAATTTTTTTTCAATTTTCTTACCTGAAATTGTTCTTTGCCTTGAAACAATCACTCTCTTGCGATAGTTAAAATTCTTGATCGCACTCTTACACCTCGGCAAATTTCACTCCAATTTAAGTGTTCCTCGTAAACTCGAACAATTGACATAAACATAATCGTTAAAAAAGATCCAATGCTTCTTCCCTCATGAATGCAAAGAAATTAACATCCAAGAAATTTTCAAAATAAGATAGCTGTTCGTTGAAGTATCATCCTGATATTCAGCTTCGCCGTTCTATGTTGGCTCCATGTTTATGCCTGGACACGTATATGCGCTAGCTTCCCCGGGGTGGTGCATTCATTAGGGATAACCGTCATCATCGCTATCAACCCAGTAATCAAGTTATACCTGAAGTTAAAGATGTGTTCGGTCTTTTCGTTCAGCGGATTTTTTTCCGTCTCACCTCTAGATGAAACATCAGCGTGTACATTTCCGTAGAATCTAAGTTGCTGTGTACCTTTGCTATCGTAAAAGTTACAACGTAGAAAATACATTTGGATCCTTTGAGCAGCAGAAAACATGGAAAATGTAATAAAATGGAAATTCGGTGTAAAAAGCTACCGAAAATTTAACGTATCGTCGGCGTTGTGCTTGTCGTTGTCCTCGTAACCATAATGGTTTCACGGTACAGTCTGTTAAAACAACAAAACAGATGCTTTCATTTGTATCTTTTTTGAGTATTTTGCAGAGAAGCGAATTTTTTTAGATGCTACGCTAACCATAAACTAAATATCTAAGAAAAAAACTTAATTAAAGTGAGCCAGGTATCTTGCGTTTCTTTGGAACTATTTTAAAATATTTCAAATAAAACTTTAAGTGATTGCCCATCGTAATATTTTCATAAATCAATCGAGTGTTGCATGAAAACTGATTATTCTTGCTAACCATACTGTATATTCAAGATGTTGTTTGTGATGGCAATGATGAGACTATAAAGAGAACGAGAGCGATAGCCAAGGGCAAAGATTTTCCAAAACGAAAATGAAACCGAGGCCGTGGGCCAAGGATGTAGGTGGGAAATGATCATCGCCTTTCTTGGTTGAATTTTCTACCAAGAAAGAAACAAATTTCTTTTCATTTTAAAAGCAATCTCATTCAAATTAATTTTTTGTCATTATTTTTATTCACACCATTTTCGTTTTTCAAGTTTCAAGCAGAAAAATAACAAGTAAAACAAGATACAAATTTTACTGGGTGCATTTTATATTCTCCTTTAATATTTATTTAAAGCCAAGCAATGTTATTTTGCAATAGAATAAGGTTATGATATAGAGCAAACAGCAAAGTAGGATAACAGGAAGCAGAGAATTTCTGTTGAAAGGATTGATTTCATAAAATATATTTTATGTTTGTGACTTAATAGAGCTGGCGATTTGCTTCGGTAACTTCTGTTTGTGTTTAAGATATTTACTAGGTTTCAAAATTTAAATTTAAATCAAAGTTTGCGTTGCCATTACTGATATAGGAGTAAGTTTGAGACGATTTTTGATCGTGTTTCAATTTGAATTAAAACTACAACCATCATTATCTTGGGAAACGATTTCCAAAAGATTATTATAGGGGAAAATTACTTTTTAATAATGAATCTCTCAGGCTTGCATTATATTCCAGCTTAAAGTTGGACAATATTTGCAACTATTTTTTCAAACATTTCTAGAACTTATTTACACGTCCCAAGACATCGCGAAACCATCGGTAAGATTCGCAGATATGAATTGTTTCGGCCTCTTGTAGACTACTAGTGTGTGTGTGTGAAGAGCGGGGGTGGGCGTGTGGTTCGTGGCAACTAAGCTTTATTTGGGAGCAATGAATTCTTAATTCGTTGAAATTGTCTTTGTTTTCAATCACCTTTTAAAGCTTGAATCAACCGAGTAAATTCAAAAACCTAATACTCTTTGAGTTTGGAATGTATCCATGTTAATTTATATGGTTGCTTTTTGCCTTTTCTGTGCGCCAACTTTTGCATTTCAATGCCAATATTAGTAAGCTTTGATTGACTTAACAACAATGTCTTCAGGTAAGGGGTAATCAATATATTACTTTATACTCCAAGGGAAGGGGAGGAGGGAAAAGAGGTATGTTTGAAAATGTGGTGGCAGTTGAAATACTCTAAAAAGAGCGTTACATGGTATATGGATGGCCCTTATATCATTCGTTTGTACACTTTTTACATTGGAATTTAAAGATTTTTTTATTTTTTATTAAATTTTTTTGTGATCATAATAAAAGTTTTGTTGATTTTTTTTTTTCAAAAACTATTAAGAGCCGATAATTTTTATAAACATTGATTAATGTCTTACGCAAAAAGCTTGAAAATTTATTTTTTAAGAAAAAAATCCTAATGTTATGCACTTTTTTTATTAAATTGATAAAACGGTTCCAATAATTTTCTTTACAAATTTGAAAACATTACACAAATAATACTATGCGTCGATTGAAATTAATTATGCAAATATTGTATTTTGTTCACCAGGTATAGTGCATGACAAAAGTGAACTTGAAGAGCATGGTGACTTTTAACGATTTTTTATTTGGTTTTCTTTTGAAACCACGCGAGAATGTTTCGCTAATTTTTTTTTACAAAAATCGCTTTTATGAACATTGACTTTTGTGTTGTGTACATCAGGTAAAAAAAAAATTCTCGAAAAAACCTTAATCTTTTTTATTAAATCAAAAATCGGATCCACCATTTTTTTCACAATTTGATAGAATCATACAAATAATAATACGCAGCTTAATAATTCAAATGCTACGTTTGGTTCGCGAGGTATAGAGCATGACAGAAAGAAGCCTGGAGTGGTGAAAACCAGAAAAACAAGCCGTTAGGTGCGACCCTTGAGGTGCACACGGTCAACTTTCCAGTAATGTTTACATATATATTAAAAATACTAAACAAAATAATTATGAAAATTATATTATTTGAAAAAATAATAATTAGAGGTACTCACAAAAGTGATTGGAATGAGTTAATATTAATCGCATCATCTACGGAAGCGACTATTGATTACGTAGGTAAGGGGAATGATAGAATATTCGCGCTAATAATCGACAGGGGGGCAGATTATAAAGCCTTTCCTACGTTATTTGCTATTTTCATATTGATGCTAGCATTAGAAAATATCGCTAGCAAAAATGAATGCAGTTTTTGTTATTACGCCTACTGAAGAGATTTTGTTGCGTGGTGGCCATTTTGGATAGTTTTGTTCAAAATTGCGGTGACTTCGGCATAATCATTTAATTTGTATTTTCCCACGATTTTACATAAATCAGAATAATACTTATTTCTTATTTTCAGTTGGTCTTAAAAAATATAAAAATTATGCAGTCAATAATCGGTTTAATTGCATGTAAAAAGTAAAATGTATTATAAATGATGATGGAGGAAGTAATTGAAATCTTACGAACACTAAAGAACAAAACTACTAAAAAATACAATCTTTTATTTGGTGAAAGCTTTTTAAAGCATATGATCTTGCAAAGTTTTGACTACAAAACATTTTACCATTCAAATCGTTCATTACCACAAATGGAAATCTGATTTTTTTTTTGGTTTTCAAAATGTAAGCAGTTTTATTATTAAAATTAAAACCCCATAAAAACTATTAAAAATCTACTCAAATTATGCACATATTAAAAAACTTTGATTGATTCAACAACAATGTTTTAAGAATAAGAGTGATCATTCGTATGAACACTTTTTAAATGGTGATTTTGAATGATTTTTTTTATTTTTAATTCATTTTTTTTGCAATCATGCAAAAAAAATTGCTGGTTTCTCTTCAAAAACTGATAAGAATTTATCAATTTTATAAACATGTATTACGGTGTTGTGCAAATCAGGTTGGCAATTATTTTTTATGAAAAAACTCAATTTTTTCAATTTTTTATATTAAACAATTTTTTAGAATCAAAAAAGCATCACAGAAATACTAAGACGCAACAGTTGACACCTTAACAATGCAAATGTAATATTTGGTACACGAAAAATAGGGCATAACTTAAATGACCTTGAAGGTCATGATAACTTTTGATGATTTTTTTTTGTTTTTTTTTTGGTTTTCATGAAAAAAAGTTTTGTTGGTTTTTTCTCGAGAACTGTTTGGAGTATATAAATTTTATAAATATTGATTACTTTATTATACAAATCAGGTTAAAAATTTATTGTTTATGAAAAAATCTTAGCCCTTTATAATTCTACTGTACTATTTTATCAAATAGTTTGTTTTATGGTAGGTTTTAATAAATAAAAATACACGCATCTTTTAGTTTTGAATTTTTCACTTAGAAATGAGAAAAATGTACAAAAAGGATGTGGCAGATATGTCACACTGCCTTAAATTATTTCTCTAAGATGTATGGAACGCTTTAAAACAATTGTTAAGTTTATTGTAGCATAATGCAACGCCACACTTTTCACAAATTTTGAGTCATTTTTTTCGTATTTTATCAACTTTACCCACGAACAAATGCCACAAAGTGCAACAAAGTGAATTTTGCACGAATTTTGATACACGTAACGCCATACAGTTCACAAGAACTGCATGAATACCCCATAGAGTGGTGGGTTACCGCCGTGTTACAGTGACTTAAAATGGAATAAAATGTAAGTTTTGGAATTTGTAAGGAATTATTTGGTATGTTACAGTAATGTCACACCGTGGTCTAAAGGGTTACTTTTAGACACTTTTTTATTAAGTTGAAAAACTGCTCCAACTTTTTTCTCTCAATTTGAAAGAATCACGACAATATTATCTTAATGATAATAATGTTTGGTTCGTGAGAATATTTTTTATATCTGTTATGTTGTACAATTTAGATAAATTTCCTTTTATAATATTTGTTATCTTCAATATAATATTTGACAATTTATGTACAATAATAACCAAACATAAGTGACTATGAGCGCAAATCAAGTATTTTTTACTTTTTAGTCAACAATTAAAACGTTTCATCAAACTTCTCAGGTATAAACAACAAGTTGTTTATTCACCGCAATAATACCAAGTCATGCTAACAATCACTAACAATTCCCAGTTGCCCGATTGCAATTCTGCAATAATCCCACATTGTCAGCAGATCTATCTGCCAGTATTAAACACCCTTTGCATTGAGTCACTGCACCTATTAATTTCTGGAACACATAATCATCACGAGGAGGCAAAACCTACAAAATTATCAAATCATTACACGAGTAAAAACCAGCATCCCTCATTTCAGTTGACGTCCTGTTCAATGGAAAGTATCAATTTTCGCATCGTCAGCGTCATAATACGTACGTAGATAGACGGGGGTTGTTCGCAATTGACATCGTTCATAATCAACTTCGATTGTTGTTGGTCAACGATTTCAATCCGAATTTGATTTGATGTCCTGTTGTCTTGCTGCCTGGTCAATCAGATTCGGGTTCGATTGCCTGCCGGGCGGTAAAACGCGGGCAGTTGCAATTTTGGGCTTTTCATCAAACTAGATGGCACTCGACAAAAGTTTAGCTGCTCAGCCTCCGATTGAGGGAGACAGAGTTGATGCATTCACATTTGCTGCTATTCGTAGTCTAGCATACTAGACTTGTTCAATCCAGGACTACACCACCGAACGACATGCCCTTGCCCAATAGCGTCAGAGTGCATTGGTGCCCTTGTGTTTTGATTAAACAACGTTTTGTTAGGTTTGTGTGTAGTTCACGTTTTTTATTTGAGTTTTTATTTGATTCAACCAACAACCATCATCGCCATACACAAGAAATCCAAGTTTTAGGATAAAAATCCAAATCGATTTCATGTTAAAAATACTGGTGCAGGAAAATGGCTTCCAAATAGAATTGAACTGAAAGCTGGTCGAGAGGATGGCGAAGGACCAGAATTCGATTCGTAAAGGCAGTGCATCGTAGATCACTAGGGTACTTGGTAGGTCCTTGCAAACAATACGAAACTCTAATCGAAATCGCTTCTGAGTAAATCTCGAGTCTCTCGAGTTTTCCACTGAATGGCGACCATTACGGCAGCTTGCTCAAAGTTTGTTTGGATAACGTACAATATATCCGAGCTTGGAATCGATATATTTTTATTGCCGTGTTTATTGTTGTTTCCTAGCAATTCAACAATTTTTATCGATTTTCATGGCTGAGTTGCATTTAGTTTTGCTGCTTGATCGGAAGTCGTCTGGAAAAATTGCGCTTTTTATCATTTGAAGCAAATATGTGGCTATGCTTACGATTGATTAATTTTTATTACGAAATTCCAAAAGAAATAGCTGTTGAAGTCAGATATTTTTTCACATATATCGAGTTTTTCACATGCAAAGAGTTTTGTTCCAGAAAAACCATCAAGCATGCTTAAAGCGTTATGGTTATTTATGTATTGGTGTATTAAATACAGAATTAGAAACCAAATAAAAAGTGTTCTAGGTGCGATCCTTCAGGTCTACACCGCTTACTTCCTAGTTAGGTGAATAAAGAAACAATGATTTGCTTTTATTATCATTGTTAAATATTTTTATTATTAGTAATTATTATTTTTATTATTATTCTAAAGAAACAAGCCGCGAAGTGCGACCCTTGAGGTCCACTCGGTCAACTTCCCAGTAATATCTACATAAACATCAACAACATTAAACACAATAATAATTTTGAAAATAGTACTACTTTAAATAATAATAATAATGAAAGGTATTCATAGCAGTAACAGGAATGAGTTAATATTAATCATATCATCTACGGGAGCATCCCTTGATTACGTAAGGCTTTTGGTGGATGGGTGATGATGATTGATCACCACAAATGCAAATTTGATTGAAACTTTAATGGGTTTTAAAATTTCAGCCGCTTTTTTAAATTAAAAGACTGCAAAAACTATTAAAAATCTGCTCAAATTATCCAAACATTTTAAAACTTTGATTGATTTTACAACAAAGTCTTTAGAATAAAAGATATAAAGTAATAATATTCGGAAGAACCCTTTTCATATGGTAACTTCCAATGATTTTTTATTTTTAATTGAATTTTTTTCAGAATCATGAAAAAAGTTTTGCTGGTTTCTCTTCAAAAACTGATAGCAATGTATAAATTTTATAAAAATTTATTACTGTGTTGTGCAAATCAGGTTAAAAAATATTTTTTATGAAAAAAACCCTTAGTTTTCGCATTTTCTTCTATTAAATTAAAAAAAAAACGCTGAAACGGACTTTTATAATGTTAAAATAATCAAAAAGATGTTAAAACACGTCGATTGTGTCTTAATGATGCAAATATTATATCTGGTTCGTGAGATATAGTGAATGGAAGAAATGACATTGCAGATCATGATGACTGTTAATAATTTTTAACTTGCCAGTATATGGGAAGTTCTTGTAATCGCCTCGAAAATCGAAATTCAAATTTTCAAAATTTCTTTACGTTTTGAGGTCTATAGAGTATATATAAAGTGTTTTTAGAAAGGGAGATGTGTGTGTGTGTACGTACGTACGTACACACACACATACACATACATACTTCTTTCTAAAAACACTACATATACTCTATAGACCTATAGACCTCAATTTCGATTTTCGAGGCGATTACAAGAACTTCCCATATACTGGGAGGTAAAAAATCATTCAAAGTTACCATGTAAAGAGGGTTCATACGAATGATATTATTTTATATCTTTTCTAAGTAAATTGTTGTAAATTCAATCAAAATTTTAAAATATTTGCATAATTTGAGCAAATTTTGAATACTTTTTACAGTCTTTCAATTAAAAAAAAATTCCCTAAATTTTGAAAACCATCGAAATTTCAATCAAATTTGCATTTGTGGTAATCAACGCTTTGAATGGTAAAATGTTTTGTCGTCAATACTTTGTAAGATCATATGGTTTAAAAATCTTTCATCAAATTCCAAATTCTAGTTTTTAGTAGATTCATTCTTTAGTAATCGTAAGATTTCAATTACTTCCTCCATCATCATTTGTAAAACATTTTACTTTTTACAAATTGAATCTATTTTTGACTGCATATTCAAAATTTATCAATAGAATGTATAAAGTAATTATTAATCTCATTGATGTTAAATCGTGCAAAAATTTAAATTCGGCGATTATGCTGAAGTCATGGCAATTTTGTACGCAACTATTCAAAATGATCATCACGCGACAAAATCTCTTCAGTGGGCGTAATAACAAAAACTGCATTCATATTTGCTAGTGCTCTTTTGTGCTTCAAGCATCGATGTGAAAATAACAAATGATGTACAAAAGGTCCCGTCTGATACTACCTGCATCCACCAAAAACCTTACGTAATCAAGGGACACTCCCGTAAATGATATGATTAGTATTAACTCATTACTGTTACTGCTATGAATACCTTTCATTATTATTATTTAAAGTAGTAGTATTTTCAGAATTATAATTGTGTGTAATATTTTTAATGTTTATCTGGATATTACTGGGAAGTTGACCGTGTGGACCTCAAGGGTCGCATCTCGCGGCTTGATTTCATTTGAATTCAATTGGTTAACAAGCTTGTGAGGAACAAAATCAATCATGCTCTTGAAGAACGATTCAAGCCTTTATCTTTTTCATTTTAACTTATGATGCAAAGAAATCATTTAACCTCACCTGTTGATAATTTGCAATTGTTGAAGACAGAAGAGAATTTTCTATTTCGTATAAAATTAATCAATGATAATTAAAATTAAAATGGATAACTTCATATGAAAGGCGATTGTAGCAAGAATCTTCCGGGATGACATAATTTGCAGGATTTTTATGTGATAGCTACTTCATTTGCAGTTAATTAACAAAATCGCGAATATTAACATAAACTATAAATAGAATTCCGTATGGGAATAAAATAATGAATACATTTTCACAAAACTGACAACAATCTTAGTTGAACGAATTGATCTAAGCCATTTCAGAGCACAAAACCATCAAATTTCCGATGAAATTCGACTCAATTGAATCTCGGTGATGACGTAAAAACCAATTGAATCGCCCACACAATTATGTTATGAAACATCGAAATGAATACCCGAAATGTGGAAGCCGAAGAAAAATAAGGAAATTTCATTCACAAATTTGATAAGAGATTCAATTCAAATTCTAGGAACAAAAAATAATAAGAAAAGTAGTGGTAAGAAGGTTTGGTTTCAAAATTTAATTGGGTTTTTATTGCTTTAAACGCATAAATAATTTTTGGTTGATAAAATAAGTCTTACTTTAATGGGGACTTTTTTTAGTGAACGAAATTCATAAAAACGAATAAAGCTAAAATAAGGAATTGAAAACACCAATAAATAAATGGCGCCGTCCAAGCTATTTGTGAAATGAGACATTTTCCTAGCAAGGCAACACCTATAAATTAAACGGATATCAATTTTGCTTACCTGTAAGAGAAGAAAATAATTATTGTGGTCAGTTGAATTCAAGATGATAGATACAGTTTTTCATTTATTTACTTAAATCTTTAAATCTGCCGTCGATTTTTTGAAGAATAATTGTGTACAGAATTGAAGTTTTTCTTTTGTTTAAAGTTAAAGCTAAAAATCACATTTTACGTCTTTGTAATCACACTTATGTGAAGATAACCTTGCATAATTATAACATATAATCAAGAAAGCTATGATGAACATTTTTACAATCTAAATATGTGTTTTCCATTTCCCATATTGTAATAAAATGTGACAAAACATTTGTAATACCTATGATATCCTGAAATTACGGTCTCAAAAATATCAAAAACGAGGTAAATATTATTGCCTTTTTGTTGGACTCTCAAAATTTTAGCGTTGTATTCAGTTCAGGCCTTTTAATGAGATAGGGTCTCGCAAATTACTAAACTGTTATACATATATTATCACACATATATGATAGGTATGCAACACATTTTTTCGATCAATTCCGTATCGAATATAGCGATTATCCATAAATTTATTATTGAGGATGAGAAAAACGTGGACAGCTATTTAAATAAATTTCATATTTTATGATTTTCCTATTTGCAGATTTCGAATAAATTTTGTTTGACAAATAATTGAACTTTTTCTCAAATTACAATTCCTCTTATGGGACATTTTATATAATTTTATATAAATTTTTTAAACATTTATTACTGTGTTGTGCAAATCAGGTAAAAATTTATTTTTTATGAAAAAACCCTAATTTTTACAATTTTTTTTATTAAATTAAAAAAACGGCTTCGACGATTTTTTATAAACATAAAAACATCATGAAAATGTTACGACGCGTCGATTGACACTTCAATGATGCAAATACTATATTTAAATCGCGCGATATAGTGAATGACATGAATTACCTTCAAGGTCATGGTGAATTTATGAAATTTTATTTTTAAGGGAGAAATACACGTAAAACATTTTTTTATAACTTCTCAACACAAAATGGCGGCGATGCGAGCGAATGAAAGAAAACGCATACAAAAATGTCTCGTACAACGCCATTTCCGAAGATCATGCAACATTCAGAAGAATGTAAATGAGATGTATAGTTCATAGGTTGAACAATGAAATTTATAAAAATAAATGAAATTTACATAAATTTTAGATTAAACAATAAATCGATTATTTTCCAAAAATTCGCGTTTTAAACAATAATAACCAAATTGTTTCTAAAAAATTACAAAAACATGTAATTTCAACGAAAAGATAATACGCTTTTGTAGATGTGGTACAAATATGAGCCGGATCGGTTCATTATTTTTTCAGATATTTTGTACGGAGGTTGAAAAAGTACTACTTTGAGAAAAACGCGTTTAAAGTTTGCAGTAGTTAAAAACCATTGATAAGTAGTTTTGAATATAACTTAAGCGTTAGTCAGCGATTCCAGGTCCTTTTTCTTTAGAATTTCAGAATTATATGAATATGGTAGGGATACATAATTAGAGAACCGCCCATAGCACCGGAGAGAAAGTAGGCAGGGACACGCGGCAGGTGTTCTCGACGGCTGGGGAACGCCGCGCTGCTTATAACGGACTATAACTCAAGAACTAATACGAAAATCACTTCAAAACTTTTTTGTCGTATTCTTATAGTATTTGAAACATTTTAATGTAGAAGAAAAAGAATCGATTTTTTGACCGTTACATGTATTCCTCTTTAATTTAATTTTTTCCATAATCATGAGAAAAGTTTAAAATTTATTGTTTATGAAAAAAGAACTAATGTTTTGCACTTTTTTTTAATAAATCAAAAAGCGATTCATACATTTTTTTAATGTTTTATAGAGTCACAAAAATGTTAATACGCATCGATTGGCACATTAATGATGCAAATCCTATGTTTGGTTCGTAAGACAAAGTGCATGACAGAAATGAAGGAATCACAACAGCTCCCCCCCTCCGACCGAAGTTCCACAAAAAGCTTCGATTGACACCTCAACGAAGTCGATCCAACTTTGTTTACGAGAGTTATGCTCGTAAAAAAAACGGTCCACGAACGTACGTACGAACACACACGCACGCATACATCTCTCTTCCTAAAAACACTTTAAATATACTCTAAAGACCCTAAAACTTGAAGATATGTTAAAAATTTAATTTCGATTTCGGGAAGTTAAAATTTGCAAATTAGTTTTTTTCATAGAAAGATAATTTTTGCCTGATCTGCACATCATAATAATGAATTTTTATTAATTTATAAACTCTGATTAATTTTTGTAGAGAAACCAGCAAAGCTTTTTTCAATGACTATACAGCTTAACAAATTTTAAAAAAAATCTTTCAAAGTCCACATGTAAAAAAAGTTCGTACGAATGATATCACTTTATATCTCTTATTTTGAAGACGTTGCTTTTAAGTCAATGAAAGTTTATTAATATTTGCATAATTTGAGCAAACTTTGAATAGTTTGCAAATTACCATGTTTTGATTTTAATAAAAAAACTGCTTAAATTTTAGGAACGAACCGAAAAAAAAATTCCATCAAATTTGTATTAATGGTAATCAACGTTTTGAAGTCAATAGATTCATGATCATATGCTTTAAAAAACTTTCATCGAATTTCAAAATTTTTGCGCTCTTTTGTCCTTCAAGCACTGATGTGAAAATAACAAACAACGTAGAAGAGGATTTGTAACCTGATCTGCCCCCCTTAGCGATTGATCCGCTTGATATTTATTCAAACCAATCCACCCCCTTTCACCAAAAAACTTACATAATTAATGGACGCCCCCTGAGATGATATGATTGATATTAACTTATTCCAATTATTAACATGAGTATCTCTAATTATTATTATTTAAAGTAATATTAATAATATTTACATAGATAAGGTTCTTAATATTTATATAGATATTACTGGGAAGTTGATGGTGTGGAACTCAAAGGTCGCAGCTCGCGGCTTGTTTCTTTGAAGCGACGAAATGAAAACAATTACTTAAATTTAAACTTACCTAAGAAAAGGTTTTTAAAACCCCCTCCTTCTCCGAGCTCTCCACGTGAGGATTCAAATTCCCTCCGAACAAAAACCTTTCGTAATCTTTATACGCTTATATTACTTCAACTCACTTTGTAATGAGCTCTTGTAATCAATATTATTTTATCAATGATTGTTTTCATTATTATTATTATTATTGCGTTTTATATGTTTAATATTTATGTAGATAAAAATGGGAAGATGTCCGTATGGGCTTCAAGAGTCGCACTTTGTGACGTGTTTATTTTTCGTTTCACTTGTAGATTTTTATTTTCATATAAGACAATCAAGGAAATTATAAATCAAACTCTGCCTTCCTTTCACGCTGACAGTTTTTGTTAGTAATTAGTAATAAATGCATCACCGGTTTTGCAACGTGAAGGCATATAAGGAAAGAAGATATTCGTTAAAACAGTAAAACATCCCAATTTTTAAGTCAAGATAATGTTAGTTTTAACATTAAATTCCACATTTAATCCACAAAACATTTTCTTAATATTCTTAAGTTACAGATAAACAAGTAATTTTTTATGATGCATGAAGCCACAGCCTAGTTCATTTTGTACCCTTTCAAAGAGACTTTAATAAACATGATTAATAAACAACTTCACCGCTAAAATATTCATGCATTATTATTTCAGCAAAATATTTAAGTAGATTAACTTATCTCGCACCTCCAAGGCAAAAGCACCCACAACTAATTACACCCGTTCAACAAGGCGTGGAAGAATCACCCAAACTTTTGGGTAACTTCATTTTCCTGCATGCGCCTTTAATAATTCCTTTAGCTGTTTTCATTCTCCGCTGTTTCTGTTAATCATCGCCATCACTCTTTTTCCCTGCACAAATAATGAGTGAAAGGAGGTCGAACAAAGGGGCGGTCAGAGCGAAATTTGTCAAAAAGACTAATTGACCTTCACTCCGACTATTAGCTGGACCACCCACCGGGCCGTGAAAGAATTAAAACGAATTACAGATACATTTTGCAGGGTTGCTCAATACATCGGTTATTCTTTCTTTCGTGTCTGCATCCCACAATTGTGTAAGTATTCAGAGTACGACTTCGCCATTTGGCGCGGGGGATGAATGGTCATTAATGATCCAACTTTGGAATCGATAATGAACTAATCATTAAGGAGCATTTTGCGTTATCAATGAAATGTCAATTAAGAGGGGGATCCGTCGAATTAGCTTCCCTTCGTGATGTTTTTCGTATCATCCATTCCCCATTCCACCTCCAGCAGCTCTTCCATCTCGAAGACACTTCACTCCTTATCTCATTGCCTCCTAGATCTGTGATTCATTATCACGCTTTGAATTATGGTCATTAGCACCGCGGAAAATGCTCGATTTTTTTCTACTTTGCTTCCACAGTGGAAGTTGAGTTGCAGGCACTAAAGAAGACAAATCGCGCCACCGAACCCGTGGAAAAAATTATCATTTCATTAATTTTTCTGTCATGCTTGGATGTCAAGTCTGCAATTTAACGTGCTTTTTTTCATTTAACATTTTGTTTATGACGGAAGCGGCTTTTTAATGTAGCCCCGCTGTGGTCAAGCCCGCGCTTCAAACTATTTGGAAAGGTGTGACAATGCATGCTTTTTGAGAATGAAATTATGATTGATGATGGCGTACACTAGTCGTAGGTAAAACTGTTGTATACGTAACAATAATATCCCACCTGTGGACTTCCTGAAATATTTTATCTATGTAGGAAGCCTAACTCATGGAGCATTGAGTATTGTCTTTTTGGAGTATAATGAATCTTGGTAGCCGAGTAGGGAAAGTTTAATTTCAAATTGCGTTCGGCTATGAGAGTAAATATATTTGTCGGTTACGTAATCTATTTCAGTAACTAATTCAGGTATCATTATAAGGTCTCACTGCTAACACCATTAATTTACGAGTCATTTTAAGGATGCGGTGAAATTTTTTCTAAGACGATAATAGCTGCTAAAATTTCCTACATTTTTGACGAAATCGAAAAAATATATGGGATAAGTAAAAATATGAGATGAAAATAAATTATGTAGCATTTCATAAAGAACTAGTCTCTTTACTATTCAATGTAACCGTTTTAGACCAGGGCGGATCTGTTTTCAGTCAGCTGTTGAGAGAGGGTTTGCAGTCAAAATCATGGAATAGCTTACTTAACAATAATAAACTTATCCTTCCTCTCATAAAAGTCGGGAACATGAATAAATAAATCGAGATGTTTGTAAATTATAAAAACCTCCATTTTTTCGTACTTTTCTCAGTTGTAACTTTAAAACGATTCATTTTAAAGCAGAATTGTTGTGAAACAAAAGTTGCGTCATTAAAGTTTCTATAAGATATGATTGATTAGATTTTTTTTAAAAATTTACCCTTGCCGCAAAATAGCAATAAATATAAAAAAGATGGTGTAACCATGCTTTCACCGAATGAAGCCGCAGCCGCCCAGCACTGTTTTAAAGTTTATTACCAAGTTCAGCCTAAATTATTGACGCCACGCTAATAACTCGATTTTAATTTTATAAAGTATGTTTGATAGGTGAAATGCTCTTTTATATGTGAAAAAGATTCAAATTACTATATGCTATGGTTTTTGTTTTGCAAGATTTTAAAATTTTTAAATTTTTTAAATAAAATTTAGATTGCAAAATTATGATGCAAAATTTCCTAAATCGATTTTAATGAAAATTTGTGTGCTGTCTTGTTTTATCATAAAATAGGTGAATTATGAAGGTCCTGAGTGCATTCTAAGTGGTAAAAATGTGGTCTAAGTGCGACCCTTGAGGCGCACACGGAAAACTTTCCAGTAGGGTGAATAAAAAAGCTACATTTTTTTTATTATTAATTACTATTATTAATAATCACTATTATTAATAATTATTTTTCTAGATTATTATAATTACTTTTATTGTTTTTATTTATTTTTTATCTAACCATGAAAGCTTTGGTAGAGGAAGACGCCTCCCCCACCAGGTTGTCCTCTACCAAAGCCTCGGCAACATCGTCCTCCTGCTCGTCCACCTCCTCATCCTCCATCTCGGCCCCGGAATCGACAACCATTATTAAGGGTATTTAACTGTCATTAATGATAATCATACGTTATTAAGACGTTTTGATCGTTACTGAATAGTTATAATTGTGTTCATATTTACAATATCAAATTAAAACTAATAATATTTGATTTTTATTAACAATATCCTATTTATTATCTGCATTAGCGTGAGACATATCAAACCTGATAATATAAGTTTGGAGTTATATATATTAATCTTGATTCGTTTTTAAACAACATTTTTTACAATATTGATCAAAATTTTGCTAAAACACACAATAATAATAATATTACTATGAAGGTATTTGAGATCTGCTCAAATTAATAGTGCGCTTCAACAGCTTCAAAATAAGCAATTTTTAGTTGTTTTTCAGTTTTTTCATCCTAAATAAAAAGCGGCTAACCGATTTTGATGAAAAGTCATTCAGTTTAAGGTTACGTAATTACGCGTCGAATGGAACGTCTCTCTCACGTCAATACGATCTTTAGTTTTTGAGATAATCGAGACGAAAAATAAATCCGAACGCGCATACGCACACACGCACATCCGTACATTCGCACGTACGTACATACACACACACACACAGATCTCTCTAAAAACGATGGATTTGGATTCGAGAGACCTTAAAACGTGGAGATATGTCAAAATTTGGGATTCGCAAAATCGACCCCATTACAATAACTTCCCATAGGGAACTGGGAAGTTAAAAAAATTAATAAATTAAATATGTTTTTTTTCCTTTTTTTATATTTTTTGCTATTTTGCGACAAGGGTAAAGCTATTTAAAAATTTCAACCAATCATTTCTTATAGAAAATTTGATTTCGCAACTTTTATTCGGTCACAACTTTGCCCTAAAATGAATCGTTTTAAAATTAAAACTGAGAAAATTAGAGAAAAATCGAGGTTTTTTATAATTTATCAACATTTCGATTTATTTATTAATGTTGCCGAATTTTTTTTTGAGAGGAAAGATAAGTCAATGATTGTTATACAAGATATTTCACAATCTTTTTCTACAAAAATCAATGTGCACCCTCTCAACAGCCAAATGTATTCGTTTTTTTACAGACCCACCGTGGTCTATTTGATTTTTGGTTTTATCAAAAGAGAATATTTTACTTGTATAAAAGTTGGTAGTAAATAGATATGAAGAGTTATTGTCCCAAATGCAGCTGTATTTAGCAACAATATTACGAAAATATTTGAACAGGATGCTTACTGTGAAGTTTAAAATGATAGAATTGAATAAAAGGCCTTCATCCGCCTTTATTTTAAGAATACCAAAGAAATGAAAGACAATGTGGTTATTTTATGGGGAAAAAATTATGTGAATGGAGGGTTATCCCTTAAAGTAATGATTCAAAACCAGTATTATTTGGCTGTCTGGGAATGAAACAGAGCATAAAAAGACCGACGAATGCTACGCATGATCTGTGGTATACGAAGAAGACTGTTCATCATGAAACGGCAAAAATCACTATTTAGGAAACATTTTTATTTTATGGTCCGGGTTCTGTAAATTGAATTTAACCCTCCATGGATGCCAAAATTTACGTGGAAATACTAGAAAATGTTATCGTTTTAATGCGTAAGAAGATATGTCCCTGAAATAGGTCCTTATGCAAGCCCGAACTTGACTTCATCGAGAATTTAAGAGTGATGTTAAGGAGGGTGTTTGCAAAGCAAAGTCGTTGATCAATGATCTTTGGTGTCTGTGGGAGTGTTCATTGAATTCAATTACCCTAGAACCATGTCCAGCATTGGAAGAGTCACTCTACGTGATCGCCAACAACGGTTGTACAATAACCTTTCAATTCAAAGCTGCTATGTTTTTTTCAACGATGGGAGGTGGAAATCTTCGAAAGATAACGATCAGCTCCTGCCTCTCGGCACGCCGAATTTCTACCGTCTACAACCACCTCCGTTTCTTTCAATCACTCTCTCCACCGAAATTAGTCATTTTCCGTATTTGAAATTTTAGGACTTAGTACTTCCCAGACGATAAGAATCGGTATAAGGAACAGTACCAAATTTGTAAGTTTTAGTGTCCCATTAGTTACATTAATAGTTCAGACTATATGTTTATAAATTATTTCATGTTGACTACATGTTTGGCTTTGACTTTAGTGGAGCTGATTGTATTTGTAATTGACTTCGACTGTTGGTCCTGAATGAGGTATTTTTTAAGTGTCGTTTTAAAGGAAGCTGGGTTCGCTATGTTTTTAATTTTGTCCGGTAGTGTATTGTTAAAATTAGCTGCTTTGTTGAAGGAGTCTTCTGTTAGTCGATCAGTTCTGGCAAATGCTATAGCTATATTATTTTTTTCGACCTAATCAACAAATTATCGTAATAAAATTTAAAAACATTACAACAAAATTTCAAGTCATTTCAATCAGTACTGTGCTCATGGCATTCTTTCAAACTCGACAGATGTATAGTAAAGCGTCTCCTCCATATACAATTGAAAGACATTGGGAAGGTTGAGTACAAACGTAGTTGTATCAGCATTACTGATGAGCAGCAAAAACTGTTTCAATTTTTGTAGTTGGTGATTTACCGCACCGAATTATAATAGAATATCGTCAATTGACTGTTCAGGAGGTTTTTAGGGCTTGTAAGACATCAAGTAGTAGGGTCCACAACATTTTCCTTGAAGATTGGTCCATGAGAAAAAAATTTGCACGCTGGAAGCCGCATTTGTTTACCATTGACCAAAAGCGCGTTCAGCTTAACAAGTCACGCGAATGTCTTGAGCTGTTTAAAAAATTCGGCTGAATTTTTGGCAACCTTTGGTTACTGATGATGGAACCTGGGTCCATCATTATAGTTATGGGATAAAAAACGCCAAAGCAGTTGATTGCGACAAGGAGACACGCTACTAAGTAGGCGAGAGTCATTTCTTCTGCAGGAAAAGTAATAGCAACAATTTTCTGGGATAGCTGTAGGATAATTTTTATTGATTATCTTCACAAAGGTAAAACCATCAACGGACCTTACTATGCCACACTGATAGTTCGATTGAAAGCCAAAATTAAAAAGCAAAACTATATTTACACTTGCATGGTCACCGTGTCAAAATAACACGGAATTAAATTCGTATTGCTTTCATACTCACCCTATTCTCCAGACCTAAATTCCAGTGACTTTTTTGTTCCTGAATAGAAAAAAATGGCGAAAAAAATTTGGGTCTACTGCTGAGGTGGAAAACGCTTGTTAAGGTGTACCAAAAGAATTTTCTCTGATGATGGCTGATGGCTTCATGGGTATGAAACAACGCTGGAGAAAATTGAGGTTATGTGGTGATATAATTTTTTTAACCTCAAAATATTTGTTTTTCTTAAAGAAACTTGAACCTTTCCAAATGACCATCGTATGATTAACCAATAAATCAGGACGTAATGAGTTGAGACAGTTTTTTTTAATTTGGAAAAAACCGAAATTTGGAATAGAAGAACACGAGAGGTCCAAACGGAAACTGATCGTTTATTTGACTCATCATTATTTCGATTTATGCAAGATAAAACTTTAGTATCATATTTGCATAAAAAAAACTTTAGACCTAGATTCATCGATGCATCTGTGTGATCAAAGCAATTTTCGAAACCAAGGATTATATATTTTTTTAATTTATCTGAAAGTGGTATGTATACACCTGTAGATTATATTAAACAGAAATTAGCATTATATTCTGTGATAATAAGTTCTAGCCATTAGCTAGGTGTAATATTGAGAGCGATATTCAACGTGCTCATTACAGGTTTATTATAAGTTAAGCATCAAATGTCAGCGATAAAATGGTGAATCGAGATAATTTTGAAAAAAGTCGGATGATATTTTGCAAAAGCAATATCAATGAAAGAAAAGACGATTTAAAGGAATGGCTTATCAAATCAAAATGTAGGGAATATGAAAAAAAAATACCCAGAAATCAAGAAATTTTCTTCTAGAAGAGAGCTCAGAGTGACTAAAAGAAACACCACTGAAAGTTAAAAATTTCACTAATGTTTTGAACCTGGAATGTATATTAGTTTCATACTCAGAACAGTCCGAACAGTACGTTATACTAGCAATAACCATTACCAGCAACTGTGGGCCTAGTGATAGCCATTTGGACATCTTATAAAAGCGAAAGTTTGCACTGTAATGTTTCCATTTACATTACAAATATATCTCAATAATGATGTAGAAACGAAAACAACTAGGCAAATATATGTTTAAGTTATTGATTTCAATCCAAGCAAAATTTTGGATTGACAATTCACTGTTCACTTTTTTTTCTAATCAATGCTATACATGTAAATTCAGCTTGGATGGCTAAATGATTAGAGCGCTTGTCTCTTATTCACCATGTACAAGGTTCATGGCTGCTTGCTGCCACGTAGCTTTCAAACAAAAAGGATTCGGTGTTCAACTAAAAGTTTAATCAAATGTAAATAAGTACTTGAGTCAAATTAGGATAGTATCCATGGAGGAGCATGTTGCTGATTACTTCAGATCCTAGTAAACCGTTGGTCAAGTCATAGAGATGACTTTAACATAGGTTCAAGGACTTGGCACAATTGACATGTTGTATCGTTGACAACTTTGTATAAATGTTAACATTTTTTATAAAAATGTAAAACTAACGAATTTTATAAAAAAAAAAATTTTTCTTTTGCAGGTAAGAAGTCCAAAGAAACTAAAACTAAATGAAGGTATGTATTGTAAAATGTTTTGTGCATTTTATTTGCACATATGGAAAATTGTAGGACATCGAGAATCTAAACATGGATCAAACTACTTATACTACAAAGTATCATTGACAATGTGAACCATCGATCGATATTCAAATTCTCCGTTACCTATAAAAGTAGTCCTAAGCAATTGATTGTAGATGCGTCAATGTATTTGTTTTTATGATAGTTGAAAACATCACACGAACACCATTAAATAAGTAATAATTCACATGTAAAATGCCTGCCGAGTTTTTGACATCAATTAAACCAAAAATATGTTGAAATAACCTAATTGTTTTCCATTTTCATTTTTAGTGGTCAAAATTAAATTTTTATTTATGGTTTTAGAAAAACGTTTCCTTTTGAAAATAAGAAAATTTAATTTGACACCAGTACAGCTCTTGCCACATCGTTCATTCCAAAATATTGCTGATTATTATTTTTTTACTTATGATGAGCGGAGTTCCATTATGTTTAAGGAAATTATGTCTGGATATTTTTCGAGCGGTTCTATTTTCACTTGTATGCTAAACAATTGCGGTCTTCTTTCGCCTGGATCAGACGCAAAGTGCATAGTGAAAGGATTTTTTGGAGTCGAATTGTCTAAGTGATACTATGTACGTAAATCTGTTTTGGGGAATGCAATTATTAAAGTGGTCTGAAGTATTTGTGGTCAGTTCATCTTATCCCTTCAATAGAATACTTGAGTTTGCATTATCTCACATGACTTTGATTTCAATCTACGGCCTTTAGATATTCAAACTAATAATAACAGTGCTGGTACCCATTAAAAAACATATATTGGTTAAATATTTTTCAAACTAGTAGTCTAGCTTCGATGTTTATATTAGTTGACTAATGCAATCTGGGACCCGATGGAAAGAACACATGTGTCAATTAAACAATTTTTGTTTTATTTGAAGAAACTTGTCTGAAGAAAATTCGTTTCGAATTTATCGAAACTGTATATTTTAATAAATTTAAATTTTAGTATGAAAACATGTCTTAGATTAACATGATTTCTGGAATATAAGCTTTACCACCACCGGTTCGTAGACCCGTGTTACGATATTCTTGTACGAAGGTTAATAGTGAGTAATATGTACTTGGTTGGTTGGTTGGTTGGTTATAGTGGAAGCCTCCTTTATCCTCACTTATGCCCATTATGATAACACAGAAAATTGAGACGGCACTAGAACCTATAGGATGACGAGAACCATTTAGAAGTTGGCTATGCAGCTAATATTTAAATCAGCCACTTCCGTGCGGCTGTCCAGAAAAGATGAGTTTAAGGTTTGCATGTGTTCCCTGGATAGTGCTGAGCATTCCCACAGAAAGTGTTGGATTGTCTCCACCTCGGCTTTTCATCTGTAATTCCGGCGGAAATCGTTGCAAGGGACACCCAATCTCTCTGCGTGTCTGCCAATCAGACAGTGCTCCGTCAGTACAGATACGATGGAACTCAAGATTTCGCGGCTCGTGTTAAGAAGACGCTTGGTGCGTTTGGAGCACAGTGCGTGCCAAGTTTGACTGGTGGCCCTGCAGGTTTCTTCAAGTAACAGGGCCCTGTTTACACCCTCTATATAATACTGCTTCAAACTTAGCTTGACGAAGGTCAATCGAAAGCCGACTTGGGGCGTTAGTGTATAATCATGAAGATCAGTACCAGCTCTTGCTAGAGCATCTGCTTCGCAATTTCCCGGTATATCGCTATGCCTAGTACTCAACAAAGAATCACTTTACAGTGAAGTGATTTCACGTTCAGTTGTGAGCGGCATTCCATTGGAACCTTTGATGAGGTATGCACGCAGGATAGTGATTGGATAGCGGCTTGATTGTCAGAGAAAATGTTTAAATTTTTTATGGAAATTTTCTGGTTTCACAGCCAGTCTACTGCCCTGTAAATTGCAAAGACCTCTGCCTGAAAAACACTGCAGTGGTTTGGTAGCCGAAAGGATAGTTTCAGGCTTAGCTGTTCTGAGAAAACGCAACAGCCAACTCTTCCATCGATTTTTGAGCCATCAGTGTAGATGTTGATTGATTCCTGTGATGATTGACTTGAAACCATGGTTCCCTGACATTTGTCCATCCCTCCGTAGTATTGTGGAGTGGCCATTGCTCCCCTCATGCCAGAGACGTAGAGCTTTCAAACGAATCGCAGAGCACTTGGCCTGCTGTCTCGTGGAGAGCTCCGTCGGGAGCAAATTTAATAGCATGAACAATGCCTTTGTCGGGGTGGTGCGTAGAGCTTCGGTAATTGCAATAGCTGCATTCATTCTGATCCTGTTTTGCAGGTTTACATTTGATGACTTCGCCATAGCTGGCCACCAAACAACTCGCGCTCTTTCTTCTATGTTCGCTTTCCACGCGAGCTTGGAGTCCAGAATTAGACCCAAATATTTAGCTTGGTGAGACGGTATCAGGCTTATCTCATTGAGTTTGGGTGGGAGAAATCGTGGAGTTTTGTAACTTCTTGTGAGTAGCACAAATTCCGTTTGCTGGGGATTATCCTTTAGACCACACTCTTTGTCCCACTGAGTAAGAATACCCAGGACAAAGTTAAGTCATTCAGATAGGGTGTGAACGAATTTGTTCGATATTGCTATTGCAACATCATCGGCATCGGCTCCTAAATTGCAGCCAAAATAGATTCTTTGCCGTTGCCAGCAGAAACATAGTTGCTGGAGCCCCGGCTATTTTGATACCAGTATACCGCTGGTCAGGTTTCCGGATTGATTACCGACTGAGGGCTAGTCTATCCATCTATCCCTTCAAGTCAGAACTGTTGAAAGGATTTCCTGAAAATCAGTCCGGCTCCTTCTCCTTTACACTGGCTAAGAACAGTTTTCCTAACTGATTTTGTTCGAGAACTATGTAGGTATTTTTAACTTTCCAGTATATGGGAAGTTCTTGGTATCGCCTCGAAAATCGAAATTGAAATTTTCAACATATCTTAACGTTTTGAAGTCCTTCGAGTATATTTTAAGTGTTTTTAGAAAGAAGTATGTATGTATGTGTGTGTGTGTGTATGAACGTACGTACGTGCGCTCGCGGACAGTTTTTCTACGAGCATAACTCACGTATCAACTTCGTTATGGTGTAAATCGAAGCGTCTTTGCAATCTTAAGAGATGATTAGTTTTAGGGACACTTCGGTCGGGGGGGGGGGGGGGGTTGTAGTTTCGCCCCTTTGAAGGTCATTTCTGTCATGCATTATATCTCGCGAGGCAAACATACGATTTCGACGCGTATTAACATTTGTGTGAATCTATAAAATTTTGAAAAAAAATGTTCGAGCTGTTTTTTAATTTAAGGAAAAAAAGTGCAAACAAGCCGTGAGGTGCGACCCATGAGGTCCACACGGTCAACTTCCCAGTAATATCTACATAGATATTAAAAATATTAAACACAATAAAAGTTATGGAAATAATACTACTTCAAATAATAAAAATGTACCTCTCATAAAAATTATTGGAATGGTTTAATATTAATCGTAACATCTACGGGAGCGTCAATTGATTACGTAAGGATTTTGGTGCATTGGTTTGATTGATTATTCACGCGGATCAATCGGAGGGGGGACAGGTTACAAAGCAGTTTTTTCATTAAAGTTAAAACATGGAGCTGTGAAGACTATTGGAAATCTGCTCAAATTTTGCAAATATTAATAAGCTTTGATTGACTTTACAACAATGTCTTTAGAATAAGAGATTTAAGGTGTTATGATTCGAATGAACGCTTTTTACATGGTGACTTTGAATGATTTTTTATTTTTAATTCAATTTTTTTTGTAATCATGAGAATAGTTTTTGTTGGTTTCGCTACAAAAATTGATTAAATTTTACATATTTTACAAACATATATTATTATGATGTGCAAATCAGGTTAAAAATGGAATTTTTTATGAAAAAAACACTACTTTTCTTAAAAAAATTTAATAAATCGTAAAAAACCCTTCAACAATTTTTTTAATATATAAAAACATCATAAAAATGTTGATACGCGTCGATTGACACCTTAATGTTGGAAAGATTATATTTGGTTTTCGAGATATAGTGAATGACGTAAATGACCTTGAACGTTTAACGATTTTTATTTTTTATTTAATTTTTTTTGTATACATGAAAAAAATTTTGCTGATATTTTCACAAGAACTATTTGGAGTATATAAATAATATAAACATTGATTACTTAGGTTTTAAAATCAGGTTAAAAATTTTGTGTTTTTGAAAAAAACCCTAATTTTTTGCACTTTTTTTAAAAAAATTAAAAAACGGATCCAACGATTTTTTTAAAAATTTGACAGAATCATACAAATGTTAATACGCGTCGATTGACACCTTAACAATGAAAATCGCATGTTTGGTTCGTGAGATATAGTGCATAACATGGTTGACTTTCAAGGGGTGAAAACAGCAAACCCCCCCGACCGAAGTGTCCCAAAAACTAATCAGCTCTTAAAATTGCAAAGACGCTTCGATTGATACATTAACGAAGTCGATACAACTTTTTTTGCGTGAGTTATGCTCGTAGAAAAACTGCCCGCGAACGCACATACGTACGTACGTACGTAGGTACGTACATACACACACACACACACATACATTATTCTTTCTAAAAACACTTTATATATACTCTATAGACCTCAAAACGTAAAGAAAAGTTGAAAATTTCAATTTCGATTTTCGAGGCGATTACAAGAACTTCCCATATACTGGGAAGTTAAAAATTAGGTTTTTTTCATAAACTATAAATATTTAACCTGATTTACGAAACCCAGTAATTAATAATTATAAAATTTATTTACTCGAAACAGTCTCTGTAAAACGGCATCAGTACTTTTTGTCATGATTACAAAAAATATTAAATAAAAAATAAACAAACCGCGAGGTGCGACCCTATAGGTCCACACGGTCAACTTCCCAGTAATATCTACATAAACATCAACAACATTACAACATTGAGAGGTATTCATAGCAGTAACAGGAATGAGTTAATATGAATCATATCGTCTACGGGAGGGTCCATTGATTACGTAAGGTTTTTGGTCGATGAATATTCACGCGGATCAATTGGTGGGGGCCTTCGTGATCTTGAAAATTTTTGTTGGTTTTCAAAATTTAAGCAATTTATTTTAATTAAAAGACAATAAAAACTATTAAAAAGCTGCTCAATTATGCAAATATTTTAAAACTTTGATTGAATTTACAACATTTTTTTAGAATAAAGGATATAAAGTATTAGCATTCGTATGAACCCTCTTTACATGGTAACTTTGAATGATTTTTGTATTTTTAATTTAGTTTTTTTATTATCATGGAAGAAAATTTTGCCGGTGTCTCTTCAAAAACTAATGAGAATGTATAAATTTTATAAACTGGTATCACTGTGCGGTGCAAATCAGGTTGAAAAAATATTTTTTATGAAAAAAGCCATAATTTTTCGCATTTTCTTCTATTAAATTAAAAAAACGGCTGAAACGAATTTTGGTATTGTTGAAAATTTCACAAAGATGTTAATATACGTCAACTGACACCTTAGTAATCCAAATATTATATCTGTTTCGTGAGATATAGTGAATGATAAAAATGACCTTGAAAATTTTGATGAGTTTTAATGATTTTTTATTTTCAATTTAATTTTTCACGTAATCATGGGGAAAAGTTTTGATTGTGTTTTTGCAAACATTGTTTGCAATATATAAATTTTATAAAGGATGATTACTATTTTTTGCAAATCAGCTTAAAAATTTATTGTTTATGAAAAAAACCTAATTTTTGCAGTTTTTTTTCTGAAATTGAAAACAGCTCCAAAGATTTTTTTAAAAATGCAACAGATTTACAAAAATATTAATACGCGTACAATGACACCTAAACGATGCAAATCCTATGTTTGATTCGCGAGATATAACGCATGACAGAAATGACCTTGAAGAGCATGATGACTGTTAATGATTTTTTATTTTTTATTTGAATTTTTTTGTAATCATGAGTAGAAATGTTGATGACATTTTTATAAAAACTGTTTGTAGTATGTAAATTATATAAAATTTGATTACTTGGACTTGACAGTAAGGTTAAAAATTTATTGTTTTTGAAAAAAACACAATTTTTTGCACCATTTTTGAAAAAATTAAAAAACTCCTCCAACGAATTTTTAAAACTTGAAAGAATCACATAAATGTTAATACGCGTCGATTGACACCTTGATCAAGAAAATCGTATGTTTGGTTCGCGAGATATAACGCATGACAGAAATGACCTTCAAACGGGCAAAACAGCAAACCCCCCTGAGCGAAGTGTCCCAAAAACTAATCAGCTCTTAAGATTCCAAAGACGCTTCGATTGCCACCTTATTGAATTCGATACGACTTTGTTTACGTGAGTTACGCTCTTTGAAAAAACTGTCCACGAACGCACATACGTACGTACGGACGTACGTACGTACGTACATACACACACACACATACATACTTCTTTCTAAAAACACTTAAAATATACTCGTAAGACCTCAAAACGTAAAGATATGTTGAAAATTTCAATTTCGATTTTCGAGTCGATTACAAGAACTTCCCATATACTGGGAAGTTAAAAATCATTAACAGTCATTATGACCTTCAAGGTCATTTTTGTCATTCACTATATCTCACGAAGCAGATATAATATTTCCATAATTAGGGTGTCAACAGACGTGCGTTAACATTTTTGTTATGTGTTTAATATTATAAAAAATTGTTTCAGCCATTTTTTAATTTAATGCGAAAATGCGAAAAATTAGAATTTTTTTCATAGAAAATTTTTTTTTTACCTGATTTGCACAGCACAGTAATACCAGTTTATAAAATTTATACATTCTTATCAGTATTTGAAGAGAAACCAGCAAAACTTTTTTCCATGATTAAGAAAAGGTTGAAGGGGTTTGCTGTTTTCACCCCTTGAAGGTCAAACCTGTCATGCGCTATATCTCGCGAACCCAACGTACGATTTGCTTTACCGAGGTGTCAACCGGAGCGTATTGACATTTTCGTGATTCTGTCAAATTTTTAAAAAAATCGTTTTTTTAATTTTTTTAAAAAATGTGCAAAAAATTGGATTTTTTTTTCAAAAAAACCAAATTTTTAACTTTATTGTCAAGTCACAGTAATCAATATTTTTTAAAATTTATATACTCCAAACATTTGTTGTAAAAAAAACACCAAAACTTTTTTTGATGATCACAAAAAAAAATTAAATTAATAATAAAAAATCATTAAAAGTCATCATGTCCTCCATGGTCATTTATGTCAATCATTATATCTCGAGCACCAAATATAATCTTTGCATCGTTAAGAAGTCAATCAACGCGTATTAAAATTTTAATGATGTTTTTAAATTTTAAAAAAATTTGTAGTCATGTTTTTTTCATAAAAAAAATAATTAAAAATTATTAAAATTAACATCGTAATAATAAATGTTTATCAAATTTATAAACTTTTATCAATTTCTTTAGAGACTAGCAAAATATTGTCTCATGATTTCAAAACAAATTGAATTAAAAATAAAAAAAATCATTCAAAGTCACCATGTAAAAAGGGTTCATACGAATTTTTATACCTTTAAATCTCTTATTCTAAAGACATTGTTGTAAAATGTTTTGTAGTCAACACTTTTTAAGATCATATGCTTTGAAAAGCTTTCATCAAATAAAAAGTTGTAGTTTTTAGGAGTTTTGTTCTTTAGTATTCGTAAAATTTCATTTACTTCCTTCATCATTTGTAATACATATATTTTATAGTTTACATGAAATTTAACCTATTTTTGACTGCATAATCAATGTTTCTCAAAATCAACAGAAAATAAGAAATAATTATGAGTTTCATTGATGTAAAATCGTGAAAAAATACAAATTCAGTGATTATGCCGGAGTGCTAGCGGTTTTGACGCCATCACGCGACAAAATATCTTCAGTTGTCGTAATAACAAAAACTGCATTCATTTTTGCTAGCGCTGTTTTGTCCTTCAAGCATCGATATAAAAGTAACAAATAACGTAGAAAAGGCTTTGTAAACTGTCCCCCCTCCGATTGATCCACGTGAATATTAATTCAAACCAATCCACGAAAATCTTTACGTAATCAATTGACGCTCGCGTAGATGTTACGATTAATATTAAGTCATTCCAATAACTTTTATGAGAGGTACATTTTTATTATTAAAAGTAGTATTATTTCCATAATTATTATTGTGTTCAATATTTTTAATATTTATGTAAATATTACTGGGAAGTTGTCCGTGTGGACCGCAAGGGTCGCACCTCGCGGCTTGTTTTTTTAGGTATTATCCAATCATATAAAGAAGACATGTTCAATGACTTCATATTTCGATATCTTCTTGTAAGAGTCGAATATATTATTTGTGTTAATTTTTGGAAATATTTTTCGATTTTCAAAAAAAATGTAGGGGAGAACTTTTGTTTCGAATCCGCTTTCACGTATAATGGATCTACATTAAAGCACATTTCAAATTAATAAATACTACGGACAGAAAGAAACCCACTACAATATTCTGCCATAGCTGAATGTGCGTGTTCACAACTCTTATTTTATTCCTTTCTTACCGTCAATAACGCATAATCATATTGATCCGAAATTCGTTCCACGTACTCAATGCATATTTAATCAGCCATGAAATTTTAAAACACCGTTTACGTCCATATCCCGATACGTTCGGCTTGAGTTAACCCAAATGACTGAGTATATAAACAAAAGGAATTTTATGCAGTCAATTGTGCAAACGTGAACGACGTTGATTCCGTGGAAATCCGGAAAAGGACTAAAATTTCAGAGGTTTCTCTACTAAAGAAAGGTAGACAGGCCGCTTGAATAACAAACAAAGTCCAATGGTGACAAATGTAAACTTCATCCCAGGTGAACAAGAGCAATCGTCAAAACGTTCTGTCAGGAGGATTTGATTAAAATTTCAAGGACATAAATTATTCGTGTTTGTCCTGACGATGATATTTTCAGTGAAGACAAATACATCGTCTTCCTGGCAACGGATAAAATTAGATCTAGCTGGGCATAGAAGTAAGAAGAGCAATTTTGCTAAGGTTTCTGACGAACGGCAACGCGAGTTAACCTAGTGTTCAAGAAGATCTTTCATGTTGGCTGTTTAAGCTGAAACTTGTGTTTGCTGACGACTATGTTACGCAAGATAAACAGCCTGATAAGCATTCAAATGACGAAGGAGCGTACGAACCTGCATCAACGTGTGTGTATCTCGTGCGCAACCTGCATTCATGCCACTTTCCTGGATGTTCGCCCTCATAGCGTGCCCTCAAGAAATCTTTTAAGAAAAGTTTTGCTCGTTTTAAATTCTTTTGAAGCTTTCTTCACGGTTTCGGGTAAATAAAGAAAAGAAGCACTTTACCCAACAGATGAAACTTGTTCCGTATAGCGAATGTAACTACGTCGTGTGCCTGTTTCCTTCGGCACGCTAGGAGTATATAGCCTGATGTGTAGTTTCTACCTTGCTACCATGCATGGTTCACGTCACAATGAAAGATGTTGCTTAGAAAGAGTTGTCGTTTGTCAGAAACAGACTCTTTAAAGCTTGAAAGTACATAACATTCCGTTGATTTTCAAACAATTCTTACAACAGTGACCTTAATACACCCGGTGAATACTGCAATGGCAGCTCCGTTCCTTATGTTACTTTCCAATATCCTTTTTCATATCCTTTCGACTTTGCAGCTCATGGTAATTGTTGTGATGAAAACAACGTCCCATTTCGTTTGTTTCCTATCAGGGTTCAAAGAAATCTTCAGCTTTTTTTCACGTAGTTTTTTCCTACTGTTACATTCAAAACTTGTAAGGATTCTACGTGAAATACGATGTGGAATGAAACCAAAAAAAGATTTCTTTTTAAATAAATTTATACATTGTGAATTTGGCAGGTATATTGAATACATCAACGATATATGTGTGGAGCTTTCAATACCTTCGATTGCAACACATGTGTACGAAGTCGGCTATAAGTTTTGCGTTGCATGGAGATTCCAAGAAGGATTGTAGGCTGACTCTACAATGTGTCTAGATTGTCGATTCTTATAGGTACAAGCTGATAATAGTGGAATGGAATAGATGGGCTATAAATTCATGAATTACACACTTGGGAGCTGTATTGTTATGATAAGTGCATGTGTGAAACGGAATTGAACGATTGTGTTTATTACATTTTTGATGAATTTCATACAACTATGTAAAGTAAGTACTAAACGTTCATTCGAGAGAACTTTTATGAAGGAAGAAATACATACATTGTTTAAAATTTATTAATCGTTAAGGCAATAGTTTGAAACAGTAAAATACAATAAGTTCGCGGGAGATATTCAATTTTATTTTCTCCGAGATAATGTACAAAATGCATTCTTAAAACTTTTAATACTATATTTTGTGTGGAAAACTTGTGAATTGTTTTCATTATTTAACTTCCATTGACTTGAATTTCTTGGTATTAAAATAACCGTATGAATTTTTCTAGCATTGAATAAGTTTTTTCTCTCATAAATCACACAAAAGAGCTAAAACTTCATGACAACAATTCCAACTTCTCATTACTTTAACCTCCTTGCTCATTACTCAAACTTTCAATCATGCTCAATTACACAAAATTCGCCGCAACAAAAACATCAGAGCCGAAAATCATTGAGCGAAGACTGTACGGTATATTTTATCCTGTTACCTTTTTTCGTACGTAAAATGACTTTACATTCTTAATTAAAAGTCATCAAAACAAGGAATCGTTACTTTTCTCGTCAAGTTTCGATGTGAACAGATAAATGAGTTTAAACGAAAAAAAGATGCGGACATTCATGGATCAAAAATTGCCATAAATTCACTGTGGACCTGTTACAATCCATTAATCCTTAAAAATTTTACACTTTAATTTAATTTACTATTTAGTCTCTATTTTACGATCCTCTGTAAAATTATTTCTTGCTTGAAAATAATAATTATTGATATCGTTCCCTGATGTGATTTTCCTTAGCCTAGAGTAACTTTCGCGTTTCGTGATATTTATTTAAGGCTTCATATTTTGACTGGTTCTAATGAGTGTTAAACTTCAAAGTGTTTTCAGTGAAAGACGTGAAAAAACGCAGCGCTGATTGTGAAATATTTGCTTCAACACCGAAGTTTGCTGATTCCTCATGTCTAATTAATTCTACTCCTTTGGAGTAGGCACCGTTTTTGGTCATCATATTATTTATCGTTGGTAGTGAATAAATCCAAGTTCCATGAGTGCAGTTTTTCCAAGTTTGTGACCTTCCTTCATTCAAATGCCAAAACAAAGATGAAAATTTCAACATAAGTCCTCTGCAAAGCAATGAATATTGCACTGAAGGACTCTGGTACTAAATTGCCGATAAAAACTTTGAAGCCGGTGAACCGATAAAAATTTTCAAGTCAAGAATTGAGCGACGGCTTTGCTTGTCAACAGTATAAAACGAATAAAACAGTGCTGCTTCGAAATACCACTCGAAAATGCGAGTCCAATTGCCAATAGCTCTTACTTCTACTCATGGAACTGTGTTTGAAATGCTTTTTTAGATATTAGACAGTTGTTGGTGGCAACCTTCATTTTGGACGGGTCATCATTTTTTCCCAAATACATATTGGGATTTCAATAACAATCGCTGGAAAAAAGATATAAGATACAAAAAAAGCAAGCAAACACTCAGTTAAATAAAAAAGAACACCTCTAAAATGGTGGAAAAATCTACTTTATTCTAAAATATACACGCCGCTTTGTTTCCTATTTTAATTTCATTTGATTTTAAGTCGAAAGGTTTATTGACACCTTGGGATTTGTGCCAAAAAAATTTGCAATTGTTTTTAACAGTCGTTACCTCACCATCAATTACCGCTTCCGCCACTGTGCTGTTGGTTTGTAGTCTTTCGTACATACCATTTGTTGACTGGAAGTTCTCTATCATTTCCAAAAGCAGCTACAAATTGTTCGATGATCCATGCGTTTTACATGGGCATATTTCTGAAACCTGCCGAGTTTCGTCAAGATAAATACCACTGAATCATAAAAAAATTCACATTGCAAATGTATTTTTAACTTCCCAGTATATGGGAAGTTCTTGTAATCGCCTCGAAAATCGAAATTGAAATTTTCAAATTTTTTTTACGTTTTGAGGTCTATAGAGTATATATAAAGTGTTTTTAGAAAGGGAGATGTATGTGTGTGTGAGTGTGTGTACGTACGTACGTACGTGCGTTCGTGGCCACTTTTTTCTACGCCCATAACTCACGTAAACAAAATCGTATCGACTTCATTGAGGTGTCAATCGAAGCGTCTTTGCAATCTTAAGAGCTGATTAGTTTTGGGACACTTCGGTCGGTGGGGGGAGCGTTTGAAGGTTATTTCTGTCATGCGTAATATCTCGCGAACCTAACGTACGATTTTCTTGAATAAGGTGTCAATCGACGCTTATTTACATTTATGTGATTCAATCAAGTTTTTAAAAATTTCTTGGAGCCGTTTTTTAATTTTTAAAAAAAAGTGCAAAAATTACGTTTTTTTTCAAAAACAATAAATTTTTAACCTTATTCACAATTGCAAGTAATCAATTTTTATATAATTTATATACTCCAAACAGTTTTATTGAAAATGTCATCGAAGTTTTTTACTAATGATTACAAAACAAATCAAATAAAAAATAAAAAATCATTAACAGTCATCATGATATTCAAGGCCATTTCTGTCATGCTTTATATCTGGCGAACCAAACATACGATTTGCATTGTTAAGGTGTCAATCGACGCGTATCAACATTTGCGTGAATTTACCAAATTTTTATAAAAACTGTTTTTTTTTTATTTCATCTTTATTTTTACAAAGTAAGGATTAGATCATTGGAGATCTCTAGCTTACAACATTGCAACTCTTAAGTCTAGCTGGAAAAATACGACCTCCATTGACAATACTCTGGGGGTTTGTGGTGCCACTGTTTATAATAGTTTATAAGAATTTACAATATTTCATAACATTTCATTCAATTAGTTTACATTATGTTGTTTTTGTTCAATAAAACTAATAAGAAAAAAAAAAGATAAGAAAAAAAAGAAAAGTATAGTGTATCGCTGCTACTCTCCTTCTGCAGTAAGTCACTGGGTAGATGTATTATCTCTGTACTTTAGGGTGCCCTACCGCCGATTGGCTGTTAGTCGCAGTGGGTCAGTTCTTTTGAGCCGTACGTATGGTCTAGTCAGCAATATTTTTCTTGCTGTTTTGTTTGGGTGGTGTCGCAATCGCTTCTTGTAGTTCAAACTAAGCTTTTCTGCTTCTTCCATAACTGTGCTGACATTGGTGTCTCTTTGTATAATTATGTTATTGACGTATTTGGGGGCACCCAGAATCGCCCGCAAGATTTTTGTTTGCGTTCTTTGTATGATTTCCAAATTTGTCTTTTTTGCTGAACCCCAGAGCTGCAGGGCATACGTCCATATTGGTTTGAAAATTGTCTTGTATATCAAGATTTTTGTTTCTAAACTTAGTCTGGATTTACTGTGCATTAACCAGTATAGTCTCCTGAACTGTAATTTCACTTGATCTCGTTTTTTGTTTATATGACTTTTCCAGGTAAGTCTTCTATCTAAATGGACACCTAGGTACTTTACAGAATTTGTTACTTGAGCATCCGTACCGTTAATTTTAATGGGACAGCAGGATCGCTTTTTTAATGTGAAAGTGATTTGCTGCGTTTTTGCTTCGTTAATTGAAATATGCCACTTTCTAGCGCAATTTAATATTATGTCTGTTTGTTGCTGTAGTACTCTTTTTGCAGTTGATGGGTTTTTGTGTGCAAATAGTATCGCTGTGTCGTCAGCAAATGTAGTGGTAAGCACCTCTTTTGAGGTCGGGAGGTCTGCAGTGTACAGGAGGTAAAGGACTGGTCCTAGTACACTCCCCTGGGGTACTCCTGCTTTTATAGGATGTTCCTGGCTAATGGTATCTTTGTATTTGACTTTAAAGGACCGCTCAAGTAAGCAACTGGTTAGTATGCCATGAAAATTTGGAGGTAGAGTGGTCTTAATTTTTTGGATGAGTCCAGGATGCCAGACTTTATCAAAGGCTTGTGATACATCTAAAAATAGTCCAACACAATATTTATTATCTTCGAATTAATTTTTGATATAATTTACTAGCTTATGTACCTGTTCTATGGTACTATGGTTGTTTCTAAACCCAAACTGATGTTCAGGGATAAAAGTGGAGCGATGGAGTGTGGGAAGCATTTTGTCAAGGAGTAGCCTTTCGAACAGCTTAGAAAGGGTGGAAAGCAGGCTAATGGGCCTATAAGACTCAACTTTTGTGCTATCTTTGCCTGGCTTGGGAATGACTATGATCCTGGCATGTTTCCAGGCGTGTGGACAATAATTAATACGCAGTATTGCATTGAATATGTGCAATATTGCGATTTTGCCTGATATAGGTAGAGTTTTAATCATTTTACCTGTTATTTTGTCGTGTCCAGGTGCTTTGTTGTTGTTTAAACTTTGAATTTTCTTGAGAAGCTCAACTTTAGTGAATCTAATAGGTTTATAATTCCCACTACTGTTATTTGTGTTGGTATTGTCCTCATTAACTGTATTTAAGCAAAATACTTTCGATAGGTAATTACCAAAAGCTTCAGCTTTTTGAGTATTGTCTCTGAGCCAGCCACCGTTGTGATCCCTGATTGGAATGTCTGCTGATACAGGTTTCTTGACCCTTTTGATTGTTTTCCACAATGAATAGTTAGTATCCACTTTATTAGATAGATTACTAACAAAGTGATCTATTTTTTCTTGCTTATCTATATATAGCGCTTTTTTTAGTGCTTTGGTGGCTTCGTTTAAGGCTACTTTTGCTTTCGGAGAGCGTACCCTTTGCCATTCGGCTTTGGCACTACGTTTAGCTCTTAGGAGTGAAAGTATTTTATTGTTGTAATACTGAGAAGTTCTAGCCTCCGTAGATTCGGCGGACGGGGTAGCAAATACAGCACAGTCATTAACAGTATTCGTTAAATATTTTATTGCATTTTCAATATTTTCAGCAGATTTTAATTTAATATTAGGACAGAATGAGGATTGAAATCTCCTGCAGAACTTGTTCCAGTTGGTTCTACTATTTGTTAGTCTGGATTCAGAGTTTTCTACTATAGGTTTGCTGCTAAGCTCATAGATAGTTGGTGAATGGTCCGATGACAGATCAATCGTGGTCCAGGCCTTGATAAGGCACGGATCTAATTTCTTTGTAATACCGAAGTCAATGACATCGGGGATTTTTAATGGATCTGATGGCCAGTATGTTGGTGTGCCACCTGTTATGCAATTAAGGTTGTTCTTGTAAATAGATTTAAGTAATTGTTTACCTCGTGGAGAGGTTAAGCGTGCACCCCAGTGTGGCGACTTAGCATTGTAATCGCCCACGGCAAAGAAGCAGGGCCCAAGTGATTTGAAGAAATCATCGAAATCTGTTGAGGTGATTCTGTGGTTTGGGGGACAATAAGTAGCCGCAATACACGTGTCTACGCTTCTGGAAGAGATACACAAAGCGGTACTGTGAATGTTACACATTTGTTTACATGGGATGGGGTGATGCTTGATTCTGTTTCTGATTAGTATGGCAGTACCACCGTGTGGCTTGTCATCAGGGTGATTGTTGTTATAGACTGTGTAGCCATGAATTTTTAAGTTATTATTCTTACTGCATAGGTGAGTTTCAGCGATCAACATTATGTCAATATTATTGGTGTGCAAGAAAGATTCTAATTCAATTTTACGGGACAATAGTCCGTTTGCATTCCATTGTGCAATTCTTAGATTATTCATTTGTTCATTAAATATGTTAGTAGTAGTTAGTAGTTATTAATTAGAGTAATTAGAACCTGCATTATTCCTTCCTGTGTATTGCTGTTTACTGCTGAGTTCGAAGCTGTTGGATTACCATATTGTGGGTTTCTGACTACGTCGGCGTATGACATTCCTGCTTTAGTCTGATCCGTGGGTTGTGAGGTAGGAGTTAGTTGCACTGGTTGTGCATTAGAATAGTTATTTATGAACGCATTCGTTATTTTCCCCTGCTTGTTACGTCTATTAATTGTTACAAACACAGGGCAGCCCCTGTAATTAGCGGTGTGAGCCCCGTTGCAGTTACCACATTTTCTGCTGTTTGCATTCGTTTTGTTCTTGTTGCAGTTTTTGGTCTGATGCATTTCTCCGCAGGCAACACAAATACTGGTCAGCTTACAGTAATTTTTGGAATGGCCAAACTCTTGGCAATTAAGGCACTGGACAACAGAGTACCTTTTATATGGTTCTTCAATAGTTATTTTTCTATGCAGCATATATTGAAGATTGTATATAGGGTGTACTTTTCCTTTAGGGATTTTGCTAGCTTCCGGTGTAAGTTCCACCTTGAACATTGGTTGTGGAACCTTAAGTTTATTTATGACATTATGTACCGATTTAGCCTCAAAACCGGACTGTTTAAGCTCTTGTTTTATGTCTTCAGGTTTTACTTCGGAGTCTATGCCTTTAATAATGACGTTCAATCCCTTAGAGCTTTTCAGCTGATGTGTATAGAAATTGATTTTTTTTCTTTTCCAGCCATGAGACTACCTGAGTGTAGTTTGGTTCGTCAGGACTTGCAATTTTATTTCTTTCAGATTGCCTTTTTTTAAGTCTACAGCATAGAAATTTTTGTCGCCAATTAGCGTGCGTATATTTGCTATTAAGTATGTGCTAGTAGATCCCCTGATATAGATCGGAGGAGGTTTCGCTTTCGGTTTATCTTCCTGTACTGTGTTAGCGTTGTCTGTATTGGTTTCATTAGCGAGTATCGCATAATAGTTTCGATCAATTGTTCTAGTTTCCTTGACCATTTTCGGAGCTCGTTCCGCGTTAATTGCCTGTGGGCTAAGTTTTCGTTTCTCGGATATTTTTATATATCTTTCAATGCCGGTTTGAATGCATTTTATGGCAGGAGAGTTATTACCGGTTTGGGTATTAACAGTTGTAGAGGCAATGCCGGTCTTTTCATTAACCTCATCAATTGACATAGATTCCGTCATATTGCTATCGACTACGTGAGCTATTTATGCTTGCCTAGCACAGAACGCAATATTGTGCTTGACTTTACCACTGGTGTGGGATTATTGTCTTCATTATCACTCACCGATTGCACTGCACCACTATGCACTACTGTGCTTTTTTTGCTATTCACACTAAATTGTTTCATGTAACAGTCACTGTCTCCAACGTTACGCGCATTGTTTAACGCACTATGGACTTAGTTACAGTTAAGTTTTCGCTCAACTTTGCTCAGATATTCGAAAATGGGCTTTTACACTTTCACTTTTATCGGAGCACCACAATTACACGTCCGTCACCACCGGCTGCAATATTGCAACTTGGTATAAAAAAAAAACTGTTGAAGCCGTTTTTTAATTTAAGAGAATAAAGTGCAAAAAATTAGATTTTTTTTCATAAACAATAAATTTATAACCTGATTTGCGAAATATAGTAATCAGTGTTTATAAAATTTATATACTCCAAACAATGTTTCATCATCAAAACTTTTTCTCATGATTACGTAAAAAATTCAATTACAAAAAAAAATCATTAAAAGTCGTCATGATTTTCAAGGTCATTTTTATCATTCACTATATCTCACGAAACAGATATAATATTTGCATCATTAAGGTGTCAATAGACGTGTATTAACATTGTTGCAATTTTTTTAACATAACATAAAAATTGGTTCAGCCGGTTTTTAATTTAATGAAAGAAAATGCAAAAAATTAGGCTATTAGGGTTTTAAGGTTTTTTCATAAAAAATAATTTTTTAACTTGATTTGCACAGCACAGTAATAAATGTTTATAAAATTTATACATTTTCATCAGTTTTTGAAGAGAAACCAGCAAAACCGTAATCCATGATTTTAAAAAAAAATTCATTCAAAGTTATTATGTATAGAGGGTTCATACGAATGACATTACTTTATATCTTTTATTCTAAGGAAATTGTTGTAAATTCAATCGAAGTTTTATAATATTTGCATAATATGAGCAGATTTTCAATAGTTTTTACAGTTTTTTAGTGTTAATAAAAAACCTGCTTAAATTATGGAAGTCCAAAAAAAACCTTCCGTAATATCAACTCATTCCTGTTGCTGCTATGAATACCTCTCATTATTATTATTTAAAGTAGTAATATTTTTAAAATTATTATTTTGTTTAATATTTTTAATGTTTATCTAGATATTACTGGGAAGTTGACCGTGTGGACCTCAAGGGTCGCACTTCGCGGCTTTTTCACGTTTGCCATCACTAAAAATTGCACTTGTATATTTTTGCTCAGACCGGTAAAAGTATCCACGTTTGATCGTTTCTCACTGAAGGAGGACACATTGTTATTTTTTATATCTACACCTCTGAAGAAATATTTATGTTGCCTTAATAATGGATTGCATGATGATTTTAATAGTACCGAGGCAGTTTCCTAATTTCAAGCTTAAGTAGTATTTCTGCGTTGTTTCGCGGCATTTTTTTGATGAAATTTTCCTGCCTAGCCATACTTCAACTTGATACTATTTTTTGTACAAATGACAGATATTTTGAGCTTTTTTCGTTCTTCTAGTTTTATTTTTTAGTTCTAACTTCGTTTACTTTAATTTTTAACATTTTGTATTAAGTTGAAGTCTACCCAGAGCTTTGAAAGCCATGGAACGTTCCTATATCCACTTTCTGGTCCTTACAAAAAAATCTGAATATTGAACCTCGTTAAATACTGTCAAAACAATTATCAACCAAAAAGAAATGAAAACTACTTGAGAACTATATCTTAAAAAAAAATTGGGGGTTTGATCAATTTAAATCATAATTCTTGAATAGCACCCATCAAAATTTCGGTGTTGTAAGAAGTTTCGTCTTTTTGATGAGAAAGGGCTTATAGTCATAGTTTATCACACCTTTTCCTATAATCTCGATGTAAATTCTTGTTTAATCTGCGCAGTATGAGCTCCAACTATGAGATGATCAAATATTCAGCCACATGTTAGCTTTCAAACAACCGGATGGGCATCTCCATTAAATCAATGCTTTTAACCGCTCCTTCCTTTCAAGATCTAAATTATCAATGGTTCAATGGTTGTAAACTGCAGCAGATAATGCTACTTCGTAATATGATCACCTAGTCTTGTCTTCTACTTTCACATTCAACGTTACCGTTTCCTTGTCACTAAAAATTTATTTTAGGTTAAAACCATACTTTCGCACACAACCCAAGGCTTTGGAGACGGCCTGAATCACCAATTGTCCAATTGCAGTCAACTGTAGTTTGTGGCGGTCGTTGAGACATCCTAGAGAAATTCATGGTCAATTTTTAGGAACTCTACTAGGTTTGTTACGCTTGATATTCTTGAAGATTAACTTTTGAAATGTCAAATTGTCTTTAAATTTGCTTTGTGACTAACATTTTAGGTACATGTTCTTCATACGCTACCGTGTGAGAGGTAATATTGTAAAAAATGCATATTATTCTGTGGATTTGATTATGACAAAATTGTGTAATTTGAAATACATTGCTATAAAATTCTCTGCGCTCCAGTACCAATGCAGTTTCAACTGCTAGCCGTTAAATCAATGAACATAAAAAGCTTGTTTCCACTTACAAAATATCCAATGTCCGAAACGTACCTGGAGCAATGCTGAATGATTCATCAGCCAACAGCCCTTATTGAGACGCTACCCCATACAATCTTCAACCGAATCTCCCTTGTTCTTCAATCACAATAACTACCCCGTGATTTCATTAGACTAAAAGAAACTTTTCTCTTTCATAGGACTTCTTTTTATTTCTTTTGCTTGCCATGTCTTGTGCAGAAAACTGTGAACTTTCTGCAGTTTTTCGTATTAGGCACCGCGAAAACAACTCTCATACGTCCCACCTTGAGTAAAGATTTTCTCTATAGAAAAAAAATATATATAATTTCTTGAGCAGAAATACGAAGGTGTACTTGAACTAATAATGTTTGGAAAACTTTTTAATTTAGAATTTGCTTCCATACTTTGGCGATTTCGCCTGTTTCGAGTGCTGTTTTTGTGGGGCATTTGTTTAGTTGATGTTGATGATGATAGGGTTTTTGCGCCCTCATGCCTTTTCTTTTGACTGAATGGTAGACAACACAAGAAAGCATTGCGATGCAAAAAAACGACGAGCAGCAAGACGAAAGTAAGGGCCGTTTATTAGCATTAGGCACTTTTTTGTATTTCACCTAATGGAACAGGAAGGAAGCAAACCCCAGCGCACACACAAATAGAACAAAATAAAGTCAACGACAATTCGTCCTTCACGTTATCGGCCAACTCTTGAGCTCCACTGGCTCTGACTTGGCAAAAGTAAATTCGATTTTTCGACGTAAATAGAAAATTATGCTGCCTTTCTGACTTCTGTTTGCTCAGGCCGTAGTCGAGGCTCCGTTTCTACAGAGGGTTGCCAGGAAAGAGAAGAAACGAAACGAATATAACAGCAACAACAGTTTTGTTGTGAAATTGTGAATAGGGGTCCACCACATACGTAATGACTTACTTTTCGTTTTTGGCTAGCTGTATTCTCACTCGTTCCCTGCTACACATTTTATTAGTTCAACAATAGATTCTACGGCTCAACTCTGACTACTCCTTTTCTTTCCATCGACAAACGCTAGGTACATAGAAACTGTAATCGTCTTAAGCCTGCCAAATTATGCTGTTGCTTAATCTCACAGATTTTTCTCGTCCTTTGCTGGCTATTTAGATTTATTGGACTTTTTGATGTGGAAAAAGTTTTGAGCAGGGGAAGGTGCGAAAGGCGGATGTATTTTAAAAAGCCTCAGTTTATTAAGTAACTTCAACGAATGGCAAACAAAAAAGTGTACTTTTGAAGAATAAAACGCTTGAAAAAACCAAGGATTGACCTTTTTGTGAGAGTGGTGATTTGTATTTTCTTAAGGGTTCAGTGGGTTTTCGGGAAGCTTATTTACATTTAGAGCGTTCGCACTAAGTTTGAAATACAAAATAATGCATTGAAACTATAGCTGTACCTTTTCACCTTTCACCTTTTGTATATGTTTGTAGTTGAAAATGCTAGTGAGCCAATATTTCTTGTAATTTTGTTGTTTACCGATATTGATTGCAGTTAGAGTCGTACTAAAGTATAGCGTATAACCATTTACCTAAGTTGAACCAGCAATTTATTTTCAAGTGCAGCATAGCGAATCACTCATTCATACCTACCAGGAAAAAATAAGTCTACTTTATTATACCTTCCGTTTTAACTCGTTATCAAATGTGTTTCTTTTTACCAAAAAAGAGATATTTGATTTTCTATGCTACCAGGGTCTAACCTTCAGCCCTTTACTCTGTACCGGAGACATCTTACATAAAAAGAACATATTGAACTTTCAGCTAAAAACTGGCTACATTTATATTTTGAAGTTAGTAACATTGCCTAGCGATAGATTACATTCTACTTTACCCAATATTAAGTGTGTTTAGTATAAACAGACGCACATGGACTAGTTTTGAATTTTTTTTTTGAATTCAATATTATTCATTTATATTTTAAATTAAATAAATTAAATATTATACTACTAACATTTAGCTGGGATGCGTGATATATTTCTAGAAATATTTATTTACCAAGAGATATTTTATGACAATTTCGAGTTTCTCTTGTTAGGTCGGCTGTACTTAGTTATCACTTATTGTTTTCATGTATTCTTATGTTTGTCAACGATACCTTTTCATTTTTAATGAAATTCAAAATTGTATTTTGTTTGTTGTGTTATATTTTTAACTTTCTAGATTATGGGAACTTTATGTAATTGCTCCGAAAATTCAAATTGAAATTTGTTTTTCTTGAGAAGTATAGAACTTTTAAAAGGCATATCTGGCATTTTAGCTATGAACTTTTGCTTCAATTTTGACGGTAAGTTTTATTTACTTTGGCTACTCACAGTGCAAAAACTTATATCCGAACAACGTCTCAAAACAGTAGAGACTTATTTCTGAAATTCTGTTCCGTGCGCCAAACTTTTCGAACAATTCGTGCATTGTATGATGCTTATAATCGTTCATCTGAGTAGCCCATACGCAATACTATGTAAAGATTAACATCCGCGTATACTGTATTGGACAATGTTCATCCACCACGAGCCCGTACAGTGCGTACCGAGGAAACTATCGCTGTTGTCGAGGGTAGTATGGCTGAGCACACAAATTTACCGATTTGACGCCTTTCTCAACGACTATCCGTCTAATTCAAAGAAAATTTTGAAAAAATATCTTGAAATAAAGCTTTATCAGATCCTGTTATTGTAATTGAAGCCATTGAACCAACGTTTGCGTCGTACGTTCAGTGAATGAGCTGAGAATGAGTTGGAAGTTGAACCGCATTTTACAGCCAAATCATTTACAGTGATGAGGCTAATTACTGGCTCAGTAGGTTTGTAAATAAGCAAAATTATGATTTTCGGTGTAAAACTAATCCTTTAAATACTTTGAAAGTCGCATTACATAAAGTCACTGTATGGTGCGGTTTGCATGCCGCTGGCATAAACGGTCCCCTTTTTTCAAATATGAAAACGGAAACAACGTTACCGTTAATGGCAATCGCTATCGACAAATGGTCTGTAATTTTTCGATTCCCAAAATCAAAGTAGATTGTCGGAGATACAGATTAAGTCCTGATTTAACGTGCGTTCCCCGAAATGAATCATAAAAACACGGGCCTCTTAAGCCAGGCTTACGAAGAAGCTCTGCCATAAACGTTCTATTCAGTAGCCTATAACTAAGTATGAGTACTGCTTTTCCGAGTACAGGTTCCATATCTCATCCAAAGCTTGCTTGGGCTTCTTCAAAATTCTTTGTTTAAGATTTTGACCAATCAGCACCCTTTCCCATTATTGGGTAATGGCACCACTGTCGTAAACGCAACAGCACGCCAATGCACCACAATACAGAAGGGTTGCCGAATTAATCCGGTCTCAAACTGTATTAAAATGAAAGTACTCGCTAATAAGTGTACAGCCACAGCCCCCAAGTTTCAACCTCCACTGGCTCCTCACCGACACCGGCAGAGAGAAGTCCTTGCGCCCCGGATCCTTTGGTACCAGTTTATCCCTGGTGAAATTTTGAGGAAGCACAGACACAACCTCTTCAATTGAGCCCTATTTCAAAGCTCCGGGTTGATCGCCGTATTTTAGGGCTTATCATCATTGATCTATATATCACCCTAATATTCGTCATATTTTCGCATCAGCATCCTGTTGTGAGGATGTTGTGTCAGAATCCCTCCTCTTTAACACTGGCTTGAGACAGTTTTCAGAAGGAGAACGGTGTTTGTCGGAGGGACATATGTTTCCGACAAAATAAAACCATTGCTTTACTGGGTCGAACCTTTGATGAACAAATCATCTCTCAGCCGTCCAGATCATGTAATTTGACTACATTGAACTGATTTTTATGGAAACACGTTACTTGTTTTTTCTGATAAACCATCAAAGGCAGCATTTGACGCATTATTGACGAAATAAGGCTTGCTTTGCTGGAAAAGGTGATGCAAAACAGAACCGACATGATGGCGCTTCCAATAAATGCAGTCGTGGTGGTCTTATTTCAGTCATTATATTAAAACACAAGCAAATAAAACCAAATTGGTCATATGAATAATTTGTCTGTGTTATATTTGTTTGAAAAAATCTATGCCTCTAAAAGCATCCTACATAAGTATTCAAAGTTTATGAAAATAAATACATGATAAATGAATAGCAATCCTATTCTAAATATTGGAAATGTTTCTAAAAGCATTACATTTTGATTAAAAAAATTTAGCGCAACTATACCTATTAGTATATTTACGTTGCCCCGAAAGTACGTATTTATGATTGGCGTATTTCGTATTGCCTCGGTCCTTTTTTATTGCATTAAGGTGATTTTGTTCATCAGATAAACATTTTCAACAGTTGCGACCACAAAATATGGATGCTTTATTATTAACTTCCCAGTATATGGGAAGTTCTTGTAATCGCCTCGAAAATCGAAATTGAAATTTTCAACATTTCGTTACGTTTTGAGGTCTATAGAGTATATATAAAGTGTTTTTAGAAAGGGAGATGTATGTGTGTGTACGTACGTTCGTGGACAGTTTTTTCTACGAGCATAACACACGTAAACAAAGTCGTATCGACTTCGTTAAGGTGTCAATCGAAGCGACTTTGCAATTTTAAGAGCTAATTAGTTTTTGGGAAACTTCGGTAGGGAGGGTTGCTGTTTTGCCCGTTTGAAGGACGTTTCTGTCATGCGTTATATCTCGCGAATCTAATGTACGATATGCATGATTAAGGTGTTAATCGACGCGTATTAACATTTACGTAATTCTATCAAGTTTTTGAAAAAAAATTTTGGAGCGGTTTTTTAATTTTAAAAAACAAAGCAAAAAATTGGTTTCTTTTTTCAAAAACACAACATTTTTAACCATATTTTCAAGTCCAAGTAATCAATGTTTATATACTTTATATACTCCAAACAGTTCTTTTAAAAATTCCATCAAATTTTTTTTTCTCATGATAATAAAAAAATCAAATAAAAAATAAAAAATCATTAACAGTCATCATGATTTTCAAGGTCGTTTTTATCATTCACTATATCTCACGAACCAGATATAATATTTGCATCAATATGGTGTCAATCATCGTGTTTTAAAATCTCTTTGATTATTTTAACATTATGAATATCCGTTTCAGCGGTTTTTTTAATTTAATAGAAAAAAATGCGAAAACGATTGATCCGCGTGAATATTCAATCTATCCTCATAGACCAAAAACCTTACGTAATCAATGGACCCTCCCGTAGACGATATAATTCATATTAACTCATTCCTGTTACTACTATGAATACCTCTCATTGTTACTACTTAAAGTAGTAGTAGTATTGATGTTTATGTAGATATTACTGGGAAGTTGACCGTGTGGAGCTCAAGGGTCGCACCTCGCGGCTTGTTATCAATGCATATAACAAAAAACTTGCAATTTGGCTTCGAATATTCGGTTTTCTGTTTAACTACAGTGAAATCGTCATTATCATCAACAGAACGAAAAAAGCCGGAAGAAGGAATAACTTTCCTGGTCTCGTATCAGTAATGTGTTTTCCACCAAATTGTACTCCCTTACTTCAGCAAATGGATCAGAATGCCATTCGTTCAACTTAGAAATCCTACAAAGAATATTTACTGACTCATTTGATTAGCAGTGATACTACCGAAAATGATTTAAAGAAGGTAACGCTGAAGCACGCAATCTATTTCTCATCCAAAGCGTGGGTTGATTTGGGAACCAACCACAAAAAAATGTTTCAGAAAACTAATGAAAGTGGATGATGAAACTTGGGATGAGGAAGATAATATTCCTCTGGCTAATTTCAACGCGACCTAGCTACAGAAACTCTTTGACTCCAAAATTTACTCATACAAGCAACAAATGCCGTTTGTGATGCAGGCGATATCAACAAATGGCTTTTTGCAAGCAATGCAAATTATTCTAACAAGAATGCTAAAACTGTCGAAATCACTGATTCCGAAAGTACCAAAGGATCTGAAAATTTAGATTCGGCGCCGACTGTAACCTTCAATCAATTTGTAAAAAGCGTTCAACTTGTGATTAGCTGGTCTGAAAAAAAATCTGATCCCCTAAGTGAAATTTAAATGTTGTATTCAATTAAGCATAAAGCAATTAAGGAAAATGAGAGAAACAAATTGTGCTAAGCTAAAATAACTTCATATTTTTTTAAAAAAACTAACTTTATACCGTGATATATATCTAGATTTGTTAACAATTTTTAACTGGGAAGTTCTTGTAATCGCCTCGAAAATGGAAATCGAAATTTTCAACATATCTTTACGTTTTGAGGTCTATAGAGTATATATAAAGTGTTTTTAGAAGGGGAGATGTATGTGTGTGTGTGTGTGTACGTACGTATGTACGTTCGTGGACACTTTTTTCTACGAGCATACCTCACGTAAACGAAGTCGTATCGACTTCGTTAAGGTGTCAATCAAAGCTTCTTTGCAATCTTAAGAGCTGATTAGTTTTTGGGATACTTCGGTCGGGGGTGGGGGTTTACTGTTTTCACCCCTTGAAGGTCAACTCTGTCATGTGCTATATGTCGCGAACCAAACGTACGATTTGCTTCATCAAGAAGTCAATCGACGCGTATTAACATTTTCGTGAGTCTATCAAATTTTTAAAAAACATTTGTAGTGGTTTTTTAATTTTTTGAAAAAAAGTGCAAAAAATTGGAGTGTTTTTCAAAAACATCAAATTTTTAACTTTATGTTCAAGTCACAGTAATCAATATTTATAAAATTATTATATTCCAAACAGTTTTAAAAAAATCACCAACATTTTTTTTCATGATTACAAATAAATTAAATAAAAAATAAAAAATAATTAAAAGTCAACATGTCCTGCATGGTCATTTATGTCAATCATTATATCTCGAGAACCAAATATAATCTTTGCATCATTAAGAAGTCAATCAACGCGTATTACAAATTTAATGATGGTTTTAAAATTTAAAAAAAAATCTTTAAAGCAATTTTTTTTAAATTTCAATAAAAAACTATTGAAAATTAGTGTTTTTTTTCATAAAAAATTAATTAATAATTAATAAAATTAACATCGTGATAATAAATGTTTATAAAATGTAAAAAGGGTTCATACGAATTTTTATACCTTAAATCCCTTATTCTTAAGACATTGTTGTAAAGTCAATCAAAGTTTATTATTATTTGCATAATTTGCGGAGATTTTTAATAGTTTTCACAGAACCGTGTTTTAACTTTCATAAAAAAAAATGCTTAAATTTTGAAAACCAATACAAATCAAATCAAATTTGCAATTGTGATAATCAACGTTTTGAATGGTAAAATGTTTTGTAGTCAACACTTTTTAAGATCATTTGCTTTGAAAAGCTTTCATCAAATAAAAAAATGTAGTTTTCAAGAGTTTTGTTCTTTAGTATTCGTAAAATTTCAGCTACTTCCGTCATCATTTGTAAGACATATATTTTACTTTTTACATGCAATTGAACCTATTTTTGACTGCATAATCAATGTTTCTCAAAATCAACAGAAAATAAGAAATAATTATGAGTTTCATTGATGTAAAATCGTGAAAAAATACAGATTCAGTGATTATGCCGAAGTGCTAGCAGTTTTGACAGCATCTATTCAAAATGGCCATCACGCGACAAAATCTCTTCAGTTGTCCTAATAACAAAAACTGCATTCATTTTTGCTAGCTCTGTTTTGTCCTTCAAGCATCGATATGAAAATAACAAATAACGTAGAAAAGGCTTTGTAACCTGTCCCCCCTCCGATTGATCCACGTGTATATTAAATCAAACCAATCCACGAAAATCTTTACGTAATCAATTGACGCTCGCGTAGATGTTACGATTAATATTAAGTCATTCCAATAACTTTTATGAGAAGTACATTTTTTTTTATTTAAAGTAGTATTATTTCCATAATTATTATTGTGTTTAATATTTTTAATATTTATGTAAATATTACTGGGAAGTTGTACGTGTGGACCTCAAGGGTCGCACCTCACGGCTTGTTTAAACTCTTCTGAAATTTTATATTTTTTAAATAAATAGCTTATATATGCGTCTCTTAGTTGCTCCTAAACCTAAGCATATTTCTACAATTTTCTTTACATGATATCGGCAAAACCTCGAAATCGGCAGCTAGGCTGACATTAATTATTTGCCTTTGACGAGTTGTTACTATGTATATATATATATATATATATATATATATGTGTGTGTGTGTGTGTGTGTATTTATATATATTTATATATATATATATATATATATATATATTTATATATATATATATATATATTTATATATATATATATATAGATTCTAGCTACTCTATAGATAAATAATGATTTTCTTAAAAGGACACGTTGGTCAGTAATAATCAACCATCAATGTATCGGAATTCCGGGAAGCTTTAAATGAATTGGTGCTACGGCTTATATCAAATAAATCTCCAATTTCAACTTTCATTTCGGTAATCGTTTGTCTAGAAAAATTTACGAAATACTCGAACAACTTCCAACAATCGACTACTATACGTATTGTCCTTTTTCGCACAGAGCTGACCCCCATCGAAGTATCTCAAACTCTATAAACTCATTCTGTACATAAAGAGGCGTGATCACTTCACTTTAAAACATTCTCGCAATATTGTGAAAGGAAAAACTTAGAGTGGAATCTGATTCGACAACATAAGAATTCACAACTTTGCAAGTAAGTGTGCATTCAAGAAAACTCAAAGTGAATATAGTTTCACACCCATTTCCACTCATCGTTGTGCATTATTCGGAGCAGGATTTTCAGTTTCGCTACGTTACTGCATCGAATGAGGGTTGAAATGCAAGCACATGCATTATAGAATGTTGCTGTTGTGCTTTGCATTCAATTGGGACAAAATCAGGTTGCATCTATTCAGCACAATCTTTTTGTCTACCATGGCAACGGGAGCAATTTTTACACTTTTAGGTGCTATAGCTACACTTGAAATGGCGAGAGTGTTTATTTTAATGCATACTGTTGACTCGTTTAGTGAATTTTGTTTGAAACACTTCAAAGTACTGTAAGCAATTGTTTCGATACTCACAGAAATAAGGAATTGGTCTTGAGTATCTGCAAAAGAGCGAAAGTATGCCAGATGTAATTCAGTTTTATGTAGTATTTTAACTATTTGAAATGCATTATTCCGTAATTTGAAACAATCAGAAACTTGTCCTCTAGAACATACAAATCTGAAAAAAACAATTCAATTTTAATTTCCGTGTTGAAAGCTGTCGGTTATTATTTCAAGCCAAAAATATGATTAACATTTTCCATGCATTAGTACGCTCGTTAATCCATAAAATAAAACACAATATTTTCCAACTGTGTGTTAAATGTTTATATGAAAATATTTGTAAGAGAAATTGACATGCTATCTTCACATGCAAGCAATTCACAGTGACGCTTTAGAAACTTATTTATTGACCTTTATATCTGAATTGGTCATAATATTTCAATGCGATTTGCTTCGCATGCAAACTAACTTTAACATCAAAATTTCTGATTGTTTCTAGGCCAAATTCACGTGATTTCAATCAATTTTGAGTACATCAACAACAAAACTAATGTCTAAGGTGGCTTCACGTTCTGCTAGACCACGTAGTTTGGTTAAAAGGATGTTAAGCTGACCGGCAGCTTCACTTAAATTGACATGGTATTGTTTTCCTGTAGCCGTCAAAATCTACAAATTCATTCCATGAACCATCCAGATTTCGTAAAGAAATCCAGAAGTTGATCCATTTCAATAGCTCCTAACCCACCAAGTTTCGCGAAAAAACGCCCTGAAGTGCTTCTGCCACCTAAACGCTAGAGAGATACATCTGCGCAGAATGTACTACATATACAGACTCTGTCTTCTCTTCGTTGCCGCACTCGTACATAGGTTCCTAGTTAGGACCCCATTTTTTATACGTGTTTACCGAAAGCGACATGACCCATCAGTAGACCCAAAAGATTCCTCGTTGAAGCTTTGTCCACATCTAACAGACCCAGAGTACGTTTTGTGTTATGCGCCAGATATGCTTGGCAATAAGACATGTGTCCACATTTCTTCAGCGCCGTGGGCGTAGCTCGTAGTCCGATACATTCATATCCTGACTTAAAAAGAAACATGTAGCTACAACTCAGCTCACTAGGAGACAGTTTATTGCATACAGGGTACGCCGTTTGACAGGTTGTAAACCGCATAATAAGCGCGGGCATGCCCATATATATACTCGAAAGAAAGCGTACTTTATCTTCTTTAAAAGGCAAATAAACTGCGTGGAAAATCGGTCGAGTTTGAATTTTATTATTTTTTATTAAATAAATTCAAATGAAATTTGTTGAAGCTGGTTTAAATTTTTGAAAAAACTATAATAAAGGAAGTTTTATTTATCGTGAAGAAGTAAAAAATAGTCATAAACCAGTTAAAATTGTATGCTCTGTTGTGTTTGATTTCAATATATTCTTCGTAGTAGATCGGTAATGCTTTATTTTGTTTTTTACATAAAATTTTGTGTTTTTCTCGCCTGCTAGGAGAGAAATTAGAGCAACAGGATTTGAGAATTTCGTTTACAAATTTTTAAACGACTAGTTTTCAAGATTTTTAATCACAGTTGCTCTGATTTTTAGAGACCATAACGTTTCCATATTTTCAGAATATCTTGTTACAATTCGCATAGATATTTCGTGAAACAAAAATCCACAATCATTCCAAACTGCGTTATTAATCTCCATTCGGCTTAAGAAACTTTATTTATTTTTAACCTCGTACAAGATGACTAGATAACAATTGAATCGCTCATTTATAAATTCATCATTAGTTCATGTAACATCTTTCAAGTTTAGATAATGTCTTCCAAGTGCACCTGAAATTCTATGAAATTTATTGAAAACAACAATTTTTTCAAATTGCAAATTAGCAAATATTGTCAAAATTTTATAAAAGATGCAACACTTGCTTTCAAATACATTTGATTTTTGAGCTTGCATTTTACTTTGCAAAGCACGAAATTGACAAAAAATTGTTGGTAAGTTTATCATGGGTTAGAACCTCCTAGTCTAGTCGACTTTCGTCTTCTAGTGCGCTTTTGGTTAGCGACTTGCTAACACTATTGTTGCACATTAATGGAGGTTCTTGTTCCCAGGCTTTGCCTGGTATATAATTAAATGAGAAGTCTGGTTTCGGGGTGACGGATGGAATCCTCTTCAGGTGCTGTCATTTGCCATCTGCCACGAGACAGCACGACCACGGTTAGGCTTGTTGATGGGTTAAGCTCTTTTCAATTATTTGTATCCGCGAAGTTTAAAGACTGTCAATTTGTTCGTAAGAAAAACCTCCATTAATGTGCAACAATAGTGTTAGCAAGTCACTAACCAAAAGTGCATTAGAAGACGAAAGTTGTCAACTAGACTAAGAGGTTCTAACCTATGAAAAACTTACTAATAGAATAGCGACGTAGGCATACATACGAACAAATTGACAGTCGTTATACTTCGCGGATACAAATAAGAAAAATAGTTGAAATATAACGAGTTTAACTCATCAACAAGCCTAACCGTGGTCGTGCTGTCTCGTGGCGGATGGCAAATGACAGCACCTGAAGAGGATGCCATCCGTCACGCCAAAACCACACTTCCCATAGAAAATTTTATTAATATAAGAAAAATCCCCATTGTTCGACTTCAAACCAGAAGTAGATAAAAATTACCGTTATAAATTCCAAAAAGCGTATTGAATTTCAAAGTTAAGATAAGTTATAGAACTTATAGAAGTTTTCAAGTTACGTAGAAAAAAAGGTTTCATAACAAAAGAATTTGCTTCTTGCGAATTGCTTAAGTGGACTTGTCCTTGGATTACCACTGGTAATATCTGCAAAAAATAGGACTTGGATTTACTGCGCAATTGGGTACGAATTTATGCGCACAATTATAAATGTTTGTATAATATTTTATTCCAGTTTTCATTCATTCTGCATTTCCTTTTCGAATATGTAATTATTCAGATCAGAAGTGAAGAAATCGGCTTGGTCAAGGATATGTACGGTTTTTAGGGGAAAATTAATATTAATTCATAATTTTATTACATGGGCTGTCTGGCAACACTAGAGTTAAGTAAATTAACAAAGATATAAATAAATCAATTTACATTCATGTCATAACAAACGTCTAAACAAAAATTCAAATGGCATAGTTGACCAATTTTGGCATTTTGTAATTATTCTGGTAATAATTCTATATACACACATGTATGGCTTCTGGCACCGAGTGATGATATTTGGCATATTATAAATTAGAAACTATCATGTCTGTCGTGAAATATTTAAGGTACATTTGATAGATAATTTTTCCCATAAAATCAACAATTTCTGATGTATAATGAACAAAACTTCTTTCCTTTCTTGACAAATTAGTAAAAAGATTTAATCTGAAAAAACGACTAATACTCTTCAAAAGCTACGATCAAGTTTTACTGTTAAAACTCAACACACAGTTTCTACTTATTTCCGATACGCAATTTTCGGAGTACAATTTTTGCAAAAAAAAATAACTAATTAGATTAGGCTATGACCTTACATTCCATTTTGTCTCATCATAGTTTTCAGATGAACCAAAACGCAGAATATAACAAATTACTTTTACATGCATAGGGACCCAAGAATAAAGGTTTTGTGTTGGGACACTGTAGAGATATGAAGGGCTTTTATTCACTATTTCGAAATTTTTGTTTCAAATTTCATTATTTGATAAATTGTGTGCATATGTTCAAGAAATTGGTGTTTTCTGTAGCAAAATTTGGCTTTCCCTCCTACTTCAGATATTTCATGCTAATGTAGAAAAAAAAATTGTTGTCTAAGACCTCTTTGATTGTTTTAATGATTCGGCACGAAGTCAAAAAAGCAAAGCATTATTTATTCGATAATCCAATTCGTTCTCGTACATTACAAAACGTTGCTTTGAGTCACAAACAGAACGATAAGACCAGCAGTTGATCCTGTCGTGTAAACGAGGACGATAAAGAAAACCAAAAACTTATTGCTGATCTATCAAACTCACTTTTTGAATACCACTCACCTGTCTTCATTTTTCTCGTGCAAAAGTGGACAAGCAGTTTAAGCCGCCCCAACTTATTAACTTCAAAATAAACGTTTTGCTGCAAAACGGGCCAACTCGAGCCTTGTTCACGTTTGCGCTTTCAACGCAATTTGACGTGCTGTTAGCAAAAAATTGGATGCTTCTAGTAATAGTTTTTCCTTGGTGATGAGAAAGGGTCGATCGTCCTGGAATCTTTTTATTTGTTATTTGCAAAAAACTTTGAAATTTCCCCAGTCTAGAATCTTTTTTCTAATCTTGTGATTTTTTCAAGTATCGCCGTGATGAAATTCATGAATGACTTTAATTTCGGATGAATTCGATGGTTTTCTGCGTCTCGTAATTGGATTTTTCTTTAACTTTCTAAAGGAGCAGCAGCACTTTCAAAAATCTCTCTTGATCAGACTCCACTGCACTGCCTTAAGTCATAACACTTAGAAATAAACATGTCCTGTCTTTTTTCGTACATGGTTTTGTGGTTATCCCCAATAATACTGTTAAAACCTTATTTGCGTAGGATCATTTTGCGATAATTAGTTTTACCTAAATTAACTTTCTTACCTTATCATATAAACTAACAATAAATTGCAAAACTATGTGCATTCTACGACAAAATTAAGAGTGTCTTATTGGTTTGTCCCGCAGTGTTTATAGTTTATAGTTAAGAACTTGATGTGTAGGAATTGTCAGAAGTGTTTCAAAACAAACAATTGGTTGAAACAATGATTTAGCTTGAAATAATGAGTGCTGAGAAAAAGTAAAAGCAATATTATAGTCCAGTCAAACGAAAAACAGAACAGAACTGGTTATAAAAGGGCGAAAAATAAAGTTTGTAAAATTGATTTAGTGCTTATAAAATCAAAGGAACGAAAGCTGTAGTGGTCTTAATTATTAATTTTTTCATATTATGTTAAAACTGTCCATCAAAGTTTTGTTATTATGCATTAAGAGAGTACTTTCACTACACAGTATGACTACTAAATCTGCAACCGAATTACATATCCATCACAACTGTTACTATCTGAAATGTTAAACTGTTCCGCATCTCACATTAAGAAGTTTTACAGGAAATTGCATTGAAATGGGACCATCACATCCACTGCATAAACAATTCTGTACGAGATTGTTGTATTAATAATTGGCTTGACGCTTGATAAGTGCAAGCGTAACAACAATTACACTAGAAATAAGACATTAATTGTTTTGTGCTAGACATGTTCGTGTTGTGCCACATTCTTTGCGTAATGTCTTATTTTGATGATATTAGTCATTGACGACGAAGAGTTAATGGATTGATTAAAGTGGCTTGATGTGAATGGGGAATGCTAACTAATTAGCGTTTATCAGTACGGCTTGATATGATCGGGGGGTTATGACCTAGGCATTTGCTGCTACGCAAGCTTTGAATTGACGTGTAATCATATACTAACACTTTTCTGGATTCACAATTAATTGTGAATTGAAGATTTTATTCTTTGTCGATACAATCATGATGCCAATTTGTATATTATGCGTTATTCCTTGCTCTTTTATGCATACAAATATACTTTTCAAAGCTGTTCAATATATTTATTTCCTAAAAAGGGCAGATTTACACAGGAAATAAATTTAAGGTTATTGAATTTTGTTTAGGAATGCACGAGTATTTCAAGCAGTTCGTATGCAACTTCTATAAATGATATGAAAAATTAGATGGAAGTATCTAACGGTTATCATAGAAAAATTAACTTTTAGCGAATAAAAATGCATCCTTGATATTTCATACTGTCATTGATGTCTCTCACTGTCTGATAGAGAAATCTTTAAGTTGAATATCAGGGTGGAAAGGCAGAGCTCGTTTGCTTCACTTCAAGCTAAATACAGTGGAACTTGGATAATTTGAACTTACCACCCAAAAAATTCGAACTTTCCAAAAATTTGAATAAGAAAAGTTTTTAGGAAACGCTTAAAATAACACAACATTGCATGATCTAACAAATAAAACTTTATTACGTAAATTTAAGGCATCATTTACAGTTTCATTAAGAAGTCCATGATCTTGATTTCTTTCCTAAAATCAATTCTTTCTGTCGTAATGAACGATTCTATCTGATTTAATGATTGAAAATTGACTCACTTACTTCATTTCTACTTTCAAAAAATCACCTGAGTCCATTAACTTGATTTGCTGCTTCAGCCATACTTAGAATTTGCCTTTCTTGTTCCACCGTTAAATCGTTATCTTCATCATTGGATATATTGTCACCATCCTATTTCTTGTTACACAAGATTCCAAGCTTGTTTACACATACGTGAGGTCTGAAGGACATCAAGTTTAATTTTGAGAGAAGTGAAATCTCCGGTGGGAATATTCTAAACCAATAAACGCCGGTGAAAATGTTTGAGGTTTTTTTATTATGCCCTGATCCATAGGCTGAATGACTGATGTCATATTAGCGAGGGAAAATAACTTTCACATTTTCCATAAGCGGGAGGCTTTTGTGAGCAATGCAGCTGTGAATAGAGAGTAAGATCTTCTGTTTTTCTTTTCCAAAATTTTCATTGATTTTCAGTAGCGACTTCTCAAAAAGAGCACTTGTCAGCCACGTTCATGCACTCAATTCATACTCTACTGGTTTTGACTTTACGGTTTTGAAACAACGGGGACTAGCAGATTATTATCTCATTAACAAAGGCAGTTTTTCAGAGCCATCCATGTTTGCTCCGACCAAAAGCGTTACTCTTTCCTTGCTAAGTGTCCCTCCATGACATTTCTCATCTTCAAAAGCAAGCGTCAACATTAATAATGTTTTTGAGCTCCTTGTTCTGGATCATCTCTTCTAATTCTTTCTTCCACTGTCCTGCTTTATGCTGATCAACACCTCCACTTTCACCACAAATAGATTTTAAAAAAATCTTATTTCGCTCTTTGAAACCGTGCAACCATTCTGTGCTTGCTTTGAAATTGGTTTTACCCATTTCAGTGTTTTAGCTTTACCTCTTACAAAAGGGCCTCTCAGTGGATTTTTTTTATCAGGTGCCTGCTTAAATCACGTTAAAACACCGTTGTCTACATCGGGGTTAGCTGGTGCTCTACACCTTTTCCGGTCATTTTCGTTCTCAAATTCACTGTTTAAAACCTTTTTTTTTTTGTATTTTTTAAATAAGTCGACAATGTGTTAGAGGGGATTCCGAAGTCCCGAGCGATCTCCGATTTCTTCTTCAGTTCCGTTTCCACTTCCCTAATCGCGGCTACCTTTTCAGTGAATGTTAGTGATTTGTAAGCCCACTTATTTGGCGATGACATCTTGGCTCAATGTTCGCTCAACAAAAAACATCAAATCTGATAAAATTAAGTTTTGCAAATAACGAAAACACTACGCGCACAACAAAAAACAACCAATAATGTAAAATACAGTCCCACAGCAAACTAAAACACTACGCGCACTATAGATAAATTGTTTGTAGGCGTTGCCAATGACTGCTCAGGTGATCGAAAGGGGAGGCAATGAGGACACTGATTATGCACAAAAGTGACTTCGTAAGAAGGAAGGCTTTGACTTGACCATAACGACACGATTGTCTCCCACGTCAATGTAAAATAAGCCCATGCAGCTCTTGGAGAATCCCCGAAGATAGGCAAGAGTAAGGCTATCTTTGGGGATTCCCAGAATTTATAACTGGCTCATGGATACTTTTGGCGCGCAAAATTTTCAAATTATCCAAAATAAAACCGAATTAGCCACGATTTTTTAATATGAAATTCATATGAAATGCTAGGGACGTAAATTTTTTTTGCATTAATGACGATTTCGAGTTAAAGAAATTCGAATTATCCAAGTTTCACTGTACTAGAAGTGTCTTTTCGAGACTAAGGCTCGATTTTCTTTTAACGAAATGATACAGCAAATGTATTTATACCTGTTGTTTTAATATTTTTATTGGTTTGATTCTTCTGTGTTACTGTTTTCTCTGAAATAAACTGAAAATATTGAAATATTTTATGCACCCCTATTTCAATATTACACTAACATTCCAGTTATTGTAATTGGCCCGAAAATCAAAATCGATTACGTTTACATATCTTTAGGTTTACGCTCTAAGAAGTTATTCAACAGAATTTTTAGAAAAAAGTATGTGCGTACGCATATGCGTATACATTTCTTTATTTTTCTTCGATATATCCAAAGTCGTCTCTGCCTTGCACGATATCTCACGATCAAAACATTTTATCAACGTCGTTGGTGTGTTAATTAAAGTGTATATAAATTTCGATGATTCCATTAAATTTCCATAAAATTTAATAGACCGTTTTTTTTTCTTTTCATGGAAAAAATATTCAAATTTTAAATGTTTTTAAATTTTTTTTAATCTAATGTGAATTTCAAGAAATTAATGCTAGAAGAAAAATAAATACTGCGTGGAGTTGTTCTAATCAATAATTTGTATTTTTTGATAATGGTATAGTAATTATCATATAAAAGTAATGAACCATTAAAAATTATACTGCATATGGGACTGATAATATGTAATTTTGCACGGCGAAAGGCAGTTACTTTCCAATTAATATCTATTTAGTCTATATAAATTTCGTTTGTTTCGCACATTTAATAATTTTTTTTCGTATAATATATCTAACTTCAAAAACAAAACCAATCATCGCAATATTCGATGATTGAATAAATGAAACTATTGAATAATAGAATAATATATGCAAATCACGTCACATTAGATATCAGAGAAGCCATTATTGACACTGAAGCGGGAATTAACTACACGCTAATTTGCTTGTGAATGCAGAAAAGAGAAAATTTAAAAGGGAGGCGCTGAAAACTAAAGACATCAAAGCGGCACTGCAGCGAAAGAAGAAAAACGACATAACAGAAAACTCTTTAAAACTGTCTGAAACCGAACAAAACAAGCCGCGAAGTGCGACTCTTGTGGTCCACATGGTCAACTTCCCAGTAATATCCACAAAAATATTAAAAATATTCATTTAATTATGAAAATAATACTATTTTAAATAAAAATAATAAGAGTTAATATTAATCGTATAATTTACGGGAGCGTCCGTTGATTACGTAAGAATTTTGGTGGGTGTGGTGTTGATCAAATATTCACGCGAATCAAACGGAGAGAGACAGATTACAAAGCTTTTTCCAAGCTATTTTTTTTTTCATATCAATCCTTTAAGGATAAAAAACGCTTGCAAAAATGAATGCAGTTGTTGTTATTACGCCCACTGAAGAGATTTTGTCGCGTAATGACCATTTTGAATAGTTACGTTCAAAATTTCCATCAATTCGTTATAATCACTGAATTTGTATTTTTTCACGATTTTACATCAATGAGACTAACAATTATTTCTTATTTTCAGTTGGCCTTGAAAAACATTGAATATGCAGTCAATAATCGACCTAATTGCATGCACCCTTTTTGGTTAAAGTGAAACAAATTTGCTTGTTCAGAAAATTAAGGAAAAGTTTATCAAAAGTATATTCCAACTACAACTATTGCCTATCTTTCAAGTAACTTACGTAATCCTTGCCTGGAGAAATCCTGGTATTTTCATCTGCTCCAATTATTAATTCAAATTTTGATACTTTTGTAAGAAGCATTGGTCGGAATAAGTGATAATCCAAAGGAGCTATATCTGTCAAATATGATGGATAGAATAGCACTTCCCAGTCCAGTCCTTCCAAATATGTTTTCACAACTTGTGAGATTTGTAATTCCAAATGTAGAGCTTAACCTAAGCACAGTGAATATTTCTCTTTTTCCATGAAGAACCGGGTTCACCTGGCTTTACCCACCCTTTTTGACGTTTAGGATTCTCATAATATATCCATTTTTGATCTCATGTTACCATTCGATGCAACAATCTTTTTCTTAGCTGTCTTTGAAGTAGCTGCTCACAAATTGTTTTTCGACGTTCGATGTCTCTTTCTTTCAATTTTTAGGGAACACAGTTACTAACTTTTGAACCATTCACATTGCTTTTAAACGGTTTGCAACAGTTCAACATTTGATGCTGCAGCCAATTCGTATTGAGTTTGCCAAGAATCCTCTGCCAATACCTCTTCCAATTCGGTATTTTCAAATTTTTTGGTTCAGTATTTTGAAATCGTCGAAACTATTTTTTACATGTTGTGTTAGATGGAGTATGCTCACACTAAACCTCCACAAGCAAACAATGAGTTTCCGCTGCACTTTTCTCTTCAATTAAATAGTGTAATAACACTTCCCGCAAATGATGTTTACTTGCAACGGAAACTGACATCTTCCAGTAGGTAAAAACACTTGTTGCTTCCACTACAACTAACTGTCACGAATTGCGTTTGACAGCTGACATAAAGTCCTATCGAATACAAGTGTTGCCATTTAGCCAAGCAATACTAAACACGACATATGTTTGGAAAGGGCGAAGTCATATTCACATTCTCTACAAAAACTGAGAAGAATTTATAAAAATTCATTACTTTGTTATGCAAATCAGGTTAAAAATTTATTTTTTATGGAAAAAAACCCAAACTTTTCGCATTTTTTTCATTAAATTAAAAACGGCTTCAGCTTTTTTTTTTAAATTTAAAAACATGACAAAAGTGCTACTACGCATCGATTTACACCTCAATGATGCAAATATGATATTTGGTTAGCGAGATATAGTGAATAAAATGAATAACCTTAAAGATCATGATGACTTTTAATAATTTTTTATTTATAATTAAATTTTTTGTTGTTGAGAAAAAGTTTTGCTGATTTTTCTACAAAAACTGTTTGGAGTACATAAATTTTATAAACATTGATTGCTGTGTTTTGCAAATCAGGCTAAAAATTTATTGTTCAAGAAAATACCCTTAGTTTTTGGATTTTTTTAAATAAAATAAGACTTCTACATTTTTTTAAAAATTTGATAGAATTTCAAAAATGTTCATACGTGTCGATTGCACCATAATGAAGCAAATCTTAACCATCTAAGCTTGGACCGCAGAAAAATTTACCTTGAAGTGGGAGTCGTTTTCGCAATTTGGCGGAGGTGTTGAAAGTTGAGGAGTTGATTTATAGTCGGCAACCAAGATTGACGTTTCATTTTATAAAAAAAATAAGCTAACAGATACTTGAGCTATTTGTTTGTGATTCTCTTATTAGTCAAAAAAATCTAAACGTGCTTCCTAGTAAAAGTCAAAACAAAGAAATTTTTCGAGGGATAAATCGGCCCGTTGTTGATCGTTTTGACTCATAACGTTTTGTTGGTGACATAAAGTCTAAGTGATGTCGGTATAAGCCGCTGCAAATTCAATTTTCCAAAAGTTCCCCATGATCAACTTACTTGTTTGAAAGATATCTTGGTCTTCAATGTCTTTTTTAAGGTGGTGCCTCAATTGTGGGGTCTGCTAACCCTAAAAACGTGAACACAGTTAGATCCACTACATATGCAACAAAAATCTGCCTGCCTAACAAAATTATTCGGCAGTTTTTGCATTGGAAGGTTATGCTCGCGAGCCATTTATTCGGGATAAAAATGTATTTTTCATGTGATTTCTTCGTCTTCAAGACGCAATAATTCATGAAAATGGAAAGTGGTTCAAGCAAACACCACCGCAAACGGTTTGTTACAAAATTGTCTTGAAGGTGTCTTTGAAATTGTTTTGCGGTGATAAAATCAGAAAGAAGATATGACGCTGATTGTTGTTGGACAAATTATTGTGCTCAGTTGAGAAAGCGCAATTTGATACTTTCCTGATTTTTCTAGATCTGTATCCAATTCAAATTAAGCTATGTGAAAATCTTTCGATTAACTGATTATTTTTGTTTGTAAGAATGTTTTACCCATATGGCTATGACGGAAATTGGAAAATTGATGGTACTCATTCAATAATCAATCGAAATTTTTCCTTTTTCACATAAGATGTACCCGCACGGTTTTTCTTCTTTTGAGTTGATCTGTATGACATCGTGGTAGCAAATCAACGCCCGGTAAAGTTAGCTGACAGTTAAGACTGTAACTCATTTTTTTTGTAACCTTTGCAGACAATTGAAATGATCATAGACCTGAACTTCATAAAGCTTGCACCCGTAACAAAATATACAAAGCATAAAAAAAGTTTTTACTGCGATCAGTTTCAGAGCGTTTTCAGAGGTATTCAAATGATCCACTTGGATACCTACTGAAATTCGCCATACTTTCGAACTAATAGCTAAAAGTGGAGTTTACTTGCAATCGGTTATTTTTTCACTGACTTAGGACAATTTCAGCTGCAAATATTGATAGAACACAATGGAATACATATACCGTATATGAAGTACTTGAGAAAGGTACGTAGGCTTCAGGACATTTCAGAGGCTGTAGATGGAGTTAAATTTCTCAAACACTCTCAAAGTCCAAGCATTTCCTTTCTGACTACTGGGTTTACCAAGCAATATTTGAGAAAAGCATATCATGGTCAAAATCAAATCATGCTAGAAGTCTTGCAGCTGCGGAACGTTATCTTTAGACTAATAGAAGTGAAGTCAGGAGTTAAATCTTCAAAGACTACTGGCATGACATTCTAGTGTAGAATTTTTTTAATGCAAAACCTATTTCTCTCCTAACAATACACTACGCATTTAGTCATTTTTATGCAATATTCCTTCGCCTTTCCTAAACAAACAATGATTCAATAATCAAGCATATGTGAGAATTTGAATGCGAAACGCTTCAGGGTAGAATGTTATCCTTAATAAACCTCAACACACTCAGCCCATGAAAATTAGATTGGAACCAATTGACACGACAATACAACAGATAGATTCTACATGACTCTCTCGAAACCAACTTCAGTAAATCAAATAAATGTTAAACGAAATAATTGAAAAAACATATTAATGTAGCATAGCGGTCGCATATGTCGAACGTGATTATCATCAATGTTAGTTGGAGCATGTCGCATATGGGACCGCACTCTAGGCATAAAAATACGCGACATTGTCCTGCTGTGCAGAATGCGTACGTGGATTCACACTATTTGTGCCTGTCTCCGGGTTTAATCATGTAGGATGGAGGAATCGCTCGAATGCAAGACCCAGCCTCCAGGACAACATCCCGTCGATGCGTGCGTATCCTTCGGTAGTGTAGTTTGCCGCTCTAGCCACCGTCAACTTTTATCTGGGCGTTCTTTTTTTGGTGTTGAACTCAACCGTGTGGCCGAGGTGGTGGTGAATTATTTTTATGATGGTTTTTATGATAGCCATTATAACCGCTCCGACTACTTGCGTATTGCTGGGGATGCGACAACGAAACGACTACAATGATCCATGATGAAAAATAATTGCCCCATTAGGTGCCATGTTAATATATAGAGAGAATGTGCCCTTTTTTGTTTCCAGTTAGATTTGTTTCCAACAATGATGCGGAAAAAATAGTAATTGCACTTGAAATTTAATAAAAATTGATGATGGTCTTATCTATTCTAGTGATAATTGGTGATGAAAACAATGATGCCGTTGGGGATTACATTTTGAGTAAATGCAGAAATTGTTCTTAGACGCTTAGTAGCAAACTTTATTTTGATGTTCCATGGAGGCAAAGCATATTATTCTCTTTTAAGCTCACGAAATCTTTTTCATTGCCAGTTGTTCATATAAGCTGACATGTATTTCTGTGCAAATATACTATGAAAATCTAGATCATTTTGCATGTTTTTGTATTTTTATTCTCCATTTTTTGGTGGGATGTATTTAATGTATGAAGTTTGCTCTGAACTAAAAGACCTTTACTCATAAAAACTATTCCAGCTCGGATACAACAATATAACTTTAATCTCTTTTAAATCATGTCGTACATTTTTTCCAACAGTGTTGGTACTCTTATTGCAGATGGCACACAAGTTTGTTTTTGCATTCTGAATGATGCCTTTTAGGAACGGAAATTTAATCCCTTTTGGAGACGTTCTTAGCTTAAACAAAGCCTGAAGTCACAAGTTTACATGTCAGGTGGATTTATTTCACTGTAGATCAATTAAAAATTTTGAAGTTGTAAAATGTGAAAATTGGTTTTAAATTTAGGGCATCATAAATTGAGACTGAATCATTTACAAAAATTAAATAAATGTGGTCTAAGTGCGACCCTTGAGGCCCACACAAATAACTTCCCAGTGGCTTGAATAAAAAACCTATAATTCATTTTTATTATTAATTACTATTATCAACAATTATTATTTAAAATTAATATAATTAGATACTTTTATTATTTTTATTTAATTTTAATGAAACCATAAAAGCCTCGGCAACCTCGTCCTCCATCTCGTCCACCTCCTCGTCAACCATCTCGGCCTCGGAATCCACAACCATTATTGAGGGTATTTAATTTATATAAATAATAATCATTCGTTATTAAGAATGCAATAAAATTAATATGAAGTTATTATACAATTTCAAAATTCAGAAATTTTTTGTCTTTTTTCAGTTTTTTTCATCCTAAATTTAAAAAAAAACGACTGAACCTATTTTGCTGAGAATTCATTCAATTTTAAGTTACGTAATAATGCGACGAATGAAACCAATTACAAGTCAATATTTTCTATGGTTCTTGAGATAATTGAGACGAAAAAAATTCGAACGCACAAACGCATAGTTTCAGTTTATTTTTTTCCAGCCGAGCTAACCCATAACGAACACACCGTCAAAAATTCCCAAAAAACGGTTAATCTTTTAATGTCTATTTCTCACCTGTGTCGTTTTCTCCTCCAGGGCCTTCCTCATAATCCTTCTCTCTTCCGTCGTGCGCGTTTTCTTTTTCACTATATCTCATGTTATCATAGAAAATCTTATGAACAACTTCTATCTATATATCAACACCGGTTGTGTTGAGATTTTTAATATATCTATTATTTTTCTATTCTTCTCCTTTTGTCAGCGTCTTTTCAACATATTTCCAAAAAAGTTTCCTGAAGGTAATTACCCTCACTCTTTGAAATATATTCTTTTCGGCAAATTTATTGCCTGTACAGTTTCTCCAAAAAAATTGAACGCTTACTACACGACTCAGTTTTACCCTACATTGGACACTCAATCACTCAGTCCTGCTCAGAAAAGTCTCTTGGAATTCAATGACTTTATGAGTAAATCCTTGGGCAACAAAGGTCAAACTGATTGTATTTTCACTGACTTATCCAAGGCTTTTGATTCCAATTAACCTCATAGTCTCAATTAAAAAATTCAAAGTGTAAGCTATTCATGGCCCTTTGCACAAGTGGTTCTTATTTAAGAATACACTAATGGAAAGTCTCCATTTTCATTAAATTTTCAGCTAATTTCGCTCATTGACCTGGTGTTTTTCAAAGTTCCATATTGAAGCCCTTAATTTCCTACTCTTTTTAACTGATTTGTTTCTTGTCATTCATTCTTCCTGCCTACTGCACACTGATGACTACAATATCTTGCCAATGACTGACATATCTTTGAACGTGATCTTAGTGTAATTTAATCATGGTGTACTTCCAAAAACCTAACGATCATTGTCTATAGATGTCGTAAAATCACTTTCACTAATAAAACTGAACTCCTAGCGTTTCTTTAATCCTTACGTAAAATAATTGACTGTGTGCTCGGTCATTTTTGTGACCTGGAAGTTACTTTTGACACCAAACTAGAAGTCGACAACTTCACTGTATTTTTTTCTCGTACGCAATTTATGCTCATGTGTGATGTATCCGAACATCTAACAAGAAACACAACTTTTAAACATTAAAGTGATGTATTTATTACCAAATAAACACATCGCTTCATGAATAGACAAATATTGCTTACCATCTCGTAAATTTTCCTCGCGACATCTTAGGCTTATTATTATTTGACGTTTGTAATTGAAACGCTCATATTCGAACACGGCTCGCGGCCAGCACTTCAACAACTCGACACCACTCTTTGCAGTGATTGAGTCATATGGGAAATTTTCGAGTAGTGATTAGTTATTGAATCGATCAGTGCATAACCTTTTTGTTGAGAAAAGTATTTTTTACATTGTATATTATTAATTAGATCAATAATGTTTGACCACCTATGGGTGTTTGCAAAATATAATTATAAATAGTGACTAGGAATTTACAGACAGCATATTCTAGTTACCTATCTTTCTCGGCACACAAAAGACCTTCTAAATTGTGCCTATTTAAGGGAACTTCAGGCAATATCTTCTATCCGCACTTTAAATCTTTGGTCAGAGGTAAAAAATTGAAAAATTTAAGAAAAGAATTTTCCTTTTTTCCTCTAGTTTCATACCATGGGGTCATCCAGTTATTTTATTTCATCCCATCATGGAAAGGACCACAATTTCTATGTTGGAGATTCCTACTGAAGCAAAGACTACAGCGTCTAGCTTTGATTGAATCCTTTCAGTACAAGCTTTTTTGTGGTCTATTCCATAAATTCAATGTTGCATACATTTCCTACTAAGAACACCTAATCTACTTGAACCTCGCCACTCCACAACAATGCAGCTTATACCTTGATGAGTGCCTATTATGTAATTTTTTCTTGTATCTCGTTAACACTTTTCTTCGCAGCAAACTTCGCATCGGTCACTTTTATTATTCCTGCATAAATCTTACTATTTTTGCTCATTCTAATACAACTTTCAATCTGTTCTGTCAATTAATCTCGAATTCGCGTCAAAGAAACAATGAATCCATGCACATTGATTCTTTCGGTCAATCGTTTGCCTCATATAGAAATCATGTGAAAAAATCTCCTTCTAGGTCCTAATTAATATTTTTGTGTTTATCATATTTGCTGCTACTGGGTGATTGGAATTATTCTGTTTAGGAGCGTTTATCAATAAACAATGAATACCGCCATGTTCAACAGAATCAATAGTCAGTCCGTTTGTGCAAACAACGCCTAAGGCTGAGGCTCCATATACGATTCCAAACCGATTATTATTTGGAATGCGTAAACAATAAGAACGACGGGCGTCAAGGCTCCACGTACGATTCCAAATCTGAAATAAGAACGTGCGAGGCTCTTGAATCATATTGTTTGTTTAGTGTTCATTCTCGTGTCGGTGCTCAACGTGAAAACATCTGTCTTGCGTTGTTGATGGTGTCAGTGCTAAAATTCTAAAATGGATGAATTCTGGCACTAGGGCACACTTCTTGGCAAACATTCTCCCACGCCGCATCATAAAGTTCCCTGTTGTGGTAATCTTTCTCCGCAATACTCCATATTTCCGGATTATATGCAACTGCCGTTATCACCTGCTCCATGGCCTTCTCCGTTCAATGCCTTTTAACGAATGAACACAACGCATGCACATACAGAAAATCGGTTATGGAAAACCGGCCGTGGAGCCGGGTGTCATCCGATCTTATGGCGAAAGCGTGTAAATGAGCGAGAAGGAAGCGCCTTCGTTATGATTATGAATCGGAACGTCAACCCGGGTCGTTATGAACCAGACGGGTCGTAAAACCGGCGTTATTGCTCGAATCGGACGTGGACACAGGGTCGCCCGGTTCTCATATAGATAACATGCAAAATAAGAAAAGGTCGCGCCGCTATGACGCTCATTCTTAAAACAAACAAACCGAAACCGATTTCGAATCGTATGTGGAGCCTCAGCCTAAAGCGTGTGATTCCGCATGATATGCACCGCGAGGCTCTTATACTTAAATGGATTAAAATCTAGTCGTGTTAGAGTAAAATTTGTTTTGTGCTTGCTGTGGAAATGAATTCCAAAACGTAAACAGTTTTGAGCCTTTTTGAATTGCATCAATGACGCCAAACAAATTCAACACTACTCATTTGTGGAGGCGTGTTATAAGGAAGTTTTCTAGCATATAGGCGATTTTCCATTATTTTCAACTTTGAACCCAATTAAGCACCAAACAGCCATTATATGTCAATACCGCATAATATATGGGCTACCTAAAGTTCAAAATAAAATACCAAAATAGAGACAAAGAACAGTGCGCTCTACCACGACAAGTTGCCCTTACCAGCTATTCTGTTTCATTCATTACATCATCACATCGCTCCGTGCCTATTCATGGATCGCTTTCGATAAAATCTATTGATCGAGCGATTTCAATATTCATGTTTTCCTGGAAACTTTACTGCAGCCAATATCAATTCAATCTTTTCCTGGAAACACCTGCCAACACTTCCAGTCACATTGTAACAAAATGTAGTTCAAGAGGCTTTCAATCTCTTATGCTTGCCACGAAAACCGCACGCTTCCATTAACAAACATTTGTGCCGGGTCTTTTTGTTTAAAACGTACAAATAATTAAAACTATTCATTTATTTCTTTAAACAAATCCCAGCTACCATTCTAGGTCAAGAGAGCAATTTCGCTAAAATTGCTTCGGAAATTTTTTATTCCAGCTCAAAAGCATTTTAAATCCTTGTTGTTGTCGTGTAGTGTTTCCCTTTTTGTCGAGACCACTCCTGGCTATGTGAACTGCAACTCTACATTTCACTAAAGGACGAAACTGTATAGCGAGTGCTTCGGAACTATTTAGTTGTACCTACAACCCTACTATTCAGGACCCGGTTTGTGTACGCTCGGCTGACATTCTCCTTGTGATATCTTACGTAGTCGACGTATAAGCAGGAATGTCTTTATTCTTAGCGTCTTGGCGTTATTGTATTTTGTGGTCCGTGAAGCTTTTGTGCAAGCACCGACACAAACACAAGATTTAAGGCTTCGGTGAGTACTTTGTAAATTTATATCCTTTTAAAGGATACTCCTTTTTGTTAGCATAGATGCGGTCGGATCGTCGGGATGGCGTGTCTCCTTTTAACTTTATTATTGTTGTTGCTGCTTTGCCTTCCTGACAACGAACCATCCTTGCTGCTACTGATATCGCTGATATTTCGTTGGACAATCGTCTTTATTGTCATCGACTTTGTGTCAAAAGCAAATACTATAAGGCTTGTTAGATTCTATCCTATCACAGTGTGTTCTCGATTGGAAAGTGCAACTTATTCTTTTGCAAAATTTCAATTTCATTTATCATTTTTCTTTGGGTATTGGAAAATGTATGAAATTGAAATAATGACTTTGGTAAAGTGTTTATTGCAGTCAAATTTTTTTAAACAAAATGAAGTGAAGGTTGGAAAATTTGTAAAAAAATTGTGTGACTCCAATTTTTTTTAGTTATTTTAATTGAAATTAATAAATTACTATCTCAGTTAGAACAGAGTAAGAAGATTACTGAAGCTTAAACCGTTTCACTTTTGTTTTGATGGGGCTCAAAATAATATGGAATACATTTTCCAATTTTGTAGGATTCTTGAATTATTTTATTTTTTTGTCGCAACATCTTTTGAAATTGCGTATTTAACTGCTGTAGAAGAAATTTTCTTTTCTTCTTTCTTGGTCTATGTGTAGCACACAGATAATGAATTTTCAGTGTCAGCACTGAAGTTCGAGGTAATTGTACTTAATTGTTGGTTCTTTGGTAGCGAAAGGCTTGCGGGCCGTTGCGGAAAATACTTTTCCATTTTGAGTAACTTAAGAGCTGAGACTTTAGTTTAAAAACAAAGATTTATTTGTTTGATGCATAAGTTTGCCATGAACAATGCGCGGAACTATTCGCAAATTCATTTTTTTTAAATACTATACAGCCGTGACAATCAAGGGGTCGCGGGCAATAGTGACGTAGCGCTTAATTTGTTGAAATAACTAAATAGTCTTCACTCTAAGTCGACAACGATCAATTATGTTCTACACAGAGTTATAATTGTATTCAGTGCATTCATTTCCCATAAAATATTGTACCTGTACGGACAAATCCAACACAAAGATGTTTTTTAAGCAACTTTAAAGTCCATAATACAATCTGAAAATTTAAATTCATTCAGTCAATCATATCTTTGCAATGAAAAATTCAGGACTTTATTGGATGCGTTCTTTCTCAATAATGCATTAAATCCTACAACTATGGAATCGAACAATTAATTGGACATTGCAGCACCACTTTATTTAAACAATAATATATCAGACATTAAAATTTATAAACAATCATTCATACATTAGACGCATAGTTTTGTCATAAAATAATCTTGCATGTCCTCGACGTGCTCGCTTTCATGAAATTGGACTTTGGCCTCCTACAGAGGATGCCAAAAGCTATCTCGGTTTTCCTATTTCAACACAATTTTCAATAATCATTTTCTCTTGTGTTTTTTTTTGTGTCTATCACTTTTATCCCTTTCATTCCATTTGATTCTCATAACCGTGACAATATCCCGTGTACTATCTTTCGTCGATTATCGAAATGGTATTTTTTGTCGATATTTTTCTCTCATTTCACTCTCCGACAAATCCCTCTTCATAATAATTATCATTAAGGGCGCGAAATCCCAAAGCGGACTTTAACTTTCTGAAGAAGAGACCTTCAATTATCTTGAACTAGCTACCGCTTCTTTCAGTTCCTTATTCCTAACAGCGCTCTGTTGTCCACGTCAACACCTATCTCTCGAATTTTTCTAGACTTTACCTTCCAGGGTGCGTCTCGGTGTTCATGGGTCCTCTACGCATTCTACTTTGCAACCCAATGGAACTTGCAAAGCTCCATAGCTCTCAGAACAGGAGGATCTTCGTATATGTTGTACAATGCATGGTTGTTTTGTATTCTGACCTCCGTTCTCTCCGATATTTTCCCAAACACTTACCGAAACATTTTTATTTCTTTCGAAGATATCGAAAGTATTTTCTGACGCTTTCGTCCAAGTTCACTACTCAAAATTACATATCATCTCAGGTCTTTTCGTTGTTTTCTAAAGACTTAGTTGATTTCAACGCTTTGTCGCTCATATAATGCAATGTTTGATATAGCCTACGATACCTCGACGAAAATTCAAGTCAAGAAGACTTTCCTCTCGTTCACCTCACGGATGTTAAGTTCAAGGGATGAGGCAACGAATACTTTTGTCGTCTAACTCGTTTTCGGCCTCGAACTAGCAAGCGGTGCGATCGCTGTTGGCAGACCAGCTCTGTTCAGCGCGTAGTGTCACGAATGCGTTCTCTAAAATAAGTCCTGAATTCTGTTACAAACGATTCAGCCAATTATTTGCCTGATTGCCAATTCGAGAAAAAGAATTCCAAATTTCTATTATCAAGTCCTGAATCTTTACCTCCTACGTTATTCTACTCAACAAACTCTCGCGCGCATATCGAATAAAGACAGCGACTAAAGCCTACTCCAGAAAGAGAAAATCAACTGCTTTATTTTACTGGACTGATACTTGAAAATAACGAAATGAAAAACGATAAGCAATGGTACGAACCAAAAAAATCTCTTGGATGGTGGTAATACTCCCGAAAGAAGAACGCGCTGCAGTGAACCTCGGCAGGCGCAGATTTTGCTCCCTAGCCCGGCCCTACCAAAACCTAGCGCTTGCATGTCCGCATATGTTTCGCGAGCTAGAATCACCAAAACCTATTCCAGCCGGTTGGTATCTAACGCCCAAAACATCAAGAAGGAAGCTCTGGAACCGTATTCATTTTTCTACTCGTCGTTTTTCAATTTATAATTTATTTTCGGGATTTTTATTATTCATAAACATCAGTTTATGCATAAAGACAGATAATTCACCAATCATATTTATATAAACCTGTGTTTCATGTATTCAATGCAATTTTACTTTTCGTGGAAATGGAAAAACCATAAATATGTATTTGTATATGTTTTTGTTTCCAAAAAAAATTCTATCTTTGAAATAAATTCATGCATTTCATTAGTAATTTGGATTTTTTTATGTATTTTGTAAAATATCGGAGCTAAGAAATAGTACCTATACCTTATATTCTTCTGTGCTTTACTTCATACAGTGAAAAAGAACGAGCAATCATAGCAAATGAAAATCAAATGCGCTAATCACAGTGCCGAAAAAGTTAATTACATCGATTTTTCTGACCAAAGTAGAGAAGGTCAACCACTAATTAATCTTTCATTATTTGTTCACTTAGTGCATAATAAATAATCATGTCAATATAATCAATTGTTTTTAATTTCACTTGGCACCATGGAACATGTCCCAATTTCTGTTTTCTGTCACCATTTAGTGGTCTTTTTACTTCGGTTGCATTACAGAATGTAAATTATTGTAATAAGCTTTGTCCACTTATATTACATATGTATTCATTTATGAACAGTTATCTTTATTTCACTTTACAGCTTATTCTATATTTTTGGTTACCTATAAATGGCTTTCGCCACGCAGTAAAAACGCTTTGAGGCACCATATTAATCTCTTCCCTCAAATATTCAATAAAGTCCTCCATGTTCTTTTTACGTGATCATGTAAAACCTCTCGGCCAAAATACTTCAATTTTCGTCAAACAACAGTTAAAAACCGTGTGATCAATGATGGTGCAAATGATACACTTATTCACATTTCATGTTTGTTTGGAACCGAATTGAAAATTCATTGTTCGACTCGAAGCACGCAACGTGTTACTCGTAACTTGCACGAACCTTTCTTTTCCAGAAATTTCACAAACATTTTGATAAACTTTTCAGTGCAGCATTCGCCTCCAAAAGTGGATCCGTCCTTCCCCGTCCACGCTACGATCCCGAATCGTTTCTAAATCGATCAACACTCAACTCTCGACTCAATTTCAGCCCAGATCCAAGGCCAATCTCGTTCCTCACATACCCCGACCAAGGAAAAGCTCAGCTGCCTACAATCATATTTTAGAATCAAAATGGGTCATATCTGCTTTGGGAGTTATGGTGATTATGTACGGAATTGCTGCTTCCAAAATCAGAGGATTTATTTGTTTGTGTTTGTAAAAAAAACTAACTTTTAAAAAAGAGGGAAAGTATGCCATGCCACCTGGCATCAAACTCAGAAGTACCTCAAAGTATATTACCTTGTCAACGTTCTTCAAATTATATTGTCTCATTGGCGTCTTTTTTACTTGTTTGGGTCATGCATCTATTTTTTGTCTCCCTGACTTTAAATCTGACTTCTTTGGAGGCTGATTCTAAATTCTCGAATGCTTCTTCGGCTTGAGGTATGAACCTTGGCATCATCTTGATATCGTAAGCGTATGCAATTGACTTGAAAATGTGTACGTTCGTCGTGTCAGTGTACATATTCCTGACGAAATTTTCCAACGCCAATGTAAGAAAATAGATGCGAGTCCATCGCCTTGTTTAAGGTCTGGATTTATTTGGAAGCTCTGAGTCAATTTGCCGTCAATCTTGATTTCAGTTTCCGTGTTCATCGTCGTCATTTTTGTTTTGGTGGTGTGCCAAAATAAAGCATAGTTCTAATGGTAAATATTGTCGTTATGAAAATATCCATCATATATTACCATCATATTCAAAGTGTTACAGGCAACTATAGAGCCTTTTTTTGCTACACGCACTTTAAGGGTAATTTTAAGTTTTGAAATCACCCATTTTATGCGACGAAATGTTGTCCCTGCGGTACAGAACTTGAGTTGGAAAACGCTTTAATTGCACCTAAAATGCGATATTTCTGAGGAATTTAGTTAAGCTCGTCACTAACAGTCACCAAAAGCCATAAAATTACTCTAAAAGACACCAAAAGTAACCAACTGCCACCAAAAGTCGGTAAAATCCACCAAAAGCCACGAAAAGCAACCTAGAATGAAGGATACTCACAATCACAATACACTCCAACGAAAGAAAAACGCGCACTCTTCACTTGGGATTTAACATTATGCATTGATGAATATTCTTCTTGTTTGTTCTTTGCAAACCTTACCTGACCTAAGGAGTATCTACTGGAAACTAAGCGCAACTAACGTTACATCCAACACCGACACTGTCACAGATATCTCCATTGTTGTTTTCATGTCATTCTATCAATTTTTTCACTGACCACTGTCTGGTCCAAATGATCACCATTTTTAACTTCCCAGTATATGGGAAGTTCTTGTAATCGCCTCGAAAATCGAAATTAAAATTTTCAACTTTTCTTTACGTTTTGAGGTCTATAGAGTATATATAAAGTTTTTTTTGGAAAGGGAGATGTATGTGTGTGTGTGTGTACGTACGTACGTCTGTACGTTCGTGGACACTTTTTTCTACGAGCATAACTCACGTAAACAAAGTCCGATGGACTTCGTTAAGGTGTCAATCGAAGCGTCTTTGCAATCTTAAGAGCTGATTAGTTTTTGGAAAACTTCGGTCGGGGGGTTTGCTGTTTTGCCCGTTTGAAGGTCATTTCTGTCATGCATTATATCTCGCGAATAAAACGTACGATTTTCTTTAACAAGATGTCAATCGACGTGTATTAACATTTACGTATTTCTATAATGTTTTTAAAAAATTTCTTGGAGCCGTTTTTTAATTTCTTAAAAAAAAGTGCAAAAAATTGTGGTTTTTTTCAAAAACAATAAATTTTTAACTATATTATCAAATCTAAGTAATCAATGTTTATAAAATTTATATACTCCAAACAGTTTCTATAAAAAAACCATCAAAACTTTTTCTCATGATTACGTGAAAAATTAAATAACAAATAAAAAATCATTAACAGTCATCAAGATCTTCAAGGTCATTTCTGTAATGCGTTATATCTTGCGAACCAAACATAGAATTTGCATCGTTTAGGTGTCAATGTACGCGTTTCAATATTTTTGTTAATCTGTAGAATCTTGAAAAGAATCCTTGGAGCCGTTTTTTCAATTTAAGGAAAAAAAGTGCAACAAAATTAGGTTCATTTTAATAAAAAATAAATTTTTAACCTGATTTACGGAAGACAGTATTCAATTTTTATAAAATTTATATACTTCAAGCAGTGATTCTAAAAACAACATCAAAACTTTTTCTCATTACCATGTAAAAAATGAAATAAAAAATAAAAAATCATTAACAGGCATCATGATCTTCAAGGTCATTTCTGTCATGCGTTATACATATCTCGCAAACCAAACATACGATTTACATTGTCAAGGTGTCAATTAACGCATATTAACATTTGTGTGAATCTATAAAATTTTGAAAAAAATCGTTGGAGCCGTTTTTTAATTTAATAGAAGAAAATGCGAAAAATTATAGTGTTTTTTCATAAAAAATATTTTTTAACCTGATTTGCACAGCACAGTGATACCAGTTTATAAAATTTATACATTCTTATCAGTTTTTGAAGAGAAACCAACAAAATTTTCTTCCTTGATTATGAAAAAACTACATTAAAAAAAAAATCATTCAAAGTTACCATGTAACGAGGGTTCATACGAATGCTATTACTTTATGTCTATTATTCTAAAAAAAATTGTTGTAAATTCAATCAAAGTTTTAAAATATTTGCATAATTTGAGCAGATTTTCAATAGTTTTTATAGTCTTTTAATCAAAAAAATTGCTTAAATTTTGAAAACCAACAAAATTTTTCAAGACCAAAAAGGCCCCCACCGATTGATCCGCGTGAATATTCAATCTGCCCTCATCGACCAAAAACCTTACGTAATCAATGAACCCTCCCGTAGACGATATGATTCATATAACTCCTTCCTGTTACTGCTATGAATACCTCTCATTGTAATGTTGTTGATGTTTATGTAGATATTGCTGGGAAGTTGACCGTGGACCTCAAGGGTCACACCTCGCGGCTTGTTTTATTTCAAATGGCACGAGCTGCTTACAGTTTGCCCAAAAAAAGGTTCGCCATTTGTTTCGACGTGTAAAGAGCATATAGTCCAGTTTTTTGTGTTATCTCAAATTCATCGGTTGACTTGTTGAAACAACTTACATCAAAAAAATACAAACAACTGGAACCATAGGTGAAGGACAAACAGGACGTTTCAATTTAGAAACCGTGAAAGTGTTTGACACAAAAACAAAACGAGGAACCGAAAATCTTAAGAACGATAGTACCATTTAGATTTCTTGACGGGATGATAATTTTTTTATCACCACTGCCTGTGATTGTTGTATTCTGATGATCCAATTCATCTGGCGAAGTGGTGGATTGATACGTCTTTGTTTCTAATCGAGATGTGTATTGGAAATGAATTTTCACTAATATTTTTTCAAGTACTCAACAAAAGCGGATAAACACTCCACCTCATATTTTATACAAAAACAACTTTGGCATGGGAAGCAGCGACATTTTTGATCGTCTGCAATTCTGTTATAGACTCAGGATAAGACCAAAAGAAACGATGGTGGAATTTGTTTTGGAATGGGTTGCATATGGCAGTGGTAGCATCATTGATTCTCTATAAAACCTTCCTGTCGGTCCTATTTTGTACTACTTTTTCCGGCAAAGTCTGTTTTATTATGTCGATAACGCGCCGTATGTAGGCAAAACAAAAATTTGTCCAATGGAGACAAATCACATGATCTGAGTGACCAGTTCACAGGTCCATTTTTTGAGATGATTCGTTCACCAAAGGTACGGGCCAATAAAGTGATAGTTTTACCCGCTGTAAGTCTCTTAAGGGCTATCCGCGCACCAGAAACGGCAATTTTTAACTTCCCAGTATATGGGAAGTTCTTGTAATCGCCTCGAAAATCGAAATTGAAATTTTCAACATTTTTTTACGTTTTGAGGTCTATAGAGTATATACAGGGTGTCCAGAAATTGCCGCACAGGCTCCTCACCACGTGATATTTTGGACAATTTTAAGCAGAAAATATTATGAAATTTTTTTTCGATTTCTTAACCCTTTAGCTGCCACAGGCGTTTTAAAATTTTGAAAAAAAATGCCGTTCTTTAATTAGTAAAAACACAATATCTTCACAGTTAAGAAAGAAACAACACTCAAACAAACAACAAAACGCAGAAAATAGTTTTTTGCAACTTTTCAAAGCTACTTGGTGAATATGAAGTGAGCATATTGGGAGCGACAGTTCTCGAAAGTCGAAGAAATGTTTTTTTCTATACGAAAATTTTACATTTTTCCTTATTTTCCTTTAATTTTCACGTCCATAATGCAAAATCTTTTTTCAAAAATTAGATCTCTGTTGTGTTATTGTTGAAAAGTTAGAACATCATTTTATTCTAATTTGGCAATTTCTAATAGTTACACGCCTGCAAATTCTAAAACAAAAATTCAAAAAGGTGCCTAATATGCCTACTAACAAAAACCGAGCAGGTAGAACCTTCACAGACAACTCTGGTAAACGGTGTTTGGGATCAATTAGTGCTTGAGCTGATTATAAGCAGTCATAAAACCTTTGAAAATTAGTTTTTAATTGATTTGAAAGCATTTAAATTCGGATATAATCAGTCAACACTTATGGGCTAGAAAATTCACATCCATAAATTAGGATGGGGCAACGCTTGGTCGTCATACGATGATAACAAGTAGAAAGCAGTATTTTACGAGACAAATACCTTTTTGTAGAATTATTGAACAGTTTTTATTGATTTTCTACTAAAGATCAGAAATGGAGTACTCAGCCAATGAATTTTTCGACATGATTCTTGTGCTTGGAGCATGTGAAACAAATAGTCAGCGTGCATTCTTCGAGTATAGAAGACGATTCCCTAACAGACGACATCCAGATGCCAACGTCTTCCGGAGGCTTGAAATTCGAGGACGAGAAACAGGGAGACTTGCTCAAGGTGCGCGATCGGACGTGGGCCGACCTAGGTCTTCAAGAACACCTGCCGTCGAAGAAGCCGTATTCAATTTCGTTGTGCAAGACCCAACTTGCAGCACAAGGGGAATAGCAAGAGAATTGGGGCTTAGGAAGTCAACAGTGCAAATCATTTTGCGTAGTTTAAATTTGCACCCTTACCACTTTTCGAAGGTGCAAAAATTACACACAGAGGATTACGCAAAGCGAGTGGATTTTTGTGAATGGCTACAGAAAAAAATTCTACGAAGCCCGAACTTTGAAAAAAAAATATTGCTTACGGACGAATGTCTCTTTACCCAGGAAGGAATATTCAACTGCCAATACTCCCATTGGTGGAGCGAAGCCAATCCGTATATGGTACGTGAAGGACATCACCAAGTTCGATGGAGACTTAACGTTTGGGCAGGTATTATTGGAGATCAGCTTATATGGCCATATATTCTCCCGGACCGCTTAACTGGCCAAGGCTACAAACATTTTTTGAAGAATGTATTGCCAACATTTGTGGACAGCCTACCACTTTCAAGGAGAAGGAGGATGTGGTTTCAACATGATGGAGCACCTCCACATAATTTCGGAGAGGTTACAACTTTGCTGCACCAAGAATTCCAGGATCGCTGGCTAGGGCGTTATGGTTCCGTGCGGTGGCCTGCAAGATCTCCGGATTTAAACCCGTTGGATTATTTTCTGTAGAGACATTTAAAAGAAATTGTTTACATGGACGCTCCTGACACCTTGGAACAACATTCTTCGAAAATTACCAATGCCGCCGCTGAAATAACAAGCGAGATGTTGTCAAGTTCGATACGGAGCTTAAAAAAGAGAAGCAGGTTTTGTTTGACAATGGAAGGAAGCCACTTTGAACATATGCTGTAAATAATTTTAATAAAAACATTTCAAATACATATTTGTTTTATTGTTCATTCAAAAGATTGTGATTGAAAGCACTTTCGTGTGGGGACAGCCAAATACTTCAATTCAGAACGCAAATTTTATCTTAGACGCAAATTTTTGGTAAAAACTGTTTGCATTTATAGTCCTTTTGCATTGAAAGTTTGATGAATTAGAGTAAAATGATGTTCTAACTTTTTAACAATAACACAACAGAGATTTAATTTTTGAAAAAAGATTTTGCATTATGGACGTGAAAATTAAAGGAAAATAAGGAAAAATGTAAAATTTTCGTATAGAAAAAAACATTTCTTCGACTTTCGAGAACTGTCGCTCCCAATATGCTCACTTCATATTCACCAAATAGCTTTGAAAAGTTGCAAAAAACTATTTTCTGCGTTTTGTTGTTTGTTTGAGTGTTGTTTCTTTCTTAACTGTGAAGATATTGTGTTTTTACTAATTAATGAACGGCATTTTTTTCAAAATTTTAAAACGCCTGTGGCAGCTAAAGGGTTAAGAAATCGAAAAAAAATTTCATAATATTTTCTGCTTAAAATTGTCCAAAATATCACGTGGTGAGGAGCCTGTGCGGCAATTTCTGGACACCCTGTATAACGTGTTTTTAGAAAGGGAGATGTATGTGTGTGTGTGTGTGTGTACGTACGTACGTACGTACGTACGTTCGTGGACACTTTTTTCTACGAGCATAGCTCACGTAAACAAAGTTGTATCGACTTCGTTAAGGTGTCAATTAAAGCGTCTTTGCAATCTTAAGAGCTGATTAGTTTTTTGGATACTTCGGTCGCGGGGGTTTTCTGTTTTGACCCTTTGAAGGTCATTTCTGTCATGCATTATATCTCGCCAACCAAACATACAATTTGCATCATAGAGGTGTCAATTGACGCGTATTAACATTTGTGTGAATCTATCAATTTTTCTTAAAAATCGTTGCAGCCGTTTTTAAATTTAAGAAAAAAAAGTGCTAAAAATTAGGGTTTTTTTTATAAACAATAAATTTTTAACCTGATTTACGAAAGACAGTATTCAATTTTTATAAAATTTATACATTTCAAGCAACGCTTGTAAAAACAACATCAAAAGTTTTTCTCATGATAACGTAAAAAATAAAAATAAAAAATCATTAACAGGCATCATGATTTTCAAGGTCATTTCTGTCGTGCGTTATATATATCTCGCGAACCAAACATACGATTTGCATGGTTAAAAAGTCAACCGACGCGTATTAGCATTTTTGTGAATCTTTCAAATTTTGAAAAAAATCGTTGGAGCCGTTTTTTAATTTAAGAAAAAAAAGTGCAATTAATTAGGATTTTTTATAAACAATAAATTTTTAACCTGATTTACGAAAGACAGTATTCAATTTTTATAAAATGTATACATTCCAAGCAGTGCTTGTGAAAGCATCATCAAAACTTTTTCTCATTATAACAAGAAACATCAATAAAAAATAAAAAATTATTAACAGTCATCGTGATCTTCAAGGTCATTTTTTCCATTCATTATATCTCACGAACCAGATATAATATTTGCATCATTAAGGTGTCAATCAACGTGTTTTAAAATCTCTTTGATTATTTTAACATTATAAAGATCCCTTTCAGCGTTTTTTTAATTTAATAGAAAAAAATTAAAAAACTTAGGGTTTTTTTCATAAAAAATATTTTTTTAGCCTGATTTGCACAGCACAATAATAAATGTTAATAAAATTTATACATTCCTTTCAGTTTTTGAAAAGAAAGCAGCACAACTTTTTTCATGATTCCGAAAAAAAATTCAATTAAAAATAAAAAAATCATTCAAAGTTACCATATGAAAGAGGTTCTTCCGATTGATATTACCTTATATCTTTTATTATAAAGACTTTGTTGTAAAGTCAATGAAAGTTTTAAAATGTTTGGATAATTTGAGGAAATTTTTAATAGTTTTTGCAGTCTTTGAATTAAAAAAAAGCGGCTTAAATTTTGAAAACCATCAAAATTTCAATCAGATTTGCATTTGTCATCATCATCACCCATCCACCAAAAGCTTTACTTAATCAGTGGATGCTCCCGTAGATGATAGGATTAATATTAAGTCATTCCTGTTACTGCTATGAATACCTTTCATTTTTTATATTTAAAGTAGCAGTATTTTCAAAATTATTATTGTGTTTTATATTTTTAATGTTTATCTAGATATTACTGGGAAGTTGACCGTGTGGACCTCAAGGGTCGCACTTCACGGCTTGTCTTATGGGTACGCAACCCATTACGTCGAAAATGAGTCTTATCGCTGAAAATGATTTGACGTTAAAAATGAGGTTCGACTTCCAACTCATTCTCAGCCCATTCACAGAACATACTCGTGCCACGCAAATTATCATCCAATTGCTTCGACTGCTGCGCTACTTTTATCTCACAGGACGTATGTCTGAGATCTTTCTTCAAATTTTTAAATGTAGTGAACTAACAGAGGTTAAGTTACTGCGAACGACGTCGAATCAAAAAAAAATTGAATCTTCAGCAACACCACCGTCATACGGCAGTGATACCTGCCTCAGTACGCACTGTACAAGCCCGTGTTGGGTGAACACGCTTGCATAGCTCATTCCATTGTTATGCGTATGAGCTGGTAAGGTGAACGACTATGCGCACGATAAATTGGACGAAGTACTCTTTGAGTTTGGCGCACATAAAGTGAAATTTAGAAATAAATTTACACTATTTCGAGACGTATTTCGGACGTAAATCTTTCCGTGTTGATTTTGCAAAGTATAGTAAACATAATGTCAAAACGACACGTAAATCGGACAATTAGCATGACGGATATGCCTACCCCTGAAAACACGCTCTATAATTAATGTGAGTTGAAAAATTACACTCGATTTTTTTTCTTAAATATGACTACGTATTGATTTGACCCCTCGTCAAGCAAGTTTTCCTCATAAAGAACATTCAAAATACATAATTCAACATTTTTTTTAAATCTTCAATGAAATATTTCAATATAAAAATAAAAAAAAATTTAAATTTCAATTGGAACTAGGTTTGGCCTTTAAGAGGTTGTTCTACGAAAAACTGTGTCGACAAACTGCAATTATTTAATTCTTAGTATTGAGCGTAGTTCTTAAGACAAAAGAGCTCTAGGTTAGCAATTTTTTATAGACATTTTGATATTATAGAAGAACGCTTGTGTCTCATCCAAATGAGTTTGGCATCAAATCGGATGAAGAAAAGAAAAACTGAAATACGACGTATTTTAATGCAAATATTTTTCAGTTGAATACATTTATATTGACACATTCAAATTCAATTTTTTGTCCGCTCATAGCGAGAAAATGTTTAAAATATTTTTTTTTGCATTTGAATTCTCCTTTCTATTCACCAAACTCAAGAAGCAGAAAATTTCGATCAAAAGCGAGTTGTCATTGCTGCAACATTCGTCTGAATGATTAATGACGAGCGCCGCAACACAAATCGCTGTTTCGATTCCCATGCAATGTGATCCATCATTCGTGGCCATCATGTGCAGGATAATCTCCATCACCCTAATCCTTCCGAATTTCCCTTTAACGGGGTGCAATTTGAATTTCGCTTTATCGCTGAAGTGCGCGTGAAACTGGCAGACTATGTACTTATACACGTATATTGCCGGGCCATCTAATAATATCCCTTAATGAGCTCTCGTCTTGACGGCACGTCTTAGTCAACAAACAGTGAATATTGCAAAAGCCGAATGCTGAGTTAGCAACTTATTTCGTCCTCGTCGCAAGACTGGGATTACCAATTATAATCTTTGGACTGGAACCCAATTCAAGAAGGACAAGAAATTTCGCCCGGCATTCAACTAATTCCGACGAGTCTTAAAACAGCAATAAATTCCGAAGCTCTGCATGGAACTCCATCATTTGACACTCCACCGACCATACTAGTTCGATTTTATCGCCACTGAAGTGTGAAATTAAAAACTCTTTAAATTTTTCGAGACCAACCCAAATTGGGGCTCAGACGATAGAATAATTCAATCCTGATGGCAAAGCCAAACGATACTTTGTGCGGGGTTCGTGACTTGGGCATTTGCTATGTTCTTGTTGGCTGCAACCCCCGGAGATATTATCGAACGAATGGATACAGCAAGACTCACTTTTGGGAAAAGAATGCTGCAATTGAATTTTATTACTTTTGTCTATCTATCGTGGATAGAGAACAGGAATAAGTTGGTACTATAGAAAGAAAACTTTTTAAGGATTCTTAGGGTATTAAATTCGTATCATTGATACTTCTTCTCGTTAAAAAAAGTGTGTGTACATGATCACAACACTTGGAAAAGGTAAAATAACAAGTGCAAACGGACGATAAAAAATCCGTTTGGTATGAAAACTATTTATGAGCAGATTCATTGATATTTTCACTGATTTTTCAAAAAAAACTTGGACATGAGTCTTAATACGGTGGGCATTTTTGAGATCTTCAAATCTAATAATTATGCAATAACTTTTAACCGGTGACCATAAAATCAGATTTAATAAAAAACTTTAAAGTTAGTTGAAATAATTGTTTGTCTATGGAAACTTTTCCAAAATTGAAACATGTGACTATTATGAAAATTCAACGATTTCATAGCTATTTTAAAAATGCGTTGTATATAAGAACGTGAAATATAACTTTTGATTGCTGGAAATGAGATTGTTTTTTTATTCGAAATTTTTAAAAAATATTTTATCAAAAGTTATATATCAAAAGCAACTGTAAGGCATTCCTCCAGCTGCTCTTGAAGTTTCTAAGTTACCATAAAAAACCAGATGTTTCTATTATTTAAAAAGCGACTATAGATTTACGCAGGTTCTCAATTACTTGATATTGAATTTATCAAAGATGGAGCATGTTCAAAAAAAAAGTCTATCATGTCCCAAAAATTCGCCAAAAAACATTTATAACAAAAGTACTATCCAACAAAATGAAAAAAATTCTATATTGCTCGGTTATTAGTCCAGTCAATTGGGAGTTTGACCGTGCATTTTGGATAGGCAGAAATTTTTTTGATGCAATGCGTGAGCAATGGTATAGATAGCTTAAGTTCAAGTTTCATTATCTTTTTTCCATAACCTGTTTCAAATATCCTAAACTACAGCACACCGCAGTGACCATAAAGGACACTCGCAACCAGAGACTGAAACGATTGTACCTGAATTCGAGTTCTCAGTAATTGTAGAGTCTGCTCATCCATAGCCTTTTAGCTCTTCAATTGTGGAATTAATCTTTGAAAGGAAAAATAAAAATTTATTTTTTGAAAATCCTGGAGCAGCACAACCGATTCAGTGCCACAAAAATGGAAATTAGACATAAAGTACTTGCGAAAGCGATTGATTTATAGATCTTATCTCTTCGTCAATAAGTTGCATGCACTTGAAGAACGATTTATTTGTTTTAAGTTTAAAAAATTTGACAAGAAACTAAAAATGACTCCTTGTTGAAACTCTGAAGCCCAGAACGGAACTGATGCAAATTTTTTATGTGGAATTTTGTCATTACTCAAGATGAGCTTCGTTATTAAATACTTTCCGTTAGCAAACCTTGCTAAAATTACCCTAAAAGTAAGTGCAACATCGCTTTAAGGTATTTTAAATACCAAAACTAACAAGCCGCGAGGTGCGACCCTTGAGGTCCACACGGTCAACTTCCCAGTAATATCTACATAAACATCAACAACGTTACAACAATGAGAGGTATTCATAGCAGTAACAGGAATGAGTTAATATGAATCATATCGTATACGGGAGGGTCCATTGATTACGTAAGGTTTTTGGTAGATGAATATTCACGCAGATCAATTGGTGGGCGCCTTGTTGATCTTGAAAATTGTTGTTGGTTTTCAAAATTTAAGCATTTTTTTTGAATTAAAAGACTATAAAAACTAAAAAAAATCTGCTCAAACTATGCAAATATCTTAAAACTTTGATTGAATTTACAACAACTTATTTTAGAATAAAAGATATAAAGTAAGTTTACATGGTAACTATGAATGATTTTCTTATTTTTTATTTAGTTTTTTCATAATCATGGGATAAAATTTTGCCGATTTCTCTCCAAAAACTGGTAAGAATGTATAAATTTTATAAACTGGATCACTGTGCTGTGCAAATCAAGTTAAAAAATATTTTCTATGAAATATCCATAATTTTTCGCATTTTCTTCTATTAAATTAAAAAAAACGCTAAAACGAATTTTTATAATGTTACAAACTTCACAAAGATGCTAATACACGTCAACTGACACCTTAATGATACAAATATTATATCTGGTTCGTGAGATATAGTGAATGATAAAAATGACCTTGAAAATCTTGATGAGTTTTAATGATTTTTTATTTTTAATTTAATTTTTCACGTAATCATGGGGAAAAGTTTTGATAGTGTTTTTAAAAAATATTGTTTGCAATTTATAAATTTTATCAACATTGATTACTATTTTCTACAAATCAGATTAAAAATTTATTGTTTATGAAAAAAAAAACTAATTTTTTGCAATTTTTTTTCTTAAATTGAAAAAACCGCTCCAAAGATTTATATAAAAATGATACAGATTTACAAAAATATTAATACGCGTACAATGACAACTAAACGATGCAAATCCTATGTTTGATTCGCGAGATATAACGCATGACAGATATGACCTTGAAGAGCATGATGACTGGTAATGATTTTTTATTTTTTATTTGAATTTTTTTTTGTAATCATGAGTAAAAATTTTGATGAAATTTTTATAAAAACTGTTTGGAGTATGCAAATTATATAAACTTTGATTACTTGGACTTGACAATAAGGTTAAAAATTTATTGTTTTTGATAAAAACACAATTTTTTGCACTTTTTTTTAAAATTAAAAAACACCTCGAACGATTTTTTTAAAAACTTGATAGAATCACATAAATGTTAATACGCGTCGATTGGCACCTTGATCGAGGAAATCGTATGTTTGGTTCGCGAGATGTAACGCATGACAGAAATGACCTTCAAACGGGCAAAACAGCAAACCCCCCCGACCAAAGTTTACCAAAAACTAATCAGCTCTTAAAATTGCAAAGACGCTTCGATTGACACTCTAACAAAGTCGATACGACTTTGTTTACGTGAGTTACGCTCTTTGAAAAAACTTTCCACGAACGCACACACGTACGTACGGACGTACGTACGTACATACACACACACAAACATACATACATACTACTTTCTAAAAACACCTAAAATATACTCGTAAGACCTCAAAACGTAAAGATATGTTGAAAATTTCAATTTCGATTTTCGAGTCGATTACAAGAACTTCCCATATACTGGGAAGTTAATAACAAGACATCAATTTCAAATGAAGTTTTGAAAACTTTCATCCCAAATTTGACCTCTATAGTATTTTTAAACAGATAAAGGTACCAACAAAATTATTGAAAGTAAGAACTAAGTACAGACGAATGAAAATAGAGAAAAATTATATTTCATTAGTTTTTATTCGTTCAAACAAAGACTCAATTTTGATAAAAGTATGTTAATTGAAGTCTTCAAAACAGTAGCAACAATTTTGTCGGGGATGGTGAGAAAATGTCAAGAATTTTCTCAGAAGCAATCTTTAGAGATTTTCTTACAGTAAATATTTTTAGTCTCTCATTAAAAGATAACTTGATACAATTCATTGTGAAAATGTGATAAGCTGTCTTAACACAAAACGCAATAAACGCAAACGACAAATATAAATTATTAAAAGAATTTAACTAACGAAAAGAAAAGTTTTCTCGGCCAAAAGACCACAAAGTGAACGGAAATCGACTTTTTTGCATATTAATGGAATGGAAAAAAATTAACTTATTAATTCGATAGAGGAAAATTGATTAAAACTGTCAATACGAGCAATAAATGTGGATGGATGTTTTTTTGCCTGTCATGGAAAATCAATTTTTCCAATAAAACACTACATTGTTTTAAATTTAATAAACCAATGGACACAATTTTTCGTGGAAATAAAATATTTTTCTCATTTGCTGCGAAATGAAAAAAAAATAAAAAAATTCTCAGTGTTAAATAAATACTTAATTAATTATAATAAAATTGCATTTTAAAAAGACCGTCAATACTTCCTTAAATTTTATTCATTGGTTTCGAAGAAACGTGCACAAATATGTAATTAGTTTCTACACACAAGAAATTTTTATTTTATTGATTAAAGATCAGTTTACTAGTATATATATACACTGACGAGCAACTGGTTAGATACACCCAAATATTTTGAGTTTCCTAGAAGTCGTGGAGGTATAGCAAAACAAATCGATAATGGTTTTATTGCCTGTAGAAATCCCAATCATAAAACGCAATTTCTAGAATAATTATACAGACGACGGTTTACCAGGATGCATTTATCTAAGAGTGTGCATACATATAAAAGCAGAGTAACCGATTAGGTACATTGCTGAAAAACGTAAAATTTTGTTGAATTTGACACAGTAAAATAAGCAAATTAAGCACATGTGTACTGCGACAATTTTGCTTATTAATCAGCTTTACCATTATTTATAACAACTTCAAATAATCTATTTTTTATAAATTCATACAATTTTTTTCATAAATACGCCGAGGAATATTAGCTCTAGTTCCTTTTATTGCTTCTTTTAGCATTGCAACATTCTCATATTGCTTGCCATTATCGTAAATTTTCAGGGAAAACCATACCCAGAGATGTTCTATGATGATGTTCAGTTCGGACAAAAGTGATGGTCAATACAAAACTGTCACGTCTTCTGCTTCAAACCAGTCTTAAAAATACCGAGCAGTATGAATGGGCCCCAGTTCTTGTTGAAAAATCAAATTCATGCTTCCTTCTTGGTAATTTTTGTCATAGTTTTACTGATTTTTTTTTCCCATATTTTAGATGTTATGTTAACTTCACCAACACAAATTCTCACAGAAAAATAGTAGCACTCACTGTAGGCGGTCTAAAATAGAATAACGTACCTAATCAGCTGCTCCACTTTTATATGCACAATCTTAGATAAGTATCTGACTATTCTATAAATTGCATTTTATGATTGGGATTTCGTTAGGAAATACAACCATTATCGATTTGTTTTGTTATACCTCCCCGGCTTCTAGGAAACTATAAATATTTGGGTGTACATAACTAATTGCTCGTTAGTGTATATAAATATAAATATCCAACACAAAAAATATTTCGCATTTTGGCCAGTTATTCAAGTTGAATGTTCTTAAAAAATTTCAAATAATTGTCGGTGCAAAAATTAGTCTAGCTGATTTATGAAAAGGTTTAATTCATTTGAGAAAAACTTTTATTTTTAGAAAAAAAGTTTTATTCATTCATAGGTTTTTTATTCAATTTAGTAACGGTATAAATATTTGAAAACAGATTTTTCATTTGGAAAAAGTGCATTTTTATTGTAAAAATGCAATAAAAATGAGAAAATTGAATCCGAACTGATTCTAGACATAAATTTCACAATTCGTCACCCTGAATTGCTGCGAAAATTCAATGTCGAAAATTGACAGAACAGGAATTGACCAATAAAGAGAATATTGGCAGACAACAACAAGGTGGTAGTAAGTGGATTCCAGTATTGTTACGTTAACCAAATGTTTTGGCTGATCAAAGCTAAATCAAGCCTTAAGTAATTTCCATTTTTACAATTTGAGGTAGGGCATAAATTATGTTGATTGTAATAATTTTGTTCTATAATATATTTATTTATTTATATAAGGAGAACTTCTCACTTTTTTTCAATAAGTGTGGATAAAAATGCTATTATTTTTTTTATTATTTATTACTATTATTAATATTATAAATAATTATTATACTAAATTATTATAATTACCTTCATTATTTTTATTAATTTTTTCATCTAGCCGTTAAAGCTTTGGTACATGAAGACGCCTCCACCATCTGTTTGTCCTTTACCAAAGCCTCGGCAACCTCGTTCTCGTCATCTTCCTCGCCCTCCCCCTCGTCATCCATATCGGCCCTGGAGTTCACATTGATTATTGGAGGTATTTAATTATTATTATTAATAATTATTCGTTATTAAGAATGTTTGATCGTTACTGAATAATTATAATTGACTTTATATATACCATATCAAATTACAACTAATATTATTCGATTGTTATTAACAATATTAAATTATTTATAACAATATCCAATTATTAACTGCACTAGTCTCACACATCCCAAACCTCATAATATAACTTTGAATTCTATATATATATATTTTACAACATTGATAAAAATTTTCCCTAAAACACACAATAATAATAATATGACTATGCAGATATTTGGGATCTACACGAATTAATGGTGCATTTAAACAGATCCAAATTAAGTATTTTTAACTTCCCAGTCTATGGCAAGTTCTTGTAATCGCCTCGAAAATCGAAATTGAAATTTTCAACATTTCTTTACGTTTTGAGGTCTATAGAGTATATATAAAGTGTTTTTAGAAAGGGAGATGTATGTATGTGTGTGTGTGTGTGTGTGTGTACGTACGTACGTACGTTCGTGGACACTTTTTTCAACGAGCATAACTCACGTAAACAAAGTCGTTTTGACTTCGTTGAGGTGTCAATCGAAGCGTCTTTGCAATCTTAAGAGCTCATTAGTTTTTGGGATACTTCGGTCGGGGGTTTGCTGTTTTGACCCTTTGAAGGTCATTTCTGTCATGCGTTATATCTCAAACGATTTGCATGATAGAGGTGTCAATCGACGCGTACTAAGATTCGTGTGAATCTATCAAGTTTTTAATGAAATCGTTGGGTCCGTTTTTTAATTTAAGAAAAAAAAATTCCAAAAATTAGGGTTTTTTTCATAAACAATAAATTTTTAACCTGATTTGCAAAATTTAGTAGACAATGTTTATAAAATTTATATACTCCAAACAATTTTTGTAGAAACATCATCAAAGCTTTTTCTCATAATAACGTAAAAAATTAAATTAAAAATAAAAAAATTATTAAAAGTCATCATGATTTTCAAGGTCATTTTTATCATGCACTATATCTCACGAACCAGATATAATATTTGCATCATTAAGGTGTCAGTTGACGAGTATTAATATCTTTGTGAAGCTTTTAACATTACAAAAATTCCTTTCAGCTTTTTTTTAATTTAATAGAAGAAAATGCAAAAAATTATAGTTTTTTTCATAAAAAATATTTTTTAACCTGATTTGCACAGCACAGTAATACCTGTTTATAAAATGTATACATTCTTATCAAGTTTTGAAGAGAAACCGGCAAAATTTTCTTCCTTGATTATGAAAAAAACTAAATGAAAAATAAAAAATCATTCAAAGCTACCATTTAAAGAGGGTTCATACGAATGCTTTTACTTTATTTTTTTTATTCTAAAAAATTGTTGTAAATTCAATCAAAGTTTTAAAATATTTGCATAATTTGAGCAGATTTTAAATAGTTTTTATAGTCTTTTAATTAAAAAAAAATGCTTAAATTTGTAAAAATTTTCAAGACCAAAAAGGCCCCCACCGATTGATCCGCATGAATATTCAATATGTCCTCATCTACCAAAAACCTTACGTAATCAATGGACCCTCCCGTGGACGATATGATTCATATTAACTCATTACTGTTACTGTTATGGATATCTCTCATTGTTGTAACGTTGTTGATGTTTATGTAGATATTACTGGGAAGTTGACCGTGTGGACCTCAAGGGTCGCACCTGGCGGCTTGTTTTGTCTTTTTTCAGTTTTTCCATCCTCAATAAAAAATGGCTGAACTGATTTTGCTGAAAAGTCATTCAATTTTAAGTTATGTAATTACGCGTCGAATGAAACCAATGTCACGTGAATGCGATTTTTGGTTCCTGAGATAATCAAGCCGAAAAATAATTCCGATTGCACATACGCACACACGTACACACGAACATACACAAACACAGACATCTCTCTAAAAACCATGGATTTGGATTCTAGAGACCTTAAAACGTGGTGATAAGTCAAAATTTGGGATTCACAAAATCGACCCCATTACAATAACTTCCCATAGGGAACCGGGAAGTTAATAATCTGCAATCTTATTTTGAGTACTTCGTGAGCCCTCATCGCGTAATGCTTCCACTTCTTTTTCTTGAATATTGTTCGGTGCAACAAAGCATTTTTTACCTTCAACATCAAAAGCTGTTTTTAAAAGCTTCTTAACCAATCTTGGCATGTTGTTTGTAATAGAGCATGGTCGGCGGAAATTTGCACAAGATTTTTTTTGACAAAAATTATACAATCAAATTCTCGACACCTACTATATTTTAGCGCAAAACTCGATATATGCATTTACCACCATCAAAATATATGTTGTTTAGACTTTGACGAAATAATTTCATTCCATTCCATTTCGAAACTAATGGTGGAATCGCACAGTGAAATTGGAAGTGTATATGGGTGTTTTTCTTCCCTCTTTTATTAAAATTTAGTTAAAATGGTTTCCTTTCAATTTAACAATACAATTTTGTTCAGTTTAATAATCTCCCCAAATCAATTCTGAATCTTGGTCTATTAGTTGCCAGTAAAACAAGTGGTCAACAATTGAGCTGATAGTTTAAACCAGAAGTTATATTTTGAATTGAAAATTTTGTGGAAGGTACTTGAAATATAATGTATAATTTTGTTATGTCAAGCAAACAAATATTATACAACAGTTAAAAAATCAATTCGAAATTTTTTATTTCTTCACAACTCAGACTATCTCTAGCCCCTTCAACGACATATGGACATTTGAAAACGTTGTGGAAAAAACAGTGTTATCATTTATTTAACATAGTGGCTTTAAACATTCCGTTGAAAATTTCCTGTAATTCACCCGCGACTCAAAAATTCCAGAATTTTCCCCATGATGTTTAATGCATGGAAAAAATCAAATGAGAATCTTATCCGTACATACGCATCAATGAAAATTGAAACCTTGACTTTCTTCAGTCTAAAGTCTCATCATTTCACAAATACCATCTTTTCATTTCTTATTCATAAAATAATTGTAAGAATCCAAAAAAAGGATCCTACCCTCATTTTTCTAGGTTAATTGTCCGGAAACCGGTGAGTGAAATTGAAAATTGTCCCTACCTAGCACTTTCCCTCTCACATGAAAGATTCACATTTGCGACAAACAAATAATCTTTAAATATAGCAATTCATTTCAATCGAACATATCCTCCATTTGCTGGCATGGAACTTCAAAGAATCGACCTCGTTGTCGTCATACATATGCGGCGGATTCAATCAACTTTTTTCTGTATTAGGAACGACTTAGCAAGGATTGGCTTGAATTGAAAGATAGATGTGGGTAAAGAAATTCAAAGATTCCGAAAAGGAAGACGAGAAATACATAAATTTCGATTTAATGAGGCACTTCCCTTAAGCGATTTGCATTTATTGGTTCGCATTGATATAGAGGAGCGCTCGTCATACATATGTAGCGGTATAAGTGTGCACATTATACTTTGTGAAATGTTTCATTGAAGCGTATACGCAAATATACAGGCACGTTTATATAGCAGGGCTGCCAACGCTGCAGATATCTGAATCTACATACAACCTTAAATTGCGTGTTTTCTTAGATTCGCCTCTTCTTCAGCATCCTTCTCGTCTTTATCGGAAACTTTTCAGATCATATTGTGTGTCGTCGAAATTGACTTGCATTGTTAGACAGGATTTTTCAGCTTCTTATCGTGAGCTACCTTTGTAAGGTAATGCTGAGTCTTCGTCGGAGACGGGACTAAATTTTTTTTAAGATACCCACCCTAGAAAATAGACAACGACGACTTAGAAGTGATGAAGTCGTTCGTTTCAATGGAATCGGAAAACTTTATTCAGAATATTTTGATAAAATGTAAATCTATGCATGCTGCAGTCCAAATTTGTTCAAGTTTGGTTTCGTACAAGTGAAATATTTATTATTCTTCGAATTTGAAATGTTCATCTTGAATTTTTTTCTACGAGACCTGTGTCATTTGTACTCTAATATTTTCATGTGCTTAGCCCCAACTTTTCGATACTTTCAATTATCCTTTGAATGAAAAGCAGACAAGCAGCACTTGAATTTTCAAGATTTCAAAAAAAAACTCGGAAAAAAAACAAGAAGACATCAATGGAAGTTTCAACGGAGGGTGAACTCAAAATGAAATCTTTTTGACATTCATACAAACGATCTCTTCATCCTTTTTTTATGTATACAATTTCAATTTGAATTTATTCTATGCAGAGAATGAATTGAAACCCCAAATATGGAATCATGATTTGCTTGTCTTGAATATTAACTTATACTATATTTATCGCAGAAACAACAGATTTTATCAAAAGAATCGTTTATATCTAAAAAAAATTGAAGGATTTACAAAATTCAACCAAAGTTCGAATACAATTTTAAAACGCAAAGTAGAAAATATATACAAATAAATCAATAAGCATCTTGCATCAAATATTTTTCAGCATTTTCAATGACAAAATTTTGATCTGAATTTGAAAAAAAAAGGAAAAAAAATGATTATTTACCATTGAACTCTAGTAAAAAATAAATGAGGGATACGGTGTTGTCTGCACATATCAGCGCCTGAAACTAGGAAAGTGATCAAAAAAGATCCATTTTGCTCCTATTTTTGCCTTTATAAATGAAGACATCTGAATAAATATTGGATTCTATTGCCTAAACTTACTGAAATCAATTTAATTAAAATGTAAACCTTTTTAAACGTCAATGTTGACAGTATTCTTATTAACTTCCCAGTATATGGGAAGTTCTTGCAATCGCCTCGAAAATCGAAATTGAAATTTTCAACATTTCTTTACGTTTTGAGGTCTATAGAGTATATATAAAGTGTTTTTAGAAAAAAGTATTTATGTGTGTGTGTGTGTGTATATACGTACGTACGTCCGTACGTGCGTTCGGGGACACTTTTTTCTACGAGCATAACTCACGTAAACAAACTCGTATCGACTTCGTTAAAATGTCAATCGAAGCGTCTTTGCAATCTTAAGAGCTGATTAGTTTTTGGAACATTTCGGTCGGGGGGTTTGCTGTTTTGCCCCTTTGAAGGTCATTTCTGTCATGCGCTATATCTGGCGAACCAAACATACGATTTGTATTGTTAAGGTGTCAATCGACGCATATTAACATTTGCGTGAACCTATCAAATTTTTATAAAAATTGTTGGAGCCGTTTTTTAATTTGATTTGCGAAACATAGTAATCAATGTTCATAAAATTTATATTTTCCAAACAGTGTCTGTAAAAACACCATCAAAACTTTTTCAAAAAATTCAATTAAAAATAAAAAATCATTAAAAGTCATCATGATTTTCAAGACCATTTTTGTCATTCACTATATCTCATGAACCAGCTATAATATTTGCATCATTAAGGTGTCAATAGACGTGTAGTAACATTTTTGCGATTTGTTTTAACATAATATGAAATTTGTTTCAGCCGCTTTTTATTTTAATAAAAGAAAATGCAAAAAATTAGGCTTTTAGGGTTTTAGGGTTTTTTCATAGAAAATAATTTTTTTAACCTGATTTGCAAAGTACAGTTTTAAATGTTTATAAAATTTATACATTCTTATCAGTTTTTGAAGAGAAATCAGCGAAACCATATTCCATGATTATAAAAAAACTAAATAAAAAATAAAAAATCATTCAAAGTTATCATGTATAGAGGGTTCATACGAATGATATTACTTTATATCTTTTATTCTAAGAAAATTGTTGTAAATTCAATCCAAGTTTTATAATATTTGCATAGTTTGAACAGATTTTTAATAGTTTTTACAGTGTTTTAGTGTTGATAAAAAATTTGTTTAAATGTTGGAAATCCAAAGAAACCTTCCGTAGATGATATGATTAATATCAACTCATTCCTGTTGCTGCTATGAATACCTCTCAATGTTATTATTTGAAGTAGTATTATTTTCAAAATTATTATTGTGTTTTTTTTTTCATGTTTATGTAGATATTACTGGGAAGTTGACCGTGTGGACCTCAAGGGTTGCACCTCGCGGCTTGTTTAAATAGTTTTTCGATTAAAAAAACCAATAACTCAATTTTATAATTATAATGCGTTCCTATAATTTTTGCCTGAAATGAGGAGAGAAATATTCAAATCAGCAATTTTCACGTCATTTTAGAATAAAGAAAATCCACTTCCTTGAAACACACTTTGCTTGCAACAGCTTTAAAATCAACTGCGAAAAAAGTCATTCAAACTATAAATAATGCAAGACTTTATTAATGAGAAGAAAAAATTGGATTGTCAGAACTAACTTGCTTCAAAAGTAATTCAAATAAATTATACGAAAATTTTTTCATCCACCACAAGAAAAAAATTAGTGTGAAGAGTTTAATCAGAATAAAATTTAGCTAATATTTAGTTCTTACACTGATTATTCAATTGTGGAAAGCAATTTGAATGGTGGAGGAATGATATTTTCATGTAATATTTAGATTTTTTAATGGCTGTGGATGTATTGAATTGTCAAGATGGAACTACGTTAAATGTGTAATTAAACTCAAACAAAATATGTTGTCTACTAGCAAAGCATCTTAAGTGGGGATTCTTTTTACAAAGAATAGTAGGAGAGTTTTATCATTCTTTATCATATGAGCAAACTAAAAAATTATCAGTACTAGAAGAATGTAATGTCTCTCTGTATAACAATAAATCCTAATATTATGATCAAATCTTGTACATTGTATGTTTTCTGAATCAACAGTGTTTAGCATCACTATAATGTGACACCGTTTTGCTATTACATTTAATGTATGTACACCTTCTGAATGAACGAGGATAGAAAAAATTAAGAATGCCGAATAATATAAGAGGATTACATGCCAGAGGAGTGCAGGTTTTGGGCTTGAACTTGTAACAATTCCACGATAAATATTATTCAGTGTAATTGAAATCCATTCCGTTTTCTTGTAAACGGTAGCAAAAAGGGATGACTAATTTACATTGGACTATATGAAAAACTAGATGAGGGATATAATACGTTGTTGTCTGCACATATCAGCGTTTGGAACAAGGAGAATGATCAAATTATATCCATTTTGCTTCGTTTTTTGCTTTTATAAATGAAAACATCGGATGTCGTAATTTCCTGCTGCTTACAAAACTCGTTTTGATGTCTTAAACGTTTCATATAGAACTTAATCTGATGTGTTCAATTCATACTTATTCTTTTCATCTTATTGCGATTGCACTCTTATGAGCCATGCTGTTTATAAGCTCCGTTATGAAATTTGCATCCTCCTTTGAAGGGTCTAAAACTTCATCTGACGTTTAATTTTTGGGAAAAATTGGTAGCTAAGACTGTCCTTGCCTTAGCAAAAATGTTCACCAGACTTTTATTTATTTGAAATCCAACTTTTCAGAGCAAACGTAGAATGCTTGTTGAGTTCTTAATAGATTGGCTCAAAATCAACTAAATCATTCTCCATTGCATGGTGATCGACCTCTTGATTTTCTTGGTAGCATTTCCATCATGCTACCAAAATTAAACTCAAATCGTTATTCTTTGATAGCGTGATCGAATTTAAGATGATTTTTATCTCAGTTTAGAGCATTTATAACTGTCTGAGTAGAAGATAATATGTTCTTTTTCTGCAGCTTTCTCTCCTATTACACTTCTAGATGCAAAGGCCGTTAGCGTAGGATTGCAGTTTAAAATATTGTTGCAGATTTGTCAAACTATTGGCTCTGCTAGTCCTGCGCCAGCAGCTACTCACACTACCGCTCATATGTATTTACCCACCCTGAAAAAGTGGTGTATTCGAGATCAGGAATTAAAATTAAAACTTTTGATGAATAGAATTTATTCTCTATTTAATTCTAATCACAAATTAGAAAAAACGATAGAAAATACCATTTTGGACGCTCCTCGACCCCGGATGCCTCGTGCGTACACGCGCCGCCAGGACTGCTACAAAGTCGACCGCATAGTGGCGGTCCCGATTTAACATTTCAGTTTCCCCCGACTAGCTCACCGAGTCGTGGGTTTTTATATTTGTATGAGAAAAGAAAAGAAACCACGAACCACATTCGCACACGCGTCACCAATGCAAACGAAAACAATCACATCACTTTTTTTATATTACATTATTCTATTTTTATATGCTTATCTCATTACTATACTTATTGACTGAATAACACCTTTGATTATACATTATACAACAAAACTAGAATTTTTTTTATTTAAATGACTTTTAACCACTCTGCGTGATATACAGGGTCTTTATAATAAGTAACCGGACTGACCTCAGGAAATTTTTTATTGGCAAAATATGTACAATTTTTCTTTAGAAATCTTCAAAGTAGTCCCCATTGGAGTCGATAACACGCTGATACCGGATTTTCCAATCCCCGAACGCTCCCTGGAAGTCGGCAACCTTGATGCTGTCTAGAGCCCTCGTCGTAGTACGTTGAACGTTTTCCAGAGTCCCGAACCGCGTCCCCTTAAGGTGTCTCTTGATCTTGGGGAACAGAAAGAAGTCCGCTGGTGCCATGGCTGGTGGAGGCTATGGCAACGTTGCCCTCGACTGTTTGGCCAACTGCTCGGTGACGAGCAGGCAGGTGTGCGACGGAGCATTGTCGTGATGGAGGATCCACGAATCGGCAATCTCCGGACGGACTCGGCGAACCCGGGCGGTTAGTCGACGGAGCACCTCTCTGTAGTACTGGCCGTTTACAGTTTGGTCGGGTGGCACAAACTCTTAGTAAACAATGCCTTTCACGTCAAAGAAAGCAATGAGCATCAACTTCACCTTCGATTTGCTCATGCGCGCTTTTTTCGGTCGTGGTGACGCCGGTGTCTCCCACTCTGAACTCTGCCGCTTCGTCTCAGGGTCGTATTCAAAAACCCACGTCTCGTCTCCTGTAATAACGTGGTTGAAAAACTCTGGTTCGGTTTGCAGTCGATCAAGGATTTTCGAAGCGACAGCAACACGACGCTCTTTTTGCTCATCAGTCAGGTGTTTGGGTACGAGCTTCGCGCAGATCTTCCTCATGCCCAGATCGTTCTTAATAATGTTGTGAACGTTCATCTTAACAATTCCAACCTCATCTGCGATAGCCCGAATGCTCAGACGACGATCACTGTTCAACACATCACGCACTTTTTGCACATTTGTGTCCGTGTGCCTCGTTGATGAAGGCGGCCCTCCCGAAAATTTTTGTGCCACTGAAACACTTGAGTTCTGAACAGAACATCCTCACCGTAAGCCTTTTGAATCATTTGAAGAGTTTCCGTGGCCGTTTTCTTGAGTTTGACACAAAATTTGATGCTAACACGTTGCTCGATCGTACGCTCCATTTTCAATCCGACGACGTAACTGAACACGCACTCCGCTCTCACTCCATGCTATCTCTGCAAGCGCTTGGAGGCAACTGCTGCAGCCCGGTTCCCTTTACCTAGACCCGCACCACCACTACAACACCAGATACCGGTTAGCAGACGCTTTGACGGCGCGGGGCAGGCTCAGTCCGGTTACTTATTATACAGACCCTGTATGCTGGGAAATGATTCGTGATAATTTATATCACTGATGATAAACAAAAAAGACCACGGTTTAGTTAGCTCATTGGAATCTTGTGGCGGCCGCTGATTTCCCATTTCCACTGGACTCCTTTTCCGGAGCGAATCTCTGGTAAATTATAGATGTCTGATATGTGGTCCTGCCGAAAACGTTGATTGCCACTGTCGCTGTTGCAAGACAGCAGTCTCGGACGAGCCCAAGTCGCTTTACTTTTCCTTGCACAAGATAAAAACACTCTCCATCAAGTTTTTCAGACGATTTCCCCAAACACCACCAGCTTGAAAACTCCAAACCTTTTTCTTTTCTGTCCATACCGCACGCCAAAAAAAAGTCCGGCCCGTTCGACCGTCTCTTCGCAACTCTCTCCACACTCACTCACCATTTCCGGCGCGTCGAACATCGAAAAGCTACTTTTCGCGTAGCGTGGCATGATCGATCACTCGTATTCGCGAAAGCTTGAGCAAGATCCGAGGGTTGGAGCAAGATGACGCGTTTGAATAGCTTTGTCAGAACTTGGCGAGCTTTACACTTTCAGATAATCATTGCCAGGTAGGTATTGCTAACATTTAGTTATTTCGGGCAGAAAAGGCGCGAAAGAATTTGTGTGTGTGTGATAATTTAAGCGAAGAAATGCAAAGGCATTTAGTTTATAGTACGTAACAGTGTCCATCCTTACTTTTAATTACAGCTTCACATAGTTTCGGCATTCTACATAGCAATTTATTCAAAGTTTCTTCTGAAATTTTTTGACTGCACAACTATTTCGGACGTTTCTATCGAGTTCATTCCATAATAGCTCAATTAAATTGAGATCAGGAGACTGCGGTAGCCAAACTATCACATAAAGCAGTCTTAGCTTCTCCAAAAAGTCCTTACAAAGCTTGAAGGTATGTTTCGGGTAATTTTCGTGCTGAAATGTGAATTTATCTAGAAAAATGCGCAGGCCAGATGGCAACATTTCAGTTTTAAGTATCTCCCGATAGTGATCCTTCCTCATTACGCCTTGAATGTTAACAAACCTACCTCCACGAAAACAACACCATATCATAACAGAGCCACCTCCATGTTGGATGGTAGGAACTAAACATTGCTCTAATGCCCGTTCTTTTGCTGACCTCCGCACAAAGACTCTGCGCCTGGGGCCAAAATTTCGAATTTCGATTTGTCACTCCACAACACCTTTGCTTAGTTTTCAGGTGTCCAATTTTTGGGTTGTTTCGCCCATTCCAATCTCTTCTTTTTATTAATGGCATACAATAATGGTTTTTAACCACCACACTGCCATGAAGGCCTGCTTCCTGAAGCCTTCGTTTGACAGTTGATACACTTAGGTTCCCAGATCGCACTAAACTCACTTCAGTGGCTGTTTCTGCAACAGTAAGACGTCTGTTACGTTTGCTGGCGATCACTATCTTCCTATCATTAGCTGCAGTTGTGCTCCTGGGTCTTTCACATCGTTTTTTACTTGTGACACTTCCAGAGTTCTTAAATTTGTTCACGTTGTAGTCTACTGTTCTCCTTGAGATTTTCAGTTCCTGAGAAATTTGACGATTGCTTTTGCCATATTTATGATGCGCAAATATCGAAGCGCATATTTCAGTAAAAAAAAATTTTGTCTTTGGTATATTAAACAATCGCTCAATAGAAGTTTGAATAAATACAAGTCCGCCGGCAGCATAAATTTTCAATTATATTTTCTTCGCAGTTAAAAAGGTTAAATTAAAATTCGACGCATTCCTAATTACGTCCTAGTATCTTCATCCGATAATAAAAAAAACCTAAAAAACTTAGTTACTTGATAAGGTAAATCACCTCCATAGTCTGGAAATGTCATTTATCGTTTTTCAAAAACATTTGTTCGATTATATAATTACACCCACAAAAAGATGCCAGCATTAATGAAAAATATAATTAAATCGTTACATAAAATAAACGTCTATTAAAACGGAAAATCTCAAAATATCTGGGTGGGCAAATACATACGAGCGGTAGTGTATGTCTGAGCTCCATCAGTAACTCAAATTAAAGATCTTTACTCTGGCTCAGGACTTAGTATCTCGGTTTAAGTTTTCAAAGTGCTCATAGTTTTAAAGGTGTTTGGGCATTTTGTCCGGAATAAGCGTTAGAAATGTGTTCTATTTGAAAGTGACATAGTTTTTTCAGGTGCTTTGGTACCTTTCTTCTTGTTGTTCTTCACTATAAAGTGACAAGATGGTAGATTGAATCTCCATCGTAGATATGTTGACTTTTAAATTGTTTGCCAGGTTAATCGAATAATGTAAAAAAATATCCAAAATTATGTTGGGAAATACAAACGGAAAAAAGAAACTGTATTAATATACAATGATGAACAATTGGATATACAACTTAAAAGGTTTTCTTAACTAAGATGATTGACATTTAGTATCTTGAAAAAAAATAATAAAGCGACCCTTCAGTAAACCAAGAATCGATTTGAAATTGACAACAATTTTTCATAAGCTTATTGTGCAGCCCAACATTGATGTTGGTAATGTTTATTTCAAAATAGTAATGCAAAACGAGAAGAATTTATTAAAGATTCAAAATTAAGATTAAGATCCATAGGCTCAATTGCTCATGAGAAATACAACAAAAATTAATAATGTTTATTTACAAAAATCGAAGAAAAAAATTTTAAACTCAGGGTTTACGTACACTGTAAAAAGTTAACTTGATGTGAAGCAAGCAACCTGAAAGTGTTCAATATTTCAGATAGTCAGGACACTTAGAAAATTCTTCATTATCTACTACGCAGCTCATCAATCAGTAATTTTATTACTGTGCTTGAGTGAATTATGTGGGATGTGGATTTTTTTAAATATATACTGTTCTTGTTTTCCAAAATATAAAAATTAGATTCTTTGCTGTTTCGCTTAAACTTTTTGTCCTAGGAACCGTTCAATCATTTTGTTAGTTCAATTCTTTATTGTTCATAAAATGAAGACTGGATTTTTATCAAAGTGTTCGGCCTACATAACGCAATTCTTATCTTATAATGGATTGATATTTATAACAGTACGTTAGAAAGCGATGTACATGTTACTTATATATGGTATTACAGTTAATATGTAGGGTGTATTTTAGAAATAAAGAAGTTTCAATTCGAATATCTGTCACTGTAGCTGTCAAAAGATTTACACGCCAATCATGTCTTGAAAAAGTGGGAATTTATTTCCAACATTCACGTTCTCTGCGCCATATAGAGTACTTTGTTCAATTTATCGTGATCATAATTGTCCATCTGAGTAGCTCATACGCAATTCTATGGTAATATTTATGTCCACATATACTCTATTGAACAATGTTCATCCAACAGGAGCTCGATCAGTGCGTACCCAGGCAGCCGTTGTTGCTGTAGAGGCTGGTGTGTTTGACATCACATTTGGTCTTAACAACTTGACCCCGGTCCGTACACTACATTGAACATTTTGAGGAAAGATTTTGGACTGAAACCCTTTAAGATTCAACTAGAGCGACCATTGAAGCGTCTTGCGTTCAGTGAATGGCCTGAAGATGATGTGGAAATTGAATTGCATTTTTCCTTTCAATTTATTTTCAGCGATGAGACTCATTCCAAGCTTAATTGGTTCGTAAATACACAAAATTTCAGGTTTTATTGGTAAAGTTTGTATTTTCAAAAGACTTTGAAAGTCCCATTTTATCCCGAAAAAGTCATTATATGAGGCGGTATGCATGCCGACGGCATAATTTGTCCTATATTTCACATATCAACATATTATTGACGAAATTAGGCCAGGTATGCTGGAAAAAGTAGTGCGAGATTGGATCGATAGAATGGCGTCTTATAGAGCACAATTTTAAGACACTGAATGACATAAAAAATTTCAGATAATGAAGTTCAAAAATTGGCCATTTTAGCAATCTATTTGTTTTATTTGTTTGAAAGGTTTTATGCCTTCAAAAACACCTTATACTAAAGAGGTCCGAGAAGCTTAGGGAGGAATTACCTTTTTTTTACATCCCATATTAGCATCAATCACATTCTTACGGATGTATGACCACCATTAAAGTTTAAAAATAACTCCCATTATAATTTGACTCACCCTCGGCCTAGAAAACAATCTAAGCAGGTCTTGTGTCACAGCAAGGAACCAATTGCATCTAAAGTAATATTATGTGTCTTGAGTTACTATTAGCTTTCAAAAGGTCTGAAGTTTTAGTTGAAGTTTATTTAAAATCTTTATAAAATTAAACACTTGGTTTTTTTGACTCACAAATTTTTATTAGCAGGACGCCTTAGATCATCTTCAGGTTAAAAGTGTTTAATTTTATGAAGATTTTATTCTATTATGGCTCATCAAGAAAACACACAACTTTCTATAACTGATATGAAGTTTATTTAGTTCAATATTTTGGATTATGTACAAATGAGCAGATAACTTAGTTTTAAAGCAAACCATGATCGATTCTTAACGTTTGAGAAAGCAAACCATCAAGAATAGTGTTTGAAAAAATAATAAAGAAGAGACAATTCAAAAACTTAAAAACACTATGGGTTAGTTTAGGTTATGAGGGTGCTTCCGCTTCATTTAACCCGTTTTTGGTTCATAAATAAAGTATCAAAATGCTTAACTCAATCAAGAACATTGGCGAAAAACACTGCACCATTGCGTTTTAATAAATATATTTCCAAAGAAAAAAGGGATGTCAGTTTTGCATAAAAGACATTTCATGGTAAAATAGTCTAAAAAATATTATAATAAATGTTTATAATGAAAAAGTATAGAGCATCTGCCAAAATTTTGCCATCAAAGAAAAATTGCAGCAACTTTAAAAGATGTAAAGAATAAACATTTTATAAATTGTTAGAGGGTGGGTGTTTTTTAAACTTGAAATACATTTCTCAATTAATGTAGACATTTTCTAAATAATTAGGACTTTTACCCACTTAATTTTGACTCTTTCTTAAATTATCATAAACTTATGGACTGGAAACAAATCGATTTGTATTCCAATTCGACATTTTTGTTTGGAATATAAACACACGCTTAAAAATCGTAGAACTACGGAAAGATTAGAAAGTTGAACCGCTACAGACAAGCAGAAGATTTAGTCTAACTTTTATTGTCCAAAGATGTTGAAACGCTTCTTGAACTGCTCTTGAAATGTTTGTCGTGAAATTTGACACAAATGGCCCCTCATGAATCCAAATTTTACAATTCACTAAAATAAATGAATTTGTTTCATGTATTAAAGAAGTAAATAGAACAATGGTTCAAAGGTTGTTTTCATTATTGTGTTTAATAGTTTAAATTCGAGGGTTGCACTTCACGACTTGTTAAATATAACCCTAAAAAGAATACATGTAGATGCCTTAACATTTTGTTCATCTTCGCCGAAATCTCCAACGAAAAAATTCAATAGTTGGAAGAACGGTCTTGCAAGAAAGTCTACCAATTTTGGCATCATTAAACAAATGGATGATAAGACAGTCATTGAATTAATATTGGTCACGTTTCATCGTTTTAAAAAAAAAACATTTGGAAATTCACTTTTGATAACTCAATTTAAAAAATTCAAAAGAATTTCAATCGATTTCTTGACCTAGAAATATATGATTTGAAGCAGTTTTTGTAGTATTTAGTTCCATATTTATTTAGCATTAATTAATTAAAGTTTAACTAATGAAATTTTCTTATTTTTCAGGTAAGCAAAACTTCATATCAGCTGATTTTGTAAGTATTGTTCAATAAGAGTATTGAAGCAGTTATCATTTTGTAAAAAACTGAGTCTGGTTGTGGTTGGATTGGTTGGTTTTTTTTCAAGTTATATTCACATATCATCACCCAAAGTTCAAAACATCGTATATGGAAAATAATGTTTGATTTGTTTATATTGCGACATATACTTCTTAGTGCCTGAATGAGCGTTCCATTTAATAATATAGTGCTGAACCAAGAATAAAATCGAGAGCATTTATCTGCTATGCTCTTATTGACAGAATCAAATCAAAAGGAAGTTTTTTTGCTCTCCTGGAAAATTCAGTTTTTGATCAATTACACCTTGAGTAGAAAAGAGAATCAAATTTGAGTCTGAAATTCATCATAGGTGATAAAAAATTATCCTTTTTTACTCAATATTGACTCAACTATACATTTTACAAATCTCAAAATGATCTTTTTTCGAACTCTCATTTAAATATTCTTCGATTTATATGAAATAAATACTTACTTTAAAGTCATTGTACTGTTTTGCTCGTGTTAGTTTGAATAGTTTTGAGTGTAACATAAAATAGATTTCAATATTTTCAGACTTTCAATATTGTTAGATGTTTGAATTTTGAACATATTTGGTATTATTTATAATTTATTGAATTTCAGTGTAATTTCTTAGCCAAATATGGATAATCATGAACACATCAAGTACTTAAACCTTCAATGTCTTCAATATAAAGTGACAACCAAAAGCCACATAAAAGAAACTAAATGCGAAGAAACAACTTGAAAAATATTGAAATGGAAACGAGAAGCTCTTCCAAAAAAAAAAAAAACTACGGAACAAACCGCAAACAAACACAATGGAAGGGCACCTTCTACGCCTGAAGCTGGTGGCAAATTGAATTTCAGCATTTTCTAACGAAAGTAAAGATCGCTAAGGAATGCGAGTAAAAGAAGAAATAGCCATTAAGTGCGACCCTTGAGGTCCACACGGTCAACTTCCCAGTAATATCTAGATAAACATTAAAACTATTAAACACAATAATAATTTTGTAAATAGTACTATTTCAAATAATAATAATGAGAGGTATTCATAGCGGTAACAGGAATGAGTTAATATTAATCATATCATATCTCTTCAAAAACTGATGTAATGCATAAATTTTATAAACATTTATTACTGTGTTGTGCAAATCTGGTTAAAAAAAATATTTTTTATGAAAAAAACCCTAAGTTTTTGCATTTTCTTCTATGAAATTAAAACAAACCCTGAAATCGATTTTTATAATGTTAAAATAATCAAAAGGATGTTAAAACACGTCGATTGACACCTTAATGATGCAAATATTATATCTGGTTCTTGAGATATAGCGAATGGCAGAAATGACCTTGAAGATCATGCTGACTGTTAATGATTTTTAATTTTTAATTCAACGTTTCTTGTTATCCTGAGAAAAAGTTTTGATGACGTTTTTTCAAGCATTGCTTGAAGTATATAAATTTTATAAAAATTGAATACTGTCTTCCGTAAATCAGGTTAAAAATTTATTGTTTATGAAAAAAACCTAATTTTTGCACTTTTTTTCTTAAATTAAAAAAACGCCTCCAACGATTTTTTTCAAAATTTTGTAGATTCACAAAAATGTTAATACGCGTCGATTAACACCAAAAACATGCAAATCGTATGTTTGGTTCGCGATATATAACGCATGACAGAAATGACCTTGAAGATCATGATGCCTGTTAGTAATTTTTTATTTTTTATTTAATATTTTACGTAATCACGAGAAAAAGTTTTGATGTTGTTTTTACAAGCACTGCGTGAAATATATAAATTTTATAAAAATTGAATACTGTCTTCCGTAAATCAGGTTAAAAATTTATTGTTTATTTAAAAAAAAACCTAATTTTTTGCACTTTTTTTCTTAAATTAAAAAACGGCTCCAACGATTTTTTTCAAAATTTGACAGATTCACAAAACTGGTACTACGCGTCGATTGACACCTTAGTCATGCAAATCGTATGTTTGGTTCGCGAGATATAACGCATGACAGAAATTACCTTCAAACGGACAAAACAACAAACCCCCCGACCGAAGTATCCCAAAAACTAATCAGCTCTTAAAATTGCAAAGACGCTTCAATTGACACCTAAACAAAGTCGATACGATCTAGTTTACGTGAGTTATGCTCGTAGAAAAAACTGTCCACGAACGCACATACGTACGTACGTACACACACACACACATATATATATAAATCTCCCTTTCTAAAAACACTTTATTTATACTCTATAGACCTCAAAACGTAAAAAATGTTGAAAATATCAATTTCGATTTTCGAGGCGATTACAAGAACTTCCCATATACTGGGAAGTTAAAAATTAGATACTCTAAGAAAAGCTCAAAAAGTTAAGAGTAGGACAACCAAGAGGAAAAAACACAAAGGTACAATAATAACTAGGATTCATAGTTAACCAATCATTGCAACATTTCACGATATTATGAATGAAACTGTTGAATTAAAGATTAATATATGCAATTCAAGACACGCCAGATATCAAGCAAGCCAATATTGACACTGAAGCAGGAATTAGCCACACGCCAAAAAATCTGAAGCTTGTAAATGCAAGAGGGCTGAAAACTAACGACATCAAGGCGGTACTGCAGGAAACGAAAAAAGGTCATAACAAAAAAAACTCGCAAAAAACTGTCTGAAACCGAACAAAAAAAAACCCAGTCGTCATGTTAGAAAAAAGGAATTTGCCAGTAGAATAAAATAAAAAATAAACAATAGGGCTTACAAAGAACTATTACACGACTTATCATAAAGATTGAAAAACTAATAAAAGACTGCAAAAACCTCATTGGAAGCGACGCGTACAAAACTTTTCACTACCAAAAATTAAAGGACAACCAAAAATTTGCAAACACAGTTTATAAAAGTCATACTGGCTGAAAGATCATCAGCGACAGAGATTGGAAGATATCAGGTGAAAAAATTTAAGGCAATGAAAAAACAACCAGCAGGATACTCTGTTAAAACAGCAAGGAATTTTTCAAAAAATTAAGAGAAATAGGAAAACTAAAGAGAGATGATAGACTAGTCCCATTTGAAGTAAAAGTGCAGTATCCAAGCATTCCCATAAAAGAAGCTATCAAAATTTTGGATTGGGTGTTGCAACATAATAGCAAAATAACAAAACCAGCAATAAAAGCATACTTGAGGATGTCGAAACCATGCTTCTAGAGAGAGCTCTACAAACAACTATAAGGAGCTACAATGGAAATAATTTTATCAGCGAAATCTTCACGTGCAACTTCAAAGAAAAACTATCAGAAAGGCAGAGCTACCGGAAGGATAGATAAAATACGCAAAACGACTGCTTCACCATAGTAAAATAAGAAGAATTAGAAAAGACATTTAAGAAGCTGAACAATGTTCATCAAAATATGGAATTCACACGTGAAGAGGTAGTGTAAGGAAAATTACCGTTTTTGAACGTGCTTATTTGAATAAAGTTTAAAAATGATGGGGATATATTGAAAATCAACGAACAAAACAGATATTCAAGCTCATAAAAAGAAAACAAAGGCATCTTGAACAGAAGAAAACAACCTTGAATAGCCAAAAAACTAATCAATATCATCAAGACTGCAAAATTAGCGTACTTCAGTGGGAAATACCAACTAGGCATTAAACTAGGAACTGCAAAAGATGCAATAGGAAAACAGGAAAAATGCGGTAAACCAGATGAATTGCAACGACTGCAGCCAAAAAACCATAGGTCAAACAAGATGATCAATGACCATTAGGTACAAAGAGCACATAAGCGAAGCAATCAGGCCAAAAAAGAATATTGTTAAGAAAAAATTGCCGAAATTCGATAAACGTAGCAGAGCTTTGATGAAGAAAAGCCATTATTTCAACATTGAAATAACATCTAAAAACCGTCAGAAATGCGAAGCAACTAGACGTAGAAAAAGCATCGTCATACACAGATATGCAAAACCATAGCTTCTAAACTCTGGCGAAAGAAGTGGATACTTATGGATATTGAAGTACCTGAAAAACAATCTGATTGGCCTATATAAATAAAAGTAAGATGTATCAAATAGTATATTCTTGCCATTCAAATGTAAACACTCATTCAAATCGATCAATATATGAAATAACCTTCATCAATTCCAAATGTGTACCACGATTCAGGATAGTATTCACCTGTCTTTTTCTTACACCAATAACAAAAAAAGTGCTATCAAACTGATAATATAATATTCCTTCCAAAAAGAAAGCAGATCAAACTGTTCCACTAAACACTTTTAAATATTGTATTCGTTTCGCTTTCGAATTCCCTCCACCAAAAATTATCAACATTCAAGTCAAGATAAAGAACGAAACCATTTCTTGTCGTCCTGTCGGCAAGGATTCATCAAGTATTCTCGTTTGCCCAAGCTATTGCGTGTTAGCGAATGAGATCTCTGATTAAATCTTAATTTATGGTTTCATCGTCTTAAGGATTCCAACTTGACTGACTGTAATAAATTAAAATCAAGTTAGACTTGAATTAGATTGATTTGCTGGCTAAAACAAGTTGAGATGTTTTTCTCTTCTTTTTTTCTTGGTTTTCAACGATTCGGTGCTTATCAAATGAAATGACATTCATTGGAATAAATGTTAATTGGGGTAGTTCAGGCGATTACGAGGTATTTGTATGTATGAAATGTCTATTTGTATGAATATGGAACGGGAGACTATTTTTGTATAGGGAAGATACTATCAGCAATAGGGAAAAAATTATTTTTCCGTTCATTGCAGTTGATGGATGGAAATTAAGTATATTCAATTCCAAAAAAAATTACGTGCTAATTCAGTAGCCCAGCATTTTTTTCAGCTCATTTTAATAAATAAATTGGACCCATATATTTTTTAAAAAAAAAATCCAATGGAGAGATCGTAGTTTGAGTACTAATTCCGTAGTGGCAATTCAGTAAGAACACTACAATGATCAGAAATCAATCTTTGATAAGATGTTAAAGCTGAGATGTACGACTTGTTTAATAAATATGCTTTTAATTGACCGCTTGTATGGGTTTTGAAAGCTGCAGCAGTGATAGACTGACACATCAACCAAATCCCAACAGAATCAGTTATGTCAAGTATGGATCTTTCAGAGTGTCTTCAGCAACATATAAAGATCAACCCATAAAATCATACAATGATCCTAAAAAGCAATGAATTGCTTGTATGGAGGTTGAGGGTTAGAAATAAAACAAAGGAAATCCTAAAAACCTTCAAAAACTAGCAACAAATTGTTGCTTAAAAGCTGCACTAGAATCCTTTTTCAATGTCTTAGCTCGTCATCTACAAATGAAAAAGGATGCCTTTAAAGGGAAATTCAACTAAAAAAACGCTTCAAAGAGCAATTGAAAATTCAAAGTGATTTCGAAATAAAAAAAACCTGAGATGCATTCCGCAAAAATCCCACTAAGCTTCAACTTATTGAAGGAGGAATTTTGTACCTCAAACTAAGTTACATTTGCTGTATCGTGGGATCAAAAAACTCTCTAGAGTCACTTATGTATGAAAACTGTAGGCGATAAGAAACAAAAGAAAAAATTCTTCTAGGAATAAGTTTTTCCGAACGTTTGAGTCTAAATTATCTAACATTTAAGGGTTTCTCCTCGTGGCACATCCTCATTATTGAAGAATCAAATAAAATCTCTATTTAATAAGCCATGCACAATTTTTCCCACATTCTCCTTAGCGATTACCTGACAAGCATAAATTGTGATAATCAGAAAGGCACCAACAGATCCTCAGGTTGTGTTATCAAGGAGCCATATCGAAAAAATGAACCAACGCCATGGAATAACTCATGCAAATCTGTATTTGGTTATTAGTTGGCTTTCTAGTTGTTAATTTTTAAATCTTTTCCACTTCTACAGTTGCTAAATATCTGGACGTTTATTGCTAGTGACGAATGGCGATACTTTTAGTTTTATTGTTAACTTCCCAGTATATGGGAAGCCTCGAAAATCGGAATTGAAATTTTCAACTTTTAATAGTTTTTAGAAAAATAGATGTGTGTGTGTACGTAAGTACGTTGGTGGACAGTTTTTTCTACAAGCATAACTCACGTAAACAAAGTCGTTTTGATTAGTTTTTGGAAAATTTCGGTCAGGGGGGTTTGCTGTTTTGCCCGTTTGTAGGTCATTTCTGTCATGCGTGATATCTCGCGAATCAAACATACCATTTCCTTGATCAAGGTGTCAATCGACGCGTATTTACATTTATGTGATTCTATTCAGTTTTTAAAAAATTTCTTATAGCCGTTTTTTAATTTTTTTAAAAAAAAGTGCAAAAAAGTGGGTTTTTTTTCAAAAACAATAAATTTTTAACCTTATTTTCAAGTTAAAGTAACCAATGTTTATATGTTTTATATACTCCAAATAATGTTTGTACAAACAACATAAAAACTTTTTCTCATGATAACGTGAAAAGCTAAATAAAAAATAAACAAGCCGCGAGGTGCGACCTTTGAGGTCCACACGGTCAACTTCCCAGTAATTTCTACATGAATATTAAAAATATTAAACACAAAAGAAATTATGAAAATACTACTACTTTAAATAATAATAATGAGAGGTACTCATAACCGTAATTGAAATGAGCTAATATCAATCATATCATCTACTGTAGCGTTCATTGATTACGTAAGGCTTTTGTTGGGTGGGGGTGGATTGGTTTGATTGACTATTCACGCGGATAAATCGGAAGGGGGCGGGCTATAAAGCCTTTTTTACGTTATTTGTTATTTTTATATCGATGCTTGAAGCAAAAATGAATGCATTCTTGTTATTACGCCCACTGAAAAGGTTTTCTCGCGAGGTGTCCATTTTAAATAATTTTGTTCAAAATTACCATGACTTCGGCATAATCATTGAATTTGTGTTTTTTCACGAGCCGTTTTTTAGGTTTTTTTGGATCATGCAAAAAAATTTGGCCAGTTTCTCTTCGAAAACTATTAGGAATGTATAAAATATATAAACATTTATTACTGAGCTGTGCAAATCAGGTTAAAAATTTATTTTTTATGAAAAAACTCTAATTTTTCCCATCTGCCGTTTTTTCCATTTAATAGAAGTTAAATGGAAAAAGCAGAAGGTGTCAATCGACGCGTATTAATATTTTTGTGAATCTGCCGAATTTTAAAAAAATGGTTGGAGCCGTTTTTTAATGTAAGAAAAAAAGTGCAAAAAATTAGATTTTTTAGAAAACATAAATTTTTAACCTGATTTGCGAAGTATAGTAATCAATGTTTAAAAAATTTATGTACTCCAAACAATTTTTGTAAAAACATCAAATTTTTTTCTCATGATTACATAAAAAATTAAATTAAAAATTAAAAATCATTAAAAGTCATCATGATTTTCAAGGTCATTTTTATCATTCACTATATCTCACGAACCAGATATATTATTTGCATCACTTTGGTATCAGTTGACGTGTATTAACCTCTTTGTGAAGTTTTTAACATGCTGAAAGTTCGTTTCAGCCGTTTTTTGAATTTAATAGAAGAAAATTCGAAAAATTATGTTTTTTTCATAAAAAATATTTTTTTAACTTGATTTGCACAGCACATTGATACCAGTTTATAAAATTTATACATTCTTATCAGTTTTTGAAGAGAAACAGACAAAATTTTCTTCCATAACTATGAAAAAACTAAATCAAAAATTAAAATCATTCAAAGTTACCATGTAAAGGGGTTCATACGAATGATATTACTTTATATCTTTTATTCTAAAAAAAAAATTGTTGTAAATTCAATCAAAGTTTTAAAATATGTGCATAATTTGAGCAGATTTTTAATAGTTTTTATAGCCTTTTAATTAAAAAAACTGCTTGAATTTTGAAAACCAACAAAATTTCAATCAAATTTGCATTTGCGGTATCAACGCTTTGAATGGTAAAATGTTTTGTAGTCAATACGTTGCAAGATCATATGCTTTAAAAAGCTTTCATGGAATAAAAAATTGTAGTTTTTAGTAGATTCATTCTTTAGTAATCGTAAGATTTCAATAACCATCATCATTTGTAAAACATTTTACTTTTTACATGCAATTGAACCTATTTTTGACTGCATATACAAACTTATTCAAGACCAAAAAGGCCCCCACCGATTGATCCGCGTGAATATTCAATCTGTCCTCATCGACCAAAAACCTTACGTAGTCAATGGACCCTCCCGTAGACGATATGATTCATATTAACTCTTTCCTGTTACTGCTATGAATACCTCTCATTGTTATTACTTAAAGTAGTATTATTTTCAAAATTATTATTATGTTTAATGTTGTTGTTGTTTATGTAGATATTACTGGGAAGTTGACCGTGTGGACCTCAAGGGTCGCACCTCGCGGCTTGTTTTTATCTTTCATCATGTGATTTTGAAACACGAATTGTGAAAAGCGCGTAATGTTAAATTGACTTTTATATGATTACATAATTTTGTATCTTTTCGTCACTAACATTTCTTCCAAATAATAGGTTTTGTTGTCGCAAGTATAGTATTTCAAAAGATGAACATGTTACTTTTTGGAAATAAACGGTTCAATTACCATCATGAAAATAAGTTCATAGGTGGGCACAGAAACATAGATCTTCAGCAAATTGCGAATGTTTTTCAATGGCAGAATGATTAGGTAAGCGCGAACAGATTTTTTCCCTTATACGATAGTACAAATCTTTGGTATTTGAGTGTTGTTATATAAGGTACCCAAACATTGCATCCTGTCCTACCTAATATGAAAGAAAGCAACATCTCGAGTGGCTATTCGGCTAGCTCACAGCACTATGTTGATATGGAGTCAAAATTCGGGATCAGGAGAAAGTTTGACCACTCTAATGTTTGCCTATGATTGACCTTAACCATCCACTATACTCATAGGATCTCAGAAAAAAAAATTCCCGATATTTTGGGAACGTCTAAACTCCCGATGGCAAATTTGTATCAATGCATTGATGGATCTCTCTTGACCACTTCAAGAAAATTATGCAATTTTAAAATTCAGGAGAGTGATAGCATTTTTAACATATGCTACATCTCTAAAGCGTGACCCGTTTGCACTTTCAACAAAAAGCAAGAAGGCATTGCATCTTTCTCAATTTGAACTCTGATATTTTGCATCTTCAATTTATTGGTAATTCACGACTTGTGTCATAATAGATTCGAAGTCATTTAGTTTTCTCCGTCAGGTTTTAAAAATATGACAGCGTTTACAATTTTGTTGAAATTTAATTAGAATTGACGAAAAGAACTCATTTCTTAAGTATTAAATTTGATGCGAAAAATAATGTCGCAAAATTACAGTTCCCTCGCCTCTTCATAAAAACCTTTTATACATTGTTTTAGATTAAACAAACAGAAGGATAATACAATTAAAGTAGGCATTAAAGTTCCCAAAGTACCTGATTTGTATCAAGCCACAACTATTTTAATTCAAATGTACCGGATCCTCAAGTTTCCAACTCGTCATAGTACTTCACAAAACGGTCTCGAGTATTGTCCCAGCAAATAATCTCAATGTCAGCCAGACGATATTATAAGTTTCAAGAGGAAAGAACAATATCCTTTGTTGAACCAAATACTACAACTACGTAATCAAGCGTTGAGTGGAAAACATATGGTGCCGTTATGGTTTTAATATGTGAACAGTCAGTCAATGTAAAAAAATCCAGGAAGGGAGTCTCATGATAAAATCACTTCTTTCAGTTAGCAACCAAACTCTCCTCGTACTCAAGTGGAAAAGGACTTGTGCATATGGTCTTACCAATTACGCTTGTCCATTAACGTGCAGCTATCCGCTTCGTTCCTATTTTATATGCACGTTATGTCTAAAATATTATGGCTGCTTTTTAATTTATATCAACAATAAAATTTCAAGAATGGATGGAACAAAGCATACAAAAAAAATCGGATGAGTAGTTAAAAGGATGCATGCTTGTCAGCCTGGGAAATTTGTTGTTGTGCCATTTATGGATGGACTTCAATTTATTTGGGTGTGATAAATCCAAGGCCTTTCAATTTGAATATTTGATATGAATGCAAACAACTACATATGTTTGTTCAAAGCGATATATTTATTTTATATATTGTTTGCGAGATTGTTAACTCCCATTCCAGTGAAATATAGTTTTATTTTTTGTAGTTTGTTTGGAAAATTTAAAGTATTGCACTTTTGGCATTGCAAAGAATAAAACACGTGGATTATTCTCAAATCGAATTTTTACACTGCTTCGGTTTCAAACAAAATGAAATGAATAACAAAAGTATATTTTCTTTCCACAAATTTCTCGAATTTTTATTAGAACTGACTCTAAAAAATACTGCTGTTATATGATGATTAATTAAATATGTACAACAAGCGTTATAAGAAGTAAGTACCGAGTATACATCACAATAAATGAAATATACAAATACTAAGTATATATATATTTGTAATTGTAATTTCGAAAATCATTAATTAAATAAATTTTGTGAATACTTGTTATACTTTACATTGAAATGATAAGCCGCACGATTGTTTGATAGAAATAAGCATCGAACTGGGTAAATTTTGTTTATGCTCTATTTGAAAATAATAACAACTAAAGGTCCGAGTTTTCGGTATCCGGTATTTAATAAAAAAAAAATTTGCACTATTTTTATAACTTTTATTTATTAACTTCCCAGTATATGGGAAGTTCTTGTAATCGCCTCGAAAATCGAAATTGAAATTTTCAACATTTCTTTACGTTTTGAGGTCTATAGAGTATAAATAAAGTGTTTTTAGAAAGGGATATGTATGTGTGTGTGTGTACGTACGTACGTACGCTCGTGGACACTTTTTTCTACGAGCATAACTCACGTAAACAAAGTCCGATCGACTTCGTTAAGGTATCAATCGAAGCATCTTTGCAATCTTAAGAGCTGATTAGTTTTTGGGACACTTCGGTCGGGGGGTTTGTTGTTTTGCCTCTTTGAAGGTCATTTCTGTCATGCCATATATCTCGCGAACTAAACATACGATTTTCATCATTGAGGTGTCAATCGACGCGTATTAACATCTGCTCAAATATATCGAATTTTTTAAAAAAAAATTGCTGAAGCCGTTTTTTAATTTAAGAGAAAAAAGTGCAAAAAATAGGTTTTTTTCATAAACACTAAATTTTTAACCTGATTTGCCAAACAAAGTAATCAATGTTTATAAAATTTATATACCGCAAACAATGTTTGTTAAAATATCATCAAAACATTTTGGCATGATTACGTAAAAAAATCAATTAAAAATAAAAAATCATTAAAAGTTATCATGATTTTCAAGGTCATTTTTATCATTCACTATATCTCACGAATCAGCTATAATATTTGCATCATGAAAATGTCAATAGACGTGTATTAACATTTTTGCGATGTTTTGAATATTACAAAAATTCGTTACAGCCTTTTTTTAATTTAATAGAAGAAAATACGAAAAATTAGGGTTTTTTCATAAAAAATATTTTTTTACCTGATTTGCTCAACATAGTAATAAATGTTTATAAAATTTAGACATTCTTAGCAGTTTTTGAAGAGAAACTGACAAAACTTTTTTTCATGATTATAAAAAAACTAAAATAAAAATAAAAAACCATTCAAAGTTAACATGTAAAGAGGGTTCATACGAATGATATTACTGTATATCTTTTATTCTAAAGAGATTGTTGTAAATTTAATCAAAGTTTAAAAATATTTGCAGTGTTGCTACAGTCTTTTAATTAAAAAAAACTGCTTAAATTTTGAAAACCAGATCATATGCTTTAAAAAGCTTTCATCAAATAAAAAATTGTAGTTTTTAAAAGATTTCATGTTTAATAATCGTAAGATTTCAATTACCTCCTCCATCATCATTTGTAATACATTTTACATTTTACATGCAATTGAATCTATTTTTGACTGCATATTCAAAAATTTTCAAGACCAAAAGGAAATATGAAGTAATTGATTGATGTAAAATCGTGAAAATTTTTAAATTCAGTGATTATGCTGAAGTCATGGCAATTTTGAACGGAACTATTCAAAATGGTCATCACGCGACAAAATCCCTTCAGTGGGCGTTATAACAAAAACTGCATTCATTTCTCGTTTGTCCTTCAAGCATCGATATGAAAATGACAAATAACGTAGAAAAGGCTCCCACCGATTGATCCGCGTGAATATTCAATCAAATCAATATGTCCTCATCGACCAAAAACCTTACTTAATCAATGGACCCTCCCGTAGTTTAATATTAACTCATTCCTGTCACTGCTTTGAATACCTCTCATTTTTATTATTTAAAGTAGTATTATTTTCAAAATTATTATTGTGTTGAATGTTTTTGATGTTTATCTAGATATGACTGGGAAGTTGACCGTGTGGACCTGAAGGGTCGCACCCCGCGCCTTGTTTTTTTGTGATGTTTCATTAAACCACACTACTTCAATTTCATCCTTTAGCTTTTGAAGGGTTGTCGGCTATTTGTTTCTTAATTTCACTCTAATGAGGGACCAACAATTTTCGATTAGGTTTAAATCAGGGTTGTTTTCTGGCCACGGAAGAGAAATTATACCCAATTTCTGCTTTAAATTTTGAATCTGGATATCAAAAATAACACCAATCTTGAATTTTATGTTATTAAACTTTTAAAAAACTTACTGAGCGCGCTCTATGACAAGGTGCCGAATCGTCCTGAAAGATGGTACTATCAACAAGTTGGGTTAGAGCTTCGATCGTCGGTATAATCTGTTGCAATATTATATCCTGGTATATTAGTGCATTCACCAAACCTTCTAGGAGCTTTACTTTGCCAACTCCGTATGCGGCAATGGCTGCCCATATCATTGCATACAGAGAATGCTTGACGGGTGGTTTGGTGCAATCGTCGCTATACCGTCCACCTTTTCTACGACGGGCGTTCTGCTTTCCATCTCGCCCTAATAGGTTTAATTTGGACTCATCTGTAAAGCTGACCCTCCGCCAATCCTCAACTATCCATCTTTCATGGGCTTTTGCGAATTCAAGGCGATTTTTTCGCAATCTTGTCGTCAACAATGGTTTTTTGGCAGGTCATCTGGATCTTAATCCAATTTCGTTGAGCCTTCTTTCGATGGTACGAATACTGACTCCATTATAAGTCATTCCCTATATCTTTTTTTTTAAGTTCGGATGAACTTTTGAGCCGATTTTGCAAGTTTGCCAATTTTAGTCGACGATCGTCGCGACTGGTTGTTTTACGCGGCGGCCCAGTTATTAGGCGCACCTGAATTTTTTGAAGTTATCAGATTATAATAGTTATTAACTTTGGTTCTTTTATTAATTTTTCGATAAATATCAATTTTGCCACTTAATGAAATAGAAAAATAACATGTATTTTGAAAAAAATTATATTTTTTTCATAAATATGCACAAAAGGAAATATTTTGTTAAGTCATCTTTGGCGACAATCAAGGCTTCGATCCGATGGGGCATGCTATTAATACAGACTGCACAGTCTCTTGCATGGGTGGATTATGGTTCCACACCTCAATAATCCTTTCAATTAGATGTTATGTTTTCCTTTGCTATCTCCTTATTCATAAGCTCCCAAATATTTTCGATCGGGTTCATATCTGCCAAGTCTCCCGGCCAGCTTAAAAGAGAGATATTAGTCTGATCTAAGAAAGGTTTAACTGAACGGGCAGTGTGGCAAGAAGCTCCATCTTGCATGAAAATGAAAGGCCCTCCTTGTGGGAACCAGTCCCTTATTTGAGAAATTAGCCGATTTTTGGGAACCTCCATGTATTGGTCCTGTTTCATAATTCAGTTTACAACGTAGATGCTTTCAGTGCCATTATCGCTTATAACGGACCAAATCATAACCTTTTTGGGATGTTTTAGGGTTTGTCTCACACATTCTGATCGAAATTTCTCCCCAGGACGTCGACGAACATATTGAGCTTTATTTGATAGTATCTCAAAAGTGCTTTCTTCACTAAAGCACACCCGTAATAGGTTTAGAAATGTTCATTTAAGATACCCGCGTATAAATATTTAGGAAAAATACCGATTTCCAAAACATTAAATCTTTGTCTTTGTGCTCTCTAGCCCAATTAAGACGCTTCGATTTTATAGCCTCCGTAAATTTTGGTTTTTGGCTGGTCTGCAGGCCCTACAACTCAAATCTGAGAGTTTCCGGCCCAAAGTGGGTTCAGACACATGAACATTGAACTCTCCTAAGCATAAATTTATTTGATTTGTGGTAGCAAACCTGTTATTCCAGCAAATATTCTTGAGACAACGTTCCAACCTCGGCGTAAATAACAGTTTTCTTCCACAATGCCCTTCCTTGCGGGGCTTAATTTTTGGCCTAAACCAATTTTCTTTTTAATGCGTCTGACGCTATTTTCTGAGACGCCAGTCTTTCTCGAAACTTCTCGGTTTGAGTAAATTTTCGTTGTTATAAGGGCTTTAATCACAGCCAAGTTGTAAGGTGGTGGCTTCCTCTTCATTCCCATGTTTTACACTGTTCAATTTTTATTAAAATATTTAAAAATTATCCCAATTACACAAAAAAATAGCAAACGTTCATTGAAAAACACTAAATTAACATTCAAACTTAATTTTCTTTGGAATTCATGTCTCGAAACTTTGCCTTTCGAAATTAAACTGCAACGTGTCACGTGGTCAGAGTCAGACAGTCAACAAAATTATGTTTTCCATTTGAGATAAACACTAGATTTTTTTTAAAGCCCAAAGTGCGCCTAATAATTTGGCCAGACACTATATGTACATATTTTTGAAAAAGATACTATCGTGTTTAACATTTGTCATTATCAATGGTAAAACTAGTCAATTCGAATCACACATCACTTTCAGTTTATTCGGTATAACGATCACATCCTACATTTTGAGTATCTTAATAATAATTTAATATCTACGCCTACTATAGCTTATCAGCCTTTGGATAATTTGTTGGATATATCATGCAGGCATTCTAGGAATTTCGATTTTATTTTGCCAAAAATGTATTTTAAGGCCCTGAATTCAGAGAGTTTCATGTACAGATAATCATTTGATGTATATATATAAACTTAGTTTCTTTTGTATGAAAATTTTCAAAAATTGGGTGGTTTTTATTCGTACTGATCTATGTGAGCTTCATCTAGTTTCTTATTTTTGAAATTTTCAGAACAACCCAGATACATCCTTTTTATAAATTTAATCTTCAAAGCAACTATCTGGTCTTTGTCTCGACTTTCAGAGTCTTGACTGTATGTTTCTTAACAATACTAATATTTTAAGTGGTGTCAAATAGCAACTCGTTCTATTGTCAGATTTTTCATTCATAAATCTATCAATTAGTTCAAAACGTGAAATGTTTATTTGTATGCACTCGCCCTCATTAATGTGAAAAGATGGAATGTAGTTGTCTTATAGTGCATAAAAAGCGTACCCTCAACATTTAAATGAGTGCAAAATTTTTCACGAAATACAATCCGCCAATTCGAGCAGCCAGATTTTAAGAAGGAAGTAGGACTCGCACGTTTCGTTCTGCTTGTAGTTACGTTCCTACCTTTTTTGAAAATTTATCAACTGTGTCTTTAGTTAACATCTATAATTTCAACTGATCACTCTGTTCGGCCTTCATGCTTACTTGGCTCATCCTTTTCACTCTGTTCAAACATGCTGTGAAAATTTTTCGTCATGAACAATTGAAATAGATTGCAAAGTTAATGCGGGAGGCTCAGTTATCTGGCAACTTATTTCAGTATGCTTCCACAAAATAGAAAGAAAATAAGAATAAATCAAAAGCGACTTGCAGTCATTGTGCATTTCAAAATCGTTGACTAGTCCAACGCTTTTCGCGGGTCTGTTAAATATTTTTACATTTGTGTTTTTGTTATAAAAATATTTTAACCTTTATATTATATTCTAGTCAAAAGAATAAATAATTTTAAAGCTATTGCATTGTTATACAAGAGGCCTTACATACAAAAAAAATAATGGAAATTCAAATATAGTTTTGTTGAATTTTGTGTGATTAATATTTGTTTACTTTCACTCCCTTTTGGTTTTGCACATTTTCCGGTGTCACATTGCATATTCGAGTGAATGTTAATTGCTGATTCACAAAAGTCTCAAAATAATAAAGAAAAGTAGCAAAATATTTCAAAGAGTATAATTTCCAAACAAAACAATACAGCTTGTGTACCATAGCATGTACTAGTACATAAATACATATATCATGAAAATTATTTAATTGTTTGATATTTACATATATTATTGTCATCATGAAACATTCGAATTTTTATTGATTGCTGCTTATCCTGCGATCTTTGTTTATCTTATTCTCAATAAATCAGTGCTGTTTGCTGACTATTCTACTCTATCGAATCTCATCAGTCTATTAAGCTTCCATGTCTAATCGAAAACACTGTTTAATTCCGATGGAAAATAATTAATGAGAATACATTTTGACGTTAACGCATTTTTTTCGAAACTTCAGCCCCATCTCATAAAGTAGATCATGACACTGTAGCTTTGACACTGTAGCTTTGATCGACAATTAACGATACTTTCTATGAACTTACCACACTATTTTTATCTATTCAAAAAATCTGTAAGAGGTTGTACCGGGAGCTATTAAAATGTTCAGACACCTCCGTAAGCTATCTAGAAATGGGTTAAAAATTCAAATATCTGCAATAAATCTTCAACTTGTTGAAAGACGTACATCTTCGAGTCTTTTAATAAAATCTTTAACTAAAAAGCTTCGTATACCACCTTGACGATTCCTGACAGGATTGACATTCTTTATCCAGCGATTATGCAAACGGCGCTGTATCTACACATCAATAGATATTTTTTTGGGCTGAGATGTCTTATTCCGTTCTATCATACATCAGACAACATGGAAATCGTCATAAATTTCGGTCAAATCAGCGTCAATTGGAATCCATCTCAAAGCTTCCTGCTCAAAACTCCGTGGTCCCATCAAATGTTAATGATAACCACTTTTTTTCCTCGTTTCATCCGTTGTCTCGTTGGCAAATGCATTCAATATCATTTCGGAATGAAGCTCAAATATTTATGTTCCCAATTTAATGCGTCGTGTAATGCATAATAGATTCAAGCGACACGCACGAGCAATCTTTACGATATCCAGGCTCTGCATCAAATCTAAAGATTGTCTGTCTTAAGTGATCATATCTTTCACAGAACGCTGAGAGGCTGAACTGTTCATTGATTTCGAAATGTGTCATTTAAATTCCGTTCCGCTCGCATTATTCCATTCTGGAGGAGTGAAAACAAACCGCTCTAGGTCGGACTAATATCTGGGGGCATATCGAATAAAATTAGACGCGCTACGTCGGTACGGCAACGGGAGGCTGCGCAGCTCAAGACTCCTTGATTGAACGTCTGAACTAATATTGAATATCGGCTCATTACCCATTCCGAAAGTCCATCCACTACTGTCTCTGGAGCTGCTTTGTCGTGGATTTATCTAAGTATCGATTAGCATAAGTGCCTTAGTCTGTGCAGTATCTACGAGCTGACTTTGAATCTTCAAACCGAATGAGTGCACGATCGCTGCCAGAGACTAGAGAAGGATACATTGAACTTCTAATGCACTTCGCTGCTCCAAAGTAATATGGGAAAATTTTGTTGGTCTATCGAGAACATGTTCTGCCCACCATTAAATTCGTGTTATAGACATCAATTTTACTGTTTTCCAGCCCAAAAAGTTTATGTGGTTCTGGTTTGCACCGTTTTTGATAGGCTCTCAACAGAGATTCGTTAGTTCGATGTTTCTTCAGTCGTAATTGATGGAATTTCAAAAGCATATACCAAACTGATGCCTGATATTAGTTAGTAGTTAGTTTTTCAAGCTTTAATAAAAACTTGCGATTGTCTAATTACATGTTTTAAAACAGATTTGATGTAGTTTTTAAATGCTTACGTAAATTCTCAAGAAAAAGAAACGATCTTTGTATCGCATACAAGTCCCCATTTACATCTCCAAACTATGAAGGTTTCAATCAACTAGGAATCCCTTTTTTTGTTAGTGGTTTACTTATCAAACATTCTATACATATATAACGCTTGAACACATAGAAAAATCAAATTCTCTTTTAAATTTCAATAATTTATCTAAATGTTTTATTTTTTTTCTTATTTATGTGTTTCATTTTACATTTGTTTATAAAATAAGAGCTTTTACACTTTTCACGATCCCCAGTTCCTGATCTTTTCTTGAAGTCATCCCATTAGATTTTCAACTTTGCAGTTTATGCAAAGTTGTTGGAGTTTTTCTACAGATGTGTTTCCATTCAAAGACTTTCTCTAACGATGACTATGAGAAATATGGTACACACATGTTCTAAAGGACAGTGATTAACTTTCTCTTTGCTATTAATAGAACAGTTCTTAGACAGTGTTTTTCCGGGCATATAGTTTTAGTTTATATCGAGCCATCGTACATTACGTTTCAAAAATCATTTATATTCTACATATTTATACACGCATTTGTCTGCTGAGATTTATTTATACTTCAAATAAAAGTTCCTTTTTAATACACGCGAGTATTGAATATTTGAACCATAATTCCAACAGGTTATAGGCCCAGTGTTAATAGTGTAGAAATAAAGACAATCTAAAGACAGTGTAATGAAGTTAAGTTCAATATTGACTTTTTGGCATCGCATACATTTTTACAAAAATGGCAGATTTCTTTAAAGCTGCTGTGCAAAGGCTGAATGGTAAAAATTATGCTACTTGGAGCCAAAAAATGGAAATGCTCTTAATTCGCGAAGATTTGTGGGATGTAATAAGTGATGATCCTAAAACTGACAATAAATGGATAAAGCGTGATAATAAAGCTCGTGCAACGATCATTCTTTTTATCGAGGATAATCAACTTTTGCACGTAAAAGGTGCTTTGTCAGCTAAGGATGTTTGGAAAAGGCTCAAGGATCACTATAAAAAGTCTACTCTATCAGGCGGGATTCACTTATACAAGCGAATTTTTAAGTTGAGTATGGTCGAAAGTGGTGATATGAAAACTCATCTCACCGATTTGCTGACGTTAACCGATGAACTCGCGGAACTCGGCGAGACCCTAAAGGAAAAGTTGCAGATAGCTTTACTTTTGAGTAGTGTGCCCGACACATACAGTCCGTTGATAAATAGTCTCGAATGCAGAAGCGAAAGTGAATTGACGATGCAATTCGTAAAGGATAGTCTATTGCAGGAATACAGGAGACGGCAAGAGAACAAAGGAGCTTCTGCGCCAAGTGACGAATCTGCGTTACATACAATGTATAAGGGTACAATTAAAGGAAAAGGGCAAAAATCATGTTATTTTTGCAAGTCAGTTGGTCATTTTAAACAGGAATGTGAAAAGTACAAAAGATGGCTAGCAAAAAAGGCAAATAAAAGTTCGGAAAAAGCAAATCTAGTTTCAGAGTGTCCCAATTCAGATTCGGCTTTGATGGTTAAAGAAAGCTCATGTTTAAGTGTCGATACTAAAAGGCAAGATACCGATGTGTGGCTTATTGACTCAGGAGCTACAAGTCATATGTGCAATAAGTTGCAATTATTCACTGAATTAAACTGTAATGTAAAGTTACACGTTCGTGCCTACTCTCGATTCTAATCTGCTTTCGGTTAAGAAACTCACCAAAGATAACTTTTCTCTTTTGTTTGAAAAACATAGCTGCAAAATCTTTAAAAACAAAGAGATAGTGGCCGTTGGGCATATTGCAGAGAACACTCGAGGACTATTTGGGTTACAGATGTTTTCTGAAAAAGTGTGTAATGTAACGAGTTTCAAAGAACATAATGAGAACTGTCAACACATGTGGCACAGACGTTTCGGGCATCGTGACGAACATGCAATCGCTAAATTAGTGAATAGTGACCTAGCAACCGGCATTAAGATTAAAGATTGCGGCATAAGTGAAACGTGTGAAAGCTGCATTAAGGGAAAAATGACAAGGTTTCCTTTTTCAAAGGAAGTAGAGCACAGAGCTGAAGCAGTGCTAGATTTACTGCATACAGATGTCTGCGGACCAATGCAGACAAAAAGTTTAAGTAATAAGCGTTACATTATTACAATTATCGACGACTACTCTCGCTTCACATACGTTCAATTTTTGGAACAAAAGTGTGAAGCAACTGGTTTCATCAAGCAGTTCGTCGAAACCTGCAAGACGCAATTTCAAAAAACGCCAAAATGTATAAGATCAGATCGAGGAAAGGAATATGTAAACAACGAACTTCGAAAACTTCTGCAAAGTAATGGTATATTATTTCAATATACAGTTGCATATACACCGCAGCAAAATGGAGTTGCAGAAAGGAAAAATCGATCACTGCTGGAAATGGCGAGATGTATGATTGCGGATGCAAATCTTTCTGAAGACTATTGGGCAGAAGCAGTCAATACGGCAAACTTTTTGCAAAATCGATTACCATCTAAGGCTGTGAAAAGTACACCATATGAATTATGGCATAATGAAAATCCCAATGTTGAAAATTTGCAGATCTTCAGTAGTGACGCTTATGTTAAAGTACCAGATCAACAGCGGCGGAAGCTCAACGACAAAGCAGAAAAATATACGTTTGTGGGCTATTCTAGTGAATCGAAAGCTTATCGCTTAATTGATCAACAAACAGGCCGCTTCAAGATTAGTCATGGTGTGATTTTTCTTGAAAAAACAGTACGATCTTCAGACGTCATCGAACAAGACGACAATACAGAAATTATCGTGACCGATATTAATGAACAAGGTAATTTGACGAGTATTATTTCTAATGACGAGTGTGACTTAGATAATACGGAACCGATATACATGACTCAACCGAAAGGGTATGAGGTGCAAACGCAGGAAGGGCTGGTTTGTCGGCTCAAAAAGGGACTATATGGTCTTAAACAAGCGGCAAAGTTGTGGTATGACAAGTTGAACAGTGTCCTCGGTGATCTATGTTTTAAACAAAGTTTGACCGATCCTTGTCTATACGTCAAGAAAATAATTGGGGAAGTTATTTACATTATTATCCATGTAGATGATTTTTTAATTGCCGCAAAGAGAATCGAGACCATTGTTGCTGTAGCCGAGAATTTGAAAATTAAGTTTCAACTTTCAGATCTCGGATTTTTAAAGAGATATCTCGGTATTGAAGCGCATCGGAAAAATGATGAATTTTACTGCATAAAGCAAGCGCAATATATTAAATCATTATTGGACCGATTTAACCTAACAGATGCCAAGATTTCTCACGTGCCTTTAGATCCAGACTTCTTCAAAAATAAGAGGATTCAAGATATACCAATGAAGCAAAGCGAGAAGTACCAACAACTAATTGGAGCGCTTTTATACTTGGCTGTAAATTCGAGGCCAGAATTTGTAGCAGAATGCGGCTCATCAATTCAATGAAGTGCTCATCGTCATCGAGGAAGGGTGTTGGAGTTTTTCTACAGATGTGTTTCCATTCAAAGACTTTCTCTAACGATGACTATGAGAAATATGGTACACACATGTTCTAAAGGACAGTGATTAACTTTCTCTTTGCTATTAATAGAACAGTTCTTAGACAGTGTTTTTCCGGGCATATAGTTTTAGTTTATATCGAGCCATCGTACATTACGTTTCAAAAATCATTTATATTCTACATATTTATACATGCATCTATCTGCTGTGATTTATTTATACTTCAAATAAAAGTTCCTTTTTAATACACGCGAGTATTGAATATTTGAACCATAATTCCAACGAAAGTTCTTGTAATCGAATCGAAAATCGTCATTGAAATTACCAACATTTCTTTGCGTTTTTAGGTCTTTAGAGTATATTTAAAGTGTTTTTAAAAAAAAGGTGTATGTGGCTCGTGGACAGTTTTTTCTACGAGCATAGCTCACGTAAACAAAGTCATATAGGCTTCGTTTCGGTGTCTTTCGAAGCGTCTTTGCAATTTTAAGAGCTGATTAGTTTTTGGGAAACTTCCGTTGCGGGGCGGTTTGTTGCTTCGACCCCTTCCAGGTCATTTCTTTCATGCACTATATATCACGTACCAAATATGGGATTTGCATCGCTAGTTGGTAAATCGGTGTAAATCGTACCTTTTTTTATACATACAATTAAACCGATTATTGACGGCATATTCAATGTTTTTCATGACCAACTGAAAGTGAGGAATAACTCTTAGTCTCATTGATGTGAAGCCGTTGAAAAAAACAAATTTAGTGATTATGCCACAGCTATCGAAATTTTAAACGCAACTATTCAAGATGGCCATCACGTAACAACATCTCTTCAGTTTATGTAATAACAAAAACTGCATTCGTTTTTGCTAATGCTCTTTTGTCTTGGAATCGTCAATATGAAAATAACAAATTACCTAGAAAGACTTTAGCTCATTCCAATTACTGTTATGAGTGCTTCTAATTGTTATTATTTAAAGTGATATTATTTTCATTATTATTATTGTGTTTAATATTCTTAATATTTATATAGATAATAGTGGGAAGTTCACCATGTGGACCGGAAGGGTCGCACCTGGTGGCTTGTTGGTGTTGTTTTTTGTTGTTTGCATCCGAGCTCCTCAACGTTACTAACAACTTTTTGGAACTTCGATTAACTTTAAAAACACTAAGCAGTATCTAAAAAAGCATATGTTATCGTAAACGGCTGATTTCAAGGATTTTTCCAACTTCTTTCCGAAATGGAGATCAAATTGAAGAGACACATTCTCCAAAAATAAAGATATATGCTCTGAGTCGTATCTTTCCAAAAATTCAAAAAACCTGATTCCTCAAAGGCACGATTGAGCTACAATAGTACTGAGTCACGAAATGATCATATCTGTAAGCATTGCTTTACATTTTGAAAAACATATATTGCTATCTAATCATTACATAATTTTTCCATAAATTGATATGTAAAGGATGCTTTTTTAGATGTATAAAACTTTCGATAGAGATATCTGTTTTTGTAGCAACCTCTTTGTCATTCTGACATTATGTTAAATTTACAAATTATCATGCAGAGAGTTATACCCGAACAACGTCGCAAAGAAAAAAAAGTTCATTTGCAAAATTCGCGTTCTGTGTGCCAAATTTAAAGAGCACTTCGTCCAATTCATGGTGCTCATAATCGTTCATCTGTGTAGCTGATATACAAAATGATGGGACGATTTAAATCCTCGTACATTTTATTGGACAATGTTCATTCAACACGAACTCGTACAGTACGGATCGAGGTAGCTATTGCTGCTTTAGAGCGAATTGTGGCTGAGTATCCAAACTTATTGTTTTTAGTTTGAGGATAAGCCTCAAAAGACTTTGGAAACCCCATCACACCCCGTCACTATAAGGTTCAGTTTACATGCCGGCGGTAATTGGTCCTATTTTTTTTTTCAAATATAAAGACGGAAGCGACGTTACCGTTAATTAGATGATGCGTTGTTAGCTAGGCTAGGTTGGAAAAGTGATGGAAAATTCGACCACCAGGTTGACCTTTCTAAGAAGCGATCGCAGTGATCATGTCATAGAAATCGTTTTTGAACACTAAACGCCATAAAACTAATCAAACCGAAAATTGGTCATGTAAATCTTTTGTCTGTATTTCATGTGTTCAAAAAATTTCACATTTCTAAAAAAACACACTATATATTAATGCCCTTGATTCTGAAACCTAAGAAAATTCATTGAACTATTGCCATTTTTAACATAACTTGGGAAAGGGTGGAAAAATTTAATCACTAAATTTGATGAAGTTAACGAGTGATTCTGAAACGACACAGTAATTTTAAATGTTATGCATGAAACCGATTTATACCAATTAAACGGATAAACAAATGTATAAAAATATGTCATCTGAATTTTAAAAACTCATTTTGCCGAAAAAATAATCTCGAATAAAATGAAATTTTTATCAGCGACTTAAAATTTCATATCTATTAGTAAACTACTGAAAAAAATGGAGATAATCTAGAGAAAATTCAATGAGGTGAATCTTTTGAAACAAAGCGTTGACATCAAAATGGGACCGGTAATGAAGATTCACTAGAAACCGATACCTATATGTTTCCCTGTTATCCAATAGAAGATACAATGTGTATGGTGGTCAAGTAAAAAATTGATTCTTTGCAATGTTAACTTCACAAGACATTTTCGATTGTCACGTTCAAATTCGTAACGAACACGTAAGCTGTTCGCCAGAAGACAAAGAATCTTTAAACTCTTCGATACAACAACGACCTCGTATCTAAGAAAAATGAAATCAACTTTAAAATAACCATAGTTCTTATCCACATATGTACTGAGCCATGTACACATGCGCTTAACTCCAAGCATGTTTCGCTATACAATTGATTCTGTTTTGATGTTCGGCAACAAGAGCTATGAGTGATTGATTGAAGCTCAAATTGTAGATTGTCTTGTCAGTGAACGAGAGTTCCGAAATACACAAAAAACAACATTATTATTATTAATCATTCACTTCACACCACCATTAATCATAAGTGCCAATCAGGGACGGCAGTCAAAGGTAAAAATGTTGTTTCCATTTACGTAAGGGGGCATGGCGTCGTTCTGCTACAAATGGAATAATTTAATGTCTTTATTGTTCGTTATTCAAATTCAATTTTTGTTTTGTCACCACCACGAATTGGTGTTGTTTTTATCGGCGGCTTGATTAAAATATTGTCCCATTTCAAGTGGATAAGATTAACATGCAGATACGTTTGATGTGAGGTGTCTTTGGAGGGTACGCTGTGAATTTTTCGAGTTCATTGTTTTAGATGGCATGTACATTAAATTTCATTCGATTTTGCAATCTGAATCGCAGCAGGAGATGAACGAACTATAAAAACAAGACTGTTGCTCAAAAACGTCATCGCAATATTACTTTAAACAGTATCAACAATCATTCGCACACATTAAAGAGTGGATATCATTTTAGGGCAGACCAAATTTTATCACTACATTCAATATTTTTTAAAAATATTGCATATCTACTGATGATTGTACAATCAAATAAAACACTCCAGAAAATTTATTTTACTGAAAATATGAATGGAAATTAATTGCTTTTGTTATTCTGTGATTCTGAAACAAGAGAAGATAATTGAAGCTGAGCAAATGTTGTGTTTATTTCTGAACATTAAACCTACATAATGTTATATAATATGCTGAAAAAATTTGCAGTATTTTGCTGGGCGTGTTTTTAGGTGGACGGTTTGGTAATGTTCTAATGTACCAGATATACGCTCGAAGCCAAAGTGGATTTGCATAAGAAATTCTTAGCTATATTTCTCTTTATTTACTTCTCGTTTAGCCTTTTCGTTGGCTGGTTTTTTAGGCAGCCTACGTATCAGAGATGTCTTACTTAGATCATGGTAGCCCTATTGTGATAGCACAAAGAGATGGAAATTAACTAGAAACTTTGCTTTGAGATGCTTAGAACCATTTGAAACCTCTAGTGAAGCCAGCTATGCTGCTGAAATTTATCTTAGCCATTACTCAGAGCCTATCCAGGAAAGGAAAGCCCAGAGTCTTGAACCTTCTTTTCGAAAGTGCCGAGCATCATCTGATTTGCAGCTGTGACAGGATATTAGAATATACTGAATAGTTTCGCCTATTAGACAGTGCCTCATCAATATAAATACAGTGAAACTCATTGTTCCACGAATCATATTGGTTTGGATTGTTTGGGATTTATTTTGAGTCAACTCAGCCCGGTTATTATGTAGGTTTTCTCCAGAGTCCAGGTTCCTGTTTGCAGCCTTTATGTAGTACTGCTTCAATTTTAGGTCCAAAGAAGCTACAGGATAACTCAACCGAGAGATCAGTGTGCAATCCAGGAGCACAGCGGTTTTCTTTTTTCCAGGTGTTACAGAGACGACTCCGATGTTTAGGATCATTGCCTTTTTGCAGAATACAAATGCAATTGTCGGCTCCGTATAAACTTTCAGCAGGCGTAAGCAAACCATTTTCGTAAAGTTTGATCATTAACTAAAGCGGCTATCGTAAAAACGATTAGATTCTCGAATCCTCTTTCCGAAAAGAATCCGTAAACCTGCACCTTTGCCGGATGTTTTACTTAACGGCGTAAAATTCTTTTACAATTTTTTGTCCCGACTTTTTCGCTGTAATTATATAAAACAAATTAAAAAATGTGGTCTAAGTGCGACCCTTGAGACCCACACGACTAACGTCCCAGTGGGGTGAATAAAAAGCTATAATTTGCTTTTATTATTAATTACTATTATTATTAATTACTATTATTAAACATTATTATTCCAAATTAATATAATCACTTTTATTATTTTTATCAATTTTTTATCTAACCATAAAAGCTTTGGTAGAGGAAGACATCTCCACCACCTGGTCATCCTCTACCAAAGCCTCGGCAACCTCATCCTCTTCGTCCTCGTCATCCTTCTTGTTCTCCACTTCGTCCTCAACCTCGTTCTTAATCTCGGCCTCGGAATCCACAACTATTATTGAGGGTATTTAATTATTACTAGCAGAACCCAGCACTCGAAATTCAAGTGCAATGATGATTTTATTATAACTGACTCTATAAATTCAATCGAATAATCATCAATCAATATAATAAAACGGCAAGCTAAATTTGTTTTTCTATTGTGATTAAATAATGTTCATGAATTTTAATAATGTCTAAAAATCATTATTCAATTATTGACGCTTAAATTCGTCTCGAACGAATAACAATGCTAAGCGTTTTGCGTATGTCATCATTCAATTTTCACATTCTTGAGATCAACCAAACCGGTTGGTGTAAATAATGTTAGGAAAATCAAACATCGTTTTTAAATTTTGAAAGTTTTCGACAACTGAAAACGCTTTTTTGTGGAATGGTCCAGAGAGAGAAAGCTATCACACAACACCAAACCAGTGAATGGCTAAATACAATACACATGAACGGTGTAAAGTGAGAATGAAAATATTGCTAAATGTGGTGAAATTTGAAGATTTAATTAGCTTCCAAAAAAGGAACTAAAACGCTTGCAACAGTCCTAGATACGAACCCGGGACTCCCGCATGTAAGGTCAAATTGCTTAAGCATGCACCACACAACCCGTAGAAAATCAGGGTTTCTATTTTGGTAGTGAATGCTAGTATACCATTCGTATTTATCGCTGTGTGAACGTTCAACGTTGTGTATGTATTAGTAAGAAAATGTATTTTCAATTTTTTTTCCATATTTTCATAAAAATTCAATTCTGCACATCTACAGGATATTTTCTTTCCATTGATGTGTTTTTTATGAAAATCGGTCCAGAAACAACTGCTAAAATGGTACCACAAAATTCATGTTAGCCGCTTAATTATATAGATCTACAATAAATCATTCGTTATTAAGAATGTTTGACCGTTACTGAATAATTATAATTGACTTTATATATACAATATCAAATTATAACTAATATTATTTGATTGTTATTAACAATATTGAATTATTTATAACAATATCCAGTTATTAACTGCATTAGCGTCTCTACTCCCATTCACCCAAACCTGATAATATAAGTTTGCAATTTTATATATTAATCTTTATTATTTTGAAATAACATTTTTTACAAATTTGATCACAGTTTTGCTAAAACGCACAATAATAACAACATTACTATGAAGGTATTTTGTATCTGTACGAATTAATAGTGCGTATCAGCAGTTTAAAACTAAGCAATTTTTAGTCGTTTTTCAGTTTTTTCACCTTAAATAAAAAACGGCCCAACCGATTTTGATGAAAAGTCATTCAATTCTAAGTTACGTAATTACGCGTCAAATGAAATCGGTCCCACGTCAATAAGATCTTTGGTTCTCGAGATAATCGAGACGAAAAATTATTCCGAACGCACATACGTGCATACGTACATTCGTACATACGCACATACGCACATCCGCACATACGTACATACACACTCACAAACATCTCTCTAAAAACGATGGATTTGGATTCTAGAGACCTTAAAACGTGGAGATAAGTCAAAATTTGGGATTCGCAAAATCGACCCCATTACAATAACTTCCCATAGGGAACTGGGAAGTTAAAAATTTCAACAGTGAATAGTGAAATCTCTTTTCGATATGCTTTTCGGTCAAAAACAGCTTTACAAGGGTACTTCTACTTTTCATGCCAGATCTTTGCAATTTCGCTCCTATCCTAGAAGTTGATATACTCCCTCCTTTTTTAAGCAGTTTATATCTCGAAATATGTGGTTCAGTGGTGGGTTCTTCTCAAACAGATGACCTAATATTGACTCGTTCTCCTAGGATCTTAACCCCTCATCTTCAACATTACTAGACTTTTGAACATTTCTAGACTTTTACACATATCCAGATTCTAGACTCTTTGAAAATCATAACCCACTTCTTAACGAAAGAAAGATAAGTTTTAGTTACCTTGCAACCTGTGCGAAACTCTTTCTTGGTCCTTTTGGATGACTTTACAAGAACACTGCCTTTTGTATGTGTCACTCATACTGTTATAACGATTTACCTCCCAAGTAACAAGAGTTCCTACGCATCAGGACCAAACAGGCAAAACAGGGCAGGCATTAGGAAATACAATTAGTGACACGACACGACACGACACCAGATTGAAAAACGTTTATGTGGTCAGAAGTCAAAAGAATAGTTGTATGCCTAGCTGTAAAACCAACCATTTCGAACATTCTTTCAGTGACACTTCATTTAAGCGATCATATCACTGCGATGAGTGGAGAGATAAAAACCCTCGTTTCACCGAAAAAAGATAGCAAGATCTTCCTTCTTTCACACAAGCAAACATATATTAATGGTTTTTGCCTAATTCTAAACAAGGAACATAAAATCTCTCCAATTATTCACAAGTCCTATTTAATATCAAAGTATTTGAACTTTCAGAATTCATGAAAGAAAAGCAAAGCAAAATACTCACCTGATCTTTGAAGATATAATCAGAAAAAATCGGAGCTACAACAGGGATACCTGATAATGTCACAGTTTATGTAAGTAGCACATCAAATCTTTTCTGCTGAAAACTCTGGAACGACTGATAGAGATCCATCTGAGAGCTGTTCTGAAACCACTCTCCAATGCGCAGCAAGTATACACAAAAGAGAGACCGGTTGAAACGGCTCTTCACTCGCTCACCAGCTACATCGAAAAATTGCTAAGTCAAAGAATATTCGCAAACGGTTTTTCTAGACATCGAATGGGTTTTCAATAATATCTGCCATAAGGCTATTGGGAAAGCACTCGAAGAAAGCAATGTCGATGACAACCTGATAAGGTTCATCGAACAACTGATAAGCAGGAACATCAACTCCAGTCTAGGAAACAGCACCTTAGGAAGGAGGACTTGCAGAGGCACTCCACAAGGTGCGGTGCTTTCAACGTTTCTCTGGAACTTAATGGTGTCAAAAATAGAAGCAACTGGCCGCAAAATACCGATGATGTTGCAATAGCAATTTCGGGCAAGTTCTTTAACACCCTATCTGAAAGACTAAACTTTGCTATGGGTATTCTTTCCCAGTGAGGCAAAGATTGTGGTCTAAGGTTAATCCGCAGAAAACGGAATTTATGCTTTTCACAAAAAGGTAAAAGATTCCACGATTTCTCCCACCAAACTGGATGAGATAAGTATCATAACGTCTCACCAAGTTGAATATTTGGACCTAATTCTAGACTCAAAGCTTGCGTGGAAAGCAAACATAGACGAAAGAGCGGGGAAAGTGACCTGCTCAATCTACTGCTGCAAAAGAGCCATTGGCAAAAGGTGGGGATTGAAACCCAAAATTTTATCATGGCTCTATACGACCATAGTGGAGCCAATACTTTTGTGGGACACAGTTGTTTGGTGGACAGCTATTGCGAAAATATCCAATGCAAACCTGCTGAGCAGGGTCAAAAGGATTGCAGCTATTGCAATCACTGGAGCCTTATGCACTACCCCGACAAAGGCACTGTTTATGCTATTGAATTGGCTGCTAACGGAGCTCCTTACGAGACAGCAGGCAAGTGCTCTGCGATTCGATTGAAAGCACTACATCTCTGGCAAGATGGAGATATTGTCCACTCCACCATACTTCGGAGGGATGGACCAACGCCAAGGGAAGTAGACTTTGCCTCCCTGATTCCCAGCTTTCATCATGGTTTCAAGTCAGTCATCCTAAGCAGGGATGACTGGGCAATAGAAAGCGGTGAGATGCAGGAATCGGTCGACATCTACACTGGTGGATCAAAAATCAATGGAAGAGTTGGCTGTAGCGTTTTCTCAGAACATCTAGGCCAGAAACTAATCTTCTGGTTACCAAACCACTGAAGTGTTTTTCAGACAGAGGGCATTGTGATTTACAAGGAAGTAGACTGGCTGAGAAACCAGAAAGTTCCCATAAAAAATTAAACATTTTCTCTGACAGTCAAGCTGCTATCCAATCATTATTCAGCGTGCAAACCTCATCCAAAATTGCAATTGAATGCCGCTCACAACTGAACATGATATTGCTTCATTGTGAAGTGATTCTTTGCTGGGTACCGGAGCGTAGTGATATACCGGGAAATGGCGAAGCAGATGCCGTAGCACGAGCTGGCACTGAGTTCCAAGAGTATACACTTTCACCATAAGTCGGCCAACCTCTAGCTTCCATAAAGCTAGGGTTCAAGTAATACTACATGGAGGCTGCAAGTATGGCCTGGCTACCTGAAAAAACTATAAGGCAACCAAGAAAACTTGGCATGCACTGTGCTCCAAACGCACCAAGCGGCTTCTTAGCACGAGCCACGAAACCTTGAGTTCCATCGTATCCGTACTGTCAGAGCACTGTCTGATTGGCAGACACTCTGAAAGATTGGGTGTTCCATTCAACGACTTCTGCCGAAGTTGCAGATTGGAAGATGAAGAAGAAACATTCCAACAATTTCTGTGTGAATGCCCAGCACTATCCAGGAAACGTATACAAACCTTAGGCTCATCTTTCCTGGACAGCCTCACGGAGTAGCTGATTTAAATATAAGCTGCTTAGGCAACTTTATACGAGAATCTAAATGGTTCTCATCATCCTGTAGGTTCTAGTGGCGTCTCAATCTTTTTTTGTGGTATCACAATGAGTCTATAGTGGCCTAGATGAGCCATCTTTGGATAAAGGAGGCTGCCACTACAACCAACCAACCATGTAAGTAGCATCAAGATGGATTATGACAGAAAATGAAAATTAAAGAAAACTATCCATTAACAAATTACTGGGTGTGCCACAGCAAATACTCCCCCAAAAACTTGTAATATCGCAATGTTTCAATACTCTTGAGCACCCTCATAGGCGGCAACCCCGCACCTCAAGCAACTTGAACACCAGCTACCCGACCGGTTCCCTGGAAAAAGAACCGTTGCCGGCTCCGGGTCTCGGGAGTTGGATCGCTGAGCGGAGGAAGGTTGCTGGTCTTTTCGGATGAGGCTGGCAGTCGGTTTGAACGGAAAAAAGAGTGTTGAGTTCGTGTTGGAAGCAAGAAACACAAATAGTCATTAAACGAGAATTTTTAAGGAAGAAATTTTTTCCTGCTACACCATTCTTGCTTGAACGAAATGGGTTAGTGTGAGCGAAAGCGAACCGGGACAACGGTAGCACCCCTTAGCAACGTGATCGAGAGCTGATAGACGAAATGTGTTTAAACAAATAAAGTGAAAAAAAAGTTCAAATTATAAGGAGCAAGAAAAACCAAAAATCATAACACTCGAATAAAAGGCATCAAAGCCTCGTCGTATGTGATAGATGCAGAATTTTGTGGGAACCTAAGTGCGAATAACGGTTCTTGGTGCGGCCAACGAAGAAGCGGTAAACTATGTGGGTTCGTCATGAAAAATTCTATGTGCTGCAACTAGAAAAATTTTCATTTTTGTCTACGAAGAAGGAATTGTTTTCAGGAGCGATCAAACTAATCAAAAAAAAACGTTCATATATGTACCATAAGAAAATTCATCGATGCATCCGATTCGGTTGGTTCAGTCTAAACGCCACGACTTGCTACGAAGGACATAGGATTAGGGTAATATAAAGCAGGTGCACTCGCCACGAGGTAACAAATTGTTAGGTTATTTGAGACATCGTTACATAAACAAAAACATTATATGCGGTACTAGAGTCTATTTGAAAGTTACAAACATGTCATGCATGCTGTCGATCGAGCGCATTGCACCGTCATTAGATCCGACTATTTATATTATAAACAAATATCTATAATCATGGAAAAGATTGACGATTATTGTCGGTTGAGGAACAGTAAATAATTAATTAGTATAAATATTGATGCATGAAAAAAAAAGAATTTGAATTAAAGCTGATGGCATCAGCCAGTCCTGGGGCTAGATAATAATAATTTGGCACGTTTCTTCTTTGTAAGCGCAATTTGAGTATGTTTGCTTAGGGTGCGATACGTCAGTTTCATATATTTTGTGGAGCTAAAAATAACTAAGGGCAGAGACGATACTAATGATCATGATTATATGTCGAGACAAGAGATAAAAAAAATGCATTTTTTTTCTTAATCTGAAGACGACCCTCTATTTTAGTCTGCAAATGTAGTATCCAGTCAAACATGACTAGTAAATAAAAAAATGATAAGAGAATTATGAAGAGCAAAATTTTGAGTAAAACTAGTATATGAAATTGAAATCGAAAAATGGTTTGATATCAGGAGAACCAATTCTTTATTTAATATGAAAGTAATTTAGTTTGAAAATTCCATAATTTAAGGAATGTTGTTTTTTTCGTTGCAAGCTAAAACAAAAGATTATTATAGCTCTAATTACTAACAAGGACTGATATATGCAAGATTATGTAAAAAGAACACGAAAAGGTAGATTGAATATTGAAATATCGAAACTGTATAAGAGAAAAATGTACTACACCGAAACTAAATGTGCCATTTTGTTCCATTAGAAAAAAAAATATAATAATAAACATGAATTACTAAACACAAGAAGAGAGTTTCCCTGAGGTTCCTCCCTCCTTTCCGTTTCAGGGAACCGGGTCCACACAGGCAGAGGTAAGTAACAAAGGGGCTTAGCGCGCAACACATGCCTACTTGGCAAGCGCTAAGCTAAGGCAGGGAGGGCCCGGACAGTAACACCGATGTCCGGCGCGTCTCCGGTGACGTCTCCTTCCCTCGAGTAGTGACTCAGCCGCCCGAGAGTTAGCTAGCTCGCGCGGTTTCTCTTTTGCTCGCTTTCTGTCGATTTTCTTCGGTTCCGTTGCTGTTAACGTAGATTGTAATTTATCTCTCGGGTTGGCGTTGTATTCGCGATTGTTTTTTTTTCGATACGCGCGCGAGAATGATCTTAAAGTAAAGTAGGAGGTCGAGCCTCAGAAAGTTTGTTGTTTCGTTTGAAGTCCTTCGGACTATTTTTTTTGTCGAATTTGTAAATCGGGCAATTTAGATGGCTGAATCTCTCCAAGAAGGGATTCGGGACTTGTTATAGGCAAACGTACCCACGACATCACGCGCCGAACAGAGCTGGCCTGCCAGCAGCCATCGCCGTCTAACCAAGTAGAGGCCGAACCCAATTTGTCTACACGACCAACGGGTTCGTTGCCTCGTCCCAGGACTTAACGTCCAATAAGGCCAACGGGACGAGAGTCTCGTTGCCTTGCAATTTCGTCGCGATCTCGTTCGTGATTACTTTCTCATTACAAACTAAGAAGAGGAAACCATCTTAACGACAGAAAGTACAACTTTGATCACTAAGCAATGCAAGAGCCTGGAAATCACAACGAACTTTTCAGAGAAAGTAGCGATATTTCGTAGAAAACAGTCAGAAGATGTCTCGTAGAAGCCGCACTACATGACAGGATAGCTAGGAAGGATCCCTTGGTAACGATAATTAATCGGAAGGAAAGAATGGATTTCGCACGGGAACATTTAACCTAGCAAAATGAGTGAAAATTCATTTTTTGAAGCAACGAAGCTAAAGAAACAGCATTGTGCCCTAATGGCAGGAGACATGTAAGACGACTAACAAATAAAAAGTTCGACCATCACTACACTTCAACTGTTTTTAAAAACGATGTTGGCTTCATCTATGTTTGGGGATGTTTCTCGTGACTTGGTGTTGGACCAATATGTCGTATAAAAGAAATATTAACCAAGGAAACGTACTTCGACATTTTAGAAAGCATCATGTTGCCATGGACTGAGAAGAATCTTCCTATTCTAAGAAAGTTTTGGCACAATACACAAGCAAGCTTCTGAAGGACAACAGCGTCTCCGTTTAAGACTGTCCCTTAACAAGTCCCGACTTGAATCCAATCGAGCATTAGTGGAGAGATATTAAACAAGTCAAAGCGGTAAGACGTTTTACAAACATGGATCCATTGTTCAACGCGTTGAAAAAAGCATGAGCATCTATTCCTGTGAAGACAAGCGGGAGAATTCAAGCGGTACATTTTTTTAGTTTTTTGTTTTTATTTGGTAGAATATTATTATGTGTTTCAAATTACGTATATACTCCAGACCTTGGGTTTTCCAAGACATTGTTGCTTGGCAAACTCTTTGCCTTTCTTAATTGTCAATGAATCAGGTAAATAACAAACATAAGGCGAATGAACTTTATCGGAGGACTCATCGACAAATTTCGAGATACTGGAGGGAGGAAAAAGTGCTACAAAACCGAAACAAAACAAGCCGCGAGGTGCGACCCTTGAGGTTCACACGGTCAACTTCCCAGTAATGTTTACATAAATATTAAAAATACTAAACAAAATAATAATTATGAAAATAATACTACTTTAAATAATAAAAATGTAACTTTCATAACAGTAATTGGAATGGCTATTAATCGTATCATCTACGGGAGAGTTGATTACGTAGGTAAGGGGGATGATTGAATATTCACGCAGATTAATCGGGAAGAGGAGGGGGTAGGTTACAAAGCCTTTTTTACATTATTTGTTATTTTCATTTCAATTCTTGAAGGACAAAAGAGTGCTAGCAAAAATTAATGCATTTTTTGTTATTACGCCCACTGAAGAGATTTTGTCGCGTGGTAGTGGTTGAATGTGAAGTCAATAATCGGTTTAATTGCATGTTAAAACTAAATAGCCTCACGAATGATGATGGAGGCAGTAATTAAAATCTTACGAACACTAAAGACCAAAACTACTAAAAATTACATTTTTTTCACTTGATGAAAGCTTTTTAAATCATATGATCCAGCAAAGTATTGACTACAAAACATTTTACAATTCAAAGCGTTCATTACCACAAATGCAAATTTGAATAATTATTTTGCTTTTCAAAATTTAAGCAGTTTTTATATTACAATTAAAACACGGTACTCTCAAAATTTCAAAATCTGTTCCAAGTGTGCAAATATTAATAAACTTTGATTGGCTTAACAACAGTCTTTAAAATGAAAGATATAAGGTAATATCATTCATATGAAGACTTTTTACATGGCAACTTTGAATGATTTTTTATTTTTAATTTAATTTTTTTTTGTAATCATGAGAAAAAGTTTTGCATGCTTGTTTACAAAAACGGTTTGGAGTGTATAAATTTTATAAAGATTGATTACTGTGTTTCGTAAATTAGGTTAAAAATTTATTGTTTACGAAAAAAATCCTAATTTTTTGCACTTTTTTCCTTAAATTAAAAAAAACAGCTCGAACAATTTTTTCAAAACTTGACAGAATCATACAAATGTTAATACGCGTCGATTGACACCTTAGCAAAGCATATCGTACGTTTGGTTCGTGAAATATAGTGCATGACACAAATGACCTTAAAAATCGTGATGAATTTTAATGTTTTTTATTTTTAATTTAATTTTTTTCGTAATCATGAGAAAATGTTTTGCTAGTTTTTTTACAAAAATTGTTTGGAGTGTATAAATTTTATAAACATTGAGTTCTGTGTATCGTAATTCAGGTTAAAAATTTATTGTTTATGAAAAAACCTAATTTTTTCCACTTTTTTTCCTTAAATTAAATAACGGCTCTAACGATTTTTTTCAAAATTTGATAGATTTACAAAACTGTTGATACGCGTCGGTTGACACCTTAACCATGCAAATCGTATGTTTGGTTCGCGAGATATAACGCATGACAGAAATGACCTTCAAACGGGCAAAACAACAAACTCCCCGGACCGAAGTACCCCAAAAACTAATCAGCTCTTAACATTGTAAAGACGCTTCGATTGACATCTCAACGAAGTCGATACAACTTTGTTTACGTGAGTTACGCTCTTTGAAAAAACTGTCCACGAACGCACATACGTACGTACATACACACACATACATACTTCTTTCTAAAAACACTTAAAATATACTCTAAAGACCTCAAAACGTAAAGATATGTTGAAAATTTCAATTTCGATTTTCGAAGCGATTACAAGAACTTCCCATATACTGGGAAGTTAAAAAGATATCCATGTGAACTTTCAAATAGTTATTTTTAAGATATTTTCAAAATATGGGAAAAAATGTATCGAAATTTTTTTTTAAAGGTAGACTAGCCTCTTATAATAAACAGACAATGTGCAATAAGAGTGTTAGCAAGTAGCTAAACCAAAAGCACACTAGAAGACGAAGTTGTTGACTAGACTAGGAGAATCTAACCCATGATAAAAAAATTGAATAAACAAGATATATGTATGTTCTGCAATGACTACGTTACATCAAAATGTGGATGATATATGTTAGATGTCATAAATTGCAGCAATAACAAAAACAACCCTAGTGAACAAGCGGGTACTTACAATTCAGAGATGTTAGAAGAGAAATATATCTTTAAAATTCTCTCTAATATAATACGAATAATTTTTTCTGATAATTATTTTTTAATAAAAATTAAATGCGTGTGTTTCATTTTGAACAAAAATATTTTTTTAATGAAACGCTTACTCTTATGGCTCGCTTGACTTTGCTCGTTAATATAAGATGGTATAAATTATTTTTCATTAATAATTGATTATGATCGTGTGTAAGTTCTCATAGATGATTTTTAATGCCGAAGTAATTTCAATGAGTAAGGAAATATTTATAGTTTCAGGTTTATTAATTAAAACCTATTACAAGAAACACTCAAAAATTGTGCCAAGTCAGCAGCATTTTTTTGAATTCAATAGCAATGCGGGCTGAAATTGCTTAAATATAATATCCAAATGAGTGATTTTCAATTGATCGTATCAGTTAAATCTGCTTTCAAAATAAACGCGCCTTACCAGTTCATCGGTACCGATGATATAATGCAAGTTAACCTTTTTCTGACGCCTAACAGGCAATTTTGAGTAGTGATTTCCAGAATGTATGAACACATACGAGGTCAATCGCAATAAATCTAATGCTCGTTAGTTGGTCTGACAAAGCGATTTTCATCAAACCAGTCCTAACATCCAACTTAACACAAAACGCAATATATCAAAATACTAATGCTGTCTGGATACTTACTGCCGTCAAATTATGTTAATTTTTCCAGGTGATTTTTTTCCTGCGGGCCATCACCATTATTAGAAACCAGTGTCGAATTCATTTGAACTGTGTAATATGCGAGTACCGAGCTAGGAGGATGAAATACTTGCCAGAGAGTTGCCAGTTAGCGGAGAAGGACGACTTTTTACCTGTTTGATTACCTATGTAACCCGAGTTTAGTATAGAATTGGCGATGATGGTTACACTCTTATCTGTCTGCCACACGGATTTGCTCGGCTAGACACACCTCACGTTGTTACGTTCCATCCTAATTCCCTGCTTAAGCCAGATGATTCCCAAAAATACGGCGAAACCATGGAAGAAAGTGTATCTAAGCGGCATACAGATGGATAGCACGAAGCAACGAGATAGGGCAAATCCATTCCACTATGACCGCTCTCGGACCCGAACTCATAATTCAATTTCACGCATCAATTGATAAATTGGTAATTCAGTTTTTACCGCGTTATTAATCAGCCAGAAATTAATTTCACCGAGTGCTATGAGAAAATCTTAATGGGGATGTGAAAATGTTCAACCGTGCCCTGTAATTAGCCAATTAGATAATCGGCATTCGAACATCTAGCGATACACTGTAAAAAGTCCTGATGGCCAATTGATACGAGATGCGAGTTCAGTATTTTGTCGATTCCAATGAAATTGTTCCTGTGGCGATGATTGGCCGATTAGCCATTTTAAAAATCCGCCTTTTGGCTGTGAAATTACAAATAATCGTAGGTAGTTACACAATGTGGCATTGAACGATTGTATCTTTAGTATTTCCCGGTGCAGGTCCCACGCTTGATAGTGTTTCGTTCAAGTGCCTTAATGACAACTAGTTACGATTCAAGGAAAACTATCGGTCGCATCTCGACCTTATACGATTTTCTTTGTTAGCAACATTCTTTCCTTTTTGTATTTTCCTGCTTGGCATGATTTTATTGAGTTATAGTACAGGAAATGAAGCTCAAAAAATGGCAAAACCTCGCAATTTTTCGTCCACCACCGATTTGCATAAAATTTTGCGATTAAACTCATTTCACCTTCTAGTTCATTTTCTATTTCGTGACGTTGTACACTTTTTGTTTTGCAAGGGTGGAGGCTTCCCCTAATTGTAAAAATTTATAAAATAACATTTTAAACCTTAATATGTGTAAAATTTGGTTTGGATTGGTTAAATAATGATTGTTTTATGCTTTAGGAAATAATATCATAATATTTCAACACTTAAAAATTAGCCCTTGTTACAGCTTCATGAAAAAATATTTTTTTCCCAACAAAAAAAGATTAATTATAATAATGATTTAATTCAAGAATTATGTATTTTCAAGTATGTACTAAGTTCATTTTGCAACTTTTCAACCCTTAAAAACCACCTTTCACAACATTACAATTTTTATAAACTAATTTATTATATATAAATAGAAAAAAAAGTAGAATTACATACAAAACAAGCCGCGAGGTGCGACCCTTGAGGACCACACGGTCAACTTCCCAGTAATATTTACATAAATATTAAAAATACTAAACAAAATAATAATTATGAAAATAATACTACTTTAAATAATAATAATGTACCTCTCATAACAGTAACTGGAATGACTTAATATTAATCGTATCATCTACGGGAGCGTCAATTAATTACGTAAGGTTTTTGGTCGATGGGGACAGATTAATTTGATTGGATATTCACGCGGATCACGCGGGGGGGTTTCTACGTTATTTGTTATTTTCATATTGATGAAAGCTTTTTTTATAGCATATGATCTAGCAAAGTATTGACTACGAAACATTTTACCATTCAAAGCGTTCATTGCCACAAATGCAAATTTGATTATTTTTTTTGATTTTCAAAATTTAAGCAGTTTTGATATAAAAATTAAAACACGGTGCTATGAAGACTATTAAAAATCTGCTTAAATTATGCAAATATTAATAAACTGTGATTGGCTTAACAACAATGTCTTCAGAATAAGAGTAGTCGGGTAAAATCATTCATATGAACACTTTTTACATGGCGACTTTGAATGATTTTTCATTTTTAATTTAATTTTTTTAAACATCATGGAAAAGAGTTTTGCTGGTTTGTCTCCAAAAATTGATAAGAATGTATAAAATTTATAAATATTTATTACCGTGTTGTGCAAATCTGGTTAACAAATTTATTTTATATGAAAAAATCCTAAATTTTTGCATTTTTTTTTTGTTAAATTAAAAAACGCCTCCAACGATTTTTTTTAAATATAAAAACATTATAAAAATGTTAATACACGTCGATTGACACCTAAGTGATGCAAATATTATATTTGGTTCGTGAGATATAGTGAATGGCAGAAATGACCTTGAAATCATGATGACTTTTAATGATTTTTGATTTTTAATTTAATTTTTTTTGTAATCATGAGAAAAACTTTTGTTGGTTTTTGCACAAAAACTGTTTGGAGTATATAAATTTTATAAATATTGATTACTGTGTTTCGAAAATCAGGTTAAAAATTTACTGTTTATGAAAAAAACCTAATTTTTTGCACTTTTTTCAAAAAAATTAAAAAACGCCTGCATAATTTTTTTTTAAACTTGATAAAATCACAACAATGTTAATACGCGTCGATTGACACCTTAATGATGAAAATCTAATGTTTGGTTCGGGAGATATAACGCATGACAGAAATGACCTTCAAACGGGCAAAACAGCAAACACCCCCAACCGAAGTTTTCCAAAAACTAATCAGCTCTTAAGATTGCAAAGACGCTTCGATTGACACCTTAACAAAGTCGATCGGACTTTGTTTACGTGAGTTATGCTCGTAGAAAAAACTGTCCACGAACGCACATACGTACGTACGGAAGTACGTACATACACACACACACACACATACATACTTCTTTCTAAAAACACTTAAACTATACTCGTAAGACCTCAAAACGTAAAGAAATGTTGAAAATTTCAATTTCGATTTTCGAGGCGATTACAAGAACTTCCCATATACTGGGAAGTTAACAAGCCGCGAAGCGCGACCCTTGAGGTCAACTTCCCTGTAATATCTAGATAAACATTAAAAATTACTTTAAATAATACTAATGAGAGGTATTCATAGCAGTAACAGGAATGAGTTAATATGAATCATATCATCTACGGGAGCATCCACTGATTACGTAAGGCTTTTGGTGGATGGGGGTAGATTGATTTGATCAATCAATCGGTGGGGCCCTTTTCTACGTTATTTGTTATTTTCACATCGATGATTGAAGGACAAAAGAGCGCTAGCAAAAATGGATGCAGTTTTTGTTATTACGCCCACTGAAGAGATTTTGTCGCATCATGGCGATTTTGAAAAGTTCAAAATTGCCATGACTTCAGCATATTCACTGAATTTATATTTTTTTACGATTTTACATCAATGAGATTAATAATTACTTCATATTTTCTATTGGTCTTGAAAATTTTTGAATATGCAGTCAAAAATAGATTCGATTGCATGTAAAAAGTAAAATGTATTACAAATGGTGACGGAGGAAGTAATTGAAATCTTACGATTACTGAAGATTAAATCTACTAAAAACTACAATTTTTTATTTGATGACAGCTTTTTAAAGTATATGATCTTGCAAAGTATTGAATAAAAAACATTTTACCATTCAAAACGTTGATTACCACAAATGCAAATTTGATTGAAATTTTGATGGTTTTCAAAATTAAAGCTGTTTTTTTTTTCAATTAAAAGACTGTAAAAACTATTAAAAATCTGCTCAAGCTATGCAAATATTTTAAAACTTTGATTGAATTTACAACAATTTATTTAGAATAAAAGATATAAAGTGATATCATTCGTATGAACCCTCTTTACTTGGTAACTTTCAACGATTTTTTATTTTTCATTTAATTTTTTTCATAATCATGGAAAAAATTGTTACTGGTTTCTTTTCAACACCTGATAAAAATGTATAAATTGTATAAGCATTTATTACTGTGTTGTGTAAATCAGGTTAAAAAAATATTTTTTATGAAAAAACCCTAATTTTTCCCATTTTCTTCTATTAAATTAAAAAAACAGCTGAAGTGAATTTTTATTATGTTGAAAGGATCACAAAAATGTTAATACACGTCTATTGACACCTTAATGATGCAAATATTATATCTAGTTCGTGAGATATCATGATGACTGTTAATGATTTTTCATTTTTTATTTAATTTTGTTCGTAATCATGAGAAAATATTTTGATGGTGTTTTTACAAACACTGTTTGAACTTTATAAATTTTTTACACGTTGATTACTGTGTTTCACAAATCAGGTTAAAAATTTATTGTTTATGAAAAATACCTAATTTTTCACACTTTTTTTCTTAAATTAAAATTCCCAAAAACTAATCGGCTCTTAAAATCGCAAGGACGCTTCGATTGACATCTCAACGAAGTCGAAACAACGTTTTTTGCGTGAGTTATGCCCGTAATAAAAACACACATACGTCTCATTTTCTAAAAACACTTAGTATATACTCTATAGACCTCAAAACGTAAAGAAATGTTGAAAATTTCAATTTCGATTTACATTTCAAGAACTTCCCATATACTGGGAAGTTAAAAACTGCATATATACGTACGTTTCCATACAAAGACGACTTAATTTACAAATACAGATACAAATACGTTTTTTAAATGTCTGCCTCATCGATTCGATCTTCATCGTGGTCGATGTCATCTTCGTCTCCTTCGATCACTGGTGGACTATTATTACAGTCTTCACCCGAGCACCCAGAACAAGTGGAATTACAATACAAATCAACAACAACATAAAACGCCGCACCCTTTTTGCATTGGCAAAAAATCATTTTTAAAAGTTCATCGGGTGCAGGCGGTTTGTTCATGCGCACGGGGTGTAATGAGCCTTCCTTTGCGTACCATCCCCAATCTGTTGGTCGGATGTTTTCATTTCCAAGCCACTGTTGAATTTGGTAGTAGCATGTGCTTGATGACGTTTTTGTGTAGTGTGTAGATCAAAACACGCGCAGGAGACCCGGCTTAAGGCATCAACAGTGGCCAGGAGGGAAGATAGTTTCACCACACTGTTTTTTGTTGTGGCTTTGATGAAAGTTTTTTTCAAAAACAATTTTGTAGGGGTTTTCAAGATCTTTAAGACAATATGAATTAAATTCTTTAAGATCCCTTAGTTTTTAAATGGGCTGAGTTTAAAGGGCTCGAATAAGCTGATGTTCGCTCGTAAATAAAGGGTTTAAATGGCTACATCTCGTCAAATATTTACTGTACAGAAAATCTAGACACAAAATTTCCTTAAAAAAGCTACGAATTGGGACTTAAGCATTTTTTTCGTATCTCCAGTATTTTCTGAGATATTTTGAAGGAAAGGGTGAAAAATACAAAATTGCAAAAAATCGTGTTCTCTTTAAACTCCAATTTTTCGAAAGTTAGGCATTTTTAATTGGTCTTGGGTGTATTGATAAAACAAATATAAAGAGAATCGCTGAAGGGTGAAGATCAATTTTAACTAGTTGGGTTGTTACGGGGTTGTTTTCACTAATTTTTTCGTGGAAAAAATTTATTTTGATCATAATTCGCTCAATTTTCATGCGAGAGATTTTTTTTGGAAAAAAGAAAGGTCTTATTATATACTTCAAAAAAGATTCTAAAAAATTTCCTCGAAAAATGCAAAGTTTTCTCGTTATTTGACTTTGAATCTTTCAAATTTAGCATTTGACGAAAAAATCTAACCATTAACACGCTGTATTTCGGTTCGTATAAGTCGTAGCATTTTTTTACAAATCTTTTTTTTTTGTTGTTTGAAAAGCTACAATTTTGTTTTTAACAATTTTTTGGACAAAATGCATATTGTTCGAGTTATTTGCGGAAAACCGATTGAAAACGTTGATTTTTTCGTCGAAAAACTGTTATTTTCAACCGCGAATAGCTCGAAAAATATTACGGCAAAAATGTGTGGAACATTTTTAACTTAGAATTAATTTTTCCATCGATTCCTGTAGTTAAAATGTAATAAAAAAATTTCGACCTCGAGATAAGGTGGCAACCAACCCCAAGGTTTTAACGTACAGTGGCATGATATCAAAAATGATCCTTGGCTTATTTCCTACCTTCTGTGAAAATTTTAAGTAAATCCATACTGGATGAAAAAATTGCGAGCTAAAATGATTCATTTCTTGTACTACATAGTAGTGATGGAACTAAACCGATGACATCATGTTGTGAATGAAAATTAAATTGATTAGTAAATTTTAGTCTTCGTTTAGTTTAGTTCTAATTTCGTGGATTAAGCGTGCTAAGTTGAAAATATTGTTAACTCAAATTTTCCATTAAAAATAGATTGCGACGTTTCTAGGGTACTCTAAATATTTTCTTAAAGCGTCAAATTTGATCAGTTAGAATCCTTTTGCCTTCAAATTTATTAACCAATGTTTAAAACAAAACTTTCAGGTCAACATGCAGAACTAACAGTTCAAATAATTCCCTCCACTCATTGTAGTTATCATGTCATACAGGATAAAGTTTTAATTTCGTTTGACATTGCCCTGTTTGCTGGAATCACAACTGAATGCATCCTTTATTGAGTCGCAACCATAGTAGTGGAATAGCATGCAATCACGAACAGGGAATCAGTCTCAATTTTCACCAGTTTACAATGCAATTTTGACACGACATATGCTGATGTTATTCCTTTCTAATCAGTTCTATTTGTAATCAAACTTAAATAGCGACACGTGTCAGATTCGACGACCAACATTCGACTTTTGCAGGGAAAACCACATTAAGGACTGACGAAATCTTAAGATACACATTGGCCTAAGTAAAAGTACACTAAAGCACGTGTCAGCTTCTAGTTGATCTCGTCCCTCGAGACAATCTTTACATATATTCTTTATTTTGCAAAGGGGTGAAAATTTGGGAAAATCTAGACGTACTTGATATTTTTCTATGATGTTTGTTGAGGATGATGAGACGTGATTACAATCGCTGCAGTCTGTGTAGTCTTTGTATCATATTTTTGCGTGATTACTTACATAAGTAAACTTTTTGGATAAAATTTAATGCAGAGCTAAGGTTTTTTGTTACTGAAAAATATGGAACATAATTTAATTTTACAGATAATGGAAGATGATTTGAATTTGGTTATTCATATTTATTTTGTACACTTTAAGTTGACAGAGCTACGCCTAAAATATGAGACAAAAATTAAGGGAAACGTTTTGAACTTATTTTTACGAATATGGCCTTTATTTGCAATTTGTGAATTGCAGGTTTTTTCATCAAAAAGAATTAATCGAAAAAACCTTCCATTAACAAATTAGTACGCCAAAGTGCTAGCTAAGTTTTTATTTGATTGAATATACTCATTCCAATATTCTAAGCAAATATTCTTTTTAAGTTTTGGTCTATTTGCATAAGTAGTGAAATGCCTTGAATGTCACTCGTACTTTAAAATCAAACAAAATCGCAAATTTAAGACTATATAGCCCTATAAACCTACCCTAAATATTTTTTCCACGAATTTTAAAACTAACTGGATAGATGAATACAATCTTGTCGAAACAACATCATAGTGTTTATTTGAAAAATTTCCTGAAATTTTGCAAATATCTGTAAAAAAACGTTCTGCCATTGACATTTTTTGTAGTGAAGGGTATTAAATGGCTCAAATAGGAAAAAAGTTGAATATTTCGAAAACTTCTGTGTTTAATGTTCTACAGAAAAAAGAAGAAACTGTTTTTTTCATCAACAAACGACGATCAGAAAGGAAAAGGATGACTAGTGATAATGATGAGATATTTACTATAGTTATCAGCTTGACAGCAGTAGAAATTACCCAAAAAGTGAATTAAAGTCGTGATAAAAAATGCATACTAAAAAGTTTATACAAAAAATGCTTTTACTTCCTTTTGACCACTGTGTCTTCCAAACGTGTGTGCTAAGAAACTTTTCTGACCTCAGACAACATTTTTTTTTCAAAATTCAAACGTGATTCAATTTGTGAGACTCACAACTAGACGGCGTACTTCCATAAAGCTTAGTTTTTTTATTTATTATGGTTTGTGTATACGTTTTTTTTTAAATCAAAAAATACCTTTAAGGGGTCTACATACCCCTACAGGAAAAAAGGGGATAGTTTTTCAACATGTCAGAGATTTATTCTCTAGTTTTTTGTATGAACTCAAAAAAAAAACAATAATCTTTAAAAATCGGTCAAGTAGATTTAAAAAAAAACGGCCTACCTGTTTGAAAAACTTAATTTTGATTAATGCGAATATCTTCAGACCAAAGCGTTGCCATTGTCCCAATTTTCATTAACATGAGCTCTATAGCTCGAAGGTATATTTAACACTTTCGTTAAATGCACATGCTGCTATCCAGGAGGCTACATCGACCACTTCTTTACCGCAAGCCAAACTTGAAACGTGATTTCCTCAAAATGACGTTTTTTCAACTTGCTACTAATTAATCTCCGGACCCACTCAACCGGTTTTATTAAATTTAAGTGCGTTTTATTCAATAACATATTCTGCAAGACAATTTAATACAATTAGAACGGAAAAAAAATTTGGCGTGCAAAAAAGGATTGAAAAAATGGGGCGATTTTTCAATTTTTTCCAAAGCTTCGCATTTTTTTGTCTTCATAAACGGCGGCGGATTGTCACGTAAGAGACCTTAGTCTTTAAAACCCTTTTTGAGTTTTCTGTTTCCGGCTTGCAGATTTCGAGGTGTCAACTTTGACACCCTCTATAAAATAAATTTAATTATAATGAGAAATTACAAAAACATATTTTTTGCACTTTCAAAAGGTCAATGTATTGTTAAAAAAGTTGCATGTTCATATTTGATGAACGAGCTGAGTAAAAAAAATAGTAAAAATTCACTATTTTTCGCCTTTCACTGTGTACTTTAAGATACTAGTTAAAGTCAGCAAAACCATTTTCTAGTAACTTCGTATGGAGTTAAATTGAAACATACAAAAGAATAAAGTCGATTGGCGGTTTTTGATCTTCATAACTACGGACACATACTGTATTTTATTTTTCATGTCTAGGATAAATTTCAAAATGTCTTCTCCCGTCAAAACATACTTTATTTCAATTTAAATTTGCTGGTTTTCATTTTTTTGTATAATATTTGTCAAACTACGTGCAGCAATACAAAATTCAAAGCATTTTTACTCACTTATGAATAACCATACGGGAGTAAATTAACAAAAATAATAAATAGTTTTTTTGGTCAATATTTTTTGGCCTTAATATATAAACAAAATCCAATTGATATGGAAAGCACATCCCAGAAATGACTACTGCATCTAATATTTTTTATTTTATCTTTTTATATACATATAGCTCCATCTCATTTTCTCTACCTTTCTTTTCAGGTAAGTAATGAATACATTCATTGAAATTGATCATCACAACGCACTCGTAAGTATCTCTTTAATTTATTTTGGCAATGGATTAAAATTTATTATGACCTTCGCATCAGTTGATAGGATTTTGCCTTGTGAGCTTGTGAATACTTCTCTAAATGGAAAATTATTTATCACAAATATGTTCCAATATCATTCGCAGCCTAAAGCAGATAAAACACCAAGGACGAATTTCAATAATGTATCCGAGGTCGGGAGTAATCATTCTGAAAAAGATTGCATGCACTTTTCATGGATCTTCATATAGTAAACCAGTTTCGCTGTAAATTTCTATAAGCATTTATTGTTGAATTGTTAAGTTTAAATTTAATTTAAATGATTTTTTAGCCCCAATAAGATGTTGTAATTTATGTAAATGCATAGGAAAACATGTTTATTACATTATGTAAGCGTCTCAGCTAATCATACACACATAAATTACTAACTTTTTCATATCAAATATACAAACTTGTGTTAAACTTCAAGAACATCATCAACTTAACTCGTTCTATTTAAATCCTTCTTTAAAATGTAAGCTGAGCGCGAATAAATTTTTGGCAAATCCTTTCAAATATGCATTAAAAGTTATTCGTTGACTAGAAAAACTCTTTGCATTTCATCCTTTTTATCCATTTTTATTGCGCATTTAATATGTATGGCTGGTAAAATTGCACGTTCTTCCTTACCAGCCGTACTACCCTCTAGAATATTCTATTCTTTTTCATGTACCCCGCTCCAGATATTCTCGACATTGGCCCATCAACGGATCGGGGTCAAAACTTTTATGGCAACGAAATCAGAGAAAGTTATGGCGATGAGTAATTGCTTGGAAGCCGTTTGCCATATCATAGAGCGATCAATTGGCATTTGTACCATTTGTGAGCCATTTTTGAGGATGGAACTGGAATGGTTAAAGAATAAATTTATTTCGGCTTTGAAGATATCGAAATCAATGGTGATTGATACATATATATATATAAAGTTAATAAGTAATTGGGTTGCTTCTTAGGCTGTACTTCCAGGACTTCGTACAGAAAATTTTAAAGTCGAATAAACTAAACGGTTCTAAATTTGAAAATGTATGGCTACTTCATCTTTCTTTGAATATATTATATTCACAAATGAAAGGGCCAATATTCAAACTGAAACCGTATCGAACATCATAACCGCAGCCTTCAAAGGATAACTTGGAAGACGGTTATTATGACTAACTTCATGTCCATAAGGAATGATTTTCGCTATTTACGAAGTTTTACACCATTTGTGAATTTGGCAAAGGTTAGGTCACATCACGATTACCCATTCGAATCCTGCCAAACTTCTTATTGACCTGCAGCGTAACCTTATAGAACATCGAGTACGTTCGCAACATAAAGATGCAATATTTCGTAGACAAAATACACACATACTCAATTGGGAGTCGATCATATCTTGTAAATTGAAACTTCTTACCCCTGGAGTCTTGATATGAAGGAAAATTAAGAATAATTTGACGTTAATTTGATCCCCTGAGGAGGTATTTATTGTAGACGGATGAACAATTGACATCCTTGCGTTCAATGGTTATTTTTCAAGGGGACGATATCTTTGAATGTTATGGAAAAAATTCTTAGGGTGATGGAAGAATAAAGTTGTTCAAAGCATTATTTGAACAAAAAATTAATTATGATTGTAATTTCCAATAGAAAGAAAGTAAACTTTTGATTGAACAGAAGTTTTTTAAATGATAAATTTTGCATTAATACGTTCAATATTTACTTGTAATAAATTTTATTCAAAAAAACTAAATAAAAAATAATATGGATGCACAAAATATAAAGACGCCTAGTTATTTCGATAAGATAAGAAACATTTTCTACACAAAAAAAGGTAAGAAACCCTATACTGTGAAACACTATGCATACCATAAACAATGCAAAATGATGTGAGCAATATTCTGAAAAATAATTTTTGGCACGAAAAAATAAGGGGCATAGTCTGAGTGGTAGTCTACGAAATTATTGAGTACTGCAACCTTCTGAACTTAAAAGAAAACGGAGAAAATGTATCGGTTGAAAATAGCCCAAAAGCTTGTGTTGACTATTTTAATGAATGTTATTGTTCAATATATAAGAAATGACAAGGAAAATACCTGGTTAAGGCATGGAACCTACGACAAGCGATTAAGAAGCACAATTGAATCAATTAAATTAAGACAATACACGAGCTCGTGGATGATTATGAAGACGGTTGGATTCATTCATAGAACACTGCCAAATCACTTTTTTATACTACTAAATTTTTTTTTTCAAAAAATACCATAAATTGATTGTCCAAAAATACAGAAGGCAGAAGTCACGAATTACAAGCCTACATCGATATTAAATAACATATTTACTATCGGCCACCTCTTTGGAACCATTATGAACAACGAGTTCAATACTTAGAAACAATTTCTTTACCACCACATTGTTATGCAAACTCACGCGAATTGGGTAGCATTATCCACCAAACGCCAACAAAAAGACAACGTAAACACCACAAATTTACGTTTTTTGCAGAACTCACAGCTTTTCCACCCGGGGAATATCTGGAATAACGACAACAAAAAAGAGAAGAACATACTTGACCTCAATTTTACAATTTAATTTGAAGAAAATGAGAAATACTTAAACTATAAAACTTTTGACTGATTTATTTTTAGAAAATAATGTGCCTATTACTAACACATCACCAGACTTTTCGTTATTTTCAGCTACTGAACTCCTGAAATTTGTAGCCGCGCTTTGCTTTTTCTGAAACTCTATCATCTTCTTACTTACAAATGCTATCGTTCTTGGTAACTATTATTAGTTGCAAAGTTAATCCAATCACCGTATATTCCCAAAATCCACCTACAGCCGTTCCTTTCGTGCGATATAAAAGTTCGTTCGCAGTAACATTTCATTCGTCATTACCGCCATCTGTACCTGTAGTTGATTTGGTCTGCCCCAAAAAAAGCTGCGTCCCATTTGTCGAGCAATCAAAAAGAGCTGTGCAACGTCCAAGCATCAAAAAGGCTGAGTCGCGTCAAACACCTCCTTTCATCAAATTGCAAACTGACATTTTATTCGCAACGTTCTTCTGGGAAATGGTAAAGCTGGATCGTCAATGGCTTTGCTGAATTTCGAATTAATGTTACTTCATTTTTAAGTGCGAAAAGTTTGGCGTCCGTTTGGCAAGTCATCTGACATTGCCATTCTGTAGATAATAAAGATGTCACAAGGTATATTTCTGGATATAAAAATGCCTCTTATACTGCTTAGCATGACCTAAGGATTCAAAAACTACATAGAATTGACATTCGAGATTATTTATCATTGAATATGGGCATATTTTGCCGGTTCAAAAATATTATAAACACTTGGCTCATTCTGGTAAAAATCAAACTTTTTTTAAATCAAGATTTTTACTTCTTGAAGCTTAAAACTAGCTTGTCTTCTCAAGCTTTAGCTAAAAAGGACAACAACTGCCTTGAAGACATGCATGATTGTGTATTCAATGGCGTTGCTACCCTTTCGTATCAAGCATTGATGAGACCAACTTTTTTTTAGCTTAAGAACAATTTTTAAGATCGAAGGAAATAATTTGGCAAGTTTTGGTGTCTCTGGACATGATTTCCCAAAAACGTTATAAGAAAAAAATATAAAAATAAATATATGCGATTAAATCGTGATACAAAGAATGAAAACCTGCCACAAAAAGAGACATTGGACAACAGACTGATCTTCGATTAAAAAATTATAATTCATGGACCTACTGCAAAATTTATTCACGGCAGCTCAAAGTATATGTCCAAAAAAAGCTTTGTTTACCAAAAATAATATAAAAATAAATAAAAACTAACGTTTATCGATAAAACCCTGGATGATACTAATGTATATATTGTTGATCAAAAAAAAACAAAAGAACAACCTCTATATGAATTGTTTTTAAGGTTTCGTACCGCGAAGATTGATGAAACTCTATTTCTTTGGCAAACTTTGCCTGTCTATCTGCATTTTCCAAGAAGTGAGATATCGACTTCACATTCACCTAGAAAACGTAAACCCTAGGCTAAAAAAGCATTTAAACTTTGAAAAACACTTTATTTAAGTGGCAACTATTGCTGCCCATTTCTGTTATTTAGTCCTATCTAGGTTTCTGAGGAATTTTTGGAAGGATATTTAAAGAACAAGCTGAATGTCCAATACATTATAAAAGAAATGCAACATAAATTAACACTTTGAAGGCCGTCAAAATCAAGAATATATAGACATACTTTGTTTCAGATCTACCAGCAAAACCAATTTACGTGAGAAGTTGCAATCTATGTTTAATGTTACCCATATCCTTTACTAAAACAACAAATATTAAAAATATTTTTATATCAAATAAAAAACAACGAAGTAAAAAAACTCAAGCCTTGTTTATTGACTAAAAGCAAGAAAATCAAAAAACCTTCCACCTCTCAGAAAAGGATGTGACAGACCAATGAGCTCACCCTTTTTTTAGTGTCCTTACCTCACACTAATTATAATTTTTAGCCACCCTTAAGTCACATAGTTACATTAAGGATACATTATCAATGTTTGTTAAAAGCGGATTTCAGAGCTTCTAATGGATTTTTAATTATTTTTTGCTTATATATCGAAATTCATTGCTCAGGAGTATGAAAGAAAAATCTGATTTTTTTTCCAATCACTGTTTTGCTCATATCATGTTTGTTATAATTTTAATTATTGAATCATCATTGTATTGCCACTGGAACTTATTTTATAATAAATATAACTTTATATAATAATAATAATTTTATAAACGCAGTTCCAAAATCGATTGCAAAGTTTTTAGCAGATGGAATAGGTAGAGCTGCGTAAAAATTTTCAAAAGTTCTCTCTAATTTTTCTTTTTCTTATTATCAACTTCTCAGTATAAAAAGATTTATAATACTTTGTACAAGAATTCAAATAGAAATTTTCACAAATGTTCACTTTTTAAGGTCGTTGGAGTAATATAAAAGTATATTTGAATGGAACTCTTGGTGTGTTCGGACGTTTGTAGTTGAGTGCTGAATATTTTCAAAAAGGCAGTTTCTACTTTGTTAAGGTGCCACTCGTAACGCCTTAGTAATTTAACGAGATGATTACATTTTAGTGAATTGCGAATTGGGATTTTTGTTTTGTTTTGACATATCAAATGTCATTTCTGTCACGCACGATATCTTGCGAACAAAAGATATGACTGACATGGTTGTAGTTGAATGATTCTATTTATCTTATATTATCAAAGTATACCTCTTTTTTCATTCTATAGAAAAAACGGCATGAATTGAAGTTTTTTTCAATTTTTTCCATCTAATTTGTGCATGCTTTAAAAAATTCTATGCACTTAAAAAAATTAGCATTTTTGGAATTCCATAACTTTATTCACATGAATATGTACAATTAAAAATAAAGTTTACGACTAACGATATAAAAATATGCAATTGCAAAAATAATTTTTATTAATTTATTTGGTGATAAAAATATTATATGAAAACCTATCTAATATAAAAGTTTGTCAACAATCGCCAACTGGAAAATAAAGAAATTAGATATTGTCACACCTGTCATTCGTGCAATGTCCACTACTACACCGCAACCGATCCTGGCCACAGTTTAGACAATCCCACCTGGCTTAAACCCGCGAAGAGGGGTGTGGGAATATTCATTAAAACAAAGAGCGCCTCTTTTATCTGCGCCGGGACCAACCTGTCCGTGTATCCAGAAACAGGAACGAATTGCGCGACAACTCCAAACCACCCACCAAATAGAGAATTTGAAACAAATGCACACAAACACCCAAAAACACGACGTCCGCTTCGCCATTTCACACAATTAACTACAATTTTATGTAAAATCACTCCTCACTGTCGCTTCGCCGACGTTTTCTTCCTTATTTTTACTCCCACAAAAGCTCCACCGAATCAAAAGTTTCGCACCGAAGAAGACCCAGAATCAAACAGTACCTCCAACTGTTCTCCCGGCGATATTTATGAGATCCCCCGATCCCGTTTTTGCTGTATCGGCGGTCAACGGTCGGCCAAGTTTGCTGAGCTCGTTCAAGCTTTCCTTGCTTTGGACAGGTTTTGTGCCAATAGCTGACGCACATCAGCTGACGATTTAATCTACATGCGATTGGCCACAGCGTAGCACCTCAAGGGGGGGGGTACCGTAATTGCTGCTTGTGTGTGGGCGGCCCTTGGGCAAACACATTTTGACGCTGGCAATGAAGGACCGCTGTGCACATTGGTGATGTGTACATATTTCAATATCATTACCCTACATAAATCTCCTCTATATATATAATTCAATAATCATAGCTTATTGATCTACTCTCTAATTTTATAATGCAACATCCTTACAATATAATTCATTGATGACTTACAATATAATTAATTAGTCACCTCCTTGTGAGAAGTGGCGGCCCATGTATTCAATTGATCTATTTGTCCGCATGGTGGTTTGGGGTCTTCAAGGGCAAGACAGTCTCTTATTTTGCCTTAAGTTTGGTTGGTGAATCGGCCAATCCGCGTGGCGAACGTAACAATTTATTTTTGTCGACAAAAATACTTTTAATTTTTAAAAATGAAAAATGCCCAATAGTTAAATGTGATTTATCAAGTTCATCTGCAATACGTACAGAACCTCAAAACAGTACGACATGCCATTACAAGCATCCTTTTTCACTTTTTTCTAAATTTTAAATAACTCCTTAAAATACAATCTGAAACTATCTCAACAAACAAAACTGCATTTTTAATTTTTTAATTTCAATATGTTTATTTGATTCGCGAACTTTTGAATTTGACTTATGAATTGATTAGTTTGACTTGGCAATCTATTTATTTGATTTGGAAATTTATTTCTTTGATCGAGAAATATATTTATTTGATTCGGAAAGTAGTGAACTTGAGACCAAAATGGAAAATTTTGAAAGATTAAAATAAATCAATTTTATTCTATTAATTATTATTCTATGCAATGACAACCAAAGAAGAATAACGAACATAAAAATTGGCTAACAATATGAAGTCTCGGTCATAAATTCGGTGGAACAAAAGTAATCGTATTTCGATGAAAAAGTATGTATATGGGCACATCCACCAATTTTCGTGCCATTTTTCCCTTCCGACTTCTATAGAATGGATTAGCTACTTATTTTACGATTCCGAATTTGATGTTCTTATTATTTTCTCAAATGCTCTATAATGTTTTAATTTAAGGACTTTGAAGGTGCATTCAATATTTTAGAAATCGTATGAGTCAATAAACTAATTCAATTGAAACAATATCCACTCTTTGTAAAATAAGACAGAGAAAGACTTTTTGATGGACTTGTTATCGATTTTTCACAGCATTTTAAGGAGTTTAATTTCTTTTAAAAAGAGACAATTAGATGAAAGCAGACCAAAAGTTTTCCCTTTTTTGGTTGATCAAGTACAATGTTGATTGTTAAATTTAAAATATGTATTGTAACCATCATATATTTTAACCATCAACATCGCTATATATCAATGTATTGAATTTAATTTCCTTTTGATTTTAAAAATAATCAATCAATAATTCTCAAACCTGCCCCAGTTTCTTATTCAAATTCATAAAAATTCTCTATTATATTTTCCTTCTTTTATCAACAAAAGGTGAGATTACTTTTTTGTATCAAAGTAAATTTGCGTATGAACCATCGCGTAATGATTTAAGGTTAAAAGGGTAGAAATTCTTAACGAAGCCAATTTCGTCGAATAACAATTACGCTATAAAGTAGCAATATATTCGAAAAGACAAAGTCCAACGCAGCTTGACTAATTCAACCAAAGCGACGGACGGAATCTCCAATGGACCCTTTTCCATATCTTTATAATTTTACCAACAATTAGCCAACAGGAAACGACCCTTACGGAAAAATCGGTCCATACTACTGAAATTTCCGCCTTCGTAATCAAAATTCTTCAAACTGTATTACGTTAACCCATAGCTGCTGTAAACCCCATGCGCTCATATTCGTTTCACTTTTGAAAGCATAACATTCAGTAATGATGCAAAGAAGGAAGGATGAAATTGTCATCCTGTCGAGAACAGCAGGATGAGAGCACAGTCAAATCATCCTAATGATGGGGCGTTCATGGTTGTCACACTCTCTGCCTAAGCAACACACAAGCAACCAGCATCCTGGCAGGACATGCCGAACAAAAGATACATCTTTCAATTTTACTTGGCAAGCTACTCTGTACCAACTATGTAGGACTCAACTTTTATAAATTGCACTTTGGTGTGTGGCTTTCACAGTCTCAGTATCCACAAAATACATAACACCATGTATCCTTGCAACTGGTGGCAGGAACGCGTACAACTTGATTCCATAGATGACTTCTAGACGAATCCTAAAATGCAAGCTTAGTGTCTCACGTCTTGTAAGGATTACATTTTAGTCATTTACAAACTTTTTTCATGGTGTTTGTGCACTGTTGCAAGTTCACGAATAATCAGAACGGAATGGCACGCGGGAGGCACGTGTCGAAAGAGAAAAGGAAAACGGAAATAATTTTCCACTCATGTGACTGTATGATTTGCCTATTTTCTTTGAAAATCAAACCTAATATTTTGAACAAGTCTTGAATTTCAAATCAAGGAGTAGGAGCTGTTTGTGTTTCGCAGCGTGTAATTAAAAAGAAGATAAATAGACTTATTACGAGAAAGCCGTAGATATACATCGGAGAGTTTAATCATACAAAATTAATTAAAGTAGCCTTGGAACCAATAGATATGGCATCCTCCTTCTCCTTGCGTTGGATTAAAGATTTTATATTTCGGTAGAGTTTAACACTACAATTTTTGAAATTTGCTGGTTTAATCAAATAGGAAACATTATATCAGATTGTGATGATAAATTCAAGAAATGCGAAAAATAATTTTCGATGTTGGTATTTTCTATTTAATTTAAGAATATCTTTTTCATTTTGCCTAACAGCTACCTTACATATCAACGTACGGTGGAAGCCGTTTTGTACGTTCGCTTTGTGAGAAAGAAAATTTTTTATGGATTCTAATATATACGTCTCTAACTATATTTGCTTTACCGAATGACTATTTTCTTGCTGCTAACCACAGTTTCTATAAATGTTCAATTTTTGCATGCCCTGTACAACTCATCCTTTATTCTAAAACACAAAATTTTTTGAATGGAAAACAGTTGAGCTAAAACCGAAGACGTCTCTGAGGGAAAGTCAAGCTTTTGAAACTCAACTCCTTAAAACTGATGATAAAATTTCGGATTTCATTTTTCCGCGACCTATACATTTGAATTATTATATATCAGGGCCATCATTTTATTTATTCCAGTCTTTTTTGTTGGAAAAATACTTTTTTACGGAGCTTACAAGCCTTCTAAGACTTTTAGATGATTAAAGGATTTTTCAAATGATACAAAAAATTAATGTTTACCGAAAGTTTTTAGTAAAACCAAATGCTTCTGAATAAGATTTTTGCATACTGTGGAACTGGTTGTCAAATGCTTATACTGAGATATTCAAAAATCAATATACAAACTTTGTGATTACAATTTATCTCAAGGATTTTTTGAACTGAATTAAAAACTACTTGAAACTTATACTCTGCTTCGGTCATAAAAATCGATGTCCAACATCGTCAAGAATTCAAAGTTCATTGTATTTGAAGTTGACAGTCTTAACAGTTGAACGTTGAAACAAATAACTTTTGATGAAACTGTAGGTCTGAAAAGGTCGGGTACTAGCCGATCGATGGAAAAAAAGGCCGGTTTTCGACGCCACTTATTTTTCGCGTCGAGACAACTTGAAATCTGAACCTGAATTGAAAAAGAATTTGTTCAAACAATGAATCCATCCGGTGATGAATGCAATTTTCGTGAGGGTCCTGCAAACACTAGCACCTGAGCAACATGCAACATAATGAACTGAAATGAGAAGTTCGCATTCAATTTTGACTTTATACGGAAAAAAGCCAACTTAAGCTACCTACAGACTAATTTTTTATAATGTTTTGACCAAAACCTGACTAGGACTATCTGGTTTTGCTGCCAATTTATTGTTTGTGTTTCCACTGCTTTCTTTCATGAAGGTAACAAACCGTTAATCATATCTGGGGGTGCGGTTTTCTTTGCCATAAGAAAATATTCAACCCGGGAGTTGTTTCCACCGAATGAATGCAAATTGTCCACCTGTTATCATTCCCGATGTTCGTGATTGTTATTACTGTGTATCGTGTTTACTATACAAAAGAATACTTACCAGATTCAATTTATCTGCCATAACATTTTGAGAACTGTTTGAACTTGAACTCAACCACACGTGACTTCGCCCTATTCGACCTATCTGGCTTAGATGCATGTATTCATGCGGTTAATTTGGTGACCATTTCACGTTGTCTAACGTCTAACTTATCACGATTTCATTTCATTTTTAACTAAAAATGCTGTTCTTCTTGGTGCTGAGAGAAATAATACGTCATGTGCATGGCAGCCATGTAGTTGCAGCCCCCTTTGTCAAAAGAGCGGTCACTTAGGCCAAGATAGGCCCATTGTGATACCACATAGAGATAGGGTGCGGCATTAAAACCTGTGGGGTGACGAGAACCATTTAGATTCTCGTATGAAGCTGGCTATGCAGCTAATACTTAAACTAGCTACTTCCGTGGGGCTGTCCAACAAAGGTAAGCCAAAAATTTGCATATCTGCCAATCAGACAATGCCCCGTCAGTACGGATATGATGAAATTCAATGTTTTACAGCTCGTACTGAGAAGCTGCTTGGTGTGCTTTGAACCCAGTGCGTGCCAAGTTTGCCTGGTAGTCCTGCAAATTTGTTCCAGAAGCCTGGCCCTATTTGCAGCCTCTGTGTAATACTGCTTGAAACTTAGCTTGACGGAGGCCAATGGATGCCCGACTTGGGATGTTACTGTATACTCTTGGAGCTCAGTGCCAGCTTTAGCTAGGGCATCAGCTTTGCAGTTTCCAGGTATATCACGATGACCCGGCACCGAGCAAAGAATCACTTCACAGTGAAGCGTTATCGTGTCCAATTGTGTGCGACATTCCATTACAATTTTGGATGAGATATGGTGGATAATGATGAGAAAACAGCTTGACTGTCAGAGAAAATGTTGAGATTTTTTATGGAAATTTTTTGGTCTCACAGCCAGTCCACTGCCTCGTGTATTGCGATGACCTCTGCCTGAAAAACACTGCAGTGATCTGGTAGCCGCGAAGATAGGATTTGCTGTTGGGAGAAAATGTCACAGCCAACTCTTCCATCCATCTTTGATCCATCAATGTAGATGTCGACCGATTCCTGTATCCTACTTCTTTCTATGATCCAGTCATCTCTGCTAGGGATGGCAGACATGAAACTGTGGTGGAAGAGAAAATCGGAGGAGGGAGGTCTATTTTCTCTGGCGTTGGTTCATCCCTCCGTAGTATTGTGTAGTGGCCAAAGTTCTCCTCACGCCAGAGTCGCAGGGCTTTTAATCGAACAGCAGTGCACTTGGCCTGCTGTCTCGTGAGTAGCTCTGTCGGAAGCCAATTTAATAGCATGAATAATGCCTTTGTCGGGGTTGTGTGTTTAGCCTCGGTGATTGCAATAGCTGCAATCCTCCTGACCCTGTTAACCAGGTTCGCATTTGATGTTTTTGCCATCGCTGGCCACCAGATAACCGCGCCATACCGAAGGATTGTTTCTACTATCGCTGTATAGAGCCATGATACAGTTTTGGGCTTCAATCCCCATCTTTCCTCAATAGCTGTTTTGCAGCAGTATATTATGCATGCCGCTTTACGCGCTCTGCTATGTTCGCTTTCCACGCGGGTATTGAGTCCAGAACTAGACCTAAATATTTGACCTGATGAGATGGATTGAGACTTGCCTCATCAAGTTTAGGTGGGACAAATCGTGGCATTTTGTATCTTCTCGTGAAGAGCACACGTTCCGTTTTCTAAGGATCAATCTTTAGACCGCACTCTTTGCTTCACTTGATAAGAACACCTAGGGAAAGTTTAGTTTTTCAGAAAGTGTGTTAACAAATTTGCCCGATATTGCCATTGCAACAGTCATAGGCTACGACTTCGCTGCCAGTCGCTTCTATTGTTGACAGGAGTTTATCCACCACTAAGTTCCATTGAAGGGGTGATAGCACCCCATCTTGTGGGGTGCCTCTGCAAGTCCGCCTTCTTAGAATGCTGTCTCCTAGTGTGCAGTTGATGTACCTGCTGCTAAGCAATTGACCGATGAACCTGTGGGTGCCGTGGCGATCCAAACTCGACTGACTCTGTTTTATTTCGTTTTGGATGTGGCACCCACAATACTCCCCGGCTAGTAACAAAGTTACGATAAATAAATAAGTTAATTGTTACAACCACACTTAGGTATATAAGCATATTATCAAGTGGAACCTGCTTGATAACGTTCCACGAAACGCACCTGTCTTGTCGAGCGACGGGGAACTGACGAGGGTGACGGTGGTTGCTCTTGCTGTGCTGGTCGCGACTGCTCTTCTAGTAGTAGCGGTTGTCGGTCATCTCTGGTTGTCGGTTGTCGATCATCATATCCACAGTATAGGTAGACCCAGTATGTAATGTTTCATATAAAGGCGCACTATCAAGTACGGCCCGCGGTTCTACGGGACATAATCATATGCTCTACTCTGTCTAGCACACGTATTTGATTTTCTGTTTCGCATAGAAATCACATGATTCTCTCTTAATTATCTCTTAAATCTCTCTTAAATCCCAATTTCTTTTTGGATTCTAACAGCTCGATTGCATACTGGGTCTTACATATACTGTGATCATATCCACTCTCTACTATGACTTCCCGAGGCTCTCGAACAGGCTCGGGGACGTCTGCCTCGGTGATGGTGTAAGCGGGTATGACGCGATCGATCGAGACTGCTTTGGCGCGCCCGTTGACCTTGATGATAAAAATGTTGTCGTCCCTACTGATGACTTCATACGGCTCGTCATATGGGGATCGTAAGCAATTCCTCACTGCATCGACTCGCAGGAGGACGTGCGTGCAGGTTTGCAAATCCTTGAAGACGAAGGTTGCTCTCTGACTGTGGAGTTTGGGTGCGACGGGCCTGATTCGTGCGAAGTGTGAGCGCAATTCACGCACCAAAGTGCACGGGTCTTCGCTGCATGTCGATTCGGTGAGCAGTTGACCGGGTAGTCGGAGCGGTTCGCCGTAAATGAGTTCGGCGACCGTTGACTGCAGATCTTCGCGCTACGCTGCGCGAACTCCCAAGAGAACGGTCGGCAAAATGTTCGTCCACTGCGCGTGCTGGTGGCATCTAATCGCTGCTTTAAGGTGCCGGTGCGAGCGTTCGACGAGACCATTTGCCTGTGGATGATATGATGTTGTGTGGAGGTGGGTCGTGCCTAACAAATCATTTAAGGCTTTGAAAATGGACGACTCGAATTGTCTGCCTTGATCCGTTGTTATGCGAAGCGGTGTCCCGAAACGGCAAATCCAACCCTCATAGAATACACGGGCAACTGTCTCGGCTTCCATGTTCGGAGTCGGAAACGCTTCGGGCCAGCGCGTATAACGATCAACGCACGTGACGCAATAACGTTTGCCTTCTGATGATGGCATCTCGACTAGATCCATATGGACGTGTTCAAAACGTCTCGTTGGGAGCGCGAAATTGCCCACCGCAGATTTAACGTGGCGCGTTACCTTTGAACGCTGACAGGGCATACAATGCTGTGCCCAGCGGCGGCAGTCAGCTTTGATGGAGGGCCACATGAAACGCTCTTTTGCGAGGATGGCAGTGGCCTTGCCTCCTGGATGCGAAAGGCGGTGCGCCGCCGAGAAGGCCGCTTGCCGGAATGACGGCGTGATGTACTGCCTGGCCATGCCTTGGGAAGTGTCACATATGACGGTGGTCGTAGTGCCAGGCATGGCGATTCTTCGAGCCTCAATGACGACGTCCCTTTCTAGAGGAGCACTTGAAGTTCGGGGTCGGATGCCTGCTCGGTGGCAAGTGCGGCGTAGTCAAGGCGGTGAATGTCAACCGACTCGACGCGAGAGAGTGCGTCTGCTGCAGTGTTCTCTTCGCCGGGAAGGTACCGAATATCCGTGGTAAACTGGCCGATGAAGTCCAAGTGCCGCGATTGGCGAGGCGAGGCTTTATCCAACTTCTGGCTGAAGGCGAAAGTGAGCGACTTATGGTCCGTGTACACGACGAACTCGCGTGCCTCAAGCATATGTCGGAAGTATTTGATGGCTTCGTATAAGGCGAGGAGTTCGCGGTCGTACGTACTGTACTTTACCTGCGCCACGCTCAATTTTCTCGAGAAAAAACCTAGCGGCTCCCATGCGTTGTTGACTTTCTGCTGAAGTGTTGCTCCGGCGGCGAAATCAGAAGCGTCGGAGATTAGGGCAAGGGGAGCACCCAGTTTCGGATGGACGAGTAAGACTGCATTAGCAAGGTCACTCTTGGCTTTTTCGAAGGCTTTGACTGCTTCGGGAGTCCACTGTAGTGGCGTCCTGCCCTTGACGTTACCGCCTAACAGTTCGTTAAGCGGTGCCTGAGTTCGAGCCGTATGCTTCAGACATTGGCGATAAAAGTTTATCATGCCAATAAACTGCCGTAGATCTTTCGCCGTCTTAGGTTGGGGGTAGTCACAAATGATTTTGACTTTTTCGGGCATGGGCGACATACCTCGATCATCAACGAGTTACCCGAGAAAAGATAATTCGCGAACACCAAGCTCACATTTGGCCGGATTCACTACCACTCCGTACTGTTTCAGTCGCGTAAATAGCTGCTTCAGGTGGTCACGGTGCTCATGTTCACTGCGCGACGCGACGAGTATGTCGTCTAGGTAGGCATAGGCGAAGTCCAATCCTTGCAGCACCTCGTCGATAAAACGTTGAAAGCTTTGGGCTGCGTTCCGGAGGCCAAAACTCATGAACGGAAACTCGAAGAGACCGAAAGGAGTGGTTATTGCTGTTTTGGAAATATGTCCCGGGGCTACTGGGATCTGGTTATACGCGCGTACGAGATCGATTTTAGAAAAGATCCGCGTACCGCTTAAGGTTTGCGGAAAATCCTGTATGTGGGGAACAGGATATCGGTCTGGAACGGTCCGTGCGTTGAGTGCTCGGTAGTCCCCGCAAGGGCGCCAGTCGCCGTCTTTCTTTGTGACCATGTGCAACGGCGCGGCCCAAGAGCTGGACGAAGGACGTGCGGTGCCTAGCTGCAGCATGTTATCGAACTGCTTCTTGGCCAGACGATGCCGCTCCGGTGCGAGGCGTCGTGGTTTGCTCGCTGACGGTGCACCGGGCGTCGTCTCGATGAAATGATAAGTGTTGTGCAATATCTGTGGAGCTCGTCCGTCGGGGCGCGTAATCTCCGGGTAGTCGCGCAGAATACGATGAAAATCAGAGTCGCCGGACATGACTTTCACACTTGGCGTAGCACTTGCTTGAATGATGCCAGAAGACTTTAGGCTCGTGGTTTTGTCGATAAGCTTCGCGTCTTGTAGGTCTACAAGTATGCCAAAATGCGCCAGAAAGTCGCTGGCTATGATCGGCCTGTTAATGTCGGCCACCACGAAACGCCAATTGAAGTCTCGACGCAAGCCGAGGTTAAGTGTCAGCGTCTTCGTGCCGTAGGTGTTGATCACGGTGTCGTTAGCCGCAGTGAGTTGATAATCGGACCTTGCCAGAGGCCCTTTGATCCTCGATCGCGGGTACACGCAGAGGTCGGCGCCAGTGTTGATTAAGAACGTGACCTGCATCTTTTTATCCTTGACAAACAGGCGGCGCGAAGGGACAGTGGACTCGCCGGCCGCCATTAGCGAGGACCCGTCCCGTTTCCCGGAAACTTGCACGGTTTTTCGCACTTTTCGGCTTTTTCGCCGAACAAATTGTGATAATAGCACCACTCGGGCTCTCGCATAGATGGCCGATTTCGCGTGGTTGCCGATTTTCCTCGAAAACCGCGGCGTGGTGAGGGACTTCGGCCGGGCGATCGAGATCTCCAGCCGGAGGCGGAGGAATGCGGCCCTGCCTGCAACCGCGCGAATTGTATCAATTATACGCCGTTTCCAACAATTTGGCTTCTGTCCGTTCACTTTATTCAGAATTTGTAGAAAAGATCTTGGACTTAGATATGCATATCTAGAAAATGCAACTACAAAAATACGGCAATTGAAGCCATTGGAACATCGTTTCCGTCACACGTCCGCGAATGGGCTGAGAATGAGTTGGAAGTTGTACGGCATTTGTACTGTCGAATCATTTTCAGCGATGAGGCTCATTGCTGGCTTAATGGGTTTGTAAATAGGCAAAATTGTAGATTTTGGTGTGAGAATAATCCTTAAGAATCGTTGAAAGCCTTATTACATCCCAAAATAGTCACTATATTGTGCGATTTGAAGACGAAACCAACGTTAATAACGATCGCTACCGACAAAGGTTTAGTAATTGTATACTTCCTAACATCAATGCCAATTGTCTATGGGACCAACGGTTCCAACAGGCTCTCCCAACATTCCATGCAGCGCGTGAAACTATTACTTCATTGGGCCAAACCTTTGGTGAACAAATAATCTCAAGGAATGGACCTGTGAGCTGGCCACCCAGATCATGCGATTCCACTCCATTGGACTCCTTTTTATGGGATCACGTCAAATTGCTTGTCTATGCTAATAAAACCGCAACTATTGATGACCTAGAAGCCAACATTTGATGCGTTATTGGCGAAACAAGGCTGGCTATGCTGGCAAAATGGTATGAAATTCGACCAAGAGGATGGCCGTCCTAAAACGCAGTAGCGGTGGCCCTACATCAAAATTATTTTTAAACGCGAAATGAAAACAAATTTGCACGCTAATAGAGCCAAAAATTGACTTTTCAATAATTTATTTGTGTTTTATTTGCTCGAAAAGTTCTATGCCTCTAAAAAATGTCCCATGTAACTTACATGATGTAAGCAAATCTATGCCAAATCAATTGAAATGGAACACATAGTGTAAAAATTATAATACACTATCAGGCTCTAGAATTTACACCCGCAAAAATTAAATCACTTTGAAAATTAAATGCACACCACTTATTACTTACCATTGAATGAGTGATTATAAGGCTTTATGTAATTTGGTAGGTATTTTATGTGCATGGTTTAGTTTGGTTTAGAAGTTATGCATACATGTATTTTTACCTATAAATTCTATTGGTTTTTCAAAGTGTGCTTCGGTTTAAGCGATTTTTGTGCATACTATTTGGACACGAAACGACTTAAGTGATTTTAAATTGCTATGAAAACAACTGGCGGAAAATAGATAGGTTCATGTTTTTGACAACATGTAGAATGTTTTTTAAAGTCAACTCATTTTTGACTTAAAATAATATATTCTCAGTATTTTTTTCACTTCCTTACTACAGAAATTAAGAACTTTTTTGACTATACATAAAAAACTGTTTGTCTAATTTTGTTCTATAAATTCCAATAAGTCGTCTCTTGGTATAATATTAAAAAACTAATATTCCACAAAAGCTTCTCACTACTGCCGGTCCAAACAAAAATCTTCGCATCCACCCATGCCAGCACTTACAAGGCTACTTCTTTTCATACTTTCAATCCTTTTGCCGTCACTTTTTAATTTTCTTAGGAAAAAAAATTATTTCAGTGGACACACTTTCTATTCTTTGAAATTAGTTCATTTCTCGTCTGATGGATTTTTATTTCATCAAAAATTTTAATTGAAGCTGTACAACATCGTGACGAAAGCAACGTCTCTGTATTTAATTATAAATATCAAAGGCTTCTTTTTTGTTTAGCACCACATTTATTTAATGCAAGACTGCTGTTACAAGTGGCACAGGAAAAGTGCTTGTGTGAAATAATTCACTTTGAACGAATTCACAAGGAAATAGAAACGATTCGTGCATTTGCTGCAACTGCAAAATGAAAAATTGTATTCAGATTTTCTATATGTGTATGTCTAAACTGAAAGGACAATTCATTTAAAGCATTTTCTCGTTTGATTGTAGCCTCTTGCCAGCTTGGAAATATAAAATTAGCTGACTTTGCCATTTTTCCTTCACAACAATGTGTACTGTTATGAAGAAGTTTAATTAAATTTTAATTAGGCTCTCACAATAACTTTACTACATTAAAACTGTTTAAAATGATCAAAATAGTGTTTTTATTATAATGTCGGCTATTTTTGTTCAGTTAGTTACTGGAATTTAATCATACATACTTCACATAATCTCACACTTAATTAACTTTTCAAAACAGTGGAAAATTTTCTTAAATTTGATATACTGCCTTCCCATAGCACAAAACACGTTAGAACTGTCTTCCTTGTTCCTTGAAAATTGGTGCCACCACTAGCGGAAGTGATTTTCGAAATTCCAAGCACTTATGAGTCTCCTTGCGGCTCAATTGCATGTTCTCCGATATCTTATCTAGTAAAAAAGAAATTAAACAAGCGGAACTAACAGAATGTCGTACAACACATGTGTATCTTGAAGATGGTTCATACAAGAGGAGACAGTGATCGTTATGCATCATACAACAAGAAGTCAAGCAAATGAGGCGCATCAGGTTACAAATAATTAACAACGGTGTTCCTATTTCAGTGCTGGGTGTTTTGAATTTTTTTGGAAAATGAGGGTTGCAAAGCAATGACGATGTATCAATATTAATATGTGTGGTGTAGGAGGAATGAAATTATCGATGTTTATCAGACTCAAAAAAATTGCTTTATATTTGAGAAAAACATTGATGTTTTATGAACTTCCCAGTATATGGGAAGTTAATAAAACGTTTTGAGGTCTATAGAGTATAAATAAAGTGTTTTTAGAAAGGGAGATGTATGAGTGTGTGTGTGTGTACGTACGTACGTTCGTGGACACTTTTTTCCACGAGCATAACTCACGTAAACAAAGTCCGATCGACTTTGTTAAGGTGTCAATCAAAGCACCTTTGCAATCTTAAGAGCTGTTTATTTTTTGGGGCACTTCGGTCGGGCGAGTTTGTTGTTTTGCCTCTTTGAAGGTCATTTCTGTCATGCCTTATATCTCGCGAACTAAACTTACGATTTGCATCAGTCAGACATGTAAGTCCCCGCGTATTAACATTTCCTCGAATGTATCAAATTTTTATAAAAATTGTTGGAGCCGTTTTTTAATTTAAGAGAAAAAAGTGCAAAAAATAGGTTTTTTCATAAACACTAAATTTTTCACCTGATTTGCCAAACATAGTAATCAATGTTTATAAAATTAATATATCGCAAACAATGTTTGTAAAAACAACATCAAAACATTTTGTCATGACTACGTAAAAAAATCAATTAAAAATAAAAAATCATTAGAAGTCATCATGATTTTCGAGGTCATTTTTATCATTCACTATATCTTACAAGCCAGCTATAATATTTGCATCATTAAGGTGTCAATAGACGTGTATGACATTTTTGCGATGTTTTCAATATTATAAAAATTCGTTTCAGCCTTTTTTTATTTAATAGAAGAAAATACGAAAAATTAAGGGTTTTTCATAAAAAATATTTTTTTAACCTGATTTGGACAACAAAGTAATAAATGTTTATAAAATTTAGTCATTGTTATCAGTTTTTAAAGAGAAACTGACAAAACTTTTTTCCATGAATATAAAAAAACTAAATTAAAAATAAAAAACCAATCAAAGTTACCATGTAAAGAGGGTTCATACGAATGATATTACTTTATATCTTTTATTCTAAAGAGATTGTTGTAAATTTAATCAAAGTTTAAAAATATTTGCAGTGTATCTACAGTCTTTTAATTAAAAAAAACTGCTTAAACTTTGAAAACCAACAAAATTTCAATCAAATTTGCATTTGTCGTAATCAACGCTTTGAATGGTAAAATGTTTTTTAGTCAATACTTTGCAAGATCATATGCTTTAAAAAGCTTTCATCAATTAAAAAATGGTAGTTTTTAGAAGATTTGATCTTTAGTAATCGTAAGATTTCAATTACTTCCTCCATCATCATTTGTAATACATTTTACATGCAATTGAATCTATTTTTGACTGCATATTAAAAAAAATTCAAGACCAATAGGAAATATGAAGAAATTATTAATTTGATTGATGTAAAATCGTGAAAACTTTTAAATTTAGTGATTATGCTGAAGTCATGGCAATTTTGAACGCAACAATTCAAAATGGTCATCACGCGACAAAATCCCTTCAGTGGGCGTTATAACAAAACATTCATTTCATTTTTTAGTGCTCGTTTGTCCTTCAAGCATCGATATGAAAATAACAAATAACGTAGAAAAGGCTCCCACCGATTGATCCACGTGAATATTTAATCAATCTGTCCCCATCGACCAAAAACCTTACTTAATCAATGGACCCTCCCGTAGTTGATATGATTAATATTAACTCATTCCTGTCACTGCTTTGAATAGCTCTCATTTTTATTATCTAAAAGCGTATTATTTTCAAAATTATTATTGTGTTTAATGTTTTTGATGTTTATGTAGATATTACTGGGAAGTTGACCGTGTGGACCTGAAGGGACGCACCTCGCGGCTTGTTTTTTAAATACTATACAAATCATACAAAGTGTCTAGAAACTGCCGCATTCACTGTGTGATTTTTTAAGCAAAAAATATTCCGAACTTTTTTTCGACTTCTTAACCTTTTCGCTGCCACAGATATTTTAAAGTTATGAAAAAATTGCTGTTCCCAAATTCTTTAAAAGGCAATATCTTCAAAGTTATGTAAGATACAGGATTTAAACAAACAATTAAACTTACATGATAATTTATTGCAACTATTGAGTTCTAGTTTGTAAATATCGAATAACCATATTGGGAGAGATAGCTGCCGAAATTCGAAGAAACGTACTTTTCAATGTGAAATTTTTTTCCGTACGATATCTCGGATTTTCACTTTGATAACATCCTTCTTTCCAAAAAATGTATCAATATCAGGTAATCATGAAACAGGAAGACCATCATTGTATCTTTGTATGCCAATTTTCAAGAATTACAGGCTTGTTAATTGTAAATAAAACACAAAAATTTGCGTTTTGCCGTATTAGGCACTACTAAGAAAACCCGAGCAGTAAGAACTTTCTGAGTCTCTTCAGTTGAACGGTGTATGCCATTAGCTTCATAAATTGAATGCAAGCAGCCAATTAACCTTTGAAAATTAATTTTTAAGCCATTTGAAAGCCTCTACTTTTGGATATAATCAGTGAACACTTTTGAGCTGAAAAACCATCAATAAATTAAGCTGAAACAACGCTTTGTCTTCGTACAATCATAACCAGAAGCAAGCATTATTTCACCAGGAAAATACTATTTTGTATTGTTCTTCAACAGTTTTAATTGATTTACTAACGGTTCAAAATAGTATACTCATTCAATGAATAGTTTGACATGATTCTTGTGCTTGGAGCATGCGAAAGTAGTAGACGACGTGCCACCTCCGAATAAAGAAGTGACAATTCATTAACAGGCGGCATCTAGATGCCAACGTTTTCCAGAGGCTTCAAATTCCAGGATAAGAACAAGACAAATTTCTCACCGTGCGCGATCAGACTTGGGTCGGTCATGGTCTTCAAGAACACCTAGTGTTTGAAAGGCCGTGTTTAATTTTGTTTTACAAGACTCAACTTGCAGTAGAAGGAGTATAGCAAGAAAATTGGGGTTAGCACAGTCAACAGTGCACGCAATTCTTTGCAAACTTGCATCTTACCACTTTTCGAGAGACCAAAAATTACACACGCATGACTATGCAAAGCAAATGGATTTCTGTAAATGGCTACAGGAAAGGATTCTGCAAAACCCGATTTTAAAAAAAATATATTGTTCACGGACCAGTGCCTCTTCACCCAGGAAGGAGTTTTCAACTGTTACAACCACTATTGGTGAAGCGAAAGCAATTTATATATGGCGTTTGATGGACATCACCAAGTTTGATGGAATCTGAACGTTGGGGCATGTTTCATTAGAGATCAACTTATAAGACCCTCTATTATCCTGGACCGTTTAACTGGCTTAGGTTCCCTAACTTTTTTGAAGAATGTTTTGCTGAGATTTTTAAACAACCTATCCCTTTCCAGAAGAAAATGGATGTGATTTCAACAACTTTTAAGAGGTTACAATTTTGCTGGACCAAGAATTTCAAAATCACTGGCTAGGATGTTATGGTCCATTGCGCTTGCCTGCAACATCTGCGGATTAAAATCCACTACACTATTTTCTATGGGGACATTTAAAAGCAATTGTTTACAAAAAGGTATCCTGATACCTTGGCACATTTGTTTTGAAAATTAGCAATGTATCCCAAGCAGTATCCCAATGACAAGCAAGATGTTATCAAGGGTGATATGGAGATTAAAAAATAGGACCAGGTTCCGTTTGAGAATGCAAGATAGCAACTTTCTGTGAATGATTTTCTGTGAATGATTTTCATAAAAAAAAATACACGCATTATTCTTTCCAAAAATTGAGACTGAAAGCATTTGCATACTTCTATCCAGTGTTCAAATTTTAGTGTAGAAGTGAATTTAGTAATGGTTTTGTTTTCGTAGGGGTTTCGTTACCAACATTTGATAAATTAGAAGCAAATGATATTCAAACTATTCAGTTGCAAGATAGCAATGAATCCAATTTTGAAAAAATATCGGGTGTTATGGACGCAAAAATTCAAGACTAAGAAGGGAAAGTACAAAACTTTCACGAAGAAAAATATGATTTTCAACTTTGCCTAGTATTTTTAACTAGTATCAATAAATTTTGTTGTTTGTCTTAAATAATTGCAGAAATATTACGTTTTTAAGAATTTTGAAATGGCCTTTTTTAAAAACTCTAAAATGTCTTTGGCAGCTAATTGGTTAAAAAACCATTTTTAAAAAAAATTCATTTTTTTTAAAATGCCCAAAAAATCACAAATTGAGAAGTCCGTGCAGTAGTTTTATATACATTTCATTTAAATACATTATATCGTTTTGATAGAAGTCCTAGATTTCTGTATTATTTATTTATTTGCTAAACAACATGTAGATTACTTTTTTAGTTCTTCTAATTAACATATAATCGTGTTGTTTAGAATATCGAATTACTGAAGAAACGAACTTTTCACCCTGAATATACCAAGCCACATCATTTGGAGGTATCTTAGCAGTAAGACTGTTAGACTCTCATGCAGAAGGTCAATGGTACGAGACTCACTCGAATCATAGCTCAATGCCAGTTTTCACTCATCTGAAAATGAATACTCAATCATTGATTCGGGGGTGTAAATGCGCGGTTGAGTCATGATGCTGATTAAATCGTTCTTCGAGTGGACCGAATTGATCTAGAAAGGAGTTTTCTAACAAACTTCACCCCTTGTTCCAAATTACAATGTGTTACGTACCAGAAAGTAAATTCAAATTATTTTCGGCCCTTTTCTGCCCGAAATAACTAAATCATATAACTACCTACCTGGCAATGATTATTTGACAGTGTAAAGATCACCAAGTTCCGACAAAGCTATTCAAACGCGTCATCTCGCTCCTACCCTCGGATCGCGCTCAAGCTTTCGCGAATACGAGGATCGATCACCCCACGCTACGTGAAAAGTAGCTTTTGAATGTTGGACATGCCGGAAATAGAGCGTGAGAGTTGAGTTGCGAGGAGTCTGGCGAACCAGACGGATGGAGTGCGTTTTTTTTCAAGTGATTCCGCCATCAAAGTCTCATATCCAGCCCTAACCAAGGATAAGTACAGTGGTGAATACTTCAAGCATCGAAATACATTACTTCCGATTCGATGGCTTGCACCCGAATGTCTGCAGGAGGACGAGTACACGAAAAAAAGGTGATATTTATGCATTTGCTGTAGTTGTATGGGAGCTATTTACACAAGCAAAAAAAAAACTACCCTTCGAGGAGATGAGCAAGGAGGAATACATCCAACGATTCCAGGCCGGACAAATTGAATGGAGTTGCGCCAACAGTACGCCGAATGATCTAAAGGACATTTTGATGTCCTGATGGAGTGAACTCCCGAAAGAACGTCCGAGTTTCAGTCAGCTATGCACAGCGTTCAGCAAATCAATGCAAAATGCAAGTGATAATTAAATATATATAGATATTTTTTTGTTAATTTCGTAAGGACATTTAATAAGTGAAGATTTGCAAAGTGAATATCTCCACAATGTGTGATAACCCGATCTTTGTTTGTTGTTTGTTATAGAAGCACAGGTGTTAGTCAATAAGTATATATATTACTGAGATATTTATATAAAAAAATGGAATAATATAACCTAAAAAGTGATGTGAGTGTTTTCTTGCGCATGGGTGGCGCGTGTGCGAATGTGGTTCGTGGTGATTCTTTCTTTTGTCCTAAATCCACGACTCGGTGAGCTAGTCGGGGTAAATAAAATAATGTTAAATCGGGACCGCCACTAAGCGGTCGACTTGGAAACAGTCCCGGCGGCGCGGGTGCACACGAGGCATCCGGAGTCGAGGAGCGTCCAAAATGGTGGAGCACTCGATCTCAGGTCCTCGGGTTTGTGCGCGTGGTCGGGATTGTGACAAATGTTTCATGATTGCTTTGCTTTAGCTGCAATTGGAATGATTCAATATATTTAAATGATTCGCAGAAATAGAAAACTAGTATGTTTACACAAAAGATTTTTGTAACTTGTTGTTACTATCTAAAACTTTCTTTAATATTTCGAACTTTTCAGATCTCTATTTACTCAAATGAGTTTTGGACTCCTAATCTTAATATATTGTCTTCTAAATATATTTCATCGTCCCATTCTTAAATCAACTGCAAGCATCAAAGAATAAGACTCAACTGAAGATTAACCTTTTATCTTTAGACAGAAGTTTACATGAACATCAACTTACTGATTAATAATATAGTACCCATAGTATACCAATTTAGGACAATCTCTGAATCAAAATCAAGTTAAAAATATGAACTCCAATCGTAAGGGAAAAAAACATATATCGATACTAACATTCCACCGAACCATCCCTATTGTAGAGCTCATGAACGCAATGTACAAGTTCATTTTCAAGTAGCACTTGTATCTCGACAACGATAACACAGTCTTCCTGTTCGAAAAGTTTATCTTACTTCTATGGTTTCATACATGATGTACTTTTTGTATTTTGTTGTGCTTCTGTTTTGTCTTAAATACAATTTTTTTTGGGTCTTCTGATAAACGGAACTAAACGTCCGTTGAAATGGTTAATTGCTTAGACATCCGTCCCATATTAAATATCACTGTTAATGGAGTGCTTCAAGATAAATGTACGTTTTTTTTGGAATTTTAAGAATCGTTTGTTTTATTTATTTGATATCAGGAATTATAAATAATTATAGACTTAAACCTGTTTTGACTTTTGGTGTGGCGCTAATAGAAGGTTCCTTTTTACTTTAAATCATTGTAATAAAGAAATTTTTGGTTATAAATAAATAAAAGAAAGTGTATTAAGTACCACAGAAAACTTCAGCAAAAATTCATAAATTATAGCCAAATTTTTTAAAAAAACCCCATATAAAACAAAGATACTATCAGGGTTATCATACAGAAAAATCCGATAACAATGCCAGAAGATGAAATGCTATGATATTCGAGAACAGTATGCATAATCATGGGCTAGAAAAATATGCAAGAAAGTAAATGCAATCAACAATTATTGATAAAAAAGTAAAAAAAACATTGGGTAAGAATTGCTGCAACATATTGCCGACCGCAGTGCAACCTTGAAAGAGACATTACATAAGGTTCTCAAAAATCTAGGAGAAAAGTTTATCATTGAAGGTGACTTCGATGCAAAGCATACTCATTGGGGATCAACGTTAGTTGCAACTAGAGGCACAGAATCTATCAAAACGGTAACAGAATACAATACCAATAAAATAGAGTGGCGGCAAGGAAAATGTGTACACCCAGTAGAATTTGTTTTTTGTTTTGTTTGACAGACTATTTTCACAGGGGAAGGGAAAAATCATGATAGCAAATTATTGTATTTTAAATGATTTATCTGAAAACACGAAAAATAACATAATTTTCATATAGAATCAAATCATTTGAGCCAGTTTAACGATATTAAACAGGACAAATTATTGATGATATCTAGCAGAACTACGGTACCAATTGATGGGTCGTAGGTCTACTTGACTATATGCATCTAAAAAAGTTTTATACATAGTATTAAGTACAAAAGTAGTTATTTTATGATCCCGTGGCTATTTTCAAATTGGAGTGACCACGCAAGGATTGCAACACGTCTTTATAAGAAAGGTTTCCAGCGCCAAATCAGTGCTAATTGGAAATTTATTTCAATCAACTCAACGGTGCTAAGTTTGTACGTACTCTGAAGCGTGTTAAAGTTTCAAAGGGACGTAAGCGTCAGCAGCAATAACCTGGAACTTTTTCTGCTCGAACAGTTTGTCTGCCAGCCAAAATTCGTCAGTTGTAACCAAAAGAAAGCAGATTCATAGTTCATAAGCAAATCTGTTTGCTACATGTTTGGATCATTTAGCATTTAGCATTTACCAACGACACTGCGCACAAAGGGGATCCTGGAGATGTTCAAGCATATCTATAATAAATTTAATTTTTTCCAGGCATCTTTATTAAGATTCTGTGCTTATTTGTTCATGTTCCACCAACCGTGTCTCTACCTTTTTTTTGTAAAGTTCAATTTCAGCTTTTAATTTTATTTTTAAAATTGGACTGAATCATGATGTTAACTTCTTTTTCATATTGTCTTTGAAACAAATTTATTTTTATCCGAAATCTTTTTTCAAACTCACAAAGTTTACTGGTTTAAAATAGTTTTGCACTCAACACATTTCAGGCTTTGGCAAGGATTTTTTTTGTAAATTACTGCAAAAACATTGCCAACTTTTCTCGAATTTCATAAGTATTTTTTCGCGGTTACTTTTCAAATAGATCGCATTTCCTATAGCGTTTTGTAGAATATCACTCTTCAACATACACTGGCCGAAAAAAATATTCGCACAGTCAATATTGTCTTGATTAATTAATAGTGCGTTTCAACCGTTTTAACATTAAGGGGTCTACCCTCTTTTAGTAGTGTAAAAACGGGTTGTTTTCAATATATTTTTAGATAGGTTTAAATTATAAATAGTCAAAAAGGAGGAGTTATACTCAATTAAAACATTCCCGAAATACACAAAAAAATTATGTTTAATCCATCTATGTGAGTTTTTATCAATGAAAATGCTGGTTGAAAATATGTCGAAAAAACGGAAGATAGGAGTGCGCTGTTGATGGAATTGTCGAGATAGTTGGTCTGAAACAAAAAAAATCACATAGGTTTAAGTTCAGTATGTTCATAGCCATAGCGCAAATAGGCCGATTTTTGAAAAATTGACAAATTGGCGGACTTTTTCGAAAAAAAAACGAAAAAACTTGCTTTTTTCATCGTTTTTGCCCAAGAAAAAAATACTTTAAATCAAAATTTTGAAAAGCCACCAATTTCCGCTATAGCTGTTGTCATAAAAAATGCCTGGGGAAAATTTGGTAAGAATCGGTTCAGTAGTTTCTGAGATCTCATCAACGAGGCGTCGAAAAACGTTGTTTCGAGAAAAATGCGGTTTTTTTAATGAAGAATCGCGCTCGGGTGACAAAGTGAAAGTTGCCCAAAAAAACAGTTAGACTACTTCAATCTTTATAAAATTTTAATATCATCTTTCTACATATATGTACTTCCAAAAAATGCAATAAAAACGATTTTTTTTAAATAATAAAGAGCAAGAAAATTTATGTCTTTTTACAGTTTTTTCATAAAAAAACGGCTCAACCGATTTTGCTAAAAACTCATTCAGTTTTAAGGTACGTGTTTACACGTCGAATGAAAGAAAACCCACGCCAATATGATCTTTGGTTCTCGAGATAATCGAGACGAAAAATAATTCCGAATGCCCATACGTATATACGCACATCCGAAATTCGTAAATACACAAACACAGCCATCTCTCTAAAAAGGATGAATTCGGATTCTAGAGACCTTAAAACGTGACGATATGTCAAAATTTGGGATTTACAAAATCGGTCTAATTTCAATAACTTCCCATTGGGAACTAGAAAGTTAATAACCAAATTTTTTTAACTAAACTCCAGCATGGGGTGATAAATCCATAGTATGGGTTTGCATGACCACTGCTGGAGTGAGGAGGAGGAGTTAGTTTATTGACGGAATTATGGGAAAGTTTGTTTACATGGACATTTTTAAAGACATTCTTAAAAAACTGGTGAAAACATGGGTTTTAAAAATGATTTTTACTTTCCCTTCGATAGATACCCGCAGCACAACGCCCATCTAATGCTAGAATGGGTTCCATGCAACACCCCTTAATCCACTGATGTGAATCCAGTCGAGCATGTGTGAGAGAAAAAGAGGAAAAAAGGATTAAAAAGCAGAACATTACATATGTTAAGTTTTCCTATTCTTAATGTTGACGCTGATGAAAACACACATATTATAGGAATTGTTTGTTTTGTCAATTATTTTGAATTTCCGGTTTTAGAAGCACTTAATATTCCTGCAATCATTAATTGTGCCAATACTTTTTTTCGCGAACAAACGGTGTTTTTTTCAACATTGTCAGATATTTTTTTGTTTTAAATAGGCAATTAGTTTAATAATCTAATACTGACATTTCTCTTCTTCAAACATTTTCAACTAAAAATTAAAAAGGTAAATACTTTTTTCGGTCAGCATGTTATGTGTAATATGTTACACTTATATTTTTGCTCACCTCTGTATGTCTTGAAGTACACACTGAAATGTTTGATTTGAGGTACAAATGAATTAATTTACTGAAAAAACAAAACGCTTTTTATTTTGTGCTACAGTCCTGTGGAAAATAAGCAGTCTAACTTTAAAGGTTCAATGAAACTCCAAATAAACTTAGAGCTACGGTTTTATTGGGACTTTTCAACCAAAGAATATTTTACTCCATTCAATTTTAATTTTTGTTATATTTTCAGAGCATCCGTATTTTTAAATAAATACATCATTGCTTGATAATAAGCTCCAGTTTGTCCTACATTATGTGAATAACTTTATCTTGTGCGAAAATCTGAGTTAGATTTTTTTTTAAATTTTATCATTATGCTATTGTATTTAATGTCTGTTAATTTTAAAGATGCAATTCAATAGTCATTTTAGTTAAAATTTCAAATGATTTGTTATTCCAAGTATAAAAAACTGGAATCAAAACTAAATTTTATATGTTTAAAAAGCATTTTATTTTGATATCAGAACCAGTTTTCTTCTTCGAAAATCATTTTCCCATTACCAGATATCAACTGAATGAAGAAAATCGAAAGTGGGCAAGAGCAATTGGAGGTCTAGTATCTTTTGAAAATTTCATGCTAGAAGTTCTATATGTAATTGAAGCAAGATTTGTAAACATGAATAAGTCCGGCCCTTATTCAACTAAAATAAATAATTTGCATTCAAATACAATCAAATTTTATCGTCTCCATTAAAAATCAAAAGTAATTTTATCCCTTGAATCCGAACCCACGAAAACAATGGAACTGCCCACAAATACGCATAATTCGTTCGGCAATTTGAATTTAAACAACAGTCAACAATAAAAATACATTTTAGTACAGGTTTGACTCAATTGCAATGAATGGAACATGCAATTTACTCAACGACGAAGTTTGTTTGCAGCCAACACACACAATTGTTACCATCGTCTTTATCTTAACTTTTTAACATGTTACAAGAAATGCGAAACAATAGGCAATTGTTAAGCCCGTTGAATTTTCAACTGGACTTCTTCGACATTTATAAATATTAGGAGGGAAGTCGAACTAAGAGAGGTTCTTGGATAATCACAAAAATGACTGTGTAGTGGAACGAATACTCTAGATGGAATATGCGGGAGTCTTATCGCTGTTTAAGATAATTGACTATTTGATTTTTATGGAGAAATCATGAATATCAAATCCAGTGAGTGAAAGTTATGAAAATCCTGACATTGCTATCATTCAATCACTAAAATTCGTTTTATAATTGGTTAAATTAAGAAGTTAGGACTATTCAAGGGCGACGAAAATCAGACGATTTCAAAGAATACATTTGGAATGTGGCATGATGTTTTCCATTTTATATATACCATCATGTTCTTACACTATATCTTTACCAGTTTTCACTTCAACTTCCAATTGGAATATACAGGGTGTTTCGGAATTGATGGCATTAAATGAAACCACGGAATCCTTTCTTTCGTCTTTTGAGCAAAAAATCGTATGGAAGGGGGGTGGTAAATCGGAAGGGGTTTCGAGATATAAGGGGGGGAGTAACCACGCTCCTCACCCACGACCTGGCACGTGTAAATCGTCATAACTATTTTATTGTTATGTGTAGACTTTTGAAAAAGGATGCGTTTGATAGCCTGTCAATGTATATTTTTAGGAATGTATTAACAATAGCCCCCAATGCTGCCAGTTTTACACGAAAAAATGAGAAACTTAAAACAACCGGGAAAAATTGCTAATTTTGACTTTCGCGACCGTGTTAAACGCTAAAGTGATGTCCTAGCCTATAAAAATGATAATCTTGACAGAAAGCCTTACTTACTGCTTGAATACTTTCGACGAAAAAGGTTGCCAATTTTCCTTTGTTTCCTTCGAAAAATAGAAAACTCATAATTTGTGTGATCCCTCGGAATTAGCCAAACGTCATAAAATTTTATTATCTACCTGGCATAATCCCACAGTGAGAAGATTTTTGAGTGATTGGTTTTCTTCATGCTATTTGTTGGACCTGCTTTAGTATTGAACGGTTTTTAGGCTGAGACGTTTTAAGGATGACATAAAGTTAATGTTTAATAATCAGCACCTGATAATACAAAGGGGTATAAATGTTGTGTCGAAATGCTACATAACTTAGTCGAAGCATCAATTGAAAAGAATCAAGGAGTGCTTATTTCTGAACACATACAATCATGGCTAACTTCACCAACGAGGAATATGCTGACATGCATTACATTTACGGATTTTGCGATGGCAATGCCGCATGTGCACAGGAGGAATATCAAACGAGGTATCCGACCCGACGATTACCGGATACCAGAACCTTCATGAGACTGCATAGGAACTTACGAGAGTTTGGAAGTTTCCAACCGCAGCGTTTGGAAAACCGACCAGGAACTTTCAGGGACGCCGATCAGGAGGAGCGCATACTATCCATAGTACGCAACAAACCAAACGTATCAACTCGCAAGCTAGCTTTGCGGCTGGGCTTATCGGCGACCACAATTTGGAGAGTTTTAAGCAAGGAAAGGATGCGCCCTTACCATTTTCAACCCGTGCAAGAGTTACTTCCCGAGGATTACGTGAAAAGGGTTGAGTTCTGTGAGTGGCTTATCGAACGGGATCGAACAGACTCCAACTTTAGTAACATTTTATGGACCGATGAGTCACATTTTTCAAGGGATGGTGTCTACAACTTCCACAACAGCCATCTTTGGGCTATTATCAATCTCAGGGTAACCAGGGCCACCTCTACACAGTGTAGATTTAGCAGAAACGTGTGAACAGGCGTCCTGGGGCGTAGGGTAGTTGGGCCATTCCGTTTGCTGGATAGGCTGAATTCTGCCGGATATCTAAATTTTTTGGATAATGAGTTGCCAGCTTTACTGGAAGATACACCAATAATCAATTTGAACAGGATGTATTACCAACACGATAGTGCTCCAAGCCATACTAGCCAACAAATCACCCATTGGCTTGCCTTAAACTATCCAGGAAGGTGGGTAGGTCGAAATGGTCCAATTAGGTGGCCACCCCGATCTCCAGATCTAACTATCCTTGATTTTCATGTGTGGGGTGCAATGAAGCAACAAGTGTACGAGACACCTGTGTCATCAGTTAAAGAATTAGATTTAAGAATTGAGGCAGCTAGTGAAAAAATCAGAAAGGAACTCATGCACTTCGATGTAGTCACAGAAATTAAGAAACGAACTCTTCTTTGCATTTCTGTGGAAGGAAAGCACTTTGAACAGTTGATTTGATCACAAGCAATACATTAATACTGCTGTTTAATGATAAGTTCGAAATAAATTGTTACTTTGGATCTTTAGTTATTATTTTCCATAATAAAGTAAGTCGGGAAAATTTCACAAAATATGAGTTTTCTATTTTTTGAAGGAAACAAAGGAAAATTGGCAACTTTTTTTCTTCGGAAGTATTCAAGCAGAAAGTAAGGCTTTCTGTCAAGATAATAATTTTTATAGGTTAATGCATCACTCTAGCGTTTAACACGGTCGCGAAAGTCAAAATTAGCAATTTTTCCCGGTTGTTTTAAGTTTCTCATTTTTTCGTGTAAAACTGGCAGCATTGGGGGCTATTGTTAATACATTCCTAAAAATATACATTGACAGGCTATCAAACGCATCCTTTTTCAAAAGTCTACACATAACAATAAAATAGTTATGACGATTTACACGTGCCAGGTCGTGGGTGAGGAGCGTGGTTACTCCCCCCCTTATATCTCGAAACCCCTTCCGATTTACCACCCCCCTCCCATACGATTTTTTGCTCAAAAGACTTCAAGGATTCCGTGGTTTCATTTAATGCCATCAACTCCGAAACACCCTGTACACCAAGCTATCAGCATGACTTCTGACAGCTTTTTTTTAAAAATAAGGCCCCGTTGAACAGTATGTTGCTCATCTAAAATCAATGAAACAAAAATAAATTCTCAGTCTAATAGTTTATCTGGTGCTTTATGAAAGCGTAATGGCGGTAGCTAAAGGCTAATTATCATTTCAAGGCGTAGAAAAAAAATATGCGGTTTTTCCGTTCATAAAAAAAATGTTCAAATCAACAAAAGCTTTGATTACGCATAAGATAGACTAACAATTTATAAAAGTTTTGTCATATTGATTTTTAACTTTCCAGTATATGGGAAGTTCTTGTAATCGCCTCGAAAATCGAAATGGAAATTTTCAACATTTCTTTACGTTTTGAGGTCTATAGAGTATGTATAAAGTGTTTTTAGAAAGGGAGATGTATGTGTGTGTGTATGTGTATGTACGTCCGTACGTATGTATGTACGTTCGTGGACACTTTTTTCTACGAGCATAACTCACGTAAACCAAGTTATATCGACTTGGTTGAGGTGTCAATCGAAGCGTCTTTGCAATGTTAAGCGCTGATTAGTTTTTGAAAAACTTCGGTCCCCCCGACTGTTTGCTGTTTTGCCCGTTTGAAGGTCATTTCTGTCATGCGTTATATCTCGCGAACCAAACGTACGATTTTTTTGAACAAGGTGTCAATCGACGCGCATTGACATTTATGTGATTCAATCAAATTTTTGAAAAATTTCTTGGAGCCGTTTTTCAATTTTTTAAAAAAAAGTGTAAAAGATTATTTTTTTTTTCAAAAACACAAAAATTTTTACCTGATTTTTAAACCAAAGTAATCAATCTTTATATAATTTGTATACTCCAAATAGTTTTTGTGAAAAAACCAGCAAAATTTTTTTTCACGATTACCAAAAAAATTAAATAAAAAATAAAAAATCAATAAACGTTCAAGGTCATTTACGTCATTCATTATATCTCGAGAACTAAATATAATCTTTCCATCATTAAGGTGTCAGTCGACGCGTAGTAACATTTTTATGATATTTTTATATATTAGAAGAATCGTTAAAGCGGTTTTTCTAATTTATTTCAAAAAAATGGAAAATATGTGTTTTTTCCATAAAATAAATTCATTTTTAACCTGATGTGCACATCGTAATAATAAATGTTTATAGAATTTGTAAACTTTTATCAATTTTTGTAGAGAAACCAGAAAAAACTTTTCTCATGATTACAAAAAAAAATTAAATTAAAAATATTAAATCATTCAAAGTCACCATGTAAAAAGGGTTCATTCGAATCATTATACCTTAAATCTCTTATTCTAAAGACATTGTTGTAAAGTCAATCAAAGTTTATTAATATTTGCGAAATTTGAGCAGATTTTCAATAGACTTAACAGCACCATGTATTAACTTTAATGAAAAAACTAATTTGTAACCTGTCCCGCCTCCGATTGATCCACGTGAATAATCAATCAAACCAATGCACCAAAATCCTTACGTAATCAATTGAAGCTCGCGTAGATGTTATGATTAATATTAAGTCATTCCAATAAATTTTATGAGAGGTACATTTTTATTATTTGAAGTAGTATTATTTCCATAATTATTATTGTGTTTAATATTTTTAATATCTATGTAGATATTACTGGGAAGTTGACCGTGTGACCCTCATGGGTCGCACCTCACGGCTTGTTCTGATAGTCACCACAAATACAAAAAAAAGGCTAAGCAGATAATTTGACCCAGAGGTAGTATTTTCATTTGCAAGTTTGACGAAAACTACTAAAAACATTTATATGATAGGTTTTAAGTCGCTTTCACTTAATATGATTACTTACTTTAAAAAAAGATTATACAACTGTGATCAAAATTTATTTCATGAAATGGCTAATTATTTACGCCTGTAGCTGCATTAAAACTCTTTAAGAATTTTCAGAACTTCTACAGAATCCAGTTCAATTGCTCTTTGTAATTTTCTTTCGATGAATTACAGTGTGAATTTCTACAGTTTACCAATCAGAAGATCATATCCTGGAATGCCTCGCATTAAAAATGATTTGATGCGAAATCGATACGTGAAAATTAATATATGGCATCCAATATCCTCCAACTTGAAATTCGGTCCTGATATCAACTGAATTACATTTAACTTTGCAAAGATTTTCAAAACACAATCACTCCATAAACTACAAAGCGTTTCCTTTTCATCCGAAAAACTTGAATACTCAAACGAAAAATTAAAATTAAAACTGAAGTATAACCAAAACAAAAATTCACAATGAAATAAAATCTTGAATAAATAAACAGAACGCACTATAATTAAAAGAAAATTAAAATTACTGATTATTTTTAGTATCGTGTTCAAAAGAAAGTTTCTCAAAATGTTTATTGTGAACAATATAATCAAAATCCGAAGTTAAATAATTCATTGATTCTACGAAACTGTAAGAAGCCTGTTTCGTATTTTTTCGTATCTCTAAAAGTTGTAACATTAAGAAGCATTATTCTCTGGATAAATTTTAATTTAAAACGTTTCTGTTGAACATTTTCATAAACTGTGTTTATTTTATGTACTTTCTTCAATTTATCAAAAAATTATCACTTTTTAGACAGTTTCAATCATAATAATCGATAATTTAATAGCCTGAATTGGGCCAGGGTATTGAGTCAATATTTGAATCACTAAATTTTCTTAGCCAACGGAACATTAGGTTGTAAAGTACTTATTAGCAACCTCGTTCGTAATGATCACCATGATTTGACCAGGAACTCATTTAAAGGGGCAATTGCTTGAAATTTTTCTGGAAAAGATAAGGACGAAATTCAAAACAGATTCTGTATTTTAGGCTATTTCCTAAGTCCTATATCATAAACGTTAGATTTTTTTAAAATTATTTTATAACTGTTCTACTTAAAATGTAAAATATCGGCCATTTTTTGGGGAAAGCTAGGTCTGTAAAACAACTTTCTGATTTTTTTAAGTCAATTGGGTAGAACTTGAGATCGGATTTATACGAGTTCAAAAATAAGTTTCGAGAAAAACGCGTTTTAAGGTTTTGTATGGACCTCAAGGGTCGCACTTCGCGGCTTGTTTTGTTTTACTTCAAATTGAATAAAGTTTCGTCATTTAAAAGCTATTTATCAATTGACAGTTGAAAAGACTTCGAGTATTAAAATCAAAACAAATCAGTTAAATAAATAAATACATAAATATCAATTACACTGGTTTACAAAATTTAACTTTCGTTGTGCCACACGAACTTTCTTAGTGTTTCTACTATGTATTAAGTATTGTGAATAAAAATTGGCAGTCATTTTATGTTAATCACGTCTCAATTTTATTTGGTGAAAAAAAAAATTACAAGGAAAATATTAAATAGTTCTGCAGAAATATGCGAATTATGTGGTTTGTAAAAACAAGTCTACGATTTTCTGGAATGTTTGACTTCCGGTTAGTCCCTTTTGATCGTCCAGCAGTAGTCAGCCAACATCCTTGGACTCCATCTACCCTGATAACGCTTCTCCATCGTTAAAATGTCCTGATGGAACCATTCTCCATGCTCATATCTTACAGCCCCTGAATTATCTGGGAAAAAATCCCAATGTGAGTCTAGAAAATGAATTTTAAGCAACATATTGCAACCCAAAGCTTCATATGTCAATAGGAGCTCGTTAATCCATTCTTTGTGGTTCTCACTTTTATGGTTACCCAAAAAATTTGCAACCACGTTCTTGAAGCATTGCCAAGCTGATTTTTCCAAAAAGTTTAATTTTTATTCGAATTTCGGATCTTTTATTGATTGCCTGACTTGAAGTCCTGCGAAAATGCCCTGTTTGATTTTAGCATCGCTTATTTTTGGAAATTTCTGTTTTAAATACAAAAATCCATTTACATTGTGATCCATAGCCTTTACAAAATTTTTCATAAATCCTAATTTGATATGGAGTGGCGGAAAAAACACATCAGCATGCTTCACAAGTGGTGAATGCTTTACATTTTTCTGTCCAGGAACTAGAGAGTTACGCACAGGTCATACCTTTTTCTTGTCATGGTTGTTTCTGTCCCTACTGTCCCATTCGCACAAAAAGCAGCAAAATTTAGTATAACCCAACTGCAGTGCAAGTAGTAAGGCAATAACTTTTAAATCGTCGTCCAACCCTCCCAGTAATGTCACTTGGAATGATAAACATGGTTCCTCTCCGGAAATGATCTGCGAAATTTTTGCTGATTTTTTTCTATTCTACTTACTCTGCAGTCACACCATTAACGTTGCCTTACATCTCCCATCAATTTCCACCTACTCTAGTTACTATTTCCACCAATCCTTCTGATATCCAAGCTTTGATGGATTCACTTGATTCCAGCGTTGGCGCTGGTCCTGATGGGCTTCCCAATGTCTTCGTCAAATGATTATCTTCATCTCTGGCCATTTCTCTCTCTTTCATTTGCAATGCTAGTTTATCCTCTGGCTCCTTTCCTAATGTTTGGAAACAGGCTAATATTTTTCCAGTGCTTAAATGTGGTTCCCCATCAAATGCTTCAAATTACCGCCCCATTTCTCTACTTTCATGTTTTCCCAAGCTTCTCAAACGTATAGTTTACAATAAAATTTTTCAATCCCTTTTCTGTAAGCTGTCACCTGCTCAGCACGGTTTCCTTCCTAACCGCTCAACCAACTCAAACCTCCTTGAACTGACCCACACAGTCGCGAAGGCTCTCGACAATCATTCACAAGTTGATGTTGTGTACACTGATTTCAGTAAAGCCTTTGACACGGTTAATCATTTTATCCTACATCATAAGTTGGTTCACTTCGGCTTGACTGGTCCGTTGCTATCTTGGCTTATGTCTTATATCAGTGGCCGATCATGCCGTGTTAGCCTATGTGGTGCTTTCTCCTCTCCATTTTATCCTCCCTCCGGTGTTCCTCAGTGATCTATTCTTGGCCCTCTTCTATTCCTTCTTTTTATCAATGATCTCCCTCTAGTTGTAGAGTCTCAGTGTCTTTTGTACGCTGATGATTTAAATATTTACAGAATTATTCGATCTCAAGAGGATTGTCTTGCTCTTCAATCCGATCTGGATGCTGTCTACATGTGGAGTCTTAATAATAATTTCCCTCTTAATATCCTGAAATGCCACACAATGTCTTTCTCCTTAAAACCTAATCCACTCAGTCATATTTACACCTTACAGAATCTCCCGCTAACTTCTGTCTTCCAAATTAAAGATTTAGGAGTGACTTTTGACCCGAAACTAAAATTTGAGGCTCATATTGCGGCGATCACCACGCGTGCTTCTCGAGTCTCTGGGTTTGTACTAAGGCACTCGCACATGTTTACTGACATTTCTTCCTCCGTGCGCTTATACACTAGCCTTGTTAGACCCATCCTTGAATACTGTTCTCAGGTTTGGTTACCACATCATCAATTTTTGGACCTTTTGTTAGAATCCGTCCAACGCAAATTTACTCGTTTACTTTTTTTTTAATTTAATATTCCATACACACCCTATGTTGATCGACTTGCCAAGCTTTAACTACCTACATTGAATTCCCGTAGACTCCTCTTGGATGAATGTTTTCTGTTTCGACTTCACCACCGTCAATTAAACTCTATCCTTCCCGAATACTTAGAGTATCGTACTTCGTTACGTCCTACTAGGTACGACAATATTTTTGTCATACCATATGCTCGGACTGAACTTTATTTCAATTCGCCAATGTTGCGTCTCCCTAGACTTCATAATGAACTGCAACTTGGTACGTTTCCTACTTCATTAATTAGCTTTAAGCGTAGACTTAAGAGCGTGTTATACAATTAATTTTATATTTTTATCTTTTATTTTTTATTTTTGGCTTCATTTTATCTTGTAATTGGGCTATTAGTCTGTTAGATGAATTTAGAATAAATAAATCGCCGCAAATTTTAAAGCCATATGTATTATACTGGATTTTTTCAAGTAATAGTTTCGTGATCTCATAAGTTTCTTTCATATGCGTACCGTGTGCTAAAGGAACAGGGGGACGTACATTACCGTTATGGAGTAGAACTGCTTTTAAACTCGTTTTGGATGAGTCGATAAACAAACTCCACTGAGAGGGATCAAATTCTATTTCCAAAATGTTCATAACTGAATTTATATCATGACAATAAACCAAGTCCCCATCTTGAGGAAAAAAAACCTTTAAAATGTTCATCAAGATTTCGAAAATGGCTTATTTTGGTTTCTAGATGTAGCAAATTCCATCCTTTCAAACGAGATCTTAACAGTACTGCCTGTTTTTTAATAAATTCAAATCGCGAACCAGGTCATTTAGATCTCCTTGAGTTATCAGATGTGGCTTATCTTAAATTTCTTCAAACTCTGAATCGTCATCATTATCATTACTCAATTGGCTTGAAGTAGAGGGTTGTGATTCGTCAACCTTAAACGATGTAGACGGAACTGGTATCGGTAAATTATCATTATGAGAAGCAGGTCTTATTGCTGAAGATAAATTAGGGTACTGAAATGTGTGTTTCGCCTTAGCATTTATGCCCTTTATTGGAGTAAGACAAAAATAGCAGTCTGAAACATAATCTCTAGGCTCAGTCCATATCATTGGGACAGCAAACGGCATATGACGTGATCCTTTCTTCCAATCAGTTAAATTTTTTACACATGCTATGCAACAAATATGTGGGGCCCAAGCTTAGTCCTGATGAGCCACCGCAAAATTAAAATACTCGTGATAGCACTTCAAAATAAATTCAGAAAAATTTCGCCTTCGATTTTTGAAAGTCACTTCTCCACAAATATAACAGAAAGAGTTAGGATCGTTAATACACTTTCTAGGCATTTTCGCAGAAGCACAAAAGTTAATTAAATCCAAAACAATTAAATTAATAACGAAAACAAATATATATAGCACGTTTTTTACTGCCGTACAAATGCGTTTATCGCTGCAACACCGGAAATGAACTTGACCTCATCACAAGAAAACTGAGGGTGACTGAAACAAAGTAAGTGCGTTTTCGTAATAAGGGTAGGTAATCAAAACACGATCATCCATCAGAGTTCGTGTGGCATGACCACTGTTGACCAGTGTTATTGGTTTTAAATAAATGATGAAAATATCAACATGATGCCTTCCATTCCGAATCCTGCATTTACCGATTCCAATCGAAATCAATAATTTCCAGTCGATAACTACCTTTTCACGCAACGAAGGTCGTGATTTGGAAGAACCTCATCTATAGTATAGTGACTGAAAGCAGAAACAAGTGTGGATTTGCGGAACATCCAAAGGAAATAGCAAATATGGAAAAGTATAATTAGAGCCGTAAAGAATTCTGCCAGCCAAGATGCACATTCACATGCGTTGGTTACCTAGTCAGGAAATCTGCCAATAGGCAGTGTTTTTCCTTACATGTTTTTCGTTATGCTAAAGTCGTGACCTTGCCTATCGATATCTTCGTGCAAAAGTTACTGTAAGCAACAACAACAACAGTGAGAAACATATGTTACCGGAATGTGGTGCCAACATGCATGTACGAACAACGACGCCAGCCACCTTGTTCCTATGAATATGGGAAACGTGAACGCATCACGAAACATTAACGAAGATATTGCTTGGCTAATGCGAAAGATTGCCAGTTAAATTATCCATAGATGCTTCTTCAATACGTTCGGAACCGGTCATTAGCCTTAGCCACGGTGTAGGAAGTCTTTTATTAGTGTCGACCTTAAATTCTCGATTGCAGATGATTTGTGAAAAGGAGCCACAAGACACTTTTTGTCGGTCATTTCACATTGGAAAGCATTCAGAAAGTAGTGACTATCAAATACAATCAATCAAAGATGAAATAAAAAGATAGAAATTCAACACGAAGTGACTCTTGCAACAACGAAACAATTGGTTTTCTTTGATAGAAAGTAGCCTCGAATGGCAAATATGCCAAGCAAAAACTTGTCGCTTCATTAATTTGATCTGCAATTGAATTTAAAAAATCGGCAGCTTATTAATAAAATAATAGAGTAGTAATTTCATTTCAGTTAGAAAACTAAAATTACACAAAAGAATCGTAAAGAGTCGCAGTTACCTTTAATGCCAGTAGCAAAAAAATAATTTCACATTTTGATTGCCTAAAGTATCATACCTTGCAATTTGCCCTGGCATGGCATTGAAATGGAAATCAAGTCTGCAGTTTCTTAGCAAATTTTTCAAGAAAAGATACTTGAAGCGAATAACACTTATCCGTTTTACAATTTATTAGCCTTACTTGTAGAGCCAATAATCTAATTCAAATTCATATTCAGAATCTTAAGAGATGTGAAAAACAAGCCGCGAGGTGCGACCCTTGAGGTCCACACGGTCAACTTCCCAGTAATATTTACATGAATATTTAAAAAAATTAAACACAATAATAATTTTGAAAATAATATTACTTTGAATAATAATAATGATAGTGCTCATAACAGTAATTGTACTAATATTAATCATATCAACTACGGGAGGGCTCATTGATTAAGTAAGGTTTTGGGTCGATGGGGACAGATTGATTTGATTGAATATTCACGCGGATCAATCGATGTGGGCCTTTTCTACGTTATTTGTCATTTCCATATCGATGCTTGAATTACAAGAAAGCGCTAGCAAAAACGAAAGCAGTTTATGTTATTACTCGCACGGAAGGGACTTTGTCGCGTGATGGCTATTTTGAATAGTTGCGTTCAAAATTGCCATCATTCCGGCATAATCACTGAATTTATCTTTTTTCGCGATTTTGCGTAAATGAGATTGATGATTATTTCTAATTTTCTGTTGGTCTTGAAAAATATATAATATGCAGTCAAAAATAGGTTCGATTGCATGTAAAAAGTAAAACGAAAGTAATTGAAATCTTACGATTACTAAAGAATAAATCTACTAAAAACTACAATTTTTTATTTGATGAACGCTTTTTGAAGCATATGATCTTGCAAAGTATTGACAACAAAACATTTTACCGTTCGAACCTTTGATTACCACAAATACAAATATGATTGGAATTTTTTTGGTTTTCAAAATTTAAGCAGTTTTTTCAAAACACTCTTCAAACTGTTAAAAATATTCTCAAATTATGCGAATATTAAAACATTTTAATTGAATTCACAACAACATATTTAGAATAAAAGATATTGAGTAATATAATTCGTATGAACCCTCTTTAAATGGCAACTTTGAATGATTTTTTATTTTTAACTTCCCAGTATATGGGAAGTTCTTGTAATCGATTCGAAAATCGAAATTGAGATTTTCAACATATCTTTACGTTTTGAGGTCTTTAGAGTATATTTTAAGTGTTTTTAGAAAGATGTATGTATGTGTGTGTGTGTATGTATGTACGTACGTCCGTCCGTACGTAAGTATGTGCGTTCGTGGACAGTTTTTTCAAAGAGCGTAACTCACGTAAACAAAGTCGTATCGACTTTGTTAAGGTGTCAATCGAAGCGTCTTTGGAATCTTAAGAGCTGATTAGTTTTTGGGAAACTTCGGTCGGGGGGGGGGGGGTTTGCTGTTTTGCCCGTTTGAAGGACATTTCTGTCATGCGTTATATCTCGCGAACCAAACATACGATTTGCATGATCAAGGTGTCAATCGACGCGTATTAACATTTATGTGATTCTGTCAAGTTTTAAAAAAATTTGTTCGAGGTGTTTTTAAATTTTTTAAAAAAAAAGTGCAAAAAATTGTGTTTTTTTTTCAAAAACAATAAATTTTTAACCTTATTGTCAAATCAAAGTAATCAAAGTTTATATAATTCACATACTCCAAACAGTTTTTATAAAAATGTCATCAAAATTTTTACTCATGATTACAAAAAAAGTCAAATAAAAAATAAAAAATCATTAACAGTCATCATGCTCTTCAAGGTCATTTCTGTCATGCGTTATATCTCGCGAATCAAACATAGGATTTGCATCGTTTAGGTGTCATTGTACACGTATTAATATTTTTATAAATCTGTATCATTTTTATAAAAATCTTTGGAGCCGTTTTTTTAACTTCCCAGTATATGGGAAGTTCTTGTAATCGCCTCGAAAATCGAAATTGAAATTTTCAACTTTTCTTTACGTTTTGAGGTCTATAGAGTATATATAAAGTGTTTTTAGAAAGGGAGACGTATGTGTGTGTGTGTGTGTGTACATACGTCTGTACGTTCGTGGACAGTTTTTTCTACGAGCATAACTCACGTAAACAAAGTCCGATCGACTTGGTTGAGGTGTCAATCGAAGCGACTTTGCAATTTTAAGAGCTAATTAGTTTTTGGGATACTTCGGTCGGGGGGGTTTGCTCTTTTGACCCTTTGAAGGTCATTTCTGTCATGCATTATATCTCGCGAACCAAACATACGATTTGCATGATTAAGGTGTCAATCGACGCGTATTAGCATTTGTGCAAATGTATCAAATTTTGAAAAAAATCGTTGGAGCCGTTTTTTAATTTTTAAAAAAAAGTGCAAAAAATTGTGATTTTTTCAAAAATAATAAATTTTTAACCTTATTGTCAAGTCCAAATAATCAATCTTTATATAATTTATATACTCCAAAAAGTTTTTTAAAAATGCCATCAAAACTGTTTCTCATGATTCCAAAAAAAAAATCAAATAAAAAATCATTAACAGTCATCATGATCTTCAAGGTAATTTCTGTCATGCGTTATATCTCGCGAATCAAACATACGATTTGCATTGTAGAGGTTTCAATGTACGTGCAATTCCATTTCAATGAATCTGTCGAATTTTTAAAAAAATCGTTGGAGCCGTTTTTTATTTTAAGAAAAAAAAGTGCAAAAAATTTGGTTTTTTCATAAACAATAAATTTTTAACTAGATTTGCGAAATGTAGTAGACGATGTTTATAAAATTTACATACTCCAAACAATGTCTGTAGAAACAACATCCAAACTTTTTCTCATGATTACGTAAAAAATTAAATTAAAAATAAAAAATCATTAAAAGTCATCATGATTTTCAAGGTCATTTTTATCTTTCACTATATCTCACTAACCAGATATAATATTTGCATCATTAAGATTTCAGTTGACGTGTTTGAACATCTTTGTGAAGTTTTGAGTTAATATGAATCATATCGTCTACAGGAGGGGCCATTGATTACGTAAGGTTTTTGGTCGATGAGGACAGATTGAATATTCACGCGGATCAATCGGTAGTGGGCCTTTTTGGTCTTGAAAATTTTTGTTGGTTTTAAAAACTTAAGCATTTTTTTTAATTAAAAGACTATATAAACTATTAAAAATCTGCTCAAATTATACAAATATTTTAAACCTTTAATTGAATTTACAACATTTTTTTAGAATAAAAGTAATTGCATTCGTATGAACCCTCTTTACATGGTAACTTTGAATGATTTTTTTTATTTAGTTTTTTTTCATAATCATGAAAGAAAATTTTGCCGGTGTCTCTTCAAAAACTGATAAGAATGTATAAATTTTATAAACTGGTATCACTGTGCTGTGCACATCAAGTTAAAAAAATATTTTGTATGAAAAAAACAATAATTTTTCGCATTTTCTTCTATTAAATTAAAAAAACGGGTGAAACGAATTTTTATAATGTTAAAAACTTCACAAAGATGTTAATCAACGTTACTGACACCTTAATGATGCAAATATCATATCTGGTTCGTGAGATATAGTGAATGACAAAAATGACCTTGAAAATCATGATGACTTTTAATGATTTTTTATTTTTAATTTATTTTTTTACGTTATTATGAGAAAAAGTTTTGATTACGTTTTTGCGTACATTTTTTGGAGTACATAAATTTTATAAACATTGATTACTAAGACTTGACAATAAGGTTAAAAATTTATTGTTTTTGAAAAAAAAAACAATAAATTAAATAAAATAACCATGCAAAAACTTGTTTCCTTGTATAAATAAATTACATATTGTTTAAACAATACAAATAATTATTTCTTCCCTCTGAAATATTTCTGATTATGTATAATATATAAAAAACAAAAATTTAAAAAAAAATGATCCAAATCGGAGCTGTTTCTGAGGACTTTCCACCAAAAAGCTTTATTGACGCGACTACACAAAAAACCCGAAAACTTTCATTATTAGTAGCTGCCAAGACCCGAGACATCACGTAGGGTCAACACGGTTTTCTCGCCGACTAATTGTATTGTCCTCCGAAAAAAACATCCGCCATTTATGGCAGACAAGGCACGCATATACACTTGAATCACTCATTCTTCCAACCTAACGATCACCAACTATTCTTCTCGTATGTTTTCCCGCACGCATTCTCAGACAAAGTATTTCGGCATCCGATGCAATAGGACGGAAGTCATTATGTACCGCGTGAGTGGAAAAGAGGCAGGTGCCTATTTTTTCGCACTGCGTGGAATGATTTCCACAATGTTGAGGTGTTCCCAGAAATGCACACATTAGGCGCTACATATTTAGACAGTAAATCAGGTTTGAATTTATTTCATATACGTACATGGAAAGCTGTCAAGCAAAATTAGTGCCTATTTTCACGTGATAAGTTGCCTTATATAATTTTCCAAAGAGCCGAAATAGAGAGTAACTTCATCGATTCGCAAACGCGCATGTTGATTGAAGCCATTGTTGAAACGACTGAACTGATGCTCCAAAATCGGTTGAAGTTGCCCGTTATAGTGGAAAAGAATACAAAAACCACCACCTTCGTATGTTCAAAGTTCTCGTAGCGCACTTACCCCACAAATGAATAGAATCTCGTCAATCCTTTCAAATCTTCAAATTTTTGGGATTTTGATAATTACAGCTACTGGAGAAACTATCGGCTTTTCTGTTAATTGTTTAAAGGGTTACATATGTTATACATTTCTAAAGAAAGAAAGACATGTTTATAAAGTGCCGGTATTGTGATAATGTCCACTGCATTGAAGGCAACCTTTTTGATCGTCGGAACCCATTTACGGATTTTAGCAACGTAAAGTTTTCTGTTTCCAAAATCCTACTTTTTTGAATGTATTAATATGCCTAAGGTTTATTAGGGAAAGAAATAAGGTGAAATTTTTGAAGGAAAAGCTGGAGAAACGACCCACGACATTATGCTCTGAACTATCTTGGCCTGCCAACAGTCACCACACCTCTGGTTTATTGGCGCAATATACTTGACTGCGGGGCGTTAAAATGTTCTTTGCTGCGTCCCCGGGCACTGAAAGACGAAAGTCTTAAAAGCTTCATCTTTCGTTTGAAACTTTGTCGATTAATTCTCAACTATTACAAAGGTGAGCTTCTGTAGATGCTGCCTAAAGCAAAACATCAGAATATTTCGAGTTCATCTGAAAAACTGATGACGTTTCAATTAAATTTCTGCTGGATGTTCTTCAAAGAACTTAACTTAAATCCGAATGCACAAAATGAGTTTTCAAGGAACAAATGCCCCTTTAGCTTTCTACGATTGCCTAAGTCGTTGAATAAGTTGTTGTAATTTTCAGGCTAGAGGCTACACTAAACAAGCCGTGAAGTGTGACCCTTGAGGTCCACACGGTCAACTTTCCAGTAATATCTAGATAAACATTAAAAATATTAAACACCATAATAATTTTGAAAATACTACTACTTTAAATAATAATAATGAAAGGTATTCATAGCAGTAACAGGAATGTGTTAATATTAATCATATCATCTACGGGAGCATCCATTGATTACGTAAGGCTTTTGGTGGATGTGTGATGATGATTGATTACCACAAATGCAAATTTGATTGAAATTTTGATGGTTATCAAAATTTAAGCCGCTTATTTTAATTAAAAGACTGCAAAAACTATTAAAAATCTGCTCAAATTATCCAAACATTTTAAAACTTTGATTGACTTTACAACAAAGTCTTTAGAATAAAAGATATAAGGTAATATCATTCGGAATAACCCTTTTCATATGGTAACTTTGAATGATTTTTTATTTTTAATTGAATTTTTTCAGAATCATGAAAAAAGTTTTGCTGGTTTCTCTTCAAAAACTGATAGGAATGTATAACTTTTGCAGAAATGACCTTGAATAGCATGATGCCTGTTAATGATTTTTTATTTTTTATTTAATTTTTTACGTAATCAGGAGAAAAACTTTTGATGTTGTTTTTACAAGCATTGCTTGAAATGTATAAATTTTATAAAAATTGAATACTGTCTTTCGTAAATCAGGTTAAAAAATTATTGTTTACAAAAAAAACCTAATTTTTTGCACTTTTTTTCCTAAATTAAAAAACGGCTGCAATGATTTTTTCCAAAATTTGATAGATTCACACAAATGCTAACACGCCTCGATCGACACCTTAATTATGCAAATCGTATGTTTGGTTCGCGAGATATAACGCATGACATAAATGACCTTCAAAGGGTCAAAAGAACAAACCTTCCCGAACGAAGTATGCCAAAAACTAATCAGCTCTTAAGATTGCAAAGACGCTCCGATTGACACCTCAACGAAGTCGATACGACTTTATTTACGTGAGTTATGCTCGTAGAAAAAAGTGTCCACGAACGTACAGACGTACGTACACACACACACACATACATCTCCCTTTCTAAAAACACTTTATATATACTCTATAGACCTCAAAACGTAAAGAAATGTTGAAAATTTCAATTTCGATTTTCGAGGCGATTACAAGAACTTCCCATATACTGCGAAGTCAAAAGGATTCTTTACTATTCAAAAATCATTTTCAGGTGTGGTTTATATTCTCTGATTTTCGTTTATCATATTTTTTCAAATCATTGTCTTTAAAATCGGATTTTAAAGTATTCCGTTTTCAATTTTTGCTTCACTTATTTACGGGGTTTCTTCTGGAAAAATAGTAATCTATTCTTTTATTTACACATTTGAATTGTGGATGTAAGAGTTTTAATGATTTACTATTCATTAGAACGTTCAATCCATTACATGCGTCTTGCAGGGTCATTTATAGTAGATTTGTTGAATCAACAACAAAAGTAGAAGTCAACAAGATTATCGTCTCAAAAACCTCGTGGAAACTATGTCCTATGACGATGCAATGAATGTGAGTATCGTGCATACGAGTTCCTTCAAACTGTCGAAATTTAAAGGGTTGGTAAATGCATATAAATCAGCTGTGTACGCAGCCTCGCCTCGATGGTCACAAATCTTTGCGCGGTTTCATTGAGATCCAGTACCAATTTTTGTTGAGCTACATACTGTGCACCGAAGTACCTAAAACCGTCATTTGTGTTTTTACTCTCTACTATACTCTAAAATATCTCTCAGGTGCATATCGATCTCAAAATTGTGATGAAAATCATCCCAAGAGTAAAAAATCAAATTAAGTTACTCGAACTTAATTCTGAGAAGAAACGTTTGATTCTATGATGATTTCTATTGAACAGGTGGAATATTGGTGTACAAAATAATCATACGTTTCAGTCATAGGTAACATATCACCTCTCTTGTGAAAATCTTTCACAAATAAAACAAATAAATCATGCTTTAGCACATATTTGTATGACTCTTGTCACAACTTTGCTTCGTAAAAACACTAGATTTGACCAAGGAGTTTCTTAAAACTGTTACTTTTACTTAACAGATGCCACACACTGCTTTCGTTCCATCCACATTCGCTGCCACCGTGGACAACTTACCAGCCAGTACCACTATCGTTAAATGTAACATTGGTGGCTCATCTAGACATAGCCCAGATATGTTAAACAGATCTTAACGTTAAATCAGTTGAAAGTGTGGTGGCAAGCAATGTTTCATCTCTTAGACTCTCTCACATTATTCTGTACCTGATTTCTCTATAGGTTCATGATTATTTTTCGAGTTGACATTCAGACCCTTATTTCCTTAGAAAGCAATAATCTATTTGCACCCCTTAATTTATCTTAAATTTTCAAATTACGCTGGCTTCACTGGCGTCTAACTCAGAAATCAACTTGAATTTATCAATTTGTTTCAAGATGAAGATTATGTTTTGAACCATAAGAACTCATTCTCATCTAGGAAGTCACTCATAAAGAGAAATAATTTTTAATCTATATCTAACCTTCCATCAAGAAACAGATTGAGAGAGTCCTCTAAATTATGCACCCAAACGAAGGATTAGTGTATGTCAAAGTTAATACTTTCCCAAATAACTTTCGCAATTTGATTAGGTACTGAAGAAACAAGAAAATCTGAAAGCTTAATGCTCTAATAAATAATTTGTCGTAATGAAATACTACGAAATCGAAAAACCGAAAAAGTTTTCATACATATAAATGTGTGACATGTTCGACTTCATTTTTCTAGTTGCCAACTAACTCCAACACCACCACGACCACCATTCGAATTCCATGAAAATGTACACATAGTTCCAGGGAAGAAAGGATGCTGGTAGTGATTGCTCTTCAAGGATGTAGACATTTTTCGGATCAACATTCCGAGTTCAAAGTGAGAGTAGCTGTACGATTTTATGGTTCAATTTGTGACCGAAACTGAATTAGAAGTGAAATTGATCCAATGATTGAATCCCGAAAACAATGAAACCTGAACCGAAAGGAAAAATTCCGGGAAAAATGAAAGAAAGCAACAGAAATGAAATAGGAAAAATAAAGAGTGATGCCAAATGAAATTTTCTATGGAATTAGTTTATCGAAAACGATCTCGACTTAGTACGTTTCTCTTGATTTATTGTTTGTGAGATTGTATAAAGTAGAGCAGTAAATTTTCTAGTTTGATTTATTATTTTCGTTGTTTGAGAATGTATAGGTTGCACGGAGAATGTCATGGTGAAGGTTAATATTTAAAAAAGAAACTAAGCATAAACATTGCATTACACGTACAGTTCGATCCGAAGCCTCGTCTGGTCGCAGGGTAGATACTCTCACCCGCAAAGAAAGGCCGGGTAATTCAAAGTTTAAGTGCCACTCTGTTCTCGCATAGCGGTGATTTTGGCATTGAACTTAAATTGTAAAGGGTTTTGAAACCGTAATTGTGCTTCTTGAAAGTGTAACTTCCAGAGGCATTTCATATTACTGGCACCAATAGCGGTACGAAATAAGGTAGAAAAGATGAAACTGAAAACGCACTCCAACTTTGATGTTCACAATATATTCACAAATTAAAGGCGAACTTATTCTACTTTCTTCCTTTTCATGCTTTAGCCGCACCAAGCACTGAAACCCTTCCTTTCACTGCCGTCACTACCAAAGTCGTTGTCTTTCTCGTTCGAATCGTTCCGCATTCAGAAGAAAACGGCCACCGTTGTCTTTCTTCTGAATAAAATTCTCTGTCCGTCGTTCATTTCAAAGAAAATGTAGCAATCCAATCACTGTGATTGTTATTAGAAAAACTCACTTTTTTTAAGCTTATTCACCGGGTTCAACCCCTCCGCTACCTTCTGCTAACCTGTGGCCACTATCCATTTAAAGCAAAGAAATGCAAGCGGAGTCAATCACTTCCTTTTATGTTGTTTAGATAATGTTGCACTATAACGTTTTCCCAAATTGAAATGTGATAGAGTTTTGGGCTATTTTTTTCCTGGATTGTGACCACTCGAAAATTTCATCTGAAAACTTTGTTATCTTGGCAGTTTTGCATCGATGTTTCTTCAAGACCTCTAAGTCATTTATGCTTTGTAATATTTTGGACTCGTATCGATCGGTATTCCATGCCCCCTTGAGATTTTTTATACGCGATCGGTGGTTCGTGTAATGGTGCTACCACCACCACTCCCTTTCTGACAAAGGGATGAAGAAATCGTCGCTGACATTGCTGTCATCGCTGAATCTCGCAGTGCCAGGATAAAGTCGACGGCAGTGACGCTAGAAGCTCACTATTTCAGGCGTCGCCTTAATCTACGATGGTTTCACTGGAATTGATGAAGAGTTTAGAATTATGGAGCCGGTTGCAGGCATCTTGGCTCCTATCATCCTTTTGAACATTTTGATGCTAGAACCTTGGGCGCTCCGCAACTTTTTAGAGTTGCGAACAAGTCACTGTTATTTTCATCCCTTGTAACGACGCACATATTATTCGCTATTCTAAAGCGCTCCATTCATTGTAGTTTCCCGAATGCTATCTTCGTCAAGCATCTCTACTAGGATTGTTTTTTGCTTGCCATGCGGATGCGTCCAGGCACATTTACCAGCTGCTCTTGCTCCATGTTTTTCGTAATATATTAGTTGCTAGCCACATCGATTGCGTCGTCGTTGCTGCTTCCGGTGTTGGGCCCCTCATTTTCTAATATTAGTCCTTTATTTTCATGTTTATCCTTACTTCCTATAATCCATTTATATATTTCCAATATTCAATTAAAGTGGAATAATATACTTTTAATCATATCTCCACTCTTCCTGTCTCAGTTAAGTGGTTTTATGTGATCGGAAAAATGATGGGTGACTTTGCCTCCTGGTTTGTGCAATTTTCTTAACGCTGAGTAATTTTCACCTCTAGATTTTTTTGTAAATTTTACTGGTTGTGATGAATTACGATTGTAAAATTATTTCATTTTCATTTGTTTTAATCTAAATTAGACCTTTTTGGGTTTATTACAATTAACCATGAAACAATTTCCCGTATTGTTTTTATAATTTTTTGAAATCAATAAAATTGGATCATCAAATAATTTATTATGTTACTCATAAAAAAAACATTTAAAAAAATACCACACTTTTGTAGAATAGTCAAATATATCCACTTACCTTTTATACTACAGTAAGAAGATTGTATCGTCATAGTTTATCGAGAAAAAATATTAAATACTCGTATATTAAATTTTCTGATAAAAGTTATTCCAAAGAAACATTAACGGAGCTTTTAAAGGTTGTAAAATAATTGTTTATAAAATATTACAGCAGCTTAGATAACTGTTTGTCAACATAAACTGACCTCTTGTAAGAATGAGTAAACATAATATTAAATCCATAATTTTTCTGCCTAGAACTTCGCTCCAACAATTTTCTCTCAATATCTTTCATGCCAATATTGGCTATTGTGATCTGAATTTTATCCAAGCCAACTTTATTAACGAGACTTTATTCTAAATCATTAAAGGTACCATTTATTTTCGATTCCCAAAAGTAGGTGGATGGGAAGATAAATCCTCAATCGCTTCGATAAGTCTTGTGAGAACTTGATTTATATATTGAAAATATTCGCATCTTCATTTTGGCCTGTCTTTCTTCGTTTGTAAGTTAAATCCTGAACATTTTGCCTATTTAAAAACAATACGATAGTATTTTTGATAAGGAGCAATGAAAAAGTAGCTTCTGCGATGTTGTTGCAAAGCATTTGTGTTGTTCCTTCGATCGTAGACATCCGTTTCAAACGCCCTCAGCATTTTCTCCCGAAGATGGTTCGACTTAGACATCTAGAGCTCAGTGCGTGAAGATTCTTTTAAGAAAAGGCTAGGTCTATGTTGATCCATCTTAATACATGTCGATGACTGACAGCCCACATACAGAAATTTAGAAACTATAGTCTATTATCATCGAGAACTTATTAGCACCGATTTGGAAAGAAAAATATTCTCTCCTGCTCCATTTTTTGAATGCAATATTTCCCTGTTAGGACATCGAAGCTTGCTACATTCTACACAGACGGCTACTCTACTGAGAACAAACCGGAAGCTTCACCAATTTGAACACCTTTCAACGCAAAGTCCATTAGATGATCTATCCTGCGAAGAATGCAATGACGTGGGCTATGGTTCCGCATATGATTTTTTTTACGAACTCGACCGGACTTTCGAATTTTGGGCAGCTAGAGAAGCAAAAAAAAACATGACCAGTCCCGGCAGTTACTCAAGATTCATTTCACTAAACTGTAGAAGAAATCGAACACAAACAAAGTAATCTATTTCACTATTTAAAAGGGTCATATTTATATTATTAGCACGAATAAAGTTTTTATTTACGGCTTCATTGAATAGTTATAAATGACTCACAATTTCACAAATCTGCCGACAGCAAATAGTAATATTCAAATTTGTTTTCAGGATAAAAAATTGAACTGAAAACGAAAATATTTCATTTGTAGGAACATCTTAATTACGCATAATGAGGTTGACTTTGAATATGGACAAATTATGAAAAGTGACCAATCAGTGAGATTTGAAAATCATTGTAACGTATTTAAACAAAATATATGTTTTTGGACGAGTAGAATCAGAATACAATGCAATGAGAATCTTGTCGTTCGTTTTATCTAATCATAGTGATACACATTACCACTATATATTTTTGATATCTGCATCGATCTTCAAATGTCTAGATTCCTTTGATATATTGCTGAGTTCATGACGTCATGCAACTCCAAGGAACTTTAGTATTACTTGTTGATCTGATTGTATAATTGCAACCACGCAATTCATTTATCGAGGCTGCTTAGTATGTCAGCACATTTTCTGAATTTGTCGATTTACAAACATACATGCATACATATCACCACAAAATGCCCGCCAAACGAGAATCATCAACAAAACACAACGAATATCATAAAAATGACTCAAGTTTTATAACGATTGTTTAAATTACCATCCAAACACTAATTTTTTTAATTGTTGTTTTATATTCCTGCGTCATAAAGTAGCCCTTTGCAAACTCCAATGCAACAAGCCGCGAAATGCGACCCTTGAGGTCCACACGGTCAACTTCCCAGTAGTATTTAGATAAACATTAAAAATATTAAACACAATAATAATTTTGAAAATACTACCACTTTAAATAATAATAATGAGAGGTATTCATAGCAGTAACAGGAATGAGTTAATATTAATCATATCATCTACGGGAGCATCCACTGATTACGTAAGTCTTTTGGTGGATGGGTGATGATGATTGATTACCACAAATGCAAATTTGATTGAAATTTTGATGGTTTTCAAAATTTAAGCCACTTACTTTAATTAAAAGACTGCAAAAACTATTAAAAATCTGCTCAAATTATCCAAACATATTAAAACTTTGATTGACTTTACAACAAAGTCTTTAGAATAAAAGATATAAGGTAATATCAATCGGAAGAACCCCTTTCATATGGTAACTTTGAATGATTTTTTATTTTTAATTGAATTTTTTTCAGAATCATGAAAAAAGTTTCGCTGGTTTCTCTTCAAAAACTGATAGGAATGTATAACTTTTATAAACATTTATTACTGTGTTGTGCAAATCAGGTTAAAAAAATATTTTTTATGAAAAAAACCCTAAGTTTTCTTATTTTTTTCTATTAAATCAAAAAAACCGCTGAAACGGATCTTTATAATGTTAAAATAATCAAAGAGGTTTTAAAACTGGTCGATTAACACCTTAATGATGGAAATGTTATATCTGGTTCGTGAGATATAGAGAATGGAAGAAATGACTTTGAAGATCATGATGACTGTTAATAATTTTTTATTTTTATTTAATGTTTCTTGTTATCATGAGAAAAAGTTTCGAAGATGCTTTTAAAAGCACTGCAAGAAGTATATAAACTTTATAAAAATTGAATACTGTCTTTCGTAAATCAGGTTAAAAATTTATTGTTTATTAAAAAAACCTAATTTTTTGCACTTTTTTTCCTAAATTAAAAAACGGCTGCAATGATTTTTTCCAAAATTTGATAGATTCACACAAATGCTAACACGCGTCGATTGACACATTAACCATGCAAATCGTATGTTTGGTTCGCGATATATGTATAACGCACGACAGAAATGACCTTGAAGAGCAAGATGCCTGTTAATGATTTTTTATTTTTTATTTAATTTTTTACGTAATCTTGAGGGAAAGTTTTGATGTTGTTTATACAAACATTGCTTGAAATGTATAAATTTTATATAAATTGAATACTGTCTTTCGTAAATCAGGTTAAAAATTTATTGTTTATTAAAAAAACCTAATTTTTTGCACTTTTTTTCCTAAATTAAAAAACGGCTGCAATGATTTTTTCCAAAATTTGATAGATTCACACAAATGCTAACACGCGTCGATTGACACATTAACCATGCAAATCGTATGTTTGGTTCGCGAGATATAACGCATAACAGAAATGACTTTCAAAGGGTCAAAACAACAAACCCCCTGACCGAAGTATCCCAAAAACTAATCAGCTGTTAAGATTGCAAAGACGCTTCGTTTGACACCTCAACGAAGTCGATACAACTTTGTTTACGTGAGTTATGCTCGTAGAAAAAAGATTCCACGAACGTACGTACGTACACAAACACACACACATACATCTCCCTTTCTAAAAACACTTTATATATACTCTATAGACCTCAAAACGTAAAGAAATGTTGAAAATATCAATTTCGATTTTCGAGACGATTACAAAAACTTCCCATATATTGGGAAGTTAATAATCAAGCTTTCTTCTTAAATCTAGGAGTGCTTCGTAGCAATTCGTAAGTCTTTCGTAAATATATTGAATCAACCATATAATACTGCATCGCAAATTATTTGGATATAAATGACAAAGCTTTTGATATTAGGCCAGGTGTTTTCATGCTGATCACTTTCTATTCTTACCGACACGACTAGAAAAAAATGTCAACAAACGTGTGTTCTAGTCGTATAGCGACTATTTGTGAAAAAGTGAGAAAGAAACATGTTCTTTTTCAAAGTATTCTTTAAGAAAACAAAGTGAAGAAACGAGCGATCGGACCATCGTTTACGGTTGGGTCGAATCAGAAAGCAATCAGAACGTGTACGTTCGGGTTAAACGTGTATTTTCCGCTAGGCTAACTTTTAAAGCCTACCGATCCCTGCATAATTTATTAAGCGAATAATGTTGAAATACTTGAAACAAGTATGAAATAATATAAATGATACCTACAATATGAATTTTTGTTTCTTTGTTGGATTTTGGACCAGATGCTTTCCACTCAAAGCGTTGAAATTAAGATCAGCAAAGTAGGTTAATAAAATTTTTACCTCTCAAGCATATCATATTTATCAAAAGTTGACGCTTGGTTAAATTTCATTTCTACAAAACAATGTGAGTAAAAGTATGCATCATAGGTGGTTTTTGCAGGATTGGGTCTAAAGACTCCTATCAAACAATGGGAATAACAATTTTTATGATGAAAAAAAGAAGCATTAGAGGAAACGTCAGCTGTTTTCCATAGTTGTAAAATCTAAATGAGTTGCTCCTATTACCAGCTCCAACATTACGTCAGTATTTAAGTGGAGCTATTCAGAAAAGAATGTTTCTTTTCCGCTTCTAACAGATATGGATTAATGTAACGTCAAAGACCCATATAGCTCCACTGATCATTGCTCCGAACACATCTGTATAAATAACGTATGCATACCCATTTCATTCCAAATTAACCGCTGCATCCCATTATTCCATCTGCATTTAGTTAAAACCATTCTGTTTTTCATTTTGATGATTCGGCAATGCACATATTTCCATATAACACACGTCATCCCAAATGCATCATGCAGACTGATATTCGTCTGTTTTCTTAATCCTTTACCAGACTGTATCTGAAAGATTCAGTCGCCATATAAATCATCTAAACACCACAAAGATACGATGCTCGAACGACCCGACCCGGGGGCTCAAGATGATTCAGATAATCTGAAGGGCCGAAATGATTGAGGCGAAGACGGTGGCCGGCGAGATGAGGAATGAATGAAACACGTACACAATTTTCTTTTCTAATTGAAGTCATAAGTCCATCATCGTAAATATCCATCTAAAAACCGCCGTCAGTATTATATGTGAATATGGGAACATACGAGGATAGTGCCATGATAGTGTTGATGATGTTTGACGCGGCATGCTTGCTTGTTCGTTGCTGGGACAGTATGGGACGAGTAGCGAATCTATTTTTTTATTTTCTTTGCGGCTTCACGTTGACGTACGAAAATCCGATTACAAATTGGGAAAAGCAAGAGCAGCTCCTTGAAACACATGCTCACGTCTTTGGACAGATGAGGATATATGTTCGATAGAGTCCAAAACGAGTTGCCATACGACTGGGGGACAAATGACTCTTGACTTCGGGCAACATGAACGTATGAGGCGCAACAGCCAAAACCCATTTGCCAATGTCTCGGAAGAATGTGTAAATGAAGTAATTAAAAGGCTTCAAAGCGAGCTCGTCAATTATGGATATCATTAGGCTTTTATGATGAGCTCCGGACAGAGTACAGAGAGCGCTTAAAGGCTTGCCTTAAGGAATAGAACTAGAGAAAGTTTATTACACCTGAAGGTACCTATAGAAAACGTTGACTGAATGCACGTTACAATGCACATTTTGGCTCTATAATTACGAATCAGTTAAATTGCTCGCTTTGGCTATATGTTCTATTAACATCATTGACGTTAGAATATACTCAAAGCTAAATTAACAATTTCAGTAGTCTATTAGAGTTTATCATCAAAACGATTTTTTTAACATTTAAGTCAGGTGTATCAGAAACTTGCTTTACTTGTCTATCAGTCAAAACGATATGGTGGACTTTTTCAATGTTTTCTGGCGTTAAATCAATGGTTTTGAAGCTTCAGAACACAATGCACCTTTGATAATTATCCTGTTTGAATTGAACTTGTTGGCCTCAAGCCTCGTTATGTCAAAAAAACAAGCCGCGAGGTGCGACCCTTGAGGTCCACACGGTCAACTTCCTAGTAATATCTACATAAACCTCAACAACATTAAACACAATAATAATTTTGAAAATAATACTACTTTTAGTAATAACAATGAGAGGTAATCATAGCAGTAACAGGAATGAGTTAATATGAATCATATCGTGTACGGGAGGGTCCATTGATTACGTAAGGTTTTCAGTCGATGAGGACATATTGAATATTCACGCGGATCAATTGTTGGGGCCTTTTTGGTCTTGAAAAATTTTGTATATGCAGTCAAAAATAGGTTCAATTGCATGTAAAAAGTAAAATGTATTACAAATGATGATGGTTATTGAAAGAAGAAGAATCTACTAAAAACTACAATTTTTTATTCGATGAAAGCTTTTCAGAGCATATGATCTTGCAAAGTATCGACTACAAAACATTTTACCATTCAAAGCGTTGATATTGCAATGCAAATTTGATTGAAATTTTGTTGGTTTTCAAAATTTAAGCAGTTTTTTTAATTAAAAGACTAGACTATTTAAAATCTGCTCAAATTATGCAAATATTTTAAAACTTTGATTGAATTTACAACAATTTTTTTAGAATAAAAGATATAAAGTAATATCATTCGTATGAACCCTCCTCACATGGAATGATTTTTTATTTTCAATTTAGTTTTTTTCATAATCATGGAAAAAATTGTTGCTGGTTTCTCTTCAAAAACTGATAAAAATGTATAAATTTTATAAACTGGTATCACTGTGCTGCTCAAGTTAAAAAAAATATTTTTATGAAGAAACCCTAATTTTTCGCATTTTCTTCTATTAAATTAAAAAAACGGCTGAAACGAGTTTTTTTCATATTAAAAACTTCACAAAGATGTTAATACACGTCAACTGACACCATAATGATGCAAATATTATATCTGGTTCGTGAGATATAGTGAATGATAAAAATGACCTTGAAAATCATGATGACTTTTAATGATTTTTTATTTTTAATTTAATTTTTTACGTAATCGTGAGAAAAAGTTTTGATGGTGTTTTTACAAAAATTGTTTGGAGTATATAAATTTTAGAAACATTGATTACTATATTTCTCAAATCAGGTTAAAAATTTATTGTTTATGAAATAAAACCTAATTTTTTCCACTTTTTTCTTAAATTAAAAAACGGCTCCAACAATAAAAATTCAACAGATTCACAAAAATGTTAATACGCGTCCATTGACACCTAAACATTGCAAATCGTATGTTTGGTTCGCGAGATATAACGCATGACAGAAATGACTTTGAAGATCATGATGACTGTTAATGATGTTTTATTCCAAAAACTAATCAGCTCTTAAGATTGCAAAGACGCTTCGATTGAAACCTTAATAAAGTCGATAGGACTTTGTTTACGTGAGTTATGCTCGTAGAAAAAACTGTCCACGAACGCACGTACGTTAATTATATAAGTCAGCCAATATAAGGATATGCTTTTCCTCTTTTCCTTTCAGCAAAAATCGATCACATCTCATAGTCCAAAGTCATTTATGTTTCATTTTTCATTGAAAAGTTAGTGTTCAACGGCTCATAAATAAATGAGGTAGAATGCAAATACTACTTCTAGCTAACTGTTGAGTGTTATCAATTTTACGATTATTAGTCTATATTGATCCCACCCCAAGCGCGCATAGGCATTCATTGCTTCTACTTGGTCGTCGATTAGCAGCTGATACGGTTGTCGGCAGTGGCACTTGGACTGGCGGAATGTCCACGGTCATCGAAGAGTTGTTTTGAAGCAGACCACCATCTCAAATCCACAGTGACGCAAAAACTTCGCTTTGCGAACATACCTACAATACCATATTTAATCGCTATTTCATGGTCAGGTAGATCCTTAAACACACACACACACAAACACACACGTACAACATCAGAAAATATCTCTTATCAGGACAATATTGATGAAGCAGTTATTCCACCTAAACAAGAGCTGAAGCGCACCACTTCTTTCTGTAGTACCACCATTGTTGCCAGTAGCACATTTAATATGAAAAATCATTCACTTTGTAGCTGCAAGCCTTACCCCCTACGACTGAGGGAACACCAAGAAATCCACCAGATGATGTTCGGAATAGAATAAATCGATATCTGGAATTTCACGTAGAAGGTGGTTTAAGGTTTATCTGACCAAGTAACCACTTTAGTCTACACAGTGTTTCTATATCTCTACTGCAAAGTGGCTACTAGGATATCGAGTAGCCTAGAGTTTTAGACTATCGATAGTTCGAGACTCACTCAAATCCTAGCTGGATGCTCACTTTCAGTTGACTCAGCTGGAAATGAGTACCTGATCATTGATTGGGGGATTAAATGCACGGTCAAGACATGACGCTGATCACATCTTTCTCTGAGTGAACCGGATTAATTTCAAAAGTTCTCTAACAAAGTTCATCCCTAGTTTTGAATTGAAACATTGCGGGATTGCTTCGCTATGCATTCTCCACTGATAATGGATCCTTATCACTATGTCATGTACTTTAAGCATATCGTGAGGAAAATTCATTATTAATGTAATAGCCAGTGTGAAATGAATGTCTAAGGTATGATGGAAACAAGTTTTAGTTAGTTTGCAAATTGTTTACAATTGTTTACCCTTTTTTCTAAGTTTCACTGATCATTTTCAAGTTATGCGCATCCTCATTAACATCTTTGTGAACAAATTTGTATTATTGGTCTCTAAATTTGTATAAAGTTTTTTTCAATATTTCAAAATACTCGGAACCAACATGTCAGGGCTTTTATGGATTCCATGGCAACGTTCTTTTATGCGAATAACATACGAACTCGACAATATTTTCTATATTTCTAGCCAGTCAGTTGAAGTTTTTCCCGATACTACAAATTTGAAAAAGCATCTGGTGTCCATAGATACTGAGAAGTTTTTGCTTCTCATTGTCGTTCAATTTGCTTTTACAGAAATTCTTAACACCATTAACCCTGCAAATAATACACACGAATGAATCCGGAGCTTTTGTTACTGAAGTAAAAAATGTAGCTTCCTGATTTCAGAAACCGAATTAGGTTCACTTTTTGATTTAAAAAATGCTGTTCTCAGAAGCATTTATGTTAAACGGCTACTAAATTAACTTCAGCATAGAATGACTTACACTTTGTATTTGAACACAACTCTTAGACAAGTAGTGTTCTGACAAATAGCAGGTATTGGACTCAGCACTACTCAGAAATATGTGTATACTATTCCAGTCAAATGGGAGTTTGACCGTGCATTTTGGGTAGGCGAAGGAATTTTTATTGCACTGCGTGGTCAATGGTATAGTTAGCTTCAATACAATATCCTGAAGTCGCAGCTCTAGTTCTCCGGGCTCCATCTTAAAAACAAAAGAAATTTGGACACTCCCATCTGAAACCATGACTCCCACAAGAAAGTTAAATTTAACGATTTTACTTGAAATATTGCGTTAAGTTAGTCGCTTCTATCATAACTTTACTAAATACTTACAATCGCTCCGTCTGTAGCTGGCAAAATCAGAAAAAAAAACCGTCTTCTAATGTACCAACCAATCATGAAGATAACCCTTCCGTCTTCCATGAAAACTCCACTTTTCGTCGTCCAATGTGGCAACCAATCCTGTAGCGACACCTATCGTCTTCCAATAAAGCTCTACACTCCAATTTGACGTGAAATGAAACCCATCAGGTGACTCAGGCTCTAGGTCAAAAACCATACAAAAAAGGACCGCTTCGCCGACTTTTCTCCCTTCAATATCTCGTTGGACGATCATGGTCAACGCCCTGACGAGTTCACTGGACTCTTTGCGGCTCCTATTGCCTCACCGGTGTTACGGCTTTTTCCGATGCTCTTCAGTGGGGCGATAGTTATTGTATCATTCCACATTTCACAATTTTACCCTCCATAGTGAGAGATTTTTGCGGCTCTATTTCACGATAAGTTGTTTGAACGTTGCTCTTAAGTGCGTCAATTATTTGAAAATCATTTGAGTCGCAAGGGATTCTAACGTTTAGCTATAAATAATGGAACTTTACATCAGGTCCTGTTAGCTTAATTTTGGCCCAAAATTATTTTCCATTTTAGCAATTTCCTTTCGCTTTGAATATAGTTTTACAATAAATCCCCGATTCTCCAGAAGCCTAGTAACCGATAGCCAGAGTTCTTTTGAAAACCACAATGAAAATTCACGTAAATACGGTAGTGTTTTGAATCGATAAAAAAATGCTAGTCAAAAATTTCAGGATCACAGGCTGTGTGCTTTTATGATTCTAAGTATTTCATAGTTCTTATCTTTAATCCCCGGACATGCTTCATTTCTAATAAACTCGTTTCATAGCTAGCATAAACAATTATTAAATATAGGGATAAATACTTTTCCAATCAGAAACAACGCGAGCAAAGTTAAGGCACACTGCAAATAATTTATTTTTCTGATAAAAATGCACCGATAAATTTGCATGGAATTTTCGCCACATGAAATATTTGTCATTTGAGTTGAGTAAATGATCAAGGAAAATAAATTTTTAAAGTAAGTAAATAATGAGTGCCAAGAGAATACCATTAAGTGCAGAAGTTGGGGAAATTATAGTTCAGCTTTGGCAAACAGAAGTGTCGTATGCTAAAATTGGTGTAATAGTTGAAAAATCAAAATATACTGTCAGAAATGTTGTATTAGCATATAAAAAAACAAAATGATTCGCAACAAACCTCGATCAGGAAGGCCACTAATGCTAACTGAACGAAAAGAGAAATGAATTGTGAAAGAAATTAAAAAGGATCAAAGATTAAGTTCCCCATTTTTACGCAATGAAGAAAACACTTCAAAAAAGGAGTGTCTGCTCAGACGGTACGAAATATTATAAACAAGCCGCGAGGTTCGACCCTTGAGGTCCACACGGTAAACTTCCCAGTAATATCTACTTAAACATCAAAAACACTAAACACAAAAATAATTGTAATTGTTTGACGAAACAAAAATTAACCTGTTTGGCTCTGATGAGAGGCGGTATGTTTGGAGGAAACCAAATACTGAGTTCAATTTCAGGCATACCAGATACGGCGGTGGGAACATTATTCTATGGGGTTGTATGGAGGCTTCTGAAACCGGAAACTTAGAAATTATAAATGGCAGGATGGATGAACATTAGTATCTAAATATCCTCAAAAGAAATATCAAACAAAGTGCTGAAAATATGAGGATTTCAAACGCTATTGGCTCGTACCAGGATACCGATCCCAAACAAACCTCGGAGCAATGCCGACTTTGGGCTATTTATAACTGCCCAAAAGCGATCAAAACACCTGCTCAGTTCCCAGATTTAAGGCCCATGGAGCATCTTTGGTACCACCTAAAAAATAAAGGTGCGATTCGTTAAATAAACAAGCCGCAAGGTGCGACCCTTGAGGTCCACGCGGTCAACTTCCCAGTAATATCTACATAAACATCAACAACATTAAACACAATGATAATTTTGGAAATAATAGTACTTTAAGTAATAACAATGAGAGGTATTCATAGCAGAAACAGGAATGAGTTAATATGAATCATATCGTCTACGGGAGGGTCCATTGATTACGTAAGGTCTTTGGTCGATGAGGACAGATTGAACGTTCACGCGGATCAATCGGTGGGGGCCTTTTTGATGTTGAAAAATCTTGTATATGCAGTCAAAAATAGGTTCAATTGCATGTAAAAAGTAAAATGTATTACAAATGATGATGGTTATTGAATTCTTACGATTACTAAAGAATGAATCTACTAAAAACTACAATTTTTTATTCGATGAAAGCTTTTCAAAGCATATGATCTTGCAAAGTCTTGACTACAAAACATTTTACTATTCAAAGCGTTGATACCGCAAATGCAAATTTGATTGAAATTTTGTTGGTTTTCAAAATTTAAGCAGTTTTTTTAATTAAAAGACTATGAAAGCTATTAAAAATCTGCTCAAATTATGCAAATATTTTAAAACTTTGATTGAATTGACAACAATTTTGTTAGAATAAAAGATATAAAGTAATATCATTCGTATGAACCCTCTTTACATGGTAACTTTGAATGATTTTTTGTCAACTGAAATATGAAATATTATATCTGGTTCGTGAGATATAGTAAATGATAAAAATGACCTTGAAAATCATGATGACTTTTAATGATTTTTTGTTTTTAATTTAATTTTTTACTTCATCATGAGAAAAAGTTTTGATGTTGTTTTTACAAAAATTGTTTGGAGTATATAAATTTTATAAACATTGATTACTATATTGCGCAAATCTGGTCAAAAATTTATTGTTTCTAAAAAACTAATTTTTGCACTTATTTTTCTTACATTACAAAACGCCTGCAACGATTTTTTTAAAAATTCGATAGATTCACACAAATATTAATACGCGTCGATTGACACCTTAAAAATGCAAATCGTATGTTTAGTTCGCGAGATATAATACATGACAGAAATGACCTTGAAGATCATGATGACTGTTAATGATTTTTTATTTTTTATTTAATTTTTTAAGTAATCATGAGAAAAGATTTTGATGACGTTTTTGCAAACATTGCTTGGAATGTATAAATTATATAAACATTCGTTACTTCGACTTGAAAATAATGTTAAAAATTTATTGTTTTTGAAAAAAATCTAATTTTTTGCACTTTTCTTTAAAAAATTAAAAAACGGCTCCAAGAAATTTTTTAAAAACTTTACTTAATCACAAAAATGTAAATACGCGTCGATTGACACCTTAAACATGCAAAGCATATGTTTAGTTCGCGAGATATAACGCATGACAAAAATGACCTTGAAGATCATGATGGCTGTTAATGATTTTTTATTTTTTATTTAATTTTTTAAGTAATCATGAGAAAAGATTTTGATGACGTTTTTGCAAACATTGCTTGGAATGTATAAATTATATAAACATTCGTTACTTCGACTTGAAAATAATGTTAAAAATTTATTGTTTTTGAAAAAAAACCTAATTTTTGCACTTTTCTTTAAAAAATTAAAAAACGGCTACAAGAAATTTTGTAAAAACTTTACTTAATCACATAAATGTAAATACGCGTAGATTGACACCTTGATCAAGGAAGTCGTATGTTTGATTCGCGAGATGTAACGCATGACAGATGCCCCTTCAAAGGGGCGAAACAACACCCCCCCCCCCCGACCGAAGTATTCCAAAAACTGATCAGCTCTTAAGATTGCAAAGACGCTTCAATTGATTGCTCAACGAAGTCGATAGGACTTTGTTTACGTGAGTTATGCTCGTAGAAAAAACTGTCCACGAACGTACAGACGTGCGTACGTATTTACACACACACACACACACACACACATCTCCCTTTCTAAAAACACTTTATATATACTCTATAGACCTCAAAACGTAAAGACATGTTGAAAATTTCAATTTCGATTTTCGAGGCGATTACAAGAACTTCTCATATGCTGGGAAATTAAAAATAAAAACGAACTTAAACCAGCCATTATTGAAGAATGGGAAAATATTTCACCAGCCGTTTGCAAAACGTTGGCCAAATCGATGCCAAAACACCCCCAGGAAGTCATAAAAATGCGAGGAAAGTCCACAAAATATTAATAGTGAGTAAGTTTCTAAAATTTAAAGGAAATCATTTCAGATGAAACTATATCGTGCCTTAATTTTTTGGGACGTTTCTCAATGGTAAACAAGCATTTTTTTATTATATATAAAAATTCTTGTTCTTTTGGTTTTTTATTTGTATGATACTGAAATTTATCTTGGCAGCTCCTGATATACTGTAAAAGAACACCATTCTCAATAAAAATTACCAATAACACTTATGACTTTTCTCGTTGGGTACATAGTGCCTTAACTTATTTTATCCACTGTATCAATTTACTAGTATTCGATTCGATCTGATTGTTGATCACCTCTTCCGATCCAGATGGATTTTGATTTGAAAATTGCTCCATGGTGACTTCTCACGGTCATAAAAATATTGACCTTCATTAAAATCTTTGTAATTTGGCAAATAATCTGCATCAATACTAAAGGATTCATAATTCTCATACCGGATTTTATACTTTAACATGTATAAAGTTAATAAAGTATCATAACGTCCATTACAGTTTCGAAACAAACATGTCATGTCCCTCTTCGATAAAGTTGAAGATTGAACTCGCCTTCCTCAAAAGTTTACGACAATTGCCAATTTTTCTGAAGCTCTTCAGATTTTTGTTGCCTGCAGGAACAGTTGATTCCTCTACTTTGAATTTTTTTTGATTCAACCAAGAGTTAAACTAAACAATCTCCACGAACATATAACCGTCAATCTTTCTGCATGGAACGTCCACAGCAACATTAAACTGATAAACCGACTTGAAACTTTGTATGCGTTGCGTACAGAAAACATTTTCTTGGGAAAAACGTAGCCAACTTGCATTGACTCTTGCCACAATGATGATCTTTTATCAAACGTTTTCTTGTATGGAAACAAGTTGTCTGGACAACCAATCCTTGTTCCATATGGCAAATCGTCGCAGCTTCCAGGTACCGGCGTACACACGTACCATACATCTTGTATCTCGTGAAAGTTTCCATCCTTCTAGCGTTGCTGCTTGCTAGCAAGCCAGCTAGCAAGTTCCCTATGTATGTAGGTAGGTAGGAATCGAACAATACGACATAAAGTATTTGTGCAATTTTCAGACTAGTTTCTTCTGTTCTTCTGCTGCTTTGTAGATTTTTCTACATTTTTATTGATTTTATTCTTGCTTTATTGAATTTATTGTGGGCCAGGTTTGGTTTATTGCCTTACCGGATTCCTGCCGTTTAACCATTTTACCATTTCTATATGCTATACAAACATGTATTTACGCTCGCATACGCATTCTCAAAGTTGAACATGTTAGCCGGATACCAGATACCAGCAAGATACAGCCAACAACGTTCGCAAAGAATAGACATTTTAGATGAGCAGCAAAAAAAATCGGAGATGATCATCTTCAGCGAGATGTCGGTATAACAAAAGGGTTTGTGTTATTAGTGAGCCCAATATGGGGTCTGACTCTTTGATCGCCAACAGTTGGATACCTTGCTGAGGTATCCGCCACTCACAGGCCGTATCTTGTCTGTGTGAATGAATTCAATTCGCCCAAGATATGTTTCTTATCGAAATCAATTTCTTTGCCACGTTCAATGTTCGAGACAAGACGAGACGATACGATGTGTGGACTGAGCGAAAGGCAATTTACGAGTTTCAATTTTTGTTAACAAATCGATACAACGGCAAATAGTGGTGTTGGAAATGATGTTTGATAGCCGCTTATGATTCATATTTCTGTAAATTTATAGCAGTTTTATTGATGATAATCGACGGATTTAAGGTGATTGGTCGGACATGATTAGCTTATCTTGATTAATTTTGTCGCATACAATATGAGTACAATACACCGCCTATAGCTTAATCAAGGTGCGTTAACTAGAATAAATCTAGCGGAACTGTAATGTTGCTCAGCAGGTGCATTCGTTTCTCAAGTAAAAATATCTTTGTGTATTGAATATTTTGTAAGCCAACCTATTTCGTTTACCATTACACTATACAGATTGTCTAATGATTATTTATGACTACGTGTATGACGACAATCAATATTCTGAATAGCATTAATGATGATTAAACTAACTTTTCCTTTTTGCCGGATATCTTTGTAGCGATATTTGCTTGTAATTTTGAATCGTAGAGAGAAATTTGCAAATTTATCTGACGATGATGATGAGAAACATAAGAAAGGCTTATCTAACTCAAAAGTAGACATTTCATAAGGAAACCAAAGGATGTGATTTTATTCACAAAATTTGTTGAGAGCACGTTGGAAGGGACTTAAAAATAACAAAACCGATAGTAACTATACTTTTTGCACCGAAAAGCATCTACACATTGTCTACATATATTCGTGTTTTTTCCCAAAAAGTTATCAATTAAAATTACAAATTGGCAAATGCCATGTTACTCAAACAACATTCACACCAACGATTCTATAAAAAACTTTCGAGAAACTATTTTAAATTGGTCAAATACTTTTAGCGCCCCGACAAACTAGGCTATGTGAAGGATGGAATAACCAAACATAGATTTCAGATAACATATCAAAAGTTCCCTAACATATTGTTTATTGACTTTTGTGAAACTGAGAACCATTTTTAAGTAATGTTTACCATCATGCCTACTGGTCGACATTCAAAATTTCAGAATAATCTTGCATTTTTAAGTAACAATTACGGAGCGATTCTATGTCAAGTGGGACAACTTCGAAACTTGGCCCCTTTCGATTTGGATGAAAATTTACGCACTTGTTAACTTCCCAGTTCCTAGAATCCAAAACCCTCATTTTTTGTATGTAAAGCCATGAAGCTTTAGCTGAAAATATGTAAAACTGCGGCTAGGGTGATGTTTTTAAATTTTGACAATTTTTTTTGGATTTTCAAAGTATCTTTTGCAATTTTTTTTATGAAAAAGTTTAATTTCCTCAAAAAACAAATACCTAAAATATATTTTCCGACGTAAAATGACTCGCTGAACACGATCCCGTAATATCATTAGTATGACCCCTTAATTTAGTTTGTTGCACTTTACTTAATAAATTTAAAAAAACGGCTCCAACGATTTTTTAAAAAAATTCAATAGAATCACACAAATGTGAATACGCGTCGATTGACACCTTAAACTTGCGAATCGTACGTTTGGTTCGCAAGATAAAGCGCATGACAGAAATGATCTACAAAGGGTCAAAACAACAAACCCCTCCCCCCGTAGTGTCCTAAAACTAATCAGCTCTTAAAATTGCAAAGGCGCTTCGATTGACACCTCAACCAAGTCGATACGACTCTGTTTACGCCAGTTTTGCTCGTAAAAGCTACTGTTCACGAACGCACGTACGTACGTACACACAAACATATACTGGGAAGTCAAAAATATTTTTTTCAACATTTAATCAGATTTTTTCATTAAAATAAAATACAGCACTGTTAAAAATTTCGAAAATCTGCTCAAAAACATGCAAATATTAATCAGCTTTGGTTGGCATTACAATTTCTTTAGTATCGATTAGATTATATCGTTCATATGAACCTACATGTAGACTTTTAATGAATTTTTAATTTGTTTTTTTTTTACCTTCCCAGTTCCCTATGGGAAGTTATTGTAATGGGGTCGATTTTGCGAATCCCAAATTTTGACATATCTTCACGTTTTAAGGTCTCTAGAATCCAAATCCATCGTTTTTAGAGAGATGTCTGTGAGTGTGTATGTACGTATGTGCGGATGTGCGTATGTGCGGATGTGCGTATGTGCGTATGTGCGTATGTACGTATGTACGTATGTGCGTTCGGAATAATTTTTCGTCTCGATTATCTCGAGAACCAAAGATTGGATTGACGTGGTTTTAAACGACGCGTAATTACGTAACTTAAAACTGAATGACTTTTCAGCAAAATCGGTTAAGCCGTTTTTTATTTAGGATGAAAAAACTGAAAAAACGACTTAAAATTGCTTATTTTTAAACTGTTGATACGCACTATTAATTCGTGCAGATACCAAATACCTTCATTATAATGTTGTTATTATTGTGCGTTTTAGCAAAATTGTGATCAAATTTGTAAAAAATGTTATTTAAAAAAAAAAGATTAATTTATAAAATTTCAAACTTGTATTATCAGGTTTGGGTGAATGGGAGTAGAGACGCTAATGCAGTTAATAATTGGATATTGTTATAAATAATTTAATATTGTTAATAACAATCAAATAATATTAGTTATAATTTGATATTGTATATATAAAGTCAATTATAACTATTCAGTAACGGTCAAACATTCTTAATAACGAATGATTATTTTAAACAATAATTAAATACCCTCAATAATAGTTGTGGATTCCGAGGCCGAGATGGAGGACAAGAAGGGTGATGAGGACGAAGAGGACAAGGTTGCCAAGGCGTTGGTAGAGGATGACCAGGTGGTGGAGACGTCTTCCTCTACCAAAGCTTTTATGGTTAGATAAAAAATTGATAAAAATAATAAAAGTAATTATATTAATTTAGAATAATAATGTTTAATAATAGTAATTATTAATAATAGCAATTAATAATAAAAGCAAATTATAGCTTTTTATTCACTCCACTGGGAAGTTAGTCGTGTGTGCCTCAAGGGTCGCAATTAGACCACATTTTATTTGTAATCATGTAAAAATATTATATCAGTTTTTCTCCAAAAACTGTATAAAGTATGTAAAGTTTATAAGTATTGATTACTGTGTTGTGCAAATCAGGTTAAAAATTGAGTTTTTATGAAAGAAACCTTAATTTATGCACATTTTTTTCTATTAAATTAAAAAACGGGTCCAACAATAATTTTTCATAAATTTGAGAGAACCATAGAACCATACAAATTTAATACACGTCAAATGACACTGTAACGATGAAAATCCTAAATTTGATTCGCGAGATATAGTGCATGACAGAGATGACCTTGGAGGGGTCAAAACAAAACTTAAACACCCAACCGAAGCTTACCAAAAACTAATCAGCTTTTAAAATTGCAAAGACTTTTCGATTAACGGCTCAACGAAGTCGATACGACTTTTTTACGTGAAATATGCCCGCAGAAAAGTACATTCAAACTTCTTTCTAAAAACACTTCAAATATACTCTTAAAACCTTAAAACGTGAAGATATGTTGAAAATGTCAATTTCGATTTTCGAAGCGTTTAAAAGAACTTCCCAAATACTGAGAAGTTAAAAACATATTAAGGGGTTAACCCCACTTGTAATTTTGAGTTTTGTTGTTGTTTTTTTGTTGGGTTTTTTAACTTCCCAGTATATGGGAAGTTCTTGTAATCGCCTCGAAAATCTAAATTGAAATTTTCAACATTTCTTAACGTTTTGAAGTCTATAGAGTATATATAAAGTGTTTTTAAAAAGGGAGATGTATGTGTTTGTACGTACGTACGTTCGTGGACACTTTTTTCTACGAGCATAACTCACGTAAACAAAATTGTATCAACTTGGTTGAGGTGTCAAACGAAGCGTCTTTGCAATCTCAAGAGCTGATTAGTTTTTGGTACACTTCGGTCGGGGGGGTTTGTTGTTTCGCCCCTTTGAAGGGGCATCTGTCATGCGTTACATCTCGCGAACCAAACATACGATTTACCTAATCAAGGTGTCAATTGACGCGTATTAACATTTAAGTGATTCTATCAAGTTTTCAAAAAAATTCTTGGAGCCGTTTTTTTTCATTTTTTTAAAAAAAAGTGCTAAAAATTAGTTTTTTTTCAAAAACACAAAATTTTTAACCTGATTTTCAAATCGAAGTAATCAATATTTATATAATTTGTATACTCCAAATAGTTTTTGTGAAAAAAACAGCAAAAGTTTTTTTCGTGATTACGAAAAAAATTAAATTAAAAATAAAAATTCATTAAACGTTCAAGGTCATTTACGTCATTCATTATATCTCGAGAACCAAATATAATCTTTGCATCATCAAGGTGTCAATCGATGCGTATCAACATTTTTATGATGTTTTTATATTTGAAAAGAATCGTTAGAGCGATTTTTTTATAATTTAATAATTTTTTTTTGGAAAAGAGTGTTTTTTATAAAAAAAATTAATTTTTAACCTGATTTTCACATCGTAATAATAATTGTTTATAGCATTTATAAATTTTTACAAATCTTTGTAGAGAAAGCAGCAAAAACTTTTGTCATGATTACAAAAAACAATAAAAAATAAAAAATCATTCAAAGTCACCATGTAAAAAGGGTTCATTCGAATCATAATACCTCAAATCTCTTATTCTAAAGACATTGTTGTAAAGTCAATCAAAGTTTATTAATATTTGCAAAATTTGAGAAGATTTTCAATAGTCTTCACAGCACCATGTTTTAACTTTAATGAAAAAAACTGCTTTGTAACCTGTCCCCCCTCCGATTGATCCACGTGAATAATCAATCAAACCAATGCACCAAAATCCTTACGTAATCAATTTACGCTCGCGTAGTTGTTACGATTATTATTAAGTCATTCCAATAACTTTTATGAGAGGTACATTTTTATTATTTGAAGTAGTATTATTTCCATAATTATTATTGTGTTTAATATTTTTAATATCTATGTAGATATTACTGGGAAGTTGACCGTGTGGACCTCATGAGTCGCACCTCACGGCTGGTTTTTTCAAAGTATAACTATCTAAGAATGTCCTTAAAATTTCAAGTCGATCCGAACAAAATTGACTGAGATATGAGCGTTGAAAGCGAAGAATCCGTTACGAAAACGACTGAAATTGAAACTTAAAACGCGTTTTTCTCGAAATGACATTTTTGAAGTCGGTGACCAAAATTACTCGAAAACTGCTGTACTGATCTTTTTGAAACTTGACAAACTTGTTTAATACATAAAAATGTTGTGCTTAATCGTTCGTTTTTTTCTGATAAAAAATGGCCGTTTTATATCCAAAAGACGACCGTTATTTTTAGTGAAAATCGAACCATTAACTTTGACTGTCCACTTTTTTGTGAGAAATGTATATTTTTTAAATCCTTCGATTAAACACTAGTTTATACTGTTGTTTAACTAAATTCGTCACCATTTTTTGTTTCAGATGATTCAATTCGCCCCAATGTTGGTCACCGCAAAACGAAAAAATTAAAATACAATTGTTTTGACGGCCATTTGTAATTCAACTATGTACTATTTGTCAAAAAAAATCACTTAAAGGTGTTTAATGTATGCACTTTAATATGATATAATGTTCATTTAAAAAACTTTCGTAGTTTTCTTTAAAAAAATTCATGAAAATGACCTATTTTTTGGCGCTACAAGTGGGGTTAACCCCTTAAGAGATTTGTAAACATGAAAGATTTCAAAGAATTATTGGTACTCATAATGGCAGAAAATGCTTTAACTATGTTCTCAAACATTAAAATTGCTGTTCGGATATTTTTAACGTTACCAAGAACAAATGCTTTAGAGAAAAGATCATTTTCAAGGACAACAATTTTTTACATGAGCCAATAACAGTTTTTAAATCTAGAAATTATCCACAAGTACATAGACAAACAGTTTAAAACGATATCAATTTGGGGAGGGGGTGTTAATTAACGTATTAATTTGACAATTTTCTTTTCTTGCTAAATAGTTTAATCGATTCATACAGGTACTTATACTTTTTTAAGGATTTTTTTTGCTAAAATGTAGACTAAAGCATTGGTATCATAATAATGCAAAAATTGTTTCAATTTGTTCTTTATTGAGGGGCTTAACGAAGTGGCAACGATGCATTGTCTAGGAATGCATGACCTAAAAATCTAACCTAACATTTTCAGAAAAATTCAAAGAAGCAAGACAAGGATGTGAATATTTTATTTGATCTTCATTATTGTTAGTTATGTGGTCCGAACTATCTTTTATGCCAAAGATTTTTTATGCCCAAGTGTTGAGACAGTGGTGAACGAATTCGATTTGAAAATCGAAAAAATTAAAGTGAAACGCATGACCAAAACAAGAAGATAGGGCCCAACCGTACTTTAACTTTTTTCTTGAAATGATTTGTTTTTCGCTTTTTTTCAATTCAGCATCAATTTTGATGTTGTCAAAAGTTTTTTATTGTAATGCATGCTTTTCTTCTTATTCTGTATTTATCCAAGGGTAAGAAAAATCTGCATGACAATATCTATTATGAATATATTTTCCAGTTTTGGATATATTTTTTTGTAATAAAACATTTGCAGTGCAGGAAATTTTATATTAATTGGATGCACAGATGCAAAAAAAACACATCACCGCTCAGCTGGTGACCTTCTGCCCAACTCTATCTTCCTGGCATTCTTCGCAATCTGTTCTTGATCACAGCCAATCTTTTGTGATCAGCTGGCTGCCCAGTTCATTCCAAATCAGTTATTTAAAAACTAATCAAAATTACAGATTTGCAATTTATCGCTCATCAACGCGAAGTACTTCTTCGGTAATACTTCTTGATTGAGTTTGCAGTTTTTGCACCCAAACACTGACCTAATTTGCACAGAGAAGGTCCAATTTGATTGCGATTCCTTGCACGTGCATTCAATCGTAATCCACTCGTCGAAAGAAAACCCGTAAATTGGCAAAGAATGTAATGTTACAGCATACCACTGATGTTTACAAGCAACTTCAAAAAATAATAATATTTTTCATATGAACTATAAATAACCGGAGATCATAAAAAGCGTGATGATCTCGCAAACGAGAAGATGTTAAAAAAAAGTTCATTTTTCAACGGTGACCCCATATTCGTCTTGCGGTCGCGTTCAAAGATACATCCACGTTCCCGCCAGGTACAGGCGAGTGAAATCCGATTTAATGTTATGAGTGCCCATGAACACTTCTAATTTACTGCGGCACACAAAGAAACGACTCAGAAGGTGATAGAGAAAGAATCGTATTTTAAGACATTTTTCTTTCAAACTAGCTAATTAATTAATTATGTGTGACGTTTTGGGGACTCCACTTAGACGTGATATGTGCGCTTTGTTGATGGATTTCGTCAAGCAAAAAAAACGTTAAAAATGTCTTGCGACAAAGCTTCGTCGTGGCCCCAAGTGATGGGTGGCATAGTATTTCAGTGGTACATGGACCATATCCCATCGTGATCTAGTTTAGCCGAATGGATTCTAATCAATTAAATGAATAAGCTTATGCGCGAAACACGTTATGAGTTAAGAGTCTTGCAAAATAACTTGGATTTCGAGACCGCCTGTGGAGTATCTAGCGGAATTATCCAATGTGAGCTACTTGAGTTCCTTGCACCGGTAGCGACCATTCTCATTAAACAAAAACAGCAGTTTTGCGCTAGATTACCTTACTGAGTTTGTGTACCTGCTGATTTACATATGGGAGACTCAATTAATTTTAGCTGATTTGTCCCCAAATTCATTTTGGGGCTTACTTTCGCTAGACATGAAATATGATTACACGATTCTAAAGATCTTTATGTTGTTTGAAACTGCTAAAGCTCATGTAAACTTATTTTGAACTATTTGAAAGGATACATAAACAAAATTCAAGAGAAAGCAGTTTTCACAATTTAGCTATAATTGTCATTTTGGAAAGTTTATGCAAAATGAATTATTCTATTTCATCTGTATATGGAAATTGTGAAATAAATGTGTGAGGCCGAGAATATCGCAATTATAATGAATTTATGTAAGAAATTCCATCAAATGAATCTCCAATGCCTTTTATAGGTTTAACGCAGACTTCATGATACAATAAAGTATATTAGATACAAAAAATCCAATTTAAATCCTGACATACCAAAACGATCTAGCAAAAATGATAATGACAAATAAATCGGCTATAACCTGTCTGCTAAGCTTCCCTCATCGAAAATCAAACAGACTTCAACATTTGGTTCCTGTAAAGGGTTGCCATATTTGGCGAGCGTCTCTTTGGGACTTTTTAGGAGTTTTAGAATGAGGTATATAAAAATACTCATTTTTGTGGTAACAATTATAATTTTTAACTTCCCAGTATATGGGAAGTTCTTGTAATCGCCTCGAAAATCGAAATTGAAATTTTCAACATTTCTTTACGTTTTGAGGTCTATAGAGTATATATAAAGTGTTTTTAGAAAGGGAGATGTGTGTGTGTGTGTGTGTGTGTGTATGTACGTACGTACGTACGTATGTACGTTCGTGGACACTTTTTTCTACGACGATAACTCACGTAAACAAGGTTGTATCGACTTTGTTGAGGTGTCAATCGAAGCGTATTTGCAATCTTAAGAGCTGATTAGTTTTTAGGATACCTCGTTCGGGGGGGTTTGTTGTTTTGACCCTTTGAAGGTCATTTCTGTCATGCGTTATATCTCGCGAACCAAACATACGATTTGCATGGTTAAGGTGCCAATCGACGCGTATTAGCATTTGTGTGAATCTTTTAAATTTTGGAGAAAAAATCGTTGGAGCCGTTTTTTAATATAAGAAAAAAAAGTGGAAAAAATTTGGGTTTTTTATAAACAGTAAATTTTTAACCTGATTCACGAAAGACAGTATTCAATTTTTATAAAGTTTATATACTTCAAGCAGTGCTTGTAAAAGCATCTTCGAAACTTTTTTTCATGATAACAAGAAACATTAAATAAAAAATAAAAAGTTATTAACAGTCATCATGATCTTCAAGGTCATTTCTTCCATTCACTATATCTCACGAACCAGATATAATATTTGCATCATGAAGATGACAATCGACGTGTTTTAAAACCTTTTTGATTATTTCAACATTATAAAAATCCGTTTCAGCGGTTTATTTAATTTAATAGAAGAAATTGCGAAAACTCAGGGTTTTTTCATCAAAAATATTTTTTAACCTGATTTGCACAACACAGTAATAAATGTTTATAAAATTTATACATTCCTATCAGTTTTTGAAGAGAAACCAGCAAAACGTTTTTCTTGATTCTGAAAAAAAAATCAATTAAAAATAAAAAATCATTCACCATTTTCATATGGTAAGAAAAGGGTTCTTCCGAATGATATTATTCTCTACTCAGTAGCGTATGCAGGACTTTGATAAGGGGGGGGTTCATATTTTTGAAGTCTTGACTAGGTACGTTTGCTAGTGCTTCGGTGTAGATATGAAGATATAATTATGTAATCATACCTAATCATACTATTTCACCGGTCAAAGTTGGAGTCCTCCAAAAATAATTCTGGCAGACTTTAGCCCGATTGCATGTCTGGTTTCATTAACGTGGCTAAACTTATTTACCCGAGGGGTGGAGGGGGTTGAACCCGTAAACCCCCCTTTGGGTACGCCACTGTCTCTACTTTTTTATTATCTTCTATTCTATTATCTTATATCTTTTAATCTAAAGTCAATCAAAGTTTTAAAATGTTTGGATAATTTGAGCAGATTTTTAATAGTTTTTGCAGTCTTTTAATTAAAATAAGCGGCTTAAATTTTGAAAACCATCAATATTTCAATCAAATTTGCATTTGTGGTAATCAATCATCATCACCCATCCTTCAAAAACCTTACTTATTCAATAGACCCTCCCGTAGATGGTATGATTAATATTAACACATTCCTGTTACTGCTATGAATACCTCTCATTATTATTATTTAAAGTAGTATTATTTTCAAAATTATTATTGTGTTTAATATTTTTAATGTTAATCTAGATATTACATGGAAGTTGACCGTGTGGACCTCAAGGGTCGCACTTCGCGGCTTGTTTTATTCCCAATTTGAAGGTCTCGCTGGTTTTGGTTTGGATCAAAAAGCACCCACATGGTTGTTACTCATCTCACAAAAACGAAAATGTGATCGTCGTTTGAAAAAAGCGTGATGTGTTTCAAAAAGCTTTATTCAATTCAAACTAGCATTTCACAAAAACCATATAACATGTGACTCTTAACATATTTCGGCCTGTATCACGAAATTTAATACTTGTGGCTCAGGCGGCAAAAAAATGTACAGATGGTAACGATAACATATATGTATGTAGACAAATCCCAAAAAATGATCACGTTTCTAATCCGGTATGTGTTTTGTGCGAATTCCAAGTGAAAAGAAAAACGCACCTGTTGGCTAACATATGAGAAGGATGCATTGAATTTCTGTGAAGCGACTATCATCATGAAAACATATCTGAAAGTATGTTCATACACAAAATCTACAATCACATGAAATCATTTGAATGGAAAACCCACTAAAAAATCATAATGCCATTACTTCTTCGAGTATGTATCTGAATTGCAGAAGATTTCGCGGTTCATCCATCGACAAGAGCGAAAAAAACGAATTGCAAAACTTTCGGTAGAGTTAACAAGTTATTCCAGATAGTGAATAACTGAGCATCGTGAAAGTACCATTTCTTTGAGACCATTAGGCAGCTTCTCACAAGACATCAATCGCAGTCATCAGCGGGCCATTGTCCCCAAAAAGAACCTATACAACTTTCGATTTTCTTTAGAGTGGTTTTCTTAGAATGCTTCCCGTATTTATTAATGAAGAATTCCTCATACATCTGTATGGATGGCTATGCACAAGCGGACAATCTTCGTTGGGCTTAATTCAATTAAGTCCATCTATATTTTGTCGACATTGAAAGACCCGAGGAGTTTCAATGCGAAGCCACACATACATACGTACATATTTGCCCTCATTGTCTTTCAGGCCAATCTTCTAATTAATCTTTGTAAATCAATAAACAACAACAAATACTTCAATAGATTTCTTCGAAACTTCTTTCAATTTTTTTGGAGTCTACGTCGTCTCTTGTCGTCTTCAAGACTTTCTAGGTTTATGGTTTATTATGTGCGTCTGCAGTTTGCTTGAGGTTAACTGTCAAATTAAATTGTTTGGATCTTACAGCTGAAATGAGAAAGTCTTGGAAAATATAAGAATCGAAGAGAAAAAATGAATCACGATAAAGAATCATCCTTAATTGATTGATAGACGATAGCTGTGGTCGACGAGCAAAGAAAAAAGGCAAACAAGGAAATTTTCAAGTTTGTTCATTACTAAATGATGGCAATTGTTATTGATGTGGGAATAGAGGCAAATCCTATCGATTCTCAAATTATGATTGATTCATCAAATACGGGAATCATTTTTAAATTGATGTCGGGTCAAAATAATATGCAATTATATTGAACATATAAATAGAAGAAATTATACATCGGTACTTACCATTAGTTGCCAAAAATTGTATGTGCTCGTCGTTGTTTGTTTTCTGTATCGAATCACTATCACTGATTCACTTAAATGAGAAGATAATTTCATTTTAAACTAGTTTTATCCATCTCATATGGAAATCATATTAATATTCTTGTTTAGCATAAGGTAAATTAAGGGATTTATTGAATTAGATACGAATAAAAACGCATAATAAACTGGGAATTGTTTTCGACAAGTCAAATTTAGTTTTAAATAAAATTCAGTACATATTATTGCAAGCAAAAAAAATATTTTTGATTCGATGTGAATTGAAATTTCATTTAAAAATTTAGAAAATTATGAATGAAATATATTCATAATCCATAAAAAAATGGTACATGAATTCACTTTATGGAAGCTTCGCTACAATCAAAATATGTGAGTTTACCGACATTGTCTGTTTTAAAACCATTAAGTAACTGTCTGTAGAGAAGGGCAGTTTCATAAAAATTACTATTGATAATATATTTCGAAACTTCTCGCACCTTTGACAAATAAGTGATATTAATTTTAAGTATAAATATGTCTCCCAGCAATTTTTAGCACCATCCTAATATCCTTGCGGTATCACAAAGATCACGATAGGCCTAAGCAAGCCGTTTCTGATAAAAAGGCTGCCACTACGCCCAACCAACCAAATACGTATTAGTTTAATTGAAAAAAATGGCTTATCGAAAACCGAAATTCATATTCACCCTGCAGGAAATGAATAAATTGAAACCATTTTTTTTAAAAAAGCCTTGATCCCAGTGGGTGCAATAAAATGTGATCATCGCTTTCATTTGAATTTTTCCAAACGACAGTTGCCGGTAGCGGTACAGTTCGCCACACCAGCTAAACGATAGAGAGAAATCAGCGGAAATCGGAAGTTACCAAGGTCGTGGTAGCCTCGTCCAGATTGGATCAAATTTTTAGTGTTTCAATCACACTGTCAGACGTAATGCCACCTGCTTTTGCAAACGTTATTTAAGGGACAACAAAAATTGATTCATAAGTTTTCAATGATTTGATAAGTGGATCAAATTTACCTTTTATATGATAAATGCTATTTAACTTGGCTTGTGGAAAGATGCCCATTCCTAAATAGAAGAAAATGAAAATCGTAATGAACAGCCGTATTTGTCAAAGTCATTTCTTTTTATCAACTCATTTATCGCCAGTTTTTTAACTCAGAGGTAAAAAATGCACACATTGGCTTCAACTAACCAAAGTTTCATATTTCATAAAGAACACGAATCGTGATTCTAGTTTCGACCCGAAAACCGGTGGTTTTTGAAGATCAAAACAGATTCTTTTTAATAAAAATAAAAACTACACAGCAGTTAAAGTTTGAACATTACTTGCTTTTATTGCAAGACTGACCGTCACAATTTCTGAAATAAATCACCGATATTTTGGGTTGTTCACCTTCTGTTACACTCTTTGATTTTTTCAATTATGTCCCCACCATATTACCTTATTTCAAGTTTCTTTGGTGACTTTTAGTATTACATCATCAGCTTACACTTGAAATCATAGAAAGGGCAATAGAAGCAGCCATTTGGAATTTTATCAAACCCGTAATTTGTTTCTTATGGATTCGATAAAAGGGCGTTTATTTTCTTCTGTTGGGAAAAGAAATGAGCCATCAATATTACGATGGATTATGAGCTCTCATCACACGGTATCGGGTTACATCAATACAAAAAGAAAGAAGGAAATTTGTTACACTACTTCAACTGACCTACCTTGTTATCTTCTGTAATGTAACGCATCAATTTGACCAGTAAGAGGACGTTTTTAGAGATATAGAGCTTTCGATAAGGATATAAGTCACTGTAGCTGTGAAATTTCGCTGTCATTCTGACATCATGTATAATTTATTTTAGCAAATTATCACGCAAAGACACATGAACAACGTCTCAAAATAGTGAAAATTTATTTCCAAAATTTGCGTTATATATGCCATGCTTTTAGAGCACTTCGTCAAATTTATGAAGCTCATAATCGTCCATTTGAACAGCTCATATGCAATACGATGAAAAGATTTATGATCACGTATACTCTATTGGACAATGGTCATCCAGCACGAGCTTGTACAATGCGTACCGAGTGAGGCAGCTATCGCTACTGTAGCGGTAAGTGTGACTGAGGATCCAAATTTTCCGATTCGACAACGTTCTCAACAGCTTGGCCTCTGTCCACCCACTATATAGAAAATTTTCAGAAAAGCTCTTGAATTTAAGCCGTATAAGATTCAACTACTGAAGCAACTGAAGTCATTGGCTTAATGGGTTCATAAATAAACAAATCTGACATTTTATGTATGGAGGTAAGTCTCAAGAGTATTTAGAAGGCCTATTACAAACCCAAAAAGTCACCGTATGATGCGGTTTGCATGCCAGCGACATAGTTGGTCCTTTTTCGAATCTGAAGATGAAATCAACGTTACGGTTTATGACGTTCGCCACCGTAACATCTTAATATACGGTAGGTTAAAGCCAATGAATGTTGTTTGATGGTTTGTTCTAACAAACCATTACATTTCACATTTAAGTATAATATAATAAATCTAATTCTACCCGAAATTCACAGTTGCAAAGACTTGGGAGCTATATTCGAGGGTATATCAGAACTCCAAAATCTCTGAAAGAGCATTTAGTCTCAGTGGATTAATTTTATGAGCTGCATTTCATTTAAATATCATTGGTGGTTTTTTGGTTGTAGTGACAGCTTTTTTACGACTCACTTAGGCCACAATAAGTCCTTTGTGACACCACAAAAAAGTTGGGAGGGCATTAAAAACCTAACCCTGGAGTTTTTTTGAACCATTTTTGCAGTGCAGCTGACATTACTGTTGGCCATTGCCTTGAGCCTATCCAGGAAGGGAATACTCAAAATCTTCAGCTAAGCTAAGCATTCGTGCAGGAAATCATGCATTGTGTATTTCTAAAGCGTGGTGCTGGCCCTCGCTAAGACATATGCTTATGTCCTGGTATCCAGTACAGGGTCTCTTTAAAATGACGGAACATTTAATTTAATTGTGTACAACATTTCATGACTCTTGAATTTTGATGAGGCAAACACATTCAATCATGATTGAATAGAAGCATGGCTTTCAGTGAAAATGTTTAAGTTTCTGGATTTTTTTAGCCGTTCGGCTGCCTTATACATCGCCTTGACCTCAGCTTGAAAAAAATGGCAGTATTCAAGAAGTTGAGAGGGTATTTTAAGCTGTTCATAAAATACACCGCGAGACACCATGCTATCTATTTGTGGTCCATCCGAGTGGATTTCAATCGATTCTTTTGGCTCACCTCTGTCCTTATCATTTCCAGTAAAGCCTTTGCGGAATGCCATCTTCGCGTACCCGTGGTTGGTGATCGGTCCAGTGTCAGTGCAGCGGAGATAACCGAAGTGGTCTTCGTCGAGGACCAAGATCACGAAGCCTTACGTGGGTTTATCTGGTACCGAGGGGGCTTGGAACCCAGGTAGCAGATGGTCTATACATCCCTCTGGGATAGGAGAGAACTTCCTTCAGGGGTTGCTAACGAGGTTTGGTTTTGTTGGTTGGTTGATTTCACCTTATTTTTATCATATTTAGAAGTAACGGGACAGTATATGAAATCATGAGATTATTGGCATGAAATTGAATTTTCAATCGGGTGTCGCGACTCCAGAATAGCAAGTGGTTTAGGTAGGCCCCAATTCCACCAGAAATGTCACTGAGCCTGCCCTCTTTAGACAAATTGATACTTCCATGCCCATATGGGATACTTTTTACACCATCTCCTCAATGTTCGCTTTGCACGCGAGTTTAAAGTCACAAAAGCATTTGACTTTATGAATCAGAGTTAGAGTTATGTCCTTCAGCTTAGCAGGAGTAGCTGCTGCATTAAACTCTACATTAATTTATTCAATACTTTCTTACGATTTCATTTCCAATTTTGCACAGTTATCTGAAACCTTAATTATTTAAAAATTGAAACTGCTATTGAGTCTATACAAAGACGCGTCATCTAATCATTATTTTACAGAAAGAAATTAAATGGTATTTCACATGAACATTGTTCTCAACACCTTGCTCTACCTCTACCTCTTTTGATGAAAGAAAATTTGTACTTGGACTGGCTATTTTTATTTGAAGTGTTTTTTTTTTTGTTCTTCACACTGACTTACATGCATCCATGATCTACTTTGGACTAAATCTAGAGACTTCTTTAGAGTTCCTTATGCTCGTCTAATGCCTTCTTCATAATTTAAACACAGTACAGTAATACCCCGTTTAACGCGGGGATACGTTCCAGCTAAGTAGAGCATTATAAAAAACAGCGTTAAACGAGGTTATGTCAATAAATGCTCAATAATTAATAATTAATGGGTTTTATGTAAATGTACGTTGCACTCTCATCAGTGGCGATCGGCATACTAATCTTCCGCGTTACGCTTTGGATGTTGCGGTACCGCAGAATGAGGATTAGAGAATATCCGGCAATGCCTCAGTACAAAACCCGAAAGCTTTGAGGCCCTGGTAACAACACTGAAAATGTGAGTATGAAACTTCAGTTTAGCATCAAAGATCATCCCCAGGTCCTTCACTTGATCAACCACATTCAATATAATGGAGTCAATGGAGTAATCGAAGGAAGTGGGCGTAGACTAAAGGGAAAAGGACATTGCATGACACTTAGGAATATTAAGGAAGAGAGAGTTTGCTTCACACCAAGAACAGAGAGTGATTAAATCTTTTTGAAGAGCTTTGCAAGAGATCCAATCACTCTAAATAACTTGAGATCATCAGCATAAAGATGGCAGGAAGTGTCAAACTGAGAAAGAAGATCATTAATGAAGAGAATGAATAGTAAAGGACCAAGAATGGAACCTTGAGGGACTACAGATTGGGGATAGAATGGAGCGGAATAGCTACCACAAACGGAAACACGAAAGGCTCTACAGGACAAGTAGGAAGATATCCATAATAGAAGGGAATCAGAAACCCCAAACAACTCAAGCTTACGACATAGTATCGAATGGTAAACAGTGCCGAAAGCTTTGGAAAAATCCGTGTATTTGGCATTAACCTGAAGATGATTATCAAGAGCAACAGCAATATAATTAAACATGACAAGTAGGTTGGAGGTCGTGGAGCGGTTTGGAAGGAAGCCATGTTGCTACGGAACTATAAAATGACACAAGGCAGTGTAGAGACATGAATGGACAATACGCTCAAGAATTTTAGGAAAAGCAGAGAGACGGGATATGGGACGATAGTTTGTAACGTACGAAAGATCACCAGATTTAAAAACAAGTAAAATATAAGCCATTCTCCAACATTAAGGGAAAGTACCAGTAGATAAGCTCAGATTAAATATGAAGGAAAGGGGAAAACACAGAGAAGATGATAATGATTTAATAAAAACATTTGCGATGCCGTCAGGACCAGCACCAACATTCGAGTCTGAAGAGTCAATAACAGTGCTTATTAAGAGATGATCAACTGTAATTGAGGAGATCACTTTATTGGGAGAGGCTGCATCGGGAATGAAGGGGGCAGGGACACTAGAAGAAAAAGTTGAAGAGAAGTAAGAAGCAAACAGATCATTGATGCTAACATCAGAGGAGGCAACGGAATCATTCCAGTGGACCGTATTAGGAATAGACGAGAAAGACCCTAGAGGTCTTATATAGGACCAGAAAGGCTTGGTCTGATTGGAGATGAACGAGTCTTCAATGGAAGAATGGTAAGTACGAATAGCGCGACGAATTTCTATCTTAGCGCAGGACCGAAGCCTTCGAAACTCGAGTTGCGTTTCAAGTGAGTTAGACCTTTTCATCTTTTGGTGAGCCCTGTCTTTAAGCTTAATGGCATTGAGAGCCGTAATAATGAGCCACGGAGGATCCGTTCTTCTAGAAGAACAACAACGGGGGGTGAAGTGGGCGATCAAATTGGAAAGCAGTTGGTAAAATTTGTTTACGGATTCCTCACAATTGAGATTGGAGAAGAATGCGAACCAATCAACTGATGATAACTCACGAGATAGGGAGTGAAAGTCAGATTTAAAGAAATTGTAAGCAGCCGGGAAAAAAGGTCAGGTTGCATGATCATAGGCAAAGTTACCAAGATATTAAGAGGAGGATGATGCGGGTCAATAGGCACATACGGAAAATTTGAGGTAGAGACAGAAACATATTACTCATATTTTGAACTGCATCCCATTATTTTTCCAAATGATTATCAGCGAAATTCGCAAATTTAAAAGTTCATGGAGGTCTGTCGTCCGAGTCTTTCATTGCCGTGCACGCTGGAGTCCACAATTTTAATGTGAGAGCAATTCAAGCAAATTTTTCATATTACCTACGACTCTTTGATGAACCAGGTTTTGAGTGAAAATTTTGAAAACTGAACATTTGTTACGCGTTTCAAAAAAAAACCTCCATATCGAAAATTTTCAACCCTATTTCAGGTTCAGTTAGATGAAATTTTAATAAGAATTCGAAAGTTCTTTAATTTTTGAAGATCGGTCAAAATTTCGCTGAGATACAATCCACGCAAGCCGGAAAAACGCGTTTCGAAAAAAATGCATTTAAAAATAAATTACACAAAACAGAGTATTAACGTGACTTGTATATTACTCTTATATACAAAGGGATGCCAGAAAAATCTTTTTGTTTGTAATATCCACTCCAATACATATAAAGTAAGATGAATTCCAGCTTATTTGCGATCGCTTCATTCAATAGGCCGTTCGGTTTACTCAAGCGCGCTTCGCTTCTTGCCCCAAAAATATAAGAAGGACTTTAAACATTGGTCTCAAACATTTTGAGCATACTTTTGAATAGCTAAACTTTCGGTTACTGCAATAAAAAAGTCGTTTTTTGAACCTTATAATGTGACTTCCCCCTCAAGCTATATTATGGTAAAGGGTTGTCAGGTTAGTATGTGCATTTATGTAAATAGGATAAATTCATAGGTATGGAATATAAAATAACTATTATTCATATAATTCAATCCATTTTTTCCAATTCGGATAGTCTCATACAATATAATGAAATTTGAAGATTTTAAAACTATTTTCACGAGTTCTGCAGCTCTTCAGTGAATATACAGCAGTCACCATTAGTTATTATAATTCATTAACAATGAAAAAATAAGAGAAAAAAGGAAACTCATAAATTACGCGCGTCAAAAGTTTCAAAAATTTCCTCAATCTCCAAAAATTGTGTCAAATGGCTGGTATGCGTCCACTTTGTCCGCTTTTTGTGACTTAAAAATCGTTTAACAAATTTCAAATGCACCGAAATTATCTTTTCGCAACAACGTAAAAAATCAGACGTTATGTTTAAATTACCATTCAAAAATCATGGCATCATATCCAAAAGCTGTGCGGAAATGTGGCAAAAATTGTTATGCTATTTTTGTGTAATCACATATTAATAATCCTTTTTTTTCATTCATTCATTCATTCAAACATTCATGCATCCCAAAAGACATCATTGAAACCTACAAGGCAGATGTTACATTAACTTCCTTTTGACGCTCTACAAAACTTGTACAGATACATTCATTCCACTTCTGTTCTGCACATGTCTACGTACAATCCTTCACATATCATTTGCGGCACACGATAAAATGTCATCTGCACCGTAGAAATGGAAAAGATTGTGTCCCGAAAAAAAATGTGTACAGGAAGGAAATATCCTTTTCTGCTGGCAACATATTTTCTCGTTTCTCTCGAAACCAAATCTTAATGCATTCCACATTCAAAACGAATGACATCGTTCTCATGGTAGCTTTTCTACATTCATCGTTTTCTTTTCGGTATGCGATAGGTATTCATAGATTTGACGAAGCAACTGTGTTGTAAAAGTCATACCAAGTTGAAATCATGTAGGAAATCCATGTTTCATTCGGGCGAACATATCATCATAGAAATATTTAAATCTGAGGCTTAGATCAGAACAGAACAGATAAATGGGGAAGTTGGAATGGTTTTTTGAACTTACATAAAGAAAATACATAATCATAGTTTGTAATTATATGTTTTAACAATTTACTTTCTTCCTTTCAGGTAAGTCATAAGAATTCCACATAGAAGTCACAAGAGATGTAAGCAAAATTGGTAGTAGAGTTCAAGTTTCAAACACTACACATCGAATTGCAATTTCTGCCTGGATTAGTGTTTGTGCTTTCGTGAATGCTGAAGAATTTGTCCTCGTAAAAATCAAATTTATCATTCATACAATTTCAAATAAAAACAAGTAAGTAAATATTTGATGCTATAACAGTGCAATCCAAAAGAAAATGTAATACATATTGAATCAGCTATAAAAACGACAATTCAATATGCAATCTCGCAAAGAAGAAGGTACATCCTTTGTTTCCATCGATAATTTAGTCGCCATTATATGGACGAAAAATCGTAAACCAAGACGAACTTCTGTTTGATTTTTGGATTGAAAATAAATTAAAATAAATATGATTCTCATATGTCCAATAAATTTATACAAAAGCTGCACAAACAAAATAATAGGAACGTGCTCAGAAAAAAATTCCATTAGTTTGGAACATTTTAACAAAATTTTAACGACATTTTTTTCTAAAATTTATTTATTGAAAATTTGACCTGATAAACATAGAAGAAATATTAAATTTTTCAGTTGATTGATTTCCTTTACTTGAATTGAATTGAGTTTCAGAAATGCGGCATTTAAAAAAAACCTTCTTTAATAAAATATCGGAGGAAAAATCTGACAACCACATTAGAAGGTTTCATAGCTTTTAAAAAAATAACAGTTTAGACCCAGTGCTTGTGGTGACCGGTCGTATTATTTTCGAAGTGCATAGTATTACCCCAATTTAAGTATCGCGAGTTGTAGACGTACACTTATCGATTTAACCTAGTGAGATCGTTAGGTCATTATGGCCTCTGATTCCGGAGGGAAACGAAAAACAAACTACTACTCGATACTTGGCAATGAAAACAATCCCCCTTCCGCCAGCAAGAAAAGAAAAACCCCGCGCAAAAACTTATTCGATTTAAACGCATTCCCAGCTTTAAAATCTATTTCGTTAAACTAAAATGATTCCCCTAAATTTCTATTGCTAAAAAGCAAAAATTCTATTCCTCTGAAATCATTAAACATATTTCTATTAACAAAAGCCCTAGATTCCGCTATTCCAAACCCGTTATCCATCTCTTTCACAAAAGACGGCAATATTCTAGTGCTCGTGAAATTTGATATCCAAGCGACCAAAATATTAAAAACAAAATCCATTCCATATATTGGCGATGTCGAAATTGCCTACCACGAAAAATTGAATACATCTAAAGGCGTAATCTATGCTCCTATTCTAACCGAACTCGACAGCGAAGCAATAATCGAGGGCTTGAAAGACTACAATGTTATCGAATGCCAAAAAATCACTAAATTCTTGAACGGTAAAATCACAAACACTCCACTTCATATTCTGTCTTTCAATGAATATAATTGGTTTCTTAAATACAAAAGTCAGGCCATATATACCCAAGCCATTGCAATGCAAAAACTGCTTCAGATATGGCCACACACAAAAACATTGTCAATCCCCCTCAACATGCGACATTTGCTCATTACCCACCCATGATATTTCCCCCTGTGCTAATATTATCTGCATTAATTGCAAACAGGAACATTCTGCTCTCAATAAGGAGTGCCCGGCTTATACTAAAAAACAAACAAGCCGCGAGGTGCGACCCTTGAGGACCACACGGTCAACTTCCCAGTAATATTTACATAAATATTAAAAATACTAAACAAATGAATAATTATGAAAATAATACTACTTTAAATAATAATAATGTACCTCTCATAACAGTAACTGGAATGACTTAATATTAATCGTATCATCTACGGGAGCGTCAATTAATTACATAAGGTTTTTGGTCGATGGGGACAGATTGATTTGATTGGATATTCACGCGGATCACGCGGGGGGTTTCTACGTTATTTGTTATTTTCATATTGATGAAAGCTTTTTTATAGCATATGATCTAGCAAAGTATTGACTACGAAACATTTTACCATTCAAAGCGTTCATTGCCACAAATGCAAATTTGATTTTTTTTTTTGATTTTCAAAATTTAAGCAGTTTTGATATAAAAATTAAAACACTGTGCTATGAAGACTATTAAAAATCTGCTTAAATTATGCAAATATTAATAAACTGTGATTGGCTTAACAACAATGTCTTCAGAATAAGAGTAGTCGGGTAAAATCATTCATATGAACACTTTTTACATGGCGACTTTGAATGATTTTTTATTTTTAATTTAATTTTTTTAAACATCATGGAAAAGCGTTTTGCTGGTTTGTCTCCAAAAATTGATAAGAATGTATAAAATTTATAAACATTTATTACCGTGTTGTGCAAATCTGGTTAACAAATTTATTTTATATGAAAAAATCCTAAATTTTTGCATTTTTTTTTGTTAAATTAAAAACGCCTCCAACGATTTTTTTAAATATAAAAACATTATAAAAATGTTAATACACGTCGATTGACACCTAAGTGATGCAAATATTATATTTGGTTCGTGAGATATAGTGAATGGCAGAAATGACCTTGAAATCATGATGACTTTTAATGATTTTTGATTTTTAATTTAATTTTTTTTTGTGGTCATGAGGAAAAATTTTGTTGGTTTTTGCACAAAAACTGTTTGGAGTATATAAATTTTATAAATATTGATTACTCCGTTTCGAAAATCAGGTTAAAAATTTACTGTTTATGAAAAAAAAAACTAATTTTTTGCAATTTTTTCCAAAAAAATTACAAAACGCCTGAATAATTTTTTTTAAAACTTGACAGAATCACAACAATGTTAATACGCGTCGATTGACACCTTAATGATGAAAATCGCATGTTTGGTTCGCAAGATATAACGCATGACAGAAATGACCTTCAAACGGGCAAAACAGCAAACTCCCCCGACCGAAGTTTTCCAAAAACTAATCAGCTCTTAAGATTGCAAATACGCTTCGATTGACACCTCAACAAAGTCGATCGGACTTTGTTTACGTGAGTTATGCTCGTAGAAAAAACTGTCCACGAACGCACATACGTACGTACGGACGTACGTACATACACACACACACACATACATACTTCTTTCTAAAAACACTTAAAATATACTCGTAAGACCTCAAAACGTAAAGAAATGTTGAAAATTTCAATTTCGATTTTCGAGGCGATTACAAGAACTTCCCATATACTGGGAAGTTAAAAATTATTGAATACAAAACGCTCAACAAGTGTACATTCTCCGACGCAATAGAACATATTAATAAAACACTAGATACACACAATACCGTCACAGAACCCATTGCAAACGCAATTCAAAAAAGGAACTCACGTCTAAACATTAAACCAGTAATAAACCCTTTCAACCCAACGCAAATCGCCTGTCACCTCGTAACAAATTCACCATCAACACATTTAAATTAAAATATATAAAACAGCTCTAAACCAAAGCACATCACCCCCCCGAACCAAAATATAACAACCAACATTGAATCCACTTCAAATAATAGTCAACACATAATAAACCCTTACGGAAAAATCACTAACATTCAGAATCCCCCGAAAATAGCCCAAACTTTACGCAATTTACACGAAAACTCGCCAACCAATCTACCACTCTAATCAGCTACCATTCAAAATACACAGTTCGCAGACGATAATCAAATGCCTTTAGACTCATCTTAAATAGACAGCAAAGTGATATCGCTTACTACAAACATCAATTATAAAAAGAAAAACCTACATATTTCTCCAACTCTCACATGGTTCTTACAATCCTCCAATGGAATCTAAAGGGATATCTTAACAACTATGCCAATCTTCAACTTCTCATACGCCAATATCACCCGGATGTTATTGCCCTCCAAGAAACTCATATTCCCTCAGGTACACTTCCAGTCCCATGTAACCAATACAAGTCACATTTTTTCAACCCAAGCCAAAATACATCCGGCAAACAAGGAATCGCGATTCTCATGAAGACCACGATTAATCACGAGTTTTTAAATATTTGCCATAGCACCGACGACATTCTATGCATTGCTGTAAGAATTAACTATCCGTCTAAAATGGCCATTGCTTGTTTCTACTTCCCCCCAACTGCGAACATATCATTTACAAAACTAGAAGAATACTACAAAAAATTTCTTCAACTACCCTTCTTGTGGGTGACTTCAACAGCTGGAGCCCTATCTGTGGATCTCCAAAACAGAACGCTAAGGGTAAATGCATTGAGAACTTGTTGCTGGCCCAAAATCTTTCCATCTTAAATGATGGCTCCCCAACCCATCTCTCAACTCACAACACCTTCACTCACATAGACCTATCATTCTGCGACTCTAAACTCCTTCCAATTTGTAATTGGCAACGAGTGAATGACCTACATGGTAGTGATCATTTCCCCATTTTAACAACAATAGGCATACCCTCTCCCAACCTCCATCATAGATTTACCCCGAGGTATAAAACAAACTATGCTGATTGGAATAAATTTCATACCAATCTTCACAACCGCATCCAACTTTACCCTCCGAGCAGCAACATTAATAAAGAAGCTGCTAACTTGACAAAAGTTATCCGGGCTAGTGCAAATACCTCGATGCCCATTTCTTTCCCTTGCGCCAAAAACAAATTCACAGCATGGTGGAATCCATCTCTCACGCAATTGCGATACAAAAAACAAAAAGCTTTTTATAAACTAAAAAATATCCCGTATTGGAAAACATCCTGGGATACAAGAAGCTGAATGCCCAATTCGAAAAATCATGCAAAGAAGCCAAATACATTTCCTTCCAAAAATTAACAGAGTCTATAAGCCCACAATCTACTAGTAAACACATATGGCAATGTATTAAAAAACTAAACGGGACGCATAACGCATATCAAATAAAATATTTAACAAACGATAATAAAGAAATCATTGAAAATTCTTCCGACATTGCAAATTTTTTCGCCAAAACCTGGTCAGACTTTTCAAACGACGGTAATTTCGACCCACAGTTCATATCCCTCAAAAACTCTATTTTTCACCAATCATACTCACCCTCATCTCTCTCCCCTTCTGCGAAAGTCATGGACAGTCAAATTACAATGCTAGAATTTGAATCTTGCATATTATCCTTTAAGGGCTCTTCTCCTGGAGCAGACAAAATTCCATACTGTCTTCTAAAAAATGCTCCACCGGCCTACAAAGAACGTCTTCTCAGCCTCTACAACAACATCTTCGATTCCTCGATTATCCCTCAACAATGGAAAACAGCCACTGTTCTTCCACTTCGGAAACCGAATAAACCAGTCGACCAAAGCACAGGGTACCGGCCCATATCTCTACTATCATGTATCTCTAAAACCCTTGAAAAAATAGTAAGCCGACGATTGCTTTGGTTCCTTCACAAAAATAACCACCTTTCTCCAAATCAAGTCGCCTTTAAACCCGGTAAAGGCACTTCTGATTTACTCTTACACCTTGACCACTTCATCACCAACACACTCTCGACTCACAGTCATTCTTCAATTATTAGCATCGACTTCGAGAAAGCTTTCGATCGTACAGCCTGCCATAGTATACTCGACAAGCTAAATCTGTGGGCAGTTGGGCCAAAAATTTACAACTTTATCAAAAATTTTCTCACAAATCGTAAAATACAAGTTAGAGTTAACAATCAAGTTTCAAAAAGTTCTCCGTTACACAATGGCATCCCACAAGGATCCCCACTATCCGTCACTCTCTTCCTGATCGCCTTCGAAAGTTTAAACACCTTAATAAAGGAACATTCCTTCTTCCGACACTGCATTTACGCCGACGATCTCTATATATATGCAAAAATGACCGATCCGGTTATACTGCAGCAAAAACTAGACCCACTTCTGGAAAAAAATATCTCAATGGTCCAAAGCATCTGGAGCCGCAATCTCCATCTCAAAATCCCAACATATTCATATTTGCAAAAAACACAACTGCTCCCCTCCTAACATCTCCTTTTCTGGGACCCCAATAAGTTCCACTAATAGTCTTAAGATTTTAGGCTTAACAGTAACAAATAAGTATCTATGGCTAGAACATATCAAACATTTGTGTATTTCACTTAATAATAAACTTAACATCATAAAATATATAAGTAGCTGTAAGTCTGAAGCTCATCCAAACACGATAACAAATGTGATAAGGGCTATTATGCTATCAAAAATCGACTACGCACTACCACTGTACGGATACACGTCCAAATCAGCGCTACAGAAAATAAAACCATTCTACCACGCAGCTGCACGAAGAGCTTTAGGAGCGTATAGAACCACACCACCAATCAAATGCATCTTAGCTGAAGCTGGGCTTCCGTCCATCGAAGAGAGACGCGACATACTGACGGGTAGGCTGATATATAAATTGTCAACATCGAAGGGGTCGGTAATCAATAGCGATCTCAATTCCGTTCTGAGACGCAAAAAACAGCCAAAACGCTTATCAGCTATCTTTAGAAGCTTAAACATAAGCAAAGAATACGGGATTCCGATCGTTCCAGCTACCCAAAAAACATTAAACAGTCCGTACTGGCGCATTCCATCCAAAATAATCATCAGAGAACTCAGCAACATTCCAAAAGCCTCTACAAGTGATCAAATCTACAGGCAACTATTCTGCGAAATAACACATCCACTAAAGGAAATGGGATGGAAATTATTATTCACGGATGGGTCTAAAACAGCACAAAGTACATCATTTGCTGTCACCTTCGAAAATGGAGATGTGATTCAACTCGCAATTCTCCCAAACTATTCGTCGATATTTACCGCTGAGCTTGAAGGCCTAAAAGCAGCCATGAAGTGCGCCACCCGAACTGCAGCCAAATACATAATCTGCTCGGACAGTAAATCATGCATTAGCGCACTCTTTAACGTGAACAATCACGACCATTCCGTTGCGTCTCTCAGAAGCTCGCTAATAGCAAAACACAATAAAATCAAAATAATGTGGATACCAGGCCATGCAGGTATCAAAGGAAATGATTATGCAGACACCGCGGCAAAACTCGCTCACAAAACCCCGGTACTTTTAACTCTGCCAATCAACAAAGCAGATATATACAGGGAAATATCTGCAAAATGCCTAAAAATCAAACAGGAAGAATGGGAACAATTCGATCACCATTACAAACTGGTCAACCCAACTGTAACGCCTGCAAAATTCCCACCCGGTGTTCTACGGAAAAAACTTATCAACTTCATAAGACGTCGACTGGGGCACTCCAATTTCTCCCATGAACATCTACTTAAAAAAAGACCGCAAGCGACATGTCCTAATTGTAATACAGCTACAAAAACAACAAAGCATCTTTGATCAGAATGCCCCACAACAAGAATGTATACGTCGGCAAACTCACTCGTTCCAGACTTCCGACAATATCTCTCAACAATAAACACACAAAACATCGCGATTATAAATAATTTTTAATCTCACAAAAATGTTTGTTTATAACTAAGATTAATTATAGCTTCCTTTCTACTATCCCTTGAATAACACATCACTCAATTAAACACACACAAACTTCAGATATGCATATACCTTAGCCTAAGGCCTTAGAGCTAGCGCTAATTCTTAAGCTACAATTTGTAATTTATTACATTGTAACCAAATAATAATAATAATAATAAAAAAATAAACTCAGTAATTCTTTTAAAGGAAATAACAATCGATTAAAAAACTGAGCTCTAAATTTAGGATAGTACCAGTGAACTCAATCTATTTTTCAATACTTTTCGGAAATTGTTTCACAAAAATCCACTTCGATTATTAATTTACCTTCCAAATTTATCGCTTTGAATGCCCAGTAGGAGTATAATTTCCAACAGCCTGAAAATCAGCTACCTGAAATACAATGACCTAAATAAATGTTAAATTAGGTTTTGAGAAAAAAATGACTTGCATTGTTTTGTTTATTTCGGAATGAATTCGTTTTTTAAACCTTTTCGAATGAAAAACATAGCTTTTAACGTCAATTTTATTTCTGACGTTGATTTTTGAAAGATCTTTATAAATTTTTCATCTAAATTACTAAAAAAAGAGTCGAGGATAAGAGAATAAAAGTTTTCTATTCAGACTTCCAAAACTTATTGTATCATACAATTAGATATTCGCTCAAATGATTTTTATTAAATCAAGAAAATTATTATAAAAATTATCGTCACACAGATGAACTTTTCTATTTCAAATATTACCAATTTATACTTCTAGAACTTTCATTATTCTTAATTTTGAATTCAAAGTCGCTTTGGATCTCATTCGGCGATCACCCTCAAAAAAGAGCTGAGTATTTTGTTGGTCCTGGACACCCCCACTTTGCGCGCTGAAACTATTCAGGCAACTAGCCTGAAGTGTGAAAAGGTTCGAAGCCAACACCAGAAATTTACTCTTCTGAGGAACTTTGTAACAAACTCGTTCAAGAAAAGTAAAATTGCACTCCAATACTGCTCCAACAAATTAACTTTAAATTAATGAAAGAAAAGCTAAACCTAATAATTAACGCGTAATTAACTCGTCCGATTATCGATGGATCATTCTTTACTGCAGTCGCTACAAAATCGAAAGCCAACATTCATCATACCAAAAACTACTGTGGTCATCATCTGCAAGAAACTATCGTTCGATAGCATCAACTACAGCGGTCAGATTTCATTTCCATTGCCGAAATTATTTTACTTGTGCTTATCTGTTTGCGTCAGAAGATATTTGTATCACTACTATCTGTCATTCCGCCTCAAGACGACAAATAACACCAAAACTTGATCACTGATCGTACAATTTCTCCTATTTGAACACCATTCACCTGATGTCGTTCCCTGTCATGCAAAATAGGACGAGCAGTTTTAACCACCCCAATTTATGCAAAGGTATATTTTGTTTCATAAGGTTTTTGGGAAGGTGATTGAACTTTGAACATCACTACACGTGAACATATTTTTTGGTGAGTGATGATTCCAGAAATCAGTTGAACAATGCCATCGAATACTTTTCAATCTGTCGAGTTTGTTTTTGTGTGTCCTGAGAAGTTTTAAATTTACTGTAGTTGATGAAGAACGATTTGAATTTGTTGTGGACTATGAACTCGGCATGCGCAAGGCTAAACTCTCTGACTCTAAGTCAGTTCTAAGAATTGAAGTCTGCAGCTCCTTGAAGTGTTTGTGGAGTTTACTCCACGACTACCCGATTTCCTGACGAAACCCTGAGTGCCTCACTTTGGGGCAGTAGGATGTCGTTTTGTGGACGTTCGGGTATGAGTGAAGCTTTGGTATGTTTGCGTTCGCCTGTTTCAAAGCATATACACATTTCACATTTTTTTTGTATTTCCAAGCTTCCTGTTTATTGCAATCGCCCGGTCAACTATTGTGTCGCATATTTCATCCTGTTTCTTTTCCCGTTTAATAAATCTTACGTTTCATCACTTGAACAACTGCGTTTACTTTATTGCCATGCTAATGTTCAACGGTTAATACTTCAGGCTTCACCATTCGTAATTTAATTAAACATCGAACTTTTGACATTTTGTCAAAAGAAAAACGATATCTCGAAAATGAGGTACCTTGCTCTTGTACTATCCAACTGATCATCCGCCAAACAAATTTTGAAGCTGACAACGTTTTTTATTTCAAATATCAGAAACAATTAATCGAATACTTTTGAATTTTGAAGTCGACGTTGATCCGTGTGTTGATAGCTTTGATGTCTTCACCCACGATAATCTCATCTCCTAAAAATATTGAATAATTTCTTTCATAATTCAACTTAATTCCTATAATCAGTTTCCATCCACAATTTTTTTTGCAATTCCTATAATATAATTCCAATTTTTTCTACACTACGTGACTTATTTATAGTTACAAATAAAATAACTGATGCTGGGTGGACATTGTTCCATTTTCATCAGATTAGAATAATTTTTACCTTGGGCTTTCCAGGCTTATTTCTTTCTTGACCGTCCAAAATGGCTGGCGAACATAATGAAACATTCTTTTTTTGCACTAGCTATTGCTGCGTTTTCAAGAATATTTCTCGACACCGTTTACGAACTGACAACAATTTAAACAGACCGAGTGCTGCAGAATCTCACTGCTGGGTCAAAATTCAAAATGCATTATTCGCAAAACAAATTTTTTCTTCATATTTTGGTAAATGGCTCTTAACCCTTTGCTGTTTGTCGAGACAATTTTTAATGTTATATTCGTAAAACTTATTTAAATTCAACAAATTGTTTCCTTTAAAAAAAGGATTGGGCAACCTATATTTTTTAATAAAGTTTTGATGCAAACTTGGATGTTAAGTTTTCGTTTGAACCCTGGTAAAAACATAAAATGACAAATTTTTGAATTCGATTTTTTTGAATGATCCTCAATTTATTAAAAATCAATAAATGAAAAAAGAAAATTATTCTTTACACACAAATTACGATGTTTACTATCAAATATATCAATGAACCAGGCATCAAAAATGGAAGGACAGTTATCAAATCTTCCGTAGCAAAACATATCGTTGCGAAATACCACAAAATCGCAATGACAAACTTGAAATGCTTAAACAATCAGTTTGATGAATGCAAGAACCCCAAAGTCGATCAGTTTATTGGATTCAATTAAATTGATTAGTAGTTTTTTAATCTGTAATTAATATTGTTTGGTCTATTTTCGATACTAAAACTGAGATGACTTGTTTCTTACAAAAACTTTGGAAGTCAAAGTTCTTTCTAATCAAGATACTGAAGAATGAACACAACAGAAAACTCAACAGAGAACTCAGGGTTTCGCGGCTTATATTGAGGAGCCGCTTGGTGCGTTTGGAGCACAGTGCGTGCCAAGTTTGCCTGGTTGTGCTACAGCTTTCTTCGAGCAGCCAGGCCCTATTCGCAGCCTCCACGTAGTGCTGCTTAAATCCTAGCTTTATGGAAGCTAGAGGTTGGCCGACTTCGGGGTTAAGTGTATATTCCTGAAGCTCGATGCCAGCCCTCGCTAGGGCATCTGCTTCGCAGCTTCCAGGTATATAACTATGCCCCGGTACCCAACAAAGAATTACTTGACAGCGAAGCGACATCACGTTCAGTTGTGAGCGGCATTCCATAGCTATTTTAGATGAAGTATGCACGCTGGATAATGATTGGATAGCAGCTTGACTGTCAGAAAAGATGTTTAAATTTCTTATGGAAATTTTCTGACTTCTCAGCCAGTCAACTGCCTTATAAATCGCAATGACCTCTGCCTGAAAGACGCTGCAGTGGTCTGGTAATCGGGAGGATTGTTTCAGGTTTAGCTTTTCTGAGAACACGCCACAGCCAACTCTTCCCTTCATTTTTGATCCATCAGTATAGATGTCGACCGATTTCTGTATCCCATCTCTTTCTGTGGTCCCTACTTGGGATGAATGACCTGAAACCATGGTGAAAACAGAGAATCGGAGATGCAAGGTCCACTTTCCCTTACGTTGGCCCATCTCTCCGTAGTATTGTGGAGTAACCAAAGTTCTCCTCATGCCAGAGTCGCAGAGCTTTTAATCGAACAGCAGTGCACTTGGCCTGCTGTCTCGTAAGTAGATCTGTCGGAAGTCAATTTAATGTCATAAATAATGCCTTTGTCGGGGAAGTCCGTAGAGCCCCGGTGATTGCAATAGCCACACTCCTTCTGACCTTGTTTAGCAGGTTAACATTTGATGCTTTTGCCATAGCAGGCCACCAAATAACTGCGCCATACAGAAGGATTGGTTCCACTATCGCCGTATAGAGCCATGATACAATTTTGAGTTTTAATCCCCACCTTTTTCCAATAGCTTGTTTGCAGCAGTAGATTGTGCATGCAGCCTTGCGTGCTCTTTCTGCTGTGTTCGCTTTCCATGCGAGCTTAGAGTCCAGAATTAGACCTAATTATTTGACCTGATGAGATGGGTTAAAACTTATCTCCTCAAGTTTAAGTGGGACAAATCGTGGAATTTTGTACCTTCTTGTGAAGAGCATGAATTCCGTCTTTTACGGATTAATCTTTAGACCACACTCTTTGCTCCATTTGGTAAGAATACCTAGGACAAAGCTTAGTCTTTCCGATAGGGTGTTAACAAATTTTCCCGATATTGCTATTGCAACATCGTCGGCATAAGCTACGACTATGTAGCCAATCGCTTCAATTTTTGACAGGATTTCATCCACTACTAAGTTCCATAGAAGGGGTGATGGCACCACACCTTGTGGTGTGCCTCTGCAAAGCCTCTGTTTCCTAGCGTGGAGTTGATGTTCCTGCTGCTAAGCAATTGACCGATGAACCCTATCAGGTTATCATCGGCATTGCTTCCCCCGAGTGCTTTACCAATAGCCTTATGGCTGATATTGTTGAAAGCCCCTTCGATGTCTATAAAAACTGCTTGCGTGTATTCTTTGACGCTTAGCGATTTTTCGGTGTAGCTGGTAAGCGATTGAAGAGCTGTTTCAACCGATCTCCCTTTTGTGTATGCGTGCTGCGCATTAGAGAGTGGTTTGGTAGCAACATACGATTAGACATTTTTTTAAGTGAAAACTTTATCAATGTTTTTAAGTGAAAATTTCTGATTAAATTTACAGTTGCGTTTGAATAAAATCGAATGGTGATGATCTTTATCATTTGCTAGAAACTTTAGCTGATTTTTTTGTCCATTTCCGATCAATAACTTACGCTATTTTCTTAAACATATCATCATCAAGTCTAAAAAATCAGCTGTTTTCAAAGTTTGCTTCGTATCTGGCGTAGTCGTATCTCTGATTGAATTAACACTTTGATTTTTTAAACGTTTAATTTCGTCAAGTGACGCTTTCTTGGAATTATATTCCTCTAAAAATATGTTCTTTTCATGGCAAAATTTCCAGCTTGGATTTATTTTTAATTTTGAATAAAATAATAATTTCATTCCCGCTGCTTAAACAGTCATGGCAGACACAAGTTACCCGTCAGAGTTGAACACCCGCTAAGGTCCTTCGGGTATAGTTCAGAAAAATGACCCCATGCTTATGGAAGAAGTCTCATGGGCGTTCTGAATTTTGCGTCGTTGAAATGAAGCGACAGTCGCGGTTTTCAAAAGTTAAAAAACGTGGCGCCCAAAGCGTAAAATTCGTCAAGAAAAATGGCATTTCCTACGTTAATTGCTCCACTCTCTGTCGTTTACTTGTACATATTCAAATCATTTTACGGGGCTATGCAATTCAGTGCATATATTCTATTTCTCCTATGATTCGTTTAAGCTTCACCTTTAAATATGATTTCGAAATCATCGATAAAACACCCAAAAGTGCCACTATTCGAGTCAACGCAAATAGCATAGTACAAAAAACATGCTCTGTTGGCTTCACATTAATAAACTGAGCCACTGAAAGGGAAGTTAGTAGATAGATACCTTCTTTTCGGTAAGCCAAATAAAAGTTGCTTTCGGAAAGTTGATGTTGAATTAATCAAAGGACATGGAAACAAATCGTAGTTACTAATTTGTATTATACTAATTCCACAATCTTTTTTGTCGGTTTAAGCCCGTATTCATCTCAAAAACATACAAATTATCAATATATTGCTAATTGTTCTGTGTCCACATTTCATCTGCACTAGATATCTAAACATCAAACGTAAACATCTAGACACATGAGTAAACGAAATTCCCAATGACATCACAATCCTATTGGAAATACGTGTTACCTAAAGCGGATGTATTACGTGATACATTGTTTTGAACATGGTATCGTATGGCGGTAAAAGTACAAGTGAATGAACCATTTATTCATTTTGAAGAGTGGTTGTATAACACAATATGAAAACTAGTGACAATGTGCTTGGTTGATCATAAATAATCAGAGGACAATTTGTGTAATTTAATTTTTGGGTCACCCTAGTTGCGGGTCAGGAAAACGAAATTTTTCACGTAAAGTATTATTCTTTATTGTGCATACCAGTTTATTGAAATAGAGAATAAGTAATAAATATTTTGTAAAACAGGAGCTTAATTAGAGAAATCAAATTCTAATACTTACTTTTGATTTTTTTTCATGCTTTAGAACTAAAAATATCAGCAAAACTGTTGCCATAGGAATTAGTGCTTGCGATGAAAAGTAGGCGAACAAGTTATTTTTGTCTGTCTATAATGGAGAAAATAATCATATCCTTTGAGATCATATTTAAGATTCCTTGCCTATGCTTTTCAGAGATTGGTAATCGACCCAAGATTTGATTATCAGCGCGTTTCCGAAATAAATTTGAGTTTAGTTCAGGCAGTCTTTCCATGAACTTCAATTTGGTGCCTAGTATATTTGGGCTCAGAAACAAAAGCTACTTACAGGTTCGGAGAGGACCTTTTTGAAGCGTTTAAAGTGATGAATTTGTCCTAATTTCCAGTTGCAATTTTTGATCGACCCAATGACTATCAGTGAATTAGGATGCGCTTTGTAATTAATGAATTACACACTCAGCCTTACATTGCTATCTTCACTACTTCTTCAAAAAAAACTTTTGTCGTTGGTTTCTTTGAACATTTGTAGTGATGATTACTAAAACCACGTCCCAAGAGTAACATGATGTCAGACCTCTATGCAAGAGCGGATCCAGCATTTGACTCAGGGGGGTTACTGCTTCGAAAATCACAATAAAAGAAGACAATATTGCAAAAAAATCGTAAAAATCATTAGTTTACCTAGGTTCAGGGGGGGTCATGACCCCCATGACCCCCCTGTATCCGCCCTTACGTCTATGACATGCAATACCGGTCAATCAGCAAACATTTGTTTCAGTTTTAAGGTCCATGAATTCATAGCGTTGGAAAAATGCCAAAAAAATAACTTTGGCACGGCCTCCGACAAAGTTATATCCATTTTTGCACAGTGAAGAATTATTAAAAATTGGAAATTGCTTCTTTTGAAATTGTTGTTTGAAATAAACTGAAATGTGGTGCTGTTTGCGAAGCGATCCCGTAAGATTGAAATTTAGAACGTAGGTCAAAGCGTCTTATTTTAAGACAACATATATCAAGACAATTGCGTTGCTAGTATTTCTGCAGATTCTCAGATAAACCGACTTAGTATGCATTCATTTAGATACCCAGTAAAGTGCACTGAATTCTCTTGCCAGTTATCAGACAACTTGGACCCAATCCGTGATTATCCAAACATGAGTCCAATGCTTTAGTTGTAAAAAATTTCACTGATAGGTTTTATACACCTTCTTGATGTAAAAACACAATTAGAAGGGGCAATCTAATATAAACGAGCCTTTTACTTTGAAGGACTTAGAAAGCTTGTCGAAGATAGGCGGAACGTCAGGTAGGAAAGGAGGTCAAGCAGACCACCCAACCGGTTTCCTTAGTTGTGCTCACAATGAGCAAAAAGGAGGTTCATCCCTCAGTTGTGCAACGCATCATAATAAAGTTTTCAACGAAGGAAACCAGCTAAAATTCGGAACTGAGTGCTTGCACATTTTGGCTAGAAAGCACTTTCAATTGAAAGCCTGGTATGTCGAGTTCAAAGAATATCGTGCAAAAGTAGAAAACGTGAGTCACCGAGGACACCCGCGCTCCAGCAGTACGCCTGGTAATCTCGCAACTGTTTGCGAGCTCATTGAAAGAGATCGTCACTCCACTGTAGCAGCAATCAGTAAAGAAGCGGGAATCAGTGTTAGAAGTCTACACATCATCATCCAAGACCATGTTGAATTCCGAAAAGCCTCCGCGAGGTGTGTTCCACGTCTGCTTAGCCAAGAGAACAAAAATGCGAGCGTTTAAGTTTGTCAACGGTTTTTGCTCGTTTTCAAAATGAAAGGCAGGCTTTTTTGCAACGCATTGTGACGTCCAATGAAGCTTGGGTTCAAGACTACACTTTCAAGTCAAAAAGGGCCTCTATGGATTGGATTAAAAAGGGAACCATGACCACCAAAAGCCAAAACTCGCTTGTCAACTGGTAAGATGATCTCAACGGTTTTTTTGAGACTCTCAAGAAATTTTGCTAGTTAATTTCCTTCGTGATAATTGCACAATAAACGCTGTCAACTACTGTGATCAGCTTTAAGCTGCATATCGGTCAAAAAGATGCCGTCAACCCATACAACACGTCCTGCTTTTGCATAACAATGCAAGACCCTACACTGTAGCCCTTATAACCCAAAAATTGGATGAAATGCATTGGACTACACTAGGTCACCCTCTCAAAAGCCCTGACTTTTTACCCTGCGATTTCCATATGTTTAGACCTCTCAAGGAAGCGCTTGGAGAAGAGCCTGTTGCCAACGATCAACAGGTTGAACAGTGTTTGCGCCATTGGTTGGGTACCCGCCCGAAGTTAGTCTTTGAAAACGGCATGAACGGTTCGATGAGAAAAAAGAATTACTAAGGAGGATAACTATCATATGTAGAAAAATAACTATAAAGTAAGTTTTTTTAAAAATGTAGCATAATTTTTTTGCAAAAGGTTCGTTTATATTTCAATGCCCCTCTTATTATCAAGCTAAATCATTTTATCGATTTTTATATTTGTACGAATTATTCTTCAATATCTTAAGGAATTTCTTCCAAGAGAAATGACAACGAAAGCCCTAAGTCTATTTATACAGCACATTAAAACCCACGTCACTTCCAAACTTAACCGATATTCTTGCAATTCAAATTAGAACTACACTAATAAAGTTTATATTGAAAAAATGCCAATTTAATTTAGAAAAACGTTAATTTAATTTGAAAAATCTCAACTTACATTGGCCACAGCACTAATTTGGTTTGGAAAATCTACTAATTTGACTAAATAGTTGTACGGGTGTTTCAATTCCTACCAATAATTGTGCGTTTCTCTGAGCAAACTAAGACCTATGCAAAATCTAGGCTCTTCCTAAATAGCTTAACGAAAGTAGCTTGTTTAAGTATTTGATACATAGCCAATTTCATACGAGAATCTTTATGGTTTTCATCATCCTGAAACTAGATTCAAGTGCCATTCCAATCTTCTTGTGGTATCACAATTGCCCTGAGTGAGCCGTTTGTTTAGAAATAGGGCTGCCATTATAGCCAACCAACCAAACAAACGAAATTGCACATCAAATTAAATTTCAGTTTGAGTTTGATTATGGCAATATAAATTCCTTGGAATCATTTACAATAAACTCAAAACTTGCGTTTTAATTTATTTAAAACCCCTAAGGAACTGGTTATGACCAATCAGACTTGCATTATTATTTCTATGTCAAAATTGTGCATATAATCCAAAATTCTAAATAGCCTAACTAATTCTCAGAATTCAAACTAAAGTCCAAATTATTTCTTTCACGCCTAAAGGTGAAAATGCTTCAGGCAGACATAAAATTATAGTGAAATTTTTTGACGTACCAAAGTAAACGGGTATCAACTCGACTTCCTGCTCGCTTTCATAAACCAAAACTCTTCTCGACAAACAACGTGAATTTTTTTTCATTAAATCCAATGCGAGAACAATAATGAATTAAAAATATTTCGTCAGCATTATCCCTCGCCATTTAATTAATTACAATCATCAGAAATATATTCACATTTTTTTCATATCAATTCGAAATTAAATGCAAAATTCCATTTCGATTAACACAACGGGACTAAAACAATAGCTAAAGAAAAACCAGAAAAAAAGCGCGTTGAATATTTCCCCAGCTATCCTCGAATTCTGTAGATAGTCCTAGTTAAGGACTTGCGTTAAGAACCGTGGCTGGTTCCTACTTTTTCAATTATTCTAAGCTTCGAATCATGATGGCGAGCTGATGATGCTGATGATGATGATAATTTGCATGAAATTTCCCGAGTGAAAGTTTGAAAAGGAGGAATAAATTCATTCATAAACGCCCACCAGATCCAATACATATTAATGAGTTTCTTCGCGTAAAAGGCGAAATATTCAATGAAAGTCGAAGCTGAAGCTGACGGATTATATTCTTGATTAGAATATTTGCAACTGGAATATAAGTATTTGACTAACAATATTTTTTTTATTATTAAAATTTTTGTGTGTTGAACCGTTAAAGAATTGTAAGAACGGCTGAATTTTGATTCTTTTCATTGCATGTCATGCTTTTTTTATCGTTCTGAGAATTTGGATGCGTAAAACTGTTTTCATGCGTAAGGAAGTAATTCGATTTTTTTTGAGTTAGTGTATTTAAATAATGATTAGAAGAAGACTTCAATATATATTTTTCATAATGAAAAAAGTTTTTATAAGAAAATTGATGAATACGAAACCGTAAGACACTTTAGATATTGATTGAAATTGAAGCCACCGGATTGAATTCAGTTGGTGTAAACTTGGCAGAAACCATCAAATTTGTTGAACAAATCACCAATAAAGTATGGGAAAACATAGTTTCAAGAATAAATATTAATTTAAACGTGAAAACCCGAATTATTCTTCAACTTCTGAAAAATTTTCTTCTTCAAAAAATGACGACTAAGAAAATCGTCCATCATTGAGGGTCCCAAAATTTTTTTTAAGTCCTTTAGTGTTTTTTAAGATTTGTGAGAAAATTTCGTAAAAAAACTTTTAACGTTTTTTGTTCGAAATGTAATTTTTCGTTGCGCGTCGTAAAATTATAAGAAAACCAATCGGCCGATTCAATTTATCTTTGGACTGCGTGCGTGCTACACCGGTGTGGCAGCCATTTTACTCAAAAAAAGTTTTTTACAATAAAAATATTAACTATAGACTTCAATAAAGAAGTACGCTGAGTTTCAAATTGATATCTGTGCTAGCTTTTTTAGACAATTTTAAAAAAAAAAAATTTTTTGGAACACTTTAACAGGAGAATGGCCCCTTAAAGCGTTTTAAGATCCACGGTGTAATTTACATTTTTTTTCATTTTAATGTTAAATTAAAGGTTCGTGAAAATAATTTTTAAAACAAACACCCGCCAGGCTGGTTCACTTTTATACGCATTGCCTAAACATAAAAACGACATTTGCATTTTTTATTTACAAATTTATTAACGATTCGATTGTCGTCAACTCCGTTCTAAATAAATGGCAATGTAAACAATTCCGTTCAAAAATGTTGCTAATTGCGGCATTGTCAACAACTTACAATATTTAATTCATAAAAAATTTGGGGTATCTACCGACTGCAAGGCGTAATTAATATAATTAAAGGAATAGAATTCACAGTTATTGTTGTCAGGAAATTCAACTTTTCAATATTATTTGAAAAGTTGAATTTCCTAACAATTATGCACCGTAAACAAAGATGTCTTCTATATCAATTAATATTTTTTCTAAATACCCGGGAATTTTCCGCTATTATGTTGCATTTCCCTTTTAATTCAGGTGTTTTCCGAATTAAATCGATTATTTTCTGGACCAAGTTGGTGACTTTTCAAACTAAATCAATACTCTTCCAATTCAAATGAAAATTTTCCTAATACAATTGATATTAAAAAAGTGCCAAGCAGATTTGGGAAAGCACTAACTTCGTTTGAAAATCTCCAATTTATTTGGAAAAGCATTAATTTGGACTAGAAACTTTCCAATTTTATTTGAAAAAGCGATAATTTGGTTAAGAAACTGTTCAATTTTTTTTTGCAAAAGTCTAATTTGATTTGAAAACTCTTTAATTTGGTTGAGAAAATAACATGTTTGATTTGGAAAACATTTAGATTAAAAAAGAAACAATGTACAATCGATACATAGTCGTCAACTGAAGAAGTCTGCAACAAAACGCAAGAAATTCTTTTCCAGTAATTTTTCGATTTATGAGGATAGTCGTTTAATTGCACGGAAATTTTAATGGGCTGTGTACTAATCTTTTACAAGGAAAATCTTCTTTAACCTTCCAAAAATATTGGTGCAAAATACAATCAAATCATCTCACAATAGATTAAAAGGTAATAAATAATAACCAAGCCTGAGTTACCAGCAAATCCTTTTTTAAGTGGATTATAATGTGGGCTCTGTTGGACAGCCACGAAACTTTACCAGAGGTATACTGGTACCAACACAGCCAGGGTCCGAGAGACTTTGTCTTTGTTGGCAACGGTATGGATCGTATTTTGGATGCAATTTGGAAGCTTGAGGTACTAACTCAAGCGGATTGATGCAACATGAGTACAGATTGAGGTTGACAGTTATTTGGATCTCTTTTTTAATGTGCATGAGCTTGCTGTTGTGCTTCAACATGGGCGTTACGACTCAAAGAGTAGCAGAGGTTTTAGATGGGTGTCTTCTTTACCAGTTGATCAAAAATGTCCATGCATACTGGTACTTAATTTTTTATACCAGGTAACCACGTAAAACTTGCAACACTTCTGTACTTTCATAGATATTATACCTTATTTTTGCCACTCTTGTTCAACTTTTTGTTAAAGTCTCCTCGTATGATTTTGATGTCATTTGAGAATAGTACATTGTATGTCCTTTCTAAGATGTCCTAAGATATATTTTTGACGAATTCTTTTCCGTCTTCAGATACGACATGTCTGTTGCTAAGTTAGGCATTGGAAACTTCATTTTCATGCAGGCCCAATATAATCCCGCATTTCGTGTTGCAGCTGATTATTAGGTGTTGAATGCATAACCTTTCAATGAAGACTTTACCAAATTTTTTGTTTCTATTTGGTAGATTACTTGAGAGAATTGTGTGCAAGGATATGGCATTTACTTCAATACTAAACCATTTGGTGGGACTCTTCCAGACGTGAAATTCTAAAAATATTAGAATCAAAACCAACAGATATGACAACAAAGCCAAAAAATCGCTTTCTAAATTGGCTGATTTTTTATTATATATAATTACGTTTTATTCACTTATTCATTCAATACTTCTTGTTTGGTTTTCGGGCTAAGAAGAGTAATGTTTTTTCGTTTTACCACAATTTTTGAGGTAAACTTTATAACAACGAAGATCAAAAAATGCCTGCTCTTAAAAAAACCTTATAAGCTTTCTTTTTTAATATGAAAAGAATAAGACAAAAAATTGCAGACTCATCAAAATTTCAAAAAAAAAAACGAACTTATTCATTTATTTTAGAAACAACTGCCGCATCTATTTTCACAACTTTATTTCGCAAAATATGATGCAACATATGAAAAGTTTACGCCGTAGTCTGTATTACCAGTTGTGCCCGCAACTCCTTGCGTGAGGATTTACGGTTTTGCATAGTTGAGTTATTATATTCATTACAACATTTTTTATGTTTCAAGACAAATTTGATATCTTCCTAGCAGGCATAAATATTGGAATTAAATTAAATTAAAAATGATTCACAAACAAATCAATCATGTTAACAATCAAAAAATACATCCGATGTTGTCTTCACTGTTACGCTCGAAATAGAAGTCATTCACTCATTCAATTTCTTGAATTGTTTGAGAATTTTTTCTTCGTTCTGAAACCAGGCTCCATATATTTTTCCGTCAACTGTTAAAAAAGTCACTAAATTGCGGACGAAAATTTCTGACCTGATATTATTGCACACTAATTTCCGTCCGCTTACGTATCTCCGGCTACCAAAGCCTAAAAATTTAATTGCATGCCCTATAACGATCGATTTAGGTACTGGTGCCTATCTCGGACTGTGTTCACATAATGTTTTGCGCGGGGAATTCAAATTTTTAGTTTCAGCTTTTTGGCTTTTCAAGAAATAATTGCATTTTTCGTGGTTAAATCAGTCTTAAATGCTGACTCAGAGAGCCAATACTTCACTCCAATATCACTATTTAAAGTTTCTTGAAAATGGTTATAGTAGCTTCTGTATGATGCTTGCGCAGACTGACATGCGTGCGGACACACAGACAGATTAATAGAAAATCTAGAAATTGTATTTATTGCATGTACTGGTTCCACATAATTTCTAAAAAAAAGCTTGGCTCAGTTCACTGTACAAAGTAAACATTTAATACTATCATTAGAACTGCTATCGATAATATGCTATGTGCCCGAAATTGGTTCTACTAATTATTTATGTATAAATTTCTGATGATTTAAGTAACATACAAGCATATGGCAATCAATTGTTTCCACCTTTCAAAAAAAGTATAAACTACTATAACTTTTTTTTTCGAGAAGACTATCATCTAAACGTTCGCACGAAAATTGCTGTTTTCGTGTTTTCAACCTAGAATATATATTTTATTGTTCCACTTCAAAGAAGAAGAAAAACTTATCCGAAATAACTACATATATCCTTAGAACATAAAAAGCTGGGAACATCATAAATTAATTTCACACAGTCACTTAGGACTGTACAAGTAAGTCATAAGATGAAATGAAGAAGAACAATAATAAAACAGACATAAAACACCAAAAATAGAAGTTTATGAACTTCAAAAGCGATTACGCACCCACACAAAATGAGCTACGAGCAAACGTAGATACTATTTCTTATGGGTTCTCGTGCGTTCCGTCCTATTCGCCCACTTTTATTATTCGTAAATTTTTTAATAACCAAACCAAACGTCCTTGTCGTTTGTTTCGTTTCTAGTAGACTTACACATGTGTTTGATTGATTTATCAATTATTTACAACGGAAACGTTCTCAATGCTGATTATCCAAGACAATCAGATATCAATATCGAAAAACCCTTACGAAAAATAAGTAATGAATCTGATTAAATAGTCATAGATACGTAGCACTAGGACGTCACTAAGATATTCATTTGAAAGTGGAAACTTGATATTGTCAGTCATTAATTTTTGATTTGAGGCGATTGAATATTACAATTGAATGATATTTCGAAGGGAATTAAATGGAATGAGACAATCAATTGAATTTGGGATTAAATTGAGGGAACTTTCAGTTTCTTTTGTTTATCGATTGATTTGTTAAGGAGTAGGTTTTTTATTTGGTGGCTTGGTATACAATTTGAGAAATGGTTTAAAGTCATCTTTTAAAGATCTGAATTGTAGTAATAGGGAAGAATATGGTAAATAAATGTTGCTATCTTTTTTCGTATGGTTTATTGCCAATGGTAGGCCATCTGTTATTTTTTTATTCAAATTAGTACAAAAAAGACTTGCTGCGATTATCAAAGTCCCAATCGTCCAACAGCATCCACAAAAAAACGGCAACCACTTTTTTGTATCCCAGTGAATTTCCAGCAGTGCATCTTCATTTTGGACAAATTAGGAACAAATGGTGCCACAAATCCAAATCCAACTAGATGAAAATCAGTTTCTATTCGGACCAAAATGTGAATTTTCAATTCATTGAAAATATAAACAAAGAATCAACAACTTAGTGTAAAACAATCTGTTTCTTGCAGTGGAAGTTTGTCTATATGTCAAACACGTAATTTTAAACCCTTCATAATCGGTTATGAGTTTAAACAAAACAATATTTGCATTTTTGAAATTATCTGTACTTTTATTGGAAGTTTAGCATCCTTAACGGAGGTTCTAACAAAAAGTGAACGAGAGGAGTGAGCCCAGAAAAAGCGAACCGAACGGAAGTTTGTCTTAAAATTCAAAGTGAGCACAATACATAGCAATGATGTGCAAATATAAGGGTAGAGCGGCTGGCTCAGTGAGCAGAACGCCCGACTGTTGCTCTCAAGGTTCCAGTCCCCGCTGCCTGTGGTTTCTTATATTAAAGCGAATGGAAATTTGTCTTAAAATTCAAAGTGAACACAGTATGAACATAGCAATGATATGCAAATTTAAAAGTAGAGCGGCTGGTTCAATGAGCAGAGCGCCCGACTCTATTCCTCAAGGAAAAGGGTTCAAATCCCCGCTCCCTTTGTTCTTTTTTAGAAGTTTAGAAAAAGCGTACCGAACGAAAAAGCGAACGAAAGTAAGAAAATCACCGTGCGCTATATATACATTTAAATGAGTGAGAGGAATGAGCCCAGAAAAAACGCACAGAATGAAAAACGTACAGAATGAAAAACGTACAGAAGGAAAAACGTACCGAACGAAAAAGCAAACGCAAAAAAGAAAGGTGAAGAACGTATTGGTCACCATGCGGCGCATTATATATACGTTTACACGTATATGGTGCACTATATATACGTTTTGTGTTTATGAGTGGACGCTTTTCCATTGCCCTCTTGTGTACAAACTTCGCGCGCGTGTGATTGCTTGAAATGTTCTTACTCGTGCTTCATGGTAAATGCATCTTATTTCTTGTAAAATACAAAATAGCAGTGAACATGTGCGCGTCTAAAAATTCATTTCATTTTTTTCTCTTTTATCTCTCTGTGAAAAAAGTTAACAATCGTGCCACTAATTAATTAATAATTAATGAATGAATCAGTGTTGTGCATAGTTAAAATGAAATAAACAGTGATGTGTGGCAAATTAAGATTATGACCAGCAGTAGTTAAGATGAAAAATTGATGAAAACTATTGAAACGGTAACCGATTCAAAAGTGATTGAAACTACTGCAATTCTTCATGAAACAAAATCCAGGTAATAATTTAATGACAATGAAAACATTTTTAAAAAGTGTTTAAATCATTGTAAGCAAAATATTTCCTATCAAAAAGTTTGTCTTAAAATTCAAGGTGAGCACATTACATAGCAATGATCTGCAAATATAAGAGTACAGCAGCTTTTTCAGTGAGTAGAGCACTTGACTCGTCCTCTCGAGGTAGATGGTTCAAATCCCCGCTCCCTCTGTTCTTTGTCTTTTTGTGTGAATAAAAGCCTTAAAAAAATCTCATATTTTGTCATAATGTATCGAAAAAATTGACCTTTATAATTATGTCTCCAAATTTGGTAATAATTGCTCCATCGAACTAATTTTTTTTTATTTTAATACTATATTATATTAATTAACATTTACATAAAAATTCAATGAATTTTTATTTCAAGGAAAAAAAATTTCGGACCTTTCCGTTAACACCACGCATTGGGTTCCGTACAACGGTGTCATCGACTACCTTATATGTGTTTCTCCACTTATTTTGAAAATCGTTTGCGGTTTTAGTAACTTTGTTTGTTTTCTTTAATATTTTCCTCATTTAAACCCAATATCTTTCGATTGGTCGAAGTTCTGTACAATTTGGAGGGTTAGCTGCTTTCGGTACCACGAAGATGTTGTTGTCCTCATATCACTTCATTGTTGATCGAGCATAATGACTTGTTGCTAAATCTGGCCAAAATGCTACAAACGGATTTCTCGATAAATGGTTTTAGTCACTTCTCTCAACACTTCTCGATGTATACTGCTGAGTTGATGGTACCCTTCGCTACAAATTACTCTAATCTGAGATCACATCGACATATGACCTGCCAAATCAAATACCGCTTGGGAAATTTGGTGTTTTTTTGGTTTATGTTTTGGGCGAACACCACCCTTTGATCCTGCTGTATAGAAGTCCTGACCAGGCAACTGTGCAAAATCGGCCTCCACATATGTTTCATCGTCCAACACAATCGTATTTGGTCAGGTAATCCTTGTATAGCTTTCGAGCCCGATTTTTCGCTTTTTTCTTCTTTTCCTCGGATCGATCGGGTACTTTTTGGATCTTATATGATCTGTTTATAATGCTTCTTAATCCTCTGAATCATTGCGTTCGATGTTTGCACTTTTTGGGCCATATCTAGAATGAATGTGTTAGGACTCTGCAAAAATGTCCCCTTTACCTTTGGGCTCAAATTTGTATCGGATGGACATTTTTTTCTATCTAATCCAGATTTTGTCTTTGCGTCATAATGCTTCTTTAATAAAGTACAAATGATAAGCGACATCAGCCCAACAATTGTATCTACGGTCAAAACAATTCCGTGGCGCAAAAAATCGACGATACCACCTTAAATTTCAAGCTCACAAGTGGAAGAGCTGCAAACATTGTTAAAAGCAAATATTTACATCTTGGCACTAGGTGTTAAATCCACTCAAAGAATGCAAATCCCACATATCCAAATCATCCTGTAACAAATTAGAGCCTTCAATCCAGCTTCGGATAACAATGATCAATTTTGAAATGGCTCGTAAATAGTAGAAATGGAAATCTACAATAAATCGTATGTAACGAAAATAAGGAGGAGTTTTATATTTAAATTGGTTACATTAATTTTTTAAAAAATCAGAATATCCAGTGTTTAGGTGTGAATTTTTAAGTAAATTCATCAGCATGTTTTTTAACGTGTATTTAGTTATATCAAGTCCAGTTTTAACAGATTTATTACTTGTTATCATTAAAAACGGTCAGAACATTTATCTTCAAAGCTTTTTTTAAAATTTCACCAGAAATTGCTGTTGGTTTGTTGCTAATATACAGCAAAAAAAAGCCTGAAGTAACAATTAATATTCTTTTGGTATGTATGTGAACAGTACACACCTATTTATTGATTCACTCGGCAGTACAATAAGACTTTCATCGAATCATGAGAAATAGTCATGTTCCTTCTTTTTCTTCTTATCATCCATAATTCCGTTTTCGAGTTGGTGTTTAAAAATTCTAAACGCGACCACTAAGCGGTTGACATCATTCTTCATTGTCGTGGTGATCTTTCGTCAGCCATTCACACCCATTTGACGCGCTCAAATTGGTGAGGCTCAATGATAAATATGGTCGGAGGGTTACGTCAAAGGTGGCTAGTTGAGAAACTCTGAAACTGGCCAAGCCATTGGCTGGTTGGTTTCCAAGAAGACCTGCATCGAGGTCGATGTAACACCCACTTATTATTAAATAATGAGCCATTTCCCTTTACAGGGATTCATCTAACTTCGGTTATAATAAAAGATTTTTTTCTCTTGAATGCACTGATAGTTTAATTTATCAGACCGCACTTTTTATGTCTCCGATTCCATTCATATTTATTAGGAATCATAAGGATCATCAAGAACCCGAATTTTCTATTTTTCATACTAAAGTTATTTGATTCTCACAACTTCTATTGTCTTTTAGTGGTACTCTTAATAAGTACCAATAAAAAGAGTAGTCGCTTGGTTTTTATCCATTATTGACATAAAAATCTCATGTCATTATTGTTACACCGCACTTTTACTATATCAAAATTGATGTGATAGAATTAAATGGACCTTCTCTTCATGCTTTTGATGCTGTGGTAAAATCAAATTATATGTTATTTTTAGGGAATAAAATCTCTATAAAAATATTGTTTCAAACTTTAGCCCAATCAAAATGCTACAATGATATTGATGTTGATGTCGATACGCAAACCTGCAATCCTTGTGGACAACCGATGCCAGCAAACCCCAAATAAAAAAAATTTGAAGCATTTTACATTGCAGCAATCTTTATGATCAATAATGTCATTTGGATTAACTCGCAGAAAATTATGTTCGGTGCCATAAAATCGAATTTATACACTTTGTATATGTACGTTCGTCCTGGCGGAGTACAATAATATACTTGTGCATGGTCGAGCACTATGCAGCTTCCCATATACCCATACACAGCTCGTCCACTTGCTCTCATGAGCTTAACATGATTTGGCAAAATGGCTCGAACTCAAAAATGTATCCTTGGCTTATTGCCAAAACAAAATAGACTCCTATTTTGCGGATGTTTTTATCTCTCAATAAATTTTCCGCCCAACAACAATTTGTTGCCCCACAAAATATCTTTGAGTTGATGATGGTGTCCTTTTATATAAATAGTTTGAGGCTTAGCCCACTCCTCCGTTCTGCTTGCTTGCGTTCCTATGTCATATCATATCCATGTCCTTGTCTATTTGTTGTTGGTCTTATTCCTTTCTACAATAATTGTCTGTTTAACGAATTCAATGGGACTTTAGTTGTAAGGGAAGTTATTTTATTCAACAGCACAAGATTTATGAATCAAAATGCCAATCTCGCGTTTACTATTGGATCCTTAGCTATAGCAATGGCCCTGACTAAAAGCTGGCCTGATTGTATATCGATAGACTTCCGACATTCTGGCGCAGTAAACTGATAGCGTCGTCGTCCTTGCCGTCGTCGTCGTGTGGATTGTTCTCAAATTCTTCGTCTTAAGAAGTTGCTATTATCCAAAGATAATATCTCAATTATTACATCGAAAGCAAGCACTTACATGCGTCGTTGAGTTTCGGTATCAGTTGAACGTATTTATATACATCTAAGCCAATATTAAGATACGATGAAAGATATTTTTGGTTGGAAGAAAAGATTTTCCTTGGATTGTTGTCTAAATGTACAGATATTGTGTGTAAAATGCCTAAAATGTGGTATCGATTTCGTTGAATCAAGCTTTCTCAACTGCTTTATGTCTTGCGCCACGTAGATCAGCTAGAGTGGCTGGCAATCTTGTTAGCACTTAGAATATGGGAATCGTTGCTTTTGATTTCACCTTAATCTTGAAATATAAGAGGATCGAAAAGTGAAGGCAAGAAAGAAGCGTAACAATATAATGGGTATTCTGGATATTTGAGCGTGATATCCCAACAGTAGGATAAAATAAAACTATTGATAATCAATAAACTAAGTGGTTTATATATGTTTTGATAGAGACATCAACGAAAGAAGCGTAGAACAAATATAGCAAACCGCAGATAAGTTTTGTGAACTTCCCTTTTTTCTACAAAGAGTACACCAACAGTGTTCGAAGATGATTTGGGCAAAATTATTTAAATTTTGCTGTTGATCTAAAATCAAGGTCAATATTTATACACTATTGTAGTCCTACTCCGTTTTATATCTCTAAGATATATACAATATGAGTGCCAACCAAATAAAATTGGTTTTGTATCAACCATACAAAGAAAATTTTCGTCAGAAATTTTCACAACATATTGCGATTTTTTTCATTAAATCCATGAAAACTATTTTCACTAAAACATCCAAAAGTTCTTCACAAAATTATGAATCTTTGTTTAGGATGCATGAGTCATTAAACTTTTCTGTAGTTTATTTTCTTGTGGATAATTTAATCAGCGTAAAATGTTGTTTACTTTCAAAATATGTTCAACAAATCGTTGAGTAATGTTGAATTTATGAAAAAAATAGTTTATGTTTGTTAGCGCAGGACCAGATCTTTGTCTTATTTTTGTCTATTCTCAAAAGTTGGCGTACAGAAGCATGAAACTCATTACACATTTTCTGGTTAATAATTCTACAGTGGACCCGGTCATCTTCCGGTGTTTCGACTATCACATGGGCTCTTGCTGGAAAAATAAATCAGCTTTTAAAAGAGAACAATCTATTCGCTTCGGAATGAAAACAGCGATGACTACGTCGCACCAATCGTATGAACAGAGTATATTAGATAGACTTACCTTTTTCCATAACCTGCATCATTGAAGTTATGGCAAAACATGAAAAAGAGACGAGATTTCAACACCCATTTGGCTGTAATGTTTGGCTGTGCATTTTTGGAAGAACAGTTTGTTGCGATCGCAGAATTTTTTTGGCTTAATTTTCCAAATCCTTGATGACGCATAACTGACTTTGACTCAACGTGATTGTTTTTTCGGGAGAAAAGTATAAAAATATTGAGGGGAAGGGGTGTTGGTTTAATAAAGGAATGGGGCTAGGATAACGTTACGGTACTGAGTCACTTATCAAAAAACAATCAAATAAAAAAGATATTCTCCTAGAAGCTGTTCAAACATACAGAAACAAGCCGCAAAGTACGACCCTAGAGGTCCACACGGTCAACTTCCCAGTAATATCTACATAAACATTAAAAACACTAAACACAATAATAATTTTGAAAATAATACTACTTTAAATAATAATAATGAGAGGTATTCCTAGCTGTTACAGGAATGAGTTAATATTAATCATATCATCTACGGGAGCATCCATTGATTACGTAAGACTTTTGGTAGATGGGGGTAGATTGATTTGATCGGTGGGGACCTTTTCTAGGTTATTTGTTATTTTCACATCGATGCTTCAAGGACAAAAAAGTGATAACAAAAATGAATGCAGTTTTTGTTATTACGCTCACTGAAGGGATTTTGTCGCGTGATGGCCATTTTGAATAGTTGCGTTCAAAATTGCCATGACTTCAATCAAATTAATAAATATTTTATATTTCCTATTGGTCTTGAAATTTTTTGAATATGCAGTCAAAAATAGGTTCAATTGCATGTAAAAAACAAGCCGTGAGGTGCGACCCTTGAGGTCCACACGGTCAACCTCCCAGTAATATCCACATATGTAGATATTAAAAATATTAAACACAATAATAGTTATGGAAATAATACTACTTCAAATAATAAAAATGTACCTCTCATAAAAGCTATTGGAATGACTTAATATTAATCGTAACATCTACGCGAGCGTCAATTGATTACGTAAGGATTTTGGTGCATTGGTTTGATTGATTATTCACGCGGATCAATCGGAGGGGGGACAGGTTACAAAGCAGTTTTTTTAATTAAAGTTAAAAGACGGTTCTGTGAAGACTATTGAAAATCTGCTCAAATTTTGCAAATATTAATAAACTTTGATTGACTATACAACAATGTCTTTAGAATAAGATATTTAAAGTAAAATGATTCGAATGAACCCTTTTTACATGGTGACTTTGAATGATTTTATATTTTTAATTTAATTTTTTTTTGTAATCAGGAGAAAAGTTTTTGCTGGTTTCTCTACAAAAAGTGATAGAATTTTATAAATTCCACAAACATTTATTATTACGATGTGCAAATCAGGTTAAAAATGATTTTTTTTTATGAAAAAAACACTACTTTTCCAATTTTTTTTAATAAATTAAAAAAACCGCTTTAACGATTTTTTTAAAATATAAGAACATCATTTAAATGTTAATACCCGTTGATTGACACCTTCATGATCGGAAGATTATATTTGGTTCTCGAGATATAATGAATGACGTAAATGACCTTGAACGTTTAATGATTTTTTATTTTTTATTTAAATTTTTTCGTAATCATGAAAAAAACTTTTGCTGGTTTTTTCACAAAAACTATTTGTAGTATATAAATTATATAAACATTGATTACTTAGGTTTGAAAATCAGGGTAAAAATTTTGTGTTTTTGAAAAAAAAACTAATTTTTATCACTTTTTTTAAAAAAATTAAAAAACGGCTCAAAGATTTTTTTTGAAAATTTGACAGAATCAGAAAAATGTTAATACGCGTCGATTGACGCTTTGAATGTGAAAATCGTATGTTTGGTTCATGAGATATAGTGCATAATATGGTTGACCTTCAAGGGGTGAAAACAACAAACCCCCCCGACCGAAGTTTCCCAAAAACTAATCAGCTCTTAAGATTCCAAAGACGCTTTGATTGATACCTTAACAAAGTCGATACGACTTTGGTTACGTGAGTTATGCTCGTAGAAAAACTGCTTGCGAACGCACGTACGTACGTACGTACATACACACACACACATACATACTTCTTTCTAAAAACACTTTATATATACTCTATAGACCTCAAAACGTAAAGAAAAGTTGAAAATCTCAATTTCGATTTTCGAGGCGATTATAAGAACTTCCCATATACTGGGAAGTTAATAAAATGTATTAAACATGATGATGAAGGAAGTAATTGAAATCTTGCGATTACTAAAGAGTAAATCTACTAAAAACTACAATTTTTTATTTGATGAAAACATTTTAAAGCTTTAAAGATCTTGCAAAGTATTGATAACAAAATATATCTCCATTCAAAGCGTTGAGTACCACAAATGCAAATTTGATTGATATTTTATTGTTTTTAAAATTTGAGCAGTTTTTTTATTAAAATTAAAACATTGTGAAAACTATTGAAAATCTGCTCAAATCATGCAAATATGATAAAACTTTGATTGAATTTACAACGATGTATTTAGAATAAAAGATATTAAGTAATATCATTCGTATAAACCCTCTTTGAATGGTAACTTTGAATGATTTTTTATTTTTAATTTTTTTTTCATAATCATGGGAAATTTTTTTGCTGGTTTCTCTTCAAATACTGATACGAATGAATAAATTTTATCAACTGTTATTACTGTCCTGCGCAAATAAGGTTAAAAAATAGTTTTTATGAAAAAAACCCCTAATTTTTCGCATTTTCTTTTATTAAATTAAAAAACAGATGAAACGATTTTTTTCATAATGTTAAAAATATCACAAAATTTTAATACACGTCTATAGATACTTTAATGATGCAAATATTAAATCTGGTTCGTGAGATATAGTGAATGAAGAAATGGTTTCTTTTAGAATGAAGTATGCATGTGTGTGTGTGTGTACGTACGTACGAGCGTTCGAGGACAGTTTTTCTACGAGCATAACTCACGTAAACAAAGTTGTATCAACATGTCAATCGAAGCGCCTTTGCAATCTTAAAAGCTGATTAGTTTTTGGATAACTTCGGTCGGGGGGGGGGGGTTGCTGTTTTCACCTCTTAAAGATCAATACTGTCATGTGCTATATCTCAGGTACAAACATACGATTTCCATCGTTGAGGTGCCAATCGACGCATTGATGTGATTTTTAAATGAAATCAAAGAAAAATTATAGCCGTTTTTTTATTTATTAAAACAAGTAAAAAAATTAAGGTTTTCTTCTTATTCTTGTTTTTCTTTTTCTCTTTTTAAATGAAATGAAAATTGAAATGACAGCTTCACGAATAATCTGTGCAAGTTTCAAATCGATCAGAGCAAAACTGCCGGAGATACATCGTTTTTAATATCCCTACCTCCGATACGATATTTAGTGGTAAGGACCATTCATAAAACACAAAGAAATAATTCATGAAACAGCAAAAAGTTTTGGATATTTTAAATGATAGCGCTTTACTTTACGGCCGCGGAATCGATGCTTCTCTATGAGTATTTAAAAAAAATTGATTAAAATTTTTCAACACGTTTTTCACGAATGTAGTATTTTGAAAATCGGTGGACAAAAACCAATCAACCAATCCTCGTGAAATTTTGTGCAGGCTTTCTTCACATATTTGATGAAGTAACGCTGTCGAAGTTTTTAGCATTATTTGTACTATTATTTTTTGTAATAAGAAATCTACTGAATTTTAATTTTTTCCCTAAAACTTCAATTTTACTTTTAAGTGATGCCAAAAATTTGCCCAAAAAATTTTTAAATTAAAAATTCAGGTCGTTACCTTAAAAAACTTTTAAACTAACAAAATCTGCTTGATTTTTTTGATTTTAAATGATCTAGTGTTGAGTTCTGATGTCCACCGGAAAATCCGATTTTTTAGAGTCTACGAATATTTGTTACCAGAGGCTCATTTTTCAATATTTTGTTTTGAAAATTGTACAATATATTCTTAAAACAATACTTCATGTGTGTACTATACTTAGAAATAAAGAAGAAAAAATTCTGAAAAAAATCATAAAAATATGGTTAATATGAAGCTTACAGACTTTACCCCCCACCCCGTCCCTCTTAAATACAAAAAAAATACGTCCAAAGCTTATATTCTAAATGATGTATCGTTTGAATGTGCATGTCATTTATTTAAAATAATGAACAAGGCATGTTAACTCCAAATTTTCAAAATTCATTTTCGCTTTATTTGTGTGTCAAGATTGCAATTCGCTCATTTCTTGTTTGTTTGTTTGTCCTTAATTTATTTTTCATTGCATTATGCTTTAGTTTGTTGTAATAGATCAGAATAGCGTTTGAAATATAAAATCAAATAAAATACAATAAAGCTTGTGCCTTGTAATCCTTTAATTTATTAAATTTTACATAAATCGAATATATTTCAGATTCGAAGTGACGTAATTAAAGAGAATTGAATAGAAGAAAGTTAATAGTTCAATAGCTGCATACAGGCGTTAGTTTTGAACGGGTTTTGGTGTATTTCGGCAAGAGGTCAATTGAAACCGTCCAAAACTGAGGCTTGTTTGTTAGTACGTTCGTCTTCAAAATTTTTGACGTTTGACGGATATGGATAAAATCGACAAGTTCAATTCATTCGATTGTCAGAAGTTTTTTTGTTTTGTTCACTTTTCAATTTGATTTTTTTCCAAATAAATAATTATGTATAAACCAAACAATTTCAAGTACATGAAAATATATTAAATATTATAATATATGTAACTAGATACAAGTAAACAAATGAAACATCAGAGATATATTAATACGTATATATATATCAGACTACAATTTTAGACACACTGCATTAAAACCTCATCCTGTAAATATTATCAATATTTATATATAAACCATTAAAATATGTTTGTTTTGGAAACTATGTTCAAATATACATTTGTAAAAGTAATATTGTTCTGTTAATTAATTTCGTTTCACGTTGTTTCTAATGAATTTGTGAATTTTTATTGGTTTTCATTTTGAAAATATGTGAATTATGCGTATGCCCCAGGGTGATGTGATCCCTTCGTCATTTCATCCGGAATCCTAAACTCGATCAGATTTGATCGTTGTTGAAACCATGTAAGTTGGCCAAACTAAAAAAAAATAGTAGAAAATTTTCTTAGTGGAACTTTTCATATTATATTGAAAGGAAAAACGTCCTTTTTATTTGATATATTTCTGAAACTTTTTAAACAGAAAAAGTAAAGAAATATACGTTCAAACTGTGAAATCTGAGCTGAATCGCCTGTAACTTATTTTATTATATATTGATTTTTAGTAAATGAAGAAAATTATCTGTAACAAAAACAAAAAAAAATATTTTTATTAAGCTTTATCGCAAAAAAATCAATATAATATGAAAATTCAACCAAAGATTCATAACATCTTATATTAGTAGGAATTTTATTTTGTCTACTGAAATAGAATTGCATGTATCTGCCGAAACAACTATTTTATTTGGCCATTAACGCTAGTCGCATGTGTCTAAATCATTTTGTCTGGCACTTGCTGGTTTAAATATTTGCAATACTAGTTTTTTTTTCAAATAAACTTAAATGTATATGTGCCTGCATTATTAATTATTTTCTTGTGTGGTTACTCATGCATTTTAGTTTAGCAATAGTAATCTTTCATAAAATTAATTCAGAAATAAATAAATAAAGACTCTTGTGCTTCGTTTGTTTACTTGAAACTATATTTAAAAAAAACTTAATATCTACCTAGAAATGCGCGATACTTTTGCATAAATTAGAAGGATTAAATCGTACTTTTAAGCATATATAGACAAACCTAATGGAATTCATATAATTTGCATGGTATTTTTTTTTGTATCAAATGTTTATGTGAATGTGCATTGATTGATGATAATATTTTTCAGCTAAATATTATTTGAGTTTTTTTAAATTAACGACAAATTAAAATCAGTTAAATGCTCAACAATATGTTTGTTTGTCCTATGAAGTAGATGGCGTAAGATTTCAGACTTTAGATTGTCCTAAAAATCAAGTAAAATATTTAAGGATCGTATTGGATCATGAACTCGCCTGAAAAATTATTTCGGTGAAAAGGGAAGCTACGATAGCTTTCTTTGCTTGCAAGGCACTCGTTGTGCCTAAGTCAGGTCACGAATGTTACACAAGATACACACAGCTTTAGTAAGACCAACCTGGATCTTTGGGGCTATAGTAAAGCTAGGTTTGCTCCATGGCTCAGCTGAGTAAGATACGAAGATTGGCGTGCTTAGGATTAACGGGTGCACTGCGCACCTTTCCCACAGCTACACTTGAAATAATCTTGAATTTATTGCGATTAGATGTACACTGTAAAGATGTGGTAGCCACAAGGGTTATGCATTTCAAGGGAGGATGTTGCAGAAAGAAGATACCCCAGATACTTAAAAGTCCATATACGTACAACAATGCTAACAAGAACTATAGACTACCAAAACTGAATTTTGGCACAAACTTCGCGACCGTTCTCCCACTTTACTCTTAAGTGGTCAACGGTCACGAAGTTTGTGTGGGAGGTCAATGGGTGAAGGAACTGTCACAGTTTTCATGGATAGCTCGTAAACGAAGATAGGTATAGGAACTGGAATATTTGCCAAGTATTGGAACTTCAGCCTATCATTGCAGCTCCCAAAGCACTCCACGGCTATGCAGGCGGGAATAGTAGCACTATTGCGAACTTCAAAGGAAGCGAAAAATAGAGCGAATGCCAATAAAGAGAACACTATTTTTGTGAACAGTTAAGCGGCTGTAAGAGCACTAGAATGAGTTGAAATGTCCTCCAAATTAGGAGCTATAGAGGATCTTCCTTAAGAGCAAACTAACACTGTGCTGGTTTCCACAGAGAAGTGCAAGGTAATGTCAAATGGGATTAGCTTGTTCAGAAAGGAATCCCGTGGTGTACAGTCATACCAGGTAGTGATGGCAAGAGTCTCAATGCAGGTACTAAGGCTGGATATAAAGGTATCTTCCCACGAGCTAGCTCAAAGGCGCTAGAAAAATTTGAGCACATGTCACACTGCTCGACATATTTGGACCAAATCCGATACGAAACGTGCTCTTGGTATGTCAGTATGGGCAGAGCTTCAACCAGGAACCTTCGGGTTTACTGACAGACTATATAGCTTTAGGTGAATACGCAAAAGAATCGACATAGGAGCTGTTGGAGCTGCAGTGACAAAGAGGAAACAGAGTCAATAGGGCAGGGCACTTTCTATACAAATGTTCGGCTCTAGCTGCAAGGAAACAGAAGCACTTGGAGGCATTTCGCGGAGCTGTGTGAGGCAGATACTATTAAAGTGGACCAACTCCTAAATTGCCGTGAGGAATCAGGATGATTCTCAGAATAAATTTGAAAGTATTTAACGGAGCAGTCTGGGCTTATAGCGTGAAATTCAACAATATTCTTTATCGAAATATTTATTAGAATGTGTTGAAACTTCTAACTATTTTCCAACCTTGGTGACAAAATGGCGACCATAATAGAGCCCTTTTAAAAGCTGGTTGACATGATATATTGAGTAAGGTAGGTCGGAAATAAAAAATACCTACAGTACTTTCAAACATAAGTTAAAAGCTTTAGTGGGAGTTAGAACTAAACAAGAACAACAAAAAAGCAAAATGGCGGACTTTAAATTTTTGAACCTATTTTTTCAACCAAAATTGTTGAAAAAGAGGGTTATAAATTTATAAAAAATTTCAATTCTAGTCCGGACTAAAACTGTATATGTAGTGAATAATCCCTTAAAATTTCAGCCCAATTTGTCAAGTGAATTTTCCAAAATTGTGTCAACCAGACCAAAAAACGTTTTTAGAAAATCTATTTTTGAAAAAATAAATCCAGACTGCCCGTTTAAGTCTACAGAGCAGAATGGACCAAATTTGGTCCAAGCGAAGCGAAATCCAGTTAGCTTAGCACCCTTATAACGTAACGTAACATTTCTATAGAATAGTGCATCCAATTTATATCAAATCCAATTGCTGAATTTGTTTTTCAATATCAACCAAATAGCTCAGATTCACTCTCGTGTTTACCAGAAAAATTTTTGTAACTTTTTATGTAAAAAACTAAGTATCTAAGGAAATAAGTATCAGTACCTGGAAAAATGCTTCAATTTTTTAGAACGATAATAGTTTTCTCAGATTCTCTTGCATCCAAGAATGGCTTCAAAAATATTTTTTTACCAAAATAGCCCAAAAACTCGAATCAAAATTAAATTTTACATTTTTATTGGCTAATTTTCGCCAAATTTTTCACATTGAGTCTAATTTTGGAAAAAAGGAGTTAACTGATTCCTTCAAAACAACAAAACTGAATGTTTTTGACACCGAAGTGGTTTCATACAAAACAGACTCAGCTAAGGGCGATGGAAAAACTTCAGGTATTCGGTTACATTTAACGTTTAAGCATTAAATAAGAGAACAAAAATGAAGTAGAAGAAGAAAATTTTTTCTAAAGATGCATTGGCATCGTGAAAATAAAAAATCATCAATCGACAAAAAAAGAATCTTCAAGTTCATCCGGATCGTTTCTTCGGATGGACTTAGAATCTCCAGAAATCTTTTTCACTCAAACCCGAAATATGATCGAAATTCTACGTTTAATAAGAGACAGAGTCAAAGCCTTCAAACATATGCAAAATATAAATGTGAATGGATATTACATTAGTGTACAATGAACTGTACTAACAGAAAAAAAGCGCAGGATTGTTGACGCTAAGCTAAATCCTGAAGTCGAAAAATCCCAAAAAAATATTTCTAACATTTTCTACAAGAAATCGCTAAAGAAAACTTTAAAATGTTGAAATTTATTATTTTTTCATATTGACTTTTATTGGGATTTCTTAGGGAGAGCCAACAATTATTCGCTATTATGTTTTGATCCACAAAAGTTTAGGTGCGAATGAAGGAAAAATTTTTTGGGAGGAATTTTATGACATTTTCTGATAAATCCAGATCAATCGCTTTACAATTTTCATTTTTTTTTCGTTTCCTGAGAACTGTTGTGTTCTCATTTTAAAAGAAAACCACGTTTCTTTTTTAACGGTGTTGAAGAATATTGAAAGAAGGAAGTTTTTCTTATTTGAAAATGCACAAATAAGGTTTTGCGCGTTTTAAATTTTGCGCCCGAAAGATTTAGAAAATGTTTTCCAAATTTTCAAAAGATTGTCCATTTTTATTATGCAATATTTTTTGCGATAAGAACCTTAATTGAAATAAAACAATATGATTTATCTGTTGGTCTAAGGGAAAAAAATTTGATTTGAAAACTAGTGTTTTAAGAGAATAATAATAGCTTATTTGCAATAACAACAATGAAATAGTCCTTTCTTCTTTCACGATGCAAATTACTCACAGGTTTATGATAGGTTTCTCGGCAGTATGTGCACTTACCATCAATTTTACTGCGAATAATCAAAAAAAAATCAATTTATTCTCACTAATTACCTATATATTTTCGAATGTAAATGAAAAGCGTGCAGTCGCGCATTCAGAGAATATTTCATTATGTACTTTTATTATGTGATTTGTAACAACTTTCCTCTTTTAACTTATTAAATAATCATCAAATGCTTTATTTTGACACAATTGGATAGCCCAAAGTCGAGTTGGCCTTCCTTTTTTCGTTGCAACAGTATTTAGTTTCCACTGAAGCTGTGATAACTGACAAAACAGAAACAAACTAATACTAAAACGGTGTTAAAGTACACCCGCAGGCTCTGCAAAATGTTCCCTCGATTTGTACTATTTCATATCTAGATTGTGCCCGTAACAAAGAAAGCCTTGATTTTATGTTGTAGAGGGACCACTATTGCTTTATTTTTAAGGCAACTCTCGACAAGTTCTAGTTTACAGCATTGTACAGAAGCCCATCCAATACAAACCCAGAATTTTCACGTTGAAATACAGTCAAAATTTGGTAACGCCTTCAGATCCAATCACGTTTTTGTATACTTTCTAAATTTGGGATTTCAGGCATAGGCGATCACGAAACTGCCATCTCAGTACATATCCTTTTTCTATCACGTTCTTTGACGGCGCATTTGCACACCACTGGGACTTACAGTATCGTCTATCCTAAGGTGCTGCAAGACCAGTCAAAACAGCTTTACAGGAAAATTAGGAAACTTTCAGGTGATGACGTGAATGCGAACAGTCTCTGGCAGTTAGTAGAAATCGAACTGTCGGACTATCATTCTGGCGTCGATTACCTGCTGGATGTAACCACTGCCACCAGATGCAGTTGACGGTAACGGCCATTGTCGGGTGTGACTTTCTCGTCATTTAATTTTTTAATGGAAATCATAAAAGTGAAACGCACGTCGACTAGGCATACATTTCTGAAAGTTAAGGAAGGATATTCTCTGGTAAGAATATTTTCATTGTCCCTTTTTGATCGTTATTGCAACGAAACACATTGAACCAAGTGACTGGCGTTCGAGATTTAGGGAAAGTCAATTTTGTTGAGATGTTTTTTCTAATGGAATTTTTTTTTGAGAAAATATGGCCAACAGTTGAAAATATATCACCATCCATTTTATCTTCGCTGGTCTGGTAATAATTAGTAAAAAGGAAAAATATTAATTTAAAATATTTACTAAAAACTCTTAATAAAAAGTAAGCTTTTTAGCTATGTCCGTGCACATAGCTGAAAAACAATCAATCGAGAAAAACGTAATTTTTTTAACTTCAAAATTTTCTTCTCAATTTATTTTCTATTTAAATTTTCATCGATCATCGACCAACAATTCTTGTCTATTGTCCAGTAAATTATAATGCAAATTAATTTTCCACCACAAACAAATAACCGTAACGAACTTTATGAAAGAAACTTTCCGAAAGTAATCAACGTACCTGCGGAAAATTGCTTTCTGCAACAAACAAACTTTATCCGATGAGTTCGATATAATCATAGAAAGTCCAGGCACGAATTACACACTATCGCATCTCTACAGCTTTCACATACACTCAGTAATTTATTCGAAGGGATATTGACTAAGATGATTTAAGGACAATCCAATCAAGTTGAAATGAGCGATCCAGCATGAATAGTTAAGCTGCAAAACCAAACTGAACGGTAGACATAAAGGTATCCTGCGGAGTGGAGTGAAAAAAATAAATAAATAAATAAAGTAGCAGACCAAGTTAGATGACATTAACGCATAGAACTTTAACATAATGCTACCATGTAAATTAATTCCAGTAGAAAAATGAAGACGAAGAATGGCGAGAAAGAAAGAAACTGTTCGTTGAAAAAGTTTTTCCATGAATATGAAGAAGGCTATCAGTTATATTTGTACCAATACTATTGGACGACTAACTCAGGCCAGAAGCGCAACATACAGATGAGGTTGGTAAGTTTTCTTGATAACGACAGGTAGCTAGAGTCCTTTCACCTGCTAGCCGTCATACAAACTTTCTGATGCTTTTGCACGTTTTGCAAATAAGATAGTTTTATTGGGAAGGAAGGTATTGCTCGGCTGTAAAATCGAAATTTTTGCGAAAGAGATGAAACATGAGATGATGCAAAAGACAGAGGAAACTATTTGGTTGTTGGCGGTAAATTCTATTACACTGGCTTCAGTTTTTTCAACCACAATTGTTTAATATTCATACTTTTTTGGTGATCATTTTAAACAAGAGAAAGTTTCAAGGAAATTTTTGAATTTATTCCGACAGGATTAGTCATAAATTTTTTTTCGCATAATGTTGTTCATCACTATGAAATGTTTTTTTTTAAGCCATCCGCCATGTCCCTATCAACATTAGCAGTTATACCAACTATCTCCAAATAGCGCAGCCTACGTATTTGACACTGTTTCCATTTCAGGTGAAGCTTACCTTTTTTGGCATCGTTTCATCTTTGGTTTTTCATGCATATTAAATATTATTGGCCCATTTGTTATCTGTTTAAGATGTCCTGCCGATCGTCAAATGTTAACCACATCTCACTGGCCATGTAAAACGGTATAGGGAGCATTTTCAAATTTTAATGGCGAATTTTTGGGCTGTAAATTTGAAAATTATATGAAATTTAGTGTTCAAAAATTATTTTTGGCATATAACAACCGCGACTACGTCTAAAGAAGGCCATCATGTTGGTCCAATACCGCATCACTTTTACCAGCATTGCTGCTTTTATTTCACGAATAACGAGTCGAATGTTGGCTTCCAAGTCATCAATAATTAATGGTTCATCAACATAGACAGATTCCCACAAAAGTAGTCCAATCACATGATGTGGGTGGCCAATTTACAGGTCAATTTCATGAGATGATTCGTTCACCAAAATTTCGAAACAATAAAGAAATGTTGCGCCATTCTGTTGCAAACTATTTGTCTCTCAAACGATTGGCATTGATGTTGGAAATATAAACATTACGAGGTATTTGTCGATAACGTTAGTATCATCTTCAGGTTTGAAAAAGAAAGGACCAACTATTTCGCCGGCATTCAAATTGCACCGTAAAAAGATCCAGACGGAATTTCAAAGTCTCTTAAGGATTATCCATTCATCAATAACGGCATTTTAGCTTACTTATAAACCCATTAAGCCAGACATCAGCCTCAACGCTGAAAATAACATAACTGTAAAAATGCGGTTCAACTTCCAACTCACTCTCAGCCCATACAACAAACGTGTGACGCAAATGATGTTCCAACAGCTTCAATTTCCCCACAAGTTTGATCCTATAGGGCCTTAGTTCAAAATCTCTAAATTGTCCATGTAGTTTACTGACAATTGGAAGCTCAGTTACACTATCCTTTACAGTAGTAAAAGCTGCCACGGAACGCACTGTACGAGCTCGTGTTGGATGAACATTGTCAAATATAGTATTTGTGGACATGAATCATCATGCGTACGAACCGCTCAAATAGGCGATTTTGAGCACAACAAATTGAACGCACTGTTTGGCGCCCAGAACGCGAATTTCAGAGATAACTTTCGACTATTTCGAGAGTTTGTTCGCTGGTAACTATTTTCGTGATAGTTTGACAAAGTAAATTAAATATAATGCCTAAATCGCAGGAAAATTTGAGAACTACAGTGACAAATATATATCTAAAAATGTGGTCTAAGTGCGACCCTTGAGGCCCACACGACTAACTTCCCAGTGGGGTGAATAAAATGCTATACTTTTCTTTTATTATTAATTACTATTATTAATAATAACTATTATTAAACATTATTATTCTTAATTAATATAATTACTTTTATTATTATTTATCAATTTTTTATCCAACCATAAAAGATTTGGTAGAGGAAGACGTCTCCACCACCTGGTCATCTTCTACCAAAGCCTCGGCAACCTCGTCCTCTTCGTCTTCGTCATCCTTCTTGTCCTCCACTTCGTCCTCAACCTCGTTCTTCATTTCGGCTTCGGAATCCACAACTATTATTGAGGGTATTTAATTATTATTTACAATAATCTTTCGTTATTAAGAATGTTTGATCGTTACTGAATAGTTATAATTGACTTTATATATACAATATCAAATTATAACTAATATTATTTGATTGTTATTAACAATATTAAATTATTTATAACAATATCCAATTCTTAACTGCATTAGCGTCTCTACTCCCAGTCACCCAAACTTGATAGTATAAGTTTGCAATTTCATAAATTAATTTTTAATTTTTTTTTTGAAATAACATTTTTTTACAAATTTGATCACAATTTTGCTAAAACGCACAATAATAACAACATTACTATGGAGGTAGTTGGTATCTGCACGAATTAATAGTGCGTATCAACAGTTTAAAAATAAGCAATTTTTAGTCGTTTTTTCAGTTTTTTCATCCTAAATAAAAAACGGCCCAACCGATTTTGCTGAAAAGTCATTCAGTTTTAAGTTACGTAATTACGCGTCGTTTAAAATCAGTTTCACGTCAATCAAATCTTTGGTTCTTGAGATAATCGAGACGAAAATTAATTCCGAACGCACATACGTACATACGTACATCCGTACATAGGTACATCCGTACATACGTACATACGCACATACACACATACGTACATACACACTCACAGACATCTCTCTAAAAACGATGGATTTGGATTCTAGAGACCTTAAAACGTGGAGATATGTCAAAATTTGGGATTCGCAAAATCGACCCCATTACAATAACTTCCCATAGGGAACTGGGAAGTTAAAAACGCCCTAAATATTTTTAAAATCTAAAATAATGCCAAGACGCAATTCTTCTAATAAGTCGATTACAAGTTGTTTATTACTGGGTTATTTAGTATACTGGTATATACAACTAGGACCTGATTATATGTCTTGATGATTCAAAAGCTAATTTGATGATGTTAAGGCATAGATACAAGAGGTGTGAAAAAAGTCTGAAATAGAAACGGAAGAATCTACCTTCGCGATCTGAACAACTCTGATCATCATCTGAACAGTTTATTTGCGGAATCAACAAACAACATTTAGAACAACTGCTTTAAAATATTTTTCGAAAAATTTTATTAGATCGTTGAAAGTTTTGGTACTAGGTCATTGCCAAAATTTTGAAAACCAATGAAAAATCCATTAATTTCCGCTGAGATGCGATGCCAGTTCTGATTTTCGCTGACAGCACTTTTCTGATTTAGCGAGTAAGGGTAGCTTTGAAATAGAAACAAACATTGACTTGGATACCATTGGCAATGGCTTACACATAACAAATTAACAATCAATGTGAATGTACTCGAATTTAACAAACAGCAAACATAACATGATTCCCATTGAACCATTAATACAAATCAACAGAAAATACTACAGAGAGTAGAACAAGCGAAGTACTTGGCACGATTGGTGTGTAGCTTTCGGCTTTTTTCCTGTTCTTTCTCTTTGTTAATTTAAAAACAAAATTGACCGAACTTACAATCAATTAAACCAACGTAACAAGTAACTAAATTTCATTTATTATTATATTAAATATACAAAATAAATAATATTTCTTTCAATAAAATAGCGGTGGAAAGAAGCTAAAGTAGACTTCATACCTAAAGCGGGCAAGACATTCCACTCCTCACATAAAGATTATAAACCTATCAGCCTCGCCTCTTTTCTGCTGAACAGTTCTGGAACTCCTGATAGAGATCCATCTGAGATTTGCTCTGAAACCACTCTCTAATGCGCAGCATGCATACAAAAAAGGAAGATCGGTTGAGACAACTCTTCACTAGCTCACCACCTACATCGAAAAATCGCTAAGCATCATAGAATTTACGCAGGCGGTTTTTTAGACATCGAAGGGGCTTTCAATAACTTTAGCCATAAGGCTATTGGAAAAGGACTCGGGGAAAGCAGTGTCGATGACAACATGAAAGTGTTCATCGGGCAACTGTTAGGCAACAGGAACGTCAACTCCACACTGGAAAACAGCACCTTAAGAGAGAGGATTTGCAGAGGTACCCACAAGGTAAGGTGCTTTCACCCCTTCTATGGAACTTAGTGGTGGACTGTCAACAATAGAAGCGACTGGCTGCAAAGACGTAGCTTATGCTGATGATGCTGCAATACCAATATCGGGCAAATTCGTTTACACCCTATCTGAAAGACTAAACTTTGTCCTAGGTATTCTCACCAAATGTATCAAAGAATGCGGTCTAAAGATTAATCTGCAGGAAACGAAATTTGTGCTCTTCACAAGACGGTACAAAATTCCACGATATCTTCCACCAAAACTCGATGAGATAAGCCACATACCGTCTCACCAAGTTAAATATTTAGGTCTAATTCTGGACTCCTAGCTCGCGTGGAAAGCAAACATAGAAGAAAGAGCGCATAATCTACTGCTGGAAAAGAACCATTGGAAAAAGGTGCGGAATGAAACACAAATTGTATCATGGCTCTATACGGCGATAGTGAAACCAATCCTTCTGTATGTTTCAGTTATTTCGTGGCCAGATATGGCGATTTCATCAAATGTAAACAAGCTAAACAAGGTCAGAAGGATTGCAGCTATTGAAATTACCGGGGGTCCACGCACCACCTCGACATAGGCATTGTTCCTGCTATTAAATTGGCTCCCGACTGAGCTACTCACGTGACAACAGGCCAAGTGCTCTGAGGCTCTGTTGAAAGCTCTACGTGTCTGGCATGAAGGGAACAATGGCCACTCCACAATACTACGAAGGGATGAACCAACGCCAGGGAAGATAGACCTCGCTTTTTCGATTCCCTGTTTTCACCCCGGTTTCAAGTCAATCATCCCGAGTAGGGATGACTGGACCATAGAAAGAAGTGAGATACAAGAATCGATCGACATCTACAATGATAGGTCAAAAATGGATGGAAGAGTTGACTGTGGCGTTTTTTCAGAACAGCTAGACCTGAAACTATCCTTCCAATTACTAGATCACTGCAGTGCTTTTCAGGCAAAGGTCATTGCAATTTACAAGGCAGTAGACTGGCTGAGAAACCAGAAAATTTCCATAAGAAATTTAAACATTTTTTCTGACAGTCAACCTGCTATCCAATCACCATCCAGCGTACATACCTCATCCAAGATTGCAATCGAATGTTGCTCGCAACTGAACGTGATATCGCTTCATTGTGAAGTGATTCTTTGCTGGACACTGTGTCATAGTGATATACCGGGAAATAACGAAGCAGATGCATGAGCTAGAGCTGGCAGTGAGCTCCAGCAGTAAACACTTACACCCGAAGTCTGCCAACGTCTAGCCTCCATAAATCTAGAATTCAAGCAATATTATATGGAGGCTGCAAATAAGACCTGGCTACTTGAACAAACCTGTAGGACAACCAGGCAAACTTAGCACGCACTGTGCTCTAAACGCACAAAGCGGCTTCTTAACACGCGCCGCTAAACTTTGAGTTCCATCGTATCCGTACTGACGAGGCACTGTCTGATTGGCAGACATGCAGAAAGATTGGGTGTTCCATTCAACGACTTCTGCTCAGATCGGAAGACGAGAAACAAACAATCCAACACTTTCTGTGTGAATGCCCAGCACTATCCAGAAAACGCATGCAAACCCTAGGTTAACATTTTCTGGACAGTCTGACGGTAGTAGCTGAATTAAATATTAGCCTTAAGGTTCGAGTGCCGTCTCAATCTTTTGTGGTATTACAATGGGCCTATAGTGGCCTAAGTGAGCCATCTTTGGAATAAAGGAGGCTGCCACTATACCCAGCCAACCATCACAATGTAGAAAAAAATCCGAATAGAATATCTTTCGTATCATATATAGTTGCATTAGAATTGTTTGTTACATAATTTTTTAAATAAAAAATAATAATTACGTAAATTTTTTAAAGAAGATTTTAACATTTTCGTGTCAAAATAAGTAAATTGTTTTAAATCTGTGAGCCATAATGACTGAACTGGAATCAATTGGTGCTCAGGCCCAGTAGACCTGAATCAAAAATCAGACATTCAAATTTCAGCATGAAGACATTTTAACGCTGAAATAGCTGTAGTGGTATTTATAATCTTTTTTTCCGACACGCAAGGAAAAAAAAATTGTGGTTATTGTTTACGCTCTTCGTTCCGGTGGACGAAGTTCCCAGTGAAACATTGAACGAGATTTAAAGAAACAATGTTAAAGATGCTTAGATTTTTCATTTTTTTAATAATATAAATTTTAAAAATTAACGTCTCTTTGAAAATTATTCTTTTGAGATTCGCTTGAATTTTTCTACAAAACAAAATACATTACAATATTAAGTCCTCACAGTACCATTATTTTCTTCTAACTCAGTACAACACATGAGAACAAAAATGCAACGAATATAATCAGCCAGAAGAGCCCGATAAGAAATTTTGCCCTAATAATTTCAGTACATTGTGTTTTATTTTATTTCTCGGATGAATTTGAATTTTGTTCCAAAAGAATATTATTTAATTCAAAACTTGACAAAAAACAGCATTTACCAATGATAAGAAAGTAGCATGACCTTGAATTCAAAACATGATTTTTCTTCTTAGAAACTTTAGGAGGAAAAAGGACGGTTTCAAACAACAAGAAAAGAATTTTGTTATTTATTTTCGTTAAACTGAACAAGTATGCAGAATTTCAAAAACATAGGCTCACTTATAAGCTGAATCAATTAATTCTAAGAACCATACCATGCGAAATGTACATCAATTTGGAAGATTAAATGCAACTTTCTTCGGGAATGTGAATAAATATAAACAAACCACTTCTAAACTGCAGCTTCTTAATGTATTTCTGGGCTTAAAAAAATCACTTTCTTGTCTCTTAAAAAAATCTCCATCTTGACAAGAGTAGTATCTCCAAAACAATATCAACATTATTACAGATTATTCGTATCCGGTATTACATTTCCTCCAACTTCCTCGGAATACTTGCACTTAGTGCTGTCGCAATCTCTCCATTTTCTCTATGCAAACTTGAGAAGCTGTGGCTTCTCAGTAGTAGCCTGGTGAAAGCAATGACTTAGCCCTCAAAAAAAAATGGTGTAGACAGTGCACATACCCGTCAAGACGTTATCCTCTGTCAAAAAGAAAATTATGATGAATTAACGACCGCGTAGAAGTACAGTATGATAGGGAAGGGCTGACGAACGTCTAATGTAATGGTGTTGCCAAAGAAAATACCATTAGCTAAATAAACAATTACGGATGAAGTATAATTTCGATTGTGATTCCCAAGCCCTCAACCCCTGAAACATCTTACACAATCCCAAACCGAATAGATATAGAGTAGAGATGGCAGATGAGAATATCTTTTTTGCCATTAAATCGTCATTCTGAGTAGCTGAACTGTCGAATCAGAAGCCGAGTGATGATGATGGAAGTCAATCCTTGGTGCAAGAGCTTACCTCTAGCCGGGATCTGCATGGAGTCGAAGAAAGTAGCACTCACTATGTGCAGTATATGTAGGGCCCTCAGATTGGCAAGGACTCTTTCTTTGTTGTTCATAAAATCTATACGTAATGAAACTAAAGCTTTCATGCTCTCAGATTGTGATTGTTTGCAAAAGCTTGCTGAAGCGGTGGATATTGTTTGCATAAATAATGCGAATGGGATATAAATAATAGAGAGTATGGAAATGCTGAATGGTAATTGTTCGTTGGAAAATGTAAAATATAATTAAATAGGCCGTATCGGAGCGGAATAAGCTCATGGCTCATTGTTTAGAAAGATCGAGTTGCGCAAATACTGAGACAGTGTAGATAATATTTGTCTGTTTTCGGTTATGATGAATATCTGCCTTGAAAATGTAAACAATGATATAAAAACCTTCTCCTGCACTTTTATAGAAATACTGAGCACCACATATAGTTTTCATTAGTTTCTTTTGGTTGTTTGAACAATTTAGCTAAAAAATGGATTCCATCAATAATGAGGAGATGGAAGTTTAAATAAGAATTGAATCATGGTTTCAAAATAATTCGCGTGTAATTAATTCTAAATGAGTAAGTCTTTTTTCCAATCACAACCTTCAATAGAACAGTCGGGACAATCAAAACAAGAATCACATTCGTTTTCTGCAAAAAAACTCACTTGTAACTACAGTCGATCATTAAGGCCGGTCCAGACGCTCCGTTTTGCACAACCTTTTGTCTGCACAGTTCAAAACGTTGCAGAGAAAACGTTGCGTGTAGATAGGAAAACTGCGCAGTTTTGAAATGGGTGCGAAAACTGTACAGTTGCAACGACAACTGAGCCAGAGAGCATAGATTTCCTTGAACTGTGCGGACAAATCGGCGCATGTAGACGGTATTATTTTTCTCAACAAGACAGCATGCCAAAATTGACCAGAGTAGCACCTCCTCCATGACGATATCACTAAAACTGTGCGAAATATACAGATATCTCTGCCCCATGTGGACGCTCTAAAAATTGCAACGTTTTCATTCCGTCTTAAGACTGCACAGACAAAAGGTTGTGCAAAACGGAGCGTCTGGACCGGCCTTTACGTTAACATGGACTATAAAGTACCAACATTGGACTTAAGCACAAACTTTTTTTTCACTCAAGTGAAGAGTAGGAGATTGGTCGCTCAGTGGCCGGAGGAACTGTGTTAGTATAGACGGATGGCTCGAAAACGAAGGCAGGTGCGAGAGCCGAAATATTTTCCATGTACCGGGACCTGAGCAAATCGTTGGATCTCTCCAAGTACTGCACAGCTAAACAGCTGCAAAAATGTCAATCTAGTGAGCACCAGAGAAAGTCAGCAGGCTTTGTGGACAGTCAAGCGATCATAAGAGCGATAGAATCAGTTATAGTGTCCTTAAAATTAGTTGGGACCTACAGGTCTGAACTGATGAGGACTTCTCGATAACACAGACAGAATCCAATACAGTGTATTCCTAGGCACAGTGAGGTGCAAGGAAATGTCAAAACAGGTCAGCTTACTAGGATGAGATCCCATGGTGTATACTTAGTCGAAGCGGTGAGTATAGAAGTCTCAATGCAGTTACCTACGAGCTAGCACTAAGGCGTTAAAAAAAAATTGGGCACGTACTATACTGCTTGGCTTATGCAGCGTAAACATGTCAGTAAATGTATTCTTATTCTTTTGACTCTAAACACAGTTTCAACGAGGTATCTTATGAATCAAATGACGAGTAATTTGGCTTCCAGTGAACACGCAAGGAGAATCGGGCTCACAGCACGTGACCTATGTCAGAACTGCAGTGATGAAGAAAAGACAAAGTCAGTAGAGCACCTTTTTGCACAGATTATCTGCTCTAGCTGTTAAATGACATAAGCATTTAGAGTTACCCTTTTTAGCGGAGCAGAGTGAGCTTGGTACTACAAGAATGGACCAACTCCTCGAATTACTTTGAAAATTGGGAGGAATGGATTCGAAGGTTTGCGCGTCTACAGGGTACAATGGACCACAATCGGTCTAAATAAATCGAAAGCCAGTTGGCTTAGCACCCTCATACCCTATCCTGATTTAACGATTGAACATCCTGAATTCGAAGAAGCGTCTGTCATTGTTTTTTTGTGCTGTGCGGCACTAATTGAATTTATCCTGAGTAAGCACTTTGTCTTATTAGCGGTTGTTGTTTAAATTTGATCGTGTTTTTATTTTTAACTTCCCAATTCCCAGTGGGAAGTTATTGTAATGGGGCCGATTTTGCGAACCCCCAAATTCGACATATCTCCACGTTTGAAGGTCTCTAGAATCCAAATCCATCATTTTTAGAGAAATGTCTGCGTGTGTGTGTATGTGCGTTCAGAATTATTTTTCGTCTCGATTATCTCGAGAACCAAAAACTGTATTGGAGTGGGACTGGTTTCATTTGACGCGTAATTATGTAACTCAAAACTGGATGAGTTTCAAGCAAAATCGGTTCAGTTGTTTTTTTATTGAGGTTGAAAAAACGGAAAAAAGGCAAAAATAGCCTTATTTTGAAACTGATGCACAATTCATTCGTGTGAATTCCAAATACCTTCATAGTAATATTTTTAGCATTGTGTGTTTTAGAAAAAAATTAATCAATAGTGTAAGAAATGTTATCAAAAAAATTGTTACCAGCATAAACAAGCTTATTTTATAAAATTCCAAACTTAAATTATGAGTTTTTAGAGGATGTCATTAGTGACGCTCCTACTACTGTCAATAATAATATATTTTCATAAATAATTTAATATTGTTATTAATAACCACATATTGATAGCTATAATTTGATATTGTTAGTTATAATTTTATATCGTAAATACCATATTTATTATAATTATTTCGTCATGATCAAAAATTCTTAATAACGAATGATTATTAATAATAATAATTAAATACCTCGCTAATAATTACTGAATATTCTTTATAACAAAAAAACGTCCTGGTTAATAATGAAACGTGCTTTCAATAATTTAAACTAATGATAGTTTCAAGAAATTGGATGTGAGGATATTGTAGGATATGAAAAAATCAACAATATTTTTGCAATTTAAGTCTTTCGAAAATTTAAAATCCCATTCAATTGCAGCTGCTGTGGATAGGATGATTTTATTACAATTATTTTTAGTATCAATATTATTTCAGTTAGGGGCAAGAATGGCGACACCCATCGCTCCGCAGGGAAGAAAAAGTAAAAAGATACAGCGGAAATGGAAACAGAAACAGATAAGAAAGCGTAGAAGGAAAAAATAGAAAATAAGAGGAACGAAAAGATAAAACGTGAGAGAAAGGAAAAGGAAATCGAGATGGGCACGTCAGAAAACAAGGATGAGGTGGATTTGTTGGAGGTAATCCTGGATTCCGAAAACGAGGAAGAGGAGTACAAGGAAGTCGAGGTTTTGGTAGAAGATGACCAGTCGGCGGAGGCGTCTTCCTCTACCAAAGCATTGACGGCTAAAAAGTGGCAATAATAAAAATATTTATAATAATTTTGAATAATCATAATTAATAATAAAGACAAATCATTGTTTCTTAGTTGTGCGTACATTAAGGGTCGCACCTAGATCACATTTTTCTTTCGTTGATTCGCCTCTCAATTTCTTCAGTTGTTGTCAAAACGGCCAAAAGCAATTCTTTGGGCCGAGAATTGAAGCATCATACCACATTGCATACTGGGATTTTTTTGTGGTCAAATTAAAGAGTATTTGATTGAATTTATGCAGACTTGAGACACATATAAAGCGTCTATCACTTAACTCTTAAATCAAGGTTGCCATTGTTATTTTTGCCATCAACAGTATTTTTCTTTATACTAGCGTATGTATGAATAGAAAGTCTAAGAAGACATTAACCATGAATGTCAACATGGTATTTTTACTTACTGCTAACAGCTAACTGTTTTACTAAAAATATTGGATCTGTTGGTTTGTTCAAATTCCCATTGAATTTAAAGACTTTTTTTGCACTTTGCTGTGGCAGGACTTTACGCAGGGTGTTTTTTTAAGTATAAAACTTTCGATCAGCAATTGTAGCTGTCATATTTTACAGTCATTTTGACACTAACTGTCAATTACGTGGGCAAATCACCATGCAAAGATTCACACGCAAGGAACGTCCCAAAATAGAGGAAATTGATTTCTGAAATTCGCACTTCGTGTTCCAAACTTAGGGAATACTTCGTGCAATTTATTGTATTCATAATCGTCCATCTCAGCAGCTCATGCGCAAAACGATAAAAAGATTTATGACCGCATATACTCCTTTGAACAATGTTCATCCAACACAAGCTCGAACAGTGCGTACCGTACTGTAGAGAATAGTGTGACTTTAAATTTATCGCAACAACTTGCCTTCTGACCGTCCACTACATATGTAGAGAATTTTGAGGAAAAATTGTGGACTTGAACTAAAGCTCTCTAGGATGTAACTTGTGCATTGAGTCTGAACTTTAAATGAAGTGATGCGTGGGAAAAATGGTAACTGAGGTGTTGAAAAGTTAGATAAAATTTGTTTAAGGGTGGATAAAAGTAGACTAAAGCGGTGGCATACGATATGTTCATAAATCATAACGACATATACAGGTTATTTGTCTTAATGAAAATTCGATGACCATAGACTAAGGTTATCAATTATATAAGTACTGTAGTGCTCCAGGGAAAGCCTTAACTTACATGGAAAATGTATGCAACACAAAACCCAAATGTATGCAACACAAAATCACAAAACGTTAGCACCCCTTGCACAGCAAAGATTATACATTTTAAGTTAAATGTTTCTTTCTTGATTAGTATCGGTTAACATTTTATGAATGAACAAAAAAAACTCCACAATGTAAATTTCAAATATGATCTACCATAAAAATGGCAACGAATGAATCGTGAGATCCGAAAGATGATTTACTTACATTTCGCGTATTTTCAGAAAGCAATTGATTAATTATTGCCGAAACTTGATGCGTTTTATCCACAAGTCAATTCACATTTTTTGATGGAGTTACCATTGGAGAGACATAAGAGGTCGGACTTTCATCCTTTAGAAACCTTAGATCCTTAAAATATTGCCCGTTACTAAGCACCTCATGCATACATTGCTATCTACTTGAAATTTTTGATTTAAGTTTTTAACCTACAAACTGACATCATTAAAATTACAAATTCAATCCCGTCCGGATTAACTGGATGTTCGGACCACCCGATGTGAGCCCCGCTACCATATTAGCGGGACCCTACTGTATAAATATTTCAAGCACAAAAAACACGCACTTAAAGCTTGAAGGCTGCTTAGTTTAGTGATAAGGGTATTTTCTATCTATACACCGAGTACCAGGTTCAAGGCTGCTTGACGGCAAGCAGTTTAAAGAAATGTGATTTGATGTCGAACTACAGTGGACCTAGTCATATGAATCAAACCAGGGTAGTAATCCTGCAAGAACATGCAGCTAACCGCTTTCTTCCCTAGTATTGCGTTTTTAAATAAGGTAACTCTTACATTATCTCAAGGCTTTGGCATTATTTCTGAAACACCTACAAATTTAGCAAACTTCATTTAAAAAACACAAATGGATATTTGTTTTAGTCATGTATTTTTATGTTTCTAGGAAACTAATTCTATATCTAACCATAGAATCAATTGGAATAATTCTTCATTCTATAATCAAGTCCGTTCAGTTTCAACTTTTCATGCGGTAAAACCACACACAAAGCTCTCCTTCTTGCATAGCTCAGACTAATTATGATAATGTGCTGTTAGATGTAGTGCCTATGAGAAGGTTCTCTAACATACGCCCCATATGTGGTAATTGTACATATATTTTCTATATTAACCAATTCCGTTTGTAAAACCATTTGGCAAAAAAATCCTTTTAGTCAACCATCCTCACAAGGATATCGATTCAATGCTATGATGTCGAAGGTATATGTACGAGTGCATAAATATACATATGAGACCATCAATTACATTATTATAGGCAAGAGTTTTGCAAAAATGCTACGAGAGGGTAATCAAAAGGATTGCATAGCATTCGGTGTATTGGGACTCAATAATCAATGGCTTTAATATTTATTGAATATGCAGATTAAAATTTATGCGTAATGGAATTGAAAAACAACACAACATATGTTTGCGTTCGAAAATGTTGTTAGCAACTGTTTTCACTTAAATCTTCACTGATTATGTAGGCAAAAACTTCAATTTATTTTTAACAGTCGATATTTGACTGTTTAATGGGAATTTACAGAAAATATCTTTAAAAAACAGAATGGTTTGGTTCATTTAAAAGTTGCTTCAACCAACTCAATTTTCGCTGCATGAAATGCAAGATATGAGGGATTGAAAGATTTTGGGAAAAAAATATCCATTATGCACGAGTGACTTCTTTAATGAACTCGTAAATGAAACTATGGACGTAATCAATTGCTAACATTTTGATAAATTTATACTCTCACTCAATTTTTGTCTCTTGGAACGTATTGTGTAGTATAAACTTTACTATTCAACTGCAGCATTAAAACTATGGGACTTCTTGCTATTCTCACCAGACGCTTATTTAATCCAAAAAAGATAGCTCTATTTAAAAAAAATCCTGATCAATAATGATAGTATGCCAAAGTTTTATAAACAAGTCTTACAAGGTGTGACAAAAAATGATTGCGTTGTTTTTTGAAAATTATTTCAAGCAGTTTTTTTGTAAATTCTAATAAACAAAACAATAAAGAACATCAGTATGAAAGTCTAAATCGTAATGAATTCAGATCAGGTCAAGATCCTGGCATTGATAGTCTACTTTTACCTCCTTTTTGAATACTAGATATAACTTTACTCTAAAGAGACCATTCATTCACTCTAAAGTGCATGGCTTCAGTCAGAGATCGCCAGTGATATTCGTTATTACCTGGATCCACCTGCCATCGCCTTACCGCAAGCGAATCTCCATATTGTGCACGGTTAGGCCTTCTATGACCTGGCACGGTGCCTACAAGTGAACTTTGAAAATCAGCTGTACATTTCGGAAAGTAAAAACTTCCGTGTTTTTTCGAAGAATATGAAGCGACAGCGAAAAAAGGGACATTTTAAAAATTTGAGATAAAGATTCTCCTCTTGTTCTATGAAAGGAGAAGCTCTATCTTAAACTAGTATTTTTCATGATAATACATCATGAATTTTCAATATGACTATCTTATTTGTAAGATATTTAATATTTATATTATTTATTTGCACTTATCTTCGAATTAAAAAAACATTATCTTCCTTCAGTTTTTTAAATACACTGTCATTTATCCCTGTCGTAAAAATTGTATTAATTGTGCCAACTTTTCAAACACAACTTCACAGCAGTTACTGTGAATTCAACGTTTTTGCGTTCTAATTCTACTATGACAAGGTAGGAGGTAAGGATAACCGGCCATTTAACAAGGACATATTTTATCGCTTAACGTACATATTATAAAATGATTGATGCATGAATTATAATTCTATTTTCTATGTGATTCAAATCACCGATATCAGATCTTAAATTAGTTTTGAAATATGAGAACATTGCATTTTTTATAATGGCTCCAAGTTTTGAACGGTGCATTTAAAATTAATCTATAGCATTTACATCTTTAAATTTTTTTGCACAAAATGGCCAACTGATCGTTTTTGTGCTTTATAGTAAGAAGATATTTTAAGATTTGTTGAAAATTTATCCGACCCAAATCAAATATCACTATAAGTCAAAAATACAACGTTCTTTACAAAAATCAACGTGTTTCTTTCTACGTGTGTGAGCGCATTGTCTTTAATGGCACTTTGTTACGGTCACTTCTCGCCGCAGTCCATCCCGGCTACGTTTCGAGCAACTCCACCCGACTTTCATCCATGAAAAGGGGCGTGTGAAAAGGATTGCTGTATCCGGAAACATGAACTTGATCCGCACCGACCCATAACCACCGTAAAAGGGTAAAGAAAAGAAAGCCTAAATTCAGCCCCTCTACTTCGTCACTTCACACAGTAAAATTACAAAATTTTCTAAATAATAAAACGAACTAATCTAATACAAATTTGATATGGCACTTTAATTATTAAAAAAAAACTTACTAAACGAAACCCATCCAGGGATGAGTCCACACAACCTTTGTCTTCTTTCTCAGCTTGACTTCAAACAGCGATTTTCAGCCAAAATTAATTTTCATCGACAATTTCTCAGCCAAAAAAGGTATCACAGCAACTACTACTCTTCAAACAACAAAAAAACTGATAATCCACACGAATTTCCGTCCAAAAAACTTAGAAGTACCAAAAAAGCTCCGCTCTGCCATTTTCACTCCCTTATATATGGAATCCCCCGACTTTATTCGCTGCAGTCAGCGGCCAACGGTCTGGCGAGTTCACCGGACTCCTGAGTCATTGAGTTGTTTGAAGCAAACACTGATAACCTTACTTCCTACTTATGTAGCAAGCCAATCATAATACATCCAGTTAATAATTATAAAATATAATAAACTTAACCTAAATAAATCTCAAAATTAAAGATTTTTACCTAACTGAATCCAATATGATTAGTGTCCTGACTGGCTTGTGTGAAATGCGGTATGCGTACTCAGTTTCTGCATTGGTCGTTAAAAATTTTCAGGGGCAGTACAGTCCTGAATTTTGCCTTGAACAATCCTCGCTTCCAGATTGGATTGTTCAGGGCATTTTTTAAAAGTTCTAATCAGTTCGGGTCGATCACGAAGAAGAATAAATAATTCATTTTCAAAAAGTAACAAGCAGCAAGGTGCAACCCTTGAGATCCACACGGTCAACTTCCCAGTAATATCTACATAAATATTAAAAATATTAAACACAATAATAATTATGGAAATAATACTACTTTTAATAATAAAAATGTACCTCTCATAAAAGTTATTGGCATGACTTAATATTAATCGTAACATCTACGCGAGCGTCAATTGATTTTCGTCGATTGGTTTGATTTAATATTAACGTGGATCAATCGGAGGGGGGACAGGTTACAAAGCCTTTTCTACGTTATTTGTTATTTTCATATCGATGCTTCAAGGACAAAACAGCGCTAGCAAAAATGAATGCAGTTTTTGTTATTACGACCACTGAAGAGATTTTGCCGCGTGATGGCCATTTTGAATAGTTGCTGAATAGTTGCGGTCAATACTACTAGCACTTCGGCATTATCACTGAATTTGTATTTTTTCATGATTTTACATCAATGAAACTAATAATTATTTTTTATTTTCTGTTGATTTTAAGAAACATTGATTATGCAGTCAAAAATAGGTTCAATTGCATGTAAAAAGTAAAATATTTGTATTACAAATGATGACGGAAGTAACTGAAATTTTACGAATACTAAAGAACAACAAACTACTAAAAACTACAATTTTTTATTTGATGAAAGCTTTTCAAAGCAAATGATCTCAAAAAGTGTTAACTACAAAACATTGATTACCACAATTGCAAATTTGATTTGATTTGTGTTGGTTTTCAAAATTTAAGCAGTTGTTTTATTAAAGTTAAAACACGGTTCTGTGAAGACTATTAAAAATCGCCGCAAATTATGCAAATGAAAATAAACTTTGATTGACTTTACAACAATGTCTTTAGAATAAGAGATTTAAGGTATACAAATTCGTATGAACCCTTTTAACATGGTGACTTTGAATGATTTTTTATTTATTTTAAATTCAATTTGTTTTGAAATCATGCGAAAATATTTTGCTTGTCTCTACAGAAATTGATAAAAGTTTATAAATTCTATAAACATTTATTATCACAATGTTAATTTTATTAATTATTAACTAATTTTTTTTATTAAAAAAACACTAATTTCAATATTTTCTTTATGAAATTAAAAAAATGGCTTTAAAGATTTTTTTTACAATTTAAAAACATCATTAAAATGTTAATACGCGTTGATTGACTTCTTAATGATGCAAAGATTATATTTGGTTCTCGAGATATAATGAATGACATAAATGACCATGAAGGACATGGTGACTTTTAATGATTTTTTATTTTTAATTTAATTGTTTTTGTAATGATGAAAAAACTTTGGTGGCTTTTTACAAGAACTGTATGGAATATATAAATTTTATAAATATTGATTACTGCAACTTGAAATTGTTGGTAAAAATTTGATGTTTTTGAAAAAAACTCCAATTTTTTGCACTTTTTTTCAAAAAATTAAAAAACCGCTCCAACAATTTTTTTATAAATTTGACAGTATCACGAAAATGTTAATACGGGTCGATTGACACCTTGATGAAGCAAATCTTACGTTTGGTTTGCGAGATATAGCGCATGACAGGGTTGACCTTCAAGGGGTGAAAACAGCAAACCCCCCCGACCGAAGTGTCCCAAAAACTAATCAGCTCTTAAGATTGCAAAGACGCTTTGATTGACACCTCAACGAAGTCGATAAAACTTTGTTTACGTGAGTTATGCTCGTAGAAAAACTGTCCGCGAACGCACGTACGTACGTACACACACACACATACTTCTTTCTAAAAACACTTAACATATACTCGTAAGACCTCAAAACGTAAAGATATGTCGAAAATTTCAATTTCGATTTTCGATGCGATTACAAGAACTTCCCATATACTGGGAAGTTAATAAAATAAAATAAAAGTCTACTGAAGGTATTACAAATTAAAAATCGTGAATGTTGTAGCCAAATTTCAATTTTCAAGGATGAACGATAAATTTAGTAGCTAAATTTAGCTACAAAGTAGCTTAATTGGCAACACTGATCGGATGTATGTTTTCAACCTAGGAGCTGAATTGTGTTGGGTTGCTTGTAGTGGTAGCCTCCTATATCCAAAGATGGCTCACTCAGGCCAGTGTAGGCCAATTGTGATACCACAAAAGATTGAGACGGCACTCGAACCTTTAGGCTAATATTTAAATCAGCTACTTCCGTCAGACTGTCCAGGAAATGTTAACCTAGGGTTTGCATACGTTTTCTGGATAGTGCTGGTCATTCACACAGAAAGTGTTGGCTTGTTTGTTTCTCGTCTTCCGATTTGAGCAGAAGTCGTTGAACGAAACACCCAATCTTTCTGCGTGTCTGCCAATCAGACAGTACCTTGTCAGTACGGATACGATGGAACTCAAGGGTTCGCGGCTCGTGTTAAGAAGCCGCTTGGTGCGTTTGGAGCGCAGAGCGTGCCAAGTTTGCCTGGTTGTCCTGCAGGTTTCTTCAAGTAACCCGGCAATGCTTCAAACTTATTTTGACGGAGGTCAATCGAAGGTCGACTTGGGGCGTTAGCGTATAATCCTGGAGATCAGTACCAGCTCTTGCTAGAGCATCTGCCTCGCAGTTTCCCGGTATATCGCTATGCCCCGGTACTCAGCAAAGAATCACTTCACAGTGAAGCGATATCACGTTCAGTTGTGAGCGGCATTCCATCGCAATCTTTGGTGAGGTATGCACGCAGGATAGTGATTGGATAGCGGCTTGACTATCAGAAAAGATGTTTAAATTTCTTACGAAAATTTGCTGATCTCTCCGCCAGTCTATTGCTTTGTAAATCGCAATTACCTCTGCCTGATAGCCACTGCTGTGATCTGGTAATTGGAAGGATAGTTTCCGTCCATTTTTGATCCATCAGTGTGGATGTCGACCAATTCTGTATCCCATCTCTTTCTGTGGTCCAGTCCTCCCTTTTCGGGATAACTGACCTGAAACCATGGTGAAAACAGGGAATCGGAGGACCGAGGTCTACCTTCCCTGGCGTTGGTCCATCCCTCCGTAGTATTGTGGAGTGGCCATTGTTCTCCTCATGCCAGAGACGTAGAGCTTCCAACCGAACCGCAAAGCACTTGGCGCGGTGTCTTGTAAGTAGCTCAGTCGGGAGCCAATTTAATACCATGAACAATGCCTTTGTCGAGGTGGTTCGCAGAGCCCTGGTGATTGCAATAGCTGCAATCCTTCTGACCTTGTTTAGCACGTTTATATTTGATGACTTCGCTATAGCTGGCCACCAAATAACTGCGCCATACAGAAGGATTGGTACCACTATCGCAGTGTAGAAGCATGATACAATTTTGGGTTTCAGTCCCCACCTTTTCCCAATAGCTATTTTGCAGCAGTAGATTGCGCATGTCGCTTATCGCGCTCTTTGTTCCCCTTCTTCTTCTTTCTCTCTAATTTTCGCTTTCCACGCGAGCTTGGAGTCCGGAATTACACCCAAATATTCAACTTGTTGAGATGAATTGAGGCTGGTCTCATCGAGTTTGGGTGGTAGAAATCATGGAATTTTGTACCTTCTCGTGAAGAGCACAAATTTCGATTCCTGCGGAATAATCTTTAGACCGCATTCTTTGATACATTTGGTGAGAATACCTAGGGCAAAGTTTAGTCTTTCAGATAGACGAATTTGCCCGATATTGCTATTGCAACTTCGTCGGCATAGGTTGCGACTTTGCAGTCAGTCGGTTCTATTGTTGACCGGAGTTTGTCCACTTATAAGTTCCATAGAAAGGGTGATAGCATCGCACCTTGCGGGGTGCCTCTACACGTCCACTTTCTTAGGATACTGTCTCATAGTGTAGAGTTGATGCTCCAGCTGCTTAGCAGTTGTCCGATTAACCTGATTAGGTTATAGTCAACATTGTTTTCCCCGAGTGTCTTCTCAATAGCCTTATGACTGGCGTTGTTGAATGCACCTTCGATGTCTAAAAAAACCGCTTGCGTATATTTTTTGACGCTTAGCAATTTTTCGATACGGCTGGGAGTGTGCGAAGAGCTGTTTCAACCGATCTCTCTTTTGTGTATGCATGCTGCGCACTAGAGAGTGGTTTCAGAGCAAACCTCAGACGGATCTCTATCAGGAGTTCCAGAGTTTTCAGCAGAAAAGAAGTGAGGCTGATAGGTATATACTCCTTATGTGAGGCGTGGGATGTCTTGCCCGCTTTAGGTATGAAGACTACTTTAGCTTCTCTCCACCGCTGTGGAATGTTAGCCATCCGTAAGCATGCATTGGAAATGGCGTATAGCCATGGCAGTGCTATTTTGATTCACTGCTGGATCTCAACAGGTGAGATGTTGTCCATTCCAGGGGATTTAAAAGGTTGAAATGAGCTGATTGCCCAGCAAAGGAGCCTGTCATTTACAGGCACATTGATTGACAGACAGCCCGAGAGCGTATGTGAATTTGTTTTGTCAGCCACAGCTTCACTACCCAGGAAGTGCGCATCTACGAGAACGGCCAACGTCTTGTGTCATAAATAATTTGAAAATATTTGGGAGATATTATTGAAATTACCGACTGATATTTTAAACTAAAATTGAAATAAATCTTACTTAATATGCCTACTGAACTTATGAAAAGTCTTTTACAGCCTATTATCACTGCCACAAATCTACACAGTTTTGGCCACTTTCATGATTTTGATCATTATCGGCTTCATAAACACGTATTTTTCATATATTTGCAAAACACCACCAGAACGTAGCAATAAATTGCACTATTTGATTTTTTTGAACTTTTCACTCTGTTTGATAGAATATGTCAAGGAAATGCAGCGCTTCTAGGAAGAGTTTGTCCATTATAAAAACAATAAATCGAAACGGGCGTGAATGAAAACAGCTGCTTAAAATATATATTTAATTGACTTTTACTTTGGTCTTCAAGGGGAATAATGAAATTTCTAGGACTATTTTCATTCTTGGAAAATTTTATAAATACTAAGACATCCATATTTTGAAATCGCAACTAATATTTAAACAAAATAATATCAAAACTGTATCAATGCAATGTAAACGATCCGAGGCATTTCTTAATGCATCAATCATATATATGTGTTTTAATGGCAATGCAAATGAGCCCAAAGTGGTTTTGGGTAGCTTACAAACCCTGCAAACAACGGTCAGCTTGCATTGAATGATGATCATTTTCTGCAAGCAATGAGTTGAAGTTATATTAGTACGCACATATATGTATCTGCAAGACGAAATATGAATTTTTCATTGGTGTTTCAACTCATTTGTCCTATTTTATCATACTCAAAAGTACTTCATAACTTTCATTCAGAAATTGCTGTTTTATGAATGGATATTGCCGCAGATTTTTACAGGAGACTCTTTTTGAAACTTTCCATGGTTAAAAAATCTTTTAAACAATTTAAAAAAAAAGTACTCAACCGAATTTGATATGTGTAAATTGTTTATTTTTATTCATAAAGATAAAATTTAATCAATTTCATGTTGGAATAGTCGCTATAAAGCTTAACAACACAAACAGTCTATATGCAACTTTTTATTTTAAGCTAATTACTCTGCAAAAGATTCAGCGGAAATATAATATACAAATATTTAAATTACATGATATCGATCAACGTTTCTTTCAACATTTCCACGTTTCCCTTCTTATGGGCACTCCAATGAACTATGCACAAGGGTAAGTGGAGGTTCTATGAATAACCAGTAAGGAGTGCGCTACATACCATTGTACATGACTAGCATTCAAAAGGCTAGTCTGCAGTCGCGGTCACTTTGACTGCCTGCACACGTACCAATCTACTTTTCGTACACAAGTGCACAGCCACACATCTACGACAATTCAAGTGTACTTTTAGGAAGTTCCCTATATGCCTGTACAATTATAAATAATTGGATACCGGAATAACAGTATAGTAGCGCAGCAGTTAAATAAATTATACGAGCGAAATTGGCATAAATGCACGTGCAAAATGCACTTTAGTGACCAGTAGGTATATGCATTGGATACCCATTCATGGACTAGTCAAATGTGCATACGGTCGTTCTGTCCATCTGTCTAGGGTTGCCAAGAGTACGCCCTTGATGAAGACTTTCTTCGGCCGAATGCACCAGCAGTCAAAGAAATAGCCCAATTGGAAATGAAAAAAATACAACAACCAGCAAGCATGAGCCGACGAAGCCATTACCGTAGTTGTTAATGTTACACGTAAATTATTTGTTTTTTCAAGGAACTGCCAGTCATGTAGTAAATGTAGGCATTTCGTGTCCTGGAAAAAATCCATGCAGTACTACCTCTTTGGCGGCGTAACGCTTCTTGCCGGCTCAATCGTTAAGTAAAGCTATTATAGACCATTTATGGCTTAAATTCACTTTCATACCGGGAATGATGCTGTTTTGTGATTTGAAAATGCCTCCATTTGGATGGATTCCAACAAACTCCATTGAAGCTAGACGCCATGTCACCTTAATGGCAACCCAATGGTCTCCACGCAGCCCAGACGGGACCACCAGGCGAACAAAGTACCTTTGCTGATATTTGTATGGAAATACTGGCGTACGAATATGTCGCCCTCGACTGCAAGCAAGCAAGCCAGCCAAGTCAAGTGAAGTTTCCATAGATTTAATGAAGTGCATATTGCATTTACGAGTGCATAACTATAAATTACTAATATGTGGGGGCATGATTTGCTTTTGAGCCGAAGACGAAAAGAATCAACACGAAAAACATGGGGGAGTACGTACAGCATATTGTTTTTTCCACGTCCCATCCGAGAACGTAACATACCATACCATACCATACCAACCCATCACATCCCCATCCTGGTCTTCCGTTTCCGTGTGGCATATAAGCAAGTTGGAGTTAGACAATGGAGTGCTCCTGGACATGTTGAGGAATAGTTTTTGCTGTTGCTGCTGCTGCCGGCGTTCTGTATTAAGCTGACGACACAGTGGCATTAAAGTGTCATGAACGAGCGCTAAGTAAGTGATAAATGATTCTGCATTTCAGTTGAAACTTCGATCTTAGCGTAATCGATTTATCGTTGCCATCCATATTGTTTACAGGGCCAAAGTGAATCGTCTACAAATTGAATGATGTATTGCATTCACTCCTTTTTTTGGTTGATTGTTTCTGACAACAGTTTTTTCAGTGGCGAATGAGAGCAAAGAAAATTCAGAATAATATTCTGAATATTAGCAAGTTTCGGTTGAATACTTTTAGGGGCCATTAGAGAAAATGAATATAAAGTTAATGCCATATTAAGTTTGTGCTAGTCTCAATTTCAATCAAGTAGCATAGAATTACGCATAATTTCTAACAACAGGTGTTATATACACCTTAAAGCAAAGTTAATTAAATGATAATCTACAAACAAATATTTCAAAAATTGTGTGTATCTATTCGTACATATAATAACGAGCGAGTATGAGCAATTATATCTCATTAGATATATTTTGGTCCATTTCTAGATATTTGATACCCAAACTTTTACGTCCCGAATCCACGAATAGTGCTTGCCCGCCAAGAGGGACAGGGCAATTTCAGGTATAGGCACTACTGAACGCTACTACTGCTACTACGCCTTAAAGGGTTACATAAATAAGTCTTGAAGGGAAACCCATACTTTTTCAAAAATTGTATTTTAAAAACCAAAAATTTATTTTATTTAAAATTTACACACATGAAAGGTTAGTATTGCAAAAAGTTATAAAACCAAGCCATGAGGTGCGACCCTTGAGGTTCATACGGTCAACTTCCCAATAATATCTACATAAATATTAAAAATATTAAACACAATAATAATTATGGAAATAATACTACTTTTAATAATAAAAATGTACCTCTTATAAAAGTTATTGTAATGACTTAATATTAATCGTAACATCTACGCGAGCGTCAATTGATTACGTAAAGATTTTCGTCGATTGGTTTGATTTAATATTAACGTGGATCAATTGGAGGGGGGACAGGTTACAAAGCCTTTTTTACGTTATTTGTTATTTTGATATCGATGCTTGAAGGACAAAACAGCGCTAGCAAAAATGAATGCAGTTTTTGTTATTGCGACAACTGACGAGATTTTGTCGCGTGATGGCCATTTTGAATAGTTGCGGTCGAAACTGCTAGCACTTCGGCATAATCACTGAATTTGTATTTTTTCACGATTTTACATCAATGAAATTAATAATTGTTTCTTATTTTCTGTTGATTTTGAGAAACATTGATTATGCAGTCAAAAATAGGTTCAATTGCATGTAAAAAGTAAAATATATGTATTACAAATGATGACGGAAGTAACTGAAATTTTACGAATACTAAAGAACAAAACTCCTAAAAACTACAATTTTTTATTTGATGAAAGCTTTTCAAAGCAAATGATCTCAAAAAGTGTTGACTACCAAACATTTGACCATTCAAAACGTTGATTATCACAATTGCAAATTTTATTTGATTTGTATTGGTTTTCAAAATTTAAGCAGTTTTTTTATTAAAGTTAAAACATGGTTCTTTGAAGACTATTAAAAATCTCCGCAAATTATGCAAATAATAATAAACTTCGATTGACTTTACAACAATGTCTTTAGAATAAGAGATTTAAGGTATAAAAATTCGTATGAACCCTTTTTACATGGTGACTTTGAATGATTTTTTTTATTTTTTATTCAATTTGTTTTGAAATCATGAGAAAACATTTTGCTAGTCTCTACAGAAATTGATAAAAGTTAATAAATTTTATAAACATTTATTATCACGATGTAAATTTTATTAATTATTAATTAATTTTTTTATGAAAAAACACTAATTTTCAATATTTTTTATTAAATTTAAAAAATGGCTACAAATTTTTTTTTAATTTAAAAACATCATTAAAATATTAATACGCGTCGATTGACTTATTATTGATGAAAAAATTGTATTTGGTTCTCGAGATATAATGATTGACATAAATGACCATGAAGGACATGATGACTTTTAATGATTTTTTATTTTTTATTTAATTTGTTTTGTAATCATGAAAAAAATTTGGTGATTTTTTTTACAACAAGTGTTTGGAGTATATAAATTTTATAAATATTGATTACTGCGACTTGAAAATAAAGTTAAAAATTTGATGTTTTTGAAAAAAACTCCAATTTTTTGCACTTTTTTTCAAAAAAATAAAAAAAACGCTCCAACAATTTTTTTAGGAACATGATAGAATTACATAAATGTCAATACGCGTCCATTGACACCTCAAAGAAATCGTACGTTTGGTTCGCGAAATATAGCACATGACAGGGTTGACCTTCAAGGGGCGAAAGCAGCAAACCCCCTCGCCCGAAGTGTCCCAAAAACTAATCAGCTTTTAAGATTGCAAAGACGCTTTGATTGACATCTTAACAAAGTCGATACGACTTTGTTTACGTGAGTTATGCTCGTAGAAAATTTGTCCGCGAACGCACGTACGTACGTACGTACATACACACACACACACATACATACTTCTTTCTAAAAACACTTAAAATATAGTCGTAAGACCTCAAAACGTAAAGATATGTTGAAAATTTCAATTTCGAGTTTCGAGGCGATTACAAGAACTTCCCATATACTGGGAAGTTAAAAAAGAACGTTTTTTGGGTTGGATGTTTTTGAGCAAGCTGTGATTCAAGAACTGATGCATTCAAGTACTTCCTAAGTTATGTTTTAGAGCCACTTGATTTTAGGAAAAAATTGCAGTGCGATGATCGACTGTATTGACCGGAGATTTAATTAGTTTAATAAAAAAAATCGTAAGTTGAAGAAATTCTGAGGAATTTCGTGAAAACCTTAATATTCTTAATATATGTCAATGGCAAGTTTTGAATGCAAAACTGCATGATGCAAAAAATTCATAACAAGCCGTGAGGTGCGACCCATGAGGTCCACACGGTCAACTTCCCAGTAATATCTACATAAATATTAAAAATATTAAACACAATAATAATTATGGAAATAATACTACTTCAAATAATAAAAATGTGCCTCTCATAAAAGTTATTGGAATGACTTAATATTAATCATAACATATACGCGAGCGTCAATTGATTACGTAAGGATTTTGGTGCATTGGTTTGATTGATTATTCACGTAGATCAATCGGAGGGGGCACAGGTTACAAAGCAGGTTTTTCATTAAAGTTAAAACATGGTGCTGTGAAGACTATTGAAAATCAGCTCGAATTTTGCATATTAATAAACTTTGATTGACTTTACAACAATGTCTTTAGAATAAGAAATTTAAGGTATTATGATTCGAATGAACCCTGTTTACATGGTGACTTTGAATGATTTTTTATTTTTTTTTTAATTTTTTTTTGTAATCATGAGAAAAGTTTTTGCTGGTTTCTATACAAAAATTGATAAAATTTTACAAACATTTATTATTACGATGTGCAAATCAGGTTAAAAATGAATTTTATTCTGAAAAAAACACTACTTTTCCAATTTTTTTTTTCAGTAAATTCAAAAAAACCGCTTTAACGATTTTTTTAAGATATAAAAACATCATAAAAATGATAATACGCGTCGCTTGATTCCTTATTTATGGAAAGATTATATTTAGTTCTCGAGATATAATGAATGACGTACATGAGCTTGAACGTTTAATAAATTTTTATTTTTTATTTAATTTTTTTTGTAAGCATGAAAAACAAATTTGCTGGTTTTTTCACAAGAATTATTTGGAGTTTGTAAATTTTATAAACATTGATTACTTAGGTTTGACAATCAGGTTAAAAAAATTGTGTTTTTGAAAAAAACATAATTTTTTGCACTTTTTTTTAAAAAAGAAAAAAAACGGCTCGAAGAAATTTTTTAAAAACTTGCTAGAATCACATAAATATAAATGTGCGTCGATTGACACTTTGTTCAGGGGAATCGTATCTTTGGTTCGCGAGATATAATGCATAACAGAAATGACCTTCAAACGGGCAAAACAGCAAACCCCCCGACCGAAGTTTCTTAAAAACTAATCAGTTCTTAAGATTGCAAAGACGCTTCGATTGACACCTCAACGAAGTTGATACGACTGAGCTATGCTCGTAGAAAAAAGTGTCCACGAACGTACATACGTACGTACGTACGTACATACACACACGCATACATCTCCCTTTCTAAAAAAACCACTTCATATATACTCTATAGACCTCAAAACGTAAAGAAATGTTGAAAATTTCAATTTCGATTTTCGAGGCGATTACAAGAACTTCCCATATACTGGGAAGTTAAAAACACTGGCTGTTCAATTTTAAAGCCGTTTTTCCCCAAGGAAAGTTGGAACTATAATGAAAGTATGCATGGAGGAGTAAGCAAGTAGATCAGGAAACAAATTGGCGAATGTTATACATTTTTTATAAGGAAAGGACGCTCCAAAACGTTTAAAGTTAAAGAGTTGCTCTAGTTTGAAAATAAAACCAAATAAGACCATTTGCGTGCAATGTGCACATTGTCCTCCACATGATTTAAAATTTATTTTACTAGGATTGAACTGAATCAAAGAAAATTGGATGTTTTTCGCAACGCAATTTTCACGCTTTTTCCAATAAATTTTACAAAGATGTATTTTGGTGGAATGTAAAAAAATCTCAAGTGCCACAGGATGCCGTCATAAATTCTAAACAATTGGAATCCTTACAAATTTCCCAAAAGAGAATGAAGAATCCAGTGCACATTCCAACGAATGTTTTATTGAATTTTATGATTTGGAATTGCTTTTCCTGTCATATGAATGTTTCGTTATTCAAAAAAGTCTTTGATAAACTTGAAAGGCTACTTATTTGATCAACAATAAGGACTATGTTTCAAAAGGGGGAAATTTCAACTGGTCTGCCGCAAAATAGACAAAGTTGCAAAGTAAACATTCAAAGTGCACTACGGCTTAAGGGATATGGCCACTGTAGCAGGTGCAAAATCAGGTGTTTTTTTAATAATTTTTTATATGAAAATTCCATTTATTTATAAAAATAATTATAAGTTCATAAAACTCCAATATCAGAAAATCGGGAGAAAAATTGTAAACGCACTTTTCAAACAAAATGGCCGACTTTTCGTAGCTTCATTCCCGGGTGTTTTTTTAAGCGCTCCGCGGCCGGACAGCTAGCAGCCACAATTTTGAATACAGGTCAAAACAAAAAAAATCCGTTAAACTACATCACAATACCTAGAGAAACACCTGAGGCAATTCATAAATATTGATTTTCCGCGAAATGGGAAGCATTTAAAATGAAAACTCTTTTTTTTTTCGAAAAGAAATCGTTAAAAAGTAGTCATAAAATGGAAAGTTCTTGATCTATAAAAAAAATCTCAGCTACTTCTTCGCGAAATGCAATTATAAATATGTGATTAAAATTTTAAGTCGATCGGATCAAAATTGTTCGAGTTATTTGTCCGGCCGATTTGAAAAACATCTCGAAATGGAGCTACGAAAAGTCGGCAATTTTGTTTGAAAAATGCGTTTATAAATTTTTTCCCGATTTTCCGATATTGTAGTTTCATGTACTTATAATTATTTTTATAAATAAGTAAAATTTCCATGTAAAAAAATATTTAAAAAAACACATGACTTTGCACCTGCTACAGTGGCCATACCCTTTATTAAATGAAAAAGGTGTAGAACATTGTGAAAGTGGCTTGAAAAGTTGGGTTGACAACTCACCCAGCTTTTCATAAAGATAAAATTAAATTTATTACTTAAGTAAGAAAAAAACGTTAATCCGACTTAATCTTGTTTAATTTCAAAAACATGAGCTTATTCATATGCCTTCATTTTCCCCTCGCAAAAATATCAACGAAAAGGATAAAATTGAAAAGCATATATGTGTAGCCATTAAAGTGTACTTTCCAATTCCAGAGATTAATAAAACTATCATCAGTCAACTTTATTTGTAAGATATGTGACCAAATGCATAGAAATTTTTGTGTGCTGTATTCTAAAAATTGAATCTTTAGGCTCTTGTGGTAAGAACCAGATCAGTAAATTGGTTACATCGATGTGTTTTGTCTTCTTTTTGAATAAACCGGCCATCAGAAGTAGATTACACTCATCAAACGCCGAGCAACAGATAGCCATGCAATCGTTTTGAGAATAAATTAGATTAAAAAGGCAAATTTCTACTAAGATTTGTAAATTTAAGGACTTCTCCATTAATTAGATGAGTTTAAAAACAACTATTGATTGGTACTTACATCTCCAACCTTCATGGTTGATAAATCGTTAGAAAACATAAGACCTACATTCGGTTTTGATTTTTTTTTTAATTTATACATGTGTCTGAACAATGAGTCCTATAAACTCCTATAAAATTCAAACATTTTAACTTGAGGTGGAAGCAGTAAACATCATGAAAATACGTGTACGCTTCCAATCAAATAAATATATTTAAAAATCGTATTGATATCAAGAGAATGCATCACAACTATTTTCAAACCACTCTACAAGCATTCTGTCAAAAAGCCTCACAGATTGAGCACACCATAGAAACATTAGTAATTTTTTAAAGGTAGCCAAGGCTTGTTTTGACTGAAACATCGTCATCTTTTTCGTATTCAAACATTATTTATTGAGTATTCTGTCACTTTTACATTGAGATATTCTGCTGAGACTTTTTACTACTTTGATTCGATTCTGATACAGAAATGTTCAATTCTGTTTATGGAAGAATAAAGTCATAAAACTAAGAGCTAGAATCAAAAAACTGTTGAAAGAGAATAAATTTATGAGACAGTCGTCTTTTTGATCCCTAAGCTGAATAATAGATGCAAGTATATCATCTAAATGTTACTCTAATCTCTGATCATAACCTATTCATGAGCATCTTTCGATGATTTGGCCAAAATTAAACAAGCATTGCTACTCTTCCATGAACGTGGGTGACATTTGGTAATATACTGCAAAGTCTATCTCTTTTTCTTCCACATGCCTTAACAAGACAAATTCCAAATAACTTATTGATTTAATTGAGCTCTCCATCAATGATAAAATCCGTCCGCTTTAGTCTTTTTTAAGAATGTTTATTCCAATGATTTTTAATATTCTAACATTTATAAAGATTTTACTTTCTCATTTTCCAAGAAGCCGTGATTTTATCAATCTTTTTTAATTCATTCTGTTAACCAGAATTTGAAACTTATAATAGTTCTTTACTTTTATATCCAATTGGGGATTTTTGCTACACATGTGCGCAGTAAAAATGCAATATTACGAAATAAATTTTCTAACAATTTTTGAAAGAGTTCCATGGAACATTTTTTATAATTTAAATGATAAGGATTTGTCTTAACTCTTTGTACACACAGCGTGACTAGATTCCTTTTTTAAAAGCTACGTGCTATGACAGTGATTTCATTGAATGTGTTGCATTGTTACGATTCTGTTTAATGCTCAAATTTGTTTGTTTGTCAATCTCCTGTTTTGGATTATATTTTCCTATCATCATCTAAAACTGACTACATATTCGAAGTTCAAGTCTTTCCCTTTCGTCAGTATTAACCTCATCAAAATTTAAACTCTTCCACCAAATTCCCGTTACATTGGTTGATAATGCTAATAAAAGAATGGTCAACACTTTGTCTAGCTCTACATTAAATCAATTCACTAAGTCCTTTATGCGCACATCACAAACCACCCACATGCATCAAGAACCCATCCAATGAATGAAATACGAAGTACAGAATCCAACAGAATATGTTTTTAAACTCCAAACAGTAATCAGTCTTAATCAATTAAGAAAAGATTGCTAAATGGAAAATTTAAATGAGTTGATCAACATCTTGCTTCACATTCATCCCAAAAATATATATAGAATAATGCGAGTATTGAAATCTTAGGTCGCCACGACGACATCAACGATGAGTGTGTATCGAATTGAACGAATGCGCGTTCAAGACGAACGGAAACGTAATTTTATTAACACTAATTAGATGGTCACTAATGGATCTAAATTGACGACCAATTCATCATTACGAATACAGTCAGCAATCATCTCCCACAAGACGTGGAGCGTCAAGGCTACAATGTAGCAGACGAAAAGAAAAGAACAATCACTATCTTACCCCACCTTCACCCAAATCGAAGATCTTCGCATCTAATCTATCTAATTGTGAGCCAATGTCTTGTTAGATTTTTCTGTCGTTGGATTGTAAACATTTGCCAAGAGAATGCGAATTAAGTTTTTTGTTGGTTTGTCTTCTTTAGGGCGGAGGGGTTGGAATGGTAGATTGGATCTGTGTATACCGTGGAGGGTGAAGTTAATAAGACAAGGGTTAGAGATTTCACATCATTAAAATCTTTTTCGATTTTTTATGTTTCCTCAATCACATCAACAAATTGAATAATGATCGAACAATAATACTCAAGGCTTTATAATGTGTAAACATCAGTGGTGGCTTGTGGTACTATATACACAGGAGGCAACGGAAAAATGAAGTGATTCATATTATAAATGAATACCATTCACAGTAAAATAAAAAATGCTATAAAATGGCGACCCAATGTAAAGTGCTGAGTAAAATCGTCACAGAGTTTATTTGAATAATTACACCCTTTTTACTTGATATCAATTGCGATTGCGATTCAGGCCTCACAAAGGAAATGCTTCAATCTAGCTTCACTTAAAAAAATTAGGAAATAACATACTTCTTAGTGCATTCCAATGATAATTCATAATTTTGTTCAAAGATTATCGGGGGGGAAATAAGAAACGCTACAGTTTTTTTAAAATCAAAGCTCCATGCTGCAAACGTTATGTTTATGAGAAAAAAATGATTTCTTACATTTTACAAACTGCACATGGAGTCGAAATTTTGTAAAAATAACTATTTTATTATTGGTCAAAATTCAAAAAAAAAAACAATTTGAATAGTGGTCAATGTTCAGCACTTTTGATCCAATATTTGTGTCAATAACTATAATCAAAATTGTTATGAAGTTAAAACGATGTAAACAAAGCATCGTGGTACTTTGTCGTTCTTTTAGATCAAAATTATTCGTTTATTTTTATTTATGACTAATAATTTCTTCAAGTACTATTGAAAGTGTTCTTCAATTGATATATTACATATAAATATAAACAACTATTCAAAATGGAGGAGATTTCCCATGTTTGAAACAAGTTAAAAGTAATTTTGGAAACTCCATATCCTAAGAGAACCTTCAAACATGAGAAGTCTCCTTCAGTTTGTGACTAGAAAAGATAAAATCAATGTTACGAGTCTATGCACTACCGAAAAAACTGATTTCATGTTAAAAATCTTTGAAAGTGTTTTTTCAAACAATTTTTTTTTCGAAACATGTCTTTGCTTCAAGGTATTTATAAATTTAAGTATCATTCTAGAGTGAATACGTAAACCAAGACTATTTTAATGAATTAAGATCCTCGTTATAGATATCATATTTTTTTTGGGTTTAATAAACGCACATTTCAATTGTATTAAACAAAATTGTTTATAGGTTTTATAGTAAACATCTCGACATCTCAAATTTCGCTACTTCAACGGTGCACACGATTTAGAGATAAAAATCATCTGAAACACAAATTGCACAAATCTTACAAATAATTATTTTTGCAAAAGGAAAAATGACGACGTTTCAAACATATGCGTTCCAAAATTATTTATATTTTTGGTAATTTCTCCTTTGTAAAAAATATAAAAATGAAAAATGTTAATATATTTCAAATACAAAAGATAACTTAACATGTAATAAACATAAGATTAAAATTTCAAGAATATCGGTTGAATAGTTTTAACCCTCATCGGTCCCTCCAAAACATTGTCGAATTGGTTCTTGCGTATACGATCATATACACAACGATTTCTTACCTGCGCAGAATATATCTAAATGAAAACCAACAATTGTATTGTGTTTTTTTGTCATTTGTAAAGTGTTTATTATTATTATAAGGCAAATATATGATCATACATACGAAAAATTTTTTGAAAAAAATATTGATTGAAACATCAATTTTTCACTACATTCAATTTTAAATACGAAAATTGTATACGGTCGTATACAAAGAACCGATGAGGGTTAAAGGAAAATTGTACACCGTGTCTTAGAAGTGGTTTTGAGAAAACGCGTTTAAATTTTTTTTTTTTGATCGCAAAATCATTAAAGCAAGACTAACGTTAGAATAATTGTCAAGAAACACTTCAGCATCGAATTTTTCTTTTGAAATGCAAAATATAGGTACATATATTCATATAGATATTCTATCGAGCAAGTCCATCGTTTAGTTTCTGTAATCAACAATGCTTTCGAAAGGAGACAATACTGCGCAGCCGTGTTCTTGGATGTTGCGCAAGCATTCGATAAGGTGTGGCATGAAGGGCTTATTTATAAAATCAAGTGCAAACTTCCAGCAAACACGCATCGAATTATGGAGCCTGACCTGACTGGCAGGAAGTTCTTCGTCAAGCAAAACTGCTTTATTTCTCGCTCCTTCAATATCAGAGCTGGCGTTCCTCAAGGAAGTGTTCTCGGCCCATTTGATATATACGGCAGACTTACCAAGATGCGATCATCTTTTTACTTCCACTTTTGCTGACGACACCGCAATTCTTTGTGCGCACGCTCACCCCCATATGGCTTCTCAAATCCTGGACAATCACCTAAAAAATGTCGAACGTTGGCTGGCACAATGGATAATAAATGTTAGCGCAACCAAGAGTAACCATATAACCTTCACGCTTAACAGGGAAACTTGCCTTGAACTATCACTCAACGGAGTGCCTGTTCCGTAAGCTTTTTCAGTTAAATACCTTAGGATTCACCTAGATAGAAGATTAAGAAGAAGCTCCAACGATTTTTTTCAAAATTTGAAAGATTCACAAAAATGCTAATACGCGTCGGTTGACTTTTTAACCATGCAAATCGTATGTTTGGTTCGCGAGATATATACAACGCACGACAGAAATGACCTTGAAAATCATGATGCCTGTTAATGATTTTTTATTTTTTATTTGATTTTTTACGTCATCATGAGAAAAACTTTTGATGTTGTTTTTACAAGCGTTGCTTGAAATGTATAAATTTTATAAAAATTGAATACTGTCTTTCGTAAATCAGGTTAAAAATTTATTGTTTATAAAAAAAACCTAATTTTTTGCACTTTTTTTTCTTAAATTTAAAAACGGCTGCAACGATTTTTTACAAAAATTGATAGATTTACAAAAATGTTAATATGCGTCGATTGACACCTTAACCATGCAAGTCGTATGTTTGGTTCGCGAGATATAACGCATGACAGAAATGACCTTCAAAGGGTCAAAACAACAAACCCCCCCGACCGAAGTATCCCAAAAACTAATCAGCTCTTAAAATTGCAAAGACTCTTCGATTGACATCTTAACGAAGTCGATACGACTTTGTTTACGTGAGTTATGTTCGTAGAAAAAAGTGTCCACGAACGTACGATTTTCGAGGCGATTACAAGAACTTCCCATATACTGGGAAGTTAATAAAACTTTATAGTTTGAATGCCCCAACCGTTATAAAATTTATACAGATTTTTTTCAAGGTATTTTATTTTTGAAATCCGACAAAAAAACCAAAATCAAGTTTTTTTATTGTTGCATCCTAAAATTTATTATAGTCTACGAAAATCGTAAAGCATGGCATTTATTGGAGAAGTAATGCCATTCAAAATTTCATTGTTGTTATAGTGAGTATCTTTTTAGAGACACAAAAATGTTCAAACAAATACAGAAAAGTTTTTCCCTCAAGTTTAATGCGAAAGAACGGAGGCCATTGTGTGGTGAAACTGTTTCAGTGTTTGCAGATGCCTCGAAAATGAAAACGGGAGCGGGATCTGGAATATTTGCTGGTTTTTAAAATCTGAACAAATCGTTGAAGCTGCTCGAGTACTAGGCAGTTCTGTAGGTGGAGAAAGTGGCAATCTTGCGAGCTGCAGAAAAAGTCAGAAGCAGAGGATATGTTACTTTCTTTGTAGATAGTCAAGGGATCCAAAGATCACTGGAATTAATCGTAGTGTAGACCTGCAAGTTTGAACTGAGTTTTTTTTCTAAAGAACAAACCAGCCCTGTGCTGAGTTTCTGGGCGCAGTTAGGCGCGAGCAAGTGTCAACACCGAAAAGCTTGTCAAGGGATCCTGTGGCATACAGGCTCATGAGGCAATTATTATAAGAAGCTCTATACAGGTTCTGAGACAATATATAAAGGTGACGGCCTACGCACTATATGTTGCAAACTTATTTGACCTAAATACGATACGAAAGGTACCCTTGATTTGTTAGCTCTGGACAGAGCGTCAACGAGAAATCTTGTAGGTTTACTAACACCCCGTTTCCATCTACGCCAAATCTCTAGAATTAGGCAACTTTCCCAAATCCTCATCGAAATCTTGTAGATTTCCCATATAAAAATCGAAATCTACTCGATCGTAAATCTTGTAGATTTCATCGAAATCCACTCAAAATCCCATGGTTGTGTGTGGCAGTATTGCAAATAATTGTATTTCAACACATTCAGCAAGTGTCAAATTGTGTTTTGATTAGGAATGACAAGTCATTTTGGTGTCACATAAAAGTAACGAAATTTTTATCGTTGATATCCATTGCAAGTCCACTCTCTACCAATTGTTAACTACTAAGCAATCGCGAAACACACACCACGACTTCAATAACGAAAATTATCTACTTTCAAAATTTTATGTCATCTCATGCAATGACAGTGACAGCCACAATCCGATTTGTAAGTGGAAACACTACCAAATCACTTCGACAAAATCTAGAGATTTGGGGTAGATAGAAACGGGGTATAAAGGCTCATGAAGCTTTCGGTTAGCACGCAAGGAGGATTGGCCTGCCAGCTAGCGACCTTTGTCAGAGCTGCGGCGATCAAGAGGAGTAGAGCACTTTCTATGCAGATGTGCGGCTCTAGCTGTAAAGAGACAAAAACACTTAGAAGCATTTTTTTGCGAAGACTTGAGTGAGCTACATACCTCTAAATTAGACCAGTTTTTGAATTTCCTTGAGAAATCAGCATGATTCATAGAATGAACTAAAAGGTTTTCACGCCTTTAGGGCAAAATGGACCAAACACGGTCTTAGTGAAGTGGAAGTCGTTTGTCCTAGCACCTACTTAACCTAACAGAATCTAACCTACTTAGTTTAATACTTTGAAATTTCTTATAATGCAAATATAACGGAACACTTATAAGCTTTATATTTAAAGATTAGAAGGCAGCCACTAAAGTGCTACCCAAAAACCATAAACGTCTTGGTATGTCCTTTTCTGACCAAAACATGAAAACAATTTGCCAATCCATTTCCTGATCTCCTAGCTTACTCCTTCGCACAGTCTATCAGTACAGTTTAAACTTTCCTTGGATAAAGATGGCCCAAAAATTGGACAGCCTGTATTTTTATGAACTTTGTTCGAGGTAGCTTTGCATTCAGTCGTTAATATTTTACGATAATAAGGTTCTCACTAACTTCTTCACAACTTTCCTCGTAAACACGATTATATATTTTTTCACTTATAACCCAAGGTAAAAATTGTTCCATTGTAAACAAACTTCCACAATACATGCGTACATGTTCAAAAGTTCTTTCAAATATGATATCTTTATTAGGCGTAATATTGTCACGAACCCTTGATCAGTACGTTTACTATAAAGCCTAAAAAAAATTCGTTTATTCGGAATTTTCATTAGCCGTGAAAATTTCTTATGCTCATGCATGTAATCTCATTCAATTGTTTTTATTTCCCTTTTCTTTGCTGAATCCTTTGAACTTCGAGGTCAATTTTTTTCATACCGGACATCGATTGACGAGAGTTTATTGATTTTTTAACCGTCAAGCGACCACGCTAACCTATGAAATAGTACTCGTGAGTTTTTTTCTCTGAAAGGATTGAGATTCGTTACACCGTTCACATCATAAATGTTAGAAAATATTAAAATTCAAGTGAAAATTGCTTCCACGACAGCGTTTGTGGTACAAATAGGCGTGAATAGACCTTATTTAGCATCATCCCTTTTATTCTGATTTCCACTTGAAAACCGACGCACAAATATAGATCTTTCTTTGAAAAGGTTATTTTACAATGCCTTCCTCAAATATCATAGCTACCGTAGAATGTCATTATATTGTCAATAACCGTACCTACTCCACATCTAAGGATATCTTCTTTAAATTCCAATAACGCATCCCATCTTAGCTCACCCGCATTATTTAGTGGATATTATGTCCGAAACTTTTTAACTAAGGTTCGATTTTCAGGGACACAGAATTCTTCCGCACGGACAACTTCGAACCTTTCCATTCGCCCTGGATTCAAGAGCAGCTTGACATTCTCCCAGCATTTGGGTGTGGTGTTTATCAGCGTCTTAAGGGCAAACAGCCACCATAGCCACAATGAACTACGAATATCACAAGTTTGTCAGACTTAACGAATCATGAAATACGATAATTGAGTAAAATGCTCGTCTCATTTATATGATGTCCTGAGACGAAACCAACGGGAAGCATGTCGTCGTTTGATTCCTCCGCAGAATATCCGAATCTTTCAAATAACGGATGTATGTAAGTTCTTGCTTAAAAGTAATTTCACGAAATTGTATCCACGCATTGCTCACCTATACCCTCACGTATAGCGACTTAAATACTAAGAAAAACTATAATGTTCCATCTCCACTGAAACTCCGTCGTCGGTTGGTTTGGGGAAGCCTAACACACGCTTAGTTGTTAATTAACGGAGGGAAGCTATTCATTCATCCTGAAATAAGTTACTTATCAGCATAGAGGTTTAAGTCCTTACAGATAAGATACAAGAAATCCAATTACTTGATGAATAGATCATGACGAGAATACGAAAATCACTTCGCATGAAACGAATCAAACAAGGTGAGTAATGCCGTTAAAGAAAACTAGGAAGTCTTTTATTATTTGGTAATTGGTGATGTGCGGTATGAGTTTCAATAATTATCCGAACGACACGAAACTATTTTCAAGTTAAGGTTTAATGAACTCATGCGACACCATACGTAATTAGAAAAGTAATTAAAAAAGAACTTTTGATCCTTGAATGTCAGTTATTTGGAGTTTTCTAAGTTATATTTTATAAATGGTGAGTATTTAATTAAAGTTATTCCTATTTTTTTTCGATTTATGAAAATTGTTCAGTAAAACTTCATGTTGTCATTCAAATCTTTTCGATTAAAATAAAATATTTTTAACTATGGTATGGCTATAGTGAATGATGAACTCAAGTGTAGTTATGTCAGAGTCTTACCACCTTCCCGAAAAATATTATAGCAAGCTCGTTTTTTGAATTAATGAATAAAAGTGGTTGAACCCGCTCGCCTTCTTTTGTAACATATGATGGAAACAAGCGTAGGTGAGTGGCAAGCTTGAACAATTTAGCTCCATTTTCACTTTACAAAGTTAAAAGATTCTAACAATCACAAAAAAGTCCATGTAGTCATAAAATTGGGAGTGGAAAATGAAATGCTGCTTTTTACTCAAACAAAAATGTGGTTTGCCAGTTATTATTTGGCTTTGGAGTATACTTGTACGTTTTCCAAAGATAGTTCTTGGATAGGTATGCTATAATTTTGTGGTCTATGATTCAATGTTTCGAAAATATTTCTAATTAAGGTTGCTTACCATTTACGAGGGCTGATCGAAAAGTTTCGGGACTTATTTAGCTTTATTGATGTTAGTTATGAACTAAAAAAACATTATCATCCTCCAAGTATTCTCTCTGGGAGTTTTCAAATTTTTCCCAGCGACGCTTTCACTGAAGGAAAGCCATCTGAAAATTCATTTTCAGAATAATGGTGCCAGCAATTTTTGTTGTCTAGAGTCTACATTGTCAAACCTCTGTCATGTCATTGATGTTTTAATTTTTGGGAACAAAAAAACAGTTCATTGTGGCCACACCTGGTGGGAGACGACTGTCGTTGCATTTTTGGCTGAAAGTGCACGAATAAAGAGTGTAGCTTGGATAGCCGTCTTGTTATTATACAACCTCAACTTTTCATTTGCCCATAACTTTCGCCTCTTCCTTTTTACATATACACGCAAGTTTTTCAGGATTTGAAGAAACCAAAAAAGATTAAAATCTTTATAAAATGGAACACTTGGCTTTTTGTCTCACAAATTTCATTATTAGCACGACGCATTTCGATCCTTAGATCATCTTCAGGTTACATACAGTGTACAATATTTCTTGGTTTTATTCTGAAGTAATTAATGGTTGAAGGAGTAGTGATTGGAAGGGTAATATCATTTAGCAGGTTTTCCTTTCTCTTCGTGGCCCGCCTAATCTCAAGGCATTCCAGGTAGTCTAGCTTTTTTCCCTTGTTTGTTTTATGTAGGAAATTAAGATTGTTAATGCTAAAATTATGACCAGTATCTAAAATATGTTGGGCTATCCCAGAATTTGGATTTACCTCTCTTGTTGCTTTGATGTGCTCATTGTATCTTATTTGAAAGCTCCTACCTGTTTGTTCTATATAAGCTGCATCGCAATTATCACAGGGGGGAAAGGGGATCATTTTTGCTTTTGTTGTTAAATAGTAATTTTTTTTAATTCATTTTAGTCGAATGAATGAAGGATAATTCAGTGTTGTATTTCATGATCTAAGGATCAAAACGCGTCGTGCTAATAATAAAATTTGTGAGTCAAAAAAAAAAGTGTTTCATTTTATAAAGATTTTATTCTATTATGGCTCATCAAGAGAACACGCAACTTTCTATAACTGACGAAAAAGATTAATTAATCTTGAAAAAAATTCGTGGTAGAAAACGCCTCTCCAGTCACAAAAAATGGTAAGCACTAGATAAAAAACAAAACTGTTGTCACAAAAAACGGTAAGCACTAGATACAAAACAAAACTGTTGTGTTTTTTTTATAATATTGACATTGGATTTGATCTACCCAACTTTTTGCGTCTGGGGGATGTATGAGACACTCATTTCGAAAATTGGGGTTTTCCACGTCGCAGCTATGTTTCAACTTCATCAATGATGTTTTTCAAAAAGCTTTCAACGTTATTTGCTATTTTAACTATTTTTGCACAAACCTGAACTCCGCGTTGTTTTTCGTCCTCGGCTATAAACTTCGGAACAAAATTTGCCGCCACTCGATGCATGAGCAGTTTTTGGATTAAAATTGTTTGGCATGAATCAAATGAAATTCCTCTACCATTTTTTAAATGATTAGACGAAGATCAGAACGCACAAGGCCCTTCACTTTGGTATCATGAGCGTCGTTTGTTGAAACTGTTTGTCGTTGTAAACAAGAATCACCATTTGTTGATGTCCGACGTTCCTTGAACCTTTTGCAACAGAAAAGAGAAAGAGAACGAAGCCTTAAGCTGGAAAAGAATCAATCCGTGAGGAACTCTATTACCACTAGCAATAAAATACGCACAATGAAAAGGAAAAACAGACCACTTGACTGGTAGGCTTGAAAATTTCATTCAATGGAAAATTTACTTACTAATTCAATGTTTTCTGAAAACACTGGAGTCCTATCAACACCGAAACACCTAATGCTTTGGCTGCTTCCACCTCTGCTGATGTGCTTTGATGATTAGCTGTGATAAATTTTTTCTCGGTCTATCACTTGGTTAAACCTCAAACAACACCGACACAAGGATTTTCCAGTATGTAGTAAATTTTGTCATCATCATCTTCAAGCGTCATTCCTCTATGTTGCCGTGTCATATTTTTTGGTTGTTTTCTGCCGTAACAAGAGCTGTCGCCGCCATCTATCGCTTACCTGTACTTGTTTCACCCATTCGTTTCAAAGGTGCCCCAAAAGAAGAAAACCATAGGGTCGAGTTCTTTTCGGTACTCGCCACTCACCTGGGCTTCTTTCTGTCAGAGACTACATAAGAGGACAAGTGGCTCCAACAACCTCCATACATTGATTCTCAATAGCATTCCTTCTTTAACTTTTTTCGAGAAGGTGGTATAGCTCTGACATTGAGTGACTGAAATTGAGTTCGTTTTCACTATTGTGGGGCTTACATTTTCCCGTTTGGTCAATTCGCGACTCAATCTGACAGCGCCAAGATATCCGATATTTGCAATTTGTCAGTTCTGTTCTGTTTGAGTCGTCGTTTTCGACGATCATCCGGCATGACAAAGCTAGTAATTATGACCTGTTGTCACTCTTACTGACGATGCTACTGATTGCTTCTTTCGGTATATGTTAGTGTTATGGTGCAGAGTTTTCACTGCATACATACATTGTGAACTTGAAAGAGATCCCCATTGCGAGGGAAACCCAGATTATGGCAAACGTCCCCGAAGAAATGAATTCTAGGGAGAGTCCGATCATATCATGCGGTCTTTTTGTGGTGAAATTTTTCACATGCTTCAGTTTTTGGAAGTGTTCAATGTTTTCATTTAAACCATTCCGTTTTTATTGTTGATGATTGGTTTGTAGATATTTGAAGGTTTCTATTCTCAGGTCTTGGGATTCATAATCCTTGATTTGTCAACCGTTCTTGCCAACAGGAGCAAAATCTCCGTTTGTTTTATAGTGATTTTGGGTTTTTTATAGATGTAGAAAGACTGCATTTGAAGTCAGCAAAACGAAACCTTTCTAAGGCTGTGGATCTCAATTTTGTTGCTAAATTTCGGATGTATAGATACTTTTATTAAGGAGGAAGCAATTTTACGATATGGTTTTCATATTGGTGATGTTATTATTCGAGATCATATATCTTAATAATCATGTTGCAGATGCTTGTTTTCTGTCCTGCTTGTGAAGATCATTTGATACAAATGAAAAGTGCTAGTATCATTCCATCAGTTGTTAAAGTAGATATATAAATTACCAACTACTTCAACAAAACTACTTATGTGAAGTACACTTAACGAAATATATACCATAACTCGGTTAAATATACGAAGCGAATGAGCATCAAATACAACACTGTCTAACATTTTTACATTTTTATGGTAATAAATTGATAGTGCGTCAGTAAAGTTGGCAAATTGTCTGGATTAGAATTTATCTATTGTTAATTATTCTAATCAAACCATTTTTGTTCTCCACTAGATTTCGCGTTTTGTTGAACACATTACCAAAGTTGCCAAATTGTGTCGAACCGATCATTCGAGCTAAAGACTACGATTCTAAGCTACAACAGTTTTAGTTGCAATGTTAGCCTATAAAAGTTTCGCTGACAACGTGTGTATATGACGTACGTTTACTTTCATCACCACACAGGCTTGCCGCTTTTTCAAGTCACCACTTTCTGCTCGTTCTTAACTTGTCTATCTTCATTCGCAAAAAATGTTGACATCGATAGTGGTAAGACACACACTTTCATACAAAATTTCTCAGGGTTACATCGGGAAGAGCTGTACCCCACATACTGAAAGTGTAATAGTAAGCCGACGTAAATATGCTGAAAGTGTACTAGTGGCGACAGTTAACCATAGTAAGCCGGCTTTAATAGCCTGTAAATATACTAGTAGCGACAGCTAGACCAAGCCAAAGTATACTACTAAGCCAAAACCAAATTGTATTACTAAATCGAGTGCTGTAGGAGTGAAAAGTGTTTCGCAAGTAGTAAGACACACACTTTCATAGAAAATAACTCGCCTTTAAAAAGGGACAACATGTGCCACTACACATGCTTAAAATGTGTTACCTCGTCATTTGCTGCAATACTCCATAAAAATTTCTTGGTAATGGATACTGGTCAAAATCATTTTGGTTCACTTCTCTTGATATGATCCAGCTAACACGTTTATTGTTCCATATTCTCATATTAGCAAAAAGACGATCATTTGGCGAATATTTTTACACAAAATTCCGCCCATCTCAAAGACTTCAATCGCGTTTTTTTCTCTTTCGGGTGCCCCTGTTCCAGTAGACGATTTTCCAAATTGTTGTTGTCTTCGTTTTTTTTAATCCTCTCTTAAGACTTTGCCAACACTCGGCTTGATATCCTGAATTCAACCTTTCGATTGCTGGGATGTTTCTTATCGATGCTGATAAAGTAGCGGTACCTACTCCAAGATTGTCATGTCGGGTTCGTTTACCCATATCAAATCACCATCCGGACAAAGTGTTGTTCGGAGCGTCGACTACAAATTTTAGAAATGCTAGTATCGTCAAATCGGTACAAAGCAAGTTCAAGGATGCACTCTTGAGGTGCTGGTAGCATTGAGGGCGGCAATTTTGCAAAAGTGAAAATCAAAAGGGAAAAAAATGAAGAAGAAAATTCACAGTGCCATGCGATATTGCAGGGGGTTCACTTCTTTTTCGGGATGGTGTGTTCTAGACTGCAATCTTGTCCCCGATTCATGGGAGCTTATCATATGGACTAAGTATTGTTTTTCGACTTATCGAAGCCACCAGTAGGTCATTTTCGTAGCTTTGTGTCTGTAATTATCACTTTCAAACAATCCACAAAGGATTCTTTGAATTTTCGTCTCAGTTCTTCGGTCGCAGTCAGCAAACACCACTGCTACCACGGTCTATCTGCCAGTGAAGACCACTTCTCCTGACTGCATTTCTGACGGAGTACAGAAGACATAGACATAGATACAAAATCACCATGAAATTTAGAAGTAGGAAGACATGGTTGTTGGACTGAGATAGCTGGAGAAACTTTTTAAAGAAGACTGAGACTTTTTTTGGAGCATTAGTGTTAATAGATGTCTGCTTCTTTAACCTGAATTTTGCACTGCTTTGGAAAATGCGAGCTTATCAAATAGGGTTGCCCAAATATGTAACAAAAAGTTGTGAACTTCGAGGTAAATAAAAAAGAGTCCAGTTTATTTCAATTACTTTTGAATGCATGTAAACCAAAATATTACACTTTAAAAGCACATCGTATATCATCCTGTACTACTTCATGAGTGCTCGCCGTTCACACTAAAAGTTATCCATTCATTTACTTCGCTCCAGTATCATCGATTCGTAAGATCCTCCGCATGTCTGATATCTAAGTAAACTAGTTTGCTCCGTCTATCGTTGACTTACAACCCTAACTTACACAGCCACCTACGTAGTCATTTTCACCCCAACGCCTTTGCAGATAAAATTATACAGATATCGTTCACTCGTCCTAAAAGTTTTTCCATGTTGCTTCTAGCTCTCGTCGTATTTGTCTAAAAAGGGTGACCACGAAATGATTTCAAACTGTTTCGCTACCCTACGAAAACTTGATGGTGACTCCTGCTGCCCTAGTTCCATTTAGATCCATAAAACAATCAAGCAAAAATGGCTCGTCTCCACTATACGTATGCAGCATATAATATAGTGTTCACTTCCGTTGTCGTTACCTACATTGTGGGTAGCGAAGACGGAATGTAAATGTGAATCCTGAAATGGTCATGGCATATACTCAACCAAAAAAAAGGACTTAAGTAAGGAGCTGTTCAAGCTGCTACACTGTCTCCTGCTGTTCATAGGATGTACGAATGGATGGATACCTTGCTATTATCAATAAGGCTCGAGCCTTGCCAAAATTAAATATTCAAATGAAATCACACAACAACAAAAACCAATTCGGTATCATAGGGGTTTGTAATGTTACGTGGAATGATAGCACGTAGGAAAAGTATAAAGTTCAGTTTGAAAATTTTCCGTGAGATATTCTAACCGTTGCATTTGATGATATGACCGATTTTGAGTGGAGACCAACCCTCTATCGTAGATTATTTATGTTCTTCTAAATTATCTTAGCAAAATCCTAAATGAATACATTATGAATTTAAATATTTCTTTTACGAAAGGGTGGTGTAGCGGAAATAATTTATGCACATAAAATTTAACCAAAAAATAAACTAGCATAAGTGCTGCAACTGACAGATTTTTAGAGTAAAGATTGATGTTGTCTGATTTTTTTTCATACATAAACAAAGAATCATAAAAATCTTAATCCTGAGAACGTTACTTCGGTTCCAGGAAGAATATACACCGTCAAGTGACAGCAAAATCATGAAACATCCAAGCATTACTCGGTACCGATTAGCAAGCAACTGCGAAGAATAGACAAAAATCAATACTCCAGTCAATGACCGTTTTCCCGTATAATTTGGCCAAACAGCACCGATATTCATAAAAAATTGAATTTAGGTTCTAATTACCCTCTACTTGAAATTTGACCCTGTAAAGGGGGTTATTTTTATCCTGGAGTGGGTGCCACCCACTCCTTCACGGGAGTGAAAAATATTCAATTGAAAACAATTTTATAAATGGGAACTTTTGTTGTAGAAAGTTTTTTTCTGAAAATACTTTTCGACTTATTCACGAGTGAAAGTGTCAATTTTTCAACCAAAGGTAAGCATTTTATCGAAAAATCATTCTAAGTAAAAATTAAGTACGACAAGCCGTGAGGTGCAACCCTTGAGGTCCACACGTACAACTTCCCAGTAGTATTCACATAAATATTAAAAATATTAAACACAATAATAATTATGGAAATAATACCACTTATAATAATAAAAATGTACTTGTCGTAAAAGTTATTGGAATGATTTAATATTAATCGTAACATCTACGCGAGCGTCAATTGATTACGTAAAGATTTTCGTCGATTGGTTTGAATTAATATTAACGTGGATCAATCGGAGGGGGGACAGGTTACAAAGCCTTTTCTACGTCATTTGTTATTTTCATATCGATGCTTGAAGGACAAACCAGCGCTAGCAAAAATGAATGCAGTTTTTGTTATTACGACAACTGAAGAGATTTTGTCGCGTGATGGCCATTTAGAATAGTTGCGGTCAAAACTGCTAGCACTTCAGCATTATCACTGAACTTGTATTTTTTCACGATTTTACATCAATGAAACTAATAATTATTTTTTATTTTCTGTTGATTTTGAGAAAAATTGATTATGCAGTCAAAAATAGGTTCAATTGCATGTAAAAAGTAAAATATATGTATTACAAATGATGACGGAAGTAACTGAAATTTTACGAATACTAAAGAACAAAGCTCCCAAAAACTACAATTTTTTATTTGATGAAAGCTTTTCAAAGCATATGATCTCAAAAAGTGTTGACTACAAAACATTTTACCATTCAAAACGTTGATTACCACAATTGCAAATTTGATTTGATTTGTATTGGTTTTCAAAATTTAAGCAGATTTTTTATTAAAGTTAAAACACGGTTCTGTGAAGACTATTAAAAAACTCCGCAAATTATGCAAATAATAATAAACTTTGATTGACTTTACAACAATGTCTTTAGAATAAGAGATTTAAGGTATACAAATTCGTATGATCCCTTTTTCCATGGTGACGTTGAATGTTTTTTTTATTTTTAATTCAATTTGTTTTGAAATCATGAGAAAATATTTTGCTTGTCTCTACAGAAATTGATAAAAGTTTATAAATTTTACAAACATTATTATTACGATGTTAATTTTATTAGTTATTAATTAATTTTTTTATGAAAAAACACTAATTTTCAATATTTTTTTATTAAATTAAAAAAATGGCTGTAAAGATTTTTTTTAAATTAAAAAACATCATTAAAATGTTAATACGCGTTGATTGACTTCTTAATGATGCAAAGATTATATTTGGTTCTCGAGATATAATGATTGACATAAATGACCATGAAGGACATGATGACTTTTAATGATATTTTATTTTTAATTTAATTCTTTTGTAATTATGAAAAAAAAATTGGTGGTTTTTTCACAACAAGTGTTTGGAGTATATAAATTTTATAAATATTGAATACTGCGACTTGAAAATAAAGTTAAAAATTTGATATTTTTGAAAAAAACTCCAATTTTTTGCACTTTTTTCAAAAAAATGAAAAAACGGCTGCAACGATTTTTTTTAAAAATTTGAGAGAATCACGAAAATGTTAATACGCGTTGATTGACACCTTGATGAAGCAAATCGCATGTTAGGTTCGCGAGATATAGCGCATGACAGGATTGACCTTCAAGGGGTGAAAACAGCAACCCTCCCCCCCGACCGAAGTGTCCCAAAAACTAATCAGCATTACTATTGCAAAGACGCTTCGATTGACACCTCAACGAAGTCGATAAAACTTTGTTTACGTGAGTTATGCTCGTAGAAAAAAGTGTCCACGAACGTACGTACGTACGTACACACACACACATCTCCCTTTCTAAAAACACTTTATATATACTCTATAGACCTCAAAACGTAAAGATATGTTAAAAATTTCAATTTCGATTTTCGAGTCGATTACAAGAACTTCCCATATACTGGGAAGTTAAAAAAAATTGTGGGTTCATGATTTCTGTAGACCCAGTACTAAAATAAAAGCTTGTTGAAGGTTGTTTATTGTTCGCCAAACGCCAATTTTTTTTATTTTTTATAAAAGCCCCTAGCATCAAAACTAAGCGAGTTATAACGAAAATAAAGTTGGTCTCTATTTTCACCCCAAATTAAAAAAAAATTGCCACCACTTCACAATGCCCTTTAGTTTTGTACTTCCATTATATGCTTTACTAGCTTGAGCGGTTTAAAGTGTTTAGTTTTGCAAAAAAAAAACATTGAACTTGATGTGAAGAAAGCATTTTCGTAATTTTGCAGAAAATCGCTTCTTCTGCAAAATAGCTGAAAAACTATTAATGATATAATGATTTAATTTTTTATACTGAAAAAATGTTGGCTTCGCTTTTCCGAAAATTTTTGTTTTTTCTGTATGACAAACATTGTGTTTAAAGTTTGCATATGTTCGTAAACAGTAACTTGTTCAAGCCCTTTCAGCTCAACTATATATATATATATATATATATATATATATATATATATATATATATATATATATATATATATATATATATTTAAATATATATATGTGTGTGTGTGTTTGTGTGTGTATGCGTGAACGACTAAAAGTTATGAATGAACAATAAACAATTAAAGTATTAATTAATTTAATATCACTATCTGACTACGCCACTCCAAGTTGCTGAATAACATTTTTCAACATTATTTTTTAATGATTTCTGTCATATGGGCTGGTTTTTAGGGGTTGAAAACTGTCAATCCATCAGAATGTCAATTGATGTTTCTTTATTGAATAGATTTAAAGAAGATTTCAATTACATGCTTGCATCTACAATTCTATAAAAATAGTAAGCGTGCCGTTGGCATGTTTAAAGTAGAGGGTAAGCGGAACCTAAATTCGAATTTTCATGCAAATCGGTAATATTTAATCATTTCAAGCTGCCGAAGAACCTTTTGACGACATTTTTAACTTCCCAGTATATGGGACATTCTTATAATCGCCCTGAAAATCCAAATTGAAAATTACGTTTTGAGGTCTTTAGAGAATTTACAGTGTTTTTAGAAAGAAAGATGTGTGTGTGTTTTAGTTTTTAGTTTTAAAGAAGCTTTATTGTCCTAAAATAATATTTACATGTCAAAATTCTTAAAGCTAGAGAATTTAATGGCCACTAGGGCAACCAAAATTTATTCATCTTTATATATTTTTATTTTACATCCGCCAGTTATGTTCCAACTTATCAGTATCAGTATTAAATAAAAATTTAAAACCCGGGAAAAACAATTTACATTTAACGGTTTAATATAACTTAATCTAAGCGAAGTTGTATCCGCCAGCAGATACGCCCCCGCGTGCAACTCATCCTGCTTTAGACTAAATATAAGCCTACGTCCGCCAGCAGACATAAACCCACAATGTTACAAGACTTATATCTTGGTACGATTGCTTAAGACTTACATCGCGTCCTTGATATTAGAGTAATTTACAATCCGTTGAAGGCCTGAACCATGTCGGACTCTAAATTCATTAAACTACCAATATCGAGACCGGTCACGACCATTTCGATCAATGTCATATCTCGAGCCACAGCGCGCTCGATCTGCTCGAATCCATTTTCACGACGTATTCAATCTTCTTGTCGGTCGCCCGTATATATACGTGTACATGGTATATAATCGGGCATCCAAGGGTGTCCAGAATGAATCCATTCCCATCCAAATACAGGAACGCTTCGGGGGGAATGAAGCTCGTCTGAAATATAAATTGCTACGATAGTATGACTGCCAAACCCAGGGGTTCTCACGCAAGGACGACGTGATTTCTAATCAATCTCGTGACTACTGTGTCGACTCTTGGTACCTCAGCGATGTCATAAATCTCTTGCTTAAGGACGTGGTGCAAATAGCCTGTTTCAGCGTTCCTGTACACTCCAATGTAAGCGCGAAGAATCCGTCTCTCCAAGACTTTTAACTTCTCCATAGTGCTTGGACTCCAAATCGGACATCCATACGTCAGAATTGTTCTAACCAGAGTCTTATAGTATGTCAGCTTGACATCAGCGTCAATGTGCTTGGTGTAGAAAAGCGAACGGAAAGACATCAACAATCTTCGCGATCGCTACAGCATGATATTCACATGCTGGTTGAAGTACAGGTGCTGATCAAGGTACGCACCTAGATATCGCACGCATGTTTTGTGAGGAACGTACTCAGAGCTTTCCTCGCCCTCGTTGGAAATCTTTCCAACTGCGGCTGAGGTCTCGATTGTCATGCTGCAGGGTGCGTCTAAACAGAATTGTTTCGCACTTCTGTGCGTTGATCTTCGTCCGCCAGTTGTCCGTGTAGAAATGAATGTCGTTAAACATCCCTTGAAGATCCTTTTCAACCACTGAGGCCATCGTGAGTGCCATGTAGGCTGTGAGATTGTCAGCGAAAGCTACTAACGATCATTTGGGTGACTGATTAAAGTCAAATGAGTTCAGGAGAAGACTGATGAAGATCGCGAACAATGTCGGCACAGGGACTGTTCTCTGCTGCAGACCATTCAAAACCTTGAAGTCACGCGTTGTTATCAAGTTTCCGTCTGTGATGACAAATAATTTGCCACTGGTCATCGTAGCGAAGAGAGGGCGCGGAAACTTGGCCTGAAGGAGCCTAAAGATCAATCGATCAAGCCACACGTAATTGAAATCCTTCTGCAAAAGATGTGTATGTGTGTGTGTGTGTGTACGTACGTACATACGTTCGTGGACAGTTTTTCTACGAGCATAACTTACGTAAATAGAAGTGTCAATCGAAGAGCTGATTAGTTTTGGGAAACTTTGGTCGGGGGGTTTGTTGATTTGACCTCTTGAAGGACATTTCTGTCGAGCACTCCATCTTGCGAACCAAAATAGGATACGCATCGCTAAGAAGCCAACCAACACATTTTAAATTATTATGTGTTTATATAAAAAATTTTACAAATTCTTGGAGCTATTTTTTTTAATTTTATCAAAATGTGCAAAGAAAATTCACCTGATTTGCACAACACAGTAATCAATGTTTATAAAATTAATATACTCTAAACAGTTTTTGTAAAAAACCAGCAGAAGGGTTTTTGATGACAAAGAAAATAAAATTAAAAATTAAAAATCATTACAAGTCAAAAGGAGTTCATGAGAATAATATAGCCTGATATATCTTATTCAAAAAACATTGTTGTTATGCCAATCAAAGTTTATGAAAATTTGCATATTTTGAGCAGATTTCCAATAGTTTTCACAGTATCGTGTTCTTATGTTAATGAAAAAATTGCTTAAATTTGGGGGGGGGGTGGAAATTTCAATAAAATTTTCATTTGGGATAACCAACGCTTTCAATGGCAAAACGTTTTTTAGTCAATACTATACAGGATCATATGCTTTAAAAGGCTTTTATCAAATAAAAAATTGTAGGTTTTAGTAGTTTTGTTCTATAGAGTTCATAAGATTTCAATTACTCCCTCCATCATCATTGGTAATACAATTTACTTTTTATATGCAATTAAACCGATTATTGAATACATATTCCACGTTTTTGAAGACATATTGCAAAATAAGAAATAATTATTAGTCTCACTGATGTAAAATTGTTCAAAAATACAAATTCAGTGAAGTGATGGCAATTTTGAACGGAACTATTCAAAATGACAACCATGCGACAAAATCTCTTCAGTGAGCGTAATAACAATAACTATATTCATTTTTGCTAGCGTTCTTTTGTTGTTCAAGGATTGATATGAAAACAACAAATAATGTAGAAAAGACCTGTCCCCCGTCCCGGTTGATCCGCGTGAATATTCAATCAAACCAGTCCACCCCCCACCCCCCAAAATCCTTACGTAATCAATGGACGCACCCGTAGATGATACTATTAATATTAAGTCAGTCCAAGAACTGCCACGACGGGTACATTATTATTATTTAAAGTATCTAGTAGTATTTTCATAATTATTATTGTGTTTAATATTTTTAATATTTATGTAGATATTACTGGGAAGTTGACCGTGTAGCTTTTCGCGGTTTGATTAGGAATTAAAACTATATTATAATTTATAAAGGATTGGGCGTTTAGGACTTTAATTGGTTATGAAAGCAAAAACATATTTACCTTAATGTTAAAGATAATTTCAATCGATTACACGCGCGAACCTACAGTTCTAGAATTATTCTTTTAATAGAGGTAGTTTTCACTCCTAAAATAGAAAAAGTAACCCACGGGACGGTCAACTTTGAAGTAAAGGGTAAGTAAAACCCTAATCCAAATTTTTGTTCATTTCCAGTGACGCCTCTTTTTTAACTTCCCAGTACATGGGAAGTTCTTGTAATCGCCTCGAAAATTGAAATTCTATAGAGTATATATAAAGTGTTTTTAGAAAGGGAGATGTATGTGTGTGTGTTTGTACGTACGTACGTACGTTCGTGGACACTTTTTTCTACGAGCATAACTCACGTAAACAAAGTCCTATCGACTTTGTTGAGGTGTAAATCGAAGCGTCTTTGCAATCTTAAGAGCTGATTAGTTTTTGGGATACTTCGGTCAGGGGGGTTTGTTGTTTTGCCGTTTGAAGATCATTTTTGTCATGCGTTATATCTCCCGCACCAAACATACGACTTGCTTGGTTAAGGTGTCAATCGACGCGTATTAGCATTTGTGTGAATCTACCCAATTTTTAAAAAAATCGTTGGAGCCGTTTTCTAATTTAAGAAAAAAAAGTGCAAAAAATAAGGGTTTTTTTGTAAACAATAAATTTTTAACCTGATTTGCGAAAGACAGTATTCAAATTTTAAAAAATTTATCTACTTTAAACAGTGCTTGTAAAAACAACATTAAAACTATTTCTCGTGATTACGTAAAAAATTAAATAAAAAATAACAAATACAAAATCATTAACAGGCATCATGATTTTCAAGGTCATTTCTGTCATGCGTTATACATATCTCGCGAACCAAACATACGATTTGCATGTTCAAGCTGTCAATCAACGCGTATTAACATTTTTGTGAATCTGTTCAATTTTGGGAAAAATCGTTAGAGCCGTTTTTTAATTCAAGGAAAAAAAGTGCAAAACATTAGGTTTTTTTATAAACAATAAATTTTAACCTGATTTACGAAAGACAGTATTCAATTTTTATAAAATGTATATACTTCAAGCAGTGCTTGTAAAAACATCATCAAAACCTTTTCTCATGATAACAATGAACATTAAATAAAAAATAAAAAATCATTCAAGGTCATTTCTTCCATTCACTATATCTCACGAACCAGATATAATATTTGCATCATTAAGGTGTTAATCGACGTATTTCAAAACCTCTTATATTATTTTAACATTATAAAGATTCGTTTCAGCCTTTTTTTTAATTTAATAGAAAAAATGAGAAAACTTAGGGTTTTTTCCAAAAAATTATTTTTTTAACCTGATTTGCACAACACAGTAAAAAATGTCATGTAATGTCAGTTTTTGAAGAGAAACTAGCAAAACTTTTTTCATGCTTCTGAAAAAAATTCCATTAAAAATAAAAAATCATTCAAAGTTACCATTTGAAAAGGGTTCTTCCGATTGATATTACCTTATATCTCTTATTCTAAAGACTTTGTTGTAAAGTCAAAGTTTCAGAATGTTTGGATAATTTGAGCAGATTTTTAATAGTTTTTGCAGTCTTTTAATTAAAAAAAGCGGCTAAAATTATTAAAATAATCAAAATTTCAATCAAATTTGCATTTGTGGTAATCAATCATCATCACACATCCACCAAAAGCCTTACGTAATCAATGGATGCTCCCGTAGATGATATGATTAATATAAACACATTCCTGTTACTGCTATGAATACCTTTCATTATTATTATTTAAAGTAGTAGTATTTTTAAAATTATTATTGTGTTTAATATTTTTAATGTTTATCTAGATATTACTGGGAAGTTGACCGTGTGGACCTCAAGGGTAGCACTTCGCGGCTTGTTCTTTCAATGACTGCACTGTACTGAACGGAGGCACTATTAAGACTGTACCATTAGAGCTTGTTTGACTCATCTGCAAGTGGTGTGTTATTGTCCTTCAATAAAGACTTAAAGGCGCCAAAAAATTGGATTTTATGTCTCATCCTATATAATTCTCATTAAGAAGCGCTCGCATATTCTCGCAAAATAGGTAGTCGCATTATATTCTGGGATTTTACTACCAGATCTAATTTAGGGTAAGCTTTTCAAAAAAAATGGCAACAAGCTTATCAAGAAGATAATTCAATCGTCAGAATGTACAACCATATCTCTTCGAAACGATCACTTTCCGCTCTTCCCGTCTTAATTCAACTTGGTACCACTTTTCCCTATGCCTCAAATGCTTATGAATGAGGGAGACCTAGTGGGGAATAAGATATTTTGGACGATTGTAGAAAATACCATACGATTAGGGTTTGCCTTTGCACAAATCAGCCATAAAACAATATTTTCATATTATCTATTGGAAGCTTGGATATTTTACGCTTTATGTCTGTAGTTATCCTTCGAATCGATGCCAGACCAACAGCAAAGAGCCAGTTGTGAATTATTCATGTAGGAAAATTCATACCTCACTTGCTTTACTACCAACTCATACTTACGTACGTACCGATACAAGAAGATTGCGTCGATGATGGCAGGACGATAGGGGACAGAAAGCGGATGATTTTTGGCATGACACGAACACCTTGCCGTTACCAACTTCTCGTACATCGCTCATAAGAAATTCAATATGCAAATTACAGATAATACCGATTCACATGCATTGATACATATTGTATGAATTCGAGTTTCAATTCTTGTCCTGTCGTCTGCTCGTGACGTTGGTAAACGAGGGTAAACAGGACCATGATTTCAAATCGTCAACCTTTACTGGGGGATATAAAGTGATAAACATGACCAAAATAATTACATCGTACAATTCAAGCCTAAGTTTCTTGGTTTGCCATATCGGCCCCATTCCATGTGAAAAGGACGATAATTAAAGTTTTTAATAACATTTTCAGACACAAATAAGCAACTTGGGCATGGAAATTGTTGACCCATGTGCCAGTTATTCAAAAAGGATATGGACATCAGCATGGCTTAATAGTGTACAATGGCTTCTTAAGTAAAGCTTGCGGATAACCAATCGATAAAGCTATTCCAATGGAAATCTTTACATGGTCATCCACAAAGCAGATACAAGTTATTAAACTTGCCACACTAAGCCGAAAAGTTTGTTCCGAAAGGAAGGACTGGCTTTTTCCATTACCTAATTAAATTTTCTAATATTGACTTTGGAGAAATTGATTATGAAGCTGCCTTCATTGTTTATTATTGAGTTTGGCACTGGAAGTTTTTGGAAAATCGAAAATTGGTAACACAATTTAAGACTAAAGCATTTGCATGTTTGAATAAAACATGTATTTTTTGCCTTGTTTGTGGTTGTATGTTACATCGTCTATAACCGTCTGAGCTTAATTTTTTTTTTTTTTGAAATTCAAGACTACTTTCAATTTAAGTCAATGACAGCAAATAAACTTATTTGAACTATTATGATTTATTTACGCTCAAATTCATAGTTCATAAAATTATTGCTAGAAAGACATACTTGGATGCAAATAAAAAAAGAAGACTAACTCGAGTTTTTTTTTAAATGAGACTGTAACGGTTTCTGGGCTTGGCGGTTTTCTTCTTTAATTATTTATCTATTGTGGACTTTCCGAAAAAACATGAATGGTGCTGCAAAATTTAATTTCCTTACAGATTGTTATGCACAATGTATCAGTAAGGATCGCGAGGACCCATTATTTTTAAAATCGCAGGTAAACATGAGGCTTTTAATCCAGAAACTTAGAAGTACTTAAGTTTACAATCATTGTAGATTTATCTAGATGTTAACGGAAAATCGGTTCAAAAAGTAAGGTGAATTTTGTTATAAAATGAAAAATCCTTATTTGTTCATCCAAATCAATTTCATCCCCTTCAAAGTACAGTGCACTTATGCCAAGTTTTTGTTAATCCTCAAAGCATGCCAAAAAGTCGTTTCCTGGTAAAGCCTTCAAGGCGCACAGCGATTCACGTTGAATCTTTTCAATAGATTGAAAGCGGTGGTGCTGTAGCGGTCGTTTTAGCTCCCGAAAAAGAGTGTAATTTTTGGCGGAAAACTTACGAATAATCAATGCCATGTAAGATGGCAAATTATCATGATGCAAAAACCAGGACTTGTATTTTCATAAATTCTACCTCTTCTTGAAAAAAGCTTCACACAAACGACGTATAACACGCAAATAATATTTTTTGGCCTGAAGGAAGGAACTCAGAATGCACAGCACCACGATTAATGAAGAAAACTGTCAGCATATCCTTGATTTTGATCGACTTTGACGTCATTTTTTGGTCTTGCCACACCATTGTCACGATATTCACTTGATTAGTCGGTTGTTTTGGACTCATAAGCATAGAATCAAGTCTCATCTTTGTAATAATGCACTTATAGACGTCCTGATAGGCAAAAATCATCTTTTCACAAACTTTAACACAACTCTATTTTTCGATGAAATTGAGTGTTGTTGCAACCAAACGAGATTTAACTCCTTTGAAGCACAAATGATCTTTCAAAACTGTTTGAACTGATTCAATTGAAATGTTGACCACCTTGACAATGTCTCTAATTATAAATCAAAGAATTTTAGAGCACCAATTTCTTAATTTTCTTGACATGTGGACGTTGATCCGTCGTCCGGGGTGTTTCAAGTCATCAACACGTTCTTTGCCTTCATTGAACTCTTTGTACCACTTATAAACATTATTCTGAGATATATTCAATTCACCAAAGGTGAAAAAAGTTGTAGCATTTTGAACGTTTCCGCAGTTTCGTTCGCAAATAAAATTCAATGGTACTTTTTTTCTCAACGAAATCAGACATTTCAAAAACTGCCAAAATCACTTATAGTCGTTTACATGAAATTGGGCACATATATCGCTAACAGTAAAATGAACATTAAAAGTAAAAAAACACCAAGATCGGTTAGCCCGCGAAGTTTAAATAAAAAAATTAACGTGACTTTTTTAACACAGTAATACAGGACCGCCGAGATAAATCCGGAAAATGGAATGCAAGTACGAAAACCCTTATAGCTCAGAAAATAATGATTTTTTTTTGTACACAACTCGGCACAAACAAAATTATTTGATGTAACCGTCATCGGCTTCTACAAATCGTTCAAGTCTGCCTCGGAACCTGGTACATGCACGTTTTACCTCCTTCGTGTCCATGTTGGTCATTACCTTCGTAATACGGCCTCGTAGTACGTCTTTGTTGTTGTGGGGCTTTGAGCTGATCTTTTCTGCGACTGCACCCCAAAAGTAATAATCAAGGGAGTTGCATTCTGGGCTAGACGGTGGCCACACATCGGGTGACCAGTACCAGGTACATTTCTGTGAAGCCACGCTTGAGTTTTCCTTGCTTTGTGAGCGGGTGCTGAGTCCTGTTGAAACACGTAATCTTTACCAGCAGCCATTTTGTCCATCCGAAGCTTCAGTCTCCGGAACGTGTATGTAAACGTCGGTGTTGATTTTGAGGCCTTCTTCGAAGGAATGCGGCGTCATAACATCCCCTTCACTGCTTATGACTTCTAGAACCATGACTGATGCTGGAAATTTGGTGTGCATACGACGATAGGCACTTCTGAAGGATCTTGAAAAATCCATCTGTCATTTTGACGGTTCACTTTTCTGTCCTGGATAAAATTCTTTCCGTCCGAAAAAAATTTCATTGGTCCAGCACGGTCATGTTTCAAGTCATTCAACAGTGCTTGAGATTGCAGTTTTCGGTCAGACTTGTTTTTTTCTGTCAACAATTGGCGTTGTCTCAAGACGAAGGATTTGTAGCCAAGTTCCTCGTGCACTGCCAAGGCGATTGTTGACCGCGAAACGCCCATATCATTCGCTAACTTTGCCTTACTGCGTCCTGGGTCCTCTCCGATCTTCTCTTTCAATGTGTCAAGAAAGCCTGCTGTTCTTTTTTGGTCCGACCATTTGCTATGGCGTGCATGGTTAGAGGACACCTCGTCCAGGTCGTCGGCTTTTCGAAATGTTTTTTGCAATTTCATAAACTTGCGTTTTCTTGTATTCGAACCACTCGATTATGTCCTTGGACGATTTTCCGGCGCGAAGTGCCTCGAGTATCGCAGCTCATCTGTCCTGCTCCCGGCTCATGTTTACCCAGGTAGCAACGAATTTGTATTTCAGTGACTCGTAACGGTATGCACTACACTAGCGAGAGGATATATGTCAGATTACACGTGAAACCCGTTAGAGGGAAATTACAAACACATTCTGGATTTACTTCGGCAGTCCTGTAGATTTCAGTTTCAAGAAAGGAGAGCAATAAGAAGACTGTAATAGATATTAAACTTACTTGCTAAGCTACACAGATTCTATTGAATAGGCTAACCCTGTTATCACTTAGCACTTGCAATATCCCATAATAGGCGCAGTTAGGTCCTTCGTTTCTAACCTAAAATGAAACAGCCACTAGATATTGTGTATGCGACGGAAAAACGTTGGCAAAATAAACTATCTCGTTTTCTAATTTAGAAGTCAACGATATCCTATGCACGGGATCGTCAGAAGTAAGGCAGTTTGCGCAAGGTTTTTTTATTTGATGTCAGATCTTCAAAAACATATTCCTAATATCACCAAAACACAAACAAATTTATATGGCATGCGTAAATTCAATTTAAGTGATCGGAAAAGTATGAATTTTATATAAAACCTATGAAATAAACATCAAAACGTTGTATTCACTTGGAGAAAAAAATAAGCAAGAATATAGAGATAAAATACACAGAGTAAAGGTAAGAAAATTTGAGCACAACGCAATAATTCACATGTAGAAATTAATGAGACTATAACTTCGTATCAGTTGCGAATGACAAAGCCCGATAAAAAAACGTTTTGTTCTTCAATTGTTAATATGAGAGAAACTGAATCACTAAAACATAAACTGGGCCATAGGCAATATATCGTCCAAAAAATATAAATTGACATAGCTATTGCATGAAAACGGTAGCTGATAGATAGTAGTCAACACAGCAAAAACCCTAAAACAGGTGTAACTTCACCAACAACAGTTGAAAATAATTTTGGTGACCAGTGTAACAAGACCAATGATCTTACAAAAGAAGCTCAAAAGCACCGGAAAGTACTTTAATATCAAAAAATTGAACTACAGACTTCTCGTCATTTGTGGCAAGGCACCATTTGCCGTCATGCGTCCTAGTTTCAAAATAAAATTTATTTAAAATTATCAATAACTAACCGATTCAATTCGATGTAGCCAGTAATGCATCTCATCAGCATGAAAGATGTAGCTTGGTTGAGGAAAAAAGCTTTATTTTATGGTTAAAAAATATATTCATATAAAAACAAGCACTCATTTTACGTACTGTAATGTCGCAATATCGTTACTATGATTTTCAATTTTATTATTTTTACTACCGGAAAATTTATCTCTAAAATACTATTAAAACAAGCCGCTAGGTGTGACCCTTGAGGTCCACACGGTCAACTTTCTAGTAATATCTACATAAACATCAACAACATTAAACACAATAATAATTTTGAAAATACTACTACTTTAAGTAATAACAATGAGAGGTATTCATAGCATTAACAGGAATGAGTTAATATAAATCATATCGCCTACGGGAGGGTCCATTGATTACGTAAGGTTTTTGGTCAATGAGGACAGATTGAATATTCACGCGGATCAATCGGTGGGGGCCTTTTTGGTCTTTAAAAATTTTGTATATGCAGTCAAAAATAGGTTCAATTGCATGTAAAAAGTAAAATGTATTACAAATCATGATGGTTATTGAAATCTTACAATTACTAAAGAATGAATCTACTAAAAACTACAATTTTTTATTCCATAAAAACCTTTTAAAGCATATGATCTTGCCAAGTATTGACTACAAAACATTTTGGCATTCAAAGCGTTGATTACCGCAAATGCCAATTTGATTGAAATTCAAAATTTAAGCAGCTTTTTTATTACAATTTAAACACTCTTAAAACTATTAAAAATTTGCTCAAATTATGCAAATATTATAAAACTTTGATTGAATTTACATCAACGTTTTTAGAATAAAAGATATTGAGTAATATCATTCGTTCTAACCGTCTTTACATGGTAACTTTGAATGATTTTTTATTTTTATTTTAGTTTTTTTCATAGTCATGGAAAAAAGTTTTGCTGGTTTCTCTTCAAAAATTGATAAGAATGTATAAATTTTATAAATTGGAGCTGTGCAAATCAGGTTACATAAATATTTTTTATGAAAAAAACCCTAATTTATCGCATTTTCTTCTATTAAATTGAAAAAACGGCTGAAACGAATTTTGATAATGATAAAAACTTCACAAAAATTTTAATACACGTCAACTGACACCATAATGATGCAAATATTATTTTTGGTTCGTGAGATATAGTGAATGATAGAAATGACCTTGAAAATCATGATGACTTTTAATGATTTTTTATTTTTAATTTAATTTTTTACGTATTTATGAGAAAAAGTTTTGATGTTTTTACTAGCATTGTTTGGAGTATATAAATTTTATAAACATTGATTACTATATTTCGCAAATCAGGTTACAAATTTATTGTTTATGAAAAAAAAACATAATTTTTTGCATTTTTTTTGTTAAATTAAAAAACGGCTCCAACGATTTTTTTCAAAGTTCGACAGATTCACAAAAATTTTAATATGCGTCCATTGACACCAAAATTATGCAAATCGTATGTTTGGTTCGCGAGATATAACGCATGACAGAAATGACCTTGGAGATCATGATGACTGTTAATGATTTTTGATTTTTTATTTAATGTAATCATGAGAAAAAATTTCGATGGCATTTTTTAAAAAAAATGTTTGGAGTTTATAAATTACATAAACATTGATTACTTGAACTTGAAAATAAGGTTAAAATTTTATTGTTTTTGAAAAAACTCTAATTTTTGCACTTTTTTTTAAAAAAAATCAAAAAACGGTTTAAGGAATTTTTCAAAAACTTGATAGACTCACAAAAATGTTAATACGCGTCGATTGACACCTTTTTTAAGGAAATCGTATGTTTGGTTCGCGAGATATAACGCATGAAAGAATGCCCTTCAAACGGGCAAAACTGCGAACCCCTCGACCGAAGTTTCCGAAGAACTAAACAGTTCTTAAGATTGCAAAGACGCTTCGATTGACACCTTAACGAAGTCGATACAACTTTGCTTACGGGAGCTATGGTCGTAAAAAAAAGTGTCCACGAACGTACAGACGTACGTACGTACGTACGTACACACACACACATACATACTTCTTTCTAAAAACGCTTAAAATATACTCTACAGACCTCAAAACGTAAAGAAATGTTGAAAATTTCAATTTCGATTTTCGAGGCGATTACAAGAGCTTCCCATATACTGGGAAGTTAATAAAATGGACTTAATGAATCTCTTTTTGCCACAGCTATCAACAAAATATATATGCGAAGCCGCATACAATTTTGAAATAGAAAATGTTAATTATAATTATTATATGATTATGGGATTACAGTCGTAAGTTTTTGGCATTTTTCCAAATGATAACATTCGTTTTTTGATCGAATTGTTGTTTCTTTTTGCATAAATTTGTTCTTACTCAGCAGTTCCGCCTCAATATGTGTCTTTTCGTCTTAATATGTTTGTTGAATGCTGAGTTTCAATATTGAAAAACAACATAGTTTTATGCATTCTTCAGTAATGTCCCTTGCAGCGAGGAGTAATGAAACACACATCTTGATGCTCATATGTTTGCCATGTACAATTATTTTGTTTGCATCTTCTAAAATATTTTCCTATTCCAAACAAGAGTTCGAAACATAAGATCTGTTTAAAATCAACATTTTCAACGTCGTCAATTTATTTGCTCTTCTTAATATTTTCAAATGGACCCCAAACAAACAAACTACCGACTATTAGTATTTGTGGACCCAAATTTGAAATAATAACCCTTTCTGAGGTCCAGCTCGTGCATGATGACATTTTACCAAGTTTTTATTATCACAAAGCCTAAGTCGTGGCGTGGCAACAACAGCACCACCAACACGACTGGCAACAGGTCCTATGATTTTAAATGATAAATTAAGGGAAACATTGCACCATAAGTCCGTTCAGGTGTAAAGTCTCACGGCAAGCGAAACAATAAATGAATGAATGGACGGAAGGACGCACAACAGAAGCTATGTGTACACACGGCATTACTACTATGCCGCACTGTGTACACGTTACCGAGTGTTTGTTTGTTTGTTTGTTTGGCTTTATGGGTACAAATCGTTTACATTTTTTTTGTGGGCTCCTGACCAAGCGCTATGGACTGCGCGAACCAACCCTTCGGGGCATTCTCCCTTATTTTAATTCATCTTTAATGTGTTAATTCTTGCCGAGCGGTATATTTACACTCAGTTGTTGCGTGGTGCGAAGAAAACATTTATTTAATTACGGCCGGCGAGCTAATCGCCCCAGTTCAGGGGTGAAACAGGTGATTCTAATGTTGGGGCACAATGCAGTGCATGAATACTCTAGCAAAGCTGGCTGACCATTGAAATATGGCTGTGAAACTGTGCAAAGCAAATATTTAGCTCGACGCTTGCAGGGATTTCATGGAAACGGTGTAGGAACGACTAATTGGAAAAGTTAGTTGCATTTTTACAAGATAGTGTGAACGGGTGATTTGATTTTCCTACAATTTTCCGCTCTGCTAGGGTTTGACCTAGTTGCAAGTTGCATGCAATTTTCACTTGAAGTTATATATAAAAATATGCAATATTTAACAATTGTGTAATCATAGCTTGGGAAAAATATGTGGACATTCAAAGAAAGTTCACTCATTGAAATCTTTTCAGATGCTTTATATTCAAGCTTTGGAACGCAGAATTTTTCATGCAAAGAGCAAACGTGTATACTTCCATTTTAATTTTTTAGTTAGTTAGGAATATGTGAAAGGTATTTGTCGTACCCAAAATAATTGGATTCAAACTGGGACCAAGCAGATTGACGCTCAGCAAATCTTATGCGAAAATTCGCCTAATTCATTTGGGTGAAAAAAAAATGTGGATTTTACAATAGATGTTGTTAATCTTGACGAACAAATCACAGTAGCCGAACTTTTGCCTGTCTTTGAATCTCAGCTCCGTTAGCACAGGCAAAGTTGAGCTAGGCGCCCAACGTGGGGCTCTTAAAAAGAGAAAAATAATCCGATCTGGCACGGCGATGTTCTAACGATGGCTATGCTCGCCAATTAGAAGTGAGTGCCCAAATGTCTATATTTTCGTTTGCGATTGCGGGTATGATCCAGTTGAAAGTGATTGAATTTACGGGTATACATTATGTGGAGAAATTACGAGAGCGATTCGGAAAGTGTGAAAGGCTGTGTGAACTATGATGATATTATTTGAACCATAATATAGCTAAAAAAAAGTGATCTCCCCTTTTCGTTCATTTTCTTTCTGTGCTGTCGTCAATTTTTTTTAAGGGTGTGACATGCCAAAACCGAGTTTTGCCTCCGGAGCATTTCGAACCTGCTACGAGAAAAAAAGACAAAAGGATCTCGCAATCGACTAGTACCGCCGAGGAGTAATACTTGCTTTTGGGCATATGGTGATACAAGATGATGATTACGAGGAGGACCATGATGACTCCGTGGCCGAGAAAAAGCAGATAGACAAAGTAGCTGCAGCCAGAAAGTTGAAACCAGACATAGTTACGAAAGTGACAATTAAAGTAGACACAAAGCTAACAATCAGATAAACTGTTTTCGCGCTCGAAGACCTGACCCAAAAATTTAATACAGCCTGCGCTGAGGGTAAAAAATAATGGGATGATGCCATCTTTAAAAGGAGAACGTTTGATTACTCAACAACTTCTAGATGCATGCAAAGATTTTGAGGAGGATACATTGTCATGTTTGCATCTGGAGAACGCATTGTAATCGATGCGTGAAGAAATGAGGTTGAAAGATTAAATAGATTTACAAGAAATGACCGGAGCAGACGCCTACTAGAAACCAAAGAATTTGATAATCTTTTATCCAAACAATTGTGAAGCGGAATTGAATCAAGCTTTACAGCAACTTTTCGAACAGTATGAAAGTTAGTTGCGTGCAAACCGCATGAAGATTGAAATCGATGCTGAAAGGATATCGATGCTGAAAGGAACGATCAAGGGTGGCTTGAAAGCAGGTGGTCTTAAAGATGTAATGTCATGATCGCAAGCAGTCTTAGTGAGCTAGATCTGGCGGTAGGCTGTCTCATAAGAAGGGACCTGTAGATGACGGTAATAAGTAGCATAGCGAACCTCACATGATATTAGACAACAAAAATGGAATACTGACACTGAATAACGTGGACCGAAACAGGATTCTTATATATGAGGGTGATAAGCAGCGAACCAGGACCAATGCAGGATTCCGAATGTGCGACCCCAAAAGTCATGAACATCTTGCGAGAAAGACATTTAAAAATATCAATACAAAATTATGAGGAAGCGAAGGATTACACGCATGTGAAGGATTGAAACTGCGTATTGTCATATATAAGTCGCATTTGGGGAAAGAAACTTTCAGAATAAGTTTCAGATAGGTAAAGAAGATGTCATATTAAGACAGGATATACAGAATGGAAATGGAAGAAATCTCAACCTGTTATGGTCGAGAAACCAAGATGGATCGATCGACCGATATGGATAGAAGACGAAACGAGTTAGATGACTACTACTGCTACACGAGATTGTAATAGTAAATTTTTTTGGAGAGAATTGCATCAGCTAGAAAAGAGTAAATAAATTTAGCTGATTGTTTGGTTAATAAGTATTTAGATAGATGATTCGTTTTCGTTAGTGTGCAACTTGTGTCAAAAAATGGAACGCAAAATCATGATAAATACGTTCTTGATTGAAAAGGTTGAACCGTTTCCACTACATTAATGTGAATATATAGAAGATAAACATTTGTCCCACGCACATATGTAGTGATGTTTTCTATAACTCCAGAACACATTTCAACACTGAAAGGAGGCAGCCTTCAATGTTTCGTCCAATTGAAATTAAAAAGTACACAACCATTCATTGGTCACAACTGAAAAATTAGTGAAGTTTTAAGAAGACTAATGTTGAAGAGGGTACTTTGAAGTTGAGAGTATCTTCTTCGGTCCCGATTAGTTCAATGAGAGGTTCAAAGGGTATCCTACTTTTACTCTTCATATTTAAATGAAAAATAAAAGCATTCTTTGTATTGGCTAATTGTAATATCTATGGACAATTTATGCTTTTAAATATTCCAGCAATTTTAACCATGTAGAAAAATCCTAAACTTTGGAAATAAGTATATGAGACTCAAAACGGATCCATTAATATACGATCTTCGAAAAATGAAATCAGCTCCGAAAACTTCATCAAAATAGGATGAAGAAATCAACACCGATTTTGTTTCAATACAAAGCAATATTTTCTAAACGACTTAGGCTTTCTGATAAAAACTTGCAAAGGAAACTATCAAAATTTTCTCAAATGACACATTGAAATTATAAAGCATCTTAAGGATACATTTACTTTCTAAATTAGAGAAAAACACAAACTTAATACTTTTTTTAAAAAAAATCTTTTGTGTTTATGTAGTATCAAAATCACCGGGCACATGATATTTTTTTTTATTGCGGAAAAAAGAATCTATATATTGCTACAAAAAATTATTGTTCAGTCTCCCAAGCCGCTTGACGTACTCCTTCTTTTTTTCTGGCGTGCACTGTCTGACTGTCCGCCTACTCATACATTCTCTCTCAATTTTTTTTATTTCCATTCATTCACATGGCCACACACTAATTCACTGATTCTACATTTGTTGACAAACTGTTTTTTATTAAAGTACATAAAAATTTTTATGATTTCTTAAAAATAATTAAGTCAAAATTGAAAATGGGTTATGTTCCTGAGACACTTTCCTAGGGTTTATGCCTAAATAATAATATATATAAAAATCGTTACTTTATAGAAAATTTTCAAAAAGACGAAGAACTTGTAAAAGGAGTATTTTGTATAAAGAATCGAATATATTTGGGTTTTTCCCAATCGGATGATTATAACCTGAGGAAAGTGTCTGACAAGTTCAAAAAATGTAGTTTCGATAAAAACGAGTTTAAAGTTTTTTTCGATAATCTATACATGTAAATCAATCATTTCGATTATATTCTGTCATTCCTGGTGAATAATGTAGGTCTTCAACTTCTGCGAGATGTAAAATTATTTGCTCCAAAGCCTATTTTTTGTATGCAAACTTCTTTTGAGCATTCAGTGATCCTTTATGTTGGCTTGCAATATACGGCATTTATCGATAGTTTCTGCAAATTTCGTAGCATTTTAGCCAATTTTGCAGCCCATGTGGTCCATGATGATAAGATAAGTTTTTGTTCTTTCGTTAAAGGTGCCAGCAGCTATCCAAGATGCAATTTCCACATGTTCTTTGCCAGCAAATGAGCTCATTGGAACGATATGCTATATGAAATTGTTGTAGCTTTCGTTACTGTTTTGTGTATTTCCACCAATAAATATATAAAAATTGTGTATTTTCACCAAGAAACATCACCGTGGCACACTTTGTACTTTTAATATTGAGCAAGACACGTAAAAACCAAATTGAAACATAGTACTACATAGTTTACGAAGTATGCGTAGGCGGTGTAAGTTCATCGCTGGTTTTCAATTTTTTTCTAGACGAACTCGGTAATTCAGGGTTACTTTCGGCAGTGAACTGATTGCCTTGGAATTTCTTGAGTGCCTTTTTTAGTTCCACCTACCATTTCTACACACTTAGTCTTAAAAACTTAAGAAAATAGTTAAAAACGTATGAAAATACCGGTGCATCATAATATAGTAATCTATATAAATAAAAATGAATCACCAAATGTGTTGCTAAGCGCAAAACTCGAGAACGCGTCGAACGATTCGGCTGTTTTTTTTAAATATATTTTCCTTAAGGCACAAGGATGGTTCTTACAGAGATAAAAGTTTAAAAAAATTAAAAAAAAATTAAAAAATTTTTTTTTTTATTATTTTTAATTAACAAAATTAATTTTTTCTATTGGACTGCGACTGACCAATAACTTTTGACAGAACGAAGTCTGTCTGGGCAGCTAGTAATATATATAAACACAATAGGTATATTACATACACATATAAAAGCCACTCATACAAGAGACGAAGTAGCTGCTGTGCACACCGCGCTTCACACTCCAAAACTAGTTTAACGGTACCGTTAAATTTATGTATATAACTTTCGTTGTAGGTATACGGAATTTCTGAAAAAATCGATTTTTTTCAAATTGAAAAACTGCTTGTCCCCTTAACCTGTAACATCTCCAACCGGAGTAAATTAGATAAGTTAAGGCTAGGCTATTGTTATTTGAAGAGCATACAGGGTGCGTTCCATAAGTAAAGCGATCATTTTTTTATGCGAATGTACTTTGCATCACGCTTTCACCATATGGGAAAAGTGCAGGAGGGTCTTACCTTTTCGAAAAAAATATCCGGCAATCACCTCCAAGCTTTTTAGCGAGAAGGACGAGCGTTTTTGTGCACTTTCACCTGGCTTCGTGATCCAGGGCTCGATGGATAGCTCTCTCGAGCAGCACTACGCAATCAATTTTTTTAGGAAACTTGGCAAATTAGCTTCGGAGACTTACGCAATGATTCAACAGGGATTACCGCCTTTCAAAATCGGAACTTTTCAGGTGACACAAATCCTTTAAGTATAGCAGGGAAGAAGCCGCTGGCGGAGCTCGGATTGGACGCACATCAACGTCTCGTGTTGACGACAGTATAAAATGGGGGCGCAATTCTCTAAGTTCTGACCGTCGCTTGTGTTTCAGTTTAATAGCAAACAATGTTAAGATGTCCAAAGCAACGGTTTACCGGATTGCAACATAAGAATTGCAGATGAGAAAGGTTTGCGCAAAACTTGCTCCAAAAGCTTTGAACGACGATCAGAAAATCATTCGAGTGTTCCTTTATCAAGAAATGTTGCAGCTGTTTCAAGACCCTAATTTTTTAAAACAGTTACAACCGGTGATAGGAGCTGGATTGTAAACCAAGTGGGAACATCTTTTCTCTGTCCCAAAAAACCTAGCATGAGCAAATTTCGAACTAAAGCAGTGATCATCATCTTCTTTGAAATCTAAAGTATTGTTCACCTTGAATTTGTCCCGCCCGGGACAACTGTGGATAAAGCTTTTTACGTAGAATTCCTCAAATAATTAAAAAAATAGGGCCACCCGCATCAGAATCACCATCATCACCATCACCTAGAGGCTTCATTACGATAACGCGCTCAGTTATACCGTCTTCCTCGTCAGGTAGCTTGATCCAGACCAATGTAACAGTGATTTTCCAGCCTCACTTTAGCACCGACGTGGCACCAACAGGATTCTTATATATGAGGGTGATAAGCAGCGAACCAGGACCAATGCAGGATTCCGAATATGCGACCCCAAAAGTCATGAACATCTTGCGAGAAAGACATTCAAAAATATCAATACAAAATTATGAGGAAGCGAAGGATTACACGCATGTGAAGGATTGAAACTGCATACTGTCATATATAAGTCGCATTTGGGGAAAGAAACTTTCAGAATAAGTTTCAGATAGGTAAAGAAGATGTCATATTAAGACAGGATCTACAGAATGAAAATGGAAGAAATCTCAACCTTTTATGGTCGAGAAGCCAAGATGGATCGATCGACGGATATGGATAGAGGACGAAACGAGTTAGATGACTGTCTACACGAGACAGCAAAAGTAAATTTTTTTGGAGAGAATTGCATCAGCTAGAAAAGAGTAAATAAATTTAGCTGATTGTTTGGTTAATAAGTATTTAGATAGATGATTCGTTTTCGTTAGTGTGCAACTTGTGTCAAAAAATGGAACGCAAAATCATGATAAATACGTTCTTGATTGAAAAGGTTGAACCGTTTCCACTTTATTAATGTGAATATATAGATGATACACATTTGTCCCACGCACATATCTAGTGATGTTTTCTATAACTCCAGAACACATATTTCAACACTGGAAGGAGAAAGCCTCCAAAGTTTCGTCTACTTGAAATTAAAAAGTACACAACCATTCATTTGTCACAACTGAAAAATTAGTGAAGTTTTAAGAAGACTAATGTTGAAGCAGGTGCTTTGAAGTTGAGAGTATCTTCTTCGGTCCGACGTGGCACCAACAGACTTTTTTCTATTTCCCTACCACAAACGAGCCATTAAAGTTCAACATTTGGAGTCCATAGGTAATATCTAAGCAATTGTAACAAGTGCTCTGAAGGACATTCCGCAGCAAGCTTTCCAGGAGGCCTTCGAAGCATGAAAATCTTTTTTCAAGAAATGCAAACAAGCAGAAGAATTTTATTTTGAAAAATTTAAATCGTGTGTACCGATCAATTCAATAATTTTTAACTTCCCAGTATATGGGAAGTTCTTGTAATCGCCTCGAAAATCGAAATTGAAATTTTAGACTTTTCTTTACGTTTTGAGGTCTATAGAGTATATATAAAGTGTTTTTAGAAAGGGAGATGTATATGTGTGTGTACGTACGTACGTACGTCTGTACGTTCGTGGACAGTTTTTGTACGAGCAGAACTCACGTAAACAAAGTTCGATCGACTTGGTTGAGCTTTCAATCAGTCTTTGCAATCTCAAGAGCTGATTAGTTTTTGGAAAACTTCGGTCGGGGGGTTTGCTGTTTTTCCCGTTTGAAGGTAATTTCTGTCATGCGCTATATCTCGCGAACCAAACATACGATTTTTTTTAACAAGGTGTCAATCGACGCGTTTCAAAGTTTGTGTGATTCTATCAAATGTTTAAAAAAAATCTTTGGAGCGGTTTTCAAATTTTTAAAAAAAAAGTGCAAAAAATTAGGTTTTTTTCAAAAACAATAAATTTTTAACCTGATTGTCCAGTCTTAGTAATCAATGTTTATAAAATTTATATACTCCAAACAATGCGAGCAAAAAGTCACCAAAACTTTTTCTCATGATTACGTAAAAAAATAAATTAAAAATAAAAAATCATTAAAAGTCATCATGATTTTCAAGATCATTTTTATCATTCACTATATTTCACGAACCAGATATAATATTTGCATCATTAAGGTGTTAGTTGACGTGTTTTAACATCTTTGTGGAGTTTTTAACATTATAAAAATTCGTTTTAGCGGTTTTTTTAATTTATTAGAAGAAAACAAACGAACAATTATGGTTTTTTCATAGAAAATATTTTTTAACTTGATTTGCACAGCACAGTGATCCAGTTTATAAAATTTATACATTCTTATCAGTTTTTGGAGAGAAACCGGCAAAATTTTATTCCATGATTACGAAAAAACTAAATTAAAAATAAAAAAATCGTTCAAAGTTACCATGTAAAGAGGGTTCATACGAGTGCTATTACTTTATATCTTTTATTCTAAAAAAATTGTTGTAAATTCAATCAAAGTTTTAAGATATTTGCATAATTTGAGCAGATTTTTAATAGTTTTTATAGTCTTTTAATTTAAAAAAATTGCTTAAATTTTGAAAACCAACAAAATTTTTCAACACCAATAAGGCCCCCACCTATTGATCCGCGTGAATATTCAATCTGTCCTCATCGACCAAAAACCTTACATAATCAATGGACCCTCCCGTAGACGATATGATTCATATTAACTCATTCCTGTTACTATTACCTCTCATTGTTGTATGGATGTTGATGTTTATGTAGATATTACTGGGAAGTTGACCGTGTGGACCTCAAGGGTCGCACCTCGTGGCTTGTTTTCTCAGCATTCAGTTGCATCAAGGCCCGATCTAAGGGGAGGGGGGCAAGCCGGGCAAATGCCCAGAGCGGCAAAATTGAGGACAGTTGGCCTTAAGACAACTGCCCAAAGAAGACTTGTTAGAACATTGTAAGAGCCTCGAGACTATTTTAACCCACGACGACTCATCTGATATAAATGGATTAGAACTTTCAGCGGATTTGTCAGTCATTTGTATAATTTTAGATGATAATTTGTTTCCTACAGACGTTTTAAAATTTATAACAGATTTAAAATTTGGCGCAAACATCAGTACTGCTCTCAGGATTCTTTTGACTTTACCAGTAACAGTTGCAACTGGTGAAAGAAGCTTTTCTAAATTTAAAATAATGAAAAACTATCTGCGGTCCACCATGAACGAAAAAAGGTTATCTGGATTGGCTATGGTTTCTATAGAGCACAAGGTTTGCGACAGTATAAATTTATCAGAAATTATTAAAGATTTGCAGAACAAAAAGTGCGAAGAAAATTATTTTAGTTACTAGGTAGAGTTTAAGGTTCTCAGAAAAAAGTGTTTTAATTTAATTTGTTTATTTCTTAAGAATGAATAATTCGTTGTGTGGCTCGAAAAAAATATTGTATTGTTTTATTTCAATTAAATTTTTAAAAAAATATTTCTTGTGTTTAAGAAGTCGATGTCACAAAAGTTACTTAAATTTAAACCATGATATTTTCGTCTATGTCTTTTAAACTACTGAGCCGGATTTGATGAAGTTTTTACTGTTCTCTAAGTTGAAATACATAGATTGTTAAAAAATAATTATTTCTATCCGCAGTGTCTGAGAAATTTTTGAGCAAACGTACATCTATACAGACACTCATTGAATTTTTCATACTTTTTTAGAAGCCCTAATAGACTAATATACTCATATGTGAACATTTCAAAACATGCTTATGACTTACAATATTTCATTATAAAGGGCGGCAAAAATTATTTTTGCCAGGAGCGGCTAAATAGCTAGATCGGGCCCTGAGTTGCATTACTTATGAAACGCAGTCTGTACTCACAACTTGCGTAATTTTTTCGTCATTTCTGATAATGAACTAATTTCTAATATCAACGATTTTCAATGAATAAAATTTAAAATAAATTTAAAGAATTTCGGTAACATGGTGTGACTTTATGTTATCGAAACCGATGGAACTTATATCATCCTACATCAGCTTCAGCTTTGAACATCATAAAGTCACACCAGTCTACGAGATTGATAAACATTAAATTACATGTTAAAAAATTTTATTGGTTCATGTCCAACGTCATTTAAATGATGCTCATTCATTATTTTCCTTACTTTTAATTAGATTCCTTCGCTAACTAAAAATTGAATTAAATCACGGCACCAATGCCACTTAAGCATTTACTATGAACTTTATTGCTTCAATATAAATATTTAAAATATACAAAGCATTAAGTAATTTGCACACTTAGCGTTTTGCGTGACTTCATACCGCAGAATACCATTAACAATTCTAGCAGCGAACTATCGTTTTGCTATTTTAGAACAAGATTCATTATGCATTCATAAGATTGTGATAAAAATGTTAATGTCTGTCTAATTTGCATTAAGTGATTAAATTCTATCTGTGTTTATGTCGCTATCGTGCTTTTCAAAATTCCAAACACCTACACATCGATATGAATAATCTAATAATCGTTAATTCTTTTATATTTTATTTTGGTAGCACACATCTACATATATGGTTGGGCCATAGAAAGTTCTTTCAACTTGAGTTTTTCATTTCAAACACGATCGTGCTAACATATGTAGATACAAATACAATATATTTTAATATTGATAGCTGTGTGAACTGAAATATCACTTTACCTTTCGTGGATACTTTTCATTTCGTAATGGGGCTACTGTTGTTTCCTTTTGTCATAAATTCCAACCAAAAGTTGAACACAAGACAATTAAGCAGAGGTTTATGAATGGAACGACCTTTTCAAATAGTGAAGAATGTTTCTTAAGAGGAAACAACAAGATTTCAATTCGTTACGTAAGCACTTTGATAGCACGAAAATAGATGTTTTTCAGAAAATTTACTATGAAAAATTTAATTATTGAATAATTTTCTGGAATAAAAATACTCTCAGTTCTGACTAAATATTCTATAAAATGTAGTCGGCAATGCGGTCACGTATTATAAATTTCATAGTTTGTATGCAGATACAATTCATTTAGCATGAAGGTTACATACTTGTAGACATTTCCACAAAAAATAATCAAACTTCAATAAATCATATATTTTTTTTACATTTCAGGTAAGCATTGTGAACATCCTTGCAGAATGTAAGCAGCGCAGTATTGGATTATGCAACAAAGATACAACAAATAGACTATCAGGAATTTAACCATTACTTCGTCTTAAAGAGCTTCTCAGCCACTATATTTAACCCGTAATGGTCATACCGCCAAATAATAACGTATTGGTCATATGCGGTCACTCTTACCGCATGAAAAATAAATAGTTGTCAATTGCATTTTATACCATTATGGGCATATACACCTGTGTGCAAAATAATAGCAGTGCCGGTAAATTTGTTTAAATTTTCAAAAACAACCAGTTTCGCTGTAAGGAACAATATAAAATATATTCATAAATGTGGCAATACAAATATAGCAAAGAAAACAAAATGTTTTAAGGTGCCTTTTGCCTCAAATTCCATAATTTTCATAAACATGTTTGAAATGAGCTGTGCAAAAAAATAGCAGCTTTTCAACTTATAACTAATAATGATGCAAAAACATATACTTCGATAGGAAAAAATAGCAATATTAAATTTCTAAATTAATAGTTTATTGTATAGCCCTTGTTGACTATTACTTTAACACATCGACGTGTCATTGACGCTATCAAACTTTGACGTCGTTCCGTGGTAATAAATTTTCATGCAAACTTCACTACCCGGCAAAATTCATCCACTATTTTCGGCTTTCCTAGAAAAACAGCCTGCTTAACATCAGTCCATAAGTTACCTATGGGGTTGAGGTCGGGAGATTGAGCTGGCCAGTCCATAATTTCTATCCTATTGGTCGAAAACCATGTCTTGGCTAAATGACTGGTGTGTTTAGGATCGTTATCTTGCAAAAGGACCCACTTCTGGGTCATACCTTCCTCCGCAAAAGTTAACATGATATTTTTCAATATGTCTACGTAAATTTTGGTGTCCATCGTGGGTTTGATCCAAAATATAGGGCCAGGGCCGTAAAATGAAAACGAGCCCCAAACATTGATTTTTGCCCCTTCGCGCTTAACTGTGTTCGTGGTATACCGTGGATCATGAGAAACATTTGGTGGTTTTCTTATGTATTGTCTCCTTCCCGGACAGCCAAATAATACAACTTTTGATTCATCAGTGCAAAGGATATTTCTCCATTTGGAAGCAGGCCAGTCCTTATGGTCTCGTGCTAATTTTAACCTGTCTCGAACGTGTCTTTCTTCTAGTAATGCTGTTTTCCTCGGACTTCTACCTTTTGATTTGGAGTTAATAAGGGTTCGTCTGATTGTACAAATGTTGACATCCAACTTGAGCTCTTGTTTTATACTCGTTGATGTCAAAAAAAGGGTATTTTCGAAAAAGCCGTTCAACATCTTTGGCATCTCGCGTGCTGAGTTTCTTTTTTCTTCCACGAGTTTCAGGCGTTTTCACCCACTTTTCTTGCATTCGAGACCATTTTACTAGAGCAGCTAAGTGTTTCTTCAATAAATTTGTAGGTTTTGCCTTCCAAAAGCATTTTTTTGAGTAAATTTTTCTTTTCGTCACTGCAATGTTTGGAGCGGCCCATTATTACTGAATGGTATATTCTATACTAAAAAAAACAAGCCGCGAGGTGCGACCCTTGAGGTCCACACGGTCAACTTCCCAGTAATATCTACATAAACATCAACAACATTACAACAATGAGAGGTAATAGTAACAGGAATGAGTTAATATGAATCATATCGTCTACGGGAGGGTCCATTGATTACGTAAGGTTTTTGGTCGATGAATATTCACGCGGATCAATTGGTGGGGGTCTTTTTGATCTTGAAAATTTTTGTTGGTTTTCAAAATTTAAGTAGTTTTTTTTTAATTAAAAGACTATAAAAGCTATTAAAAAGCTGCTCAATTATGCAAATATTTTAAAACTTTATTGAATTTACAACATTTTTTTTTAGAATAAAGGATATAAAGTAATATCATTCGTATGAACCCTCTTTACATGGTAACTTTGAATGATTTTTTTATTTTAAATTTAGTTTTTTTCATAATCATGCAAGAAAATTTTGCCGGTGTCTCTTCAAAAACTAATGAGAATGTATAAATTTTATAAACTGGTATCACTGTGCGGTGTAAATCAGGTTAAAAAATATTTTTTATAAAAAAAAACATAATTTTTCGCATTTTCTTCTATTAAATTAAAAAAACGGCTGAAACGAATTTTTATATTGTTGAAAACTTCACAAAGATGTTAATACACGTCAACTGACACCTTAATGATCCAAATATTATATCTGGTTCGTGAGATATAGTGAATGATCAAAATGACCTTGAAAATCATGAAGACTTTTAATGATATTTTAATTTTTATTTAATTTTTTACCTATTTATGGGAAAAAGTTTTGGTGTTGTTTCTACAAGCATTGTTTGTAGTATATAAATTTTATAAAAATTGATTACTATATTCCGCAAATCAGGTTACAAATTTATTGTATATGAAAAAAACATAATTTTTTGCATTTTTTTTTGTTAAATTAAAAAACGGCACCCACGATTTTTTTAAAAGTTCGACAGATTCACAAAAATGTTAATACGCGTCCATTGACACCTAAATTATGCAAATCGTATGTTTGGCTCGCGAGATATAACGCATGACAGAAATGACCTTGGAGATCATGATGACTGTTAATGATTTTTATTTTTTATTTGATTTTTTTTGTGATCATGAGAAAAAATTTTGATGGCATTTAAAAAAAACTGTTTGAAGTATATAAATTATATAAACATTGATTACTTGGACCTGAAAATAAGGTTAAAAATTTATTGTTTTCGGAAAAAAACACAATTTTTTGCACTTTTTTTTTAAAAATTAAAAAACACCTGCAACAAATTTTTTTAAAACTTGATAGAATCACATAAATGTTAAAACGCGTCGGTTGACACCTTGGTCAAGGAAATCGTATGTTTAGTTCGCGAGATATAAGGCATAACAGAAATGACCTTCAAACGGGCAAAACAGCAAACCCCCCCGACCGAAGTTTTCCAAAAACTAATCAGCTCTTAAGATTCTAAAGACGCTTCGATTGACACCTCAACAAAGTCGATACGACTTTGTTTACGTGAGATACGCTTTTTGAAAAAACTGTCCACGAACGCACATACGTACGTACGGACGGACGTACGTACATACACACACACACACACACACACATACATACATACTTCTTTCTAAAAACACTTAAAATATACTCTAAAGACCTCAAAACGTAAAGATATGTTGAAAATTTCAATTTCGATTTTCGAGTCGATTACAAGAACTTCCCATATACTGGGAAGTTAAAAAAAAGTTTTGAAAGCTGTCAACCTTCTTTGCCCTCATCATACCGTAACTGCAAAATTGAAAAAGTTTAATTTACTTCCGGTGCTATTATTTTGCACATTCTCCAAAGAGACCTGGACGCGATCGATTCTTGGGATCAAACTAATTTTCTCTCCCTTAATGTCCAGAAATGTCACAAAATGTCTTTTTTCCTGAAGCCCAGTCCAATTGATCATATCTATATGTTACACGATATTCCCCTTACGGCTGTTTTTCAAATAAAAGATCTGGGAGTGATTTTCGACCCTAAAATTAAATTTGAGCCTCACATTGTGGCTATATCTGGACGTGCCTTTCGTGTCTCCGGGTTCGTATTAAGGCACTCTCAGATGTTTACTGACATTTCCTCCGCCGTCAACTTATACACTAGCCTAGCTAGACCCATCCTTGAATACTGCTCGCAAGTATGGTCACCACACTATCAATATTTGGATTCTATGATTGAATCAGTACTGCACAAATTCACTCGTTTCCATATCTTTAAATTTAAAATTACATCTATGGCATATGAAAAGCGTCTTTCCTTGCTACAAGTTCCTACTTTGCAATCCCGCAGACTCCTTTTAGATGAATGTTTTCTGTTTCGGCTTCACCACCATCAATTAAAATCTAACGTTTTTGATTGGTTAGAGTATCGTTTCACAGAACGTTCTGCCATTATATTTACAGTCCATATGCTAGAACTGAGAATTTGTACCATTCCCCGATGTTGCGGCTTCCTCGTAACCACAATAGTCTGCAACTTGGGCCGTTTCCGTACTCACTCTACATCTATAAACAAAATGTAAAGCGTATTTTATGTAATTAGTTTTACTTTGCTATATTTTTTTTTCTTTTTTTGTTTAGTTTGTCTTGTATTTGGGCGATATTAGTCTGTATGATGAACTCCTAATAAATAAATAAACCTTGTCTCCGAAAATTAGGTGATTCCCAAGATCTTTCCAGACGTTTCAACAAAACGGTTATGTAAAATATCTGGGAAATTATTTTCATCGATCATAGACAGATGACTCTGGTATGCGATCAAAATTTATGTGATAATTCCAAAAATGCAACGCTTCAAGTGTCCACTGATATTATTTTGCACACAGGTGTACATCAAAAAAAAACTTTAGTAAAAATATAAGAAGAGACACTTGTCTCCCTGATTATACGATTTCGATTTTATTATTACCAAATGTACGTTTCGAATATAATAATAAGTTGTGTCCTTCTTCAGTGTGTTATTGTGTCAGAAGAGAAGACATGGCAGAGGCTTACATAAATCTACTTAGTTTAAATGCTAATTAATTATATCCTACTATAATTGAATCCCGGTATAAGTATATGACCCCCACAGGATCGATTTAATAAGATCCGAGAAACCGTTACCTAGATCGTGGTTAAGACGTTTCGACTACGGGGTTCTCGCAATGAAAAGACTTTCATAGGCATCTAGCTTAGAATGTTTTTGGACCATGCATTTCGAGTTTGCCCTAGCGATGATGTGATTTCCCTCGACGATGTGTTTCTCCACTGATGACCTAATATCGTCCCTTCCATGTTTGATGGCTAGTTCAGCTTCTCTTATGTGCTCCTGCACTCTTTTCTGGATCGGTCTGATTGTCTGTCCAATATATACTTTATTGTGATCTCGTATATGCCGATTTTTTCTGTTGCAGTTTGTGGATGTTTGGTGTCCCCAGAATCGTTTTCGTTTGAAGTTTGTCGCTTTGATGTTTAATTTCGCTAACATACTCTTTAGTTTTCCGCTTATAGTTGAGCGTTCAATTGCTACCCGTTTTTTGGTAACTTGACCATTCTCGCTACTTTTTAGGGACGTTAGTTCTCGTGTTCTCCTCTCATGCTCTATCTGCTTGATACGGTTCTCGATGATTGTTCTGATGAACCCATTCATTTGTGCCGCTTCTAGGATGTACTCTTTTTCCTTTATGCTGCGCTCAGAATTAAGAGGGATCGTAACCATTCGGAGAATCATTGAGTTGTATGCGGCCATTTTGTGAGTGATTGGATGTATATGGTATCGTCCTTTGAGTGTGAGTAGTTTTTCTATGTATGTCAAACTCAAAACTGTTGTTTGCTCTTGTTACTTTTAAATCTAAATAAGCAATCTCACCATGCTGTTCTTTTTCCATATTGAATTCTATGTTTCTAAGGATTTCGAGCCTACTCTGTTTGACTACCGCGAACACATCAGCCACGCAACGTATCCTGATTCTTGGTAGCAGTTCCTTTTCTGTAATATTTTCTTCTATTGAGTTCATGAAGATTTCGCTAATGGAAAGAGAGAGCGGGTTCCCCATTGTTACATCTGATTTCTTGAAATATTTCCCTCTGAACAGGAAGTAGTTCTCTCTCATGCAGAGGTCAGCTAATTTCACGTAAGACTTCACTTTATTCGTCCATTCTGGCGTCATTTTTTTATCCAAGAGCCAGCGATTCTTTTTTTGGGATGCCCTTTTGGTAGATCAGCTAATTGATATGAATTTCTTATTGATCTATGTTTTATTGGTGTCTCTAGTTTCTGAAACTCTGCTACAAGCCACCTCGCTATTTTGTACGTCGGTGAGCCATTTGCTGTGATTATTTCTCTCAATTCATTGCCTTCTTTATGCAATTTGGAGAGACACTTGATTCTTGGGAGCGCCGGATTCTGGACTCGCAAGGACGAAATGTTACCAATCAGAGGTTTGCGTTCTTTTAGTATCTTCTTTGTTCTTTTCACTGAGCCCAGTAAAGCGTTATTTCGGAGTGCAAAGAACTGCACTCCTCTCAGTTTTTCTTCAACTAGTGTGTCGTAGTCCTTTCTGTTCACGATGACAATCTTATTTCCTTTGTTCGTCTTTACGTCATAGACATCCTTCTCCTTAAGTTCTTTAATTAGTTTTTCTTCTTTTTCGCATTTTATACCATTTATGGGCATATACATCAAAAGAAACTTTAATTTAGTGTTTTTAGAAGCATTTTTTAATTTTGAATTGGTGATAGCATGAAAAGGAAATTAAAATGGAAAAAATTTGACTTTTTTCACAAAAAACCTAAAAATCTAAATTTTTACAATATGGCTAAAAAAAACTGTGAAATTTTATTGTTTCATGAAAAATATTTAGTTTTACTGAACCTTTCAAAAAGTACATTAATTTTGAACTCTGAAGTTGCCGATTTTCGGAAAAAATAGAAAAATCAATTAGGAAGGTTGAACAAACTAAATAAAGAAAAAAATCAGTATTTTCACAAGGAAAAATATATATTGTATGTTTTATGCCCTAAAAATTAAAAAGTTACATTGTTTAATTAAATAAAAAGTGGATATTTAACCTTGACCACCACATTTAATGTATAAGTAGACCCGATGGTCATCCCACATTGGCTGTTGACATGAAGGACACTCCATTTTAGTCTTTTTATCCTTTGATCGTTTACAAATTGTTCATCTTTGGCTGCGTGCCAACTCAACTCTGTCTTCTGGTACTGGTTCAGTGTTCTAGCCTAAAATTGAATTGGTATATCAACACGTATGTATAATCGAAGTGATTCTTACATCAAGCGTCGTTTGAAGAAGAGCTCGACAAGGTGCATACAAATTTTATACAAACGTCCTTTTGCAGTAACCTTCTTGATGACACCTTCATTTGTATATTTGCTATTAAGTAATATGCGAACATTTACTGCGGTTGTATCTAGCATTTCTTGAAAAACTCTGACGAGCCAGCGTTTGTTCCTGCTACATTTCATTGTCAGATGAATCGTCTGTAGAATTTTCCGAACTCTTGGATTCTTCAGAGACATGATCTTCAGTTTCTGAAGCTTCTCTATTAATGGCTTCATAATATTCTTTCTAGTCAATAAGAGCAGTGCTGATATTCAGGCCTGTAGAGAGGGTGGGGGGAACGGGGGGATACCCACCGGGCCCGGAATTTTAAAAGGAGCCCGGATTTAAAGACAGAAGTTATATTTTAGTACATCTTATATTCAAATTACTTTTTTATGTGCTCACTAATATATACATTATAAGTTGTGGTGAATCTGCTGCTGCGAACCTTCTGCACTTTACCTGTTTCGGTTGCAAGTGCTGAGAGATCGTTCATTGTCCTATCGAGAATTAAGGACTACATTCGTTCCTGTTCAACGCAAACTAGAGTTAGTGGATTGGCAACCCTTTCCCTTGAGGCTAAACTTGCTAAAGAACTGGACTTCAAACAAATAATTGACGCTTTTGCTTCAGCTAAGGCAAGAAAAGCCTAGTTCTGAATTATGGACAAGATTTATAAAAATGTATGTGGTTTCATTCTATTTATTTATTAATTTTTGTTTATTTATGTTTGTGTTTTCTACAATTCCAGGTTTTATTACATCTTTAGTCTTTAGCATATTAAAGTAACTCAAAATAAAGGCAGATAGAGCCACTAGATTAATTTTGAATAACCTATATTAGAAATATATAACCGTAAACTTACCGTGGGGTCAAATTGACCCCTAGAAACATTTACGGGTTAAAATGATTTTGATATTTTTAAGGACGCTAAGAATAATATGAAATATCGGGAACAGATTCATATTAAAACATTGATCTGAAGATTGAGTTGGAAACATAACTGGCCAGAAAATAGTGACTACCAAGACTAAATCAGCCTCTGATTCATGAGAGTATTATCTTTTTGACCTATGAAACATATATATGACCTAAACGATAAAACTATCTTAGATTTAATTTACCGTGTGTGTAGTTTCCAAGAATCTTTAAATGCAAACAAGTTGTAGTAATTTCCAATATCTACTGGCTTATTTTGAGCTTCATTCTTCAATATCTTTCTTAAAGTTTAGTTGTCAATTTAAAAAACACCTCAAAGTACAAAACTGGCGATGCAGTTACTGCTAGCGGTACTTGCTGGATAAACTGTTGAAGATGGACAGGAGATTGAAAAATTAAACTGGCTTTAGCATTCACTGAAGATAAGGCGCCCTACCTCGAACCGTCGTAAGTGATAGTAAAAGAGAAAAATTCTTGTGCGTAGATGACCTACTAGTTTACATAAAAATTTGTGCTAGATATGATAATAATTGTGCGGATTAGCCTCTCCGCGAAGTTCATCAGTCCTATAGGTTTTTAGGTACTTAATGACAATGGAAAGGTATTTGAATCCATTTGAACCATCTTTGGTTTTATGGCCAATGCTTTTCATACGCAATATTGTGTTGTTACATCTGAAATTTTCAATTTTACAGTAGAAAATTAATACCACGAAGTTACTAAAATAACTAACTTTACTGTCCAAAATAATTTTTATTGGCTTCTCTGTTTTTTTGCCAGCTATTCCTAAATACTGATATTTTTTAACTTCCCAGTATATGTGAAGTTCTTGTAATCGCCTTGAAAATCGAAATTGATAGTTTCAACATATCTTTACGCTTTGAGGTCTTACGAGTATATTTTAAGTGTTTTTAGAAAGAAGTATGTTTATGTGTGTGTGTGTATGTTCGTACGTACGTACGTGCGTTCGCGAACAGTTTTTCTACGAGCATAAATCACTCAAAAACATCAAACTTTTAACCTGATTTTTAAGACGCAGTAATCAATGTTTATACAATTTATATACTCCAAACAGTTTTTGTAAAAAAAACCACCAAAGTTTTTTTTCATGATTACAAAAAAAAATTACAAATAAAAAATCATTAAAAGTCATCATGACCTTCATAGTCATTTATGTCATTCATTATATCTCGAGAACCAAATATAATCTTTGCATCATTAAGAAGTCAATAGACGTGTATTGACATTTTAATGATGTTTTTAAATTTAAAAAAAATCTTTGAAGCCATTTTTTTAATTTAATAAAAAAATATTGAAAATTAGTGTTTTTTTTTCATAAAAAATTAATTAAAAATTAATAAAATTAACATCGTAATAATAAATGTTTATAAAATTTATAAACTTTTATCAATTTCTGTAGAGGCTAGCAAAATATTTCCTCATGATTTCAAAACAAATTGAATTTAAAATAAAAAAAATCATTCAAAGTCTACATGGTGACTTTATTTTCAAGTCGCAGTAATCAATATTTATAAAAATGTTATACTCCAAACACTTGTTGTAAAAAAACCACCAAATGTTTTTTTAATGATTACAAAAAAAATTAAATTAAAAATAAAAAATTATTAAAAGTCATCATGTCCTTCATGGTCATTTATGTCAATCATTATATCTCGAGAACCAAATATAATCTTTGCATCATTAAGAAATCAATCAACGCGTATTAACATTTTAATGATGTTTTTAAATTTAAAAAAAATATTTTTAGGCATTTTTTACATTTAATAAAAAAATATTGAAAATTGGTGTTTTTTTCATTAAAAAATTAATTAATAATTATTAAAATTAACATTGTAATAATAAATGTTTATCAAATTTATAAACTTTTATCAATTTCTGTAGAGACTAGCAAAATATTTTCTCATGATTTCAAAACAAATTGAATTAAAAATAAAAAAAATCATTCAAAGTCACCATGTAAATAGGGTTCATACGAATTTTTATACCTTAAATCTCTTATTCTAAGGACATTGTTGTAAAGTCAATCAAAGTTTATTATTATTTGCATAATTTGCGGAGATTTTTAATAGTCTTCACAGAACCGTGTTCTAACTTTGATAAAAAAACTGCTTAAATTTTGAAAACCAATACAAATCAAATCAAATTTGCAATTGTGGTAATCAACGTTTTGAATGGTAAAATGTTTTGTAGTCAACACTTTTTGAGATCATATGCTTTAAAAAGCTTTCTTCAAATAAAAAATTGTAGCTTGTAGAAGTTTTGTTCTTTAGTATTCGTAAAATTTCAGTTACTTCCATCATCATTTGTAATACAGATATTTTACTTTTTACATGCAATTGAACCTATTTTCGACTGGATAATCAATGTTTCTCCAAATCAACAGAAAATAAAAAATAATTATTAGTTTCATTGATGTAAAATAGTGAAAATATACAAATTCAGTGATTATGCCGAAGTGCTAGCAGTTTTGACCGCAACTATTCAAAATGGCCATCACACGACAAAATCTCTTCAGTGGGCGTAATAACAAAAACTGCATCCATTTTAGCTAGCTCTCTTTTGTCCTTCAAGCATCGATATGAAAATAACAAATAACGTAGAAAGGCTTTGTAACCTTTCCCTCCTCAACACCTTATCCACCGAAATCCTTACATAATCAATGGATGCTCGCGTAGATGTTATGATTAATATTAAGTCATTCCAATAACTTTTATGAAAGATACATTTTTATTATTAAAAGTAGTAGTATTTCCATAATTATTATTGTGTTTAATATTTTTAATATCTATGTAGATATTCTTGGGAAGTTGACCGTGTGGACCTCAAGGGTCGCACCTCAAGGGTTGTTTAGCAAAAAACTCCTGTTTTGTCGTTTAAGAAGGCATGGAAAGATAAATTAACCTGCTCTCGGGTTTTAAGCTGAGAATCTGTTATACTGTTTTCCAAATTACCAAAAAAAGATAATCCGTAGACCAAAGGTAAAGGAAATATGGTGGAAGGGACAACATTGCGTATCCTAGATCACCTAATTAGTGGTAGGTCAAGTGTTCAACATGCGATCGTGCATTGTCATGGAGGAAAATGGGATCTGCCTGTTCTACAATCGCAGTTGCATTTGTTGTAATTTCGGGTGCATTTTTTTCAATTTCAGGATAATAAGAATAATGGAGTGAAATAGAGACATCAGGACATGACATGACATCATATATTCATATCAATCACAATATAGAAGAACGATGAGAAAAAATACAAATTCAGTGATTATGCCACAATCACGAAAATTTTGAACGAAACTATTCAAAATGGCCATCACGCGACACAATGTCTTCGGTCGGCATAATAACAAAAACTGCATTCATTTTCGCCAGCGTCCTTTTGTCTTTCGAGCATCGACATGAAAATATCAAATAACATAGAAAAGGCTTTGTAACCTGAAATTGATACTGAAATTTTTTCGCAACCCGAAACCATGTCAAACTTTGCCAAAAGTATTTTCCTTGACATAACTAGGACATAGTTTCATTCCATTATTCAGGGTGTTTTTGTAACAGGCAATGAACAATTAAGGGAGTCCTAGCTTAAAGTTGAATTTTAATAATAATGAAAAGTTTTACTACTCATTTTTGAACTCAGACAATCGTGTAAAATCCGACATTTACAACTCATAAAACAATGTTCAACAAAACATCATACGAAACGTTCAACTTGCCTTGCACCCATCACCTCACTGTCACTTAAACTAATTAGCCTAGCCAAAGCAAAACTATCCTCGAGCAGCTTGCGCTCGAATCCTTTTGCCTAATAGCAATCATTGCCAGCACAACAGTCTATTGCAGGCTTCATTACTTCGTGCTTTTATTTAGTTACATGCAACGTGCACGAGTAAATCTCGCAGGAAAACACTCGCAGGATGAGGCGAATATCTCCCCATGTCATCGTACAAAATATTTATTATAATCGTGTTTCATCCCAGAACAGCGATTATATGGAAAACACATAGTGACACGTAGAGTGAGTGCATGGAATAGACACAAAGTATAGTGTAACTTTATTCCCTTCGAGATGCGAGTCGAGTCGAGCATCCTGCACACTGAAGATGATGATGGCATTGGTGGCCAGCTTCCAGTTCTGGCTCCTGGCAGCCAGGCGAAATGGAATCACGTGAAATATGATACTCAACGAGTACACCATCAGAATTCTGGACCATTATAAGCGTTCGCGTTGCGTCGAGTTCGTGTTGTTGAATCTTGAATGTTCCCCAGAAAAATCCGAAAGATATTCAATCCTGGCTGCATCTTGGCTATGGGTACATTATCATAGTCGCTGAATGTGCAGGCGTTGTATGGAGTGCATTCTATCTATCTTGTGGAGTGTTGCGCCACTTTTGCCCGGCTCAATTCTTCGGCTCCTTGAGACAACACAAAGATTATATTCATGACAAAAATCCACTGCGACCATATGAGAATAATCATTGTTGTTCTTTATTACTATCAATGGGATGCATCGCTTACGCGGAATAATGGAGATTTTCCACTTACCGCTTAGAGTTTCGTTTAATAAAACGGAAACGAAATATCCACAATCTGGGAGGCGATATAAATTTAGAGGTACAAACATATTGCCGGGAAAATTTAAAATGCACAGCGAATGAAGTTTTCCACTTCTGTACAATGTGTGTTGGAATACTGTCTTTTATTGGACGAAGTGCATTATTCGAACGCCTGCTTAGTGCCGTTGATGTATGAAAGTCTATTTCGAGGAGACACTAACAAACGGTACGATATCCCTGGTAGATTCTCACGAAAAGTTAGTGCCGAATAAATAGTGGTTTTAGTACGATGTAAAATCTTTATGGACAATTCAGTTTTTAAGAGAAGATACTGTCGTGGGAATGCGTTTGCCAGCAATCAGTTTAATAGCAAGGGACTCACACATAAAAGGACCCAATTTTAAGATGAGACTGGATTTATATTCAATTGGATAACTTAAATTGAAATTACTCCCGAATTGCAATTCTTTTCTTAGTTTTCTTTTCTTTTTGGCCTCAGTGAAATCACAAAAGTGAGTACTGCATTATGTCCTTGATAAACCACACTTCATTATATTGTACAGCGTACTTCTAAACACATGCTTCCCAGTTTTTTAAAATAATATGAGTGTCATTCTAACGAACCATCATCCTATAAAAAAAGGTTTTTTGGATTTATTTATAAGAACTACCGTGGATCTTATGTCTCCATTCTCTCGCCATTCGAGCTCATAAATCAAACACGGTAGGGTCTATAATTTTAATTTATTTTTACTTCCCAAGAGGTTGTTGTAATCGTTCCGAAAGTGCAAATTAAAATTTTCACCATATATTTACGTTTAAGGGTTCTTTCGCGTATATTTATTTTGGAAAAAAGATGATATTTGCATGTACGTACGTTTGCGGTATTTTATTCTACGACATTAACTCACATAAAAACAGTCGTATCAACTTTGTTGTAGTATCTATAAAAGCGTATTTGTAATGAAATTAGCTGATTAGATTTTGGGACAATTAGCCTAGTAAATCTAGAAATTAGACGCCACAAAAAATACAAAATGAAAGAAAAGTTAAATGAAGGTGGTTGAAAGCATTAACTTTACGACAAAATAATTCTTTACACTAGGTATGCAATTTTCCGGATTTTTTTTTTAGTTTTTTTACTATAATTTTTAAAACAATGAAAATACCCGAAAATTATCCAAGTGAAATTTGTAGCTAATAAATTTATCTAGACATTTTGTGTCAATAGGTTTCCTGTAAAAAAATTATTTCACGAGATACGATCAATTTTATTAAAGTTCAATTAACGGTTGCGCGCGCACGTCTAGTAAACCGAAATTTTTTTGTCTCTCGATTAAAGGCATTTGGGGTTTTCACTGATCGGAGAGGATAAATAAGAAATGTAGAATGTAGAGAAACAACTCAAATTTCAAATGCATATGTTTTCAAGTTTGAAAAAGTAACCTATCGAACTGTAAAATTTATTTATTTATGAAAAAACCATAAAATATTTCGATTAAAATTTATTTAACAATTATTGGAGCGAAAACTGTTTTTGGGTCCAATATTTTTAATGTTTAATGTTACATTTGATATTTTTAATTGTTTATGTAATATTATTGTTACCAAAAAATCGGATGAATATTATAAGGGAAAAACAATCGCTTGTTGAAATTCTTGTTTTTTACATGCTTAATTATACTTGTATATTTTAGAATTCATTTAGTTATATTTTTTTTTGAAAACAAATATATTTTTATGAAATTTTTTTCAAAAACCATTTCAAAGAATGTAATTTTGAAACTTTTCTACGGTTTTTTATAAGTGGTCAAGTTTTTAAAAAATTCACAATTATTTTTAATTCATAATAAAATTTGTCAATATACAATATTAATATAAGTTTATAATTATTTTCGATATGAATATTATTACCTAAAACGTTGTGAGCTTGAAAATGAATATATGTAGAAACGTTTGTTACACCTATAGTTTAAGTAAGCAAACAGTTGTAAAAAAAATAAATCGCTAATATTTTACAGAAAAATTTAGATACGTAAAAATTCAAAGCTACGTTGTGAAACCATCGTTTTACTTCAACTTTCATACGAAACACTTTTTTCTAAATGATTGTTTAAAAACTACAACAAAACTGAAAACTTCAAAAAAGATTATGTCCAAAAATGGTGCTTGAAAAATTATGTATATCTCAAAAGCAAATACAGCTATCAAACAAGCTGCGAGGTGCGACCCTTGAGGTCCACACGGTCAACTTCCCAGTAATATCTACATAAACATCAACAACATTACAACAATGAGAGGTAATAGTAACAGGAATGAGTAAATATGAATCATATCGTCTACGGGAGGGTCCATTGATTACGTAAGGTTTTTGGACGATGAGAACAGATTGAATATTCATGCGAGTCAATCGGTGGGGGCTTTTTTGCTCTTGAAAAATTTTGTATACGCAGTCAAAAATAGGTTCAATTGCATATAAAAAGTAAAATGTATTACAAATGATGATGGTTATTGAAATCTTACGATTACTAAAGTATGAATCTACTAAAACTTCCCAGTAATATCTAGATAAACATTAAAAATATTAAACACAATAATAATTTTGAAAATAATACTACTTTAAATAATAATAATGAGAGGTATTCCTAGCAGTAACAGGAATGATTTAATATTAATCATATCATCTCTCCTCAAAAACTGATAGAAATGTATAAATTCTATAAATATTTATTACTGTGTTGTGCAAATCAGGTTAAAAAAATATTTTTTATGAAAAAAACCCCAGTTTTTGCATTTTCTTCTATTAAATTAAAAAAACGGCTCCAAGAATTTTTCAAAAACTTGATAGAATCACATAAATGTTAATACGCGTCGATTGATTTCTTAATCATGCAAATCTTATGTTTAGTTCGCGAGATATAACGCATGACAGAAATGACCTTGAAGATCAAAATGACTGTTAATGATTTTTAATTTTTCATTTAATTTTTTACGTAATCATGAGAAAAAGTTTTGATGTTGTTTTTACAAACGATGCTTGGAGTATATAAATTATATAAACATTGGTTACTTGGACTTGAAAATAAGGTTAAAAATTTGTTGTTTTTGAAAAAAACCACAATTTTTTGCGCTTGTTTTTTTAAAATTAAAAAACAGCTTCAAGAATTTTTTTAAAAACTTGATAGAATCACATATATGTCAATACACGTCGATTGAGACCTTGTTCAAGGAAATCGTACGTTGGGTTCGCGAGATATAACGCATGACAGAAATGACCTTCAAACGGGCAAAACAACAAACCCCCCCGACCGAAGTTTTTCAAAAACTAATCAGCTCTTAAGATTGCAAAGACGCTTCGATTGCCATCTTATTGAAGTCAATCGAACTTTGTTTACGTGAGTTATGCTCGTATAAAAAAGTGTCCACGAACGTACGTACGTACGTACGTACACACACACACATACATCTCCCTTTCTAAAAACACTTTATATATACTCTATAGACCTCAAAACGTGAAGAAATGTTGAAAATTTCAATTTCGATTTTCGAGGCGATTACAAGAACTTCCCATATACTGGGAAGTTAACAAGCCGCGAGGTGGGACCCTTAAGCCCCAGCTCCCCAGTAATATTTACATAAATATTAAAAATATTAAACACAAAAATATTTATGAAAATAATGCTTCTTTAAATAATAATAAAGAGACGTATTTATAACAGTAATTGAAATGAGTTAATATCAGTCTTATCATCTACTGGAGGCTTTTGGTGGATGGGGGGTGGATTGGTTTGATTGAATATTTACGCAAATCAATAGGAGGGGAGCAGGCTACCAAGCCTTATATGATGAGTGGAACAGGTGAAACAAGTCAAGGCTTTTTAAAGTTTCAGTAAATAAAATCGACAAAATTATTAGAAAATTGTCCATTATGGTTAAAAGCACTTGTATTTTCTTCAAAAGTGGTTTGCGAATCGTTCACAATTCAGGTGCGATACAAAACGGAAAGAGTTCACGAATTTGACCAAATCGCTGACTGGGCATGGAAACGCAACGAGACCGTAAAAAGGCATATACGCCAGTGAAGCCTGCGGAACGGCCTCCGTTTTTAACTGACTTGGTAGCAAATTGGCCGTTTTTCGGAAATGTCAATATCTTTTTCTTTGTAATTGCTGAATTTTTTTTTTTTTGTTGAAGATTTTGGGGGTTTGGTCGTTTTCGTAGGAAGGTAGGTGAAAGGTCGCTAGGTTTGGGTTGATGGAATCGAGAAGAGCAAATAGATATCGGTGTCTTGGATACCACGAGATGGCACGAAACGAAAAAGCAGCTGCGGACGGAAACGCATTAGGTGGAGCCTCAAATTCTCTCTCTAACTACATCAGTCTCTCCACAATAAAGTCCCCGAACAAGGTTATCCTATCTACAGACATTTGAGTTTTGGGGTGAAAAGTGCGCGTGGCACATGTTATCTTCAATATTCATATAAGTAGACCTCATCCAAAACTGTAATGGAATGCCGCACACAATTGAACGTAATATCAATTCGCTTTGAAGTCATCCTTTACTGGGTATCGGGGCATAATGATATACCTGTAAATTTCAAAGCTGATGCCTTAGCAAGAGCTGGTAGTGAACTCCAGGATGTCACACTAAAACCTCAAAGAGACCATCCTTGGCCTCCATTAAACTAGGATTCTAACAGTATTATATGGAGGCTGCAAACTGCGCCTGGCTTCTAGAAGAAGCTTGTAAGACAAACAGATAAACTTGACACGTAATAAGCTCCTCTATAGGAGCCGTGGAACATTAAGTTTTATCATATCCGCATTGACTGGGCATTATGTCATTGGTAGAAAAAATTGGTGTTCCTTTCAACGATTTCTGCAAAGCTGCAGATCGGAAGAAGAGGCGGAAACGATCGAACACTTTCTGTGCGGGTGCTCAGCCAAGTTCGACACCCGTAAATTAGACATGGGAGTATACATGTGTTGCAGAGTTGGCTTTTAATTGACATTGGTACTGTATCATTCTTAACAATTTCTTTTAAAGGCCAGTATTGTTTCTAAGTGCTACTTATTCTTCTCTCAATTTCTTTAGAATATTTGTTTTTTATTGATATAAGTTGTCCTAAATAGACGTATTCATCAACATATTCGATTAACTCCTTTTCTATTTCTATGTTCTCCTAAGTTGCATTTGTCATTACTTTTGTCTTAGTTGGATTCATCGATAGTCCTGCTTTTCTGCTTTCCTTATCTAGTTGCTGTAACATAATTTGTAGTATGCCTGGTTTCTCTGCGAAAATCACAATGTCGTCAGCGAATCTTAGGTGGTTTAAGTTTAATCCATTTATATTTATTCCGAAATCTTGCCAGTGTATGTTGCGGAAGATATTTTCTAACACTGCTGTGAAAATTTTTGGGGAAATTGGAACTTCCTGCCTGACGCCTCTCTGGATTTAAAACTCTTCTCCTTGCTGTTCGAGTTGGACCTTTGCTGTGGAGTTGCTATAAATTTCTTCTTCAATATTGATATGATTCTACTCCTTGGTTTTTTAGTGTTTTCCAGATATAATTGTGTTTCAGAGAGTCGAAGGATTTGTTGTAGTCAACAAATGCCATGTAATAGTGTCAGCCGTATTCGTTAAGTTTTTCTATGATCATTTTGACCACATGGGTATGGTCTATGGTAGAATAATCCTGGCGAAATCCTGCTTTTTCTCTTGGCTGGTTCTCTTCTAGGTTTTTATTTATTCGGCCGAGTATTATTTTTGAGAACACTTTGTAAACATTAGACATTAGACTTATAGGGCTAAAGTTCTTAATATCATTTTTGTCTCCCTTTTTATGTAGCAGGACGATAGTGGACTTTGTCCATTGAGTTGGTATTTGTTCAGCCTTTAGTATTTCATTAAATAAATTTGTCACAGGCTTGGATATTACGGTAAGGGTACCTTTCAGTATCTCATGCGGAATTTTGTTGTCTCCAGATGCTTTTCCGGCTTTCTGCGTTTTTATAGCTCTTACTACTTCTGTTTCTAATATGCATGGTATTTCTTCTTCATGAGTACCCTTTTCTGCCACTATTATTTTGTCTGTCTCTATGTGTATAGACTTTTGTAGAATTCTGTGGCTACTTTAGCTATCGATAATCGTTTTGTTGTGACTGTGTCGTTTTTTCTTTGTACTCTTGATTTTCATGTTAGGTATCCCTTGTGTGTATTCTTTTAGTTGTTTTAACCCCTTTTTGACTCCACCTGTTTTCTCTATTTGTTGTCTAGATACATTCAGTCTCTCTATCTTTCTGTGGTTTCGTATTGATGTTGGGATTTGGTTGCTTATGTGTGTTATATTTTGCCGATTATCTTTTCGTTTTTCTATCATTATTTTCCTTTCATTCATTAATTGTATCGTTTCTTCTCCTAATTTACTTTTTTTGAACTTCCCAGTATATGGGAAGGTCTTGTAATCGCCTCGAAAACCGAAATTGAAATTTTCAACATATCTTTACGTTTGGAGGTCTTTAGAGTATATTTTAAGCGTCTTTAGAAAGAAGTATCTATGTGTGTTTGTGTGTATGTACGTACGTACGTACGTCCATACGTACGTATGTGCGTTCGTGGACAGTTTTTTCAAAGAGCGTAACTCACGTAAACGAAGTCGTATCGACTTCGTTAAGGTGTCAATCGGAACGTCTTTGCAATCTTAAGAGCTTAGTATGCAACTTTCCGTTTTTTTTAGTTTTTTTACTATAATTTTTAAAATAATGAAAATACCCGAAAATTATCCAAGTAAAATTTGTAGCTAATAAATTTATCTAGACATTTTGTGTGAATAGGTTTCCTGTAAAATAATTATTTCACGAGATACGATCAATTTTATCAAAAGTGAATTCACGGTTGCGCGCGCACGTCTAGTAAACAAAGTCGTATCGACTTCGTTAAGGTGTCAATCGGAACGTCTTTGCAATCTTAAGAGCTGATTAGCTTTTGGGATACTTCGTTCCGGGGAGGGGGGGGGGAGTTTGCTGTTTTGCCCGTTTGAAGATCATTTCTGTCATGCGTTATATCTCGCGAACCAAACATACGATTTGCATGGTTAAGGTGTCAATTGACGCGTATTAACAATTTTGTAAATCTATAAAATTTTGAAAAAAATCATTGCAGCCGTTTTTTACTTTAAAGAAAAAAGTGCAAAAAATAGGTTTTTCCATAAACAATAAAGTTTTAACCTGATTTACGAAACACAGTACTCAATGTTTATAAAATTTATACACTCCAATTAGTTTTTGTAAAAAAACATGCAAAACTTTTTCTCAAGATTACAAAAAAAAATTCAATTAAAAATAAAAAATCATTCAAAGATGATACGATAAATATTAAGCCATTCCAATTACTGTTATGAGAGGTACATTTCTATTATTTAAAGTAGTATCATTTTCATAATTATTATTAACTTCCCAGTATATGGGAAGTTCTTGTAAGCGCCTCGAAAATCGAAATTGAAATTTTCAACATATCTTTACGTTTTGAGGTCTTACGAGTATATTTTAAGTGTTTTTAGAAAGAAGTATGTATGTGTGTGTACGTACGTACGTGATTTTAGAAAGAAGTGAGTATGTGTGTGTGTGTGTACGTACGTACGTACGTGCGTTCGCGGACAGTTTTTCTACGAGCATAACTCACGTAAACAAAGTCGTATCGACTTCGTTGAAGTGTCAATCGAAGCGTCTTTGCAATGTTAAGAGCTGATTAGTTTTTGGGACACTTCGTTTGGGGGGGGGGGGGTTTGCTGTTTTCGTCCGTTGAAAGTCAAACCTGTCATGCGCTATATCTTGCGAACCAAACATACGGTTTGCTTTATCAAGGTTTCAATCGACGCGTATTAACATTTTCGTGATTCTGTTGGATTTTTAGAAAAATCGTTGGACCGGTTTTTTAATTTTTTTAAAAAAAGTGCAAAAAATTGGAGTTTTTTTTCAAAAACATCAAATTTTTAACTTTATTTTCAAGTCGCAGTAATCAATGTTTCTAAAATTTATATACTCCAAACATTTTTTGTAAAAAAGCCACCAAAAGTGTTTTTCATGATTACAAAAAAAATTAAATAAAAAATAAAAAATTAGTAAAAGTCATCATGTCCTTCATGGTCATTTATGTCAATCATTATATCTCGAGTACCAAATATAATCTTTGCATCATTAAAAAGTCAATCGACGCGTATTAACATTTTTATGATGTTTTTGAATTTAAAAAAGAATCTTTGAAGCCATTTTTTTAATTTAATGAAAAAATATTGAAAATTAGTGTTTTTTTCATTAAAAAATTAATTAATAATTAATAAAATTAACATCATAATAATAAATGTTTATAAAATTTATAAACTTTTATCAATTTCTGTAGAGAGACCAGCAAAATATTTTTTCATGATTTCAAAACAAATTGAATTTAAAATAAAAAAAATCATTCAAAGTCATGATGTAGGGTTCATACGAATTTGTATACCTTAAATCTCTTATTCTAAAGACATTATTGTAAAGTCAATCAAAGTTTATTATTATTTGCATAATTTGCGGAGATTTTTAATAGTCTTCACAAAACCGTGTTTTAACTTTAATAAAAAAACCGCTTAAATTTTGAAAACCAATACAAATCAAATCAAATTTGCAATTGTGATAATCAACGTTTTGAATGGTAGAATGTTTTGTAGTCAACACTTTTAGAGATCATATGCTTTGAAAAGTTTTCATCAAATAAAAAACTGTAGTTTTTAGGAGTTTTGTTCTTTAGTATTCGTAAAATTTCAGTTACTTCCTTCATCATTTGTAATACATATATTTTACTTACTTTTACGATTAATATTAAGTCATTCCAATAACTTTTGTGAGAAGTATATTTTTATTATTAAAATTAGTATTATTTCCATAATTATTATTGTGTTTAATATTTTTAATATTTCTGTAAATATTACTGGGAAGTTGACCGTGTGGACCTCAAGGGTCGCACCTCGCGGCTTGTTAAATGTAGGTAATTGTATATTTATGACTCCAATTCTGTCTGTTAATCCTCACAGAAGTAGCTAACTTAAACATAAACTGCAAAGCCAGCTTCATATGAGAATCTAAATGGTTCTCGTCTTCCTGTAGGTTCTAGTGTCGTCCTAATCTTTTTGTGGTATCACAATGGCACTTTCGTAGCCCAAGTGGGCTATCTCTTGATAAAACGGGATGCCACTACAACCAACCAACACATGTTATCTTAGTTCTCTTGGTTCTTAAAATTTTTGTGAAACTAAGAACATATCAAAATGAAATCAACGATCTACTTATTTTTGGTATTGAAATCTTGAAAAAGTTTCGGCTTCTTGTATCTTTGAAAAATGAGCAACAATTTACGATGTTAAGACAATCTGTTCTTTAAAAGTCATCAATAAATTTTTGTTACGTGCAACCGCGTTTGGTATTTAAAAAGCGTAACAACTTCAAATACTTTTGAAAATAATGAATTACAAAAATAAATTATCTCTGCAGAACACCCACCAGGATCCAATCAACAAAAACGAAATTAGATTCCACTACGTGCACTCCATTCATACTAGTCGACCCTTTGTTGCATCCATCAATGCCCGTCCACTTAGTGAACTATCTTTAGACTGGAATATTTGAAGGAATTGGTATCATTCCACAAACTATACATGTTACAAAGTACTACCCCTACTTATCTCCATCATCACTTGTATATTCATTCTTTGTGGTAAATGTTTCGATAGAGGATCGCCATAGTCTGCATATAATAAATCTTTCGGCTGAGCGCACTCGGGAAACCCTTTGCATATTTTCCTGCCATATATGGTTTCCATAAAATCTTGACATTCACGTTTCTGATAGCATTCGACTATTAGTTTTCTGTTACATAGCTTTATGACGGGGATGATGTTCTGCTCTGCAGATAGGATGGATAAAAGCGAAAAAAAACATTTTTTGTATCTGTTTGAAATGTATCTAACGGACTGGATGGTTGTTTCTTTTTGTCCGCGCGACTTTAACCCAATAACAGACGTACGGGAACGTGCTGAGAGACATTGTGTGGCGTCACTGTGGTGGCCCATTTTCCCATATTGACGAGCTCGTATGTAATTGCTTGTCTCGTCATATGAAAAACTAAATGTCATTTATTTCTCTTGTTTTGACACATTTATGGTCGCGTCTCTTCATTTTGTCGAGCTATTTTCGGGTGGTTTTCATTCATCGCCTCCAATCAGTTATGCGCTCCGCGTTCCAAGACAAATCGTTTTGAAATAGATCACGTCAACTGATTGAAAGATAGATACTTTTGTGAAGGTTAATATCTTCTGTTAGTTTTGCACTAAATGATGTGCTGATTGACAAAGATGAAAGTGAGGTTTCTGAAATGCGGAGAAGGGTGGGCCTTCAGGGTGATAGGTAGCTCTGGGAGATAATTTTTTCAGCATGAAAATTTCCGTGTGGCCCACAGTAGCAATTGTCTTTGGAAGTTATCATTAATAAGAAGAGAGAGAAAATTATCAAGCCTTATTGCAGCTGAATAAATTGATTGAGATCGGCTTTTACTCAGGCTACATTAAAGCCATTCATTGCAGTCCATTTCAAGGACAGTCTTTATAATTTCCTATTCAGCGAAGGACTGATATCTGTCTGTTTTGCTCGCTTCAAGATACATCAAACACGTTCATCCTGATGAACTTGCATTCGGAACTGATAAGATGTTGGAATGCTCATTGTATGCTTTAGTGTTATCACTATATGTATAATGATTAAAATGTCTTCCATAATCAAAGGAAAGCCTCATAGACAACTTAATAAAAACAAGCCATGAGGTGCGACCCTTGAGGTCCACACGGTCAATTTCCGTGTAATATATATAGTAGATGAAAGTAAAACCCGGACACCTACATATTTACTCTTTATGAAGCGATTGATAGTGTAAGGAAAGAATTGAAACAAAAGATAATTTTTTTAATAAATTTTACTTCATGGTAATACAGAATCGGTAAAAACAAAAGCAAAATTGTGTGTGTAGAAAGTTATTGAAATCTTACCAACACTAAAGAACAAAACTACTAGAAACTATATTTTTTTATTTGATGAACGCCTTTTAAAGCTTTTATCTTTCAGAGTATTGACTACACAACATTTTACCATTCAAAGCATTGATTGGTTGGTTGGTTGTAGTGGCAGCCCTCTCTGTCAAAAGGTGGCTCACTTAGCCCACGATAGGCCCATTGTGATACCACAAAAAAACAAGCCGCAAAGTGCGACCCTTGAGGTCCACACGGTCAACTTCCCAGTAATATCTAGATAAACATTCAAAATATTAAACACAATAATAATTTTGAAAATAATACAGTAGAATCTCGAAAAAGTTAACTCGCGTAAAAGTTAATCGCTCGGTTAAGTTAACTGAATTTCAGCTTCCACGTGCCGCTCTGAAAAGTTAACTTTTCAGTTAACTTTTCTGAGCGTATGAATTTTTCAAACCAACCGCTTTTTTCGGTCACTAAAGGGGCAATTTGGCTCCTATCAATACGATAGTGAAGACGACATTCCGTTGTCTAAATTGATTAAATCAAATAGTGCTTACGACGATACACTTCGAGAAGTTCAATTGTTGATGTCGAAGTTGGGTGATAATGTTGACATCAGCATTGATGTCATTGAAAATTGGAACAAGGATCAAATTGCGGAAGATGACGATGATTTCGAAATTTCCGATAATGATAACGACGGGTCAATTATCGAGGAAGATATTCAACAAACAAAAGTGAGCTTCTAGAAAGCAGTTGAAAGCATCAATATCTTGATAAAATTGTTTGAAAATAATAACGATGCAAATCAGGTGACAGACCTTGTCCATATGCGTACGAAAATGATCAAGAGCTATTACACAAAAGAAAAGAAACAAACAAGTCTCGAATGCTTCTTCAAACGACTCCACAAAAATTAATTAATATATCGCACGAAAATGATCAAGAATGACTGAGAACCATAAACCAGCCAGTACAAATTTTTTTGGAATGATGAAAACTAAGTCATTGAAATAAATTTAGCGTGGTATTTACGAAAAATCTATACTTATTATTGTATTTTTTCACTTTTGAAAACCACTTAGAAAAGTTAATAGTTCGAAAAAGTTAATTACCCTTGGGACATTTCGAGATTCTACTGTACTACTTTAAACAAGTTTGAAAAATTGGAGGTTAGAAAATAATATTTGTTTATTACTGTCTAGCCAGCGAAATCTGCGGCTGTGACGCAAATATGCTCTTTAAAGAACCTTGTTTATATTTATGTAAATATTACTGGGAAGTTGACCGTGTGGACCTAGAGGGTCGCACTACGCGGCTTGGTTATTTTCATATCGATACTTGAAGGACAAAACAGCGCTAGCAAAAATGAATGCAGTTTTTGTTATTACGACAACCGAAGAGATTTTGTCGCGTGATGGCCATTTTGAATAGTTGCGGTCAAAATTGCCAGCACTTCGGCATAATCACTAAATTTGTATTTTTTCACGATTTTAGATCAATGAAACTAATAATGACTTCTTATTTTCTGTTGATTTTGAGAAACATTGATTATGCAGTCAAAAATAGGTTCAATTGCATGTAAAAAGGAAAATATTTGTATTACAAATGATGAAGGAAGTAATTGAAATCTTACGAATACTAAAGAACAAAACTCCTAAAAACTACAATTTTTTATTTGATGAAAGCTTTTCAAAGCATATGATCTTAAAAAGTGTTGACCACAAACATTTTACCATTCAAAACGTGGCCTACCACAATTGCAGATTTAATTTGATTTGTATTAATTTTCAAAATTAAAGCAGTTTTTTTATTAAAGTTAAAACACGGTTCTGTGAAGACTATTAAAAATCTCCGCAAATTATGCAAATAATAATAAACTTTGATTGACTTTACAACAATGTCGTTAGAATAAGAGATTTAAGGTATACAAATTCGTATGAACCCTTTTTACATGGTGACTGAATGATTTTTTTTATTTTTAATTCAATTTGTTTTGAAATCATGAGAAAATATTTTGCTGATCTCTCTACAGAAATTGATAAAAGTTTATAAATTTTATAAACATTTATTATCACAATGTTAATTTGATTAATTATTAATTACTTTTTTTATGAAATTAAAAAATGGCTTTAAAGATTTTTTTTTTAAATTTTAAAAACATCATTAAAATGTTAATACGCGTTGATTGACTTCTTAATGATGCAAAGATTATATTTGGTTCTCGAGATATAATGATTGACATAAATGACCATGAAGGACATGATGACTTTTAATGATTTTTTATTTTTAATTTAATTTTTTTCTATGTCATCAAAAAAACTTTTGGTGCTTTTTTCACAAGCACTGTTTGGAATTAATAAATTTTTAAAATATTGATTACTGCGACTTGAAAATAAAGTTAAAAATTTGATGTTTTTGAAAAAAACTCCAATTTTTTACACTTTTTTTCAAAAAATTAAAAAACCGCTTCAACCATTTTCTTAAAAATTTGAAAGAATCACAAAAATGTTAATACGCGTCGATTGACACCTGGATGAAGCAAAGCGTACGTTTGGTTCACAAGATATAGCGCATGACAGGGTTGACCTTCAAGGGGTGAAAACAGCAAACCCCCCGACCGAAGTGTCCCAAAAACTAATAAGCTCTTAAGATTGCAAAGACGCTTCGATTGACACCTTAACGAAGTCGATATGACTTTGTTTACGTGAGTTATGCTCGTAGAAAAAAGTGTCCACGAACGTACGTACGTACGTACACACACACACACATACATCTCCCTTTCTAAAAACACTTTATATATACTCTATAGACCTCAAAACGTAAAGAAATGTTGAAAATTTCAATTTCGATTTTCGAGGCGATTACAAGAACTTCCCATATACTGGGAAGTTAATAATAAGAAACCATTTTTTCTTATATTTCAAGAGAGTATGTATGCTACTCAATAATAAATACATAAATAAATTGTACTGGAATTGCAATTGCAAAATCACAAAAATGACAGATTTTTCGACCGATTTGTTGCCCGCTGAATGTGTTTTACAATCATGAAAAATGTTTTTTTTTGTTTAATAAGATATCTTCATCTTCAAATCTTTAAAACATTTTACCATTCAAAGTGTTGATTCAAATATTTTTTTGTCAAATTTTAAGCAGTTTTTTTATTCAAAATAAAAAAACGGCACTGTGAAATTTTTTGAAAGTCTGCTTAAATTGCGCAAATATAAATAAACTTTGTTTGACATAATAACGATGTCTTTCGACAATGAGGTATCAGGTAATATTATTCGTATGAACCCTTTTTATATAGTGACTTTTAATGTATTTTATATTTTTAATTTGATTGTTTTTGGAACCAGGAAAATAAATTAATGATTTTGTCCAAAAACTGTTTCGAGTATATAAATTGTATATCCATTGATTTATGTGTTGTGCAAATTAGGTTAAAAATTTATTTCTATTTGAAAAGATCCCTACTTTTTTGCACTGTTTTTCATTAAATTAAAAAAATGGTTCCAACATTTTTTTCAAAATTTGATAAAATCATACAAATGTTAATACGCATCGAATAACATTTTAACGATGCAAATCCTATGTTTGATTTGCGAAATTAGTTTATAATATAAATGATCTTGGAGGGGTCAAAATAAAAAACAACCCCACCGAAGTTGTCCAAAAACTAATCAGCTCTTGAAATTGCAAAGACGCTTCGATTGAAACCTTAACAAAGGCGATGCACCGTTTTTTTACGTGAGTTATACTCGTAGAAAAAACTGTCACCCGATGTACGTACGTACATACACTTACACACGCATACACATACAGAGCTCTTTCTGAAAACATTTCCAATATACTTAAAAGACCTCACAACGGAAAGATATGTTGAAAATTTCGATTTTCAAGTCGATTGCAAGAACTTCCCATACACTGGGAAATTAAAAATAAATAACAAATCGATGACTGGATCCTAGAAATAATGGTGTCACAAAACTGGAACATACATATAGTAATAATGGCTCGATAGCAATTCCATCTTCTAGCCAAGCATCACTTATCTGATTCTACGTGATTGAATTCAAACTGAAATTGGTTCGATACCCAGTATTGCCTGCTATTTATTCTCCCTGGGAGCGCTCATATCGAAATTAAGCACCTGCACTCCAATTCAATCTATTCCAAAGGTCACAATCCATCTCTTCACTTCACGACCGTAACGTGACTTCTATTCAATTAAATAACTTTCTATCTAATTAATGTTCTATTAGAAAATTATATAGACTAGCCTGTTTCGTTCACTACATGACGTCCTTCTTAAAAAACAGAAATAACTAGTCCCCGAACTAAACGCCCGTCGAATCGATACCCATATATTTGTCTATACCTATAACCGTAGTCATCTATGTTCGTATGTATATCCCCAACAAATAGTATATCACGTCCGTCTATTCATTGATTAGAATTTCGGGCGGTATCTTTTATCCACTTACATTTATATGTCCTAGATCCTTTTTAGCACGGCAGCGATATCAAATTAAGATAGTGATTTTATTAAAGTTGCATTGTGTTGGTGTTGTTGCCATTCGCTTTTTTCCCATTTAACTTATATAACTTATCCCTTCAGTGACGTTATCTCTATGTCAAGTTAGCACGCAAGAAATCCTGTGCTTCAAGAGCTTTAACAACGGCAACATCAAATTAAAGCTAGCCCATGCTAAACGTTCGGTAGTGGTCGAGCCGTCAGTGGAGACAGTTGTGCAGAAATTATAGAAATTTTCTTGGTCGAGTGAAAATGAAAAAAAATGGATAACTTTTTATGGAAGGCAACTAAATGAAGTGAAAGATTATTTTTGGTTGAACTTTGACTATAAATAAATGTGCGTATTTCAGGCTTCGCGGAATAGCATGCCGGATTCTGTTAGATCGGTATTCACATCTGGGCAAATAAAACTTTAAATACATCTTTTTTTTGTTTAACATTATCCACTTTTTCACCATTCCAGATGTATTTCCTAAAGATATGGAATTTTATATAAAACAGATTTGTACGAAACGGCTTGCCAAAAAGCGAACGATTCTTTCAAAAAACATGTAGCCATTTCCTAGAAGGTTTTCAAATTTCTGTCTGGGCATTCTACGATTCTTTGATCCTTGTCAATTAAAAAAATTGCTGATAGTTTTTATATCGAGTTTGAACGATTATCCTTGGTAAAATTCTCTACAGTAATACGAATTAATCCTTTTTGTACGCTAATACTTACTGGTAATGAGTTAAGCATGTTATTTTAGGATGATGTGTGAATCTCGAAAAACTTTAGACCGTAGGCAATAGAACAAGTGACATGGGTAACTAAGCTGTCAGAGCATACCACCGTCTAGTTGGAAGTCACAGTTTAAACCTGAAAATTAGTGCAATACTGAAATAGAAAAGTAATTAAAGTTCGAGTTTGTTCATATCTCAAACCTAAAAGTTGCCAAGTATTAGTAGTCTTGGATTGAAGCAAAGCGTACAAATGCAGTATTTGAATGCTGCTTTTCTACCAAAATTAGCACAAAATCAAGTTGAAATGTCAAATGGAAAAAAGGCGACATAAAGTTCATACAAAAAAACTCTTAAATCATTTTCAAATTCCCAGTTACATCCTCTATCGCAATGATACCAAGCCTGATCTAAAAATACGGTGAAAGAATCTTCAGAGCCGAAATTGATTATGCTACATCATTTAATGGCATATGCTCTATAGCTTGATCCGCTGAGACAGATTGTGTTAAGTTTGAACACGTCATAACTAGTTAGTCAGTCTCCAGGAACGCTAGAGTAAAGTCATGTTTATCGCGTATGTCGCGCATCATTGATTTCGAACAACGCGTCAACATTAAGTTTTGTTTTAAGTTTCTCAAAAGTACCAAAAAAGCTCATGAAATGTTAAAATCGGTGTATGGCAATAATTTAGTAACTCTGAAGACTTTTTACAAGAGGTAAGAGTGGTTTAAAAACAGGAATGAGGAACGGTCGCCACGTCCATCGACCTAAAAAAAATGTGGTCTAAGTGCGACCCTTGAGGCCCACACGACTAACTTCCCAGTGGGGTGAATAAAAAACTATAATTTGATTTTATTATTAATTACTATTATTAATAATTACTGTTATTAAACATTATTATTCTAAATTAATATAATTACTTTTATTATTTTTATCAATTTTTTATCCAACCATGAAAGATTTGGTAGAGGAAGACGTCTCCACCACCTGGTCATCCTCTACCAAAGCCTCGGCAACCTCGTCCTCTTCGTCCTCGTCATTCTTCTTGTCCTCCACTTCGTCCTCAACCTCGTTCTCCGTTTCGGCCTCGCAATCCACAACTATTATTGAGGGTATTTAATTATTATTTACAATAATCATTCGTTAATTAGAATGTTTGACCGTTACTGAATAATTATAATTGACTTTATATATACAATATCAAATTATAACCAATATTATTTGATTGTTATTAACAATATTAAATTAATTATAACAATATCCAATTATTACCTGCATTAGCGTCTTTACTCCCATTCACCCAAACCTGATAATATAAGTTTGGAATTTCATAAATTAATCTTTATATTTTTGAAATAAATTTTTTTAAAAATTTGATCAAAATTTTTCTAAAACGTACAATAACAACATTACTGTAAAGGTATTTGGTATCTGCACGATACTGCGTATCACCAGTTTAAAAATAAGCAATTTTTAGTCATTTTTTCAGTTTTTTCATCCTAAATAAAAAACGACTTAACTGATTTTGCTGAAAAGTCATTCAGCTTTAAGTTACGTGATTACGCGTCAAATGAAACCGGTCCCACGTCAATCCGATATTTGGTTCTTGAGATAATCGAGACGAAAAATTATTCTGAACGCACATACGTACATACGCACATCCGCACATACGTGCATACGCACTCACAGACATCTCTCTAAAAATGATGGATTTGGATTCTAGAAACCTTAAAACGTGGATATATGTCAAAATTTGGGATTCGCAAAATCGACCCCATTACAATAACTTCCCATAGGGAACTGGGAAGTTAAAAATAGACGAAAACGTACCAAAAATAGCCGAAATTGTTCGTGCAAACAAGCGAATAACTATTCGAGAGTTTGCTGAAGAAATTAACATATCTTACGGGTCTGTGCAAAGCATTTTAACCTTTCATTTGCAAATGAAACGAATGCAAAATTTGTTCCCAGAACTATGACTGACGAACAGAAGGAAAATCGTATTTCAGTTTGCACGGAATTGAAGGATCGTTTTGAAGCAGAGCCGGATTTCTTGACCAAAATTATAGCTGGAGATGAAATTTGGGTCCATGGCTATGACTCTGACACAAAAATGCAGAGTTCCCAATGGAAAATCCTTAACGCCCCTCGCTCAAAAAAAGTACGTCAGTCAAAGTCGAGCATCAACACCATGCTCATTGTTAATTCGATAGTGAGAGTATAATGCGATCAGAGTTCGTTCCAAGAGAAACAATCGTAAATACCAAATTTTACAAAGGCGTACTACAATGTTTGCAAAACGACATACGAGGAAAGCGCCCAGTAAAATGGACTAATGGCTTCCTTCTTTATCACAACAATGTGCCATGCCGATTCTGATTCGCAAGTTTTTGCCTGAGAAAAATCTTCCTGTGTGTCCACATCCACCTTACTTGCCAGATTTAGCACCATGCACTTTCTGGTTCTCCCTAGAAATAAAAACCGTCCTAAAAGGAAAACGTTTTGATACCATTCCGGACATTAAGATCGCCACGAAAAAGCAGCTAAACACCCTTCCGAAAGAAGCCTTCCAAAAATGTTTCCAATCTTGGATTCAACGTTATGATAAATGTATTCTATCCAAGATTGACTTCGTTTCCATGTAAATTTATTACTTTGATTGTAATAAACTTATTCACCGTATTTTTTGATCAGATCCCGTAGACTGACCTACCGTAGAGAAACGGCGATCCTGGTTAAAAGATCCCTCTCATAGTTGGTATGGAAACAACAACGATTAGAGTGCCGACGGGTTCTTTCGACTCCGTAACGATTTTCACAATCAAGCCTCCGAGTTTCTAAAATTTTATTGAAGATACGAACTTTTTATTGGACATGGATGGCCCGAAATTTCCTGCAAGCGACTTGAATTCCTGGAATCAACTTTGAGGAGACGCAAGATGCAATAAACCTGGCAAACATTTATAAGATTCTAGAGCGGAAAAACACTTAATGCTGCATGCTCCGAAGTGGATCGATTTTGGTTCTAGCAATAGCCTAAAAAATCCATCAATATGGTACCATCAAAACCCAATACAAACCACTATCTGATCATAAATCTGTACTCGTACTACTACTACTACTACTACTACATACTATCTTTTACTACAGGATCTTTACATAGACGATTCTGCAAAAGTAAGAATGATTACAAATTGGGAACCCTTCGAAGTTGCACTGTCTAACATGCCTGCAATTGATTCTCTCGAAACACGCATAGACTTCGAGAATAGCGTCAACATTCTCCTTGAACAAATCAAAATGGCAATACAGTAACAATGCCAGCAAAGATGGTAATCTCGTATGAACTACCTAGACTAGTCATAAAAAAACTGATCGGAAAAAGAAAGATAGTCAAAAAGCGTATTATTCAAGGATGTCAAAATCTCAAGAAAAATAGACCACAGGCAATAGAACAAGTGATATGGGTAATTAGAAATAAGCACAAAATTAAGTTGAAAGGTCGATTTGAAAATAAGCTTTATCTACAAACTTTAATCTCTTGAAATCCGAAACTTTTTTTGCCACATAAGAAAATTTAACAATTGATACACGGTAGAAATATACTTGCACTTAAGATTACTGTATCTGTTCTGTTTCTTTGCGTCATCTAATAAATGATATCCTTTGTTGAACCGTCTTGCATCTGCAGGTACTTGTTTGATGCCAGTCTCTCATTTCTTGTTAGTTGGCTCAGATTTTTCGTAGTCATCACAGCTTTCAGAATCAAAAAAATTGCATCTGAAATCTTGGTTTGCCCTAACTCTAATTTAGACCTCTTCATTCATGGCATGACTTTCTTTTTTGGTAAGTTTATATTGCGATTGTGAGTTGCAAACAGCCACGACGAATATGTGTCCAACAAAACGAGTCGTCCTTTTCCTGGTTCGAGCTCAACCAAGGTAGACTGCTAACATTTTGTCAGCAAGATCTACTCCGGTCATATATTGATCATGATTTTTGAAAGAGTAACCATTTCATAATGCTTTTTACGCCTCAAGCATCGTCTGCATTGATCCGGTATATTATTGACAATAAGGGTAATAACAACAATCACAGGTTTGTTTTCCAGCCAATGGGTTATAGCGATGGCAACATCACTGCGAGATTTTACTTCAGAAGTCACTCCAGGTTTTTTCAAACATTCTTTTTCTGGAGAAAATTGCAACTTTTAAGGATTCAATTTTTGGTAATGGTATCAGTTAAGTGGAATCACATGTCTTCCAATAAATAAAAGGTGCTGGCCTGAAATAATAGTTTCGCAAAAACTAAGAACAACTGATTCGTCTAAAGTGAAACCATTTTCTACCAAATCTGGAAATTTTGAATCACCTTGGTAAAATTTCATGTCACAAACTAAGGCATTTAATTTGGTCATAACAAATATCTTGATGCAATCTGGGTCTACATTTTCTGGACAAAACTGGCAAAATATTACAATGACCACTAAAAGGAATTTTCATTTCATCGATTCCAATTATACATATTCTACTTTTCCTGAGTAAGACAACCACTTCAAATGGTATCAAAAAGTGAAAATATTTTTCATATTTATTTTGTCTTTGTCGGTACTATCGTTATCATAAACGACTTTTAGAGGAGATCAATTGATAAAAAAACCGAATTTTCGACATAGAATTCTTAATTACTGCTGTTTGATATTTCTTGGACCAAACCGTAGAATATTGAGTTCCTTGAGCTTATAGCAAAAAAACATCTTAATTTCTTTTTTTCGTAAGGCCAAGTACTTTTCATTTTTGCAATGTATGTCTAATAATTTGTTATCTCCACTAATTTTCCAGAGAAGCATCGTTTAAGTACTGATTGGAAAAGTTTTTTTAAGTTAATCATACACAGATTCCCTTTTTATATCTTAGCTAAAAAAACTGGCTTCTTTGGAGGTGTGTGATCATCGATCCAAACATCGTTGACTACAAGAACTGAAAGCCCTTTTTAGCGTTTCTCCTTATTATAAGACCACGTGATGACCGCCGCCGTACAGAAGACGTTGTTGTTGTGAAAGCGATTAGTAAACAAGATAGCGATAACCTAGATACAGAGCGCAAAATTTGTTCTTACGCTTCTTTGGAAAGCACCATTTATTTGGAAATAAATAAGCCTTTTAAACGAGTCTCGAGTTATCCGCTTAGAAGCGCATTCAGTTTCATCAAGGATGAAACTGAATGCGCTTCTAAACTTTTCATAACAATATAACGTTGAAAGTCTTTTGAGTAAAACATAGACTAATGATGTATCTTTTCTTTCATGTAATCCTTCAGATTTTTTGAGTTAGCGAAAAGATCATCATTGCTTTGATTTAAAACAAAAACATTAACCATGTACTTCAATTGGAATTGGTAACAGTGGCGAGGCATTCATATAAGCCGATTCCCTTCGGCTTCTTTTTCCAAATATGTTCCAAAAATGTCTAACACTTCAACTTTATATGAGAATGAAGTGTTTATTTACTGGCATGCATCACTGTAAACATGCACAATCGTTCTCCTTGATCTCAGTGTTTATTTCATCAACCTCCATTCTCTTCATTCTACACATCCTCATAGTTCCATAATAGCCAGCAAAGCGATCAACATCTGTAAGAGTTGCAGCAAAGCTTTCCGAGTCTCGAATTCATCAATAATTTAACGTGCCGTGTGCATTCAACTCCCGTTTGTTGGAATGGCAGCTCGGTTTTCCTCAATAGGATATGGAAACGCATCAAAAAGCCGGTAGTGTTCCCGGCTTCTCAAATAGTAAGCGGCTTCCTCTCAGTAATTTTTCACCCCTCGCCACTGATTGGTAATATCTCAAAAGAGCTCCATAGATAGTGAAGAATATCAGGGATACTGTCTATCAGTATTAAAGTTTCTAGGAAGTTTATTCTTCACTAGTATCAACTAAAAATCAATTCATCCAGCCAAAAGGTTTCATGATACGTAGAAACTACTATCTTGTGTTGATATTTCGAAAACTTAAATTGGTTTTAAAAAAAAATTCCGTTAAAAACCATCGAAATGTTTCTGACGAAAATGATTGATTACTGTTGAATAGGCTTTGAATGCGTCATGCCAATGGATTCTTCATACAATTTATGTTATATTCGGGCAAAGTTTTGCGCGCTTCACTCACTTCACGGTCGCCATAATCGCCCTACTGAGAGGGCTATTCGCAATTTGGTAGATAAATTTAAATCGACTGGTTCAGTAAACAATCAACCAACACCCGTACGTCCACGAAACGCAAGATGTGCCAAAAACATTGCCGCTGTCCACTAGGCAGCCGATTTGGCAAATTTTGCGTCGTGACTTGGGCCTGCACCCGTACAAAATTGAATGGGCTCTGGGGCAGCGATAAGACCCATTTCTGGATGAATGGGTATGTCAACAGACAAAACTGCCGAATTTGGGACGATACCAATCCACATGAGATCCACGAGCGTCCAATTCATCCGGAAAAAGTCACTACTTGTTGTGGATTTTGGGCTGGCGTCACCTCATCGGTCCATTTTTCTTTCAGAACGACGTTGGCCAGGTCATCATCGTCAACGGCGAGCGGTATGGGTCGATGATTTCCAACTTATTTTGGCCTGAATTGGATGATATGGACACCAACAACATGTGCTTTCAGCAGGACAGCACTACGTGCCACATTGGACATTTTGGACGAGCGATTTGAGGGCCATCTTACGTGGAGGTAAACTGGTCACCGAGATCGTGTGATTTGATTCCGTTAGAATTTTCCTTGTGAGGTTTTCTTAAGTCGCACGTTTATGCAAATAATCCACAAACCACAGCGCCCGCAAAGTCAACATAATCCATGCCATCGGTCAAATTCAGTCTGATTTATGCCCCAGAATAGTGGAAAATTAGACATTTCGGATGCGTGCCACCCATAGAAGCTGTGGCAGACATTTGAACAATGTAATATTCCGTATCTAATGACATCGATAGGCCTTTCAAATGAATAAAAAAATTCCATGATATCTCACTAACACACTTTATTTTATTTAAATTTAATAATAAACAAGCCGTGAGGTGCGACCCATGAGGTCCACACGGTCAACTTCCCAGTAATATCTACATAGATATTAAAAATATTAAACACAATAATAGTTATGGAAATAATATAACTTCAAATAATAAAAATGTACTTCTCGTAAAAGTTATTGGAATGAGTTAAAATTAATCATAACATCTACGCGAGCGTCAATTGATTACGTAAGGATTTCGATGCATTGGTTTGATTGATTATTCACGCGGATCAATCGGACGGGGGACAGGTTTCAAAGCAGTTTTTTCATTAAAGTTAAAACATGGTGCTGTGAAGACTATTGAAAATCTGCTCAAATTTTGAAAATATTAATAAACTTTGATTGACTTTACAAGGTCTTAAAAATAAGAGATTTAAGGTATAATGATTCGAATGAACCCTTTTTACATGGTGATTTTTTTTTTATTTTTGCTGGTTTCTCTACAAAAGTTGATAAAAGTTTATAAATTCTATATACATTTACTATTACGATGTGCAAATCAGGTTAAAAATCAATTTTTTTTTGAAGAAAACACTACTTTTCCAAAAAAAATTAATAAATCAAAAAAATCGCTTTAACGATTTTTTTAAATTATAAAAACATCATATAGATGTTGATACGCGTTGATTGACACCTTAATGATGGAAAGATTATATTTGGTTCTCGAGATATAATGAATGACGTAAATGGCCATGAACGTTTAAGGATTTTTTATTTTTTATTTAATTTTTTTTGTAATCATGAAAAAAACTTTTGCTGGTTTTTTCACAAAAACTGTTTGGAGTATATAAATAATATAAACATTGATTACTTAGGTTTGAAAATCAACTTAAAAATTTTGTGTTTTTGAAAAAAAACCTAATTTTTGCACTTTTTTTTAAAAATTAAAAAACGGCTTCAACAATTTTTTTTAAAAATTTGATAGATTCAAAAAAATGTTAATACGCGTCGATTGACACCTTAATGATGAAAATCGCATGTTTGGTTCGTGAGATATAGTGCAAAACATGGTTGACTTTCAAGGGGTGAAAACAGCAACCCCCCCCCCCCCCCGACCGAAGTTTCCCAAAAACTAATCAGCTCTTAAGATTACAAAGACACTTCGATTGACACCTCAACGAAGTCGATACGACTTTATTTACGTGAGTTATGCTCGTAGAAAAACTGCCCGCGAACGCACGTACGTACGTACACACACACACACATACATACTTCTTTCTAAAAACACATTATATACGCTATAGACCTCAAAACGTAAAGAAAAGTTGAAAATTTCAATTTCGATTTTCGAGGCGATTACAAGAACTTCCCATATACTGGGAAGTTAAAAATCACAATTGGAAGGCACTATACAACGCATTGTGTGGAATTGTACACACGTAGAGGTGTTCTAATTTGTATCGGTACACACGTTATTCGCAAACCATTTTGGCCGCGGCGTGTATGCATACACGAATTGCCGGCACACAATTGCGGCCTCGCCACAATACATTTGCCCTATTCCACAATTTTGCTATATCATTTCACTTGTTCTATCGCGCGCGAGTTGAAAAACGAAAAACAGTGCATTATCTCTGAGGGATGGGTAATTTTTGCATCTTTTGTCTCATGTTTTTTGAACAGCTCAAAGTGCTCGTGCTATATATGTTTAATGCTATGTTGTAGGCCATATCATTAAAAATTCATGGTACTATAGTTGTAGGCACTGTAGAAAGAAATGTATTGCCGCGCAGACGCGACGTCAACGATTATACTATTTCGCGTAGTAAAGGCACGAAAATATAAATTAAATTAAATTTTAAATTGAAACAAGGCAGATAAATGCCAGAAAATGGAATTTGCATTACGTACTAATAATTTCTAAAAAATTATACAAAATGCGCTGCAATTTTCTAGTTTGCAGTCTTTTATCTTGTTGTCTTGTCAAAATCAAGTATTTTGTATTATTTTGTTGTCAGGCAACAAAACTTTGTTAACCTTTTTATGTGAGAATCTAAAATTGTTTTATTATCTGAAATTTTTTTTTCACGGGGAAAAAATCTGCAAAGTCAATGACTTGTGAAGCAAAACTATTATTTAACAAAAACGTGAAGTGCACACATACACAATAGCACTAACAAAAAACGCCTCTAGAAAATCATTTTCGTGTTGGATACCAAGAAACAAGCCAAATGCCAATGAAGTCAATTCCGTTGAACCGTTTCAATTTTCTAGTCAATCTTTCCAAAACAGTTCACAAAATATTTGAGCAAGGCAACTGTAACGAACTTCAAAACTAACCACATCAAAAGAAATCCTATGAATTTGCATTTAGCGAGTGTATGAAACCTAATATTGACCTACCTACATCGACCCTAATTGTTGACTTTCACATCTTTCGTAAACATTTACGTTAACAGCAAATATCTAAAAAGGATATCTTACACTGCCTTTGAACACGTCAATATAATATTTACTGTTTTTCACGGTCGTCTTGCGTTTAAGTTACGCAATAATAAAGTGCTTCAAATTTGCTGTCTTTCATATGTAACATTGCCCTGTCGTGGCTAGAAATGGAAATTCCGAAGAAAACTCATCAAAAGCTTTGGCATATTTCGATGTGATTCTTTTGATATCGAAATATTGGATAACAGCAATCGCGTTTATATAATATGTGAGCTGGAATATGTGCAATTGTGGTTTGATATTGTGACATAGCTGAATACATATTCTGAGAATCTCCCATAATTTTCCTTATTTCCAATGAACTTCCCACATACATATGTACCATACATATGTATGTATGTATGTATGTATATAGCATCATAGAAGCAAATAGTCGGAAGTCCGACCCAACTGAAGTGTTTAGTTTATTGCGAGACGAAAAAGTTAAATGATTTAGATAAATTTTATGTGCTATTTATCGTTTATTTATATGCTTTGGAATTAGGGTGAATATCGTTATTTATATGTTTCATTACATCCTTAAATGTGTTTTGCCATTTCACAAGACGTATGAAATTTCGGTATGACTGTTGTTGGATTTGATTTCAACGAGAAGCTTGTGGAAAAACCGTGACGCAATTTTGTAATTTAACGCAGCACATTTCGAAATAATTTGAAAAAAAAATACCGGATAAAAATCAAATAATTTAACAATAATTTGCAATCCTGACATTTTTATCGAGATAAATATTGAGTTATGAGGAAAAAAATTGGTTTTATTTACTAAGATCTTTTGAAAATCCTCCTACAATATACTCACTACCTATATTGACTTCGATTATGAGAATGTAGGTTGATAGATGAATAAGTGACCAAGTATTGAATTCTCTGAAAAATATTCAATAGAAATTTCATTCAACATCATTCAAATTAATCTGCTTGAAAAATCATTCACTCATTTTCATGGTGACTTTGATTTTTTACAATATTCAAACTTGTTTGCTGATTGACTTTAAAAAATTATGAAAATCCTTTTAGCATAAACATCAAACTATTTCAAACACATATTCCGCCCAAAGTTTTTTAAGATATGTATCACGCTAGCGTTTCAGACAGATAAAAGAATCTGTCAAAATTTTAAGTGAAGAACCAATCATATGGACTTCATAGTCTTCTTATGATAAGATTACATTTTATGCGACTATCAGTTCCCATCAAGGTTGCCATTTTTATCCTTGATAGTTCTAGTTTTATCTCGAATGCGTGTCTTGTTCTGGAAGAAGAAAGGCTTACCTGAAGAAGAAGAAGGCTTACCTAAACCTCTTCCGATATCTGCATCATGATAATCCTGGCGCTATGCCACAACATACGAGTTTTTGAATAGTAAAATTATACCTGAGTTGTGGTTATTAAACTGGTACAACCCTTACGTACATGTGTAATTACTGTATTTCCTGAATAAAGATGAAGCGGTCTTTCTAGGCAATGACATCCAAGTTACCAGTTTGCTAATCAGTAACCTACCATGAGCACTTCAACACCATGGTACCCAGCTTATCCCTCAGGTCCGGGGACAACGCTCACAATAAAACATGGTTATATTTTAGCCACCAGATCGGTAGAGGACATGTCTCGTATCTACGATACGTGAGAGTGGCAACATCGGAGCTAATAGCAGCACATGCTCCCCATATACTATCTCTGGTACGCGGGGGTGATATTTTTGTCAAAGAAAGCATCAAACAGAGTCGCCACAGTTACCACATTGCTCCCACATGGTGACCTAACATTAACAAGGATGAAAGTAACATACCATGAAGGCAAAGGCACCGTAGCCTACTATCCAACCCTACAAGGTGGGGCACAACTTGAAATGCTGCTACAGCTTTGCTCCTGTAAGCAAGGACTTTTTCTACCAATTCTTCAAATATGTTGGGTCAACATTCCCGTAAGTTTTGCAGACGAATGGTAAGGTCCATCTATTTTTCCACACTTCAACACATTATATGCAGCTGCGAGTTAGATAGCAAGGCATATTCTTACTGTTCCATCAATATGCATACACATTGGGTGATTTTTTATCCAAAAGCCTCGTATATGTGATTATCTAGGAACAGTCTGAACCGTTAAAGACAAAATTTTTTAATATCTAAACTAACACGCGATTCACAACTCGGTATAGAAGTCGTTATAGAGTAAGTTATTTAATTTTTTACGAAACGCAATTAGCTACCTTAAATTTTTTCGATAGAATTTAATCAAAAAGAAACTATTTTACTTCAAAAGATATAACAAATCAAATGGAAACACAAAAGTGTGACCATCACATCAAATGGGATGTTGAAACAACCACCACCCGCCAAACCGTTGCCAGTAACTGTAGCTCGAGGTGGTTGACGAACGAAACAGACATTTAAAATTGAGGACTCAACGACGATGAGCGTCTTATTCGAGTATACAAGTAGTAGTAATTATTGGCGCAGCAGCCCAAGCTGAGGCACGGTTTAGGCTGAGGCTCCAGTTACGATTCCAAACCGATTATTATTTGGAATGCGTAAACAATAAGAACGACGGGCGTCGAGGCTCCACGTCCGATTCCAAATCTGAAATAAGAACGTGCGAGGCTCTTGAATCAGATTGTTTGTTTAGTGCTCATTCTCGTGTCGGTGCTCAACGTGAAAACATCTGTCTTGCGTTGTTGATGGTGCCAGTGCTAAAATCCTAAAATGGATGAATTCTGGCTCTAGGGCACACTTCTCGGCAAACATTCTCCCACGCCGCATCATAAAGTTCCCTGTTGTGGTAATCTTTCTCCGCAATACTCCATATTACCGGATTATTTGCAACTGCCGTTATCACCTGCTCCATGGTCTTCTCCGTTCACTGCCTTTTAACGAATGAACACAACGCATGCGCATACAGCAAATCGGTTATGGAAAACCGGCCGTGGAGCCGGGTGTCATCCGATCTTATGGCGAAAGCGTGTAAATGAGCGAGAAGGAAGCGCCTTCGTTATGATTAAGAATCGGAACGTCGACCCGGGTCGTTATGAACCAGACGGGTCGTAAAACCGGCGTTATTGATCGAATCGGACGTGGACGCAGGGTCGCCCGGTTCTCATATAGATAACATGCAAAATAATAAAAGGTCGCACCGCTATGACGTTCATTCTTAAAAACAAACAAACCGAAACCGATTTGGAATCGTATGAGGAGCCTCAGCCTAAGAGGTAATATTAGAATTACCACATTCGCTTGATCAACGTAACACGTGGATAGCACAACGCTCGACCAGGACTTTCACTCTGATTTGAATCAGATACTGATTTCTGAACCAATGAACCCACTTACGAAAACTATTCGTTGCCAAAAGAAGTACGCATTCAATTTGGTGAGAATCGAGAAATCGAGAAAAGAACTATAGTGAGGACGTGAATTAATATGGATGTCATATGCAGAGTTCAATTATTAGGTTTCCAAAAATTCAAAGCAAAAAAGAGTTAGTGGCTACTTAGCACTGCAGAAAAAAATATTGATTCATTTCCATCGCTAGTTCCACGTTATGCAAGACTTCATTTCTCTACTGTTTAACGGTTCATCTAATAAAAAATCATAGGTACGTGTTTGCCTCAGATTCAGTCAACTCACGATTAGCCAAACTTTCTGAGTATAGCAGGCGCTAGAAAATTGCTAGGAATGTAATATCGTAGTGTATACCAGGTTAGCGTAAGGTAGTATAAATCAAAATATACTAATCCAAAATAAACTTGGAATACATGCTAAGGTAACCAGGAGGACCAAAAAACGGTGGCCGACAGAGTCGCAAGTCAGAGCTCAAGACAAGTTAATAAAAAGCTTGATTACCGACTCGGGTCTGAAACAAGACGATAGTTTCAGCCCTATGTTCTTTAGCTTGATCTTGAGTATATCTTAAGAAAAATTTCTATAAACGACGTAGAAACGCTTCTGCTCAAGTCAACTCAAAAAGTAGCGTCAATTGATGATTTCATTTTCAAAGAGTTGTAGATGTTTGACTTCAATATTGTGCTGTAGCTTCAGAATCTGTATACACTTTTTGATTAATCAAGAGTATGAATCCATCTTAAACTGCGTACATTTCACGAGATGACCTTGTGGAACTTAAAGATCATAGAAAAACTTCCAAAAACACTTTGAAACGCCAAGCAATTGGTAACCTTCCACCGGACAAACCAATCAAGCCCTAAGAGTACTCAGATAATAAATACCTATAAAAACTCACAAACTGGAGAGCGTGGTTATTAAACCATGATAGCTGGAGCGAATCTCTTCAAAATAAGTAAATTTAATGTAAACTGGTGCACTTTTGGTGATGAAGTTGAAATGAACTGATTTTTATACACGTTAAATTTCAAAAAATTGAATCAAAATAACTTTTACAAATGAATTGAACTGAACGAAAATAGCTTTAAGCAATTTCCTTTTTTGATGCAGTGCTTTGAATATTTTTACTTATGTTTGAGAATACTTTTGAAAAATATCAATAAGGACATTCAACGAAGAAATCTCTACAGCACCTGAAAGTGTTTTAAAATCCAGCTTACTTAGCTTTTTCTTGTATCAGACGACTATAAATTACTGCATAATTTAGACTACATACATTAGAACAATTACCATCATAAACAAGGTTAAATGCAAATCCTTACACTTTCACTATAAACTAATCAATGATCAAATCAATTCCAATTGACAACAAATGAAAATTCGCTAACTTAAATTTACACTTCGATACTCTGGTCCATAATTACAGCAAGAACATTGTCACATCACTCCACAATAGTCCTGTTCAACAAGAGTCCAATCAATTAAAATCATATATTTCCCAAATGATGGAGTGCAGAAACATTCCTCTGCATATCTACATGTGTATGTAGCTATATCCGTTTGTTTGTGCCATATACAATGTTATCTTGGTAGGTACATACAATGAAACTCTCCACCGAACTTTCATACAATTGGTCCGAACAACGTTAATTAAAATCGCATTGAATAAGAGATTCACAAGGGAAATCATAAAATCAATTATTTCTCCGCATTCAGATTATTCACGGACTCCTATCATCCTTTGCTTCCCATTTTAATAATTCGGTACCCATTTCGCTATGCAGAATATTATGAACGGAACTTTAATAGAAATCTTCAAGAACATTCTTTTACATCCGGCAAATTTAATGAAAAGAATACGAAATGTCCAAAGGGTGTTAGCTGGAATTATGCTGCGACGCGAATGAAATATCTGCTGAACGGATCTAGGAATTAAACAAGTCCTTGGATGAATGGACCAATCAATAGTAGGATCAGTGAATAGTGAATCGACCAAAGGCTCGATTCAGCAAGTTCCAGCTGGAACATAATTTTCAATTCGAACAACTTTAAGCGTCAAGAAAATGGAAAACTTTTATACCAAACACAAGAAAATCCTGTCGTAATAAAATAATGTGTGCATCGTTCAAAATGTTATAGCGAAGGGGACGAACTCACATTTCTACAAGTCAAACGGCGTCGGTGGAAATAGAAAAGCAAAAGGCAAAACATTAAGAGCTGAGTAAAAATAACAGAAACCATTTCTTCGACGGATTTAAATTAAATTTGATTTTGATTTATGACCATGCTTTTTAGTGACTCCATACCGCACATGTGTGTATGTGTGTGTGTGAAGTTGGGACGTATGCAGCTGTATGAGTTTTCCATGCTTAGTTGCTTGTCTTTTCTTATATCCATTCCGAAAGGGTTTTGCGATTAAAGACATTCCTAAAGGGCCATATTGCGGTGAACACCATAAATTATGGACTAATTTCTTTTCCATTTGCTTGAAATGGCGCCGGCTCCATTGAAACGTTACGATATGGGGATGGCAACCTAATTACGAAATTTTATGGTTTTTGCATCTGGAGTTGATTTTAAAAAGTAAATTTAATGGATCTCTTCATTCGAAATTATCGAGGATATTTTGAAAAGTGGTGTTAGAACGCTAATAGTTGAGTTATGCTGATAAAAAGGTCACAGTTTGATGAATATTTTGGATATGTTTTGAAGTTTGATGTAAATTTTGGACAAATTAAGCTGACTGTCAATTTTTTTATGATTTATTAGAAATCTTCCCTGAGCTGTCTTTGCTTTGTGTGAGCAACGACTTTATAAAGTTGTATTGAATTCTCTCGTTGTGTATTTTACACTTCCTTAAACGAATCGAATATTTTTTCTTATGTCTTTTGATTGTTTTCCTATAATATATTCATCATTGATTATGATATGACATATGATTTTTTATTATTTAAAACAATTTAGAAGACTTGATGTCCTGAGCATCAGAAAGATGGGATTAGTTTGACAAGGCTCCATGCTTCCAATTGTGGATTACTGCCAAATTACACTAAAAAGATACAACTGATCTTCAAAATTCGACTCTCGTTTTCTAGAACTCTTGTTGATTCATTCAGTTGTAGTACCCTCCAAATAAGTCTGACCTGAGGAGGATTTCTTGAAACAACAGACTAACACTGTGCTGGGTGTCTGGGCACAGTGAGGTGCAAAAAAATTACAATGCAGATCAGCTTACTTGGACGAGATACCGTGGTGTACACTCGCTCGGAGCGGTGAGTCTAGGAGTCCCGATACAGATACTAAGGAGCTAGCATTACGGCAACGGAAAAATTTAGGTGCAAGTCGCACTGCTAGGCTTTTGTGACCTAAATACGACACTAAACGTACTCTTGGTTTGCTAGTTCTTGACAGAGCTTCATCGAGGAATTTTGTGGGTCTACTGATTAGTCATTTGGCTTATGGTGAACACACAAGAAGAATCTGACTCCCAGCTAACGACGAAAAGAAAACAGTGTCAGTAGAGCACATTCTATTCAAATTTCTGCCTCTAGCTGTTGGGAGCATTCTTTTTCGCGGAGTTGAGTGAAATGAATACTGTTAGAAAAGAGCAACTGCTGAGTCTCCATGAAAAATCAGGATGGTTTATAGAACGAACTAGAAGGTTTCCACGCCTTTAGGGCAGAATGTACCAAAATCGGTCTAAGTGCAGCGAAAGTTGGCTTGGCACCCTCATAACTTAATTTAACAGACATTTAGTTGGGACTGTTTGATGACAGTGGTTACACATTACAAAAACTCTCTTGTCGTTTTATATCCTTCCTCCACGATATGCTTTGCTACTGAACATCTGAAACCCGTGCTCCTGACGGCCAACTTTGCTTGCCTGATTTGCTCAGGGTAAATGAGCACATCAGAGAAGCAGCCAAATAGTCCTTTCTATATGTAAATTGTAGAATTTCTAACACAAAACTTTGTACTCACCCCTTTTTTACGTTGAAACCCGCGATATTTAGCTGAACTCAGACTTTTTTTGATTTGAAATTATTGGCTTGTAATTGTTTCATTAATGTTGAACATTTAACCTTTCCACTAACTTTTGAATGCCCAATTGTTGCCCGTTCAAAAAGTTCCCAATTACTCTCGTTTCCTTCTAAAATTGTTAGTTCTTGACATCTCCTTTGTTGCTTTTTTTCATTATCCCACTCTCAATGGCTATCTTATCAAAGCCATTCATTTATGCAATTTCTAAAATGCCACTTTCCATTTTATTTACGTTCAGGATTTAAAGGAACAGTATGCATTCTGTGAATCACTGTATCGACCATTTTGTCTTCTTAAACTTTCACAAGTTCGGTGGTATTTATCTGCAGCAAGCCTTAAAAAGTTATGATCGAAACTGTCGAATCAGAAATGCTCATCTACTTGCAAGTCCTATGGAAATTTCACCAAAATTGTAACCTACAACCTGAGCTCCAAAGTCTTGCCGAAACTATAGCCACAGAAAATCAACAATCTAATCTTTCGGAAATTTTTAAGTAGTTTGGAATTGTCTAGTATCTGAGATTTGCATTTAGGTAATAGAAATAAGCAACCATAATTTGTTTTTGGAGAACATTGTATCAATAAAAATATCAATTATAAATGTTTCAATTCTAAAAATTTAGCATATTTCATAGAAAATTCGTCGTAACACGTATTTGGAAACATTTAAATGCTAAAATTGATGTGGTTTTGCAAACTATACGAAAATCCTTCAGGATTCACTCTTTCAGATGAACTGGTGTATGTCTAACGTGCCACAGAACTGAGAAAGTCAATTAATTCGATGTCAGATTTTTGTCATTAAAACTTCATTCACTTTTTCGGGCAGATTAATTCCCACGCAATTTCGCTGAATTAACTATTCATTATTCAATTCATGTTCTAGTTCTACAGTTTCCCACTTTGAATTGCGCTTTGGCTGCTAAATCCAAACAACTGCTAAAAGTCTAGTTCTTTGGAATGATTATACAATAATTACCAACCCATGTTTCGTAATATAATTTGTTGTTTTGCCTTCTTTGACTAATTTCAAGATACTTTCCATACGTAAAATGTTTTGCATGTCGCAGTATTTTGATTACTCTGTTTTTGTCAAAGATTAATATATTATGGTTTGTTTTGTAATTTTTTTTTGTAGATATCTTAGCTGAAATTTATCCCATGAATAAATTTAAAACTGTCAATCAGGTTTTTATAATTTTTATTCCAAAAATACTCCTGATTTTTGCGATATATAATTTAACAAACTCACTTATTTCTTTATGTTGACAAAATGTGTGTATGCAAAGTTTCAAATTGTTCCCATATAAGGGTAAATAGTTCCTTTGAATGCATTCGTTATTAATTATAGAAATTTAGTTGTACCTACGAAGTCCTAATTTTAAAAATTTACACAAATATTCTCATTTAACCAAGCGGGAACAATTTTTGCTACATTCAATGCTACACGACTATCAGAAACATCCTTTAATCACAGCCAACTGACCTTCGCAGGAAACCATTACAAGGGAAAATGGTTAATAAATGTAAAGTATCAGAATTCCTTGTAAAGTATCTGTACAGTTATTACGGATTTTCGTCAAAAATTTAGAAGGTTAAAATATAGAGCAAAAGATTGAGATTCACAAAAGGATAGAAAATAAACTTTAATGTCAGACCAATCAGCATTGACATAAAAGATACGACGCACGTTTTGTCCTGAAAAAATTATATAAAGGTGATGATGCTTGAAACTTATACAATTAAATTGTTTCAAGTGTTGGGAATTGTACAGAGTTTTCTTCTTGAAAGATGAAAGAACATTGTATAAATGCGATAATAAAGTGATGAAAATCTTTCTTATATCTAAAAAAATGTATGAACTTAATCTTTTTAAAAAACCAAGAAAATTTTGTAAAATATTACATTTTACTCCACAATAATAAACAGTTTTTCCCTGAAAATCAATTGGATCAGATTTAAAGGCTAAGAAGTAGTTATGGCATGAAGTCGCCAATTCGTCCTGACCTCTGCCGTCAGAATGTTATGACCTCAGAAATTTTGAATTATGCTGCACTGTCGGATCGCATATATTAGCTAGCCTAAAAAAATTCTACCATTTTTGACAATAGATGACTGTAAAGTTATATATTTCTTCTTATTTTTGAATAGTGGCATGTCATTTTTGACGTGACCTTTTCGTGCTATTTGAAAGATTATTTTTAAAAAATATTACTGGTTTTTTCAGTGAAAAGTTATTCTGCATTAAAACTTAACTTAACTAAAGAAGAAATTCGACATATTTTGAAATTCTATTTCAACAAGCCGTGAGGTGCGACCCTTGAGGTCCACACGGACAACTTCCCAGTAATATTTACAGAAATATTAAAAATATTAAACACAATAATAATTATGGAAATAATACTAATTTTAATAATAAAAATATACTTCTCATAAAAGTTATTGGAATGACATAATATTAATCGTAAAAGTAAGTAAAATATATGTATTACAAATGATGACGGATGTAACTGAAATTTTACGAATACTAAAGAACAAAACTCCTAAAAACTACAATTTTTTATTTGATGAGAGCTTTTCAAAGCATATGATCTCAAAAAGTGTTGACTACAAAACATTTTACCGTTCAAACCTTGATTATCACAATTGCAAATTTGATTTGATTTGTATTGGTTTTCAAAATTTAAGCAGTTTTTTTATTAAACTTAAAACACGGTTCTGTGAAGACTATTAAAAATCTCCGCAAATTATGCAAATAATAATAAACTTTGATTGACTTTACAACAATGTCTTTAGAATAAGAGATTTAAGGTATACAAATTCGTATGAACCCTTTCTACATGGTGACTTTGAATGATTTTTTTTATTTTAAATTCAATTTGTTTTGAAATTATGAGGAAATATTTTGCTAGTTTCTACAGAAATTGATAAAAGTTTATAAATTTTATAAACATTTATTATTACGATGTTAATTTTATTAATTATTAATTAATTTTTTTATGAGAAAAACACTAATTTTCAATATTTTTTTATTAAATTTAAAAAAAGGCTACAAAAATTTTTTTTTCAATTTAAAAACATCATTAAAATGTTAATACTTCTTAATGATGCAAAGATTATATTTGGTTCTCGAGAAATAATGATTGACATAAATGACCATGAAGGTCATGATGACTTTTAATGACTTTTTATTTTTAATTTAATTTTTTTTGTAATCATGAAAAAAACTTTTGGTGGTTTTATTTTACAACAAGTGTTTGGAGTATATACATTTTTTAAAACTTGATTTCTGCGACTTGAAAAGAAAGTTAAATATTTGATGTTTTTGAAAACAACTCCAATTTTTTGCACTTTTTTTAAAAAAATTAAAAAACGGGTCGAACGATTTTTTTAAAAATTTGATAGAATCACGAAAATGTTAATATGCGTCGATTGACATCTTGATGAAGCAAATCGTACGTTTGGTTCGAGATATATAGCGCATGACAGGTTTGACCTTCAAGGGGTGAAAACTGCAAACCCCCCGTCTGAAGTGTCCCAAAAACTAATCAGCTCTTAAAATTACAAAGACGCTTCGATTGACATCTCAACAAAGTCGATACCTCTTTGTTTACGTGAGTTATGCTCGTAGAAAAACTGTCCGCGAACGCACATACGTACGTACACACACACACACATACATGTTTCTTTCTAAAAACACTTAAAATATACTCGTAAGACCTCAAAACGTAAAGATATGTTGAAAATTTCAATTTCGATTTTCGAGGCGATTACAAGAACTTCCCATATACTGGGAAGTTAAAAAAGGAAAGGACGCAACGCAGGCTGCAAAAAATAATATGCAGTTTATGGTGATGCCGTATCAGAAGTAACAGTCCGTGAATGGTTTGCTTGATTTTGTTCTCGAGACTTTTAATGTTAAGGATGTACTTCGCCTTGACTGAAAAAGTACATATTTTGCAAAAATGCAGCCATCACATCGCTGAAGAGCTCAACATTCGCCATCAAACAATTTTAAATCGTTTAGAGGAAGGCGTATTAAAAAAGAAGCTGGGTACCTTACGATTTAACAGTGAAAAAATTAATGGATCATTTGCAAATCATTGCTGAAAAGAAACAAAATTGAACCATTTTTGAAGTGTTTCATAACGAGTGACAAAAAAATGGATCACGTACGACAATAATGTGTAAAAACGATCACGATTAGATCGCACAAACGGTAACAAAGTCAAGGAATGCTATGCTTTATTTTTGGCGGGATTGAAAAGAAATCGTGTATCGTAAAATACTACACCCAGATCAAACGATTTATGGTTATGGTTTTTTGTCAACAATTAACCAGGTTACACCAAGCAATTGAAAGAAAGTGGCCAGAATTGAACAACACGAAGGGAATGTGCTCCATCATCCACTTACTTCATGCACAGATCCAGAAGTAAAAAAGGATTTGGTGGAAAAAACTGAAAATGACGAACCAACTGCGAGGAATCGAGAACTGAAGAAACACACTCCACTTAAGCAACTTAAAAAAGCAACTGGGTTTACTCTGGTTTTTATACAGTTTAATATAATTTCCTCATATGTCTCACTATGATCATTTCTAATTTTATTAATCATTTTCATATTTTTGTCACCAGCCTTTAAGCGCCACACTAACACCGCAGCTGCTTCCTCCACTACCATTACTTACACTTACACTAGAAAATTTTGAGGTTTTACCTTCAATTTTGTATCTTATCCGTATGCTTGATTAATTCAACTAGTCTTTACTGATTTCGCTATAATTTACCTATTTTTATAGTTCCATTGCCTATTTGTCGGTTGCAGTTGTTCCCGCTGTGAAAAATTGAAAAATACACGGAACTAGTTCCTTGTCGCGCAGATTACCCTCATCAGATACCATTCACCTGTCGTCGTTTCCACCGTACAAAAGAAGACGAACGGTTTCAACAACTCCGATTGACAACCAAAAAAATAATGTTTCTTTTTTGACGCTTTTCGAAGGGATTGCCTACCACAAAATAAGGGTTTTTTACAAAAAAGCTTACCGGATTTCCTCTTTTAGCAATCAATGCCTTTAAGTATGTCATGCAGTTGTAAGCAAAAAAAGGTATTCTAATTTTTCGCATGTTATGAATGTTATATGAAAACAATTAACAATTAACAATTAACAGTCACTTTGCATTAATATGGTAAATATTACCTAATTTTTCTTACTCTAAAAGTATTATTGTGCTGTCAATCACATCGTCTTAACATCGCAAAAATATCGAGTAGAATTTCGTTTATGATGATATGACTAATATTAACACATTCCACTTACAGTATGTTCCAGAAGATAGTGTCTCAAAATAGCACTAAATACTAAGGAATTCAATATACTCATACTTATCTCTTACACTATGCTTATAAGCTTATTTCGCAAATATGTTAATGTGACGGTGCAATCTTGTAAAGTTGGAATAAGTCTTCGTGAACGATCACACATTTTCAATGGGATTCGCACCTGGATTCTGCGATGGCCAGTCCAAGGTGGTTGTCCCATGTTCTTCCTTCCAAGATGTGCGAAGGCGTCTTTGATGTTTGGAATCGTTGTCTTCTTGGAGAATCCAGTCACCGTTTTGAAGTTCATATAGCGACTAAAAAGACTTCAAAATTTCCATTTTGTTTAGATTCAGCAAGAATTCAGTATTAAGATTTCTAGGGGAAGCAATCAACTTTCCGAAACGTTTTCAGAGAAGCACCCATAAATATGCACCTTGGCTGGATATTTGACGAAACGTTGCAATAAGCTCTGACCTCTTTTTGTCCAAGCTTTGTTCCAGTCATTGAAAATAACAAATATAATGAACGATATCGCGACAAAAATCCAAGGAAACAAAACTTTCGCCCCGTTGGCCTCATAGACGTTTAGTCCCGAGGACGAGGCAACGAACTCCTTTGGCGTACAGACTATTTCGGGTTTGGATCTACCTAGCTGGAGATGTGATGGCTGCTTGCAAGCTAGCTGAGTTAGGCACGTAATTTTGTACATGCGTTCGCGAGCATTAGCCCCAAATCCCATTTCAAGAGATTCTATTTTCCCGATTGCTCACCGACAATAAAATCAACAAACAAATCATATGATCCAGTTCGTGCGGCTATATCTCCTACGACACTTTACAAATACGTGCATACCAAAATAATACCGCGTTCAGAACCAAACATACCCCAGTTCAAAAATCCTTTACTTCATTGCAATAGAAGTTCAGAATCCCAGAACTACGCAAAACATAAATGATACAAAAAACGAAAAATTACAACGCGCAAAAAACCTCTCAGGTCATGCTACCCCCGGATAGAAAACTTGCTTCAGCGGAGCTCGCCAGGCGCAGATGTCGCTGCCTGGGTCCACCCTACCATGGCCTAGCGCTTGCGTGTCGGCATGTGTTTTGCGCGCTAGGCCCACTAATATCTACCGCAGCCGCGGCGAACCTTACAGCTTGAATTGCAAGAAAGAGTGAGGATCTTTAAAAAAACTCTCAACGATGAGATTTTAATCCATGTTTATTTTACTATTTACGATCAATAAAAATATGACTCATCGGTAAATATTACGTTAATATAATCGCGATCCAAATTATCCTGGGCCCAATTCAATATCTATTGCACTTGTTTTTGTGTAAGCAGCGTTTTGGGGATGGTACTTCTGTTTTTGTTGACATTTCTGCCTACCTCACATCAATTGTGGGTTCTTTAGGATGGGTAAACACGTTTAAAATAAGAATATACCTATTTATCTCTACTCCCCACCAGATAAAATAAATAAATCTTTCTCTATGCACCACTTACTTTGCATACATTCACATCAACATCTGCATCCATCTTATTCAAAAAAATTATGATTTAAAGATATATAAAAATATAATATGATATTTTCCTTTTATTTACAGGTAAGCATCACCCGACAACAGGCAAAATATTCGATTGCGTCCTACATTCAAAAACCAATCTGATAACAGACGTAAGAAATATAAATTCAGATATTAGACAATTCATAGACTTGTCAATGTTTTTTTTTTTTTTCAAAAAAAAATAAAGAAGCACATAAAACGTCAGGCAGCATCTATAAAGACCCAGACACGCACCCAACGTGATAGCGTGCCTGTTCCCTTTTCAAGGTGGTGCCTTACACGTACTTCTAATATTCATGCGTCCTCATATCCTTGAAGGGGCACAACAAAAAAGCTACGTGAAAGACAGAAGAAAATAGGCACGTATAGCATTCGGCGACATAAGCTTAAGATTTATGAATTCAATATTAAAATATGTTCAGCATCTCGTCCTTTGGCGTCTAGTGTTCCAAGATGAATGGAGATGGAAACAGCGTATGACCAAAGGAATTTAATATAAGGATGCGAGCGAAAAGGACAGATTTATATGGCCATTATTCAATATTTTTATGTGGCATACTTTTGATTTTTCACATTCACAATCTCATAAATATCAGTTGCTTGGAACAGGGGCGTGAGTACAGAATTTATGAGCTGAGGTGAAGAAAGTGGCATAGATAAGTCAATTGTTAACGAAGGTTTTGCAGCGTTGTTATTTGATAATTGGGTGAACACGCAGGACGAAATACCTTGAATTCTTTGACACATTCTTCGTCTCATTTGAGACAAGCTGTGTTGTCACGTTGAATGGCCATCCTGCTTTTCGAGAAAGCTCAATGTGTTGTCGTGACGACGAGCATATTCCATTGGGGGGGGGGGGGAATCGAGTCCTTTTAAATAAAATTTTAAATTTTCCACCCACTCCGCATTTATTGAAATAACAAACATTTTATAATTTGCATATACAGGACTTTAGGGGCGTCTGCACAGTAAGTGTGTGGCCATCAAAAGCATCCAAAGAGGATTGGATAACACGCCAACTTGAGTGCTTTGTACATATTCATAGAATGGAGTGCTTCAACGACCATTTAGTGAAGTTATCAACTAGTACATGATATTAAGTCCTATATGAATCTGAACGTACATAGAATCAGCGACGGGTTCACTATGCTAGGCCATATGTGCTCTGATTTTAAGTCACATTAGTGATTTTATTGAAACCTGCCTGTACTCAGGACTGATGTTTGAAAAGTAAATGCTCCGGTGCAATAAGATTGAATGCAAGAGTGATGCAAACATACTCGAGAGGCAGACATTTGCATTTGAGAACTTCAGTTAAAGTAGAACATTAAATACTTAGAACGTTAAGAAAACTCCTGCGAACATTTTCAATTGATGCAATTCGAAAGATAGTGTTCAAAAGGCACAAAACTATTTCAGGAAGTGATATATGGTTGAATTGGGTCTAACCTCGTACAACAGAGTTAAGAGTAAACTTTTGGTTTGAAGACAAATAAGAAATTTGAATATCCAGTCTGAAGAATTTTGATGTCTTGCTGACTTCAAACTTAGAAAACTTGGTTGGAGTAGTGTTTATTATCATTTTATTCGAAAGAAATATGACTTCTTTTCTCTGTTGTTTTACACCAGCCTGAGAATTTTTGCATCATCATTGCTTACTTTCATTATTTTTAGCGTATTAGTATTAGTATGTGTACTAGGTAGCACCGCATACCAAAACAGCAGTATTGTATATAGAATTTTGGGAAAGAAGTTCTTGGATTGTCTCTTGTCGTCCAATATTTGGCATAGTTTAACCCTATACTGCATGCATTATGATAGAGGTAAAAGAAAAATTCCAAAAGTGGTTAATTAAGTACTTTTTAACTAAATTAAGAGATTTGCACAAAAAATTTGGGTCCCACATGTCATGTCCTTGAAAAAATAATTGATGCTATTTATGGCTTTGTATGCATATACTATTCCACTTTATATTATTTTTTTTGCATTTTTCGACTTCTTAGAACTTCAAAAATGACCGCTAGAAAAATCTTTTCGAAATTCTAAAATTTAATATATAAATGGCGACTTTGAGTGTGTGCGCGTTTTTGGCTCTTTTTAGGTGTTCAATCAGCTGTCGGTCGCGTAGCGTCTCTTTCATTGCCCATCTCTAAAATGCCGGTTTCTCCTATATACATTATATTTGGGACTTCATTGCACGTGTTCAGTGTTTGTTTAGACTTCTACATATCAATTGCGTGTTTTTGAAAAATTGTCTAATTTTTTATTTTTCACAAAATGTTTGTCAGCGACATGGATCAAAAACTTTAAACACGTTTTACGCAAAACAACGTTTTTTAACATGGCAGACAGATAATCTCCGGATCTACCAAACCGATTTTCAAAAACTTTGATGTGTTTTATTCGTTAGAGATTATTACACCTTAATCCACCGGAATATCAGCGGAAATTTGAAAAAACATTGGGCGTTTAAAAAACAACGAAAAAACGGTCAACTTTTGACATTTTTTGACTAATCCGCCATTTTTTTAACCGGAAAACGGTGGTGGATTACGGTGTAAGAAACCATTCTTTTTGAATTGCCGTTTAGTTTTTTGGTTCAAATCTACCAATCTATAGATTATCTGTCCACCTTGGTATAACGATTTTTGCAGAGATACATTTGAGCGCCCTCTTTAAAAGAGAGTAATCAGAAAAAAAAATAAAAATTATATTATATTTGAATAATACAAAAGTATTATTCAAATATGAAATAATACTGTAAAAAAAGATTCATGCCAATATATAATAAAGTTTATGGGAAACAAATGCTTGCAAAATGGTATTTTTCGCCTTCTAAAGTGGATTGGTACCTTAAGAAATTACTATGTTAGCTGACGCTTCTTTAGTCATACGTCACAAAGTCTAAAAATGATGCCATCATAAATATTCAACAATTAGTTTCGAAGTTTCCAGTTTCTTTCTTTTAATGTCTACCAATCTGCGCAAACTTTGATTAAGTTGTCATTGACCAAGTCAGAAAATTTATAGTAAATGGGTCCCTTGGTGAAAGGTGTAGTTCTACTAAAAATCGGGCCACATCATGCAAAATTAACTAGAAATGCAACGAAGCCAACTGTTTAAGTGACTTGGACAACCCCGCAAAATAAAATTGCTTTGTCCTCAATTTAAATTTTCCAGTTTAGATTATTATGAGTATTTATTTTCTATAAAAAACAAACACAATTTTTTTACCACAATCAATTTAAAATATGCTAATATGTAAAAAAAGATAATTACTTTCTGTAGAAAGTTGTTACGTATTAAGACCTCATGTAACTTAAAGATTTCAACGTATAACGTTCCATGTATAGTATGCAACGTATAAATTGTAACATTCAATGTATAACGTTCAACGTTTAACTCCTAATATCAAACGTCCACCGTATAACGGCCAACGTATAGCTTCCAACGTATAACGTCCAACGTTTAACTTCTAATATCCAACGTCCACCGTACAACGGCTCACGTATAACGTCCTACGTTTAACGTCTAATATCCAACGTCCACAGTATAACGGCCTACGTATAGCTTCCACCGTATAACGTAGACGGTCCAACGTACAGCGTTCATTGTCTAATGTATAACTTTCAATATTGTTATTTTTATTCAAATATCATTTTCGGATATATATGCTAAAATTGACATTCTTTGTTATGAAAATATATGGTGTTTTTTAAAGCACTTAATTTAATTTATGCTGCTCATAATCGTCCATCTGAACAACTCATACGCCATACCATGAAAAGATTTATGTTTAGGTATACTCTATTGGACAATGTTTATCCACTACGAGCTCGTACAGTGCGTACCGAGGCCCCTATCGCTGCTGTAGAGGATAGTGTGACTGAGTATCAAAATTTATCGATTCGACACTGTTTTCAACAACTTGGTCTCTGTCCGTCCAATATATGGAAAATTTTCAACAGGTTCAACTTACTACGATAACCGCCATGGATGATGTATTACTCCTAGTTTTATGAAAATCTTTCCAGATTATCTCCGAGGCCTCAGCCAAATTTCTCCCGATCTTCTCCGTGGTAATAGGAAAAGCACTTCTCCTTGTACATAATCCCAAACTATTCGAGAAAATCATCTGTGGCAAACTGACAGCACTGATAGAGCCACGAATTAACGAGCAGCAGCACGGATTTCGCAAAGGCCGTTCGACTTCAACCAACCTTATGATTATGACCTCTGACATTCTTTGTGCTATGGAAAAGGGCCACCAAATTGACGCAATCTACACAGACTTTAGCAAAGCTTTCGATCGCGTAGACCACGACATCTTAATAAAGAAATTGCATAGCTTTGGTATTTTGGGTTCTTTGCTTAAATGGTTTTCTTCTTACCTCAAAAATCGGACGCAAGTCGTTAGATTTCAAGGAAATCTGTCAAGAAAAATTCCAACTTCTTCTGGAGTGCCACAAGGCAGCCATCTTGGCCCACTCTTATTTAATATATTCATATCTGATCTGTCCTCAGTTCTATCTAACATACCCCATCTTTTATATGCCGATGATCTGAAAATGTATCACGTAGTAGCATCGCACTCTGACGCAACTTTCATCCAATCCAAGCTTGATGCATTAGAACATTGGTGCTCACGGAATAATCTTCACCTCAATATTGGTAAATGTCAAGTGATGAGCTTTCCTCGCAAAAATACTATTGACAGTTACACATATTCCCTAAGCCGTACACCATTGACCACAGTGGACCAAGTGGTTGATCTTGGCATTGTATTAGATACAAAACTACGGTTTCACTTACAGTACGACAAGATTCTCGCTAGTGCTTGGAAGCAGCTGGGATTCATTAAAAGACGGGCAAAAGAATTTACGAACTTGTGGGTTACTAAATCCCTATATCCAGCAGTTGTACGCCCTCTTCTCGAGTACGCTTGCTTAATTTGGAACCCAGCGTTTGGAACTGATAGTGATCGACTTGAATCAATTCAAAAGCAGTTTTTACTTTTTGCGTTGCGAAATTTATATAACCCAGCTGACTTTCATAATTTACCTTCTTATGAGCACCGTCTTAAACTACTCAATTTACCTTCGTTATCATCTAGAAAGACAGTTCTGACTTCGTGCTTTGTGTTTGACATTTTCAGAAACGTTATCCGTATCGAATCATTATCTGGGAAAATCTCATGCAATGATGCTGTAAGACGTACCAGACACACTTGTATGTTAGTTGAGTATCAACATCATACAATATACGGACAAAACGAACCGATTTACAGATGCTGTAAGATATTTAATTGTGTTAGCAACCACTATTCCTCATCCATTTCCAAATCCACTTGTAAACGGAATCTGTTTAACGCACTAGCTAGCCATACATAGTTGTAATTTAAAGTTAAGTTTAATAATAATAATATTAATAATGTGTATGCCTTGTTTGGCTAATAAATAAATAATTGGGTTAAACTCTGTGAGCTAAACATAAACCCTCAAATTAACGGAGCTAGTCTTGTTCATCCGAAAAAAATTAAAATCCTTAATTTCAGAACACCTAATATGAGATATATGCAAGTTAACATAAGCTCGCATATAAAGGTTTTGTAAATTATCATAGATAACTGTCTGCTAACCCAGCTGTGCCCCAAGCTTGCTGTCTGCTATGTTCAAGTCTGCTAACAATCCTTTTTGCTAATCTAGCTGTCTCCTTACCTAGCTGTCTCCTAACCCAGCTGTCTGCTAACTCATCTGTCTGCTAATCAATCCTGGTAATAACACATTGAAGAGAAAGCAAAGAACGCAATGCATTCTACGTCTCCAATAATCTCTTTATAACGAAATGAGTCTGATCCCCAAAATATCTGACTGGTATTTTACCGACATTATCAGATTTATTTCATTTTATGGTGTTCCTGTAAGGTGGCCTGCACTGAATAAGAAGAACAAATTAATAGTAAAAAGAGATTAAAGACTAGCATGTCTAAGAAGTCTGTAGTCCAAATCTTTGGGCTCACTCAACACAATTCAATGTTCACCTTAAATATAAGTATTTGTAAGGAAAATGGCTACAAAATGCCTACTTTAACGAAGAGAGTCAACGCAACTCAAGGCCTGACCATACAGTGATAGCAGTATTAAGCATCCGACTGATGCTATCGACTATATGAGATCGGTAACTTGCTTCAAGAAAGGTTTTGATTTGAAGAATCGTGGTAGAGAATCATGGATCACTAGAAATGACGTCTCTTCAAACGGTCTAAGCATCTACACCGAAGATTCAAAAACTGAGAAAGGAGTAGGATCAATAGTACAATCCAAGGATATTTAAAAATTAATCAATAATCGAACAGCACCAGAGAGACTTACTTCTATCTGTCAAGTGAAACTCAATTAAGTATTTGGACACGTACCGTTACCGCCAACAAAAAAGCAAAGCCTCTAACAAAAACGGAGCTTGCCTAAAAGCAGAGCTGACGTTAAATATTCCAATACCTCTCAGTTTGTCCAAAGCCCACATAACTCGGGAAATACTAAACGTAGCTAAAAACACTTATAAACTACTAACTATTCCTAGAACGTGGTATGTTTTGAGCATACTCATCATGCAATAAGAAAAATCAAGCTTCATGCCAGAATAATTCACAGAAAACCGTAGATTTCGATAGTCGATCGGAAAAAATGACTCGCAAAAGATTTTCTAAATGAAGACATAAACTATTGGAAGCAAGTTATTTTTGCCTACGTAAAGTTTCATCATTATGAAAATGGAGAGCGAGCCAAATCCAAAAGCAATGCAAAAGCAGCATAATGGAGATAATATGGTTATGGATGCTTGTCTGCTTCAGGAGAAGTTAGCCTACATTTTATTGAGATTGAGATTCTATCAATATTAAATTCAAAACATAGGGCATACAAAGTATTTTTTTGGATGCTTTACAATTGTCCCAAAGTCGTCAAGGTTTTACCACAACCATCAAAAATAGTCTCGTTGAGACTTGGTAGGATTATTTGAACATTTTTTTCTTCATTGAAATTAGCTGTTTTTTGAGCGGCCTTACAAAAACTTACACTGACTGTAACCTTACAGTCCTTACGTTGATATGAGATGCGTCATGTTTTTTTATGAACGACTAAGTGTTGATTTGATTTTGTTATATTGATAATATTATGAGGCATGTCTGCCGAGTCCTTTGATTCATGTTTTTGATGCCGCTTTTGTCTTGGTTTCACTTCTGCCTTTGGTTCTATTTTTTTAAACTTGCTGTCGATCCTGCTATTCGTTAAATCAAATTTCATTACACATCAATATATCGGTCGCCAGTACTTGCACGGCATTCCTTGAAATTTCACAACATGAAATTGTGGTTCGTTCGAAAAATTTGGCCAGCATAAATCAATTCAATTCTGTTTTTTGCGTTTAAGATAGTTTTTGCTAGGATGCATTCACAAAGAATTCTAACACCTATAGCCTTTGCGTTGCAGTTATTACGCTGATTGTTAGTCTGATAGATTACTAGATTGAAAATCTTATCAAGCAGTATTTGTACGTTGGGTTGGTTCAATGATTGTTCCTGTCTTGTGACCAGCACCAAACAAATAACTAACGAAACAAAATTAGAAAGAAAGCTAGCATGTCTTTTAGTTTTCGTCGCTCTGAAGTTCACCTATTGAATTATTTGCGAAGGAAATGGCTACGAAACAACTAAGAATTGTATCAGAAAAAATGACCTTTAGTTTTTCCTTCATAGCTCCTGTTTGGGATAAGTTTAAGTCTCCATCAGGATCAGGTATGCAAAATTAGCTATAAAATGCAACAAAAAAGAACGTCTAATCCATTCTTATTGTAGATCACTTTCGAAAAGATGTCATCAAATCAAGAAAAAATGCGTAATTTAATTGTGTGCAAATACCTCGAAAATTCCCTTCGTCAATATTCGGTACTAGCAAAGGAGACGAATTCGTCGATTGCAGCAGTGTAAGGAACGATTATAAGGTGGATTAAAGGTGCCTACCTGTTGCTATAAAATCTGTATCAGGTAGAAGACAGGTCCATCCGATACAAATTTGAGCCGAAAGGTGAAAAGGGAATTTTTGCAGAGTCCAAACACATCCATTCAAAATATGGCTTAAAAAGTCCAAACATGGTAATTCAGAGGTTTGCGAAGCATTATAATCTAAGATTCAAAATTTAAAAAGTCTACGATCGATCCGAAAAAGGAGAAAGAAGTGAAAAATCGGGCTCAAAAGCTATATAAGGATTACCTGGCCAAATTCGATTGTGTTGTGTTTGACGATGAAACATACGTGAAGACCGATTTCGCACATTTGCCTGGTCAGGACTTCTATACAGCAGGATCAAAAGGTGGTGTTAGCCAAAAACAGAAAACCAAAAAAAGCCGCGAAGTGCGACCCTAGAGGTACACACGGTCAACTTCCCAGTAATATCTAGATAAACATTAACAATAATAATTTAGAAAATAATAATTATGAGAGATATTCATAGCAGTAACAGAAATGAGTTAATATTAATTATATCATCTACGGGAGCATCTATTGATTACGCAAGGCTTTTGGTGGATGGGTGACGATGATCGATTACCACAAATGCAAATTTGATTGAAATTTTGATAGTTTTCAAAATTTAAGCCGCTTATTTAACTTCCCAGTATATGGGAAGTTCTTGTAATCGCCTCGAAAATCGAAATTGAAATTTTCAACATTTCTTTACGTTTTTAGGTCTGTAGAGTATATATGAAATATTTTTAGAAAAGGAGATATGTGTGTGTACGTACGTACGTATGTACGTTCGTGGACACTTTTTTCTACGAGCATAACTCACGTAAACGAAGTTGTATCGACTTCGTTGAGGTGTCAATCAAAGCGTCTTTGCAATCTTAAGAGCTGATTAGTTTTTGGGATACTTCGGTCGGGGGGTTTGTTGTTTTGCCCCTTTGAAGGTCATTTCTGTCATGCGTTATATCTCGCGAACCAAACATACGATTTGCATGGTTAAGGTGTCAATCGAACAATAAATTTTTAACTTGATTCACGGAAGACAGTATTCGATTTTTATAAAATTTAGTCACTTCAAGCAGTGGTTGTAAAAACAACATCAAAAGTTTTTCTAATGATCAAGTAAAAAATTGAATAAAAAATAAAAAATCATTAACAGGCATCATGCACTTCAAGGTCATTTCTGTCCTGCGTGATACATATCTCGCGAACCAAACATACGATTTGCATGATTAAAATGTCAATCGACACGTATTAATATTTCTACGAATCTATCCAATTTTGAAAAAAATCGTTGAATTATTTTTTTAATTTAAGAAAAAAAAGTGCAAAAATTAGGTTTTTTTAATAAACAATAAATTTTTAACCTGATTTACGGAAGACAGTATTCAAATTTTTTAAAATTTATATACTACAAGCAATGTTTGAAAAAACTTCATCAAAACTTTTTCTCATGATAACAAGAAACATTAAATAAAATATAAAAAACCATTAACAGTCACTATGATCTTCAAGGGCATTTCTTCCATTTACTATATCTCACGCACCAGATATAATATTTGCATCATTAAGGTGTCAATCGACGTGTTTTAAAATCTCTTTGATTATTTTAACATTATAAAAAACCGTTTTAGCGGTTTTTTAATTTAATAAAAGAAAATGCGAAAACTTAGGGTTTTTTTCATAAAAAAATATTTTTTTAACCTGATTTGCACAACACAGTAATAAATGTTTATAAAATTTATACATTTTATAAAATAAAAAATCATTCAAAGTTATCATATGAAAAGGGTTCTTCTGAACCTTATATCTTTTATTCTAAAGACTTTGTTGTGAAGTCAATCAAAGTTTTCAAATGTTTGGATAATTTGAGCAGATTTTTAATAATTTTTGCAGTCTTTTAATTAAAATAAGCGGCTTAAATTTTGAGAACCATCAACATTTCAATCAAATTTGCATTTGTGGTAATCGATCATCATCACCCATCCACCAAAAGCCTTGCGTAATCAATAGATGCTCCCGTAGATGATATGATTAATATTAACTCATTCCTGTTACTGCTATGAATACCTCTCATTATTATTATTTAAAGTAGTACTATTTTCAAAATTATTATTGTGTTTAATATTTTTAATGTTTATCTAGATATTATTGGGAAGTTGACCGTGTGGACCTCAAGGGTCGCACTTCGCGGCTTGTTTAATTAAAAGACTGCAAAAACTATTAAAAATCTGTTTTTTCAAACATTGCTTGTACAGTCAGCGAAATTGATTTAGCCGCACAAATTTTTTTAACGAAAACCGTTATTTCTCGAAATTTCCTTGCAAGCATGGACAAGTTTGGACATTTTATCACGTAACTGAGCGCAAATGTTTCATTTTAGGGATTAATGATAATTTGTACTAGTTCCATACGGGATATGCCTGCAAGATATTGACTTTAGTTGATTCAAAGTGCGAAGTTGATTTAGCCGCGACAGACAATTTTACAGTATTTTAAGATTTCTTTTGAAATTTTAAGCGTTTACGCACACACATTAGTAAGTATTTATTGTTCTCTAAGAGTATAATAAATTTCATGTAGTAATTTCAGTAATACAGGATTATTCACGAACATGGCGAAACAAAAGTATCTCACTGTGGAAGAAAGGTCTAAAATTGAGGCATTTAAAGAATTAGGCCTTTCAAATCGGAAAATTGCTCAAAAAATCTCTCGTTCCGAGAAAGTAGTAAGGAATTACTTAAAACTACGTGAGAATTACGGAAAGAATTGCAATACGAAAGGAAATAGAAAATTATCTGCTCGACAACGTGGTCAAATAATACCTCTGGCAACAAAAAAACATTTAAGCGCTAGTCAGATTGTAAGCGCATTGGAGTTGCCTGTGACTAAAAGACGAGTGCAGCAAATTTTATCATCCACTGACCACATAAATTACAAAAAACCTTGTAAAAAGCCGCTTCTCAAACCACACCATAAGCAAAATCGACTGCAGTTTGCAAAAAATCACATGGATATGGGGGATAAATGGAAAACCGTCATCTTTTCAGATGAAAAAAAATTTAATCTGGATGGACCCGACGGATTCAGTTATAATTGGCATGACTTACGCCAAAGTAACCCGCCCAAAATGAGCCGCAACTTTGGAGGCCAGGACACCAATTTGTTTTATATACCATAAAATGAATTCAGAAAATTATGTGGAACTGTTAGATGACGTTTTAGTTCCATTTATGGAGCAACACTTAGACGAGGATCTAATTTTTCAGCAAGATAATGCTGCAATCCATGTTTTCAGGCATGCAAAGCAGTGGTTTATTGAGCGAAATTTCACACTTTTGAATTGGCCCGCTTGTAGTCCTGACCTAAACCCCATAGAAAATCTATGGGGAATCTTAGCTAGAGAAGTATACAAGAACGGACGACAATTTAGTAATATTTCAAGCTTTAAAAAACAAATTAAACTATGTTGGGAAGCGATTGAAATTGAAACATTAACAAATCTTGTAAAATCTATGCCACATCGAATTTTTGGCGTTATAAATAGAAATGGAAGTCATACTAATTATTAATATTTTTTTTCTTTAAATTTTAGTGTAAATATACAGTAGATAAGTTGATTTTTAAGACTGCGTTCAAATCAATTTCGCTCTAGAATAGAGTTGTTTAGTTTTGTTTTTGTTATTTAGTTTAAGCGATGCTATTTCTTGGATATATAAACCTTCTGAAATTATCTTAAAATAATAAATGTAAATTAAAATAATCTCTATTTTTATTTATTTACTCCTTTTACGGCGTAACTTCCAGATTTGATTGCACAAATAGGATGCCGCTAAATCAACTTCACTGACTGTAGTATATAAATTTTATAAAAATTGAATACTGTCTTCCGTAAATCAGGTTAAAAATTTATTGTTTATTTAAAAACCTAATTTTTGCATTTTTTTTCATAAATTAAAAAATTACTACAACGATTTTTTCTCAAAATTCGACAGATTCACGCAAATTTTAAGACGCGTTGCTTGACACCTTGACAATGTAAATCGTATGTTTGGTTCGCGAGATATAACGCATGACAGAAATGACCTTCAAAGGGGCAAAACAACAAACCCCCCCCCCCCCCGACCGAAGTATCCCAAAAACTAATCAGCTCTTAGGATTGCAAAGACGCTTTGATTGACACCTCAACGAAGTCGATACAACTTCGTTTACGTGAGTTATGTTCGTAGAAAAAAGTGCCCCCACACACACACACACATACATCTCCCTTTCTAAAAACACTTTATATATACTCTATAGACCTCAAAACGTAAAGAAATGTTGAAAATTTCAATTCCGATTTTCGAGACGATTACAAGAACTTCCCATAGACTGGGAAGTTTAAAAAACAGTAAAGAAAACAAACAAAATTGCTAAAACCAAAAAGGATTTCCAGAATAAGTGGAGAAAAGCATATATGGTGGTCGATGACACCGTCGTACGGAACATAATGCGTGGGAAAAACGGAAAGTTCCGAAATATTTTTTTAGTTGAAATGAAAATTTATTGAATTTTTATCTAAATGTTAGTTAATACACTATAATAATAAAAGAAAGAAAAATTAGTTCGATAAAGCAATTAATGCCACTTTTAGAGACATAATTACAAAGGTCAATTTTTTCGATACACTCCTTACTTTGACTCAGAATGTCAAAGCGAAACAAGCCATGATTTGGCCATGGCTTGATTCGCTTCGATTCTAGCGAGAAAAGTTCCACGAATTTGAAGAAAATGCTAAAAATCTTGGTAGTATTGAGAAATCAGACTCAACGAAAAGAAAAATTATTAAAAAAATAACAGATGGAATATACGCAACAAAGTACTTTATCTGGGTCTGATAAATTTAGAGAAGAGTCTTTTTATTTAATAATAGATAAAATGGTGGTTGAATTGAAGAAAAGGAGCGAGGCCTACACTTATATAATTAGTATTTTTCGTTTTTTACAACGGTTATTATCGATAGAAGAAGACGAACTACGAACTAAAACGAATGAGCTAGTTAAAATTTACGATAAGGATTTAGATGGAAATTTATTGGATGAATTTAGGCAGTTCATTCCTTTACTGAAAGATCGACCGGAAAATAAATTCACCAGCTCAGAGTCCTCTAAAATTAATAGAAATATTCTCGATCCATTAAAGGTATTAGATTGGATTGTTAATTTTGATATGCAACAAATTTTTCCAAATGTATTCGTAGCCTTTAGATTATTATTAACGATTCCGGTTGCTAACTGAGAAACGGAGAGATCGTTTTCTGTCTTAAAACGCGTTAAGAATATGTATAGATCTACAATGACTGATTATAGATTGTCGTCATTAACCAGACTTAGTATTGAAAGCGAAATTCTCCGATCACTCAATTTTGATGATGTTATAAGTGAATTCGCTGAATCGAAATCAAGAAAAAGGGTATTTTTAATTGTTAATTTGTTTTAATAAAAATTATTTGTTCTATTCATGCAACGTAAAAATTGTTTTATTTTTTTACTTTCGTTCCTCTATTCTACTGATTTACTTAGGATGTTTATCTGCTTTCAAGCTTTCTTTCCTACTGGACTACTTGGGTTATGATAGGTTACGTGGGTTACTTAATGTTCTTGGTATGCTGTTGCGTAATCATAGGGCCCCATTTTACTTTTAGCCCCAGGCCCCACGAAGGCATAATCCGGGACTGCTGAGAAAAGAATAAAATCATCGGTCCACTTTCCACTAATACGCGAAAATGAATTGTACAGACTACTAGATGAATGTAGTGGTTTCCAGGCGGAAATAATAGCAGTTAAACAATTGTTTTTGAGTTAGTTTTACATTTGGATCGGTATAATATTGCAGTTGTTTTGCACCTTCTAGTTTAAGACATATTGGGATCTAGTACCAACCGTAAGGTGGAGCTCAATTAGGTACCTAGACGACGGTATACCCGGAGCTACCTTAAAAGCAGAGCTCGCGCTGGATACTCCACCACCTCTCAGAACGTCCAAAGAACACACAACTCGCGTAACACTTCAAAAGGCTAGAAATAGGTGGCACGTTGTTTCAAGGAAAAGGAACATACCACTTTACAGTCCATTCTTTCTAAATCTCGCCAAAATTTCGCAATGTAGCGTGAAAAGCATAGCTAACTTTACAAACGTATAAACGTTCAACTTAAATCGACATACTTTACCTTTCGTTGCACAAAAAGGTTTAACAAGATTTGAAGTGGGTTTGCTGTGGACCATCTGATCTATCGAGTCTTAGGACACAATCCTTTATCTTGGATCTGATTTTATAAAGAGAATTTTTTTTGGCTTACTTCATTGTTTAAATTGCTACCAGTTTGCAGTCTATATTTTAAGTCGCGATATTATGTTACTTATTGAACCAATTTTTTACGATGAACAGCTAGGTATGATAAATTTGAGCCTGTAATTTCACTTATACACTTTCTTGTTAGCTACTTATTGAACAGGTTGTCCCACTTTCGACTAAAATTTAAACAAGTAAAGAATCATCACTGGAACCATTTTTATCTCGATGTGATATCCGACAAAAAGCGCAATCTATGCCTTTGCTAGATAATTTTTATTCATAATTCTGCTATGATTTGAATACCAGAAAAACAGAAGTCTGCGCTTTACATTAATGTGCTGAAGTCAGAAGTAAAAATTTCAATACGATCATACAACATTCTAATTAGCTTGGACTCCTATCCGTAATTCAACAGTAAACCCCTGAGGTATCGAAAATTGTGGACACAAAAGTGACTACCCCTAAAGCATTTGGCTTTATCTCACCCAGTTCCTACTGTGCGCTCATTCGAGTGAAGTATTTTGCTTTTTTATCGCATCCGCAGTAGTACTTCGTTTGTACCTTCAGGCCATTTCAACAACGAAAAAGTTCATTTCATCTGGACTACATAATGATACGAATTTAAAATATTCCACAAGATTCCTTTTTTTTAAAAACCTTTGTTCAACTTCAATCGCTGGATACATTCAAAAAAAATTATTTTTAACATCCATTTGCGAGCCAGTCGCAAAACTCATTTTTTTCAAACGCACATTTTCTTCTATCAAATTTCACCGAAAATCAACGAACGACATCTTAAGTTTGCCGAAGGGCATAAATTATTCAAAATAAAGTCTCGTCTTGTATTTACGTACACTTAGCATATACACACAGGAAGATTATAATAGTAGTGTTTATCACTTCTTCATGTTATTTTTACCATCTAAGACGAAGTACTAGAGAGTGAATACAAAAGAACTGCAGGATATCCATTCGCTTGAAAGATGTATGCAAAAATCGATTCAAGGTGTTTTTTTTCCTCGCTTCTTTTCTTATTTTTTTTTCGCTTGTGTGTCATCACATCTCCTTAACATGGAACGACACTTTCGAGGGTGACGTTAAGTAGTTTATATAAAATAATGATTTGGAACGGAAACCGTGAAATAAGCTTGTGACCGTGAACACATGTTAAGACACGAGGACGATTTTCTGCATTAGCTACGTAAGAGTGTACCTGGGCATTAGTAGGCCTACTGTTTTCTACAACAACAACAAAAAGGACATGCCGTTTGACAACAACAATTTATTTCACGCCAAACAGGAAAGATTTTCAGATATGTATTCTTTGCAAGACATTCAAAAGTTTTATCCGCGCTCGCTTATTCTGACACATTTTATTTGATGGTTTCAGTTGAACATTAATCAAATGCTCCACAATATATTCCATTTCAACGTGTTCTCAGGAAAGGGAAAGTACTGGATTTTATTTGAAAGAAAGTGTTACCAACTTATTTTTGCTGGTACTTCTTTAGGGGTTTAGACTATAAGGGGAATTTTTCATACATTATAGGAGAAGGGCACCTTATCTTTACTAATATCACTTCCAATTGAAGGGTTCGTTGGATTGAGGAAATATGCCATCATTTGAATTTTTAAGAAAACGACCAGAAACCATAACTTTCTGCTGCCATTACATCTAGTCAACAATCTGAGTTTTTCGCAAACTATTTGAAAATAATATCACCAAATGAATATATGTATCTTTTCTCGGCAAAAAAACATCTATTCCTTAAACGATGCATCCCACTTGAACCTGATCGTTATATATACGAATGTAAACCATGTAACCAGAAGTTGCTTCAAAAAAAGAACTTTTAAATTGTATTGAACAAGTTTTCATTCGATTATAACATTTCATCAAAACTTTCAGCAGCTAAAAACTTGAAGCAAAAAAAGTGTGGCATATCCCATTGTTACAACGAGCCCTTCAATTGTAAATTGAGTTGTAACTTGCAGCATTAGTAAAATGATCCATAAATTCAGACACTACTTAATACTGCTGAAACATTTATCACTTGTTTATAATCAGTAAAAAAGAATAGGCCCAGAGTAGACGCTAAACTGCGATCATTGCATCCTCTTAGATATCCTGGCTACTGTCAAAAAGCGACAGTTGCCAGCAACGGCACTGGTGAAGAAAAGTGCTGTACACGGCAGTTAACGAGTTGAATAGAGACGATCAACTTCAACCGTGAGAAGATAAGATCACGCAAACTTTGGGTAGACGAGGTTGAAGATTTTTTGAGTTATAATAATTAGGAAACATTTTTGCAGGAATTAATCAAGCGATATCAAAAGTTAATCCGAACATTGGTGCGGCGGATTTGTTTGTATGTGCACTGATTTTAGCTTTTCGCATGATGATTGCTATTTAATTTTACATACGTGACGCCCATAGTTTGTCCCAAATCCTTGAAAAAAACAACTAAAAATAATTTATTACTGCCTGAGTGAAAAAATAACACTGAAAGATTTTTTTTATTTATAAAATTGAGACACCCACAAATTTTCCTTTTATTCTACTTTATTTTTAAATAATTTCAAACAAATTGTTTGAAAAAGAAAGATTTTCTAATTATTTTACGTTAAATACCTAGACTGAGAAGAAACCAAGGTAGAAAAAACAAGAACGAAAAATCAAACAAACCAAAAGCCAAAAAACACTGAAAATGATTAGAAAATGATCAAAAAATATATGAAAACCTGACTAAAAAATATAAACTGAATTCCAATGGAAAACAGAATATATTTTCAGTAAAAACTTCAATTTGACTGAAAACAGTCTGATTAAAAGTTGTTAATATGTTGGTGCTGGTTGTAAATTTCAATAATTTTGGTACTGAATTAAAAGATGTTGGTGCTGGACCTAATGATGTAGATATTGTTGCTGGATTTGTTTCTGGTGTTACTAATGGATCTATTGATGTTGTTGCGGAATCCATTGATTTAAATTTCTGAAACTGTTGTGGTACACAATATTTGCATGATATACACAATATTTGCTCACGGATTATAAACGCAAATACGATTTGCTCACTTTTGTGATCTTAGGTGCATTTGATTTAATTTTTCTCCACAAACTGAGAATCTCAAAGGTCTGATAAAATTACTTATTGGGAATTTGCGGAAGTTTACATAACGACTTATAGAAAATTGCATGTATGTATGTATGTATTTCTGCTAAAAAACGAAAAAAAAATTTTAAGGTCATCATTTGAAAAAAATTCTAAGTGTTACCGTGGAAAAAATCGAAGACCTATTCAGACATTTCATTTCTCTTTCAGGCCTTTCCAGTTTTTTTTAAGTACTGGCTAAAATTAACCGAAATTTGAGCCTTGAATCAGTTTGTTTTCCTATGAAGTTAGACTCACATAAAAATTTTGAGTCTCAGTCAGTCAGTCTCAGAGTTCAGTCTCTATTTCAATTGAAATATAATTTTCGGTTTCATGGCAGACTCTATCCTGTTTCATGTTTTAGATAAAATATGTTTTCAGCGCACTTTTAGTAAATTTTAAGCGTTGAAAATAATTTGCACTTTATTTTCAGTCTCTATTCAATTCTTTTTCAGCAGTTTTTTTCACCCGGGTGTTTCTTCCATTTAGAACAGTGTTTATTGAATTAATTAAAAAATTGGAAATCAGAATATTGAATATCTCTGAAGAAAAATAGATTAAAGTATGGAAACATGGTTTCCGGTTATCCGCAAAGTGAACTGTATTGCTTAGTTTTTAAAATTCAAAGATTTTTATATATAATTTACCAAGAGTAAAATTCTATTTACTAAGCACTTCTCTTTAAGGAATCAATTTCAAGCCTGAAGCAAAGCTCTAAAAAACTTGTAAATATTTCTTCACTCGGTCAAAAAGTATTCCATTGCAAAACTTCTATAGATTTTGGGGATAATTTTGTGAATAGGGTGGATGACTAATAATTCGTCCTTCAAACCTCTCGAGTTTTTCTATTACGAAAAGATATTTTAGGTCAGCTTAATTGTTTTGATAGAAGATGATTCTTCTACTTGTTCATGCTAGACTTCTATTGGTGGTTTTTTCCTAGTATTTGGAAAAAATGAAATACATTTTTTTTAAAATCTCTTTTTTATCTGGAAAACTTTCAGCAAATTAAACTACATCACATCTAGTATATACAATTCGCGCATTAAATCGTTGATATCCTTGATTACGCGTTAGCCACCATTCGATACACTGGAATGATTAACTAGTTTATAGGGCCAACTGAACGCTACACCAGTCAAAGATATGAAATTTCAAAGAAATATAACATTAGTTCCTTATCGTGGGTGATTTCAATCAGCCAGGTGTACGACCTTATACGAGGGTCATTTAAATAGAAACGGCCCTTTGATTATTCAACTTTATTTTACATTTGAAAATAAGCAAGATTTTCTGTCACTTTTCAGTAAAGTTTCCTTTTTGGCTTTGCATTCTACCCATTGGGTGGGTAGTTCTTTCATGCAGTTATCGAAAAGACTTAAAGCGGGAATCCATAGGCGCAAGAATCAATTGTTTTAAAATATCCTCCGCGAAGCTCTTTACGCCCAAACATATGGAAGTTACATGGTGAAAGATATTACCTGTAGTCAGGATGTTCAAGAGCAATCCAATGCATTTCTGCCAATTTTAGGGTGGTTAGGGCTGCAGCTTGAGGTCTTGCGTTGCCATGCAAAAGCAGAACATTTCGGACGAGCTTGACGGTGTCTTTTCCAATTAAATGCAACATTAATCTGGTCAAGAAATAAACAGTATTAGGTAAGATTTTTCGTGCAACGATCTTGAAGAAGATCAAGCAGCAAAACTTTTCGAGAGTTAAAAATAACAGTTGCCATCATTTTAATGGAAAGAGCGGTTTCGGGGTGTCGGATGGCATCCTCTTCAGGTGCTGTCATTTGCCATCCGTCACCAGAGAGCACTACCACGGTTAGGCTTGTTGATGGGCTAAGCAAGCTCGTTATATTTCAACTATATTTGTTACCATCATATTCCCGGCTAACAAAACCGTTTCGGTTTGTGAGGTTGCCGACTCGCCCTTCCTTCTCCACTTCAAATTGATCTTTTTGACCCATGGGAGTAGTGGTGAATCCAAAATTTGTCGCAGTTAACAATCAGTTCCAAAAATCCATGAAGCATGGATTTTTGGAACTGATTGATAACATGAAAAGAAAATCGGAAAATCTTCAACTTATGGAATATTTTGTTCTTCAGCGAGCAATTTTGGAACTCATGGTACTGTAATTTTTCGGAGCTTGAGTTGAACTTAAACAATGGTAGGGACACTTGCAACACAGATTCTCACTCTCTCACTGATTTCTAATACAGTGAAGTGACGGTAATCTTTAATGAGCTTCCGAACCCCTTCGAGCGTATCTGAAGTGATACTGAATCGTATCCGTCTTAGATGCTCCAAGATTTCATTTTTTCACGGGCTTCATGAAGTTCTGCACACTAGGTTTCCACTCGCGTCTTCACAAGTGCTGCATCTTTGAACTATCCACGCAATCATCTTCGAATTTTAGTCGATTTAACACGTTTATTACATAAAAAGGTGATAACCGTGCATTCCACAACCTTATGGTGAGCCTCCTTCTTGCTCATCATGTAAACACCTTAAAAAACTAATATGAGCTATCGATTGCCCTTGAATTCCATCAGAGGGACGCTTGAATACTAACCTTAACAATCCACTTACCTATTCCACGAATTTTTAAATTTCAGAAGCCAAAGGATCGATTATATTTAGATGACACTCATAGCATTGTACTTCAGAGGGTCTCTGTTTTTCATTCATTGTTGGGAGCAGCTTAAAATAAATAATTTGCTTCAGAATTTTCCTGAAAGTGTGAAACAAGTATATTGGTCGGTAAGCTAAGGGCTTCATACACAAATCACGGGGAGGAACGGTAAAGGCAGAACACCAAAACCCTCAGACAAAAAATAGCGCTGATTTGCGAGAAGGTATGATCAAAAAGAGTTCAAAACATCATTCCTTGACTGAACTCTTGAAGGAACTGTATCTGGGAAGGCAATATACGTTACATAATTCAAAAGAAACAGTCGTCCACGATGAAAATCAAATACTGGTAAAAAACCGAAATTGCTGAGCTTCGAACTAAATTTCATCGGGCCGGAAGGATCTGCCAGCGTTTCATAGGCCAAAATGATCATGAATAGCATGAGGTATCCAGCAAAGAAGCTCAAAAAGCTTTAAATCGGGCTGTCATCGTCAGCAAGATGGAGTATTTTATCAGTTTCAAACCTAGACTTCTATGGAACAGCATGCATGTCTTGGCGTTACTGAAGAATGACCAGTCTCCACAGCTATCCGCGAGTTCTCTCAAAAAAATCTCAACTCTTTTCCCTTACCACAAAAGGAAACCGTAGATTGCACTAAGATACGACGAATTCTTTACAACACCGCCAATGATGGAAGAGCAGGTTTGCGCAAAGAAAAGATACAACATAACTAGTGGCTCAGACGATATCCTAAACAAAGCATTGAAGCTAACTGGTAACTAAGACTAAAAAAGTTCGCCATAACCTTTGAGGCATGCCCAACCAAAGACATATTCCCAAGCCAATGAAAGCATCAAAAATTCTTGTCGATACCAAAACCCAACAAACAGGCAGGTTAACCGTCATCATACCGTAAATAAATAAAAAATAAAAAATATAAACCATCACGCGCTTTTTAAAGAATATCAGCCATCGAGCCCTCGATTTCCGGAGATTATTTGGGTCTCACATGTAAGAGCTGCCCTTATATCTCTTTCAAGTGTTGTTAGAAATAAGGAAGGCACTAGCGATCTAAATCAGTACTACGTTCTGAGGTGCTGTCATTTTAGCCATTTATATTTGCATGCATTTGAATTGTTGAGTGTCGATATTACGCAAATGATGCATGTTCCTAATGCATATCTTCAAGAGTGGCTTTAGGAAAGCATACAGCAAGAATCTGTTAGCCAATAAAAATATTGAATCAATCTTATCTAGATGTTCTCCTGAATTCTTCATAGTATTCCCTGCTTATCTCTATATATATCCTTTTACAATTTTTGATCGTTTTAAGCAATTTTACAACTGACCACCATCACCTTCTTGCGGGTGATTTCATTTGATTCACCTGTAGCTTATAGATTGTATCTTCTTCACTTATGGCTTATTGTTTCTTAGCTGGCCATTTTTTCAACGGGCTCCACCCCCTGCTCGCTTCACTCACCCTTCTTTTACAATGGAAGACAAATTAGGAGCACACGAAAAACAAAGAATTTATGAGTTAAAAATAATCAAAGTTACAAATGAATGAATGATGGAGGGTAAAATATTACCCGCTTTGCGTGATAGAACTGTTTTGTAGAATAGATTAATAGCACCTTTGCTCTTTTCATCTAACCAATAATTGCCTCTAACACTTGCTGTGGTTGATAAATTTATTTAATACAAAGCCTCAATCACACATGACACCTGCAATCTCACATAATACGACACTTCTCAAAGGACTCATTTCATTGGACACAGACCAAAATTAAATTTTAACTACCTGTTACAAATTTCGAATCAATGCTATAAAATATGCAAATACTTATATTAGCAATTATCAAACTTTAATAATTATGGTGTCCATATCCTGCAGCCTAAAGCTGGCAACTCAACATGCATACATCCCCACCTTCCCGAGGGTGGCAAACATACATTGCTATGTAGTCTATGCATTTGCCTTCCAACAAAATTAGGTTATACAATTGCGTGGGGTGCCGATGGTGATATTTTATCGCCCGCTGTATTCATCCAACACCGTAGACCTCACCATCGCGGGTGTCGAGTAAATAAATTAGTTCCTGAAATGAAAATGGCTTTTGTCAAATGGCGATAAATCAAGACGCTTATTTTTCATGTCGATTACCTTTCAACGGAAAAATGCGTGTCAGAGAAAAATCAATGCGTAAATACATTATATTGCAATTTCCCATGGCTGTATTCGCTGCAAAGCGCCAAGGCGTCTTCACAGGCAAAAACCAAATGGATAAACGTAGACAAAGCTCGTCTTCGTCCTTCGTTTTTAATTTTTCATAAGATCGAAGTCGATATGTACGAGCACAAACAAAGAACAACAACAATGACGTCGAGATAGCTTTCCATTAGCGAACTCATTTATTCGCTTAGCTTTTTATAGATTTAAAATGTGCATGTTTGCAGGGATGGTGGTTGGGAATGAACGCAAAAAATGAGCTCGACTTATCACCCTTACTATTCACGTAGTGTGTTGCGATGAATGTTTGATTGCCTCGTGAAATATGAATGTTTCAGTTTTATTGATGGTGCTGTAAGCGGATGGTGTAACCAGATTTGCCCATCAAGGATATAATAGTATAGCTTCAAAGAGTTGATAAGGATAAATAAAGGATTCGAGTATCATTATTTGTTTACAAAGCTCCCGAACATTTTAGCACATTACATAAAAGTATTCAGACAGGACATTTGTTCCTGGTAGATCAGGTTACGCTGTGTTCATAACCAATTCTTTGCAACTTTCTTGATCCCACCAGAATAAGCTAGAGGTTGAATTCTCCAAGAAAAATAAAAATTATTTGTTTCGTAGACGGAACTCCTTTATCAGTTCCTCACGCATCATTTATAAAATATTACGTGAGCTTTGTTGCAAGAAACAAAACAAAAACACGCAGGCTAAAGTAGGCCACACAACGCCACGTAAGATCTTATAAAATGCAAAAAACGGACGTGAGACATTACTACTTACTTGAATCAAGAAAAGCGTTCTGAAAAAAAGTGGCTACTGCTGATGACAGTCATTTGCCTCGAAATTTCCACGACCATGACGTTATAAGCTTTATACACCCAAAAAACTGGCCTATTTTTAAGAATTTATTATAAGATCTGTGGAGCAGATATTGATGTAATTCTTTTTGGGCTCAATGATTACACTGTCAAAACGTATCAAAAATTTTGTTTTATTGAATTATTATTTATATTTTGCACAAAATGGCGGCATCCTCCTAGCCATATAAAAATGCATATTATACAGTGGCATTGATCCTGAAGCAACAAATGGGTTGAAACAAAAAAAATCAAACAAGATTCTATTTCGTAAGCCACTGGCTATCGTCTGGACCAAAATTTTAGAGATATATACAATACTAACAATATGGCGGGCATTTAAATGTAAATTTCCAAAATTCGAGTTTTTCCTGTGGTTTTTGAGTTTAATAGCATAGAAAAAATTAATATTTTTGAACGTACATTATTCAGACGATAATCACATATATGGTGAATAAATGATAAACTTTTCAGAGAGATCGGTTCAGTAGTTTTGGAGAAATCACTGTCACGGCATGAAAAAAGTGGTTTAGAGAAATATGCATTTAAACTTTTGAGAGAGATGATTTTCAACCAAAATTCAAAACGTCACTAATGTTCAAAATATCGGATAGGTAACGTTATGAGGCCAACATTCTTTTTTAAAATTCAATATTACAGTTAATATAGTTGTTTTCATGTTTCACTCGAACATCTGTTTATATACATAAAGCTAAACATTATAGAGAGGGGCGGAACCTTACAGAGCCGCGTGCGCATTAAATCGAGCATAACTATAATAATAATGCCTGGATCTTTCTAGAGTTTTAACACAATATTTTTGAGAATATTTACTATTGAAATAAGTGAAAAAATCGCTTTTTTCAAATGTATAAAGCCTATAACCCCCTTACGTTGTCCCTAGGAAAATACTAAACTTATCTGAGGCCCCCATCTATTGTGACGTATAACGCTTAAAATTCCTGAATCCCCAAAAGAACTCATTGCGAAACGATCACTTTTTTGGCAGCAAAATCACCAAAAGACGAGGACCCAACCTACCTCGATAATTGCTGAGAAGTAATTCTTAGTGACAATGAAGGTTAACAGACGAAAGACGGTTGAAAGATTCTGCTATCAGTAAATGCTTCATTATAATCTCTACGTACTTCTCACACCATGACGTTGATAAATGAACATGGTCATCACTAGATGGTGTCACCAAATAGACCACGACCTCATCTAGAAAAAGGCTGCAGCGAATATATTGGATGCTTGAATTTTCCATCAAAACTACATACAGGTGTCGGATGAGAAATGGTGACCAGTCGAAAAGGAGCAGGACTCCTTTATATGAAGTGGAAAACCTTACTGCCCTAAAAAAACATCTCCAAAAGATAATGCATGCAGAAAATGATGAAACCCTGGAGCATTATGGATCCATCTGAAGACTGGAGTCAGTACAGTAGAGGCAGGAGTCAATACCTAGCTGATAGGACCTACTTTTCTGCCCTCTCAATTTTGAAATCCGATAAAGCGCACATGAAAAATAAGCTACGGCTCTACAAGATGAAGATAAGACTTGCTGCAACTTCTGGATTTTGGCGCAAGTGTCACAAAATAACCTTGCTATCTTCGGAAGGAAAGTACTGAGAAGAATATTTGAGTCGTTATCGAAGGGAACGGAGTGAAGAATACAATACAATCATGAGTTGTACGACATACTAAGACCCACCTGTTTTGAAAGATGTGAAGCTCCGCAAATTCCAGTGGGCTGGCCATATGAATCACATGCACAAAGCACGGATACCTAGACGCACCCTGAAAGGAAGCGTCTAAGTAAATTGATCACCAGGCAAGCGGAGACAGGACAGTATTGACGTAGACAATAGAGCTTTGTTAGGAATAAGGAACTAAATGATGCATTCACTGAACCAATATAATTGAAGGCATCTACTGCAGGAAACTAACGCCCCATTTGAGCTGTCACACCATGGATGATGATGTCTATGAAAGTATAAAAAAGGAACACTAGAATCTCTAAACTACTTTTAGTAGGAAATGTAGTTTCGGCGTGTACGGATGGCAAGTGGCAGCACCTGAAGAGGATGCCATCCGTACACGCCGAAACCACATTTCCTACTAAAATTAATTAGGAACCAGCCTATAATCTGGGAACAATAAAGAACCTCCATTAACGTGCATTAAATAGTGTTAGCAGAGTTGCGAACCAGAATTGCACACTAGGAAAACAGTGTTGTTGACTAGAGTAGGAGGTTCTAACACATGTTATAAAATGGCTAAGCTCAGCGTCAGCTCTAGCATCAGCTTCGCAGTTCCCAGGTATACCACTATGACCCGGCACCTAGCAAAAAATCACTTCACAGTGAAACGACGTCGCGTTCAATTATGAGCGACATTCCATCACAATTTTGGATAAGGTATACACGTTGGATAATGATTGGATAGCAGCATGACTGTCAGAGAAAATGTTGAGATTTCTTATAAAAATTTTCAGATTTATCGGCCAGTCCACTGTTTTATGTATTGTGATGACCTCTGCCTAAAAACACTGCGGTGATCTGGTAACCGAAAGGATAGTCTCAGGCGTAGCTGTTCGTAAAAAACGCCACAGTCAACTTTTCCATCCATTTTTGTTCCATCAGTGTAGATGTTGACCGATTCCTGTATCCTATTTCCTTCCATGATCCAGTCATCTATGCTAGGGATGACGGACATGAAACCGTGATGGAAGCAGGGAATCGGAGGAGTGAGGGCCACTTTATCTGTCGTTGGTCCATCCCTCCGTAATATGGTAGAGTAGCCGATATTCCCATCATGACAGAGATTTAGAGCTTTCAATCGAATAGCAGAGCACTTGGCCTGCTGTTTCGTTAGGAGCTCCGTCGGGAGCCAATTTAATAGCATAAACAATGCCTTTGTCAGGGTAGTGCGCAAGGCTTCGGTGATTACAATAGCTGTAGTCCTCCTAACCCTGTTAACCAGGTTCGCGTTTAATGAAATACCCGCGCCATACAGAAGGATTGGTTCTACTATCGCGGCATCGAACCATGATACAATTTTGGGTTTCAGTCCCCACCTTTTCCCAATAGGTATTTTGCAGCAGTAGATTGCGCATGCTCCTTTGCGTGCTTTTCTGCTATGATCGCTTTCCATGTGAGTTTAGAGAAGTAGGCCTAGATATTTGACCTGGTGAGATGGATTGAGACTTGTCTCATCACGTTTAGGTGAGACAAATCTTGGAATTTTGTATCTTCTCGTGAAGAGCACAAGTTCCGTTTTCTGCGGATTAATCTTTAGATGGCACTCTTTGCCCCACTTGGTAAGAATACCTAGAGCAAAGTTTAGTCTTTCAGATAGGTGTTAACGAATTTGCCCGATATTGCTATTGCAACATCGTCGGCATAGGCTACGACATTGCAGCCAGTCGCTTCTATTGTTGACAGGAGTTTGTTCACCACTAAGTTCCATAGAAGAAGTGATAGCACCCCACCTTGCAGAGTACCTCTGCACGTCCGCCTTCTTAGGTTACTGTCCCCTAGTGTGGAGTTGATGCTCCTACAGCTTAGCAGTTGTACGATAAACCTAATCAGGTTATCATCCACATTGTCTTCCTCGAATGACTTCTCAATAGCCTTGTGACTGACGTTGTTGAATGCACCTTCGATGTCTAGAAAAATCGCCTGAGTGTATTCTTAGACACTTAGCAATTTTTCGATGTAGCTGGTTCACGAGTGAAGAACTGTTTCAACCGATCTCCCTTTTGTGTATGCGTGCTGCGGATTAGAGAGTGGTTGCAGAGTAGCTCTTAAATGAATCTCTATCAGCCGTTCCAGAGTTTTTAACAAAAAAGAGGTGAAGCTGATAGGTCTATAGTCCTTAGGTGAGGAGTGAGATGTCTTGCCCGCTTTGAGTATAAAGACTCTTTTAGCATCTTCCCACCGCTCTGGAATATAAGCCATCCGTGAGCTTTAAAGATGGCTATATTGATTCCCTGCTGGATCTCAACATGTGAGATGTTGTCCATTTCAGGGGATTTAAAGGGTTGAAATGAGCTGATTGCCCAGCGTAGGAGCCTGTCGTCTACAGACACAGCGGTTGACGAGCATTTCGGGGGCGTCTGTGGATCAGCTTTGTCAGCCACATCCTCACAGCCCGGGAAGTGCGTGTCCATGAGAGTGGCTAGCGTCTCGCCGCTGGATTTTGTCCAGGTCCCATTTGCGTCTTTGATAGACCCCAAAAATAAGGAGGAGGTCGTCATAACTTTTCGCAGACGACTTATATCCTTGGAGTGCTCTATTTCTGCACAGAAAGTTCTCCACGAGGTGCGCTTTGCTTTTCTGATGGAACATTTAAGCTCCTTCGATTTGAGTTTATAAGAAGACCAGTCATTTGATTTTTTAGCTTGATTGAAGGACTTTCTACATCCCTTCCGCAGCTCCGCAATGTCACTATTCCACTATGGGGGCTTATATTTCCCCTAGGCTCCGTTGGACTGCATGCAGACTTTGCTACTTCATTGAAGGCAGATTTAAGGGCCCAATGGCTTGTTCCAGACCGTCTTTGCCTTCAATCTTCGGAGGTCTACCTTCTAGTGCAGACTTGAATACTGATTGTTACTTGACCCAGTCCATCCTTCTTTAATTGTCTTGTTACCAACAGTGGTTCTTGGCGCTCGTCTTCCAGCGAATTATTATTATTATAATGACTTCGCTTTGATCTTCTCAATCCCTCAATCCATAGCATTTTTATCCGAAGAAACTTAGTTTGGGACGATTACACAATTATTCTGCAGTTTCGCCGGTAGATTTCAAATAATACAATAGAAAAAATGTGGAAGTATATTCCTGATTATCTGGAGAATTTCTTTGTTCTCAATGATTCAAAAATCCTTATTTTATAGAATTTGAATCTGGTGTTCCATTACAATGAAACAAACCAGTCATACCCATGACTGAAGTCAGAGCCAAAAATTCCTTACCTGCATATTTTTTCAGGAAATTCCAACAGTTTGCTGCAAAAATTTCACTTCACTTAATAAATATCTATTTTTATTAAGTTCACTAAGTCGTTTTTTCTTCTTCTTTCGAATGATTCTGTGAGTCAGGAGTACGGATTGGCATTCAAACATTTCAACTTCAGCTGAGACTGCAATATTCTCGCAACCATGGTGAAATATTGCTTTCAAAGAAGTTCAGCAGTCACCAAAAATTTAAATCCCTTTGTTTCTTCGTTAATTTTTTCCCTTCCTCAAAAACTATTCGATCGCCCATCGGCAGGTGCGTGGAGGTAGCGGCAGCGGTACTTGATGGCTTAACGCGATTTGTTGGGCCGGGTCCAAACTAGGCATTCACCAATGCTAAACTGCTGGGATCACAATAAGGGTTTATTAAGGGGGTTATAGGCTTTATACATTTTTAAAAATCGATGATATTTTTTTAAACTTATTTCGATAGTAAATATTCTCACAAATATATTGTTCAAATTTTAGAAAGATTCAGGCATTATTATTATAGTTATGCTCAATTTAATGCGCGCGCACTGTTGATAGACAAACGCGCCTCTGTAAGGCTCCACCCCTTTGTGTAGTATTTAGCTTAATCATCTACAAACAGATGTTCGAGTGATACATGAAAACATGTCTATTAAGTGTAATATTGAATTTAAAAAAAAATGTTGGCCTCATTACCTTGCCTAACTGATATTTTGAATACTAGTAACGTTTTGAATTTTGGAGAAACATCATCTCTCGCAAAAGTTTAATTGCATTTTTCTCAAAACCACATTTTTCATGCCGTGGTAATGATTTCCCCGAAGCTACTGAACCGATCCTTCTGAAATTTTACCGATTTACTGAACACATGTGTAATTATCGTGTGAGCCACAGTCGTTTGAAAATATTAACTCTTTCTATTTCTTTAAGCCCAAAAATCCCCAAAAAAAAACCTGAAACTGAAAATGATTTTTAATTGTCCGCCATTTTATTATTGTATATAACTTGACAATTTTGGTTCAAACGAAAGCCAATGGCTTTTCAAATAAAACCTTTTTTGAATTTTTGTTTCAAACCATTTTTCGCTTCTGGATCATTGGCACCGTTTAATATGCATTTTTAACTTTCCAGTATATGGGAAGTTCTTGTAATCGCCTCGAAAATCGAAATCGAAATTTTCAACATTTCTTTACGTTTTGAGGTCTATAGAGTATATATAAAGTGTTTTTAGAAAGGGAGATGTATGTGTGTGTGTGTATACGTACGTACGTACGTACGTACTGCTGTTTTGCCCGTTTGAAGGTCATTACTGTCATGCGTTGTATCTCGCGAACCCAACATACGATTTCCTTGAACATGTAATCAATCGACGCGTATTGACATTTATGTAATTCTATCAAGTTTCTAAAAAAAATTCTTGGAGCCGTTTTTGAATGTTTTTAAAAAAAGTGCACAAAATTGGAGTTTTTTTCAAAAACAATAAATTTTAAACCTTATTTTCGAATCCAAGTAATCAATGTTTATATAATTTATATACTCCAAACAGTTTTTTTAAAAATGCGATCAAATTTTTTTCAGGTGATTACGAAAAAAATCAAATAAAAAATAAAAAAACCATAAACAGTCAGCATGATCTTCAAGGTCATTTCTGTCATTCGTTATACATATCTCGCGAACCAAAGATACGGTTTGCATGGTTAACGTGTCAATCGACGCGTATTAACACTTGTGTGAATCTATCAAATTTTGAAAAAAATCGTCGGAGCCGTTTTTTAATTTAAGGAAAAAAAGTGCAAAAAATTAGATTTTTTATAAACGATAAATTTTTAACCTAATTTACGAAAAACAGTATTCAATTTTTATAAAATTTATATACTTCAAGCAGTTCTTGTAAAAACATCATCAAAACTTTTCCTCATGATAACAAGAAACATTAAATAAAAAATAAAATATCATTAACAGTCATCAAGATCTTCAAGGTCATTTCTTCCATTCACTATATCTCACGAACCAGATATAATATTTGCATCATTAAGGTGTCGATCGACGTATTTTAAAATCTCTTTGATTATTTTAACATTATAAAAATTCATTTTAGCCGTCTTTTTAATTTAATAGAAGAAAATGCGAAAAATTATGGTTTTTTTCATAAAAAATATTTTTTTTTTAATTTAATAGAAAAAAATGAGAAAACTTGGGGTTTTTTTCATAAAAAATATTTTTGAAACCTGATTCGCACAACACAGTAATAAATGTTTATAAAATTCATACATTCCTATCAGTTTTTGAAGAAAATCCAGCAAAACTTTCTTCATGATTCTGAAAAAATTCAATTAAAAATTAAAAATCATTCAAAGTTACCATATGACAAGCGTTCTTCTGAATGATATTACCTTATATATTTTATTCTAAAGACTTTATTGTAAAGTCAATAAAAGTTTTAAAATGTTTGGATGATTTGAGCTGATTTTTATTAGTTTTTGCAGTCTTTTAATTAACAAAAGCGGCTTAAATTTTGAAAACCATTAAAATTTCAATCAAATTTGCATTTGTGGTAATCAATCATCATCACCCGTCCACCAAAAACTTACGTTATCAATGGATGCTCCCGTAGATGATATGATTAATATTAACTCATTCCTGTTACTGCTATGAATACCTCTCATTATTATTATTTAAAGTCATTTATTATCAAAATTATTAATGTGTTTAATATTTTTAATGTTTATCTAGATATTACTGGAAAGTTGACCGTATGGACCTCCTGGGTCGCACTTCGCGGCTTGTTTATATTTTGTTTTTATCTAATGCCGTCGTTTTGAGCAAAATAATAATATTTTTTTCATTTATTTATTACCTTGATCTCATCATCCTAATATTCCTAAAATATTAGGATACAATACTAGTGTGAGTTACGTAGTGATTAGAGGGCCATTAAATAGGGCGACCGGTTTTAGAAGGGCGGTCTAATAGCGTTCCTTATAGATATTGGCAGTATTCAGGATCATTTCAAGACTACTATGACATTTTCGAATGCAGGAACCGAAAATCAATTACGTTTCGACATCATTTGATTCGATATTTACTTAACAAAAAATAGCTTCTCGTTCGTTCAGGACATCTCCATGACGAAAAGTTGAAGCCAAATGAAATAACTAACTTTAGTATCGAAGTATTAATTTGTAAGTTGAAGAAATTTTGATGGGACTGTTTACTGCTGCGATGAAATACTTTAATTAACTTTGATGTGACCCTTCCAAAATTCAAACTACGGAACAAAAAACGTGAATATCGCGTTTCGTACAATTATGTTAGGTATGCCATTTTCAGCCAGTGAATGCGAACTTTGCTGGCAAATTAAATTCAACGCTATATGAATGCATATATGTATGTTGGCATGTACCTAAACCACTCAATTATATTCCACTTATGCTCTCATCTTGTGAAACATATCGTAGTGCGGCAGAGTAAAACATACGAAAACACTTAACAACCATCTAAAGTTTTCTAAAAGAAAAGATACGTATACAAAACTGTTCGTCGAGAAACATCATCCTGTTTTAAAGGGCGAAAAAAACTGTATTTGCCGAAGCTATACATCATATTACAACCCCCCACATTAAATTTGCTTCTACCCTCTTGACTGGATTCCTAAGTGCCTTTGGATTTTCCTTATCCCATTTAATGTTCCGTCGACTCCACTACTATGGCTAACATTTATATAGTGCAAACAACTGGTTTCTATCTCACGGTCATCCTTATCCGTACGTCTCATACGGTCCTGTTTCATACAGACACATGTGTACGATGTGGCTACATGCATATATCAAATGACATTGTGTCCAGGAACGCCTGGAGCTATAAATACAAGTGACAGTTGCCATGAACTGACTTATGTCCAAAGGGTCGTTTATCAAATGGTACTTTATTAATCTGAACGCATATCTCGGGTGAAACATTCAAATTACGAGAAAATTATAGCATAAAATGTTTTTCTTGGTCAACCGAGTAAAGAAGTTTTTCTTGATGTTTGAAGGACGGCTTCTGGATAGCTTCCGAAAATTTCATCCTGAAATTAATAAATCACCAGCAAAGACAGGTAGAATTATCTGTGGTTTTTTTGTAGGCTTGGATACATTTGATATTTCAGAACACTTTTTGCAAAGTACATAACTGGAAAGCAATCAAGCCGAAGAAAACCTGAATAGATACTTCCACCAAGAATTCATATGATGGAATAACTTTATCTTTCAGATAAAAACTTGGAGAAAATTTATAATTAAATTAGAAAATTGTTTTTTTATAATAAAGACTATGAAAAAAAAATTTTTCAGGGGTCAATCTGGGTTTATGTTTTTATAAAAGAAGCGAAAAATTGAAAAGTCCGCCATTTTGTTTTTTGGCACCCAAAATTTTCAGTTCTAGTTCCACTCGAAGTTTGCGACTTACCTAACCCGAGGAATCATGCCAACCAGTTTTTAATAGGGCTCCATTATGAGCTAGAAGAAAATTTTTAAAAAATGTTTTGGACTTGGACTTTACACCAAAGTCCACCTTTTATTATACAAAAGTTACAAAACATTCTAATCAATATTTCGATAAGAAAGTGGAATTTTCATTCAATAAACCTAAACCGCCACCTTAAATGCATTGCAAAAAAATAATCTAATAGCTCTCTAAAATGAAATCTGGTAAAAATATATCTTCTGCTATTACAAATTTGTAAATTAGAAAAATAAATATACCAAGTCCAACAATTTTTCAAAAAAAAAATAAACAATATTTTCAAATTCCATTAATTTTTAAAATAAAACTTTTGATTCCTCAAAATTTCCTCATGATCACATCAAAATAAATAAAATTTTCTTTCAAGTTTTATCAGAATAAATATTTTTCTAATGTAAATATTCCAGAAAAGAAACGAACACAAAACAACTCTACAGTTAAATTCTTTAAAAGTTCTTGCAACAAAAATTTAGATGGGAATGAAACCACTAGTTTTATATTTACGAAAATTGTCAAGCATTGAGTTTAAGTTCAAAATTTCCAAAAAAAAAATTATCATTGAAAATATTGATACAAAATAAATTCTAAAAAAAAATTTCGCAACTCGTCCAAAAAATCATCAAAAAGACGAAAATTAATTCACAATTCATCAGAAAAACTTTCAACAAAAAAACCAAAGCAGAAAAAAAACAATTTTGCAATGCTTAATCCTGTTTTGACAAACTTCGATTGATTATCCACAAAAAAAAATTTTGCGAAAAATATCGTGAAAAATAAATTTTTCACCATCTTTTTGTCTACAACAAAAGCTGCGAATTTTATCATTGTAACAAATTTTGAAGGGCTCGTTTTTCACAATTTATTTCCTGTTGATATAATTCATTATTTACGTTTCAATGTGAAATTTTTGAGCAAGATTTAAGTAATAAAATATCAATACATAATAAATGAGAAGAACGTTCAATAAAAAATTTAACAAAAAGACGAAAATTAATTCCAAATTTTACAATTAATTCCAAATTTTCATTCACAATTTTACAATACAAAAAAATCAGTTTGAAATGTTTCAAATAATTGATTCACTTTGAGGGATTTTCGGCAAAACTTTGTAAATGAAATATCAGTACAAGTAGATTTTGCATATTTTTCCCAACTTTTTTTGCTACAAGAAAAGTTGCGAATTTCAACAATTAAACAAATTTTGCACAGTTTCGTAATTACAATATATGTTCTATTGAGATAATTTCAGTTTCAATGCGCAATTCTTTTGCAATTTTTATTAAATAAAATATTAATGCATAATAAATGTTGTGACTTGAAAACTTCTCAATTCGACACAAAACGTTTGGCAAAAGGACGAAAATTAATGCTAAATTCTACAGAATTTTCCACTACAAAACTTTTTGTAAATTATTTCAAAGAATTAGTCCGCTTCGAGAGAAATTCCACAAAATTTTGTTGCGAAAAATATCAGTAATAGTAGATTTTACATAAATCTCGCAGCTTTTTGTTTCCAGCGAAAGCTGAGATCTTTAACACTTTAACCAATTTTACCTAGTTTTTTTAAGTTTAATTTAATTTCTAATAAAATAGTTAATCGGGTTACGTTTCAATCTTAAATTTCCTAGAAATTTTTATGAAATAAAATATAAATGCATATAAATGCGAAGAAAGTTCACAACTAGCCACAAAAACTTTCGACAAAAGGGCGAAAATTAATTTCAAATGTTACAAATTTGAAAAATCAATTTTTCAATGCACAAAACTGTTTTGAATTATTTAAAACAAACGTTCCCGCTTTTGAGAAATTTTCCACAAAATTTCGTTCCGAAAAATATCAGTTAATTTTCCTATTTGTTTTCTACAGCAAAATTTAACAAATTTTCCACAGTTTAGTACCTTAATTCATTTTCTGTTAAAATAGATCACCGTTCATCGATAACTATTTTAACAGAAAATAAAAAAAATTTAGAATGTTTTTTTAAAAAAAATTTTAACGCAAAATTGATACGCAGAAAGTTTACAACTCGCACAAAAAATTTCGACAAGAGGACGAAAATCAATTTTAAATTTTATATTTTTTACCTACATCACGTGGAGTATTTATAGTTTCAAAGAAGGCCAATAGATGTCGCTCATAAGACGCTTATGTTTTTGACTACTTAACAGCTACAAAAACTTTAAAAGCGTTTTTCTCAAAATCATTTTTGCAAGCTTACCGGTAAGATTATTTTGGGACGGGTGTCAGGGATCCATTTGAAATTTTGACACTAACTTTGAAATACTGAAATCTAGTAAAGTACGTAGGGATTTTTTGATTCATTATTTATTTTTAATTTTATAAAGAATTTACGGCAAATTTTTTTGTCAATTTTTTTTTTTCAAAACAGCACCATTTTATCAGAAATTAGCTTTTTATTCCAGGAGCGACCGTTCGAGAGAAAAGTTTCCGGTAACTTTTTAAGGTTGATCACACAACAGCTGAATACGGGGTCCTGTGGCCGCTATTTTGGAAAAAAATATTTTGTTTGTACTTTTTGAGTTATACAATATACTACTATAAGCGGATTTGGTGTTTTTAAATTTATTTACTTACGAAAAATCATGAAATAGGGGGTCTCCAGAGTAGTGTTCCCCCTTAAGTAGATTGAGAAGAAAAAAATACGAAATTCGTCGCGTAATTGAAACTGAAGTTAATGATTTTCGAAAACCGAAAACCTATTTCAATTAACACATTTTGACCATCACAACGCTAAGACCTTCTCCAGAAATGAATTCAAGCAACAACAATTCCACCAGTCAAAGGAAGCACTCAGTCATTTTAATATCATCTTCGGCAACTTCAACATCATCTGTTGTGATCCCAGTCGACTTGAAACTAGTGATCATTATAGAATCGTTATCAGAAAACATTAATAAGGACGAGAGAATTTTAAAAAAGACAGAAGAATGGTTCTACGGTAAAGGGAATATCGGGAGAGGCATCGAATTCTGTTTTCATTGATGAAGAAGATAGTGAACGAGAAGACGTTACATGTTCGATATATCTCAGATGTTTTAGTAAGACAGAAGAAGAAAATAATGCATCAGATGCACTAAGTGTTTTGTTGAACGCCTGAAAACTATATTTCAGTCTTATATTTTTATGCTCTGCATGCCTTGTTAAACCTGGATAAAAAAATGATCATAGTTTTTTTGTAACGATAATAGTATCAATATTTTATACCGACGATTGCCGTCAGTATAAAATAATGATGTTATTATCCTTCAATCTCGAATACTAGTAGACACCTGACACTCTTTTTTGAAAGCTTAATTCATAAAGTGTTACTAAGCTAATTGTTAATATTAGTAAGGATTTGAACCTCCTAGTCTAGCCGACAACTTTCGCCTCATAGTGTGCATTTTGGTTAGCAACTTACTAACACTATGCTTGCACATTACTGGAGGTTCATTTACTTCCAGATTAAAGGATGGTTCCATAATTTAAGTGGGGAAGTGTGGTTTCGGGGTGACGGACGGCATCCTCTTCAGGTGCCGTCATTTACCATCCGCCAGACAGCACGACCACGATTAGGCTTATTGATGGATTAAGCTTATCATACTTCAATTAAAATAGCGACGTAGGCACATACGAACTAAAAATTGACAGTCATTATACTTCGCCGATACAAATAATTATAAAAATTAGTTGAAGTATGATGAGCTTGCCCATCAATAAGCCTAATCGTGGTCGTGCTGTCTGGTGGCGGACGGTAAATGACAGCATCTGGAGCGGATGCCGTCAGTCACCCCGAAACCACACTTCCCCAACTAATTGTTAAGTTTGGAAGCAATTTAATATAAAGATATTCTTTTTCCATACAAGTAACTTTTCTTTTCTGATCTATTTCTAGAAATATCGAAAATACTGAACATTGAAGATGAAGGAAAGGATAGTTAGTGACTCTACTTAATCGCGAAATATAGTTTGCTTTTAATTTGTAGATAGTGTATGAGTCCCTTCGGTCTTAGCGAAATGATTTAACGAACAATTCAAAAATACAATAATGTGAAAATAAGCCTATCATATCAAACATAGATTTCTTATCTCTTTTCTTTCAAGCAAACATATCCTTTAAAATCTTCTTTAGTGTTTCTTGAAAAGCTCAAATTCAAAACTGCTTACACCAATGACCACTACTGCGAAATAAAACATTAAATTTATTGAATAATAAAAATTTATCAATATTCTTTCCGGTCAACAGTATAACATTCCAGCCAAGTTTACTTCTTGCGACCCCCAAAAAGAAAAAAAAAGGAACTTAACTTTTCCATTTCTTTTCATACAAATTAGAAAAAAGCTATTACATTATCATATTCACAAAATTGATTTCCAAATACAAATATTGAAATTGCTCACAAATCAAATATATTTCCACGAGCCATCTGTTCTGAAAGTTTCAGGCTAACGGAAAGGTCTACATGACTCGTCCTCCTCGTTTCAAAGGATACAACTAGTCCATCGTCATATCCTGCAACAAATAAATGGGCTGAATATGGTCCATAATAATTCAAACTGACTATGAGAACGCATTCGCTGCCAAGCACATTGGCAGAAACACTCACACTCGTGTGAACACATGAAAGATAAATTTAAATTGTTTATTTGGATGCTTTCTGTTTTTTTTTGTTTATTGTTGTTTTTTGTTGTTGTGATCGTCTCAAAGTTGCATTCAATCAAATCTGCTTAGAAATGTATCTTTTTGTTCTGACAAACCCCCACCTGAACGGCAAACGGGAACAAACACACCAAAGGTAGATTAAGGAACGCCTATTTTAAGGAAAAGAAATGAAATGTTTCCTTTTCTGCCTGGTCGAAACTCTTTGCAAGGAGCGATTGTGTTAAAAGACGAATAATTTCGATAGGTTGTGGATGAATACAAATCCACTCGACGTGAAACATTCAAACGTAAGTGGCTATATTTGTTGCTGTACGGTATGTGAAGTGTAAGCGAGTTTGTGCACATATGGATGATGCTCATGGGAAGTATAGAGTTCACCCTTCATTTTTGTAGTGGTCCTCTCTACTCTGTTCAAGCTTTTAAAACCCTTTTTTCGTGTGCAAAACAAACACACAACGAACAAAAATGACTTATACGAAAAAAAGGATTTTCTTTTATTCGTTGAAAATTTATTGATGTATCCTTTTCTTCTCCCTTGGCTTTCTCACATATTGGATCTCGTTTCATATGAGTTTTTATGCGTAAATCTTCTGGAGTTGAGACATACAACACGAGATGGTATCATTTCGAGAGGGAATACTTTAAGCCTAGATCGTGAAGGGAATCTCAATAGTGGCGATATCCTTCACTAGCTAGTTTCAACGATATGAGTAATAAATAACAATCGATTATTGATATAAAGGGTCGTTGAATTAATCTATTTCCAGCAGGTTTATAACAGCGACAATGTAAAAAATGTAAACTTGATTTTGAAACTTGAAGTGGAGCCAATTTTCGACGCCTCCAATAAAATCAAGTTCACGTCAAATATTCTTTTTAGAGCAATCTCCCCACTTTTAATACATTTACATAATTTTTTCTATAAGTGTGTTCTAACTTCCTTCTAATAGCTACCTTATTTTCGAAATTGACCAAATTTTCGTCGCAAAAAAAACTTGTGTTTTAGGGAAACCGAAACCTTAGTGTCGCTTCTGAAGGATAACGGCCGATCAGCGAATATCTCTTCCAAAACAGTCGAACTGGGTGGATCATAACTTTATATTGTTGGATTAGGGTTAGTCTATCTTTGAAAGTTTTCAAAACTGGGCCAAAAAAAATTAGGTCATGTTGACATAACGTCGAAAATACCTACTTAACGAGCTTGCCACGGTCACTCCCACTGGAAATAAAACAGTGATTTCACCCCATGAGACAAAAACACATAATGTAAAACGACAGGGAGACAGCTTGTGCAGATGGTATGAAACAGTTACCAGTAACAAGACTTTCTGTTGCATCGTTCACGGTCACGAAAGAATCTGGTTTTGAAAATGAAGTCTGATGGATTGCTAGTGCAGTCGTACGCACATCAGCCGCTCATATGTTAGTTTTATACTGTGTAATGCAAGAAACCCTTGTGGCTGCAACCGTCAAATTTTTCACTGCAGACTACATTGTGAATTCACTTCAGACTACATTGTGAATTCTTCAAGATTTAAAATTTCAAAAATCACATTTTCTGAAATATCAACAGGTCTGAGTTAAAAGGCTGATGATAAATAGGGTGAGATATAGTCAGCATTGGCTTAAATATGACTTACTTCAAAAACGACTATCGATCCGGAGTTTTGCAATCAAGAGTCAACCTTGTTTGCTTGCACAACCACGAAACCTTACCAGAAGTGTACTGGTACCAAGAGAACCGGATCCCCAGGAGCTTATCTCTGCCAGCATTGTTGAGGAACCTCTTAGTTTCAGCTTGGTGGCTATGGCTTACATCCAAAGTGAATGTTGTATTATGAGTATAGTAGGGAACCTATTTAGCACTCCTTCTATATTCTGGTGCTTTGACGTACTGTTGCGTTTTGAACAGCAAGGATTTTAGATAGCTCCAATCTGTACCAGAGATACGGAGGAGTCTAAGCAAGCTCTAGATAAAACTGGTACCTGACTCAGGATAACAGAGGTCATACTTTTGCGTGGATTACTGACTGCTGGCTTTTTGGTAACACATGTCCCAGAAGCCGTTGTGTTAAGGTCATTTAAATCAGCTATCTACGTTAATTCCACAGAGTTTCTGTCTGCAAATATGACCATGAGTAAGGATCAGAAAACCAAATAAGTGTTATTTGCCCGGATACTTTGGTTCAACGAGATGCTTGACGAAGTCGGAAATGTAAGTCTTAGTGCCAAGACCTGTTTTTATCTTACCCAAGTTTAACGTATCAGTGTCAACCAGGGCTTAACACCATGAAGTTCTTAGGTCACGCGGAACTACATTGCAGTCCTCAATGCTTCACATTTAAGAACGAAATTTTCTTTGAAATCCTGTGTAGTTTCGATTATATTTTGAGAGTGTGTGGCTCTCCCTTCTTATTAGTCGAAGTAAGGCCTATTCAACGCATTTTTCTACCTCCGGGTCACGGCATTCACAACTCCACGTCAGAGTAACAAGATGCAGAGGGTATCAGCAATATTCATTTGTATACCAAACTGGACCAAAAGGATCCCTGCCTGCGATATACGTATTGAACCACTAATACGTTAATGCCCCTTAACAAAACAGCATATTTGACTGATCACTAAATTTCCATCAGAACTATTCAGCAAAAGATACTTATCTCTACTGTGATTTCTTAACTTGGCCGTATGGTTGTTTAAGGAACTATCCCTATCCCTACTCCTTTTACTAGATGGAAATAGTCTATGGGCTCCAAAGGCGATCAAGTATCCTGCTTCTAAATAGGTGCAGTAGGTTGTCTATCAACTGCAAACCATAGTTGATGCCAATGATCGTTGTGGAATAAAATTTTGAGGAGTAAAATCCCCACAAATCCAGAGTGTTTTTGAAGGTAATACCTTCAAGTGGAAAGTAAGGAGAAGTGGGTGGGTTGCGCATACATTTGTGTCTAATTGCTGAATCAACGTTTATGATTTCGCTTATTTCACAGAATTCGGCCTAGCTACTAACATTGAGACCTTAATAAATATAGGTATTTATTGATGACATCTAACAGCTTGAAAAGGTTGGTAACTGGCTATTTCTAACACATTTTTCCTAATGTTTTTTAAATTTTTAATTACAAGTTTATTTTTGTCAATTGTTTGTCAAATAATGAACTTGTCTCAAAACGAGTTTTTTGGACGCCTGTCGTCCTAGAGACATTAAAGTTTTATTTGGTGTAAGGTAAATGTTGGGCTATTTCCTATAGACCGGTTTTAATGACGAGTGTAATATAGCAATGAGATGAGAAATCCATCCTTATGGTCAATAAATTGAGAAGTATATAGTGGTACTCTAGTCCCAGTCTTATATTGGACCCGATTTAATTTTGCATGCAAACTCCTTAGTTTTATGTGGTTTATCAACGGTTTCATCCCTATAAAATCCCAGCATCTGATACAATCGGATAAAATGGAGATATCTGGATAAATTACCCTTAATTGCGCTACACACAAGGAATTCATCCCTAGCTTCCCGAACCAACTAAGTTACAAACCGTGGATTGTTTCAACCCAAACTTTTATATTCAGAGTAGGCATTGCAACTGGCCTATTCACAACCCAATTTGAACGAACGCTGCATATTAACCATACAAATTGATAGCCGAATCGCAATGTCAGGACCCATTTAAAGATCCATCACTTCCTTACAAGGAATTTAAAATGATCAACACTCTTAATGACTTCACAAAAGGTGGCCATTCTGGAGAGTGGCGTGATTCAGTTCTATGAAGGTAGCTTCACTCATTTTAATGATCTGTCTGAAAGCAGGTGTAATCCTTTTTCGTTTCTTTATACTTTTAGTTTCCTCATAGTTTTACTTGAAGCATAATCATTTGGTTCTACCAGGTTCAATTTTTTACTTCTTAGCAATACTGCTGACTGCAATTGACTCTTCATGTTATTTTGGGGTCTAAAACTTACTGAAGCTTTTACTATAAAATCTCACATTGCCGCTGAAATAGCAATTGGAAAAATCTTGATCAGAACTCACATAACTTTCCAATTCCAGACCAACTCTTTAATATGATGTTATTCAGATGCTCCAAAATTTCACACTAGGTTTCCAGTAGATTTATTTGGCTCTTGATAAGCATTACCATTTCTGCCCATTCCAATGACTATTAGCCACGTTTTCTTGTTAGGCTGAAAATATGCCTTCGAGTGAAGTTCCAATCGTGAGCTGTAAGCTTTTCCTAGATTTTGCATCCATCTTTCCCGCTGTATTTGGGAAGGCTGCACACACAGCCTCAGTTTTAGTGAAATGAAAGAATTCTAAGATACAATTTTCTATCTACGTTCACTGAATTTTCCTAGTGTTTACGTGGTACGCCCGGTCAAAAGCTGCTAGTTTCTTGATCTTATATGGTACGGCTAATTTTTCTGCTTCTATCCATATGCTTTACATGGAAATCCTATTTAAGTTTTTACCAGGATCGATATAGCTTGCTTGGCTCTTGTTTGTGAAAGATTCACCAGTTCAGTTCAGCCTTTTACGGGTATCAGGCTGGGTCTTAGAATTGACATTCAAGCGCATACTCTGTCATAGACTTCTGTACGATTCGATCCAAGTTTTACATCCCTTTTTTAATGCCGGACTGATGAATTTTATGTGGACCCTAGCTATTTTGTTGGTATACATTACCAGATGTTTTTAACTATTAGAGGAAATGAGCTCTCCTTTATTGACAATATGACACCGATCGAATTTGATCTTTTCATTCTCGTATTCCAATGGTGCCACAGCCCAAATCGAGCCTTGGCTTCCTGCAGCCGATACCTTGAATCATCTTCGCTCAGCGACCGCGCCCATCTGTTCCCCATTGCAAACGGCGCTCTGCCGACCATGTGAATACTGTCCTCCCATCGCTGTCTCGTATTTGGTGATGTGAATGCTATGAAGGAATGAACTTTTTCAATGTTAAACATATCAAAACCCATATTTTGTTCAATCGACGATTTCTTTTATGTTTTTGTCATGAATTTGGGGCTCTTTTAATTGATCCTCAACATCACATTCTTAGCTAAGCATTAACCATCAAACATTATTTTACATTGTATTCTACTCTTGTTGCTGAGATAATATAATATTTAGGGTGATCATAAATTCGATTCTTTAAGGTAACAGAGTTTTTATAGACTCAAACTGTTCCTTGTTTCCCAGATGTTAACATCAGCTGCAAACATGCGAAATTCGCCCTCTTTGAGAGTCTCTTAAACTGTCTTGGATGCAAATTTTCGATAAACCTAATTTTCTAACAAGATTTAAGGTCATAGCTCTAGATTTTTATATTTGTATTAAATGGCTATCCAAGGACGAGACTGCTTTACATAGGTTATTGTGAGCAATTTACTTCATAATCAGAGCAGTTACTCTTCTGTCTGATGGTTCTTCAATTTTTCGTTACAGGGATAAAATTCTGGAATAACTTTGAGATTTTTATACACTTTTCTCCTTTAATACAAAAATCAGTTTCTTAGGCAAACTGTTACTGAAAAATTCAGGTCAATATTTTTTAATGTTGTCCCAATAATTCTTTTAGTGATTAAACCATTGGTCAGAGTGAATTAGTATGTTCTGTTTTGCAAATAAGAATGTTTTTTTCCATAAAAGAAAATCATATTTTCAAGACTACGCTTTTAACAAGGACTATAAGTACACAATAGCTGAACTAGCTCTGTGAATTATAGTAATAGCTCCTATATTAAAGTTACTCTACCGTCTTCAAAGAAAATATTTAAAGTAAATCCAACTGAAGTACAAAATAACAACAAGTTCACAATTTTTGAAAATGATGGTCCAGTTTAGCGTTACTTTGTTCCAAATTTTTTTTCGAGCGTTAAAGTGCCCTTGAAGAAATTGTGTTAAGTTTAAAGTCAAACTCCATAAATATTAATATGTCCTTACAATATTTTCAATTCAAACATGTTGCCATAGAATAAACTAGCCAACAGCTTTACTCAACTATGATGTCTTTATTTTGATGGGTCAATTCTTTTACAAGAATACTCTGATTGCTTGGATATGAGCTATAAAATTGATGCGTTCGTGCTAAAAAAAATATTCCCTAATAGAAACTCACTCACATTGCTATTGTCATTTTTCTGTCTACGAATGATAATGACACTATCAGCATCTTTTTTCAACTCCTAAAGCAAATGAAAAGCCACCCCGTTATCTGAACCCTGCTTTAATCCCCTGCAAAATTAAACAATTACGATATCATGACAAACACCACTAAGATTGCAATTACTTAAAATTTGTAATAATACATTGCACGGAACTACCTAAGATATCTGCAAAAGATTATGAAATTTATCTCAACTCATCCATTCCTATCTTCTATACTTGTAAGCCTAATTGTGGTTCGCTATTGATTCCAACACAACTGTAAGGATACGAGTTGAACACATCACTTTTCCCATATACCGACTACATGATAAATTAATGGGGTGAATAATCAAAGATGCGATTCTCGCCTGTAATGCAGACATGGCACGTATATACATAACTGCATACATACATAGACGAGATCCTATCAGGAATCATACTTTAATTTCTATACCTTTTTATGAAAAAAAAAGATAAATTGAATCTTCATAGTAGAAAGCACAAGTTAAACGAATTTTACCTTCACCCCCATACAATGGTGTCTTGGTACCAGCACTGTTGTCCTGTCTCGAAATCGTCCAGTCATCGTGAATCACTACTCTACCGGTCGTCTTTAACTGGATGATGGTGTCTTTCACTTGGATCAGTGCTTCGAAAATTGTTCATTGTGTGAACCTGAAATGGGTTAAGATGTCAACTGTTAGTGTCAAAGGTTTTTAACAAATTTGGTTTTCATGAAAAATTTCAACAAATGTTAACAATCACGTTTTAAACGTTGAAAATAGGAAAGCATTGCTGTTCTTAGTCAATTTCAAATAAATTTCAACTATTTATTGAAAAATGTGTATAATTGAAAAAGGCATGCATGTCAGCTCTATGTGTTACAACAATCTTATATAAAAACTTCAATTTTAAATAAAATACTGCGATCGTTGTCTACGACATGAAATATTAATAACAATAATGACACAACAGCTTAAATTGGGAAAAGCCTTGAGGTAATGTTAGAATTATTTCATTTACTTGACCAATGGAACACTAAGAGGCGATGTGGTCAGCAACACGTTCGTCCGTGGTTATCATCCTGATTTTGAGTCAGGTAATAATTTACAGCCGAGTGAACATGAAAGTCCGGTATCAAATCCCATTTCCGAAAACTACTTGTCGCCAAGCAGCTTCGAACCTGGTACTCGATGCATTGGCATAAACTGCTCTAACCAATAAGCCACCCAGGGTATTATCAAATTATATTACTATTTAATTGCAAATCAAGAGATCATGCAATATATACAAGTTCAGGACATATCCTTCGGAGGATGCTTCAATGTGCCGCCAAACATAACTTACTTGAAAACACCAGTTCAATATGTCTTTCAAAGGATATAAACTTAAGTAAGCCATACGCCTTCATTGAAGAATAAACTAAATTCTGAGCTACATATTCTTTCGAGCGTGAATTAAATGTTGGGTTGATTCATCAATGGCACAAAAGCCCGAACTGAGCCCCGGGTTTCTTGAAGAATTGCCTTTAGTTGTTTGTGCCCATAAAGTCCTTTAATTTAAAAGTCATGGCCGTAATTCACCATCGCTGGCCATTGAACCTTTCCAAGGTTTGACAAGGTTTTCCGTTTTATATGGGTGCCAGTCAATTGATCATTGCCTTGGAATGAATTTTGCTTTTAGGGATGTAGGGGCAGCACCCTCAGGATTGGTTTTGGTACTTTTCGAAAACGTGCTGGTTGACTCACAAGCCTCGACAAAGTTGCGCTCAAAAATACCAACAGTTCATTCAAGGCTTTCATTAGGGATCACTTTTCACTTCCATGTTTGGATGATCCTTTTGATAGCTCCTACTTTTTTTTGGAAACTTTGTGTGATTTGATCATTAGAAGAATCGAAAACGATACTTTACTGATTGTTTTAATTTAACATTCAATTTGGTTTTCGCCCTCCCTCTTTGTTTTTTTTTATAATGATGCGCTCAAAGATCAAATTGAAGCATAGCTATGGAATATTAACCACTAAAAGCCAAATGAAACTTAAACTTAATCAATACCACCACTTCGTAAAAATTATTGAAAATAAAATCCAACTTAATACTGCTTTTGGGCATTCAAGCCGCTTCCTGCAAATAAGTCCAGCTAAAATTACTAACCAGACTTGCATGGAAACGTTTAGGTTGACACAAAAACTGTAAACTTTATTGAGTCTCTTATCAACACATAATCTCTTTTCATCCCAGTTTATGGTATCAAGTCCTTCTTTGTCGTACAAGAATAAGCAAAAAATCTAGCAAGTGTTATGAATATAAAAATAAACCCGAGGGTGCCACTCTACGATATATTGTTGTAGCTTGGTGTATAGAGAAGCATAATCGGATTTTTCGGATTTTGTTTAGAAAAATGACTAAAAAAACTTCATTACTTTATTTTGGTTTTGGTCCATTTCCGCAAAAAAGGATAATTATTGTGAAGCTCTTGGTTTTAGCACAGCTAACAACAAAAATTTACTATTTATTTACTGAGACGTTTAGCCAGCGTAGATACAGTTTTCACAATATATTCCTACATTTAAAAATATGACTATACAGAACGCAAATGCGAGCCAATTTTGATCAGGTGTTTCACATGGTCTAGTTGAAATAAAAATAAGAATTCATTCCTAAAATATCTGATTGCAAGAAATTGTGAAGTATTTATTGCAGGACCCTTCCCTACCCTAAAACGACGATGGATCCGATGAAGGCGCGTCTTTAAGAGTTCTACCCAAAACGCGAGTAGAGCCCCCAAAGACGCGCCTTGAAGTCATCATCCTTCCGAGTATGGGAACTTCTTCAATACCGCTGGGAGCTCGACGTGAAGTTGCAATTCACCTCCGGGCCGAGACCAAAAGATTGGCAAAGGTATAGATAGGCCTCGCTTTCAGCAGTAACGTCACTGAGCCTGCACTCTGTAGGCAAACTGGCCCTTCCATCTTAAAGTGAGAGAGCGTTGGCTAAGCGCATCGTTGCAGCCTGTTGTCCAATCGTGAACCGTAGAGTTAAACCTCACTGGGAAGGCATTGACGTAAAACATAGGTACATTTCTGTAATACCCTTCTCTGCCCTTAACCAACGTTCGTCCCAGAACTTTTGTGCCTCAATTGAAGTAGGCGTGCTTGCACAACCACGAAATCTTACCTGGGATATACTGACCCCAAGGAAGCTGAGAACCCAGAGGCTTTGTCTCTGCAGGCATCGCTGATAAATCTGTTTGAGTTGCAGCTTGGGAGCTTTGGTTAATAAATTTAAGGTAGATACATACATACAACAATACAATTTGAGAAGGACATCTTATCAGCAACACTTCTACACTGTGATGGATTATTGTGTTGTTTTGCTTCAAACCGGGCGCTGCAAACTTTTGCCTTCACCAGTGAATACAAAGGAGATGCATAGAATCCTCAGGATGGATGTTGATACTTAACTTGGGAAAGCAGTGCATTTATTAGCATGTTACTGACTAGAGCTTGTAAGCAGTCATCAAATAAATCAATTCACATATTCATGCCTACAAAGTAGTGGTATAAAGGTTTATCTGTGCAAGGTAGCCAGGTTACCATGGTGGTCCTGTGGATCATGCTACGCTCCAAAAAATAAAATATTTATAATTTCTTTGGTTTAATGTTGTACCGACCGATCTCTACCCCAATTTTGTCCTTAAAAGCCTCAATAGCTGCTGGATGGTTAGCGTAACATTTATTATTAACAGCTCCCCACAAATAATAGGTCCACGGGGTCAAATCGTTACAGCGCGGTGGTCATTGCATATCCTCAAAACGGCTAATAATTCAATGTGCAATTTTTTTCACACAGAAGTTCGACAGTTGCATAGCGCACGGTACACTATCCTGTAGAAACCAAATGTTGTCCAGATCATCTCTTCAAAATTGGGTCACAAATAATCAGTTATCATTGCGCGCTAGTGCTCATTATTCACGGTAACGCATCTTTCTTCCTCATTTTCCAGGAAAAATGGCCCAACTATACCGCTGGTATAGATGAATATTTGGTGTGGTCCAAAAACCACACCAAACAGTAACTCGTTGATGATGTTTTGGCATGCCATATGTGGATTTTCTTAAACGCATATATGATAGTTTCGCTTTCTTAACGTAACCGCCGATGTGAAAATGAGCTTTGTCAAAAAAGATTGAGTAAAAATGCTCTACTTTTTTGGACGTTCTACAGCCCCTTATAACGAACCGAAAAGACTGCGGATGTTCATGCGGTTTGATGTCATGCATCAAATAAACTTTGTAGGTCGTTACATCGAGGTCTTCTTGGAAAATTTTCATCAAAGAAGTGCGTCAAACGTTCATTTCCTGAGAACGATGGTGAATTGATGTGCTTGGCAATTGATGCGCATTCACAGCATCACAAACAATGTTTTTGGTTAAGCACACTGCATGAGTACGAGAACGTTTTGGTTTATCCAATGACGATTCAGTTTCACGAACTTTTCGTTCATTTCGATTTTTTACAAATCAGGTACAAAAAATATGAGTTCCTAAATTATTTTTAAAGGAACCTAAGAACCAAAATAATCAAATTGAATGAAGTCGTGGTAGCGTTGTAAACGTTCATTTAACCAACTTTTGTCTAGTTTTTGAACCTCCGTATCTAGTCGACAAACTCCTGCCTACTAGTGTGCTTTTTTTATTGGTTCGCAACTCTGCTAACACTATTATTACACATTAAACCCGAAACCACACTTACCATTTAATAATATGGAACCGGCTAAAATCCTGGAAACAAGAACCTCCATTAATGTGTAATAATAGTGTTAGAAAAGTTGCGAACCAATAAAAAAAGCACACTAGTAGGCAGGAGTTTGTCGACTAGACACGGAGGTTCGAAAACTCTAATATGTATGGAAATGGCTACTTATGCTTAATATGCGAAACTTGCCAGTCGTTATACTTCGCGGATACAAATAATAAAAATAGTTGAAGTATAATGAGCTTAATCCATCAATAAGCCTAACCGTGGTCGTGCTGTCTGGTGGCGGATGGTAAATGACAGCACCGGAAGAGGATGCCGTCCGTCACCTCGAAACCACACTTCCCATTCAAACCGTTGGTATTGCGTTTACGCTATGAAATTTGCAATGAATTTTCGCATCTTGCTTGCACCATCTCACTGATTTCTTTTGCTCGACTGCTCAGTTGCGAACTATGGTATTTTTTCCTGGTAGCTTGTAGGCATCCCACCAACGTGTACCGCTGCCGGCATGTCGCTGATGGTACTTCGTTGATTTTCAACTTAGTAAAAGCGCTCGTCCACGAACTTCATTATAATATTCGGTATGGCGCATTTATCATCAAGATTTTTATTATATTTGCATGTATTTTCACTTTCAGGCTATGTGACCTTAATTAGAAACAATACGTAAATCGCTGCATAATAATGATGTGTATGCACATATTTTGTATGATCTTGATGGGTGGGCGCCAAGGACAAAGCCTTTGACACACTTATCGTCATAATGATGGTAAGCGTCATGATGATCACACAGGATAATGATGGTATGATGTCCAAGCATTATTTGCAGACTGAAAAGAATTTTGGTAAATTTCACTGAATAGTCTGAATTCATGTACAGAAAATGCAATTTCGCTTTCTCTCAAAATGATAAGGTTATTGATATATCTATAAATTCGATGCATTTTGTTCATTTCCAGCACAAAACACCTACTTTAATTAATTTTTTATTTACATTTTTTGACCTAAGTGCATATATCCACCAAGGCTAGATGAATTATGGCAACGATTTCAGTCACCTAAAGATATTTATTCAAAAATGTTTTGTTTTTAATGATTTGACCAGTTTCGTCAAAAAACTCATGTAGGTAATATGAATTAAATCAATAAAAATTTGTATTTTCAGTCCTTATTGTGACCAAAAACAGTGAAAAGGTAATTAAGTCTCTTTTTTGGATACAATGAAAAAAGCTCCGTCAACTATTAATTACCCTACATTTTCCACCGTTTATTCCTTAATCTTTAAAATCTAAATCCTCAAAGATATTCGATACTGTCGCAATAGGCTTAATCAAATCCTTTGAAGCTTACGACCTTCAGTAGTAGCAGTCCTTGATTTCAACTCCTTATGGAAAAGTCTCCATTATTAAAGCCATAAACAAATTCGCAATAAAGTTGAAATGAAACACCACTGATTTACACCCAAAAAAGAAGCTCGACGTCGAAAGAATGTACGTACCTACCATACATATGTTGGTAAATTATCCAACCCCTTCAGCACGAATCCCATTATTATCAACATGGGCTTCTGATGTTACGGCCACCATTAAAATTGATATAGGGACACGCTTCATTATAGGAAATACCCAATACAAAAGATTATCATCCATCAAGGCGCACTAATTCTTTTAAATCCTTTTTTATCCAACTTATCCCGAATATTAAATGAATGAATGATACTTGGGCTGCTCCTTGCTTTTTTGCTTTCACCTCACAATTTTCTGGGTGAACGTGATGGTGATGGCGGTGGTGGTTGGCTTGGAAGCGAGGGGTCGTCGTAAATTTCGATATGAGTCGGCATCTAATGAACATTTTGCGGGTTCGGGTCACATTTTATTAAATGGAATTCAAAGGACGGATTCATTGACAGGGTGCGGTGTTTACGACCCGGCTGTTAAATCTGCATAAAACCGAATTAGCTGTACATAACTCACAAACTGCTTTAGCTGTAGGTGAACAAGAAAATGAGCCAAGGAAAAGACATCGGAAGGATACTAAAATATGAGACGCCAGGTCGTTTTCAAGATTCCTTTAATTAAGTTTATTAAATATTCGCCTTGGCAGTGACATCTGAAAGGATTTAGATTGCAACGCGTGCTTTTGCACGTATTAAAGAAAACTATCCCCTCCTTTGATAGTATCTGAACTCACAGGAAACTCATAACATGAAGACACCAAAAGTAGAATCTATTCTTTCTATGCAACCATTGCAGACTCCTAACGCAAGTCACAAGAGACGACTGTGCGTCACCTAAAAGGATATTAACGACAAAGTTGGATGCCATAATACGCATTCGCTTGGTTTCCTGCTCAACACGAACCAGATAAGAGACGATAAGGCGGTAAACGTTACTTTCATGTCTTGTTAGATAAAAAAAAATGTTCGCAATGCTGTGGGAACGGGATGCCAACGATGACAACCTTAGATAGGCTTTGTATGTCCGTCGTGTAATTGCAAACTCTGAAAGCATATAAAGAACGACGAGCGCATTCACCCTGGCGGAATGTATCGACGGCTTTATTCAGCACGAAAAAAGGGTCGTTTGCCTTTCAAACGTTTTCTTTTCATCAATGATGTATTACAAAGTAGACAAACACCCGCATTCCATTCACCACGTCGTCGTCCTGAATTGCACTCGAGCAATTGAATAGTAACTGGCTTCGTCAGGATGCCAGTCAACTTGTGCAAGGAAAGAGCTTGTTGTCAAAGAGTTACTGAGACGACTATGGTAACTACCAAAACTCCTATCAACATGTCCTCGTGCAATGGAGTTGTAGTATGTGCTACTAAATACCGAAAACGGATGATTGATACCATGAAAATGTTTTGGAAGCAAAGATCTCAATTCGGTTGGATGAGCTCAATGTTTTAATATTGGGCCACAATTGGGTTGGAATCAATGAGAAAAGTTATCCTAGGACATGATCTACCCTTAAGAATTTTCCTTGTCAATCATGTTAAAATTTGGGTATTTTGTATATAAATCTGCAGAAAAGAAAATCATGTCTGCCTTCTTTGCTATGGGCGTCAAATTAGCCTTTATGTGTTCCGATTTTCATCTATTCTTATCCTGGTTTGGACACTACAGTGTACTTTTAAGACTTCTTGAACAAGTGTAATAGAACAAATTAGCTGCTGATGTTACGCCATCGATAGTTTTGTGGCTACCATTGGATTATCAATATGTTCAGTGGATTGTCCACTTTTCAAGGCAATTGGATATACTTTATAGGATAGCCTCACAGCAATGGCTAACATAAATGACAGTAACTTAGTTGACTTCATTAGAAAGAAATGAGTTCTCAGCAACCTAGAGCTAGGTTTTTAATGCCAACTTCATCAGCTTGTGGTATAACAATGAGTCTTAGCCTAAGTGTGCCGTCTCTTTTAAGAGGACTCTCTCTACAACCAACCAAACAAACAAGGCTATTTTTCAAGAAAAGCCAGCAAAATCTGTTTTAAAAACTCTCATAAAGACACCTTACAGAAAACTTTAATATAATTGTGGCTTCTTTAAGAATAGAAGAAAGATTCTTGCAGCGTTGTTCAGCATCTTGTTTCACATACTGTTAGTTCTTCCAAAATGTGAAAAGTAACCTTTTTAATTTCAATTCCACTAAGAAGTACTGGTTGTCACCGCGATTGTAAGAGAGCAGCTACCAATCAAGCTGAGATCTCAGTCCAGAATTCATACTTTGATTTGAAATTTTCTTGAAAGTTTCCTAGAACTAAGTGTTATAATAAGGTGGTCTTTAAAACCTAACATTTCAAATTTCTCCGGGGCACCATCTTATATTGTTCTATGATATGTAAAAAGAGCTTGCAGATTTTTAAAATATGATGAAAAACTTCAAGACCAAAACTTGAAAAAAGAAACGCTTTGGTTGGTTTGCCGTCATCATCTCTTTAAATTTATGCTTAAAGCAGTTAATAGTAAATGAAGTTTCAACTGGTTCTGAAATCTTGATGTCTGAACAATCTAAAAGTGTGTGAAACTCGATCGTTCACAGTTGTTGGAAAATTGCCGACTCTCATGCTTTAGTTCATCAAAACGAGACCGAAATTTCATCCGATATCACTGAGGCCAAGTTGTTGAAAATGGCGTCGAATCTATAATATTTAAATGCTCAGCCACACCACCTTCTACAGCGGCGATAGCCGCCACGTCTCGCACTGTACGAGCTCGTGTTGGATTCCCAATGGAGTAAACGTGGACATTAATATTTCCATCGTATTGTGTATGAACATCATAAATTGGACGAAGAGCTCTATAAGTTTGGCACACAGAACGCGAATTTCGGAAATAAATTTTCACTATTTTGAGACGTTGTTCGAGTGTGGGACACTGAGAGTAATTTGCCAAAGTCAATTGAATATAATGACAAAATAACAGCTGAATTTGACGGCTAAAATGACAGATATCCCTGTTGAAAGCTCTATATTTCTAAAAAACTCTATATAAAAACAAATAAGGACTAATTTATGTAAAATGAACAAAATCTAGAGCAAATTTCCATACTTCCAGCATATTCTTGAACTCATTAGCAAATTAAGTGCTTTGGGAAAGTTTTCATGTGTTGTTACAATATATAATTATCAAATATCGTTAATGAAACTGAGGGTATATTTATTTATTGTTGAAGTTTCTGAAGAGGGCTGGAATATGTTTTCATCTTGAAGAAAGTCGAAGCTAAAAATAATAGAGATATTTGAATGAAAACATTACAGATAAAAATGCTTTCTTTTGAATTGTTTTTGTTTGATATATACAAACACAAGAAATGCACGCTTATTTCAAAACAAAGTTACATTATAAACAAATAATTTCAAAATATTAGATACAATCTTGATAAAAAGTCCGATATATTTCAAGAAAATCAAATAATTTGGATTGCAGTAGTTATAGAGTTTTTTTTGTTTTATACTTTGCCGACAAAATATTCAAAGTAGCTCTACATTTAGCAACTGTGTTTTTATGAAAGTTGATCATTATTCATAAATGATACTGATATTTTATCTTGAATTTTAACTTTTTAATTACTTTGGCTAACCTTGCATATATATTTCTTTTCAGGTATGTGAAGGCATCAATAAGTTTTACTCGTGAGTATAATGAAATCAGGCAGTTTAAAGGATTACCTTTAGTGTAACTTTATTATCACTTATTTCCATACATTTGATTTAGCAGAAAATAATTATAATCATCTTCGATCAAAATTACTAAAAATTTGCTGTCTTTAAAATGTTGGAAGTTTGAGTTGATTCATTTTTTCGAAAAATTTAATACATACATGTTATTTGGCGTAAGGATGAATTGTAAAATGTACCTTTCCAATTCGAATGAAAGTGGTGTACAGAGGTGGACATGTAATTAGAAACGCTTGTAATTTCCTAAGAAAACCCTGTCAAATAATCCTCCGAAATACATCATTCCTCTTGAGTAAGTTTTTTACCTGATTCAGTGGCAATTGGGGGAAGTAGTGTGTTAGCCAATGCTACCTGTAAAAAGATGATAAAACAAAAAGTCTTAGAAACCCCAAGACTTTGAGCGGACAACTAAATAGGTTTCTATTTACTTGCCCGCTCTAAGTCCTCATCATAAAAATTGTTTTTAAATTTTATTTATTCAGGCAAATGTTTTACCAAATAAGAACAAAAAATTACAATACCATATCAGTAACGTGTCGGAAATCCTTTCTGCTTCTCAACCTCTGTATGATCGTTATAAGTCTTCTCCATCTCTCCACATGTATGGATGCCCATGCTTCTTTCACTGCTTCGAACAATTGATCCATGTCAGTGAAATTTCTTACTGCTTTATCTTGTTTTATGTCTCCCAACAAGTGTTTGATTAGATCTAAGTCCGGTCTTGTTGACGGCCAGTCTAAAACGGTGACGTTGCTACCCTTCAGAAAGGTCCTTCGTCTGTCGTGTCGTTTCATTGAGGTCGGTGTCTATAAAGTAGGAAGATTCTCTTCAGCCCATGGCAACATGATGTTTTATAAAATGTCGACGTACTTTTTCTTGGCTAATACTCCTTCTATACAGTGTACTGGTCCAACACAAAACCACGAGAAACACCCCCAAACATTTATGGAGTTGTTACAGTTAAAGTGTAGCGTGGGTCGAATTCCTTACTTCTTGGTCGTCTTTCATATCTCCTACTCTTAGAGCCAATGCGATTTATTTTTGGTTTGTCCCTCTACTCCTTTTCCCATGTTAAATTTTTCCGTGCAAAATTCATTTTTTTCTTTCGATTAATTGCCGTTAAGAGTGTTTTCTTCCTGACTATCCTGCCCAATGAGGAAGGAACTAATGGAGAGGAAAATAAACATATTTCTTGATATGAGTTTTTCGAAGCATCTACTGTCGGAATGCGTAATGACTATTTGAAAGGCGTACTTGGTCAAGAGTTGGGGGCATGCCTCTAGAAGGCGCTAAATTTGAAAACCAATTATGAATTCGGAGAGGTTTAGTTGAATAGGTCTCAAAAAAGCTGAAAATATGTAACAGTAACACAATCTTTTATCATATTCATATAGTTATTTATTTGCAAACACACACACACTTATATTATACATATATGTATATATATATATATATATATATATATATATATATATATATAAATATATATATATATATATATATATCGGTTAGGTTACTGTTGAAAATTTTCAGCTTAGTATACATATATATATACACATATATATATAAACATATATATATATATTTATATATATTTCACCTCCCTCATCCTTTTTGCAACCGGGCTTGGGACCGGCTTAGGCGGATTTAAGATGCTGGTGCTGCTTGTTAAAATGTTTTTTATAATTAAGTCGTTTCTCACAATTGCAGTTGTTTAGGATAAATACATCAAATTCATTAGCACGTTTAATGATCATGTACGAATAAAGAAAATTGTATGAATTCAACCCACTCAAATTTATCTTCTGAACCGCTACTGAGTGGCACAATGTCTAAGAGGTGAAAAATGACATTCATAAACAAAACAATAAACAACATTTTTCTGCGCGATTTTCTTTGAAATTATTACATATATTCGTCGCGAGAACTATTAAGAGGACACTTTTCTCAAGAAATGTTTGATTACCGGTGAAATGAAATGCCGACAGGACGTGCATACGGCCGATTTCGACAACACCTTACAATGCACTTCATTTTAGTGTTTTTTCGCTTTTGTCACTGATAACTCAAACTCACAACACGTCTATTGATAAAAGATAACACTATACAAGTTTTTAGTCACTTCTCAAACTCGACACATTTGCAAATCACCATAAATTATCAATCGCGCACGAACTTTCAAACAATTTCGGCCCTTGTCATAAACGAATTTGACATTCATAAACAAAACATATGTTTTCACAAAAAAAAAGAAGAGTAAAATAGTCGTCTCTCTCGTACGTTAGCTGAGACAGCCTTGTCACCGTTCCTATTAGTTCCCTGTTCAATGATCCTGCCACACAATTCTTCTTCCTCACGACGTCTTCTGTTTGTTCTTGCCGAAATGTCACTAGTTTCCCCGAAAAGTCGGCGATGCATTTTGACAGCTGAACTTTTTGGGATAATTTTTCTATCCCTGCTGTAAGCTGTTTTTCGGGCTCTTTCAGCCCGGGGATATCTTGGACAGTCTTACGGCTTTCCACGTGTTTCAGTGTTCTGTATACTATTTTTTATGAAACACTCTAAGCGGCTGGTAATTTGTTAATAGGACAAGCCTAACTCTTTGAAGTCTACAATCTTTTGTGGAGTGCAACTCTTAGCCTTTCCCATTCCCATCGTTATTGAAATTAAAAACAAATTTGAATGCCATCATATTTAAAGTAAAATACAGTGTTTCTAATTACGTGGTCACTCCAAGTTTGGTTTTGCCAGGACTTTCTTGTCCTGTCATCCTTTTAGAAGTTGCATTACCTCTTTGCCTCCGTCAATTAACAATGAATCAGGTAAAAAAAACAAATTTTAGCTAATTATATGTCCGTCATAATATTTACAATTGGGTCTTTGCAGAATGTTTATTAAGGTTGACGATTGATGACAAAATATTATTTGAGTCAATAACAAATGTCCTGAAACCAGGATGTTCGTTTAAAATTTTCAATTTTACAATTTTATTGCAAGGAGCTTGCTAGCAGCCTACGAAGGAGCAGTCAGGGTTCGCTAAAGGCAAGTTTTAAGCGTCGTAGAAACCTCGTTTGTTGGTCATGTTTATGAAAATATCTTGAGAAGTAATTATTTAGTTGTTGGAATAGGTAGGCTTGCTTTTTTTCAGGAAAACTTTCGTACCCGTTAACAACGGAGAGTTATTTTCCCTTTGAATCAGGCTTACTCTCCACTTCTCTTAAACAAAATCTTCCAGGAAACGGTTTGGAAAACATTGAAAAAGTGTTTATCGATAAAAATGGTCTATTCTGAAGTTTTCATTGAAAACATAACTTACATTCTATGTAGTATTGTTTACAAATACGGCACAAATTCTGTTCATTGATTGATGATTTATCTACAACACTTTCTGCGAAAAGCGCATAACATATAAATGTAAAATCAAAACTACGGTTCCAAAATTTTAGGAGCGTTCGGAAAAATTAAAGTATGTTGATGAAACAATCCTGGCTCTATCAATGCAAACCCATTCAAAATAACAATACAATTTATGATGCTGATCTCAAAGTTCAACAGGAGTCTGCTTCTTCACACAGTCCTGAAAACCCTTATAAAATCCAACCCTTGAATAAAGTTATATTATAAATTACTTCACTGTCGAATGACCACAACGCATGCGCATACAGAAAATCGGTTTCTGAAAACCAGCCGTGGAGCCGGGTGCCTTCCGATCTTATGGCGAAAGCGTGTAAATGAGCGAGAAGGAAGCGCCTTCGTTCTGATTATGAATCGGAACGTCGACCCGGGTCATTCTGAACCTGACGGGTCGTAAAACAGGCGTTCTTGATCGAATCGGACGTGGACGCAGGGTCGCCCGGTTCTCCTATAGATAACATGCAAAATAAGAAAAGATCGCGCCGCTATGACGTTCATTCTTAAAAACAAACAAACCGAAACCGATTTGGAACCGTACGTGGAGCCTCAGCTAAGGGACGACGGCTACTCTCTTCGAGAGATTGCACAAATTTCTCACTTCTCCTTGGGAATGGTCCAGAACGCCATGAAGGAGAAGAATGATAAAGAAAATCTTGACCGACCGACTGCAATAAAAGTACTAAGTCGATATTATAAAAAAAAATAGAACTGAAAACTTCTCTTGAAAAGAATTAAATTTTTCAATAAAATTTCTCATACTGTATTTATTTTTTTGTCCACTCTATAATTAGGATAATGAATCCAAATCGGAATATATGAAAAACCCTTAACAGGTAAAACGCTATTTTTGCTACTTATATATTCTACACATTTCAATCGTTTCAATAGACTAGCTCAAGTTACAAGGTGTTGAAAGCTAAAAAAATAGATGTTTTCCGAAAAACGCAGGCATGTATTTATTATTTTGACCACCAGTGTATGTACACATAGTCACAAAATTGAAGGCACAAGCACTAATTATGAAAACTCATAATCATATATAAACTAATGTCCTTTTATTATTATTTTTTTTTGTTTTTTTATTGAAGACTAACAATACTAACATGAATAAAAAAATTAATTAATTGTTTTTTTAAGAATTAAGTAACAAGAAAAAATTAACAGTAAAAATTCAAGGCACAAACTTCAAGATCACTAGAAAAATGTAAAATAATTTATTATTAGTACTTAGTTGGATATCATTTGGCTTTGATTACTGCTTATAGTCTTCTAGGCATACTTTCCGCTAACTTTTTTGTTATGGTTGGGCCAAATTTTGACATTCCCTTGTTATTATTGACTTCAGATCGAATTTATTCGCAATTGAAGATTTTCAGATTTGTTGTTCAAGTACTGACCACAAATGGATGAAGGTCTGGTGACTGAGGTGGCGTTTTTAATTGTTTCGGCGTATTATTAAGCAACCACATCTTTACAATATGTGCGGTGTGGTTTGGACCATTATCTTGTTGAAACCAAAACACATCCGATAGTCCTAATTTAATAGCACTTGATTTTTTACCTTTTCAGGATATTGAGGTATTAAATTTGTCCCTTGCGGTCTCAACAACTTCCATGTTACCGACTTCTCCTGCAGACATGCAGCCCCAAACCATCACATTACCTCCTCCATGTTTTACGGTTCCGCACAAATTTTCTTTCTTTAGCTCGGTATTCGCTTTCCTCCGAACTATTTGTCTGCCATCAGAGCCAAATAGGTTGAACATACTTTCATCACTGAATATTATGTTTTTCCAGAAATCTGGACCCTCATTTACGTAAGTTTTCGCAAACTCTAACCGTTTTTTACTATTTGCTCCTGATATAACTGGCGTTTTACGGGCTATTCTTCCACTTAAACCATAGTTTCGCAATGTTCTTCTTATAGTTTCCTTGGATATCGGTTTTTGGATCATATGAAAACCTTCAACCCTCACATTATTAATCGGCTTCTTTGGACATGTTTCTATTTCCCGTCGATTGTATTGCTCATCGTTAGCTGACAGTAACTTTTTCATCCGCGCCTCGTTTTATTAATTAAAGTTTCGTCATTTTTCCATTTGGTGACTTCAGTTCTTACTGAAGAAAATGATCTCCCAACTATTTCCGCTACTTCCCAATATGTTTTACCTTGACAAACAAGCCTAATAATAATCTTTCTTTCCGCAACTGTGGTTTCTTTTCTCCGTTTATCCATTTCCGCTTTTTTCTATGATGATGTATGTGTGTGTGTGTGTATGTATGTACGTACGTACGTACGTTCGTGGACACTTTTTTCTACGAGCATAACTCACGTAAACAAAGTCATATCGACTTCGTTGAGGTGTCAATCGAAGCATCTTTGCAATCTTAAGAGCTGATTAGATTGTAGAAAACTTCGGTCGGGGAGGGGGGGGGGGTGGTTTCTGTTTTGCCCGTTTGAAGGTCATTTCTGTCATGCGTTATATCTCGCGAACCATTTTTTTGAACAAGGTGTCGATCGCCGCGTATTAGCATTTATGCGATTCTATCAAATTTTTAAAAAAATTCTTGGAGCCGTTTTCTAATTTTTCAAAAAAAAGTTTTTTTCAAAAACATCAAATTTTTAACTTTATTTACAAGTCGCAGAAATCAGTATTTATAAAATTTATATACTCCAAACACTTGTTGTGAAAAAATCACCAAATTTTTTTTCCATGATCACAAAAAAAATTAAATTAAAAATAAAAAAATCATTAAAAGTCATCATGTCCTTCATGGTCATTTATGTCAATCATTATATCATTTAACGTTCAAGGTCATTTACGTATATCTCGAGAACTAAATATAATCTTTCCATCATAAAGGTGTCAATCGACGCGAATTATCATTTTTATGATGCTTTTATATTTTAAAAAAATCGTTAAAACGTGTTTTTTAATTTATTGAAAAAAAATGGAAAAGTAGTGTTTTTTCACAAAAAAATTCATTTGTAACCTGATTTGCACATCGTAATAATAAATGTTTGTAGAATTTATAAAATTTTATCAATTTTTGTAGCGAAACCAGCAAAAACTGTTCTCATGATAACAAAAAACAAGCCGTGAGGTGCGACCCATGAGGTCCACACGGTCAACTTCCCAGTAATATCTACATATGTAGATATCAAAAATATTAAACACAATAATAGTTATGGAAATAATACTACTTCAAATAATAAAAATGTACCTCTCATAAAAGTTATTGGAATGATTTAATATTAATCGTAACATCTACGCGAGCGTCAATTGATTACGTAAGGATTTTGGTGCATTGATTTGATTGATTATTCACGCGGATCAATCGGAGGGGGGACAGGTTACAAAGCAGTTTTTTTAATTAAACTTAAAACATGGTGCTGTGAAGACTAATGCAAATCTGCGCAAATTTCGCAAATATTAATAAACTTCGATTGACTATACAACAATGTCTTTAGAATAAGAGATTTAAAGTATAATGATTCGAATGATCGGAAGATTATATTTGGTTCTCGAGATATAATGAATGACGTAAATGACCTCGAACGTTTAATGATTTTTTATTTTTTATTTAATTTTCTTCTTTATCATGAAAAAAACTTTTGCTGGTTTTTTCACAAAAACTATTTGGAGTATATAAATTATATAAACATTGATTACTTAGGTTTGAAAATAAGGTTAAAAATTTTGTGTTTTTGAAAAAAAAACCTAATTTTTTGCACTTTTTTTAAAAAAATTAAAAAACTGCTCAAAGAATTTTGTTCAAAAATTTGATACAATCACATAAATGTTAATACGCGTCGATTGACACCTTGTTCAAAAAAATCGTACGTTTGGTTCGTGAGATATATCGCATAACATCATCATCAATGGCGCACCAGCCCAAATCGAGCCTTGGCCTCCCGAAGACACTGCCTCCAACTGTCTCGGTCCAGCGACCGCGTCCTCCAATTAGCGAATCCCAGCAAGGATTCGCTGTCGTTGTCAACTGCATCCTCCCATCGTTTGCGTGGTTTTCCTGGTGGGCGGCTTCCTGTTGCTCGGCCTTTCATGGAGCGCTTGGGAATTCGCCCGCCATCCATACGCTCCACATGGCCAGCCCACTGAAGTCGTAGCCGTTTCGTCAGAATCGATACCGGTGGCTCGTCATAAAGAGCGTACAACTCATGGTTGTACCGGATTCGCCAGTCCGGTCCGTCCTTCACGGGCCCCAGAATACGTCTCAAAATGCGGCGTTCGAAGACGTCAATCCTTTTTTCTGAGGCTTGAGTCAAAGTCCATGTTTCACATCCGTAAATCAATACAGGACGGATGATCGTTTTATAGACGCGCAGCTTATTTTTTCGGTGCACTTTGTTACTTTTAATCACCGAGAGGACTGAAAAATACATTTTATTGGCTAGACCAATTCGCGGTTCAATTTCGTCCTTTTCATTCCCGTCTTTGGCGAGGTTGACACCAAGATAAATAAAAGAGTTAACGCTTTCCACACTGTAGTTAGTTATCGTCATGTTTTGTCTATTTGGCGTCTTTTTTCTTGACTGGGTCATATATTTGGTCTTGTTCACTTGTTATCGCATAACATGGTTGACCTTCAAGGGGTGAAAACAACAAACCCCCCGGACCGAAATGTTCCAAAAACTAATCAGCTCTTTAGATTGCAAAGACGCTTCGATTGACACCCTAACAAAGTCGATACGAGTTTGTTTACGTGAGTTATGCTCGTAGAAAAAAGTGTCCACGAACGCACATACGTACGTACGGACGTACGTACGTACATACACACACACACACACACATACATACTTCTTTCTAAAAACACTTTATATATACTCTATAGACCTGAAAACGTAAAGAAATGTTGAAAATTACAATTTCGATTTTCGAGGCGATTACAAGAACTTCCCATATACTGGGAAGTTAATTAAATTAAAATTAAAAAATCATTCAAAGTCACCATGTAAACAGAGTTCATTCGAATCATAATACCTTAAATCTCTTATTTTAAAGACATTGTTGTAAAATCAATCAAAGTTTATTAATATTTGCAAAATTTGAGCAGATTTTCAATAGTCTTCACAGCACCATGTTTGAACTTTAATGAAAAAACTGCTTTGTAACCTGTCCCCCCTCCGATTGATCCGCGTGAATAATCAATCAAACCAATGCACCAAAATCCTTACGTAATCAATTGACGCTCGCGTATATGTTATGATTAATATTAAGTCATTCCAATAACTTTTACGAGAAGTACATTTTTATTATTTGCAGTAGTATTATTTCCATAATTATTATTGTGTTTAATATTTTTAATATCTTTTTAGACATTACTGGGAAGTTGACCGTGTGGACCTCATGGGTCGCACCTCACGGCTTGTTTGGTACTTACAGAATAAAATGCCAATTCGATAAATTTACTACAATTGTAGTAACATTGAATAATATATTGCCATTTACATGGTTGTGCGTTCAATTTCGTAATTATGTGTATATCGAAGTACTGTTACGATGACTTTCCTAATTGCATTGAAAAATAAGAGCGCAGCCATAATACCATACTGTAATCATTCTTTGTCCTCCTCAAAACAGAAAATATTACATCTCTTCGACCTGCAGAAGCAATCATTTCTCGACCCAAAGTCCATCTCCTTTTTCGAAATTCATGCACAGTTAATAGATAAGATCCCGCCAGAAAGGCTATAAGCATATGGTAACCGTTTGCAGCTCGTTAACAGTGCTTAAGCCGCCAGATTAAATGCCCTTTTGTTGTACAGAACAACGTGTCAGTATATCCATTGTTATACATTGCGTCTACGCTCTCAACCTATTTAACTAATGTCAAGATAATTTCCAAGAAATTAGTTTCACATAGTCACCCAATAGCGGCCAACACGTTAATTATTATTCCAACAAAAACAAAGCCGAAAGTGATCGATCGATCAATTAAAAAAGATATAGGAAAAAGAAAAACATCGGAAAAAAGTAGATGCTGGCATGTAAGAATGGCGTAACGGCAACATAACATATGGGCTTGTGTTGTGTTGATCCTCCTCTACCAAGTGGTATACATGTATGTATGTACCTATGTATATATGAACATACTTAGCGGCAGCCGTATGTTTGTTCAGGTTCAAAACCAGATAGCCACATTCTTAGTTCCTTCAGATGAAGTGTGTATATTAACTTATGCGAGATCTTCTAAGATCTCGGTGTTGCCTGTCTCACCAATCACAGTTTCTTCACTGAGCGATTTTTCAGCAATATTCGAGGAACTGGACGAATTAGGCCCAATTTAGAGACGCTTCAAACTATTTCTCGGTCTGATTGTGATGTATATATTCAAAACAGACATAGCTAAGTAAGGGATCCTTTACCAGTTTGGCTCCATTTAATATTATTGTTAAAAGAAAACTTTCAGCTTGTTATTGTTTTGTCCACTGTGGTAGTGTGTTTAATACACTCTGAGCGAATTTCTGTTTCGTTTTTTCTCCAACTCAGGATGAAACTTTGCTAGAAAATTCTGGAAAGCATACTGTTTAGTTTAGAATCCTTGCTATCCAAAAATGTCTTATTGATGACATGACAAAAGCATGAGCGTAAATTAAACAAACTGATCGATTTAATGAGTTATATTATTTAAATCCAAGTTTAACATGAAAGACGTAGGGCGGGAAATCCATTTAAAATTATGAAAAATGTCTGCTTTGTAGTTTTTGTACGAATGTTAGTTACATACGTGTAAAATTTCATCTGAAAATATTACAACCAAACTCTCAGTTTTTCCGAAGTTGGTACTCTGTGTCCACTACTGATCTTTGCTCGGCTTGGGAACACACAGCAAAATTTAGACGTTATAACCAACTGGACGTCAGCCTGTAAGGATACTAAACCTTTTTGGGACCCTGCAGTTCGTCCTATTATATTCTTGATCAAAATAGTTGCTTGGAGTAGCTTATCCAATATACATATAGTATTTTGCAGTAGTATTTTAGAACTGAGGATAATGTGGGATCCTTAAGAGATCCATAGTTCATCTGTTAATTAGTGACTCTCTTTTGTATCCCCCAGCCAGTCTATATTATTATACCAACTGAGAATGTTAGGGGACTCTACCGTGCTCCCTGCATGTTTATGACCAGTCCTAGCGCCTTGACGTGTGGTGAGTATGGATGTGTCTGGTGAATATGCTATGATGTGGTGGAAATGTGAGCTCCGATGGCGTAAAGGTGGCCGTTTTTTACAACCTGTTTTTACCGAAACCCTTCTTTTTGTTAATCTCGTACAAGATAACTCAAAAACTATTCAATCTTTAAAATCTGCTTCAATTTTAAATAAAACAAGTTTCTATGTGAACCAAAAACTCTTTGAAAATATTCATTTCCCTAACAAATATTCAAAAAAAAAACAAGGAAAATACGCTTATGCTTTCAAACAAGTACTATTTTTCACGGCTTATCCTGTCATAATTTTTTTGGATTCACATAGAGCGTGTTTGTGTTGAAAACCAAAAAGAAATGCTTTGATTTTGAAAATGAATCCTACTGAAGATAAATTTCACGCCGTAGAACAACTCAAGTATCAACCATTCCCGATGAAATTGTTGCACAGTCACCATTTTTAAATATAAAAAATAATAATAAACTTTTTTGATAGTAAAGACATGAAGTACTATTTACAAACTATGTCATACATGTGGTATTAATAGTTTTGAGTTTGCTACATGAATCTTCACCTTGAAGTCATGAAGATATCAAATATATTTAGACCAGGAGCAAGGCATTGGTTGACTATCGTCAAGACATGTTTATTAAAGTCCATGGCAACTAGGATTTGGTAATTGCTTGCAAATCAGCTCATTTTGATGAGTATATGGTTGCATTTCGTTTTTCCAGTCTCTTTCTTCGTCTGATCACGTGAGTTCCATTATTGATTAAGTACACGCATTGACTCGAAAACTATTTTATACCCCAAAAAATTTAGATCAATTAAAACCACCATTTGAGACTTCATCTTTTCCTCTCCTCGAAAAATTTCTAGCGAAGAAATTGCGACAGAAATTCTGGAGTCAAAAATTACACTACTAAACTTAATTCGGAAAATACAAACGCTTACAACCAAAAGAAGGAACCTTATTTTCGGAGATTACAAACTTCGCCCCAAAATTTTTAGGATCCGCGAAATGTATAATTTTTTCGTAAGTATATTTGGTTCGCTACAAATAATTTTCAACAATACTGATTCTGCAAAAAAAAATGCGAAAAATGGCACTACCTCGTTTTTGCCGTACGTGATTCCATTGATAAAACAATTCAAAACAATTAATAAAACAATACGAGCGAAGAAGCTACCTTACGGGTGGCCTTACACGCTCGTTGGATTAATGTCAAGTAAGCACACCATTGGTGATGCTGCGTGACCATTCGGCTTACTGTGTGCGATGCCGAATCACATGCACGGCTAGGCTCCCCATGCACTTATTTCATCAGAGACTTCGTTTAGGTTCTACCAAGGTGCAAATATGTATGCTATTTGTCTACTTAATAACATAAGTTGTTGTTTTGTTTAAGTAATCAACGTGTGATTTGATGTTACATCAAAAGCTGACGATACTTTATAAATTATTTTCTCTTCAAAATATTTGCTAAAAGCCGTGTTCCCGAATATTTTTTCAATCCAAATTCCGTTTTGGTATATCATAGAAAGTTTTAAACCTGTTGGACTTTTGACCCTTTTTATACAAAAATATCCCGCTTATAGTTTTTGTCCACTTTAGGTTTGACGTAATCTTTGTTTGTGCACTAATCATCTCTTTTTTATTTGATTCAACACTGTTTTGATAGCAACTTAACTGCACAGTGATTTTTTTCCGTATTTTGAAAAAGTTCTTCCCCAGTGACCAAGTTTTCCGTAATCAATGTTTCCGGATTTTTCGATGAAGACATTCAATGAAGTGGCCAAAACTGAGTTATCAACTGACCAGTACACATGGTTTAACGTCTTCTTATTTATTCCCTCGGGAAAACAATGTGTCTTCTTTTCTTGTATGACTTTTGCGACTAGATACCACTGACGTCAATATTTTCACGACAAAGAGCTGGTGGTGTGCATATCTCACTGTTTTTCTCGCAGTAAAATGTAAAAATTAAATTTTCTTTCTTTTTCGTTACTTTTTGAGTGTTACATTCAAGCTTCACCAGATCCTCCTTTGATTTTGGCACTTATATTCTACAATTGCCTTTCCTCACCTTGTCAAAAGCTCGCCATACTACTCGCCATTCATTCTAGTTTTTTGTAAGGCAATCTATCAGCAACATTTTTTGAGAATCCCAGCAAATGATTGTTAAGACTTTGAAAGCAGACTTTTTTTCCACAACATATATCTAACTCATCACCTTTTCACTTTCATCTTTGCCGGCTTGATTCATTTTGATTGTAGCTTAGTTTTGTGATGTTTCCTCCTTTAATTCCATTTTAATATCCAGCTTTCTCTGAATTTCATTCTATGTACGTCTCATTTATTTATCACAAAACTCATTTATTTTGTGAAACAATTTATATGATTTTTAGCTAAGCGTGGATTTAAAAACTGTTTTTTTAACGTTGGGAGGTGGAGATCTTCAAAAGATACCGATTAGGTCCTGCCTCTCAGCATGCCGGATTTCTACCGATTAAAACCACCTTCGTTTTCTTCAATCACTCTCTTCATCAAATTTAGTAGTTCTCCGTATTTAAAATTTCAGTACATAGTACTTTCCAGACGATAAGAATCAGTATAAGGGATGGTATCAAATTTGTAAGTTTTAGTGTCATTTTGGTTAGATTAATAGTTCAAACTGTATGTTTATGAATTATTTCCTGTTGATTACATGTTTGGCTTTGACTTTAGTGAAGCTGATTATACTTGTAACTTACTTCAAAAGTTGGTCCTGAAGGAAATATTTTTTTAGTGTCATTTTAAAGGAAGTTGGGTTCGCTATGTTTTTAATTTTGTCCGGTAGTGTATTGTAAAAGTTAGCTGCTTTGTTGAAGGGGTCTTCACACTTAAAATCACCAAACTCGCTGCTCCACCCGATCTTGAATCTTCTGTTTGATTTTCCACTACAAAATTCCGCTACCACGTAGTCTCCTTCCCGTTTTATGCAAGTTGTGAGCCGTGGCACAAGCTTTTTAATGCCGTCCTAAAAGAACTATCCCACCATCTTCTTTTTCCAGTTGAGGACCTCTTGTTTCACCTCTTCTTCAGTTGAAATTTTTTTTCCACCCATATGAGTCTTCCGTGAAGACGTGAAAAAAAGGAAGTCTGAAGACGCCAAGTCAGGGGAATAGGCAGGGTGGTTCAAAATGTCTCAACCAAATAAGTCCAAAATCGCTTTGGAAGCGTTGGCCGTCTGCGGGCGGGCGTTGTTGTGCAACAAGCACATTTCCTTCGTCAACATTCCTCTCCGTTTGTTTTGAATTGCTCTCTTGAGTTTTTTCAGGGTCTCACAGTATTGTGCTGCATTAATCGTCTCCCCTTGAAGCAAAAATTCGATCCCTTTTCAGTCCCAAAACAAAGTGTCCATGATTTTTTTTGCCCGAAATTGAATTTTTGAATTTTTTGGCAGATGGGGAACTAGTGTGCTGCCACTTTGATCACTGTGTTTTTGTCTCAGGAGTGTAATGAGCTACCCAGGTTTCATCTCGAGTTACAATCGAGCTTAGAAAATTCTCACCTCCCAATTCAAATCGGTTAACGAACTTACGAGCGCTAGCGACCCGATTCAGTTTATGCTGTTCTGTCAGTTGTTTTGGGACCCATCTTGCGCATAACTTTCGGAATTCCAGCATTTCTGTAATTGTTTCGTGTAAGAGAGATCTGGAGAGTTGTGGAAACATTGCTGAAATTTCATCCAGTGCCAATCGGCGGTCTTCACGAACAGTTTTCTCAATTTTTTGCACCAACTCATCGTTCAAAATTGAAGGTCTTCCACACCTCTGATTGTCATGAGGTTCGTTTTGCCTTCATTAAACTCACGACACCAATTGAACACGTTCGTTCGACTCATAACACCTTCGCCATAAACAGTTTTGACACGTGAAAAAATTTCGGTTGCTGTTTTACCTTCAGCGAGAAGGAATCGTATGACAGCGCGCAACTCGCACATGCCGGAATTTTTTATCGACATATTTCACACAAGTTGACACTACGAAGCGAGTTTTTATACTATCAAGGTCTCGCCTGTGCTAATTCTGTTCAGGAGAACCCCCACTACTATTCAGTGTTGCCAGCCTTGAAAAAAATCTCACGAGATGAGAAGTACCATTACTCTTACTTTCTGGACGTGTCGTGCAGTAGCGTACGCAGGATTTTGATAAGGGGGGGGTTATATTTTTGAAGTCTTAACTAGGTACATTTGCTAGTGCTTCGGTGTAGATATGAAAATATAATTATGTAATCATATTAAATCTTACCTTTTCACCGGTCAAAGTTGGAGTCCTCCAAAAATAATTCTGGCAGACTATAGCCCGATTGCATGTCTGGTTCCACTTACTTGAATCATTCATGATATTTTCATTTAAATTATAAAATTATGCGCTTGACGTGTGAAAGAATCTACACTGTATTTGTAGACTTCCTTGGAACCGTAAAGTGTGTATGTATGCATGTTTGCAAGTACGCCTTCAATACCTACAGGCGAGAAAAAAAAGCAACTAACGAAGTAAATGCCGTAGGAAAGTGAAACTGTCACTAAGCACAGACAGAGTATTATCGTAATCAGGGCTGGCTAAGCTTGTTTGCAGCCCATGCAGGGAAGCAACGCTGCGCTCTCAAGCAAATTTGTCGTCATTTCCACGTAACCCATGAGGTGGACTTTTTGCACCCGTTTTTTAATGAGGTATTCTTAATAGGCCTAATCCTTAGATTAAAAATCATATGACAAAATAAAACCAATCCATTTTTTGAGGGTTCTGATCAAAGATAGAAAGAAACATTCAAAAATATAACTGTTGCTACTAAGATATCGGTGCGAATTAAATAAATTACACTTTTCTGGAATTTTACTTCGAAAACTTTCAATCAGGTGACCATATTCTAATGTTCCTACCAACTCTTTATCTATATATAAAATTGCTAGGCTTCATACAGTAAGTAAAAGATAACGGCACACACGGATCCAATTTGTGCAAATTATGCCCGTTTCACCCCTAGGTGACATCTCTAAAGCACTATAGGCCGTAAATCAGGCCCATATGGGTTTTACTGTGAAATAGATGAAAGATCTAATTGCGTAGAGATACTGAATCTCACTCAACTCCCACGTTCCAGAATGTTTCGGCGAATAATTGTTAAAGTGGGTGACTTAGTGGTTAACGCTAGTTCAAGGCTCCTTGTCGACAAATAGTTTTCGGGAATGAGATTTGATGCCGCATTATCATTTCACTCAGCTGTGAATGAGAACCTGAATCAAATCAGGGTAATAATCACGGGTGAGCGTGTTCCTGACCACTTCAAATCCTAATGTTCCGTTGGTCAAGTAAATGAAATAACTCTAATATTGCCTGAAGGCCAAATTTTGGCGGTTGCGTCATCGATTATTATTTTTACCAACCTCTTCCCAGGCCATGTCGAGTCCTTATGTAAATATGCTTGAGATATATAATCCATAACATTCGAATCTTCGAATTTTTTTAAATTTACGCGAGGTGATCAAAGTTTCAAAATGCGGATAATGATACAAACTTAGTATTCAAAACTCATTTAAAGTAACGGTGAGAAACAGTGTAAAATGGGATTTAAATTTTATGTCCAAGCGTAAAACAGAACGCTTCGCCGGATAAAATTATAGTGAAATATCTAAACGACGAATTTTTTTCATCAGCTCATTTAACACATCTTCTGTAGATGGAGTGAGATCTCTATGACTATTTAGAAGTGCCAATCCATTTAGCCGTTCATTGCTGGTGAAATTTCGCAAGTATGTTTTTAGTCGTCGTAATGTTGAAAATGATCGTTCGTTTGTACACGTAGATACTGGGAGAACAGCAAATCTTTCTAGCAATTTCGATATATTCGGCAAAACGTTTGAATTGCACATGCCTAACCCATCTATGGCTGTTTTTGGACGTAAACCCCCCTTGGGTACGCCACTGGTGTCGTGCATAGAAAATACATAGCATTTGCCGAACTGACTTCGTCCTGAAGCAAGTTTCAAATATATTAGAGCTGTTAAGCAACTTCCGTACATTTTTTAAACAGGTGAGAAAAATGTAATGAATCCTTTGCAAGCTCCTTACAAAACCTGTATAATTTCAATGAAATGAGGTTTGTGGGTACTTCACTTCATATCTGAGTCTCTACTTTGTAAAATTTCATATCATATTGAGTACTTCTATTACATGTTTATTCATTTCTGCATAAAAATAGTAGACTGAAACATCATTATCACATCACATCAATTCTTGATGTCAAAATTACTGAATATCCAAGAAAAATATCTTTTGTCTATCTCAACTCGCTACAACAAATGACAACACTGTTTTGTCACGTACACTAAAGATCGGTTCATCTGATATTGGTGGCATGAACAACTTTGAAAGCCTCTTCCAGAGAGGTTAGAACGTAGGTGGGCAATCTTTTATGTTTTCTAAAAAAAAATTTTTCCAGTTTTAATGCATCCATTGCGTTTAGGCTGCTATACTATGACTCTTCTCCTTTTCGCCTTCACTTCTCATTATCCAGAAAATTCAAAGTATACAAGACGTCGTCAACACGACTTATCTTTTCTTCTTTAGACATACATATGTACATATGTATATCTACACTCAACTATACCGATACCTGTATGTGACCATTGATGCAAAGAAGAAGTTTATTATTTGAATTCTGAGTTGCGTAGTAGAGATGGGTTTCTCGTTCACTTTAGCAATACTGGCACATTTCGTTCAGCACACTCAAAAGATTCGTTCAGAGCGGATCGTTCAAATGAACGATATTCATTTTATCATTCAAAACACTCAATTTGAATGAAAATTCACGACGGCACATGAACGTCATCGTTACTTGCTTGTGCATAGATTGTATCGTGAGCTCACGGCACATGTGCGACGGTGGCGGCACATGTGCGTCCACAAGAATTTTCTGAAACGGCACATCTTCTGAGCGATTAATGGTCCAGCATACATATTGCTACGAGGAATATATTATACTGTGCAGTTCTTCGCGCGACGCATTTTGACGTGTTTAGAATATTTCGTGTCGAGTATTTTTAATTAATAAGTCACTTTCTCTGTTCGTAGGTTTCATACATAATTCAAGTGTAAGTCGTAATGTAATGTGATTTTTTTGCTATTCAGTACTATTTCCCTGCAGAGGATGCCTAAGCCACCATTTCCAAAAAGAAGCTCTATTTGGTCATTTTTCACCGAAATTGGAGAAAATACAGCAAAATGTAGTTTTTGTTCTCAAAAGCTGTCATTTAAAGGTGGATCAACATTTAATTTAAATCGGCACATTCGGTCAAAACATCCTGGAGTTGAAAGCATAAGCCAAAGAGTAGAATCAATAGAAAAGAAAAGTGATTTGTCGGCTATTGCCTCGACATCGTCTACATTTTTACATGACGATTTAGGTTCGTCTAAAGAAATAAGTAAGTTGCAAACCAAGCCACAAGAAGGGATAACTAACTTTCTAAGGCGAGCAATGAGTGAAAAAAGACGTTCTGAAATACACCGAGCCATTATTGAATTAATCGTGAAAGATTTTTTACCCCTACATATAGTAGAAAGTTCCAATTTCAAAAACGTTTGCCGAGTTCTTAATCCTGATTATCAATTGCCTTCAAGAAAAACGGTTTCAGAAATATTAATTCCGCAAATTTATAATATGGTAAAAGAGACAGTAAAAAAAACTCTTGATTTGACTGAATCAGTGTGCATTACAACCGATTGTTGGACTTCCATAAATGCCGAAAGTTTTATATCAGTGACTGCACATTTCATTAACAACGAAAATAAAATGATGACAGTTTTGTTGGATTGCTATCAATATGGAGAAAGTCATTCGGCAGTAAATTTATCTGAACAAATAATGCTTGTTTGCAATGAATGGGAGATATCTGCAAAAATTACAGCTGTTGTAACAGACAATGCCGCAAATATAGTTGCAGCAGTTAGAAGAACTGGCTGGAGTCATGTGCCTTGTTTTGCACACACATTAAATTTAATCGTGCAAGGTGCATTGGAAAATATTGATGGCATTCGTAAAAAAGTGAAATCTATAGTCGAGTTCTTTAAAAGAAGTCCTCAGGCGACCGAAAAATTACGAAAAACTCAGTCACAAATGGAAATGAACAGACTCAAACTCAAGCAGGATGTCATAACAAGATGGAATTCCACCTTTGAAATGTTTAAGAGGATAATTGATGTTAAAGAGCCTCTCATGTCAACTATAGCAATTAATTTCCCCCAAATTGAAAATATAACAAATTACGATATTATTTTAATTGAAAAAAGCTGCGAAGTTCTCGAATTATTTAAAGATGTTTCTGAAGAAATTAGTAGTGAGAAACAAATAACTGCATCAAAAGTGATAATCCTCAGCAATGCATTAAAGAAGTTCTGCATCCATTTTATAAATGAGAATCCAAATTTGCCTGATCCAATAAAAGCAATGACAAAGGATTTGTTACAAAGACTAAACAAAAGATTCGAAAATATTGAATGTAATGAAATTTTCACAGAGTCTTTGTTCTTAGATCCGCGTTTCAAGACACATGGATTTTCGAATGAGGTATACGTGGAAATGACTAAAAAAAACATTATAAATTCCATATCTCTACCAAGCCATATCTTAAGCGACCCATCAGAGCAAGAAGTAGAAGTCATCAGAAGTCATAAACCAAATACTTCGAAATTGTGGATGGATTTCGATAACAACGTTTCGAAATTGGTTTCAAATAAGAACCCTCAGGTAGCAAGCTCTGTAGAAGTTGAGAAATTTTTGGAGGAGCCTCTTTTGGATAGAACTATGGATCCAATTCAGTGGTGGGAAGACAGAAAAAAATTATATCCACGGCTCTACAAACTTGCAAAACGGAGATTATCCGTTGTTGCCTCTTCTGTGCCATCGGAACGTATTTTTTCGAAAGCTGGGCAAACAATAACAGACAGAAGAAATCGTCTAACAGGAGACAAAGTGTCTAAAATTTTGTTTCTTAATGTAAATTTATAAAATGTTGCCATGATTAAAACTTCATTTAATATTTTTTTATACTTTACGGTTATTATTTGCTGTGACGAAAAACGTTTTTTTAAAATTTGTATGAATTTCATTTAGTATTATTGTTTTGAATAAATGTTTAAAAATTATTACTTCTTTGTTTTTAAATGCTCTATAAGGATGTTAAAACTAGCCACAACAAGAAATTACTTCAATTAACCATTTTTGGTTTGCATCTCATTCACCAACTTTTAAAATTTATGTTGCAGTTTCTTTGCAATGCCAATTTCTCATTTCCTATCATTCATGAAATTTTGATTTTAAACTCGATTGAATTGTCTCTACACCGTTTAACATGATCAATTCAAGCACACGTGCGTCGACTTGGGCACATCGCACACTTGACCGCTCAGCACAGCTCCGCGCGCCTGCGTACAAAATTGTACGCAGAGAGTAAATATTTGAGCTATTGCCTTCTGCTGGCCATACGGCAACCGTAGAAGCACACTGGATGAACGAAACGCTCTTTAAAAGAAGAGTCGTTCGTTACAGCACACATAAGTGTGTCGTTCATAATGAACGACTCGTTCACGAACGACACATCACTATTGCGTAGGCAGCGCGCGCTCCAAAGAATTTCAAATCTTTGTGAAAGATATTTTGATTGTTTCGGGAAACATCGATGCACGCACAAGAAGCACAGATGCACACAACACAACGAAGAAATGCAATGCTGATAAAAATCTTTGAAAATAACAACAACAAAAAACAATAGCATTGGCAAGGTTTTCCTTAATATACTTGGAACATAAAGTAACGAAAACAGGTATAGCGAACTGGAAGAGTGCAAGAAGGTTGATTGCCATTGAATTTGTCTAAGACATTTATCTTTTTAATAGTCATCGTCTTAATTGACTCAAACCATATTGCTTTTGCAGTTGGAGATGGCACGGTAATTTTACAGTATTCCATTGACTAATAGTTCATTAAAAGATACTTATGAATTGATCTTTACACGAAAGATCTCTATATAAATATCTTTAATTCATCCATTGATATTTCCGATCGTTTTTCATCAATGATATCTTTCGCATCAAAACGAAAAATCGGATATCATAACGAGCTAATGGTTGAATTTCTGATCAGTTATTGGTGGTGCGTGAACATAGAATATTAATTCCACACCTGGTAGGTAGGAATGGCTATATTCAAAAGTTATATGGCATTAAATTTTATGCATGCATGCATACATTTGCTATGAAGACACCAAAGAAATGTATTAACCCTAATGATACCAGAGATAACTTTTAACCTCCGGGAAACATTTCAAATGCTGATTAGTTTCATGAACATAAAACTTATGGGTCATATTTACTTTGGTTCAGTTAGAAATACAAAACTATAAATCATTGATAGGTACAGTAACCCATCCCGTATGTTTGCGTGCATGACTTTTTCATATGCAGATAATGATTCCCATATGCATGTGTACATTGATATGTTACTTCTGCAGCATATGAAGTAGGAAGCAAACGATTTTGAATGTTCTAATCGTAAGAATTGTTTTTCTATTCGAAGATTTTGTTATGCTGATTGAGTTATATCATATGCCATATAAATCATTGCCATTTTCTCTAACAATCTCAAACAGGCTTTTAAAGTATCATAAATTTATCAAGACATATATATATAGGTATATGTGTATATATATGTAGGTATATACTGTCATAGACATTAAGATAGATACACAATAAAATTGTTCAAAAAAACATAAAATCTCTAAAATTAAAAAGAATCATAATTTGTTTTACGGCTTAATAAATTTTTTTACTTAAATGCTATACAAACAAATTGAACTCCTTCGGTTAAGCTTACTTGAAAAAACAATTAAATTAAACAAGTTGCAAAATGCATTGGACAATAGAATGAAGACACCGAAAAAAATCAAATAATTAATATATTTGGGCATTTTATTAAAAATAAATAGAGAGTTCTTCAATAATTAGTTGCGTGACCATTATTCCTAAGTACTCGTACATCCGCGCATCATTTGGCATTGAATCAATTAATTAGTGGCATCGCTCAATAGGAATTTTAGACTATTCTCAATGAATTATTTCCCATAACTCTGTTTTATTTTTAACCGGTGTCCACCAACAGCCTTTTTCTGGTCCTTCCATAGATGTTCTATGGGGTGCAAATCGTGCGATTGCGATGGCCATTCCATTAGGTGGATTTTTTGATCTTGAAAAGATTTGTTTGTGTATTTGGATGTATGCTTAGGGTTATTGTCTTGCTGCAGGACCCATTTAAGAGACATATGCTCTTCTGTATAAGATAGCATTGCATCCCTTAAAATATTGGCATACTGAATTTTGTCAATATTGCCATCAATCAATCGAATCTTACCAGGAAAATGATCCCCATAATTTTATACTCCCTATTCCATGCTTCAATGTTTTTTTTGTATATTGGGGCCTGCGTTGCTGCATCGGTGGTCTTCGGACAGTTTGCCTGCCAATACTTCTAAATAAATTTATTTTAGTTTCATCAGTCCACAAAACGTTTCCCCACTTTTTGATCCTATTGACCCACTCCAATCTCGATGGTCTTTCGCACATTTTATTCGTTGTTTTATGGTGCGTTTCGTTAATAATGCCACTTTTCTTGCAATTCTACCATACAAATTACTTTCTACAAGCCTTCTACGAATGGATGAATGAATGAATTGAAGAAACATTGAATCCTAATTCTAATTTAATATCTTTTGAAGACTTAAAAGGACAGATTTCGAAGCACGCACAATTTTTCGAGCTTCGTGAGCAGTTGTTTTTCTAGGTTGACCAAGCCTTTTTTAATTTTTGATGTTTTAAAGGCATTTTCAACCAACTTCTTCGAACGTTTGACAATTGCAGCAATTTTCCGAAGTGATGTTCCCTCATTACGCAAAGTTAAAATAACTGCTCTCTTTTCTGGGGGTGCAGTGTTTTCCTTGACCCATTTTTATCTACGAATGAATACCTTGTATCAACTAAATAGATATGTATATCAAAATTTTATTTATATATATATATATATATATATATATATATATATATATATATATATATATATATATATTTATATTTATATATATATATATATAGATATAGATATATATATATGAATTCATATATTATATTCAAGATCCTTTTAGAGATACTAAAAGAGATACAGTTGAGGTTTTTTTAAAAGATGTTTGCTGACATTAAGACTCACCAACTACCACTCCGATTTTAACCAGCTAAAAATTCGGTTTTCACTAAAAAAACACTGAACCGTAGTCACCTGAATTCACGAGATTTATTGAATAGATTTTTTGAAAGTATAATTTTGGAGTAACGTAAAGAAATGTATATGAAACTATACAAATCCCAGGCCTTTAAATCAAAAATTGGGAATGAATTCTAAATTGTAAATTTCAATACTAAGTCCTAGTCGTTCGTTACCTTACGGTGGGACCATTTTTTGCCATTTGCATGGAATTAAGTATTTTATCGTTTGCGTTATTAAGACATTTCTTGAAAACTTTAATGCGGTTTCGCCCAGAAACTAATCAAAGAACGTTAAGTGTCGTTGAATCAGATTAGATCGATCTCTTGAAGACCTGGTGAATTAGTTATTGCTGGCAGATTAGCTCAATTCAACGGATATCCGATCATGTCTCATTTCAGTTTTCGCCCGATTACATTACGTGAGATTCAATCACTGTTAAAACCCAATTATACGAAATTCGAAAAAATCTTTTCGAACTATCCTCTTTGCGTGCAAATCGGTTTTATCTTCTCAATACAAGACTTTTTCAATAGCAAAAGATCCCATTTTTACTCTATTTGCACTTCATTTTTGGAGAAAATTGGTGGAAAAAAAAACAAATAATTTCTCAGAGTGATGGAACCTTTTACTGCACGACCAACCGTAGCTGGTTTCGTAAATTACTGATGTTACTGCTTGGCACCACGCTATTACGGTCAACCACGTGTGCTACCGCGTTAAAAGTGCGATTAGGTCCATCATAAACTACTCCAGTTGAAGCTGCTTGTGCTTCTTTGAAAGAAAGAAGCTTTTCTGCAACGAAATTCGTTTAATCCACTGTTTCTCTAAAATACATATTAAGGATATAAAGAACTATATGACTCATTACTTCAGCCAATAATAAATTTTTTTGAAACTAGACGGGTTTACTAGTTTTTCAAACATATCGATCAAACGACGATAACTTCAAAAAGAAGAGGAGTGTCATCTGAATTCAGAGACAGGTTCCAGATCTCATCCAAAGCTTGCCTGGACTTCTTCATAATCCTTGGTAAGGATTTGGACCTATCAGCATCTCGTAAACGCAACAGCACGCCAATGCACCACAATTCAGAAGGGTTACCAATTAAGGTCCCAATTAAAAATGAAAATACCCACTAATGGGTGTACAACCACAGGCCCCAAGTTTCAATCTCCACAGGTTCCTCACCAACACCGGCAGGGAAAAGTTCCTGGGGCTCCAGATCCGTTGGTACCAGTATACCCTTGATGAGGTTTCGAGAAAGCACAAACACAATCTCTTCAATTGAGCCCCATTGCGAAGCTTCGGATTGATCGCCGTATTTTAGGGCTTATCATCATTTCGCAATATGCCACCCTATTATTCGTCACACCTTTACCTCAGCATCCTGTGTCGGTCAGAATCCCTCCTCCTTCACACTGGCGTGAGACAGCTCTCAGAAGGAGAGCGAAGTTGGACAAAAGAACAGTAATCAAACCTGCCAAATATGAACATTTGCCTCAGGTCTTTTCGCTTAGCTATTCAAGCGTTTATAGTTTCGACAGCTTCATTTTACGTGTTAAGATAATTTCTGAGAAGGATTTCCCTAAGAACAGACTGACGCTGTGCAGGGCTCTTGAGCACAGGAAAGTGCAAGAAAATGTCAAAATGCATCAGCTTGTTAGGGAGGGAGCCCATACCTGTACAAACGCACGAAGCTGTGAGCATAGCAGTCTCGATCCAAGATATAAAGAAATCAGCCCATGAACTAGCATTAAGGCGAAAGGAAAAATTTGAGCACATGTGAGGCTTATGTGGCCCAAATACATCTCGAAACGTACTCCTAGTCTGTTAACTCTGGACAGAGCTTCAACAAGGAATCTTGTGGGTCCACAGATGGGACAAGTGGCTTCTGGTTAACATGCAAGAAGAGCGATCGATGTCAGAGCTGCAGCAACAAAGAGGAGACAGAGTCAGTAGAGTACCTTTTGATCAAGTGTCCGGCTTTCGCTGTAAGATCGCATAAACACTTGGAGACATTCTTTTTCGGAGAGATTTATGAGGCGAATAACACAAAAATGAACCAGCTCTTGGATTTCCTTAAGAAGTTAGGATGGTTCATAGAACAAAGCAGAAGGTTTCTACGTCCACAGAGCAGTGGCGGCGTAGAGAAAGGCGGTCCGCCCCGGATGCCGAGCACCAAGGGGTGACAACGACAGCTCACTTGTACATCCAAGAAGGCGTACAAAATCACCCTCTTTAAAGACATATTAATAAAGAACTACCTACTTTTGCACCTAGCTACTAATATCATATTTTAAAACGCATCGCAACTATATTTTCATTTTTTTCGATTATAATTTATAATTCCCTAAAAGAATGAATTCATGTTGCGCTTGGTCCTAACGACTATCAGAGGCAAGATTGAGTGCTCATCACGACGCTGTTAAAACACTGAAGAGTAATTTTGAGAAGCTTGTATCAACACGCGAAGGTATGTGTGATCCCAGCACCAGCAAAGAAATCTTTGAAACAAGAAAAACAGCATCAACACTCATACCAGTTTTATGTGACTTCAGTTTTCTATGCTATCTTTTCTTTTGGTGTGAAGTCCTAGAAGAAGTTAATCAGACACAAAAGTATACACAAACATCTGGGATATCATTGGAAAGGTGTGTAATAAAAATTAAAACTCTTAAAATTTTTTTTCAAAATCAACGCAACCAAATTGTGGGAAGGACTATTTGCTACGCAACAAAATAATGTGAGGACTTAAGCCTAGTACACAGTTCGGTTCTGTCCAGAAATTTGTATGAAAATTCTGCAGTTGCAGAAATTCCGCACAGAATTTCAGACTCAATTCTGCAGAAGCAGTACACAGTTTTCTGCGCAGAATCGATGAACTCGGTAGATGGCAGCATGGCAGCACCAATTACTCTCCACACTTTTCTGACTCGAATTTTAATTATTTCGACATTTCTTTTGATGCAGAAAGTTGACGTTTGGCAATAGCTGTCATTAAAACTGTCATTGAAGTTGTTTTCAACATGAACAGCAGCCGGCATTTGCGAAAAGATAAGTGTTTCGTGAATAATCTCCACTAGTCTCCATTGTCAAATTTCCAGCAGCAAATTATTTACCAAATGTGGAGAAATGCTGAATTTTCTGTTCTGAATCGAACTGTGTACTAGGCTTTAAACATTCCGATTGAAGGAAAAAAAGGAAGGAGGAGATTTCAAAAACGAACGCCTGGAGAAATGGCCTGAGATGCTGCACTTTCATTACCAGAGGAGCTGCAGAGAGCAATGTTAGAATGTCACGATAGATTTTACGAAGAACTAGACCATCGTTACAGGGCAATGGATTCTATTTTAATTTAATTTAGTGTTATTCAGTCGAAAACGCTAGTCACATCACCAGAAGAAGATTTTTATGGAATTGTTCCAAATCCGTTAAAAATTTACGATGAATTTTCAGCGGAAGACATCGTGTTGAAGATTTAACGTTTGAAGTGCCATTTGGATGCCGCCAACATTTCTGCCCAAGAAGCGGTCGAATGGACTACATTGGAGCTTCTCGGATTCATTGTAAAATGGGGCTTTTCTGAGTCTGTTCCAAATTTAGCGCTATGTCGTCGATTTTTTTAAACAATTTGTGTTTCGGTGGCTTCATGTGAAAAAAGCTTTTCAAAATTAAAATTAATAAAATCTAACTTAAGATCCACAATGAGCCAAGCGCGACTAACCGAACTTTCGATTTTATCAATGAAAAGAGACAGGGAAGTCAATTTTGATAATGTGATCGAATATTTTAGTAAAACAAGCCGCGAGGTGCGACCCTTGAGGTCCACACGGTCAACTTCCCAGTAATATCTACATAAACATTAACAACATTAAACACAGTAATAATTTTGAACATATTACTACTTTAAGTAATAACAATGAGAGGTATTTATAACAGTAACAGGGGTGAGTTAATATGAATCATATCGTCTACGGGAGGGTCCATTGATTACGTAAGGTTTTTGGTCGATGAGGACAAATTAAATATTGACGCGGATCAATCGGTGGGGGCCTTTTTGGTATTGAAAAATTTTGTATATGCAGTCAAAAATAGGTTCAATTGCACGTAAAAAGTAAAATGTACTACAAATGATGATGGTTATTGAAATCTTATGATTACTAAAGAATGAATCTACTAAAAACTACAATTTTTTATTTGATGGAAGCTTTTCAAAGCATAGGATCTTGCACAGTATTGACTACAAAACATTTTACCATTCAAAGCGTTGATACCCTAAATGCAAATTTGATTGAAATTTTGATGGTTTTCAAAATTTAAGCAGTTTTTTAGTTAAAAGACTATAAAGGCTATTAAAAATCTGCTCAAATTATGCAAATATTTTAAAACTTTGATTGAATTTACAACAATTTATTTAGAATAAAAGATATAAAGTAATATCATTCGTATGAACCCTCTTTACATGGTAACTTTGAATGATTTTTTATTTTTAATTTAGTATTTTTCATTATCATGGAAAAAAGTTTTGCCGGTTTCTCTTCAAAAACTGATAAGAATGTATAAATTTTATAAATATTTATTACTGTGTTGTGAAAATCAGGTTAAAAAAATATTTTTATGAAAAAACCCATAATTTTTCGCATTTTCTTCTATTAAATTGAAAAAACGGCTGAAACGAATTTTTATGAAGTTAAAAAAATCATAAAGTTGTTATTACACGTCAATTCACACCATAATGATGCAAATATTATATCTGGTTCGTGAGATATAGTGAATGATAAAAATGACCTTGGAAAATCATGATGCCTTTTAATGATTTTTAACTTCCCAGTATATGGGAAGTTCTTGTTTTATTTTTAATTTTATGTTTTACGTAATCATGAGAAAAAGTTTTGATGTCGTTTTTACAAACATTGTTTGGAGTATATAAATTTTATAAACATTGATTACTATATTTCGCAAATCAGGTTAAAAATTTACTGTTTATGAAAAAACCTAATTTTTGCACTTTTTTTCTTAAATTAACAAACGGCTCCAACGATTTTTTTTAAAAATTCGACAGATTCACAAAAATGGTGATACGCGTACATTGACACCTAAACGATGCAAATCGTATGTTTTGTTCGCGAGATATAACGCATGACAGAAATGACCTTGAAGATCATGATGACTGTTAATGATTTTTTATTTTTTATTTGATTTTTTGTCATCATGAGTAAAAAATTTTGATGACATTCCTTAAAAAAATGTTTAGAGTGTATAAATTATACAAACATTGATTACTTGGACTTGAAAATAAGGTTAAAAATTTATTGTTTTTGAAAAAAAAAAAATTTTCACTTTTTTAAAAAATTAAAAAACGGCTGCAAGAATTTTTTTAGAAACTTTATAGAATTACATAAATGTCAATACGCGTTGATTGACACCTTAATCATGCAAATCGTATGTATGGTTCGCGAGATATGTATAACGCATGAAAGAAATGACCTTCAAACGGGCAAAACAACAAACCGCCCTCGACCGAAGTATCTCAAAAACTAATCAGCTCTTAAGATTGCAAAGACGCTTCGATTGACACCTCAACGAAGTCAATACGACTTTGTTTACGTGAGTTATGCTCGTAGAAAAAAGTGTCCACGAACGTACGTACGTACACACACACACATACATCTCCCTTTCTAAAAATACTTTATATCTACTCTATAGACCTCAAAACGTAAAGAAATGTTGAAAATTTCAATTTCGATTTTCGAGGCGATTACAAGAACTTCCCATATACTGGGAAGTTAATAAAGTCTCGTAAGCATGTTTGCTTGTATTGCATGTATTTGGTGTTTTATTTTAAGTAGGGGTGCTCAATACAAAACCGCCCGTGGTGCCAATCTACCCTACGCCGCCACTGCCACAGAGCACAATAATATATATCTAAGTAAAGTGGAAGCTATTTGGCTTAGCACCCTCATCTCCTTACCTAACTTTACTTCTAGCGTTCAAACTGCAACTGTGATTATCAAAAATTACACAAATAGAATAGATAGAAGGGTTTTCTGTTGGCGAGGTCAAAACTTATTTAGTTCTATTCCGGTAGCGCTCGTCTTTCCTGGTTCTTTCCCTATTTATACGGCAATTCTTTGGCAGCTCGTAGGTCTTGACTGATCAAGTTTTTTCCTGTTTTAAGTTTTCAAAACGTGCATCGTTCCATCCTGAATCGATTGGTACCGAAAACTCGATTTCTCAGAAAAAGTGAAGTACCCGATTTTCGCCCGGCACCCTTGATATGTAAATGGCTCTTGTTCCGTACTTATCTTTATAGATATTTTCATAGAGTATGTTACCGAATGAATGTTACAGTGCTTTTTCGGAAACAACATAAACGTTTTAAATTTTCATCTTTTATCGTGGTGTTTAGACTCCCCGTAATAGTAATTTTGCTTAACGGGACAAATTCTTATCCAAGCGATATGCTGACTAATATTTTGACCACTATTTCAAAACCAAAAGAATAAAGTTTGATAATAGCTAAAAATAATTGATGAGTAAACAAACTTTTCATAGAAAGACTTCAACACAAATACAAGAGATACACTGTTTCGTTTGGAACGTTATCAAATAAATTCATGCATGACCTTACGACCCACACACCCTACCATGAGAAATGTAATATGAGTGTGATTTCATACGAAAATATATGCCAAACGCTTTCATTGCAATTAACTTACATATTCATTCGTTTATGAAGTGTTTTCACATTCACAGTCACTTGGAATGACTTCAAGTCACTTTTGACGCCAAGTGGTTAACATTTACGGCTACTCCGAAATTGGGCCACAATATTGTTGCTAATACTGCGGAATAATAAAGCCTTCAAGCATCATTGTAGTTCAATTTGGTTAGATTTTTCTTGCAGTCACAATAGACATCCAAGGTCATACCGAATTTCACCAATCCAACCCAACCGGTCGGCAGTGGTTCAATCCGACGGCGATGACGAATGCCGTGCCCCGCCCTTTCCTAGGAAGCCACCGCAACATCTTGTTCGCGGAGTTCATCCTGGAGTGTCTTAAATGCCATGATAATTTAGGAGTAATCGCCGCTATAAACCGCATCACTTCTTCGCTGATTTATGATCATCGCTCGCATTGCGCTCTTACCATTAGAACGGCCATAACCAGCTGCTAATCGATTTTTCCGCCGCCGGATTTTTTGGTATCTGTTTGCCACCACAGAACTTCATTTTCGGCCCATAGTCGACCACAGAGCGATAATTCATTTTGATCGTAAACCAGAAAAAAATCCAAGATGCATTCTTCATCTTTTCTTGGGAAGGCCGTGGCCGGCCAAAAGCTAACTTCGCGGCCTGCTGGGATCTGATTGAAAACAGATCAATTAAAATTCGGCTGGTCCAGTGGGAACAACCATTTTGCTCGTGGCCGTAAATTAAGGTTGGATGTGTTGTGCCCAACGTACGTACATATAAGCCCACTATCTGAAATGTGTACGAATACGTACATGAATCACACGCACGCCAAGATACCGCAAAAATGTCTATCTGTTTTGCAATAAGCCGCGCTTGTGATAGCAGCGGGACGATCAGGGTCGGTCGTAATTTTTGTTGAGTTCCATGGAAGTAGCTGAAGTAATCTATATTGGCAATAGCTGTTACTCCGTACAATTCCGTATATTAAACATCACAAAACATCTCACACTGTTTGGATGAATAATCTCCCGCATGTGTTTGCCGAATCCATGCTCCCTCGTCAGACCAGACGGGCGGAACAATGGTAAATCTTTTACCTGGCCCCCATTTGTACGCAAGCATAACGTCCAAGAGCGGTGAATAATTATGAATATTTTGATCAGCATGGGGCGAAAAATGTTGAAGATTATGATCCCTTTGCACTTTCTTTCGAACTGAGTTATGCACTAGCCTAAAGATTTCTGCAAATAATTGCGTGATGATGTATCAGTTTCCGGAAGGTCTATGCTACACAAAGTTAGTGTATCGGAAACACATCGGAATTTGTTTATATTAAAGACAAAAAATATGTTGGTAATGAAAAAACTCTTCCCTAAACTTCTAAGTATTCCCAAAACGTCAATGAAATTATGAAATTCATAGAACTAAGCTGTGGACTGCAGACTGACTATGCAATTGCTAATAACGAAAGTCTTCCAGGAATACTAGCTAGTAATAAGAGAATAGGCACGTTATTAACTTCCCAGTATATGGAAAGTTCTTGTAATCGCGTCGAAAACCGAAATTGAAATTATCAACATATCTTAACGGTTTGCGGTCTTTAGAGTATATTTAAAGTGTTTTTAGAGAGATGCACACTGCGCAATTTTGTTGCGTCTGCAGGTCATACAATGCAAGGTAAACCGAATTCGGTATTTTTCATAATTAGGGTCTACACTACCGTAACTGTTACTTCAATTCTAAAATCGGGGAATTACCCGTTATTTTCCAGGAATTTTCCGAACGAATTTGCGCATATTTAAGTGCGACAATAGGATAGGTTCGGTTTAAAAATGTTCAGGAAACGGCTGAATATCAGGAGAAACAAGCCGCGAAGTGCGACCCTTGAGGTCCACACGGTCAACTTCCCAGTAATATCTAGATAAACATTAAAAATATTAAACACAATAATAATTTCGAAAATAATACTACTTGAAATAATAATAATAATGATAGGTATTCATAGCAGTAACAGGAATGAGTTAATATTAATCATATCATCTACGGGAGTATCCATTGATAACGTAAGGTTTCTGGTGGATGCGGTTAGATTGAACTTTGATTGAATTTACAACAATTTATTTAGAATAAAAGATATAAGGTAATATCATTCGTATGAACTGTCATTACATGGTAACTTCCAAAGATTTTTTATTATTAATTTAGTTTTTTTTTATAATCATGGAAAAAAATTTCCCGGTTTCTCTTCAAAAACTGATAAGAATGTATAAATTTTATAAACATTTATTACTATTTTGTGCAAATCAGGTTCAAAAAATATTTTTTATGAAAAAACCCTAATTTTTCGCATTTTCTTCTAGTAAATTGAAAAAAAACGGCTGAAACGAATTTTTATGATGTTAACAAAATCACAAAGATAATAATACATGTCGATTGACACCTTAATAATGCAAATATTATATCTGGCTCGTGAAATATAGTGAAGGACAGAAATGACCTTGACGATCATGAGGACTGTTAATGAGTTTTTATTTTTAATTTAATGTTTTTTTTATCATGAGAAAAATGTTTGACGATGTTTTTACAAGCACTTCTTGGAGTATATAAATTTTATAAAAATTGATTACTGTCTTCCGTAAATCAGGTTAAAAATTTAATGTTTATAAACAAAACCTATTTTTGCACTTTTTTTCCTTAAATTAAAAAATGGCTCCGACGATTTTTTTTAAAATTTGATAGATTCACAAAATTGTTAATACGCGTTGGTTGACATCTTAATGATGCAAATCGTATGTTTGATTCGTGATATATAACGCATGACATATATGACCTTGAAAATCATGATGACTGTTAATGATTTTTTATTTTTTATTTAATTTTTTTCATGAGAAAAAATTTCATGATGTTTTTACAAAAACTGTTTGGAGTATATAAATTTCATAAACATTGATTATTTCGGCTTGAAAATAATATTAAAAATTAATTGTTTTTGAAAATGCCTTAATTTTTTGCACTTTTTTTTAAAAAAAATTAAAGAACGGCTCCAAGGAGTTTTTACAAAACTTGATAGAATCACATAAATGTCAATACGCGTCGATTGACACCTTGTTCAAGGAAATCGTACGTTTGTTTCGCAAGATATAATGCATGACAGATATGACCTTCAAACGGGCAAAACAGCGAACCCCCCCCCCCCCAACCGAAGTTTCCGAAAAACTAATCAGCTCTTAAAATTGCAAAGACGCTTCGATTGACACCTTAACGAAGTCGATACGACTTTGTTTACGTGAGTTATGCTCGTAGAAAAAAGTGTCCACGAACGCACATACCATTCTTTCACAATTTTGGCAGTGTGTATAGGCGCAGAATCATGTTGCAAAATCCATTCCGTACCTTAAAACATTTGGTCAATTTTATTTTTCTGACTTTCCAGAAGTTGCCGGTATTTTAACGCAGTTTGCATTTCCGTTACTATTACAAAATCAACAGGCCCATTGTAGGAAATCGCTCATCACACCATTACTGATCCCAGACAACTATGTCTCTTTGAGAGGTCCTTCCGGTCCTTCCTCACGTCGTGAAAATAGTACCTATACCCATCTGGACCATCCAGGGAAAATCTTTTCAAATCTGAGAAAACTACTTGGCGCCATTCCGTACTCCATGCCATGTGATCTCTAACGAACTTCAAACGACTTTGTCGATGTCGTTGTGTTAAAGCTGGCTTCATTTTTAATCGAAGGCGTTTCAACATTGGAGATGTCTTTAGTATCCTTTGCACAGTCCTGATACTTACTGATGTGCCTACATCTGCAGCAATTTGTCCAGCTGTCTTCGTTGAATTGGACGCTTCCCTTAAAATATGACGTCGTTCTCTTTCACTTGCGCACTTTACCCTTCCTTTTTGATTTTTTTCCGTAGCTTTCTGGATCTTTGACGTACGAATTTATCACATTCGCACTTCTTTCTATCCTCCGAGCGATTACTCTGTTCGAATAACCTTCTCCTTTCAGTCTTTCAATTCGCGTTCTTTCTTCTGCAGTTAAAGTTTTACCACGTCCCATATTGATAAGCTAAATTTTTACTTAAACCACTTTCTTTATTTATAATTTTATTAACTTCCCAGTATATGGGAAGTTCTTGTAATCGCCTCGAAAATCGAAATTGAAATTTTCAACATTTCTTTACGTTTTAAGGTCTATAGAGTATATATAAAGTGTTTTTAGAAAGAAGTATGTATGTGTGTGTGTGTGTGTGTACGTACGTACGTGCGTTCGTGGACAGTTTTTTCTACGAGCATAACTCACGTAAATAACGTCGCATCGACTTTGTTGAGGTGTCAATCGAAGCGTCTTTGCAATCTTAAGAGCTGATCAGTTTTTGGGACATTTCGGTCGGGGGAGTGTGTTGTTTTGACCCTTTGAAGGTCATTTCTGTCATGCGTTATATCTCCAGAACCAATCATACGATTTGCATAGTTAAGGTGTCAATTGACGCGTATTAAAACTTTTGTGAATCAATCAAATTTTTAAATAAATCGTTGGAACCGTTTTTTAGTTTATTAAAAAAAAGTGCTAAAAATTAGGTTTTTTCCATAAACAATAAGTTTTTAACTTAATTCGCAGCACTTAGTAACTAATGTTTATAAAATTTATGTAGTACAAATAGTTTTTGTAAGAAAACCAGCAAAACTTTTTTTCATGATAAAGAAAAAAATGAAACTAAAAATAAAAAATCATTAAAAGTCATCATGATTTTCAAGGTCCTTTTTATCATTCACTTTATCTCACGAACCATATATGGTATTTGCATCATTGAGGTGTCATTCGACGGCGTTTACTTTTTTGTTATGTTTTTAGCTTTATAAAAAATCCTTTCTGCTGCTTTTTTCATTTAACTTCTATTAAATGGAAAAACGGCAGATGGGAAAAATTAGAGTTTTTTTCATAAAAAAGAAATTTTTAACCTGATTTGCACAGCTCAGTAATTAATGTTTATATAATTTTTTCATTCCTAATAGTTTTCGAAGAGAAACTGGCCAAATTTTTTTGCATGATACAAAAAAAACCTAAAAAACGGCTCGTGAAAAAACACAAATTCAATGGTTATGCCGAAGTCATGGCAATTTTGAACAAAATTATTTAAAATGGACACCTCGCGAGAAAACTTTTTCAGTGGGCGTAATAACAAGAATGCATTCATTTTTGCGAGCGCTCTTTTGTCCTTCAAGTATCGATATAAAAATAACAAATAACGTTTACGTTATTGCATCTAAAAAACGCTTTATAGCCCGCCCCCCTCCGATTTATCCGCGTGAATAGTCAATCAAACCAATCCACCCCCCACCCAACAAAAGCCTTACGTAATCAATGAACGCTACAATAGATGATATGATTGATATTAGCTCATTTCAATTACGGTTATGAGTAGCTCTCATTATTATTATTTAAAGTAGTAGTATTTTCGTAATTTGTTTCGTGTTTAATATTTTCAATATTCATGTAAATATTACTGGGAAGTTGACCGTGTGGACCTCAAGGGTCGCACCTCGCAGCTTGTATAATTTATATACTCCAAACAGTTCTTGTGGAAAAACCAGCAAAAGGTTTTTTCATGATTACAAAAAAAAATTAAATAAAAAATAAAAATTCATTAAACGTTCAAGGTCATTTACGTCATTCATTATATCTCGAGAACTAAATATAATCTTTCTATCATGAAGGTATCAATCGACGCGGATTATCATTTCCATGATGTTTTTATATTTTAAAAAAATGATTGAATCGGTTTTTTTTTTAAATTTATTAAAACAAAATTTGAAAAGCAGTGTTTTTCTATAAAAAAAAATCATTTTTAACCTGATTTGCACATCGTAATAATAAATGTTTATAGAATTTATAAACTTTTATCAATTTTTGTAGAGGAACCAGCAAAAACTTTTCTCGTGATTAAAAAAAATTAAATAAAAAATAAAAAATCATTCAAAGTCACCATGTAAAAAGGGTTCATTCGAATCATTATACCTTAAATCTCTTATTCTAAAGACATTGTTGTAAAGTCAATCAAAGTTTATTAATGTTTGCAAAATTTGAGCAGATTTTCAATAGTCTTCACAGCACCATGTTTTAACTTTAATGAAAAAACTGCTTTGTAACCTGTACCCCCCTCCGATTGATCCGCGTGGATAATCAATCAAACCAATGCACCAAAATCCTTACGTAATCAATTGACGCTCGCGTAGATGTTATGGTTAATATTAAGTTATTCCAATAACTTTTATGAGAGGTACATTTTTATTAATTGAAGTAGTATTATTTCCATAATTATTATTGTGTTTAATATTTTTAATATCTATGTAGATATTACTGGGAAGTTGACCGTGTGGACCTCATGGGTCGCACCTCACCGCTTGTTTTACAAATCTCCGAACAATCTACTTCAGCAACACGTGTGAAATGATTGCTGAGCCTATCCTAGTCGCACTTAAATATGTGCAAATTCGTTTGGAAAATTCCTGGAAAATAACGGGTAATTCCTCGACTGTAGAATTGAAGTAACAGTTACGGTAGTGCAGACCCTAATTATGAAAATACCAAAGTCGGTTTACCTTGCATTGTATGCCCTGCAGACGCAACAAAATTGCCGAACCTATCCTATTGTCGCGCAGTGTATGTATGTGTGTACGTACGTACGTTCGTGGACAATTTTTTTCTACGAGCATAACTCACGTAAACAAAGTCGTTTTGACTTTGTTAATCGAAGCGTCTTTGCAATTTTAAGAGCTGATTAATTTTTGGGACACTTTGGCTGGGGATGTTTGTTGTTTGACCATTTGAATTGAAGGTCACTTTGGTCATGCGCTTTATCTCGTGAATCAAAGATCTGATTGGATCGGAGGTGTCAATCAATGCGTATGAATCTTTTTATGATTCTACTGAAATGAATGATGAATGATGAATGTTTTTTGCTCATTTGTTATCGTATTTGGGTCTACAGTCCCCAAAGTCCACTATAAAAAGTAATTATTTTGTTTTCATATGAAAAGCTACATAATTTACTTTTTATCTTTTACTTAGACTGGCACCCTGTGTCCGTACGTGTTGAGATACAATCACATTGATCATTGACACGAAATATCAAGAAAAAGTCCTTCGCATATACTGGGAAGTTAGTATATGCGAAGTTCTTGTAATCGCCTCGAAAATCGAAATTAAAATTTTCAACATATCTTTACGTTTTGAGGTCTTACGAGTATATTTTAACTGTTTTTAGAAAGAAGTATGTATGTGTGTGTGTGTATGTACGTACGTACGTGAGTTCGCGGCCAGTTTTTCTACGAGCATACCTCACGTAAAGAAAGTCATATCGACTTCGTTGAGAAGCCAATCGAAGCGTCTTTGCAATCTTAAGAGCTGATTAGTTTTTGGGACACTTCGGTCGGGGAGGTTTGCTGTTTTACCCCTTGAAGGTCACCCCTGGCATGCGCTATATCTCGCGAACCAAACGTACGATTTGCTTCATTAAGAAATCAATCGACGCCTATTAACATTTTCGTGATTCTGTCAAATTTTTAAAAAAATTTTTGGAGCGGTTTTGTAATTTTTTGAAATAAAGTGCAAAAAAGAGTTTTTTTCAAAAACATCAAATTTTTAACTATATTTTCAAGTCGCAGTAATCAATGTTTATAAAATTTATATACTCCAAACAGTTGTTGTAAAAAAACCACCAAAATTTTTTTTCATGATTACAAAAAATATTAAATTAAAAATAAAAAATCATTAAAAGTCATCATGTCCTTCATGGTCATTTATGTCATTCATTATATCTCGAGAACCAAATATAATCTTTGCATCATTAAGAAGTCAATCGACGCGTATTAACATTTTAATGATGTTTTTAAATTTTAAAAGAAATCTTTGAAGCCATTTTTTTAATTTATTAAAAAATATTTAAAATTAGTGTTTTTTTTCATAAAAAAAAGTAATTAATATTTAATAAAATTAACATCGTAATAATAAATGTTTATAAAATTTAAAAAAATTTATCAATTTCTGTAGAGACTAGCAAAATATTTTTTCATGATTTCAAAACAAATTGAATTTAAAATAAAAAAAATCATTCAAGGTCATCGTGTAAAAAGGATTCATACAAATACCTTAAATCTCTTATTCTAAAGACATTGTTGTAAAGTCAATCAAAGCTTATTATTATTTGCATAATTTGCGGAGATTTTTCATAGTCTTCACAGAACCGTGTTTTAACTTTAATAAAAAAACTGCTTAAATTTTGAAAACCAATACGAATCAAATCAAATTTGCAATTGTGGTAGTCAACGTTTTGAATGGTAAAATGTTTTGTAGTCAACACTTTTTAAGATCATATGCTTTGAAAAGCTTTCATCAAAGAAAAAATTGTAGTTTTTAGGAGTTTTGTTCTTTAGTATTCGTAAAATTTCAGTTACTTCCGTCATCATATGTAATACATATGTTTTACATGTAATTGAACCTATTTTTGACTGCATAATCAATGTTTCTCAAAATCAACAGAAAATAAGAAATAATTATGAGTTTCATTGATGTAAAATCGCGATAAAATACAAATTCAGTGATTATGTGCTAGCAGTTTTGACCGCAACTATTCAAAATGGCCATCACGCGACAAAATCTCTTCAGTTGTCGTAATAACAAAAACTGCATTCATTTTTGCTAGCGCTGGTTTGTCCTTGAAGCATCGATATGAAAATAACAAATAACGTAGAAAAGGCTTTGTAACCTTTCCCCGCTCCGATTGGTCCACGTGAATATTAAATCAAACCAATCCACGAAAATCTTTACGTAATCAATTGACGCTTGCGTAGATATTACGATTAATATTAAGTCATTCCAATAACTTTTATGAGAGGTACATTATACATATATCATTAAAAGTAGTATTATTTCCATAATTATTATTGTGTTTAATATTTTTAATATTTATGTAAGTATTACTGGGAAGTTGTAAGTGTGGACCTCAAGGGTCGCACCTCACGGCTTGTTATCCTTGTCATACACTGTTGATATCCTTTTGCTCTTGCTTTTCGGAAAGATTATGATGTTTTCCTCTAAACTTACCTGCACTACTGCCTTCTATTAGTTTTGAAAGGAGTGCACAAAATAAACAACTAAAATGGACAATCAAAAAATCTTTCATTTTTGAAGAAATTTGGCGGTCCATTGCTTATTCACCCTGTATATCCCTGGCAACATACAAACAATCAACTGAAGTTGCAAATATCAAATTTTTGTAGAAGACTGTGCTTGGAATTCATACATACCAGCAAACTTTGGGATTAAGTAAGGATACTGAACCGTAGCTTAGTGTGCTCATCAAAAGACTACCAAAAAACGCAAGAAATAGTTGCTGGTCACACAGATTTTCCTTGTCGTTTTTTGTCGAGATAGCCAATCTCGTCGCAAAAAAGTGGTTCCAACCACTTTTATCAAATTTGAAATATAGTTATAAATTTGTGAACTGTTTGTGCTGCCCGAAGAAATGGTTTGAACTCGACCTTCATTACAGATAGTTTCGCTGAGGTACGTTTTCTTTTACGCCCCTTTTTTTTGAGTGAAGAGTTATGCTGTCAAAACAGATCTATAGCGTTGACACATTGACCCATCATCAGTACGAAAAACATCATCAGCACGAAAATTCAGATGACGGGGTGACACACATGTTTTCGTCGTTGGTATCGTCATTATCATTCGGTCGTTGGTGTCGTTTCGATGACAAACGTCAACTGTCCACGATGGCACGTCAGATTTGGTTCGAAAATACTAAACAGCTGATATAAATAATGTCAAATTCTATTCACGGCAGATGGTTTCTAATTATTCTACCCAAACATAGATGGTAGTTTTTCGTACTTATCGAGATAAGTATGGTCTTTTTTCGTGCTTATCTCTCTGTCATTATGATGGGGTTTTTTGTGCTGATGACACTTTTCGTACTGATGATGGGTCAATGTGTCAACGCTATTATTTGGTGCGTTTTGTCGCGGTCATTGGTCCGTGGCACGAAAAGTTTGAGTTTACTTATCTAAATTGTCATCATCGTGTTGACTCTGAACATACTTCGTCCTTCATCATCGCTTGCTCCCGATGGCCACATGGAACTATCATCGATACTGTCTCGGTGTATATTTATGAATGTCGTTTTAGTCCAGTCAAAGGGTTAGAATTTTGACGTAAACCGTGCATTTTTCAATGGCAGAGAAATTTTTATTGCAATCCGTGGGCAATGGTATAGTTAGCTTAAGTTCAATTTCCTGGGGTTACAGTTCATGGCCTCTGAGCTCCATCCACAACTGTGGCTCCCACAAAAAAGTTGCGTAAAATATGATTGTTAGCAAGTCGTCCATGCATCACTTTTCCGTGGTGTCAATGATAAAAAAGATACAAGCCAAAAACTATACCCAAAATGGGGGAAATAACTTTCGGGCGCCACAACTTTTTTAATTTCACGTTTAACGCAAAACATGTTCGGATACTTTTCTAAGACAATTTTATTACAAATCGTTTCCAGTATTTATTGTTCCAATCACTGTATATTCTACACCACAGGGGAGAAAGTCGCGCGAAAACCCCGTGTTTAGGCCAAATAATCGGCTTTAGATGGCGAACCCCCATTGCAAAACTCACGGATCATTTTAGTGTGCAGAAAATTTTTAATTGCAATGATTCGTATGCCTCTATGTGAGCTTAAATTGAAGTTTCTGGGGTCACAATCCCCTTGGCGCCATCTTGAGAACAAAAAAAGTGGGACGGCCCCATATCTTGGCAAGCACCGCTCCCACAAAAAAGTTTAATATGACAAACTTGTATAAAATTTAATTTACAGTAAGTTTTGGAAACATCATTTTCATGTGCTATCAATATTAAAAGTGTTACACGCCCAAAACGACGTTGAAGAGGGGATATCATTTTTCGCGCGCCACAATTTCTTTGTTTTTCCTATTACCGCGAAATTCGTTCGAAAATCACTTTTAGACAGTTTTATCACCAAACGTGTGCGGTATTGCTTTTTTCGATCACTGTACCATAGCGGGAGTTATTGTGTCTCGAAGGGGAACAAGAAGGGGAAGGGGAAGACACAATTTTAACACCCGCTTATCTGGTCCTAAAATGGTTTTCTTCCTGTGACTTGTCCGTCTTCGAGACACAATAACTCCCGCTATGGTACAGTGATCGAAACAAGCAATACTGCAAACGACTTGCGACAAAATTGCCTTAAAGATATGCAGTGTGTTTTGGGGTTAAAGTGAACACAATGAAGTTGTGTCGCTCGAAAGATGTTCCCCCCTTTTTGGATGTCGTTTTGGGCTTGTGAATCTTTTATTGGTAAATCCACGTAAATTGATGTGTGCACGATTTGCTGCAAATTAAATTTTACACAAGTTTGCCATATTAAACTTTCTTGTGAGAGACACAGTTTTGGAGATATGGGGATGCCCATTTTCTTTTGTTTTTAAAATGGAGCCCAGAGACCATGAACTGCAACCCCAGGGAATTGAACTTAAGCTAACTATACCATTGGCCAAGCATTGCAATAAAAATTTCTCTGCCTTTCGAAAATTCACGGTCAAACTCGCATTTGACTGGACTATTTTTAACTTCCCAGTATATGGGAAGTTCTTGTAATCGCCTCGAAAATCGAAATTGAAATTTTTAACATTTCTTTACGTTTTGAGGTCTATAGAGTATATATAAAGTGTTTTCAGAAAGGGAGATGTATGTGTGTGTATGTGTGTATGTATGTACGTTCGTGGACACTTTTTTCTACGACGATAACTCACGTAAACAAAGTCGTATCAACTTAGTTGAGGTGTCAATCGAAGCGTCTTTGCAATTTTAAGAGCTGATTAGTTTTTGTGAAACTTCGGTCGGGGGGGTTTGCTGTTTTGCCCGTTTGAAGGTCATTTCTGTCATGCGCTATATCTCGCGAACCAAACTTACGATTTTTTTGAACAAGGTGTCAATCGACGCGTATTGACGTTTGTGTGATTCTATCAAATTTTTAAAAAAAATCTTCGAGCGGTTTTCAAATTTTTTAAAAAAAAGTGCAAAACATTAGTTTTTTTTTCAAAAACAATAAATTTTTAACCTTATTGTCAAGTCTTAGTAAACAATGTTTATAAAATTTATGTACTCCAAACAATGTTCGTAAAAACTTCATCAAAACTTTTTCTCATGATCACATAAAAAAGTAAATTAAAAATAAAAAATCATTAAAAGTCATCATGATTTTCAAGGTCATTTTTATCATTCACTATATCTCACGAACCAGATATAATATTTGCATCATTAAGGTGTAAATTGACGTGTATTAACATCTTTGAGAAGTTTTTAACATTATAAAAACTCGTTTTAGCCGTCTTTTTAATTTAATAGAAGAAAATGCGAAAAATTATGTTTTTTTTCATAAAAAATATTTTTTAACTTGATTTGCACAGTACAGTGATCCAGTTTATAAAATTTATACATTCTTATCAGTTTTTGGAGAGAAACCGGCAAAATTTTATTCCATGATTATGAAAAAACTAATTAAAAAATAAAAAAATCATTCAAAGTTACCATGTAAAGAGGGTTCATACGAGTGCTATTACTTTTTATCTTTTATTCTAAAAAAATTGTTGTAAATTCAATCAAAGTTTTAAGGTATTTGCATAATTTGAGCAGATTTTTAATAGTTTTTATAGTCTTTTAATTACAAAAAATTGCTTAAATTTTGAAAACCAACAAAATTTTTCAACACCAAAAAGGCCCCCACCGATTGATCCGCGTGAATATTCAATCTGTCCTCATCGACCAAAAACCTTACGTAATCAATGGATCCTCCCGTAGACGATATGATTCATATTAACTCATTCCTGTTTCTGCTATGAATACCTCTCATTGTTGTAATGTTGTTGGTGTTTATGTAGATATTACTGGGAAGTTGACCGTGTGGACCTCAAGGGTCGCACCTCGCGGCTTGTTTCAATGGTTGTTTGTCGCTGTGCCTTGTCGTTGCAGCTATTGATGATATCGATAAAGTTGTTGGTACATAGCACCCGGCCAAATTTTTACTATAAACGCTCTCATGTTTTCGTATGCACCATTACAAAGTGCACGAATAAGAACGAAATAATTACTGTTTACCATGAAGATTTCGTCAAGTTACGCCTAACCAATATTCCCCTCACTTCTGTTAAGGTATTTGCTTCCGTTTTGTCGAAAAATTCACAAACTATTCGCGAAATTACTACCAAATAATTGTTTGCCACTTGATCTCGCTGTTGCTCCCGGTGTTGGTGTGGGTGCTATTTGCCAAATCTTAATTTCTAACAAAAGTGTATATTTTGCTTCATGCATAATTTTACTTCCTATCATTCATTCATATATGCAGTATTCATTACGAATTCAATAATAGAATTCATATCTTTAGTCTGGAGTCTAATGGTAGATACCGATTGTTCCATGGGGTAGTTTAACTTAGACTTCAATAATTCTTGCCACCATAATTGGAGAGCTTTACCTATTTTTTTGCAGTTGAAAATAAAACGATATTTTATATTTGATTTTCGTTTTATACTTGTTTAAAATGTTCTTAGTATGAGTGTGAATTGAATTCATTTGAGAAATGATTGCTTGAATCAATACTAAGTCGCTAATGTTGTTAGCAGGCGATTTGTAACATATCTACCTCATAATTTTCGGATCAAATAAAGACATATTCGAGCCAACTGAATAAATTTTCGAATCAACTACACTAATTTCCAAATCAATTAAACAAACATTTCAATCCAGTTTAAATATTGTTGCAGACTAGTCAAATATGTAGTTTGGAACTTTGCTATTGTCACTCTTGGTCTAGTGTTTTCTTACGTCTTGAACTTATTATTAAACGAAGCTAACGATCTTGATCCTGAATCAAAATGGAAAGTTTATAAATGATTGTTTTCTTCCAATAAAACATGACATGGCATCGCAAAATTAAAGTTTTCGGTAATACATCGGAATGAAAATCTTTTGTCTTTTCTTTATGGATGGATCACAAAGCATGTTTATAATTGATTTGATTTCTCTTCATGATTGAACTGCAAGGTACTTCGACATGCATATTTATTCTCTTTTATTTTGAATTGTTCCTATGGTTTAACCAGGAAAAAGTTTGAATCTCTATTTTATTGCCAATTCATCGAACCAAAACTTTTTTTTTACCGTTCCAACTTAGGATTGGGATGAACTGGATATAGATTTAATTGGCAAGGACCTTATTTGATAAAACCTTAAATTATTAGAAAATCCGCTGGAGCTGGTTTTTGCACCATCGCTCCTTTCTTCGAGGTGAGTCATATCGAGCTCACTGGTGTTTTCTCTAGTATATCGCTATTTTTCCTAACGAAGGAGGAAGCCTTCACGTTGAAATGAAAAGGCAACGTTCTTATTCATCATCGGACTTTGTTTAATTTTATTGGATTTTTCTCAAAGAGATATTGAGGGATTTCCAATTATAGCTTGGGGATCGTTTAATACATTCACCTATTGTGATTTTTGCAACTACTCATTTATTGTCTTTGCTGCTTCCCATAGAGAGTCTCAGGATCCCAATCAATAAATTCTTATTGTTCCTGGTCGAGAATGTCACCTTTGTTCATTGTAAATTAATCTTGCAGATCTCTTCATCCAAGAATAAATGAAACGATCTTTGTGCTTCATACCTAAGATCCTCCTCTGCCGACTATCATGACTCGAATGGGTAACTAGCCTGCCTTCTGCCATAATTTGTGCAATATTGTACGTGCATTCCGTAGCGAATAGCCAGTCTGCTGCAACTGGAGCCCACCATATGGCGGCGATGACTCCACACGTAATAGATACATTTTGTATTGCGATCACGCTGACTTGCTATTTGCTAGGCTGCCTTCCACGGCCTTTCAGGTAATCTCCAAGATTTCGTGCCCTCCGGGCCTATGATCTTTGCATTTATGGCATCTAGGTAGTATCTTGAATGGCTGGGGCTGTACTGTACACACTTTCGTCGCGTTGTTGCTTGCTGCAATCCCCCACAGTCCCGGGTCCTTTTCATTTCAAGAGCCTGCCTATGTACCCAGATCGTGACTTTGTCTTGCGCTACCTTACCACGGTATACCCAACCATGGTATACCATGGCCACGAAAAACCAGGCACGCTATTTCGTTCGAGTGTTAAACAAACTCGATTAGGTTCGCAGCCAGATAACGCTCGAGGGAAAGAAGTATCTACGGCCGGGCGTACTAAGCCCGTGTGGGCGATTTGCCTATTTACTATAATAACTAGGCAAATACAAGCACCAGAACAGCTTGAATTGTTTTGTTTATTTGTGGAGTCGCCAAGAAAGTTGACGGCACTGTCGAACTATGGACCGAATTTTTAAAAAATTGATAAGACATTACACATTCGTATCTGGCAGATATGAATAATACCAACATTTGTGTTTTGTAACACAGCTGCGCGGTCCAATTTGGATATTTGGATTGGAACGGTCTTACATTTGTTTGTCGACGCGCTGTATATCTGTTTTTATTTAGATTGTCAGTATCCTGAGCGACAATGCTTGTTTAATTGGTGAAAAAGTTGTTTCTTATGGAATTCTCGTACGGACAAATGAGTGTGAAAACTCATCAAGGTTTACATGAAATTCCTTTGTATGCAGGTAATCTCGTGTAGTACTCCCTGTGGCGTTTAATTGAACCATGAATCATCCGAAGATTAGAAATGTTTCTTTCATAATATCTTTGTATCTACATATCTATTCAACTATCTGCGGCATGACATGCGAAATTAATTTCCTCAGGAAGTATCGAAAGTGTGAAATTAATTTGGAGGAAGTATTCACGATTACATGCAACCGTAGGATGTATTTTTATCTAATTACTTGCATATTGCGCTGCGATTTTTGTGGTTCAAAGTAAAGAGTCATGTGGGAATATTCATATTATGCTTCCAGTTTATTCATATTATAAAGGAGCTGACGCATGTTAGGGAAAGTTTAGACGGCTCCATTGAAAAAAACCCGAAATTTTGTTTACTCAAGCATGATCAAAAGTAGAAGATGAATGGAAAACAATTGGAATTTTATAAATAAACAAGCCGCGAGGTGCGACCCTTGAGGACCACACGGTCAACTTCCCAGTAATATTTACATAAATATTAAAAATACTAGACAAAATAATAATTATGAAAATAATACTACTTTAAATAATAATAATGAGAGGTACTCATAACCGTAATTGAAATGACTTAATATTAATCGTATCATCTACGGGAGCGTCAATTAATTACGTAAGGTTTTTGGTCGATGGGGACAGATTGATTTGATTGGATATTCACGCGGATCACGCGGGGGGGTTTCTACGTTATTTGTTATTTTCATATTGATGAAAGCTTTTTTTATAGCATATGATCTAGCAAAGTATTGACTACGAAACATTTTACCATTCAAAGCGTTCATTACCACAAATGCAAATTTGATTAATTTTTTTTGATTTTCAAAATTTAAGCAGATTTGATATAAAAATTAGAACACGGTGCTATGAAGACTATTAAAAATCTGCTTAAATTATGCAAATATTAATAAACTGTGATTGGCTTAACAACAATGTCTTCAGAATAAGAGTAGTCGGGTAAAATCATTCATATGAACACTTTTTACATGGCGACTTTGAATGATTTTTTATTTTTAATTTAATTTTTTTAAACATCATGGAAAAGCGTTTTGCTGGTTTGTCTCCAAAAATTGATAAGGATTTATAAATTTTATAAACATTTATTACCGTGTTGTGCAAATCTGGTTAACAAATTTATTTTTTATGAAAAAATCCTAAATTTTTGCATGTTTTTTGTTAAATTAAAAAACGCCTCCAACGATTTTTTTAAATATAAAAACATTACAAAAATGTTAATACACGTCGATTGACACCTAAGTGATGCAAATATTATATTTGGTTCGTGAGATATAGTGAATGGCAGAAATGACCTTGATATCATGATGACTTTTAATGATTTTTTATTTTTAATTTATTTTTTTACATAGTCATGAGAAAAAGTTTTGATGACGTTTTTGCGAACATTGTTTGTAGTATATAAATTTTATAAACATTGATTACTAAGACTTGACAATAAGGTTAAAAATTTATTGTTTTTGAAAAAAACCTAATTTTTTGCCCTTTTTTCCAAAAAATTGAAAACCGTTCGAAGAATTTTTTTAAAAATTTGCTACAACCACATAAATGTCAATGCGCGTTGATTGACACCTCGTTCAAAAAAATTGGATGTTTGGTTCGCGAGATATAGCGCATGACAGAAATGACCTTCAAACGGGCAAAACAGCAAACCCCCCCGACCGAAGTTTCCCAAAAACTAATCAGCTCTTAAGATTGCAAAGACGCTTCGATTGACACCTCAATATAGTTGATACGACTTTGTTTACGTGAGTTATCGTCGTAGAAAAAAGTGTCCACGAACGTACATACGTAGATACACACACACACACACACATACATCCCCCTTTCTAAAAACACTTTATATATACTCTATAGACCTCAAAACGGAAAGAAATTTTGAAAATTTCAATTTCGATTTTCGAGGCGATTACAAGAACTTCCCATATACTGGGAAGTTAATAATAAAAGTAATTATATAAATTTAGAATAACAATGTTTCATAATAGTAATTATTCATAATAGTAATTAATAATAAAAGCAAATTATAGCACTGGGAAGCTAGTCGTGTGGGCCTCTAGGGTCGCACTTAGACCACATTTTTTCAATTTTTTGTAATCAAGAGAAAGTTTTTTGCTGGTTTCCCTACAAAAATTGACAAAAGTTTATAAATTTTATAAACACTTATTATTGCGATGTGGTTAAAAATTTATTTTATATGGAAAAAACCCTAATTTTCCACATTTTTAAATGTTTTTTTTTAAATATAAAAACATCACAAAAATGTTAATACGCGTCGATTGACACCTTGATCAAGCAAATCCTTTGTTTGGTTTGCACGACACGACAGAAATGACCTTCAATGGGTCAAAACAACAAACCCCCCGACCGAAGTGACCCAAATACGAATCAGCTCTTAAAATTGCAAAGACGCTTCGATTGACACCTCAACAAAATCGATACGACTTTGAGTTATGCTGAAAAAACTGTCCAGCGACCATGCAATTAAGTTCAACATGCATAGCAACTTTACTAAAAAAACATTTTTGGGAAAGCTGAGAATAATCTAATCTAAGGACTGTATCGGGAAAAATTGACTTTTAGTTCTTCCTGCATAGATCCTGTTTGGGATAAGATAAAGTCTTCATCAGATATGAGAAATTAGCTATAAAATGCGACAAAAATGAACGTCCAATCCATTCGTATCGAAGATCACTCTTGAAAAGATGTCATCAAATCAGAAACAGTGCTAGGTTAAATGGGTGCAAATAACTGGAAAATCTACTGCGAATGGACTGAAGGATTCTTGAAATCTCAAAAGTGTTTTGGCCTAATTTACAGCACAGATTTGATTCCATCGTTTTTTTTTAAAAAGATTTGAGCCGTTTTTTGATTTATTAAAAAAAGTCAAAAAATTCAAGTTTTTTTCATAAACAATAAATTGTTAACCTAATTTGCAAAACGCAGTAATCAATGTTTATAAAATTTATACACTCTAAACAGTTCTTTTTTAAAAAAAACTTTTTCTGCTGATCATGAAGAAAAAATTAAAAATAAAAATTCATTAAAAATCATCATTCATGTCATTCGCTATGTCTCGCGAACCAAATAAAGTATTTCCATCATTAAGGTGTCAATAGACGAGTGTTAACATTTTTGTGATGTTTTGAAGTTTATAAAAAAATCGTTGGAGCCGTTTTCTAATTTAATTAAAGAATTGCAAAAAAATAGGGTTTTTTTCATAAAAAACAAAATTTAACCCGATTTGCACAAAACACTAATGAATGTTTATAAAATTTATAAATTCTTATCAGTTTTTAAAGAAAAACCAGCAAACCATGATGACCAAAAAAATTAAATCAAAAATACAAATTCATTCAGTCACCATGTAAAAAGTGTTCAAACGTATGATATAACCTGATTTTTTTTATTCTGGGGAGATTGTTGTTGAGTTAATTAAAGTTTATTAATATTTGCATAATTTCAGCAGATTTTGAATAGTCTTCTCAGTACCGTGTTTTAATTTTAATAAAAAAACTGCTTAAATTTTGAAAACCAAGAAAAAAATCAAATCAAATTTACATTTGTCGTAATGAATGCTTGGAATGGTGAAATGTTTTGTAGTCAATACTTTGCAAGACCATATGCTTTAACAAGCTTTCATTAAGGGGTTATTCTACCTATAGCCCGAAAAAAGTGACCTTTTTTCAAACTGCTATATAAACAAAACTACAACAGATATCGTTTTGAAATTTCGTATACGTGTTTATTGAAGTCTGAACATTATATTTATATATATAAAAAAATTATGAAAAGAAAATGGCGGCTGCCAAGCCCCACGTTGAAGTGCAGGTAAATCAAAAAAAGTTTTGCGCCTGGTAAAATTCTGGCAAAAATATTCATCTACAATCATAAAAAAGAAAACAAGTTATTAGTTTATGATTATATTATTTTTATATTATGATTATAAACTACTGCACTAACCTCACTTTATGTCAAAAAATTATTTTTTTGTGCTATTTGGCACAAGTTTGAAAAAAAGTGTCGATTTTCGACATTTTTTCAATTAAATAATGTTATGCCATATTGCCAAAAAAAATATTTTTGCTTTAAACTGTAGTCAGTGCAGTAGATTAATAGTAGGAAAGTATGTGCTCAAAGTTTTAAGTAAATCGGTCGAACAGTTTTTTCGCATTTTTACCACGCGCAAAAAAAAGTACGTTTAGAGAAAATCGTGTTTAAAGTTTTTTCAACCGAATTTTTGCTGTTTATCAAGAAAATTCTAACTTACGCTTAATCTGCGTATATATAATGTGTTATATATTTAAATTTGTTTTGTGACATATTTGTACTCAGAAACCATGGTATAAAGACAAATAGGTAGTCTCTTCCGAAGCTACGGTGACGTCATGTGTTCAGACAATCATGACATTTTGCCCAGTAGAAGATGTGATTTTCCTGCTGGGTGGAGTGACACGTATTGGAAGAAGAAGATAAATAATGTGACATTTGAATATTTTTTATAGAATACTTGTTTGTTTCCTAAGCTATAATATTGATTACAGTAAATATTCGTTTTTGTTACCTGACAATTTGCTAAATTTTAATATGTGGCGTTTTTGCAACGCCAGATTCAAATGTGAAATGTCGTTATATTTTGGGCTGCCATACGCCGTCTCCGATATTTTACTTTGGTAGCCCTAATTTCAGTGAATACGTGACACAATGTGAGTCAGATGTGCGAGCGAAATAGGTTGACGATTTTCTAGTGAGGTTACCTTCGTTAGTCTTTATACCATGCTCAGAAACTATCTAATACATATGGTACCGTTATTTTCGAGCAGATGTTCGAGCGCTTCGAGGCCGCTTAAGCTACACAAATTTTCGAAATACCGAGAAGAGCCAAAAGTGCTACAGAATCAAAACAAAGAAAGATATCGAAATTTTAAACAGTTATTCTTGAGATACTTTTCAATCAAAATATGCAAAATAAAAAAGAAATTTTATAAGTAGAATAACCCCTTAAATAAAAAAAAATTTAAGTAATTTTTAGTAGCTTTGTTCTTTAGTGTTCGTAAGGTTTCAATTACTTCCTTCATCATTATGTGTAAAGCGTATTACTTTTTACATGCAATTAAACCGATTATTCACTGCATATTCAATGTTTTTCAAGATTTACTGAAAATATTAAATAATTATTAGTCACATTGATGTAAAATCGTAAAAAATACAAATTTAATGATTATACCGAAATCATAGCAATTTGGAACGCATTTTGCGTTCAAAATTGCCATTTTGGCCGCCTCCCGAGAAAATCTTTTCAATGGGCGTGATAACAAAAACTGCATTCATTTTTGCTAGCGCTCTTTTTCCCTTCAAGCATCGATATAAAAATAACAAATAACGTAGAAAAGGCTTTATAACCTGCCACCCTCGTCCGATTGATCCGCGTAAATATTCAATCAAACCAATCCACACACCCCTCCATCCCCCCGCATCCACCAAAAGCCTTACGTAATCAATGGACGCTCCCGTAGATGATATGATTGATATTAACTTATTCCAATTACTCTTATGAGTACCTCTTGTTATTATTATTTAAAGTATCATTATTTTCATAAATATTTTTAATATTTATATAGATATTACTGGGAAATTGACCATGTGGACCTCAAGGGTCGTACCTCGCGGCTTGTTTATATATTTTTTTAGTTTTTACCAATAAAAGTTTTATTAACTTTTTTTTGACATTTTCGACTACTAAGTAAGCCCAAAAATCACTTTCCAGATCAATGTTACGGTTTCATATGATCTCTGGAAATAGCCAAAATAAACATTTTTTTCGTCCCTGTGGTGGTGGAAATCTTCAAAAGATACAGATTTGCTCCTGCTTCTCGGCATGTTGGATTTTTACCGACTAAAACCACCTTGGCCTCCTCCAAAAAACCTCTCACTCCATCACTCATTGCTTGCACTGTCTGTGTGCAATGAATTTCCTGAATGCTTGTTCATTTACTTAGTACTTTCCAGCCGATGTACATCAGTATAAGGGATAGTACCAGTATCTTGATAATTTTTATTCAGAGTTCAATATATCTAATGTTTCACATTTGTTGAATAAATCTTAGCGTTCTTAATTATTGAATTGAGTTTTCAGCTCTGTCCTAGCAAATTTTATCGAAATATCATTTGCGTTTCTCATATTGTAGTCGTTTTTCTCCCATTTATATCTAGCTTCATTGTTTTCATTTCTTCATGGTGTAAAGTTTTAAAATTGAATATTCCTTTTTCCGCGTAAAGCAGTCCGTCTACGTTAAGTTCTTGTGCTATTTTATATACATACTTCATATGTAGCGGTCATTCTTTGTTGTATATGGTCTTGTATGCTCATGAGGTTATTTTCATAGTCTAACTCCAAATTATGATCCCGTATGTAATATTTGAAAGTATGTATGCATTTTTAATTTGTATTTTATTTTTAACTCATAAATAGCTGAAAGGATGGAGCAGACTAATGATAGCTGCTATGTTTTCCCTCATGTCATTTATATGCGGTGTCCACGTTAGTTTTTCATCGATTGTAAGTCCTAGGCACGTCATTTGTTCAACTCTATCAAGAGATTTATCTTTTATTTTTATCAGTGGCTCAATATCAGTTTTTTTTTGTTTAAAGATAATGTATTTGGTTTTGTCCGTATTCAATGTCAATTTGTTCTTCATGAGCCATTGAGAATATTTGTCTGAGTCGGTGTTTATCTTTTGTTCTAAGTCAGCTGCATTTTTACCTGAATGAATCAGTATCGTATCGTCAACGTACATCACAACTTTCCCGTCAATTCCTGAAGTTACCAAGTTGTTTGTATATAACAGGAATAGAATCGGTCCTAGTATTGATCTCTGCGGTACGCCAATAGCGATCTGCGCTATTTCACTGTTAACGTTTCCAATTTCAGTCCTTTGAAGTCTTTCTATTAGTTATGTATGTATAAGTTCTGTTGGCATACCAACAATTTCCAAGTTCCTAAGTTTGCTTATCAATATATCATGCCCCACAGTATCAAACACCTTTTTTAAATCGATAAAAACTGCAGCAACATAAGTACCCTGGTCCAGTTTTGTAATGATATGTCTCATCATGTCTCCAATCGCGTCTGTTGTTCCTTTACCTTCTTGAAACCCAAACTGGTTTCTCTCTGCATTAAGTATTCTTTAAATCGTGAAGCTAATATTTTTTCCATGATTTCACTCAATGTGTTTAACAATGTTATTGGTCAAAAATTATTCGGGTTGGTTTCCACCCCTCCTTAAAATTTGGGTATTATATACTTCGGAAATTCGCCACTTTTGAAGCTTATATTTACTAGAGTAACCAGTATATCTGCGATATTTTCTTTGATTATTATGATATCATCAACGCAGATAACATCAGGACCCTGCGCGGTGTGTCTTTTCAGAGAATCAATAACATCAATGACTTTTTTTCTAGATGTTAACCTTAAGTGAAAAGAGCAGATGGGTGACATGTTTCGGTATGCTGAGTCGTTTTCAGGGATTTCTGATATAATTTTCGGTCCTATTGATATGAAATGGTCGTTTAGAATATTTGAGATTTTTACTGGATTTTTGAAATTTTCGCTAATGAAATTTATTTCCTTTATATCCTGATTTTTACTAGTGTTGGTGTCTGCCTTTCTAAAAACTTTATCTACTAAGTTCCAAAAATGACGCTGATTGTTATAACTTTCTCGAATAGTAGTTTTCCTTTGCATTTTTAATCGTATTGCTGCATTTGTTTTTTATAATTTGATAGTTTTTAACTTCCCAGTGGGAAGTTATTGTAATGGGGTCGATTTCACGAATCCCAAATTTTGACATTTCTCCACGTTTTAAGGTCTTTAAAATCCAAATCCATCGTTTTAAGAAAGATGCCTGTGAATGTGTATGTACGTAGAACTGAATGAGTTTTCAGCACAATCGGTTTAGCCGTTTTTTATTGAGAATGAAAAAAAACTGGAAAAAAATCAAAAAAATGCTTAATTTTTGAACTGTTGAAAAGCACTATTAATTCGTGCAGTTTCCAAGTAATAAAAATAATAAAAGTTATTATAATAATTTAGAATAATAATGTTTAACAATAGTAATTATTAATAATAGTAATTAATAATAAAAACAAATTATACCTATTTTATCCACTCCACTGGGAAGTTGGTCGTGTGGGCCTCAAGGGTCGCACTTAGACCACATTTTATTAACTTCCCAGTATATGGGAAGTTATTGTAATCGCCTCGAAAATCGAAATTTTCAACATTTCTTTACGTTTTGAGATCTATAGAGTTTATATAAAGTGTTTTTAGAAAGGGAGATGTATGTGTGTATGTGTGTGTGTGTGTGTGTACGTATGTACGTACGTACGTTCGCGGACACTTTTTTCTACGAGCATAACTCACGTAAACAAAGTCGTATCGACTTCGTTGAGGTGTCAATCGAAGCGTCTTTGCAATCTTAAGAGCTGATTAGTTTTTGGGATACTTTGGTCGGGGGGCTTATTGTTTCGCCCCTTTGAAGGTCATTTCTGTCATGCGTTATATCTCGCGAACCAAACATACGATTTGCATGGTTAAGGTGTCAATCGACGCGTAATAACATTTTTGTGAATCTATCAAATGTTCAAAAAATCGTTGGAACCGTTTTTTAATTTAAGAAAAAAAGTGCAAAAAATTAGGTTTTTTTCATAAACAATAAATTTTTAACCTCATTTACGAAAGACAGTATTCAATTTTTATAAAATTTATATACTTCAAGCAGTGCTTGTAAAAACAACATCAAAACTTTTTCTCATGATAACAAGAAACATCAAATAAAAAATAAAAAATCATTAACAGTCATCATGATATTCAAGGTCATTTCTTCCATTCACTATATCTCACGAACCAGATATAATATTTGCATCATGAAGGTGTCAATCGACGTGTTTTAAAATCTTTTTGATTATTTCAACATTATAAAAATCCGTTTCAGCGGTTTTTTTAATTTAATAGAAGAAAATGCGAAAACTCAGCGTTTTTTTCATTAAAAATATTTTTTTAACCTGATCTGTACAACACAGTAATAACTGTTTATAAAATTTATATATTCCTATCAGTTTTTGAAGAGAAACCAGCAAAACGTTTTCAGGGTTTTTAAGGAAAAAAATTCAATTAAAAATAAAAAAATCATCCAAAGTTACCATATGAAAAGGGTTCTTCTTTATATCTTTTATTATCTTCTATTCTATTACCTTATATCTTTTAATCTAAAGTCAATCAAATTTTGAAATGTTTGGATAGTTTGAGCAGATTTTTAATAGTTTTTGCAGCCTTTTAATTAAAAAAAAAGCGGCTTATATTTTCAAAACCATCAAAATTTCAATCAAATTTGCATTTTTGGTAATCAAGCATCATCACCCATCCTCCAAAAACTTTACTTATTCAATGGACCCTCCCATAGATTATATGATTAATATTAACTCATTCCTGTTACTGCTATGAATACCTCTCATTATTATTATTCAAAGTAGTAGTATTTTCAAAATTATTATTGTGTTTTATATTTTTAATATTTATCTAGATATTACTGGGAAGTTGACCGTGTGGACCTCAAGGGTCGCACTTCGCGGCTTGTTTGTTTCATTTTTAGTGGGGGAATCCCCATAACTTCTTACTTCTGACCTACGTGAACTTTTTATGCCATTATAGTAGGTGAACCTCCCTTTTTCGATTCCTTCATAATCTTAACCTTTACCGAACATAGTTTGGAAGCAGAGTAGATAATCAACAAATGAGACAAGTCAAAATGAAAGTCCTGATTGAGAAAAACGAGGCATTTGGATTCTACGTTAACACTAGAAAACGTTCAGAAACATGCTACTTACATGGCTCTCGGGTACACAGAAGCTCCACAATCCTCCTGTTGCTGTGATTTTTAATCCTGACAATAAATTTGAGCTTAACATTGCTATCGACTTGATTTACTTCCGCCAGCAGGTGTTGAAGCAACCAAGTTGTTATCAAGAAAGTTTGCCCTTGGACCGTTTCCACTTGCACTTTTTTCCAGATATGTACAATGTACAAATGGTGGCAAAGTGCACCACAATATGCATTTCCTCGCCAACATAGTGTTTGTTCATTTTTAGTCTGCAAGACATCTGCCTTGGCTCGCGTCCGGTCTGGTGGTGGTTTTCCTGATAAAAATGTAGAAACAAACACGTCCAGCCAACAGTTGTGTACGGAAGACAAAGTTCCCTGAATGGGAAGTCTTGTGTAGGCTTGATAATAGCATTCTTGTGCCCCAGCTCGGGCTCATGAAGCAAGCCAAGAACGAAGGGGTGGTTGCACATTTCACTTCTCCGGGAAAACAATCAATGGCAAGGCTGATAATGCGCATTTGCATCATCAAATATTCATAACGATTTGTGTCCAATTTACGCTTCCGATGACATGGAACTGATATCGATGCGCTCGAAGCTGGACGACCAGTTGGTTATCAACAGCTCATCAATAGCCGGCATCATTGGAGCTGCAGCTGAAGACATGATTCCGACTCGAGCTGATTCTTATGCCAAGCAGAGGTCATAGTCTTAAAGATTCAAACAATACAACCCGCGAACAGTTTTGAACCGAACATAATTATCTATATCTGGACTGTCCTCATTTTCCATTTAGTTTTTCTAGTAATAGTTCTGTGTGGTGTACTTAGCGAGGTTATCTCTGCCGACCAGCAGTAAACCGAATGCGGATTAGATTTTATTATTGTAGCTCTCCCTTATTCCCGACATCCCGCCGAGGGGAGGTTAAAGTGGTTGTGTGATTCTGACTTGGACTTAACATCCGTTCCGTGTGCGGCTTGAAATTCTTCTATTCGAAGATATACAGAATAGACTCGGGATAACCGGAGTTACCTAGTCATTTTCAGGAGCTGAAGTCGTATGGAAATTGTAGTGCTGGCTTTTGCCAGGATCATAGTGACGTCTTGCATTTTACAGTTCGGCAAGTACGCGCTAGAAAGAGCTGCAAAGCCCTTATATATTTATATCTCGATTTAATGTTGAGAAATAGCAAGAACGAGTTCTGCACAAGAGTAAATCCGGTATTAGGGTGCATCGAATCTTTCAAGCATTGCTGGAGAGTCGAATGAAAAAAATAGTCGGCAACACTTGATCCCTTCTTGGGAAACCACCATGAATTGTTATTTCTTAAGACGTCTGTGGGATCTGAAGTGCTTATGCCCATCACGACGTGAGCATTTCGTGGTACCCATATTTTTTTTTCGTTAGTGCTCATGGCGATAAGTGTCGATGCAATGTGTACGCGGGTTTTGTGTCGTACAAATGCGTCATGCTTAATTGAAAACCAAATTTCTGTCGTTTACATATTGGGACACTTTAGAATTTGACGAAACCCATACTAGCGTGCAAAGAGGGTCCCCAGGGCATTTGCGTTTATAGTCCGTCGTCTCAGGAGACTGCGACTTGAGAAATGCACTTGGATTTGATTTATCGCAGCTCGCGATTAATGGATTCCAAGTTGCGGGGCGTTACACGATCTTACCTCGAACGAATTAGAAATTAGAATACACACTTAAGAACGAAACGCTTTCATTAATTTGCTCGAATCTTATCTGGGGACTGAATTTGTGTTTGAAAAAAGATTGTCCTCATGTTCGAGGCGCCGTTGTAGTGCGTTATGAGGACATGCCAGAGTGCAGCCTATCAAGGAACCATGAATTTAGCATTGTGAGAAAAAATTTCAAACGTTCAAAAGATATTGTTATTGTTCCTCGACTAACGCGATAACTAGTATTATCTCTGCAAACGTTTCAGCTAGGCAAAATCATAAAAATGCAACAGGTTATGTTTATTTTCACATTTAAAGCAATAAGGAAATTACTCAAAACACTATTTGAGGTATAAAAATGTAGGGCATCGGAAGGATACCGAATTTGAAAAACAGTTAACGGGTGAACTAACATTAGGCAGATTCAAATGCTTGATATGTAATATGGTGACTACCCTTTGGAGCAGTAATGCATGGTTATAAAATTTATACATACAGTTGGTGGCCATTGAATTAGAAACTTTGTGAAATTTCAATACTTTGGTTCATTTTACATTAAAAAGAAATACTTGAGCTTAAATATTTATATTTATTGATAGTTTATACCATGTTCGTACAAAATACGTCTTTATAATTAATATTTTGTAAGTCCCCCCTTAGCTTTGATTACTGCTTTTAAATGGTCAGGCATACTTTCAATGCATTTCTGAATCATGGATCCAATATTCTTGTCATTTCTCCAGATATATTCGATTCTCTTTTTCAATACTTCAACTGTTGGATTTGAAAAGCTATAAACTTTCGTTTTTAGCATAGACCAACAGTTCTCTATTGGGTTTAAGTCCTGTGAGTTTCCACACCAGGGAAGTAAGGGAATTTCATGTTCCGCGAGATACTTTTTAATGGATTTTGCGGTGTGGCATGGAGCGCCATCTTGCATAAAAGTATATGACGCTTCTTGGGTATTCAAACATTCAAAATGCGATGGGAGAGCAGTATCCAAAACCGTTTTGTATTGATCTTGTCGCATTGTTCCCGTAACAAAATAGAGAGGACCCGGACCCATTCCTGATATGCAGCTCCAAATCATGACTGCTGGTGGATGCTTGACTCTTCTCAGCAAAGATTTCTCCTCGTACTTCCTCGAAGGTCTTCTTCTGACATAAAGATTCCCTTCCGTTACAGCTTCTAGACGGCATTCATCACTGAAGATAGCCTAAACGTTTATTGAATTTTTTAATATTTTTTATCAACTTTTAGAAAAGCACAAAAACTTGTTGCTCGACTGAATTGGTGAATCTACCTTTTTCCAATCTTCAACTGTTAAGTTCTTATGTTGTTTCGCCCACTGCAATCGAGCCTTTTTCATTTTTGCTGTCAATTTCGGTTTTTTCGCCGGACGCCTGCATTTTAAATTTGCTTCGTACAAGCGGCGTCGTAAGGTTCTGCCCGATATCTCTACTCCTTCTTCGGTGAGAGTATTTTTTTAGTACTTTATTTGATGCTCTGCGATGTAATAAAGCTGTTGCAATAATTTTTCGGTCCGTTCTTGAGGTAGTTTTTCTTTTTCTTCGGCAGTTTTGGCGACAACTCATACGTGGAGGTATATTTTCTTTAATATTTTGAAATATTTTGGACACTGCGGCACAAGAAACCTTCGCTATTTGGGCTATTTCTCGTTGTTTTAGTCCACCTTTCGTAAGTAAGGACGAAATCACTCCCTTTTTTTCACTGCTTATATACTTTCTGCGACCCATTATACAAAAAACTATGTTCAAACGAAAGACCAACACAAACGCTCCTTGTCACTTGATTTTTTTCTTGTTTTTTAAATTAAATTATTTAAGACAACACACTAAATACAAATCAACGCGTTCAACTAATGCAAACAGTGCAACAGCCGAATACCAAGTGTTCAACTTAGTCCATAAAACTACTGTATGCACCACACAAAAGGAACGGTATTTTTACCTTCCTACACTCGAGTAAAAGGTTTTATGATACGCATGACATAGCCAAGTACATGAATGGTATTCTAGTATACAAAGATTTGTTTTCGAAACTAAAGAAATTGAGAAAAATGTTCGGTATTGTAAAAATTACAATTTTTTGCGAAAGTTTCTAATTCAATGGCCACCTACTGTATATTCAGCAATCAGACCAACAAGCTACATATGTGAAACAAATAGACTAAGAAAAATATATGTACATTTTTATTAGGGTAGAAATCTGAGAAGGATGAAGCCAGCTATACGTGATTTTTTGATCGTTACTAGAAGAATGCGGCTCCTGAACCTAAATTTAGAGCCAAAAGCAACATGCTTAGTTAAAAGTTGATAATAATAAGTTTAAATGAAAATACTAAATGCATGATTTTAAGCGAAAATCATGACATGACTTCTAGACTCATTACCAATTTAAAGGTCGCTTATTTTTGCAGCAGATCTTTCGCAGAAGTATACAAACGCCGGCAATAATTCAGTCGTTTATTTTCAAAACATGGCACGTAAATATTTTTTCGTAATTCGGCATTTCCCAGATATTATACGAGTAATGAGTAATGAGAATAGCTAGATTAATAGACGATCAGGTTTAATATAATTTTATATTTCTACGCACTCATCCTTTAGGTAAACACATTTGACATATCTATTTTCTTGACCCAAAACTCCTCTTTTAAAAAAATCTCCATCTTGGGCGCTTCAAAAATATCGTTGATGGCGACTTCGTCATCTTCAAATTTGGTGCCTTAGACCAGGGCGGATGTGTAAAAAAACAACTACATTTGGCTGTTGAAAGGGGGCACACTAATTTTTGCAGAAAAAGTTGTGGAATAACATACCCTATATAACAATATTTGACTTATCCTCCCTCTCAAAAAAATCGGGAACATTAATAAACAAGCCGCGAAATGCGACCCTTGAGGTCCACATGGGCAACTTCCCAGTAATATCTAGATAAACATTAAACATATTAAACACAATAATAAGTTTGAAAATACTACTACTTTAAATAATAATAATGAGAGGTATTCATAGCAGTAACAGAAATGAGTTAATATTAATCATATCATCTATGGAAGCATCCATTGATTACTTAAGGTTTTTGGTGGATAGAGACAGATTGATTTGATTGAATATTAACGCGGATCAATCGGTGGGGACCTTTTCTACGTTATTTGTTATTTTCACATCGATGCTTGTGGGACAAAAGAGCGCTAGCAAAAATGAATGCAGTTTTTGTTATAACTCTCATTGAAGAGATTTTGTCGCAGGACGACCATTTTGAATAGTTGCGTTCAAAATTGCCTTGACTTCATCATAATCACTAAATTTATATTTTTGCACAATTTTACATAAATAAGATTAATAATTACTTAATACATTCTATTGGTAAATTTTAAATATGCAGTCAAAAATAGGTTCAATTGCATGTAAAAATTAAAATGTATTACAAATGATGATGGAGAAAGTAATTGACATCTTACGATTACTAAAGAATGAATCTCCTAAAAATTACAATTTTTTATTTGATGAAAGCTTTTTAAAGCATATGATTTTGCAAAGTATTGACTTTCAACATTTTACATTTTACCATTGAAAGCGTTGATTCCTTCAAACGCAAATTTGATTGAAATTTTGATGGTTTTCATAATTTAAGCTGTTTTTTTCAAAACTATTATAAATCTGCTCAAATTATGCAAATATTTTAAAACTTTGATTGAATTTACAACACTTTATTTAGAATAAAAGATATAAAGTAATATCATTCGTATGAACCCTCTTTACATGGTAAGTTTGAATGATTTTTTTATTTTTTATTTAGTTTTTTTCATAATCATAGAATATATAAAATTTATAAAAATTTATAACTGTGTTGTGCAAATCAGGTAAAAAAAATATTTTTTATAAAAAAACCCTAATTTTACACATTTTCTTCTATTAAATTAAAAACAGCGGCTGAAACGAATTTTTATAATATTAAAAAATTTTACAAAGATGTTAATACACGTTGATTGACACCTTAACGATGCAAATATTATATCTGGTTCGTGAGATGTAGTGAATGACAGAAATGACCTTGAAGATCAAGATGACTGTTAATGATTGATTTTTTAAATGATGAGAAAAAATTTTGATGGCGTTTTTATAAGCACTGTTGGTAGTATAGAAATTTTATAAAAATTGACTACTGTGTTTCGTGAATAAGGTTGAAAATTTATTGTTTATACAAAAATCCAATTTTTTGCACTTGTTTTACTTGAATTAAAAAACGGCTCCAACGATTTTTTTAAAAATTTGACAGATTCACACAAATGTTGATACCCGTCGATTGACACCTTATTAATGCAAGTCGTATGTTTGGTTCGCGAGATATAACGCTTGACAGAAATGACCTTCAAAGCGGCAAAACAACAAACCCCTCCCCCCCCGCCGAAGTTTTCCATAAACTAATCAGCTCTTGAAATTGCAATAACGCTTCGATTGACACCTCAACGAAGGCGATAGAACTTTGTTTACGTGAGAGAGAAAACTGTACACACACACACATACATCTCCCTTTCTAAAAACACTTTATATATACTCTATAGACCTCAAAACGTAAAGAAATGTTGAAAATTTCAATTTCGGTTTTCGAGGCGATTACAAGAACTTCCCATATACCGGGAAGTTAATAAGTGGAAATGTTTAAAAATTATAAAAACCCCGATTTTTGCATAATTTTCTCGATTCTAACTTTAAAACCATTCATTTCAGAGCAAAGTTGTTTAGAAATAAAAGTTTCGTAATACAATTTTCTATAAGATATAATTGGTTTAAAAAAAATTACCCTTGCCGCAAAAAAGCAATACATATATAAAAAAAATATAAATTTTCATCAAAATCAATTCAGTCGATTTCGTATAATAATTTTGCAAAATAAATTTATTTAAAAAAATTCAAATTTTTTAAAATCTTTATTTAACTAATTTTTTTACATAAATGTTAAAAGGGCACTTCACCTATCAAATGCACTTTATAAAATTAACATCGGATTATTAAAGTGGTGTCAGGAGTTTTTGCTGAACTTGGAAATAAACCCTAAAATAGTGCTGAGTGGCTGCGGATTCAATCGGTGGAGGCATGGTTAAATTAAAAAAACGCACTTTCCTTTTTCAAACTCAAACACCTCCACCTCATTCAAATCTACTTCAACGCCTCTTTTACCACCATAAAGTGGCGATATTAATTTGAAACCAGCATATTTTCTTTGGTCTTGTGAAGAATTTAGCATAATAAAGACCTTTGCTTCAATCAGCGTGAGGTCCTTAGTGCATTCAAAGTGGTGGTTTTCTTTCCTTTTTAACTTCCCAGTTCCAGTAGGAAGTTATTGTAATGGGGTCGATTTTACGAATACCAAATTTTGACATATCTACACGTTTTAAGGTCTCTAGAATCCAAATCCATCGTTTTTAGAGAGATATCTGTGTGTGTATGTACGTATGGGCGGATGTGCGTATGTGCGGATGTGCGTATGTACGGATGTACGGATGTACGTATGTGCATTCGGAATAATTTTTCGTCTCGATTATCTCAAGAACCAAAGATCGAATTGACGTGAGATTAGTTTCATTTGACGCGTAATCACGTAACTTGAAAATGAATGACTTTTCAGCAAAATCGGTTAAGTCGTTTTTTATTTAGGATGAAGAAACTGAAAAAACGACTAAAAATTGCTTATTTTTAAACTGTTGATACGCACTATTAATTCGTGCAGATACCAAATACCTTCATAGTAATGTTGTTATTAATGTGCGTTTTAGCAAAACTTTGAACAGTGTTGTAAAAAAATTTACTTAAAAAAAACAAGATTAATTTATAGAATACCAAACTTATATTATCAGCTTTGTAAGAATGGAAGTAGTGACGCTAATACAGTTAATAATTGGATATTGTTATAAATAATTTGATATTGTTCATAACAATCAAATATTATTAGTTGTAATTTGATAATGTAAATACAAACTCAATTATAATTATTCAGTAACGATCAAACATACTTAATAACGAAAGATTATTATTAATAATAATTAAATACCCTCAATAATGGTTGCCCGAAATGGTAGACGAGGTGGAGGACGAGGAGGAGGTCAAGAAGAATGACGAGGACGAGAACGAGGTGGTGGACGAGGAGGTGGACGAGGAGGTGGACGAGGAGGTGGACGAGGAGGTGGACGAGGAGGAGGACGAGGTTGCCGAGGCTTTGGTAGAAAACGATCAGGTGGGGAAGCGTCTTCCTCTACCAAAGCTTTTATGGTTAGTTAGTTTAGTTTAAAGTAATTATAATAATTTAGAATAATAAGTATTAGTAATAGTAATTATTGATAATTAGTATTATTATATGTATATCATATAATAAAAACAAATTATAACTTTTTTTCGCCCCACTGGGAAGTCGTATGGGCTCCAAAGGTCGCACCTAGACCACATTTTTTTATTATATTTATTGGTATTTTGCGGCAAGGGTAAAGTGTTTTAAAATTTTTAACCAATCATATCTTACAGAAAATTTAATTAAAATGAATCATTTTAAAGTTAGAATTGAGAAAAGTAGGAAAAATCAAGTTTTTTTATAATTTTTAAACATTTCAATTTATTTACTAACATCCCCGACTTGTGTGAGAGGAAGGACAAGTCAATTATTGTTATACGAGTTATTCCACAACTTTTTCCGCAAAAACCTTTTCAACAGCAGGACAGCAGAACAACAGATCTACCTCTCAAATGGTCTTTCAAATGCGGGAATATATAAGTAAAAATCACTTAGGGCCAAGTCCGGTGAATTTGGCGAATGCTTGACAATCTTAAAGCCAGCATCATGGATTGCTGCCATGCCAACTGCAGATTTGCGTGCCGGTGCGTTGTCCTTATGGAACAGAATTTTTTTCGCGAGTTTTCCTCGTCGTTTTTCACGGATTTTGTGATTTAATTTTTTTATTTGTTCTACGTACACTTTCGGTGTTATAGTGGCAGCATGATCAAGGTATTCAATCATTATAACACCTTAGGTGTCCTAAGAAGGGAGCCCACGATCTTGCCGGCAGACAAAAATGTTTTAAATTTCTTAGTGGTTGGAGATGATGGTCTTTCTCATGTCATGTATTTCTGTTTTGTCTCAGGTTCGTAATGCTGAAGCCATGTTTCAACCGCTGTTTTGAATCGAGCCAAAAAACGATCAGGATCTTGCTGAAACAATTCCAATGAGCTCTTCGAGTCGCGTTTGTTTTTTTGCGTCCGTTAGCATTCCCAAATGATCTTGTAAAATGCTACGCACACTCCCAAATGAAATTTTTAACTTTTCAACAATAAAACGGATTGTTACACGACGATCTTCTAAAACAATTTTCAATTTCCCAGTATATGGGAAGTTCTTGTAATCGCCTCGAAAATCGAAATTTTCAACATTTCTTTACGTTTTGAGGTCTATAGAGTATATATAAAGTGTTTTTAGACAGGGATACAGTAGCGTATGCAGGATTTTGATAAGGGGGGTTCATATTTTTGAAGTCTTGACTAGGTACGTTTGCTAGTGCTTCGGTGTAGATATGAAGATATAATTATGTAATCATACTTAATCCTACTTTTTCACCGGTCAAAGTTGGAGTCCTCCAAAAATAATTCTGGCAGACTTTAGCCCGATTGCATGTCTGGTTTCATTTACGTGGCTAAACTTGTTTACCCAAGGGGGGGTGTTGAACCCGTAAACCCCCCCCCCCCTCGGGTACGCCACTGAAGGGATATGTATGTGTGTGTGTGTGTACCATTTTTCAATTTAATAAAAGAAAATACGGAAGATGAGGGTTTTTTCATAAAAAAATAAATTTTTAACCTGATATGCACAACACAGTAATCAATGATTATAAAATTTATATAACTTGCAGTTTTTGTGAAAACATTTTTTTTCATAACTACGAAAAAAATTGAATTAAAATTAAAAAAAATATTAAGTCATCATGAAAACGTGTTCATACGCATGGCATCACCTGATACCTCTTATTTTAAAGACATTGTGGTTGAATTAATCAAAACTTATTAATATTTCCATACTTTTAGCAGATTTTGAATAGCTTTCACAGTACCGTGTTTTACATTTAATAAAAAAACTGCTTAAATTTTGATAACCAAAAAACAAATCAAATTAGTATTTGTCGTAATCAACGCTTTGAATGGTAACATATTTTGTAGTCAATACTTTGCAAGATGATAAAAAAAGCGTTCATCAAATAGAAAATTGCAGTATTTAGTAGTTTTGTTCTAAAGTGTTCGTAAAATTTCAATTACTTACTCCATCATCATTTGTAATACATTGAACTTTCCACATGCAATTAAACCAATTATTGACTGTTTATTCAATGTTTTTCAAGACCAACTGAAAGTAAGACATAATTATTAGTCTCATTGATGTAAAATCGTCAAAAATATATAAATTCAGTGATTATGCCGAAGTGATGGCAATTTTGGCACAACTATTCAAAATGGCCGCCATGCGACAAAATCTCTTCAGTGGGCGTTATAACAATAACTGCGTTCATTTTCGCTAGCGCACTTTTGTCTTTCAAGAAAATAATAAATAACGTAAAAAAGGCTTTGACGGCTACTAAATGACTAAAAAATGTAAAAATAACAGCAGTTGTGGTGTCTCGAAACACTTTTCAAAACGTCTAAAATGCAACTGTCCTTATTCCAGTAGCCAGAAGCGTATGAAATACTTGTATATATTAAATACCGCGTATCAATCAGTAGCCACGGCTAAAACCTTGATATGTATGATTTTTTGCACAGAGAATTCAAATTAAGGATACATTCTTTCATATGCAGGTTTCTTCTCCTAAGCAAACAGCATTAACATTTCATTGCTTCAACCGCAACCCATTCTAAGTTCGAAGATAATTCTGCAATAAAAATAATAGAGGATTATTCGCAGAAATATATTGATGGGTTTACCATACGTTAGATCCTTTCAATCGGCCAATTATCCGCGTCTTATTTTGGATATTTTCCAAGAAATCTTATGCTGAATTTCGTATGCCCAAAGGCTTCAACTGCTTGCGATTGTTTGGTTGAATATTTTCTGGGTTACAAGGAGCCGTCGTCCCAATTCCCAGGAAGGAAATCTGGCGGTGGTTGCTCCTATTGCCAAATTCTGGTTGCCAGGACATACACATCTGATAGTTTTCACATTTCCTCGTACGTGCATACGTGTGTTAGCCAATGGCGACTTTCACGCACTTCCGTGCCACCCAACATCCCCCGCCGAAACTCCAAGTCAATTTCGCCAACCTTCTCCATCAGACGGGGCTGACCTTCCCGCAATTTAACGGAGCGCCTAAGAAGTTGCCGAGGCGAAGAACCTCTTCTGCGTGCCGCCGCGGGCCATGCACAGCCGCCACCAACACCAACACATGCGTAAACAGGCGCCATTATGGCGTTTTGACAGCCCCACTGAATGAAAATCTATTTTTTTCCTATTTCCCCGTGATTGCTCCGCCGCCTGGACTTGCACTGCCGTCCTTATTCCGTGGCCCGTCATCCTTTCCGCGGAGAAAGCTCGGCGCTTCCAGGAAGGACACGAAAATCGCCTTGGACGCATCATATGCAAACGAGGCGCGGATCAATGAAAATCATGGCATGTGTGATTGTTGCTGGGCGAAGAGAGGCTGGGAGCGCGAGGAAGACACACAACAAAACAACGGGTATCCAAGTCAGGGCCAGGGGTCACATTGCGTCGCGCAAACCGCACTTCGAGGCAGCCTGGAACTGTGGAATGGACGTCATTGATTCCCCGTCGCACTCCTTCACAATACTCTCTCCGGCTGGAACGGCGAGCATGCTCGGTGCGGAGAAAGTGTGCTCGCACGGGAAGGCGGGAAATGCTGAATTGTGGGTTCCTTTTGCCCAGTTTATTCTCTGTCGACGTTCCAGGCGTTCCCTGACGGTTGCTTTTACTCTTGCCGAATACAGGGGTAAAGGAAATTGGAATAGAAGCATTTATGGGAAATTAACGGGAGGATGTTGATTGTAGCAGTAACGAGGCTTTAAGGACGAAGACAGAATGAGTATTCGAAGCGCTGCCAGATATGCAGCGCAGTTGTGTCCGTTAGTGAAATTAAAAATTTTTATTTCTTATTAATGCAAATTTTTCCCGACACATGAAATTTATTCTAATTTTTTTAGATTGTATTGTTGCAGTCAAATTCCTCCCAGTGGAAATTCGTTTAAGTGAAAATTTTCTCTTACATCGTTTTTTTTTGCATATTGCTTAGTACATTCTGTAGAATTTTCGATGTAAGGAAAAGTTCTCGAGCTTGAAGAGAAAGTTATCTTTAATTCGAACTTCTTTCAAAAATTTATGGGCCTCTTGAAGGTTATCTGAGACGAATTGGCATCATCAATTATACAAATTACTTTGAATAGCACTGCCAAGCCTTGTTTAAATGATGCGGATGTTCCGGTCAAGTTTTTTTAAAAAACATAACATAAGTTAGTGCTGTATTGCTTTTGTGGCTAAAAGAATTGGTTTCAATTTTTCTCTTTGTGACGAGTTCATCCAACAGGAGCTCGTACAGTGCGTACCGAGGTAGCTAGTGTAACTGAGGATCAAAATTTATCGATTCGACGCCGTTCTCAACAACTTGGCCTCTGTCCCTGCATTACATGGAGAATTTTGAGGAAAAATCTTGAACTTAAGCCCTATAAGATATAACCAGTGCTACAATTGAAGCCATTGGACCATCGTTTGTGTCGTATGTTCGGTGAATGGGCTGAGAATGAGTTGGAAGTTCAACCGCATTTTGACCGTCAAATCATTTACAGTGATAAGGCTCATTTTTAATTTAATGGATTCGTAAATATGCAAAATTGCCGCTTTGGTGTGAGCATGATCCTTTACAGACTTTGAAAGCCTCATCAAGTCCAGAAAAAGTCACTTTATGGTGGAGTTTGCATGCTGGCGGTATAATTGGTCCTTTATTTTTTCAAATCTGAAGACGAAACCAACGTTATCGTTAATGACGATCGCTTCCGAGCAATTATATGCAGTTTGTTGACTCGCAACATCAATTACAATCGTCTGAAGGACAAATGGTTCCAACCAGATGGCGGAATATGCCACATAGCATATTATTCGGCCCAACTTTTGGTGATTTTCGCAGATAGCCCGCCTTCTCGAATTTGGAATTTTCCCTGAAAATCAGGCCATTCGAACAGGCGCCCAGAAATGGAATTTTGCAGGCAGCAAATGGAATAGTTCCTCCGGAGATTCCTACACAAATTTTGAATTTTTGGTCGCCAAAATTATGCGATTTGACTACTTTTGCGAAAGTACGTCAAACCTTTTTCTCTACTGATAAACCAGCAACTGTTGATAACTTGCAAGTCAGCATTGGACGCGTTATTGGCATAATTCTGGAGTAAGTGTAGCGAAATTGGATCGACATGTTGGCCTTTCTAAGACGCAGTCGCGGTGGTCGAATGCCAGAAATTATTTTTAAACACTAAATTATATAGAATTTGTGAGCTAATGAAGCCAAAAAATTGCCATTTCGATAATTTTCCTGTGATTTATTTGTTTAGAAAGGGGGGAGGCATAGGTTCCTCTAGAAAACAGCAATTACATTAATTGCTCATCAATGATAGCTTCTTTCCACAATTCCAAATTGAAGTTTTCGGCAATTTTACCAATATCGAAATCGTAGCAATTGTTTCCATTTTCTTCAGAAGCTGCTGTTTATTTCAGTTGTTGGTTGATAATCTTTTGATTCATCGACATTGAAATCACTATCGCCTCTATCACTTACAATCGATTTCAATCTCGATTTGGGTCATTTTATGCGCTATGTCCATTTTTATATACAGAGATCAAACAAAATCTACTTTTCTAAAATTTACAAACCAAGACAAAACTTTTAGGCTTCGATATTTTAAGTGAGTGGTGTGTTGCATAAACTGCGTAAAAATTCAAAATAATTTTTGAACGGATTCAAGTCTCTTCAGTGCTTGTTGAAAGAAAACGCATTTCTTCATCATAAATTTTTCCAAGAACGAGCATTTTACATTTTACTTTATCATGTTAGCAATCAATACTCTTATGCAAATGATGAATTATTGATTTTTATTAAGCTTTCCATTGCAAAAGTCTATAGTTTTTTGAATAATTCTTTTTTCTTCTTCTTGCAGGTATGTCTTCAATGTTGAACATGTTTAACACATTGTGAACACTAGTCTGCACGTTAGTACCGGGTCCCTTAATCAAAGGGTAGGTTACGAGGTAACAAACAATTATTTTTTTGTGAAATATGGTACGCATTTTTTTACTACAGATCAATTTTATCTCTTTGATAATCTTGAAAGATTTGGTTTTCCAAAAACTTCACCAAATGGTCAACTGTTCATTTAGTTTAAACGAAATTTCAACAGTTTTTACCAAGCTGATGGTAATAACCAAGATCATCTTTGCATTGCATCAATGATTTGTCGTTGCTTTTGATTTGTTCGTTTCAAATTTGTGTTGAAAGGTGGAGTTCTAAAAAAGTTTTCAATCTACCCAAAAATGACTCGCCACTACAAATTTCAATACTTAACATCTTCATGAAACTTATAATTGATTTTAAGTATTGTAAATGAATCAGAAATTGTATTTTTGAAGACGTGTTTTTCTTCACTTCACCTAACATGATCAATTATTTCATTTTACTATTAAAAAATTAATTTGTTGTCTTGAGTAGTTTTTCACTATGTCAGAAAAGAGCCAAGTGCAGAAAAAACAGCAGAAACTTTAAATTTTATAGTGACTTTTTTTCTTGCTATGATCAACTGTTTCGTAATCAAACAGGCAAATACAACTTTTCCTGAAAACGGTCTTGATTTAGTCTTTATGGCTTTACAATTTGCGGCAATTACAATACCAGTTTTTGGGAAGAGCTGATGAATGGTCTCATTAGCATTCAAAATTCGCTCAGAATGCTGAAAAACATTCTCTGCATACATACTTTTTAGGAATAATTCAACAAACTGGTTCGGTAACAAGTCTTTTGTGTATGTTACTCTCTCTACCTCTAGAAACGCTTTCTGCTTTTCGTTTTGCTGACGCTGGATTCCTTTTAACCAAGTACTTCCAAGATAGTTGTTTTCAACGGGGGTTGTTTCTAGTAAGGTACTAAACTATTTGCTGAACGTTGCTAAGAAGATTGCCTTCTTTTAGAGGAAATTCTCATATCCGCGGTTTAGTAAACTGTCGTTTTTCTTCAGCAGGCAAATAAGGATCTGTCTCTAGTTTGATTGGTTCTTCAGCAACTTTGCCCTGCAATCTAATATGCCTTGCAAAATTTTTTATAGTTGCTTGATCTTTTCTGCATTCCTAGCGTCTTCTGGATTGTCACTCAAATTGTTAGAATTTGAAATAATATTGAAACTTTATTTGATAACTTGCCTGATTTGCATCAATAAAATGATTTCGTCCGAATATGGGATCTAATGAAGTCAGTTTTCGTACAGTAGCTGACTGATCTCATTACTTGTGCTTCAAACTAGTTACCAGGTAGAATATCTAAGATTTAGTAAAAAAATATTTGTAAAACTTTGATTGAGTTGTTTTTTTCATACCCGGACATACTTATCCGAACACTGAAAATATTCAATAACATTGTTTCTAGTTTAAGGACACTTCAATTTGCTAGAAGTTTCGTCAAAAAATATCCTTCAGACAAAACAATTTACAACAATCAACGATCTTGAGTGTCGTTATACTGGTTTCTTCCAAAGTTATCGTTTTATTGTGAGGAAATTTTTAATGGGAAAATTCAAAAAAAAATCAAAGTACTCTAGGAATTAATAAATTATATTGGTCTTAAGTGGTTTGGGTCAGTTTCATCTCGTGCTTTGAATATCGGTATTACTATGGATGTTTTAAGATGTTTCGGAACTTTTCCATCCTTAATTTAAAGCACTTGTTTATTTTTAGTGGTACCAGAAAATCTATCACATTTTCTTTAATTGTCTTGATGTCATCAATTTCGATACCATGGGGGGATGAAGCAATATATGCGGTTTTTTCTGTCCCCTTTAATTTATAATAAATTATAGATAAAAAACTTAAGGTGAAACTCTTCCTTGAAGATCTGAAATTGAGATGAATATAAAATAGGGCATAAAATGTCGCTGATCTTTGTCTTGCTACAATTTGTGGACTACATTGCATTGAAATACATTGACGAATGCATTTTGTGTACAATTATAGTTTACATTTCGTTGATTTTTTCAAGCCAAAATCCACTTACAATGTTTAATAATGGTAGCCTAAACACCCCCCCCCCCAAAGAGTACCCAGTTAGCATCTGTGAAGAACTTCCTAAAACTTTAGAAAAAATGTTATTTCCAGTATTATTAGTGGAATCTAATGTACTTGTGTCTAATTGACGCGTTTGATGTTGTCTGGATTCAAAGGGAATATCTCGATTGACTCGGATTCTTTTTTTTTATTCGAATGCTATGTCAAAAATATTCTGAAAGCAAAACCAGTTATAAATATCGTGGATTCATTGATTTTATATGTACAATAGTTGGTGGAACCCCATTTGTGCATAATACCAAAAAAAATTTCCTGCATTGTTTATTTGATAAGGGTTTCCATTGTAAGAAAATAATTTAGTGTGTGCAAAGACGCGTCGCTCTTGACCATTTACTAGTTATTTGTGTATAAAATATTTTAATTCAGTATATTTTTTGCACTTTTTTGAGTTGTTGTTCATCGTACCAGAATGTTAATAAGTGAAGAAAAACAGCTCAAGCTTCAGATTTTATAAGGAAATATTTTTTTTCTCTAATCAGAAGCGGGGTTTTCAGTTATTATTATAGGATTGCAGTCCAAATTTTGGAAGTAAAAAAGCTAAGCGGTTATTAACTTCCCAGTATATGGGATGTCCTTGTCATCGCCTCGAAAATCGAAATTGAAATTTTCAACATATATTTACGTTTTGAGGTCTAACGAGTATATTTTACGTTTAAGTTTTTATCATGGGTTAGAACCTCCTGGTCTATTCGACAACTTTCGTCTCTTAGTGTGCTTTTTGGTTAACGACTTGCTAACACTATTGTTGCACATTAGTGGAGGTTCTTGTTTCCAGGCTTTGGCCCGTACCATTGTTAAATGGGAAGTGTGGTTTCGGCGTACCGAGTGGCTCCTCTTCAGGTGCTGCCTTTTTAGCCACTCGGTACGCCGAAACCACACTTCCCATATTTTACGTGTTTTTTGAAAGAATTATGTATGTGTGTGTGTGTGTGTATGTACGTACGTATGTTCGCGGACAGTTTTTCTACGAGCATAACTCACGTAAACTAGGTTGTATCGACATCGTTAAGGTGTCAATCGAAGCGTCTTTGCAATCTTAAGAGCTGATTAGTTTTTGGGAAACTTCGGCCGGGGAGGGGGGTGCTGTTTTCACCCCTTGAAGGTCAACCCTGTCATGCGCTATATCTCACGAACCAAACGTACGATTCCCTTCATCAAGGTTTCAATCCACGCGCATTAACATTTTCGTGATTTTGTCAAATTTTTAAAAAAAATCGTTGGAGCCGTTTTTTAATTTTTTGAAAAAAGTGCAGACAATTGGAGTTTTTTTTTCAAAAACATCAAATTTTTAACTTCATTTTCAAGTCGCAGTAATCAATATTTATAAAATTTAAATACTCCAAACACTTGTAAAAAACCACCTAATTTTTTTTCATGATTACAAAAAAAATTAAATAAAAAATAAAAAATCATTAAAAGACACCATGTCCATCATGGTCATTTATGTCAATCATTATATCTCGAGAACCAAATATAATTTTTGCGTCATTAAGAAGTCAATCAATGCGTATTAACATTTTAATGATGTTTTTAAATTTAAAAGAAATCATTAAAGCCGGTTTTTAAATTTAATAAAAAAATATTGAAAATTAGTGTTTTTTCATAAAAAAATTAATTAATAATTAATAAAATCACCATCGTAATAATAAATGTTTATAAAATGTATAAACTATTATCAATTTCTGTAGAGACTACCAAAATATTATCTCATGATTTCAAAACAAATTGAATTAAAAATAAAAAAAAACGTTCAAAGTCATCATGTAAAAAGGGTTCATACGAATTTTTATACCTTAAATCTCTTATTCTAAAGACTTTGTTGTAAAATCAATCAAAGTTTATTATTATTTGCATAATTCGCGGAGATTTTTAATAGTCTTCACAGAACCGTGTTTTAACTTTAATGAAAAAACTGCTTAAATTTTGAAAACCAATACAAATCAAATCAAATTTGCAATTGTGGTAATCCACGTTTTGAATGTTAAAATGTTTGTGGTCAACACTTTTTAAGATCATATGCTTTGAAAAGCTTTCATCAAATAAAAAATTGTATTGTTCCTTTTAATTTTGTGTATCTTTATTTTGATTCGTAATCGTTTTTTCTTTTATAAAAACACGTAGTATTTTGTGAAGATGAAATCAATTACTAATAAAAAATTGTAGTTTTTAGGAGTTTTGTTCTTTAGTATTCGTAAAATTTCAGTTACTTCCGTCATCATTTGTAATACATATATTTTACTTTTTATATGCAATTGAACCTATTTTTGACTGCATAATCAATGTTTCTCAAAACCAACAGAAAATAGGAAATAATTATTAGTTTCATAGATGTAAAATCGCGATAAAATACAAATTCAGTGATTATGCCGAAGTGCTAGCAGTTTTGACCGCAACTATTCAAAATGGCCATCACGCGACAAAATCTCTTCAGTTGTCGTAACAACAAAAACTGCATTCATTTTTGCTAGCGCTGTTTTGTCCTTCAAGCATCGATATGAAAATAACAAATACCGCAGAAAAGGCTTTGTAACCTGTCTCCGCTCCGATTGATCCCCGTGAATATGAAATCACACCAATCCACGAAAATCTTAACGTAATCAATTGACGCTCGCGTAGATGTCACGATTATTATTAAGTCATTCCAATAACTTTTATGAGAAGTACATGTTTATTATTAAAAGTAGTATTATTTCCATAATTATTATTGTGTTTAATATTTTTAATATCTATGTAGATATTACTCGGAAGTTGACCGTGTGGACCTCAAGGGTCGCACCTCACGCATTGTTTTTCAATGCAATGTTTCAGCTTCTAAAATTTTCGCAATATTAAAATTTGTTTTCAGTGAATTCAGAATATTTTTTTCTATGATCTGGTAACGCTCACCTTTCCCAAGCTTTAACACCAATCCATCCTTGCACAGCCAAAGCCATCATACTATTCCCGTCGCAGCCTGGCTACCAACGACCTTGGAATGTTGGAATCTTGCTGCTGGAAGGCGGGGAACGCAAAAGCATCCCGTTGATCGCGTGCGGAGAGAATTAAGAAGTCGTGGAAATGTGTCTTGGAAATGCCAAGAAAGCAGGCGGAAAGCGCCACCGCTTGGCTGCTCGGGCTCAGTCAACAATTAACAGTCGAGCAGTTCGTTGGGCAGTTCGGGCGACAGGTCGTGCGAGTGCGTGTAGGTGCGTGAATGCTAAAAATGAAAGTGGTCGCCAGCAAGCAGTGAATTGAATTGTGCTGCTGCATTCGCGTTTGCGGTGTGTCCGTCAGCTGAATGTTCCGTTAAACACAAACAAGTACGGCCGAGCGCGCGGTTTCGACGAGTTAAGTGCGTGCCAAGAAGAGCCTTCGCAGGCCTCCGTGGATTGTTTGAGTCCTTCGACGACCAGTGAAGCAGCCCCCGGGGCAGTGCAGTGGTGGGCGCAGTAGTGCGGAAGCAGTGAATTCGGTGCATCTCGATCGCGGGAAGCCCCCGACCGGGCGGACCGCGAAGTGGCGCAACGTGCGAGTGGCCCGCGGGCAACCGAAGCTCATGTTTACAAATGTTTGATTGATGTTTGTGCGTTTGTTTGTGCGGAGCAGTGCAGGGTGCACGCGGTCATCGCCAAACCCAAAACAGTTTCGACTTGAGTCCGCCCCCGCTTAGTGATTCGCGCCAGGCCCGGCGGCCCTTCTCGGACCCCAGTTGGAATGCGCCATGAACGCGTACGAGTTTGAAACGACCCTCGAGTGTCGCGACAACAATGGGATCCTGCCAGGAGTGGTCCAGCAGCGCGGACAACACCACTACCGCGGAGCGCCCGCAGCGGCGGTAGGACGAGGCCAAGGCGGAGGTACACAAGAATTCGATTTTCCTTTCACGCAAGAATGGGTCAAATGGCTTCTCGGGAAATTCGACACTTTTCGGGGTCACGCACGGACAGTGGCGGGCAGAAGTGGCCGTATAAGGACTGCAGTCCTTTTTGGTTGTCCCGTGTTTCGATACCTGCTGATTGGGCTCGGCTACCTGCAGAAAACTGACTGCTTTGGTATATAAGAATTTATACGATATTGAGCGAACTTTAAGGATTTGTTCGCTGAGCTCAATTCTGCTACTCATTGCCGCAGATCCTTGAACACAAAGTAGATTTATGTATTACTGCATGTATACCTTCGCCCCTTCTGTTAATAACGACCAAAACTAACGTGATCAACTTTCTTCCTTGACTTTAGTCAAAACGTCGTCTCCAGGATATTTACAATTTGTCCGTATTTGTCGGTCCAAACAGTCGAAACAATATTTTCTACGCAATTAAATCAGTCGTTTGAAGGAAGCACAAAAGTTCTGAAAACTTAAGATTCAAGCGCTTCGACCTTTATGAATGAAATGACCAAAAATCGTTGGATCCTATCAGAAATATTCGAACTCAGCAGAAAAAGTTTGTTTCTAAACATTTAACGAGTTTTACGATAAATTCGTCCTTAATTTCATGCTTTTCATGGCGTGGAAATAAAATTGACTCAAATAGGAAATATTTTTTAAGTATTTTTTGAAAGTCAGAATGGATTTTTTTAAGGTCAGTTCTAGACGAAATAATAGCGATGTTCGTAAAAAAATTATTAAAATTTAAGTCATCTTAAATTAGTAATTTGTCTTAAAAACAACTTAAGGTGTTGGGTTTTTTGTTGCTATAAATTGCGGTTTTCGGGAGCAAATTTCTATGCCAAATTGAAATAATAATTCTCGTCGCGATATCCTTTCTTCGGTTGTCTGGTTGTATCAAATCCAAGTATTTATTCCCAGCTGAATCATGAATGTTGAAAAATACTTGGCCATCTATATAATCTAGATATTGAAATTTTATGTTGCCCAAAACAGGAAAAACAATATTTTCTTCGAAAGTAAATCAATCTTTCGAAAGCACTGAGTCCTGAAAACTTCAAAATCTGACACGTCGACCTTCATGAATAAGGTTACCGAAAATCGTTGGATCCTAACAGAAATTTTCGAGTGCAGCAGAACAAGTTTGTTTAAAGAAATCTACGAAAAACATTTACGGAGTTTAAGATCAGTTCGTCCTTAATTTAGAAACAAAACTCACTCAGATAGAAAATTATTTTTTAAACCTGCACTTGCAAGTTTTTATGCTGATAACACAACATAAGCGATACCATTTTTTGTCTATGATTATTTGAAAGTGGATCCGTTTCAAGGTTCACAAACAGACTGAATTTTGAGAAACTGCAAGTGTAAAAGTCAAATTAAAAAGCAGGCATAAAGAATAATAAGTAACAAAACAATAATAATTATTAAGTTTCTAATAGAGTGTAGCTTGGGTTACACCTATCCTCACGATCGTCAAACGGTTAAAGTAATACAAAGACAATAAATAAGTATTTTACACAGTAAAGACAGAAAATGATCTGAGATTTTGATAGTAATAAAAATTCAAAAAAAAAATACGGAATACATGACCCAATAGTTTTCCGGTTCGTAAAACGCTCAAATCAAGCCCTAGAAATTTCCTAGCGCGGAGGCAATCTGTTCTCGTGAAGAAAAAGCCACCGTGCGATATATATATATATATATATATATATATATATATATATATATATATGTATATATATATATGTATATATATATGTATATATATATATATATAGTGCTGGAAAAAACATTTGCAACCGAAGTCAGAAACAAACGTTTTCCTTCATAACTTTCTTTATTGTGAATTGATCTTAACAGTTTTTTAACAGAATAATCTCCCGTAATATAGTAAACAAAAAAAATATAACAAATAGTAATTTTCAGCTGTCAGAAAAATTAAAAAAAATACAAATGTCAAGTGAGTTACACTTTTAGTTGGAAAAAAAATTTGCAACTTTTATTTTAAAGGTTTTATTTTTTTAATATTTACTTGAATGGCCATGATTTTTGATGGCTTGGGCACATCTTCTGGGCATTGATGAAATCAAGTTATCGATGATGCATATTGGATTTTTTCCCACTCTTCCTTAACGGCTGTGTAACGGTCCAATTTCTTCGTGAAATTTTACTTTCGTAGATTAAATTTTACAATCTCCCAAAGATTTTCAATTGGATTGAGATCTGAGGATTGTGCTGGTCAATCCAAACCCCTGATTCCATTTTTCTTAATCCAACTCTTCACCAATTTCGAAGTGTGTTTAGGATCGTTGTCATGTTGGAACGATCACAATAAAGGCATGTGCTCATCAGCATACGGCAGCATCGCTTCCTCTAAAATTTCTTTATATTTAGTGGAATCCATTATACCATCAATTTTAAAAAGAGGTCCAAGCCCATGGCCAGAAAAACACCCCCAGAATATTAAATTGCCTCCACCAAATTTCACTGTTTTATTTGTTTACCGAGGATTCAGTCTTTCGCGTTTAGGTCTTCTTACATGGCGTAACCCATCAGTACCTCTTAAGTTAAATTTGGATTCGTCCGAAAAAAGTACGTTCCTCCATTTTTATAAATTCCTATCTATGATTTCTGGCAAATTCTAGTCTGGCCTTCAGATTTTTCTTAGAAATCAACAGCTTCTTCGCTGGTCGGTAGCTCTTAAGCCCCAATTCAACAGCTCTGTTTCGAATGGTTATAGTGGTTACATTTAAATTCAATTCGACCTTTAACTGTTTCGATGATATTCCAGGATCCTTTTTTATTTTTATTAACTTCCCAGTTCCATATGGGAAGTTATTGTAATGGGGTCGATTTGGCGAATCCCAAATTTTGACATATCTCCACGTTTTAAGGTCTCTAGAATCCAAATCCATCGTCTTTAGAGAGATGTTTGTGAGTGTGTATGTACGTATGTGTGTATGTGCGTATGTGCGTACGGAATAATTTTTCGTCTCGATTATCTCGAGAACCAAAGATCGGATTGACGTGGGACGGATTTCATTTGACGCGTAATCACGTAACTTAAAACTGAATGACTTTTCAGCGAAATCTGTTGAGCCGTTTTTCATTTAGGATGAAAAAACTGAAAAAAAGACTAAAATTGCTTATTTTTAAACTGTTGATACACACTATTAATTCGTGCAGATACCAAATACCTTCATAGTAATGTTGTTATTATTGTGCGTTTTAGCAAAATTGTGATCAAATTTGTAAAAAATGTTTAAAAAAAAATAAAGATTAATTTATGAAATTCCAAACTTATATTATCAGGTTTGGGTGATATTTGGATATTGTTATAAATAATTTAATATTGTTAATAACAATCAAATAATATAAGTTATAATTTGATATTGTATATATAAAGTCAATTATAATTATTCAGTAACGGCCAAGTTGTGGATTCCGAGGCCGAGATGGAGAACGAGATTGCCAGGCTTTGGTAGAGGATGACCAGGTGGTGGAGACGTGTTTCCCCCTCCAAAGCTTTTATGGTTAGATAAAAAATTGATAAAAATAATAAAAGTAATTATAATAATTTAGAATAATAATGTTTAATAATAGTAATTACTAATAAAAACAAATTATAGCTTTTTTATTCACCCCACTGGGAAGTTAGTCGCGTGGGCCTCAAGGGTCACACTTAGACCACATTTTTAATTTTGTAGCAATGTTACCAGCTACGACGCGCACACCTTGAACGAACATTTTCGCCAAGAAACGTTTTAAAACATAACTAAGAAACTCAACTTAAGCGGTAAGATTGACTAGACTGGCATCACTGTCAATCCGTCGGAAAACTGTTACAATGAGAGCGTCAAAAATTAAATTTTCACATATTTTTCGAAATTCAAAATAGTTTTTTTCGGATCAATTGTAGAAGTGAAATAATAAATGCAAGTAAACTATTTATCAAAATTTAAAGTCTTCTAGGTTGGTTGGTTGGTTGTAGTGGCAGCCCTCTTTATCCAAAGGCCACTTAGGCCACGATAGGCCCATTGTGGTACCACAGAAGATAAGGGCGGCACTAGAATCATCCAGATTCTCGTATGAATCCGTTTATGCAGCCAATGTCTAAATCAGCTACTTCCGTGAGGTTGTCCAGGAAGGGCGAGCCCTAGGTTTGCATGCGCTTCCTGGACAGTGCTGGGGATTCGCACAGAAAGTGTTTGATTGTTTCTTTCTCTTCCTCTGATCTGTAACTTCGGCAGAAAACGTTGAAAGGACACCCAATCTTTCTGCGTGTCTGCCGATCAGACAGTGTCCCGTCAGTACGGAAACGACGGAACTCAGGGTTTTCGCGGCTCATATTGAAGAGCCGCTTAATGCGTTTGAAGCACAGTGCGTGCCAAGTTTGCCTGGTTGTGCTACAGCTTTCTTCGAGCAGCCAGGCCCTATTTGCAGCCTCCACGTAGTACTGCTTAAATCTTAGCTTTATGGAGGCTAGAGGTTGGCCGACTTCGGGGTTAAGTGTATATTCCTGAAGCTCGGTGCCAGCTCTTGCTAGGACATCTGCTTCGCAATTTTGTATGTCTTGTAAAACAACTCAAACTATTGAACAATCAACACAAAAATATAATTGTTTAAAATTTCACTACGAGAAAATTAAGGCATCTGCGATCAATAATGCATAAAATTATAATTTTCGATGTTTTGCTAAATGAGAAAGTGCGTTTGATGCGAATGTTTTTGAGGAAGAAACAAAATTCTTCTTTGAAATTAGTTTACAATCGCTGATGTTCATTGTGAACAGTTTCATCATCATCAAACCTTTAACCCTTGACAGGTACACATGATTTTCCCTGCACTTAACAGGTACACTGACCCAAAAAGAGACGGCGACCTGTAAATAAGAATTTTGTCCCTTGTACTGACCGTGAAAGGTTTCTGTTTACATCAAATAAAAAGCAGAAGTTGTAGCTTTGAAGTAATTTTTATTTCTTAAGTTATCTAATTTTTTTGATAGCGTGACAAAGCCTTAAATCTTCAAAAAGTGATGTCGTTAGGTTGCTAATTTTATCTGTGTATCTTGAATGATATTGAAGGTCTTAAAATGAAAGTTGCAAGCTATCTATTTTAAAATATGTACTTGAACATGGCATGATTAATTTCTAATTATTTGCAAACCTTTTAATTTTTCTGTGACAATCAAGTAAAGTACTCAGTTTTTTAACGATAGGCTAAATATGAATGTTTTAGTGGTGTTACATATCACAATTGCATTTAAAAAATACATTTTATTGTAAAATTGTCTTACATTCGACACAAAGTGAACATCTGTGGGTAGAACACATGGGTTTGTGGCATGTACTGCATCCATACATTGTTTTCGAGTGTTGGGAGTGATGGCAAAATGCACAACGACGCCTTCGCTGGAAATGAATAACATCCTGTTGCTCAGAATCAGGTTGATGAACATTCAAAAAATATCCAATGTGTTATTTTAGATTGGCTCTCAAAGTTCGAAGTTCAAATCTTCTTTCCATCATCCATCATCCAAAAAAATTTGGAGCGGTTTTTTAATTTTTTGAAACAAAGTGCAAAAAATTGGAGTTGTTTTCAAAAACATCAAATTTTTAACTTTATTTTCAAGTCGCAGTAATCAATATTTATAAAATTTATATACTTCAAACAGTTGTTGTGAAAAAAACACGAAATTTTTTTTTCATGATTACAAAAAAAATTAAATTAAAAATAATAAATCATTAAAAGTCATCATGTCCTTCATGGTCATTTATGTCAATCATTATATCTCGATTACCAAATATAATCTTTGCATCATTAAGAAGTCAACCAACGCGTATTAACATTTTAATGATGTTTTTAAATTTTAAAAAAGATCGTTAAAGCCTTTTTTTTTAATTTAATAAAAAAATATTGAAAACTGGTGTTTTTTTTCATAAAAATATTAATTAATAATTAATAAAATTAACATCGTGATAATAAATGTTTATAAAATTTATAAACTTTTATCAATTTCTGTAGAGACTAGCAAAATATTTTCTCATGATTTCAAAACAAATTGAATTAATAATAAAAAAAATCATTCAAAGTCACCATGTAAAAAGGGTTCATACGAATTTTTATACCTCAAATCTCTTATTCTAAAGACATTGTTGTAAAGTCAATCAAAGTTTATTATATTTGCATAATTTGCGGAGATTTTTAATAGTCTTCACAGAACCGTGTTTTAACTTTAGTAAAAAAACTGCTTAAATTTTGAAAACCAATACAAATCAAATCAAATTTGCAATTGTGATAATCAACGTTTTGAATGTTAAAATGTTTTGTAGTCAACACTTTTTAAGATCATATGCTTTGAAAAGCTTTCATCAAATAAAAAATTGTAGTTTTTAGGAGTTTTGTTCTTTAGTATTCGTAAGATTTCAATTACTTCCTTAATCATTTGTAATACATATATTTTACTTTTTATATGCAATTGAACCTATTTTTGTCTGCATAATCAATGCTTCTCAAAATGAACAGAAGGTTCCTAGTGTTTAACGTGGTGGCCTGACCAGATTAGTCTTTACACCACGAGCTTCTCAGGCTACGAGTACGAATAGGCTCGTACTAAGGCCCCCATCCACATACTAGTCAGTAACCCGTAGCCAGGCTACGAGCACTGCTTTTCTGAGTATGAGTACCAGAATCTTATCGGGAGCTTGCATGGACTCCGTCATAATCCTTGGTAAGGATCGGACCTATCAGCATCCTCGCCGCTCTTTGGGAAGCGGCTCCCCTGTTGATAGCGCAACAGCACGCCAATGCACCACAATTCAGAAGAGTTGCCGAATAGTTACCGGTCTTCAAACTGAATCTATGATGACTGTACCCGCTTTGGGTGTCAACCACAGCCACCAAGTTTCAGCCTCCACAGGCTCCTCAACCAAAACCGGCAGGGACAAGTCCCTGGGGCCCCGGTTAACCCCTGGCACCAGTATACCTCTGGTAAGGTTTCGGGGAAGCGCAAGCACGACCCCTTCGATTGAGCCCCAAACGCAAAGCTCCGGATCGATCGCCGTATTTAGGGTTATCATCCTCTACACCAAGGATATATATGATAGACCCTGTTTAACATCATTCCTTTACCTCAATTCTGAGGATCGGTTCAGTACCTCTCCTCCTTTGCACTGGCTTGAGACAGTTCTCCTGGCTGGCAAAATGAACAGAAAATTAGAAATAATTATCAGATTCATTGATGTAGAATCTCTTCAGTTGTCGTAATAACAAAAACTGCATCCATTTTTGCTAGCGCTGTTTTGTCCTTCAAGCATCGATATGAAAATAAAAAATAACGTAGAAAAGGCTTTGTAACCTATCCCCCTTCCGATTGATCCACGTGAATATTAAATCAAACCAATCCCCGAAAATCTTTACGTAATCAATTGACGCTCGCGTAGATGTTACGATTAATATTAAGTCATTCCAATAACTTTTATGAAAGGTACATTTTTATTATTAAAAGTAGTAGTATTTCCATAATTATTATTGTGTTTAATATTTTTAATATTTATGTAAATATTACTGGGAAGTTGTACGTGTGGACCTCAAGGGTCGCACCTCACGGCTTGTTTCAAAGGCTATTTATTCTGAAAATATATGAAAATATATATGATTTGTTTGAGTTGGTAGCTACAGATATGTTAGTTTTCTGCTAGTTTAATATTTCCTTTTCAATATAATACCAAAAGTTTGCCAGACGATTGAATTGTAATTATTTATCATTATATGGTAAAACATTTCCTTTTTCCAAGAAATTAGCTAAAAATGTTGTGAAACAGATTTATTACGTAAACACATCTTTGATGGGATTATCCTAAATGTAAGAATATTAGAATTAGATGTCCGTGATTTAATATGACCACATGCAAGAGCTCCCGAAAATTTGAGTTTTACCCACATTTAGTAGGAAAATGTTAAATTTTCCTTTGATCATTCGTCATTAATTAATACAAGAGAAAGGTTTCTTTTGGTTGTAATTTCTTTGCATTTCAATTCTTCGAAATATTAGCGTTTTAAAGAAGGTGGGGCTTATTTGTATCATGTACCTTAAATGTGTTTTTATTCAGTACGAACAGCATCGACTCGACTTAGTAACTGAATTCGATGGTACTTGTTTGCTGGCATTACCAGAGGACCATTAGTCTTAAAATTCTAAATTAAACTCTAGATTTTGTAAGACAAATAATCAGCATTACCACGATTGTTCGTGAAATTTGTAGGAGAATTTCCTTATAAAATTTGATTGAATAATTTTAAGACCAAGTTTAAGCAATTTAGATAAGTCTTAAATATGAAACTAGCATAATAAATTAGCGATAGCGGGACGCTTGTCCTTCCGACGCTTATCAGGCGTTCGGAAATTGTTCTTTGGGGATAGGTCAGTTGCGCAGCAAAGTACGTTAATATTCGCAATTTCAAATTCGAACGCACCCCATAAATGCATGTGCCCTTCGATTGTGGCTTATTTCAAATTTGGAAATGTTGGCCGGCGGAAAGTTGGAAAAGTTTCTCGCTAATACGTCAACAAGTGCAATGTTTCCATGAAATCCTTCTAGTGTCGACATCCGAATTAGCTAAGCTTGTCGTTTGCTCTCCAGCGGCAATTGCGTAAGCAGTGCCACCGAATTATCCCTAAAGGACAATTTCGGAACTCTTAACAAGCAGCAGACGCGGCCGGTTACCGCTAAGTGGTCTGGACAGCAGTACCAGTATGTTAATGACATATAGTCGAGTCTGCAAGAGTTCAAGTGATTCGCTGGATTTTCGCGAGAAAATTTCTGTATCGGGAAATCCGTGAACGGTTTTCGTGACCGGGAAAGTCGACACGGACGGCGAGGACGTGACGGTAGTGTCCGATTCGCGAAATCGATCGCGGGGAAATTCGACGCGAATTACACTATACGGCAAAAATATCGATACAGATCAATACTTTCAATGAAACGATGATTATTTTCACAGATATCATATTTATCAGATGTATTTAGTTAACAAAAGGATTGTCGAATTATTTAAATATATATTTCTGGTAAATAAAGCACTTGTGTTCACCAACAGGCTAGGACGGGTGCGGGAAAAGCGGCTGTATGGTTTCTCTTAAATCTCAAAAAGTCATCTTCAGACAAATCTAAGATTCGGTCGAAATTTTATATTTAGTATGAGGCAGTTGGAATTTTACAGCCCACATACTAACAGCTGCGGTCTCGTATTAGAAACACTGTTTTTACTATAAATATTGGGCTGGGGAAAAAGAAATGTCGTATTTTGTCAATAGATGGCGACACTTAATCATATCTTGTGTTGTACTTATTGCATGGTCATACTATACGGCGATTTAAAGACAAAAATCTGTGCTACAAGTGTTTCTTTGACAGTGTTGTGATCGTACGTTTCAGTCTCAAGTTATAGCGCGTCAAAGATGGAGTCCACCAAGCAAGAAATTTGTCATATTTTACATTTTTACTACCTGAGAGGTAAATATGCAACGAAAGCGGCCGAAAAAATTTGTGAAGTTTATGTGCCCGCTACTGTAAAGATTCGCACAGCACAGCGTTGGTTCGATCAATTTCGTTCTGGTGTAGTGGATGTCGAAGATACACACCGTACTGGTAGGCCAGTCGTCGTAGAAACCAATAAAATCGTCGAAATTATCCAAGTAGACTGGCTTGTGAGCATTCGCTCGATTGGCCAGGAACTGGGTTTTAGACCATAAAACCGTTTGAAACCATTTGCAGAAGATTGGATTCCAAAAAAAGATGGAGTAGTAGACGGAAAAAAATCTCTTGGACCGGATCAACGCCTGCGATGCACTGCTGAAACAGAACGAACTCGACCCATTTTTGAAGCGGATGGTGACTGGTGATGAAAAGTGGATCACGTACGAAAATGTCAAACGAACAAGATCGTGGTTGAAGCGCGGTGAGCCGGCCCAAACCATCGCCAAGCCCGGATTGACGGTCAGGAAGGTTTTGCTGTGTGTTTGGTGGGGTTGGAAGGGAATCATCCACTATGAGCTGCTCAACTATGGCCAGACTCTCAATTCGGTCATCTACTGTGAGCTATTTGACCGTTTGAAGCAGGCGATTGACCAGAAGCGGCCACAATTGGTCAATAGGAGTGGTGTTCTGTTCCACCAGGACAACGCTCGGCCTCACACATCTTTGATGACCCGCCAGAAGCTACGGGAGCTCGGATGGGAAGTCCTATTGCACCCACCGTATAGTCCGGACCTGGCACCAAGTGATTACCATCTCTTCCGGTCCATGCAAAACGCTCTTGGACATACTAAGTTGGTCTCAAAAGAGGCTTGCGAAAACTGGCTGTCTGAGTTTTTTTGCAAACAAGGAGGGGGGGGGGGGGTTATAAAAGGGAAATAATGAAGTTACCTTCTAAATGACAACAAGTTTGCGAACAAAACGGCTTAAATCGGATAATTCCAAGAATGTTAAATAAAGTGTCAAATTTCGATTACAAATACGAGATTTCTTTTTCCCCAACCCAATAATATCAGTTTGAAAAAGCCAGTTGCGTTCGTTGTAGTTTAATCTTCATTTTCAAAGTTTTAAAACGGTTTCCTTTTAACTTCAATAACGAAGTGAAAGTCTAAGAGTTGCACTGCTCTAACTAGACAAAATATTGTAGACTTGAGACAGTACGGCTTGCCAGATCGACAAATTGCCAGCCGCCGAGAGTGTGTTCCATAAAAATGGTTTACAGTGCACTGAAAGACGTGGAAAGTCGTGGGGCTGTCCCGGGCTAAAAAAAAGTCCGAAAGACAACTCATAGTATGCATAGATAAATTGAATGACAAAAGAATCCATTGTGAGTTATCAAATTTTTAAAAAGAAAAAACTATTTTGTAAAACAAATATTGCTTCAAATTTCGAATCAAGCATTTGCAAAGCTACTATTTCAGCATTATTTGAACCTGTGGGTCTATAATCAAGCTGTAAATTCAATGATATATTTGGTACATTCCAAAATACAACCGAGTCTTCCCAATCCTCTCAACGCAACAAAATTGAGCTCAGCTTCGGATAAATACGTCAATTTAAAGGCGAAGACTTCCTCAAATTGTTCAGAGAAATCTATGAAAACTTGTAATACCAAAAAAAGATAAACCACTTTCCTCATAGCTCCCAGGCAATCCAAACATTCTCATAGTAATTCGTCATTGTGGTAAACTATTTAAAAAACTCAAATTACAGAAATATTCCAAGCAAAGATATTCACATTCCATTTTAACGAATATTCCCATTTATGATGCCCCGAAAAAATGTGGGTGCGAAAATTGTTTTTCGTAATATACATATTTTAGTGACAAATCAATTTTTATATTGTGTGAACTCTTTTGTGAGAACTGAACTTTTAAAAATTCAGATCTATTTTTCGTTTGGATTTCATCTATAAACTAAAGTGCTTTAGCTTTCCATTTGGACCTTACTATCATTTATGATGTATGTGGTCATTGTGGTTTTTGAATAACACTTGTAATTCGGCGGCAAATTGATCAAAGACATATTGAAGAGAATTGATTATAATTTTTTGGTTGGTTTTATGGTTATCCCAGCGCTTGGAATGTTTTTCATACATTGCATGTATTTTTGGGAAGAGTGCTACTTTCTTCGAACTGAAAATCATTAAGCTTAGACATCAAAGTAACTATTTTGCTGAGATTTCTTCAAATAATACCACTTTTGAATTAAAGAAAAAAACTAATTATGGCAAATCAATGAGCGTAGATATAATTGGTTTTTAAAATGTAACAGAAAACTTGATCAAATTCTTTTCATTTTGAAGCGTGTATCAAAATCTTCAGATGGTCAAAATTCATCATTTTAGTCATCAATCGAAGCATTTAGTTTTAGCCATTCTTTCACGATAAGTTAGATCGTCATTTGAGCACGTCACAACTTTGACGTTTTTGTCAAAAATTTGACCGTTTGTATTTCACTTTTTCATTGGAATTATTTGATTTAAACGGAATATTCTTTCACCAAAACGATTGCTTTTGCTTCTCAATAAAGCAAATCAAATTATTGCATACCTTCCGTTAACTCACGTGGCTCAATAATACGTCTTTTATTACTGCAAGCATATACTGGATGAAAAAAAATTAAGGCGCAATGCACTCAGCGAGAAAAGTCTTAATTTTTCAGTGATATTTTTATCGAGAATGTTGTAGTTTATACATTATATCTGGAGCTTGGAAGGTATATTTCAGTAACACAACGAAAAAGATGTTAACATACCAATTATTAAATGTAGGGAAAAAAAATCTTTTTCAATTAGAAACAACGCAAAAAAAGTTACGGCACACTCCAAATAATTGAACTTACTGAGAAAAAGCACCGTTAGATTTGCATGGAATTTTCGCTACATGAAATATTTGTCATTTGAGTTGACTAAGTGATCAAGAAAAGTAAATTTTAAAAGTGTGTAAATATACCGAAGTTCGGGATAGACAGGAATGTCCTACGCTAAAATTGGTGTGTTTGTTAAAAAAATCTAAATATACCGTCAGGAACGCAGTAGGTATTAAAATATAACCAAAATAATTTCAAATAAAACCACGATCAGGACGGTCAAAAAGCCAATAGAACGAGGAGAGAAAATTAAGTACCACATTTTTACGCAACAAAGTAAAAACGCATCTCAGAAAAGAAGTGTCTGGTCAGACGGTACGAAATATGATAAAAAAGCCGGGTTTTACAGGTGCTGACGGAAACCGTACATTAGCGCAAAAAATGTGAAGTGTGTTAAGATAACGTTTCGCGAGAGAGTACGTAAAAACCAAAGTTCTGGAAACGATTTTTTTGTTGTTGATCAAACAAAAATTAACCTGTTTGGATTTGATTGATAGCGATATGTTTGCAGGAAACCAAATACAGAATTCAATTTCAAACATACCAATCCCACAGTAAAATACGACGATTGAAGCATTATTCTATGGGATTGTATGGCGGCTTCTGGACCTGGAAGTTTAGAAGTTATAATTGGCGGAATGGATCAACATTATTATCTAAATATCCTGAAGAGAATATAAAACAAAATGTTGAAAAGATATGAATTTTAAACTCTTTTGGCAAGATAACGATCCCAAACATAACTCGGCGCAATGCTGACTTCGGACCATTTATAACTGCCCAAAAGTTATCCAAACCCCTGATCAGTCCGCAGATTTAAACTCCATAGAGCATCCATGGTATCACTTTAAAAATAAAGTTGTAATATGTAAAAAAACGAACTAAAAACTGCTATTATTGGAGAATGGAAAAATATTTCATCAGCCTTATGCAAAAAGTTGGTCAAACGATGCCAAACCGTCTCCAGAAAGTTATAAAAATGCAAGAAAAGTCCACAAAATATTGATAGTAATTAAGTTTTAAAACTTCAAAGGTAATAAATTTATACTTCAAATAATTTCAGATGATAGTATATTGCATCTTAACTATTTATACGTTGTTTCTAATTTTTTCGCTTTTATTTCATAATTGTTGTGTTATTGTTTTATGTTATGTTACTGAAATATATTTTAAAAGCTCGTGATAAAATGTAAAAACAACAACATTCTCAATGAAAATATCGCTAAAAAATTACGATTTTTCTCGCTGGGTGCATTGTCCTTTAATTTTTCTTCATCCATTTTATGGAATTTGAAGCACTTACGAAATTTCTATCCTTAAAAAACTGGTGCCCACTAGTCAATCACTGTGAAACGAGGTATACATACTAAGTGATAAAAAAGTGATGCCATATTAGATTTTTCCGCCCTTGATTTAAGGTTATTCCCGACAGCTAAGGGCTTAATAAAAGCAGAAGTATTTTAGGGTCATAAGGTTTAGAATTATACTGATTTCTGCCGATTTAAAGAAAAGAACTGAAAATTGCAATATATCTGCCTCAAATAAACCCGAATGGAAATGAAGGGTGAAGATTCCTTTGCAACTTTTACGGATGTTTTTTTTGTCGGTTTTCATCCTTAAGTGTTTAAGATCGAAACTCACGGTCGTTCTGAAGTTCGCTTATGAACGTTACTGATCCCTAAATATTTAAAACGCAATTCTACCTAGTCGTCCTATGAATATTGATATAAGATATTTTAACTATAATAATGAAACTACTGGATTTTAATTTTTTTTTAACCATTTATTGTAAAACTAACACTGCATAAAAAATATATTCAAAATCGCCGCCTTTTGCTAGCGCCGAACTCTGTCAGGTGACTGGTCTATTGATTCTCGCACGACTTCCATCGGGAAATTGTCCACAGCTTTTTTCAACGTCTGTTTTAACGACTCCAGGATATGGTGGCGTTTTTAACAGACCATACCCTCTAATACTGACCACAATTTGTAGTCGAAAGGACTAAAATCTGGACTGGCTGATGGCAACAAATAAACGCTGATAAACTCTGGCACATGGTTCCCCAGCCACTCTTGTGTGGTTTTCGCCTTGTGGGCAGGCGCAGAGTCTTATTTGAAAATCCATTCTAAATCTTCAAACATGGTTCGGCTTAGGGTCTCCACTACCTTCATTAAGATATCCGACTGATAGTTTTTGGTAGCTGTTTTGACGCCCTTTTCACAGAAATGGATAGAAGTGACACCTTCGTAGGACACTCCTCACCAAACCATCACTGATGCTAGATAATGTCCTCGTTCAACCCTCGCGATCTTTTCTGTAGCCTCCTTAGAAGACCGTGCAGATATTCTATCATATTTTTGTTGTTGAAGGATTCCTCCACCGTAAAGATTTTCTCGTCTGTTAAAAGTATTCGTTACCGTATCTCAATAATAGCTGTTTTGACTTTTCCATCCTATTTCGTTTTAAAGCGTCATTGAGTCTGTGTCCTGTTTGTCTTCTGAAAGCTGCAAGCTCCAAGTCTTCTTTCATGATACGACTCATGGTTCTCGGCGCAATATTTATTTCACGAGACATGATTTTCTGATTGCGAACAGGATTTCTTGCGATTCTGGACCTTACAGCTTTGATGGCTTGTGGCTTCTAAGCCGAGCGAGGTCTGCCGGATCTTTTACGGTCTATTACATCTGCAGTATCAATGAATAACGCTATATTTCGATACACGAAAACACGTGTGATTTTTAATGGCTTTAGTGTTTCGAAAATTCGACCTCTCTCCATTCCACATTTGTGTAAAGCAATCACAGCGATGCGGTGCTCTTTGCTAGACCACTTCATCGTAACGGCTCAAGCTACACTGACAAGATTTGGCGCGTTTTTAGAGCATATGTCAACAATCAGGACTACCAACATAGCAATTAGCTACCTGCAAGCTATCATCCACAAGGGTCGCATTTACAGTTGTATCAATATTTACGGCATGACTAGGTAACAAGCTACGATCTACTGCGCAGTTTATTACTAAAAGAATCATAAATATATGCACAAACTACAAATGCTGTAATATCGTATCGCAGTATTACGGATTCCATTTATTTATTCATTTCCCTTTCGAATATGTAACAACAACGGGCCAAAATTGACAAATCGGCTTCGTTAAGGACATTTAGTGTTTTTTTCGAAAGAAATGAAATTAATCAAGGGTTTTATCGCATGAACCGTCTGGCAATACGCGCTAGAATGAACATATCACACTTTTATTTCAATATTACGAACTTTCTGAACGTTTTTGAAGTCACATATGTTTTTTCCTGCTCTAATCATATTTCTTGACCGACAAATTTCGCCAAAGAAATCGCTTTAATGCACTTCATCTGTACAATTTTCTACAATTTTTGCTCTTCCTGGCTTCCAGGTAAAGAAATACGCAGTTTCACTCCAAAACAAATCTCAGTTGGTTAATTTCCGTCCCTGCAGTATTTATTTCTATCTGTATAGTGGTTTCCTTTGAAATTGAGATGGAACCTGAGTAAGATTTCGCTGCATAAAAACTCTTTAGGGGCCATCCATATATTGGGATGGTGGTATTTGAAAATCTTACTAAGTGTTAGATGGAGGGAGGGTCTAGCAAATTGTTATGTAACAACATTGTTAATATTTTGTGATTAAAATTTTCAAAAGTATGAGGGGGTACGATGAGTGTGTAACATAATAAAAGGGGGTGCTTTTGAATATGTTACTGCGTTACATTGCGGAGAGGGGGTATTAAAATGCTCTAAAAAAATCGTTACGTAATATATGGATGGCCCCTTATCCTGTTATAATTGTATGTTCAAAAGACAAAATATGTTAAATTTGATAATCTATTTGCGACGCAAAAATGTTAACCAAAAACGACCTCCTTTCCTCAGTCACTTCGAAAAATACAGGATTTTTTTCATGAGATGTACTGATAGCGATTTGCGGAACGGGATCATAAGTTATCAGCGGCATGTAAAGTAAATCCAAATGTTTTCATGATTTCTAAGAATGTGAAAGGTTTGAACTTTGACCAGCTAGATCTTCAAAATGACCCACTGTGCACCATATTGTGGCAATCCAACTTTATTTTTTTATCGGAAAAACTCAAATCGGTGAACTGGGCTTCTTTTTTTGATAGTCTTGGTTGTGAAGATTCTCTTGTTAAATTCTATTCTCTATTATATTCACTATGAACTCATCTTCCGCTTCACTCCCTATCATAGTCATACCACGGTTACTGATCCTCCCTGGCTGACTCGTAATGTGTTAACCATCTTGAAATTAAAAGACTGAGCTTATCGGCTTAACAAATCGGAAAAACTTTACTATCTTTTCTTGACCTCGTCCTTCAGTCAAACTGGAAATTAAAATAGCTATGCGTAACTATTTCGCTAATGTCGAAAATTCGGTACACACCAACCAAACAAAGCCGTTTTGGGGTATTTTTTTGTACTGAGGAATGAATTCCTTATGAGTGTGAACAGGTCACACCCGAAAAATTGTTTCCAATCACTGTCCATGACGGAGTTTCTGTCCATTTGCGATGACGCTGGAGTTGGCGCAAGATTTTTTTGCTGTTCAGGCTTCGATGGGGTTGCTGCAGTCGTTTTCGCTGAGCCCTACTTAAGAACACTGAAGAATGAGACCCGCACTAGGATCCCATTCTTCAGTGTTTTTTTATGGTCGAGACCACAAATTTTCTCCGCTCTTCTTTCTTTTTCTGAAGAGATGTCTGTCGTTCATACACCTCCTTAGCCTTAGGGCAACCACCTAAATGAAAATGATACTTGATTATCTACATGACTGCTTTTCTATCCGAAATGATCAATTCAGAAGAATTTTTCCACATCAATATGGACGTATTTTACCTCAGATGCCTTTCACACAATATTCGAGTGGAAATTTGAAATTTAAACCAGAGCTAGACTTTCAAAATCATCCACTGTGTACCATAGTGTGGCACCAGTGGCGTACCCAGGGGGGGGGGGTACGAGTTCAACCCCCCCCCTCCATCGGATAAACAAGTTTAGCCACGTAAATGAAACCAGACATGCAATCGGGCTAAAGTCTGCCAGAATTATTTTTGGAGGACTCCAACTTTGACCGGTGAAAAAGTATGAATAAGTATGATTACATAATTATATCTTCATATCTACACCGAAGCACTAGCAAACGTACCTAGTCAAGACTTCCAAAATATGACACCCCCCCTTATCAAAATCCTGCATACGCTACTGTGTGGCACTGTTCCGTTCTTCAAAAAAAATTAAAATCTGATAAGCGGTAATTTCAAGAAAGTCCTATATATTTGCAGTCTGCAATAAATAACGAGCAAACAGTGTCCACTGAGTTCATATTAAAGACAATATCCCAGCATATCAGATGGCTTTGCTATTAAATAAAAACCCCGTTGGCATTTTCACTTACAACTTCAACTATAATTTCATAAAGCTAAACTCTACGAATTTCGAAAATAAATAAAAGACTTTCAGCAAAGCAACTCGTTCCCGAAATAAAGCCGCCACTCACAGTAACTCGGACCAATTTGATTGTAAAAGATCTCATAAACGATGCTACGGTTTGCATTTTTCTCAAGTTTTTTTCCAGTTATTCCTTAGAACGAACTACGATATTTTTTTTTACTTTCTCCAGGTCTTTATGAAATTTCACATCAATTTGTTTGATGAAAGGTAAATACAGCGTGACATTCTAAAAGAGATGCTTGCCGAGTGAGTTATAAGTATATTTCTTTGCAAAGTGAAGAAGAGATATTAAAGAAAGCAGTCTAATCGATAGATTCCAGGCAGTTGGCCATAATGTACGTACGTACGTTTGTATGTATTCTTAAAGATGGTAACGTTACGTACAAGACATTTTTCTAGCCTAATACCAAAGCAATTGGCACAAAGAAAAGATGATAGCAGAAATTTATTTATTGATTAGACTCTTTTGACGTAGATATTTGATTAGGGTTGGATCCAATGAAAAGTGAATTGAACAAATTGAATTTATTAAACAATTGTCTAGACATGCTACAATAGACCAGACATCTTATTTGTTTAGGAATTCATTTGCATGCAATAGAAATGTGTTGTACTAATTTCAGGGTGTTTCGAAGTTGATACCGTACCCAATTATTCTCTAATTTAAACAACAATGAATTATACGTTGGTTTGAAACTATTAACTAGTATTGAAATCCTTTCCTTTTGTAAGAATGGCAACTGATTGAAAGTATAATCCAAAACGTATCGTCTGATAGGTTCTCTATTATCACGATTAATGTATCATGATTAACTATTTATGTACGACGTCACGTATGCATTCATGCCTCGAATGCTATGTATGTGTCATTGCAAGAGTTACTTGATTAATCCCAATTGGCCTCCTTCTGTGAATAACACTTAGACTCATGTCAAAGAAACTTGTCATTATAAATTAGTTTAACATCCTTGTCAAGGCACAAGATCGTATCTTCTAGAATTTATTAAATTTCATGTCATCCGACTTTTTTTCACATTAAGATGTGTTAATTTGTCGTACTTTAAAATAAAAAGTTAAAAAAACTGACACAAAATTGCGATATTGATTGGAAAGCAAATTAAACATACTTCAGTTGCTTGAAATTTGTAAATATTTTGCAGAAGACTTGATTTGAGTTGGAGCGCCATTGATGATCGTTATAGTTTTATTTTTTAACTTTTCACATATTTAAATATTTTGGTTTCATTGGTACATTTATTTAAAGGGTTACTGATCTTATAAAAATCTTTTTGCTGTAATTCTGACTTCTCAATATTGAAGCAAACGCTGCTGATATTAGCAGCAAATAGTTAACTTTCAGCAGAAGAGCACAGTTTCATTTTTCTCTGCAGTCTATGCTTGATTTCCACACGTCCTTTTCTGTATATTTTCAACATTATCTCTTACTCTATCGGTGATACCGAGATAGATTGACATTACGGACTTTAAGAGTCCTGGAACTACGAAGGCCAACTATTCAAAATTAAAAGAATAAACTCTTGTTATTCAGAAGCCAGACTGAATTTTTATCAGTCAGTTGGCTTCTATTGCAAAGCTTTCTAAATCCTGGGCCAAAAAAACTTAGCCATACATAAAGAACTTTCGTATATTTCGCGTAAAAATTTGTCGAATTTCTATGAGCGTGGATAGACATTTGGGGCAAATCCTCACAAAAAATTTAGCAAGTGAAGCCGCCCTGACACAAAGAAATCTTCGGCAAAACCGCATAAGCTTTTTACTTGCTATTTTTCTCAATTGTGCAGTCAAAACCGGGAAATTGAACACTGCGGTATCAATGGCTGCGAATCTGTCATTTTGCTGCTTCTTCTGCTGCGAATTCATAGGCATGTGAACTGCAATTGTCAATTATCCTTCAAAAGCAACACGTTCGCTAATATACTTCTTCTGCAAATCGTTGTTTCTTCGTACAGAAAGCGTTCCAGTTGTTTAACGTGGTGGCCTGACATGAAGAGTCTTAACACCACGAGGTTTTCAGGCTACGAGTACGATAGGCTCGTACTAAGGCCCCCATCCACATACTAGTCAGTAACCCGTAGCCATAGGCTACGAGCACTGCTTTTCTGAGTATGGGTACCAGAATCTTATCGGGAGCTTGCATGGACTCCGTCGTAATCCTTGGTAAGGATCGGACCTATCAGCATCCTCGCCGCTCTTTGGGAAGCGGCTCCCCTGTTGATAGCGCAACAGCACGCCAATGCACCGCAATTCAGAAGAGTTGCCGAATTGCTACCGGTCTTCAAACTGAATCTATAATGACTGTACCCGCTTTGGGTGTCAACCACAGCCACTAAGTTTCAGGCTCCACAGGCTCCTCAACCAAAACCGGCAGGGACAAGTCCCTGGGACCCCGGTTAACCCCTGGCACCAGTATACCTCTGGTAAGGTTTCCGGGAAGTGCAAGCACGACCCCTTCGATTGAGCCCCAAACGCAAAGCTCCGGATCGATCGCCGTATTTAGGGTTATCATCCTCTACACCAAGGATATATATGGTAGACCCTGTTTAACATCATTCCTTTACCTCAATTCTGAGGATCGGTTCAGTACCTCTCCTCCTTTGCACTGGCTTGAGACAGTTCTCCTGGCTGCTTAGGCCGAGTACTAAACATCTGCTGGTCGACACCCCCGGATCCTCTTTCTGCAAGATACTCGCCCGGCTATGCGGCCTTTTTCAAGCATACTTGAGGGCGGTTGTGCCTCCCCCAGTTCCTCCCCGACCACAGCGTTGGAAAGCGGAGTTTGTTTCTTCGTTCAATTTGTTTTCCTAATTCTGTGGTCAATTGTACATCGCACGTAACATTATCCAATGTGATCGTTAACCCGCTTACGATCGTTTCCGCCATCCACAAAATGAATCCTCCAGCTGTATTGAATTCCGTTTGTTGCACAAAGAATTAATTTCGCACTCCGGTCTCGCGAGCTTCCCAGACTCACTTATTTTGGATATTGTCCGTCGCAAAAGAGGACTAACGGTTTCAAACACCCCCTTGTATAAAACTGAAAATAACGTTTTATTCAAAGCGGTGCGCTTTTTTTTTCTCTCAATATCTCTCAACCCTATCAAAAACTAAAATATATCATTTGGGTTGTAGCCTCGTAAATCAAGAAATTTGACGCCGCAAAAAAATACAAAATGAAAGAAAATTTAAATGTAGGCAATTGAAAAAGTTAACTTTAAGATGACCAAATCTTGGTATGCGATTTTTCGAAAAATCGCTTACTAAAAATGTTTTTGTTTTGTTTTTTACTATAAATATTTCAATAATGAAAGCACAAAAAAAAAAATTAAAATTTGTAACTGATAAATTTCTGTAAGTTTTCTTTGAAATTTTTTTCTTCAAGTAAATTATTTCGGGAGATACGTTTAATTTTATTAGAGGTCAATTCACGACGCGCGTTCAGTAAATCGAATTTTTTATCGCTCGATTAAAAAATCAATAGTTTTGGGCTTTTATTACTCGGAAAGAAGAAAACTTTGTTTATTCTTACCTAAAATGTAATGAAAGAACTGAACTTTCAAATGAATAAATTTTCAAGTTTAAAAAAATAAGTTATCTAACTGTAAAATCTATTTATTTATGAAGTCCTACAAAGACAGTAACCTATGACGATTAATATTTATTTAATAAATATTGCAGCGAAAATTCCTATTGAATTTAATTTATTTATTGTATATGTAACATTACTGTTACAAAAAATGACATGACTATTATAGGACAAAAACAATCGCTTGTTAAACTTGTGTTATATTTTTACATGCTTAATTTTACTTATTTTTTTATAATTTATTTAATTATATCTTTTTTTAATAAATCAATGTGTTTTAATATACTTCAAAGTATATACTTTCGGAACTATTATCCGTTTTTTATAAATGTTATATTTTTTAAACAATTCACAATTATTTTTAATTCCTAAAAATTTTGTAAATTTAAAAAAAAATAACTGGAGATTTTACGTGAAAAATCGCTAATATTTCCACCTAAAATTTAGGCATCTGTTAAAAAAAACATTCTAGATACATCAATTAACTAAAATATTCATAAAATTTTTTTACTTACAACCCAATCCAAAGAATGAAACTCTAAAAATGTGACAGAAAAAAATGTTCAAATAAATATTGTAGATTAAACCACAACCTTTGAAATTTAGTGTATTAAATAATTTAATTTTAATATTTCTGATTGTTTTATAGCAAACGATTGTAAAAAACTACTACTTACTGGAGGTTTATGTGGAAAATTGCTAATATGTCTAAGAAAAATTTGGGCAACTTTTATACGAAACATTTGTTTCTAAATGTGATTGTTTGAAAACTACAACAAAAATAAAAACTTCAAAAATAATGATGTTTAAAAATAGTGCTTGGAAAATTGCATATATCTCAAGCGCAAATACAAAAAAAAATCAGATAAATTTTGTGTGTAAATTCGACAGCTACAAATTTTAATTTAAATATTGGTTTTTTATTTTTATTATTTAAACAATTACAGTAAAAAAATTCAAAAAAAACCAATTCACTCAGCAATTTTCCGGAAAATTGCATACCTAGAAGTGTAAAGACTTTTTCATCTTAAAGTTAACCATTTCAAATACCTACATTCAAATTTTCACCGTTTTGGGATTTTTTGCGAGAATTGAAAATTGTATGTACTTTTACTATACTATCGCCTCTACTCCGATAATTTCAATCATAGGTGCTTTAAACAAGAACAAATTCATATAAAAATCTGAAAAAAATTTTGGAAACGTAAACTCATCGCTTTCGCTAGAGCATACGTCATGTGCTCCTCTTAAGCATAAAAAGCAACTTAATCCGAATGCTTTAATCTCATCCATCAGATACAAGCACTTTGCAATAAAACTATTCCCAACAAATATGCACCTCAACAGTAAAAAAACACACAAGGTCACAAGGTTAACAACAATAACTCAAAGTCATCCTGACCCTTTCTAAGCATAATTTTAACATCCATTGTGCATTTATCTATACACAATATTGTACGTACAGTTAAGTCACCCACTGTATACGCATGCATGTGTATGAACTGTGAAGAAAAAAAATGTTGAATAGGCAATAAGTTGTATCCTTCTCGCATTCATACATATATGGGTAGTACGCTACTAATCCTGCTGGTGTCGTGAAAAATAAAACTGAAAATAGGAAAAAGGACCAAGTCCAAGACCGAATCGAATGAAAACCGGGATAATATTGTAGGAGGTCGTCCCGAAATTGAGCCTGCTATAAATTTTCCCTAGTTTTTTTCTCGGTTGGTTCTTGTGCTGTTTGTGAATACATATATCTATATGTAGAACTAAATATACATACATGTATATATTTAGCTTCCTATTTTCCTACTAGCTTTCTTATAGTAAATAATGAGTTACATCTACATAGTACCACAAAATACAAGCTGTATATGCTTATAGGGTACATTTTTAGCCTGGAAATTTTTGAGGGTTCTTTTATAATGTTTGGCATCATCTCAAGGCAATACCAGTTTGAAGCATTTATTGTAGTGTGGTAATGGGTGCACGTTTAAGGACTGTCACAACTGGCTGCATAACGAATTCGTCTTAATAATATTTCCAAGAAATATTGTGTACTGCTTCGTCGAATAGTTGATTGATGGTCTCTGTTTCCAGGATATTTTTTGTACGGTACTAGTCGCGGTAGGTCAATTTTTGAAAAGAAAAATAATTAGAAATTGGTTACGTGGCTTCTAACCAAAATAGAACACATTATTTAGTAGTTTCATCGTGCATTTTGGGCTGGCAGGAAAATTGTTTTTTGCAATGTATCCAATTTAAAAGTTAGCTTAAGGGGGTTATAGGCTTTATAAGCACAAAAAACTGATCTATTTTGAAGAATTTATTACGAGGTCCGTGGAGTAGATATTAATGTAATCCTATTTGAGTTCAATAAACACACTGTCAAAACGTACTAAAAATTGGATATTTTATTGGATTATTATTATTGTTATACACAAAATGGCGGCATTCTCCTCGCCATATAAAAAAAATGCATATTAAACGGTGACAATGATCCTAGAGCAAGAAATGGTCGAAAACAAAAAAAAATCAAAAAAGATTTCATTTAGCTATCATCTGAACAAAAATTATACATTTATATACAATAATAACAATATGGCGGACAGAAGGTTGTAGTGGCAGCCTGTTTCATCAAAAGATGGCTCACTTAGGCCAAAATAGGCCCATTGTGATAGAAATGGCGGAAAGTTAAAAATATCTTTTCGAAATTCTAGTTTTTTTTTGGTGATTTGAAACATCCGTAGTTCAGATGATAACCATATTTGTGCTTGGTTAAAATTTCATAAGGATCGGTTCAATAGTTGGTCAAGGCATGGAAAAAGCGGTTTTGAAAATAATGCATTCCAACTTTTGAGAGAGATAATATTCCTCCAAAATTAAAAACGTTACTAATGTTCAAAATATCGGTTAGGCAAGGTTATGAGGCCAACATTTTCTTTTTATTTTAAAATTGCAATTAATATACTTGTTTTCATGTATCACTCGCACATCTGTTCGTATATAATAAAGCTAAGCACTATACAGAGGTGTGGAGCCTTATAGGGCGTTCGCATTAAATCGATCATAACTAAAATTTTATTACGATATATTTGAGAATATTTATTTGAAAAAGCGTATGTTTAAAGCATGTAACTTCCTTAAGGGGTCTGGGTCTTTTGCATGAAATTTCCATAATTTAATTTCAATATAAGTATTTATTTAACTATTATAAAACTTTTGTACATTAAAGAATAAACATTATATTATATGATCATTTTTATTGACAAAAACACACAAAAAATTAGCTGACATGATATCTCAGGACTGGAACGTCTGAAACGAAAAATCCAAATGGCATGTTGAAATATGACTGATTGACTATATCCCGTACCAGAATTAAAAATTTCGGACGAAAAAAAATAACTATCATTTTTCGACCTCCTTTTTTGTAACAAAATTGTTGAATGAAATAGTTAAAAATTTATTAAAAATTCTGAATCTAGTAGAAGGTGAAGCTATACGTGTGGTGAATACTCAGTCAAAATTTCAGCCTAATCGGTAATATTTTTCGTGTCAGCCAGGTCGAAAAACCTTGCTTTGAGAAAACCCTGTTTAAAGCTGAAACACCTGCAGTGCGAGCTCACACACGCTCTTTATATTTCTGGGCTACAAAATAAAAGTTTGTACACTATTATATATATATAAAACACATTATAGTACCTACATATATATATATATATATATATATATATATATATAAAGCACCTAAAAATCTGACCCACTTGCTTTGGATACCATTTGTCGCAAAAAAGGACGAACGGTTTCAAACACCCCCACGTATCAAATCTGAAATAAGGTTTTATGCCTAGCGTTTTTCGTGAAGGTGGCTGAACTCGATCACATATGACTTCCCAAGTTGTACTTTGTTGCAGCCTCTTTTTTTCCAGTGTCGCAGGTTTTTGCATCCATATGACCATTGCATCATGATGTTTGTTGAACTGCCAACTGCTTGTTAATATTAAAATTTGTGGAAAAACTAACTAACATATATGTATATAGTACCTAAAAATCGATTTTTGACAACATACACACTGCCCCCTTAAGTTCAAGTCTCTGGGGTCGCAGCTCCAATCCTCTGGGTTCTATCTTCAAAAAAAGTGGGACACCCTACATCTCAAAATCCATGACTTCCATTAAAAATTATGTATGTCAAAGTAAAATGAGTAAAATTTAATTTTCAGCAAGTTGTGCATACAATTCTTTCACGTGGCATCAATAATAAAAGAGTTGCACACCAAAAACGGCACCCAAAAAAGGGGAGGGGGTACAACTTTTTTTTGTTTTCACTTTTACCGCAAAACACGCTGCAAATAACTTTAAGACAATTTGTCACAAGTCGTTTGCGGTATTGACTGTTCGAACATGAGAGTTATTGTGTCTCGAAGGGAGAAGAGCCACGTAAGAAACGTATTTTAAATCCAAATTAACGGTTCGTGAGAACATACACCTCCCCCCTCCAGTGCGGAAAAATTATGGAGAATATTGTTACTCCTAAAAAATCGCTAAATAAAATGTGGAAAACATCAAGCAACAGTGCTGAGAGCGGTAGAAGTCTTATTGTCAAAATATAATCACATTAATTGAATGTTATTGACCGTCAAAATCCGGACCCTTGTACTGGACCGTTTTTTTTAAGGTTTAATACAAGTATTCGTAGAAGAATTTTACTCGTTTGAAAGCCCTTCGCGATTTCAACTCAAATTGCTAAAAGATTGATAATTTTTGGGTTATTTTACAGAATATGTACTAAAATTTCACATGAAAAAAACTTGACATCAAAAGCGTAGATTAAAATCTTCTAGAAATCCCTTCGCAATACTCAAAACACCATAAAACATAAACTCTATTTTGAAAATCCCCCCAAAAAATAGTATGACTGTCGCTCGGGGGATGAATGATTTAAACAGAAAGAAAATCGCGCAATTTTGTAGAACAGTCAGAATAAAAATGGCAGCAACATGCATCGCGCTTTTTTCTGCAAATATTTCACAAGTGCTTACGGCTTGAAATCCAAGCCATCTGCTTCGATAAACTGCTATATTCATTGAAATTTGCAAAACTAACGAGCGTTTTATCGTTGAAATAACACAGTAGGGGGTGGTGGTGGCGGTGATGGTCGGGCACGTTAAATGGGCCACGAGTGCATGTTACATCGATATAGTGGAGGGTGTAGATTAAGAGATTTGAAGGAATAAGTAGTGCATGTCGGATGAAGTGAATCACAAAATTAAACTACTATTTGTGAGAATGTTAAAAAGCTAATCATCTTCTCGAAATCTAGACTAGAAATATTGAGTATATTTGGGATTTGTATGTATGCATGCATGAACAGTTGTTAGGGGATAATAGCTTACATGCACAGAATATGTTCTTGTAGGCTTAGTTTTATTATTGATGTACTTGTTTGGATTACAAAGCGGATTACTTCAATGGATTTGACGAATAATTGACAAATTGTGGTCGTAAACGACAACAAAAGCCACAATCGTATTCTAAAAATAAATTTTTTGTTTCAGTGTTTTCATAAAAAACTATTCACTTTGGGAAATAAGTTCAAAATACGTAGAGCCGGCGTAATTACTACCCAGCGCAGTCTTCAAAAACAAGCTAACTTCTGAAGAAAGCATTTTCGTTTTTCTGTTTTTTTATCTAACGATTTTAATTGCTGAACTAAGCGCAACTGCAACATCAAATCTCAAATTAGACTTTTATTTTTTTCAATAAAGAAGAAGACGAAGTGTATAACAGGCGAATGTCAGTGCGAAATTCGATAAGCGTACTTAGAAACAAATTGAAGTTCCGAATAATTTACTAACGTTAAAATTTACCTGGTGTATACAGTTAAATCTACTGTTTTTAGTCAAAGAAACACATTTTTCATAAAAAACAACAACAAATTTATTCAACGAACTTTCCCTCGCTAGCTACACATTTTTCCCATCTCTTGAACAATTTGTTGATACCACACCAAAAAAGTCCTTCTTTTTCGAGCAAACCACTCATCAAAAAAATCTAAATGCTGCTCAGCGAGCGCGTGGCCCATCGACGAAAACACGTGGTAGTCAGAAAAGACCAGGTCTGGTGAAAAAGCTGGATGGGGTAGCACCTCCCTGTTGAGTGTCTCCAAGTAGTTTCGGACCATTTTTGACGTGTGCTGGTTGAGTAACAGCCAGTTGGTCGGTGAGCATTTTTTTCGATTGGGTATGGTCTTCATCCGAAAGAGCCTGCAATTGATGGTCCTCAACCTTCCTGGGCCAATTTTCACGCTTTTTGTCCCACAAATCAAAATTTTCGTCTTTGAACCGACGAAACGACAAAGCACTGTCACCATAGGCCTCCATAAGCATTCGATGCGATTCGGCAGCCGATTTCTTCAAATTAAAGCAGAAAAGCAGAGCTTCCCGCATATGCGCTTTTTCTGGCACAATACTCGACACGATTACCAAATGACAAATGTATGTTTTTGTCTGAAATTGCTGACAATGTGCACTGATTAATGTTGACGGATAAATTCATAAAAAAAGTATGGCGTGTCCATGGTAGCTTAATGCGCTCACTCACGCCATCTATGAATAAACAGCGGATTTAAGCTTATACATATGGTATTATTATATAAAAAAGGATCAGTGTGAAATTTAGTAATTTTTAAATTGGTAGCTTTCTATGCCCAAGGAAAAGTTCTCACCGATAAAGAAAAAATAAAAATACAGACTCTTCAGGCCAGCGATTCTGCCAACCGACCAAAAACGCGCCTTATTTAGCGAAAATTCGAAAAAAATATTGTAAATAAAAAAAATACGAAGCTTAATCGGAATTCAGTTCAATTGTAGCAGAGGCTACAAAAAATAAGTCAAGTGCGTCAGAAATGTGGTCAAACTTTATCCTCCTTTCACAAAAAGGCGAGCCGAACAAATTTGACTTGTAATTTTTTTTATTATTGACACCACGTAAAAGTGAAGTATGGACGACTTGTTAACAATTATAGGTATTCTACGCAAGTTTGTCATACTCAACTTTCTTGTGGGAGCCACGGTTTCGGAGAAATGGGGATGTCCCACTTTCTTTTGTTTTTATGATGGAGCCCAGCGACCATCAGCCGCGACCCCAGGAAATTGAACTTAAGCTAACTATACCATTGCACGGTGAAACTTCCAATTGACTGGACTAATATGCCATCGAACGGAACAAGTAATAATCTGTCGGCCCAATATTTGGGGAATGTGGTGGATGGCTCAGGACTTTCCATTTGAGTGTTACCAGGTAGGTTTTAACGGGTTTGGTAACGTGAGGCCGTCTTTGAATCGACGGAACCAATCACAGCAAGTTGTTTCACTTAGAGCAGCATCTCCGTAAACTTTTTGGAGCTCTCGATGCGCTTCGACCGCAGTTTTCTTGGAATCAAAGAAGCAAATCGTCACTTCCCGCAAATGACGCTTATTTAGCACAAAATCCGACATTTTCACACAGCCAAAAGTATGTGATGCCAAAACAAAATCACGGTTTGGTTACCATATGTCTAAGCTTCGTTCATGACGTTTTGAATATGTCAAAATCGAACAGCACTTACTGCTGGAGCCATCTATTGACAAAAAGCGGAAACTCAGTTGCGCACCTAATACGTAACAAAATTGCGTACTTCCCTCAGACTTTTAAATATTTTAAACACAAAATATTGACAATTTATCTAAATTTTCTTTGTCGCGCCCTGCGTCTACTGGCTCCTCGTGGCGCGGCAAATAAATTTAAAATTTTACTAGTGTAAAAAAACTATTTTAACTAATTTCAAATTTGCTAGACCCCCCAAAATCCCGTCTATCCATGATAAACTAAGTACAAATACACCCCTCCCTCTTGGAGCGTTACGTAGTATATGAATGACCCCCAAGCAAATCGCTGCGCAGTCGTCTGAATGCACATCGCATCTGCAGACAGCTTAGCGACGCTGCGCATACAGTTGTCGGGTGGGCCCTTTTTGGTAATTTTCAGACAAATAATATGACTTGTTGCATCGAACAAGTGGTAGCAAACAAGATGAACTGAAAAGGCTACAAGCCTTCTCTTGATACTTTGTTCACATATGATTTTTTGTTCACAATGGACACATGTTTCCCGTCGACCACTCCAGCCTGAGATAGGGGAAATACACAAATAATTTGAAAATTTAGAGTGTTAAGAGCTTTGCTGAGTACTTCGCGACGTAAAATCATTTTTTCCAACGTTGCGAGATGGAAATCTTTAAAAGATACCGATCAGCTTCTGCCTCTCGGCATTCCGTATTCAGGATTCAATTTTGTGCAAAACTAGCCTGCAAAATCGCGTTTCATTCAAGTTAATAGAAATTTTGAGTTGTTTAAGTTCGACTTATTGAATTTCTACTGTATTTTATTTTTATTGCCAAGTCACTTCGTTTAGTTACTAATCCTAGAATTGATGATCACTAGCATTTGATGAGCTTCGGCTTCCATTATAAATGACCCAAATATTAATCAACTTACCAGACAAAACGAATACAAATGATAAAGTAATTTTATTTGCAAAATGGCTATAGAAAAATCAGTCGTAACGGTCCATAATTCTAGCTTACTCTGAAGCTAGTGGGCGTGTCTTTTGAAAATTATGAGAGGCGCCTAATTGTCATTAGCAACTTTTTTGTGCTATTCGCTTAACACTTTTTCAAAAGACTTTTTTTATTTCTACTCTTGCAACCAACAATTTGTGTTGCCTTTGATTTCGAACAAAGGCCGCACTTGAAGATCTAACCGTAAATAACAGAAGATTATAACCTGAACCATCATCAACTCGTCGAATTAACCAAACGACGACTTGCAAAAGTCCATTAGTTAAATTGAAACAGTCCACAAGATTCATTCGTCTCCGAGAGCCACGCTATATCTTTTATATGTGTTATGCACTTATATTCAACGTAACATACATAAATAACAATAATAACGAAGGAATAGTCTGAACTTCAACGGGTCATGTCTTGTCCGTCGCGTTTGTCTGCGCAAATTTTTTTCGGTGTTCGGAACATTAACCAAATCAATTCAATTGTGGGTGCGGAAGCGTGGTCAAATTATGCATGATACGACATAATGAACAATAAAAATGTACATATGTATGTATGCATATGCCCTAGCGATTTGGAAGTTAATCCGCCGCCCTCGTCCCTGTAGGTGTTTAATTCAAGTGGTTCCGTCTAGTATCGTGTCGCGACAAAGGACGCTATTAACCTCAATCGGATTAGCAATTGTAATACATTCTGCCACACATAATGTTCGCTACTATTAATTTGTCAAATGATATGTGATGATCACTATTGGTCAGCCCTAATAATGTCCTTCCCATGTGACTGATTTTCGGTGAATAAATGAATGTTATGTGAATCGTTTGGGTTATCTCCGATTATGGAAAACAATAGATGTTCAGTACATTTCATATGCTTTAAAAAGGAGCTCATCTGGGGATTTGTTTCTATAATAAATTCATACATTGCAAACCGAATCTAAAATCCATAGAAATATTGACTTTCGAAATCCTACGATACTACCCAACCAAAATAAGATCCTTTTTTTCATAAATTGGCACACAAGCTCCACACTCAAGAACACGTTGACTGAAACAGCGTCGGATGAAAACAATCTATAAATCAATATTGTAACGGCACCAGCCCTGACCTAATTTTCATTGACATCAAAATATATGAAGAAAAAATCCTTTTCTTTTCCCTTTTCATGTTCCATTCGGCAATAGTTAATATATGCATATTTTGAAAGGAAGCTCACCTATTTTTGCTGGTAAATAACTTATCGATGCAGCATCTGTGACCCGAATAAAGCATAGTCCGCATTCATATCATGAACCAACAGCATTAGAGATACAATAAATAATTGTAGAGTATCTTACCAAATTCAATGTTGCTGGTGGTATTTAGTCAAATGAAATATTGATCAGATGAAAAGTAGTGTAAAGTGTATCATGCTGGTTTTTGCAATGTGGTTATGTTAAATAAATGATTTGCGAATAGTCGATAGTAGTTAAGATTCCCTGGTATATGGATAACCTGTAAGTAGTCTAAATGGGGACATAATTGTGGGATTACATATTCAGATTTTCTTTCATTTTTTTTGCGATAGACTACTTTCATTCAGTGTTTGGTTAATGGTGATATTGTAAATTATAAATTGCATAAGCATTTGTATGTTGGGCTGGCTAGTAGTTAGAGCGCTTGCTTCCTATGCACCGGGTACCAGGTTCGAGGCTGCTTGGCAATAATTAGTTTTTGAAAATATGATATAGTGTCAGACTATCAGTTCACTAAGGTGTTAATGAGCACTTGAGTCCAATGAGGGTAATAATCACGCAAGAGTGTGTTGCTGACAACATCATTTCCCAAAAAAGAAGTAACTCTAAAGTTGGTAAAGTAAATGAGGTAACACTATTTCTACACTAACATTATTTCAATTTAATTTGGAAGCGTGGTTTCGGGGTGTCGGATGGTATCCTCTTCAGGTGCTGTCATTTACCATCCGCCACCTGACAGCACAACCACGGTTAGGCTTATTGATGAATTAAGCTCGTTGTACTTCAACTGGTTTTTATAATTATTTGTATCCGCGTAGTATAACGACTGTCAATTTGTTTTTCGTATATCTGCCTACGTCGCTATTCTATATTAGTTATTTAGCATAGGTTGTTGAAGTTGTCAACTAGACTAGGAGGTTCTAACCTATGCTAAATAACTAATATTATTTCAATGTCTTGACCCAATTTGGATTATTGCGTCATCGACTATTAATTTCAGCATTTGAAATCAAGCTTTATAAAATTATATGGCAATAAAATGGTTTACATAACGATCAAACCTCAAATATGTTTCAAATCGACTTTAAGGCGTAAGTCCACTGTTAAACTGCTCAAAATGAATTTTTTTTAAACAGCTACCAAAAAAAACTATTCAAGGTGTCGATTTGAAATTTTATATACATCATTCTTGAGGTTAAAAGTTAACATTTTCATTGGAAAAAATTATTAGAAAATAAAATGGCGACCGCCCCAATAGATCGCCGCAGCACCGTCGACAAAAAAGAGCGAATTGCGCCTCGTAAATTCCTGGACATAATAAGCATCTGTGAACAAATTACCAAAAATATTTCATTAGTTAAAATAAATAAAAAACGAAATAACAGCAATACGAAAAGTAATCATCAGACATTTAGCAGAGATCCCAAGAAGTTCATATGGCAGCATTCGACGGGTTTTCATCAACGAAACTCTTATACGCCTCATCAACGAACAGATAGTTGGTATCGTACATTCATAAGCCAAATATATTTTTTACTACTGTGTAATTGGAATTTCGGTTCAGTAGTACTTGACAATAAACAATAAACGAACTTTCATACGCAATTCTTTGATGAGAATTCATCGAATGCTGCCATATGTACTTCTTGTGACCTCTGCTAAATGTATGTGTGGCATCCTCTTCAAGTACTGTCTCGTCAACTCTTCACAAAGCAATACAATCGCTTTGATCTGCAAATGAAATAAGATATTTATAGCCTCGGTTTGAAGTAGTTTTTATATCCGAGAAGCATCAGTATTGCAAATTTTATGTACTGAAAACTTCACGACGACACGTTAAGTGGCGTTTAGGCAGGTTCATTTGGTTTTTCAAATATGAGATTGATACGTCAGGTACGCATCGTTGTTATTATTTTTTGTCGTATTCCTTGCCCTACTCTCAATTCCGTTAAAACTTTCATTTCTCTCGCCGTTAATATTCGATTACAATAGAAGAGAAAACCAAAATCAATCATCATCGGTATTTGAGGCTGTACCTCCTATTTTACTCTAACATAATTTTTGTGACATTAGGCAATCCTAAAAGTAAAAAACACTTTACATAATTATTCTATGGGTTACTCAACTACCCTTTGATTAGCCGTAGACGATCGCAGGACGACCGACGTCAGTAGAACTCGCCAGGCATTGTTGGTGCTGGCTGGGCCCACCCAAGCCACAGCCTACCATGAGCGTTGCTGCATAAGATGATCCATTTATTTACTCTCTCGGTGTTTGGTTTACATCCTGTACAAAGTACGGGGATGATATCTTCTGATTTTGACTTTGAATTTTGAATTGTAATTTTTCTTACAATGTTTTTTTCTAGAAAGTAAAATTTCTGTTCAATTTTTCGTATCTCTCATAACTAAGTTTTTACGTTTATTTTCCACAAAAATTATTTTTTCATGTAAAATTTGGCGCTCATTTTTCAGGATACCGCGATTTTTGGTCTTTACAACCTCATTTTTTTACATCAACAAAAGACTCAAAGGATTCTCGAAACTTTTAAGGATTTCATTTTTTACGAATAAACTATAGGATAAATTGTGGCCATGGCCAATTTTCTCGCTTTATTAGCTTGCACATTTTATGAAATTCAGTGATTAAAAATAATTTTTGACATACGACCACCGCGACTGCGTGTTAGAAAGGCCATCCGAAATTTGTACCACTTTTTCCAGCATAGCCAATAACGCGTTAAATGTTGACTTGAAAGTCTAGTTACTGGTATAAACAAGTGACTTAACGCACTATCATAAAAAGTAGTCCAATATAAAATATAAATTGCATGAAAATCAAATAATTTGGATGTTGCAGTTATGAAAAACTTTTATTTTCTACTTTGCCGACAAAGTATTCAAAAAAGCCCTACATTCAGCAACTGTGTATGTTTTTATAAAAGCTTTTACATTGCCCATTGATAATATTGTAAACATATTATACATTTAAATTTTGCAATTACTTTAACTAACTTTGCATATTTATTTCGTTTCAGGTATGTGAAGATATCGATAATATTTACTCGTGAGTATTATGAAAGCAGTCAGTTTGCAGGACCACCTTTCAAAGTACTGGTATTACTTTATATATTTATTTTCAAAAATTCTGCAAAAACTGGCATTGATCATTTTCAATTAAATTTACATTCAAATTCATTCAGATTGTAAGTTCATTTAATTTTGTTCCTTGTTTTTCCGATAAAATGTTGCTTATTATCATTTTCATTACTTCCACTTACGGAATTTCTTTCTTAATTTTAAGAAAAATATTATTGACATATGTCAAAACTTGGAACGCCTCGAACAATTAAATTTAAAAAAATCAGTGTATTCCAGGCTAACTATCATTTTTAACCACTCCAATTATCTTTACCTTAATCTTAAGCACCCTATATATCATAGGGTGCTTTTAAGAGGTATAGAACCTTTCAAACAAATAAATCACAGATTCAATTTTGAAATGGCCAATTGTTTGGTTTTGAAAGCTTACAGATTTTATGGGATCTAGTGTCGAGAAAGAATTTTTGGCATATGGTCACTGCGACTACGTCATCAGAAGGCCTTCCTGTCGGTCGAATTTGGCACCACTTTTTCCAGCAAAGCAAGCGTTATTTGTTGATACGTGTCCAATGTTCGCTTCGAAGTCATCCATAGTTGCTGGTTTATCAATATAAAAGAGTGACTTGACGTAGTCCCACAAAAACTGGTCCAAGGGAGTCATATAACATGATCTGGACGGTCAGTTCTTCGGTCCATTTCTCGAAATGATTCATTCACCAAAGGTTCAGTACAATAAAGGAATGGTTTCACGCGCTGTACCGTGAGAGACAGACGATTGGCTAAGAACCAAAAAAATTAAATGATTTGACAGTACCAATCGCCATTAACGGTAAAGTTGGTTTCAACTTCAGATTTGAAAAAGGACCAATTATGCCGCCGGTAGGCAAACCGCATGACTTTTTCCGGATGCAAAGCCTTTTGAGGAGTGTCCTCTCACCAAAAACTGCAATTTTGCATAGTTACGAACTCATTCAGCCAGAAATGTGCCTCATTTCTTTTCTGAGAATGATTTGATGGTGAAAATGCGGATTACTTTTCAGCTCATATTCAGCCCATTCACCGAACGTGAGACACAAACGATAATCCAATGTCTTCAATTGCTTCACTAGTTGGGTTTGATAGGCCCTAAGACCAAGATTCTTTCTCAAAATGTTCCATGCAATGGACGGACAGGAGCCAAGTTGTTGTGAACAGCGTCGAATCGATAAATTTGGATTCTTAGTCACTCTACCCTCTACAGGAGCGATAGCCACCACGGTGCGCGCTGTCCGAACTCGTGTTGGATGAAAATTGTCCAATAGAGTAGATTATACGTAGACATAAATTGTATTGCGTATGACCTGCTCAGATGGAACATTATGAGCACCATAAAATGGACGAAGTGCTCTATAAGTTTAGCGCACAAAAACGGAAAATTCGAAAATAAATTTCCATGACAGACGTTGCTCGGGAGCAAGTCTTTATTTTGGTAATTTGCCAAACTAAATTCAACATAATCATAAACGAAATTTGATAGCTACAATGAAAAATATCTGTTAACCGAATTGCTTGGGTGGAGATCAAAACGAATGATTAGATTCTATAACTCAAGGCATCCCCGTTTTATTTCAATTAGAAGTGTATATATAACAAAGAATTGTCCGCAGAATCCAGATTGGATTGTTCATTCTGAAGAGTATTTAATAGAATTTTTGAAACGTTTATTTTGCTGTATAGTTTATATAATGAAGCAGTCGTATTACCGAGCATATATTCATACAGTGTGTAAAATAAGTTAAGGAACGATGCACCCAGCGAGAAAAGTTTTAACTTTTCAGTGATATTTTTATCGAAAATGTTTTTATTTTCATATTATATCAGGCGATTTTTTTTTGTTAAAAACCACCCATCACACAACAATTATTAAATATAGGGGAAACACTCTTTTTCAGTCAGAAACAACGGAAAAAATTTAAAGCACACTGTAAATAATTTATTTTTTTGAGAAAAATGCACCGATAGATTTGCATGGAATTTTTGCTACATGAAATATTTGTCATTTGAGTTGAGCAAATGATCAAGGAAAATAAATTTTAAAAGTGAGTAAATCATGATTGCCATAGGAATACCATTAAGTGCAGAAGTTCGGGAAATTATAGTTCAGTATTGGCAAACAGAAATGTCATATGATTGCTAAAATTGGTGAATTAGTTAAAATATCAAAATATACTGTCAGAAACGTTGTATTAGCATATAAAAAAACAAAATCATTCGAAACAAAACCTCGATCAGGAGAGCCAAAAATGCTAACTGAGCGAGAAGAGAAATTAGAAAGGATCCAAGATTAAGTGCCCCATTTTCACGCAATGAAGTTAAAAAAACACTTCAGAAAAGAAGAGTCTGCTCAAACGGTACGAAATATAATAAAAAAGTTGGTCTTTTTCGGCAGGGTTTGCCGGCGAAAATCGTACATTAGCGCAAAAAAGGGATGTTAAGATTACGTTTCGCGAGAGAGTACATAAAAAACCGAACTCCTTCTGGAATATATATTTTTGTATATCTGATGGGAGGCGGTATGTTTGGAGAAAACCAAATACTGAGCTCAATTTCAAGCATACCAATCTCACAGTAAAACACGGCGGTGGGAACTGGACCTGGAAATTATAAATGGCAGGATGGATCTACATTACTATCTAAATATCCTCAAAAGGAATATTAGACAAAGTGCTGAAAAGATGGGGATTTTGAACTTTTTTGGCCTGTAGGTACCAGGAGACGAACCCAAACAGACCTCGAAACAATGCCGACTTTGTGCTGTTTATGAAAGTGATTAAAACACCTGCTCAGTCCCCAAATTTAAACCCCATAGAGCATCTATGGTACCACCTAAAAAATAAAATTGCGATTCGTAACGTAAAAATTAAAACGAACTAAAACAGCCATTATTGAAGAATGGAAAAATATTTCACCAGCCGTTTGCAAAACGTTGGTCAAATCGATGCGGAAACGCCTTCAGGAAGTCATAAGAATGCGAGAAAAGTCCACAAAATATTAATAGTGAGTAAGTTTCTAAAATTTAAAGGAAATAAATCCGAAAAAAATCATATAATTTCAGATAAAACTATATCGTGCCTTAACTTTTTTGGGTCGTTTCTCGATGGTAAAGAAGCATTTTTTTATTATGTTTAAAAATTGTTGTGTTTTTGTTTTTTATTTTGGTATGATACTGATATTTATCTTCCCAGCTCCTAATATACTGTAAAAGAACACCATTTTCAATAAAAAAAATACCACTAAAACTTATGATTTTTCTCGTTGGGTACATCGCGCCTTAACTTTTTTTATCCACTGTATATGTATATTGAAAACTTATTGTTTTTTTTGAAAAATCAAGCAGTTTGAATCCATTTAAGTGTATCTAGGCCCTTAAACGATCAATTATTCATTATACAATCCAAGGTGCTAAAATCAAGGTATTAAAGCGAAAATCAGAATCGAAATAATGACACAACAATTGACTATTCGTTGTTGTTACTGCTAGTCTCTTCTTTTCAAAAAATGCATGAGTAAAAAATGTATTTGATTCAATCCAATGTAAATTTGGAAGCCAAAAAAATAATTAAAGAATTGAATCTACAAATCCGCTATGTGTTCAACATGTTTATCAATTAATTTATTTGACATCGTCACAATATTTTAGCGATTCTGAAATATTCGTTTCATCTATTTTTGAAAATTCAGTGAATATAATAAAGTCGACTTTTATATTTTTCCCATGAAATTGACGTTAATCCTCGACCTCAAAGTGTTTTGACTTTGTAAAAAAAATGATTTTGTGAATATTTCATCAAATCTTCCGAGCAATGTTGCAAATATCTGGGAAATATAGTATGTGCTCATTCATGCGTTTCAATAGAAAGTATGCTGGGAACAACATCCAACTTTCGAAACCTTCCATTCAAATTTCACCCGGCTACGAAAATTCTTTCGTTACCGCCATTTATCATTTGCATGTTCATGCTTGGTGATCCTCCTCAAAGCCCAATTCACCTTTTCCGTCATCTCATGCCGTGGTGCTTCTAGCTTGGATTTAGGAACTACATTCATTTGCCGTGCATGCCAATTAGTATATAGTAGCACGACTTTCTTCCGTCCCACTTCGAATCTAGCAGCGCCCGATTCAATGTTGTAATGCAATGTAATCGACAAATTGTTGTGAATTAAAACACCCGAACAACATACAGCCATCCGCAAAAGATCCAAGACGTATCTACCGTACCGAAATAAGAAAATACATAAGTAATCTTGTCTAGTTTTCCGATTTCTTTCAATCTAGTCGCGCTGTTACCGGCATCGTCCCAAACACGCAATCGTATGGATGTTGAAAAGAGGCTGACCAACCACATAGGGAATTTTCGTAAGCACGGTCCGTACAAAGAAAGCATCGCTTTATAGTTGATGCCTCAAGTTTATATTAAAGCAAAGAAAAAAAATTATTTTTAGAGTTTATAGGTGAACGATGTGGTGATGGCGATCAAGAGTGCCTTCTGCTTTGAAAATATCGAAAGGAAAAAACAACATCTGAAAGAAATAAACAAAACTATAAGAGAACGAACACTCCAAGCACGTAATTAGAAGTTGTTGGCTCTTTCATGTGGCTTCTATTCTCGGACCACTTTCGAGGAGCTAAAACACCACATCACTTCACATATAATTTGCTTTCTTGACGCGCGATGACTTGCGGTATTGTGAAAAAATGTTCAGAGTTTAGATTGGCGCTAGATATAAGAGTTACCATGCAAGGAATGATGGGATATTTGATAAAGGTTGAAGACCACATTCTTCTAAACCCATTAGCCATGTTAGCCGCGATGGTGCGGTACATGTGATTACTTGAAATGTAGCGATGTCGTGAGATATTAAAAAAAACATGTCTGCCTAGCAACCTTTCATCTCGCTTAGTAGCACAGTAAAATTGTTAAAAGAACTCGCTTTATTCATTATTTGGCTTTTTAGAGTAGGAACGACTGTAGAAAAAGTTTTTTTTCCAAAAGAACCTAATGTTAATGAACACAAAGGTCACGATTTAGAATTATGTATATACAATTTTCAACATGAAATCTTAGAAAGTTCAAACAATTATCATGTCTTTTTCTCCAACTCCTAAATATCCTTTGATTTTTTTCAAATATTGTGTCCCTTCATCTCCCAGATGTCTCCACATCGGCTATCACATCGCTAACGTCTTCCACTTCTTGGCATTGAGGTGTTTTCCGCAGCAAGATAAATGCTAAAATCCTTAGGAACTATATCTAGAAAATAATGCAGATGTTCGTGACATTCTAAATATACTTTTCGGATGACCAACATCGAACCTTCAGCTTTGTATGCTTGTACGTTGCCGTAGTGGAACAGGACTTCTTATCAAAGTTTTCCCCGCTTCTTTTCGTTAATTGCCTCCTTAAATTTTCTTATATAAACAACGTAGTAAATAATGAAGTGAGGAAGTGTGGTTTCGGGGTGACGGACGGCATCCTCTTCAGGTGCTGTCATTTACCATCCGCCACCAGACAGCACGATTAGGCTTATTGATAATAAGCCTTATCGTGGTCGTGCACAATAAGCCTAATCGTGGTCGTGCTGTCTGGTGGCGGATGGTAAATGACAGCACCTGAAGAGGATGCCGTTTCCCCACTTCATTAAATTATGGAACCAGCCTTTAATCTGGAAGTAAATGAACCTCCATCAATGTGCAAGCATAGTGTTGGTAAGTTGCTAACCAAAAAGCACACTAGTAGGCGAAAGTTGTCGGCTGGACTAAGAGGTTCAAATGTTTACTAATGTATACGAAGTAAATGCCCGTGAAAATGGCTCCGTTACCCATAGATTAAATTAATTCATAGTTATTTCCCCAGCATCTCAAAAAAGTCTAATATTGCACAGTCTTGTTACGGTGAATTTTTCCAATCGAAATCGATTGGGCAAAGGGACATGAAAATAACAGAAACGAATGACTCCACTCCCGTAGCCTTGACATTCCTATGGGGGAAATTGGCCGTTGCCAGTTAGAACAACCGAGAGCTGATTTGACGGGCAAGTTTTTCAGAAGTTGGGATATAGGCGGTTTCTAGTTGAACACGTCGCTGCAAGACCTGTGCAACTGCGGCTCAAAATAAATGATGAAATTTGATTCAGTGACAAGCATAACTTTCTGGATTATTCTGGCTGCACTGGAGATCATATTTCGGGTGAAATCTTGATGACACAATGCTTACCGCCAAACTTGATTGATTGAATTTCTTTGTTGTCGATAAGCAAGGTTTCTTCCAAGGCGTCGATTGGTGCTTTGTCTCAAAATCAAAGTGGTAGATATACGTTTTCTCCATCATCACAAATTTCGAGAAAGTTTTTTGGTAGCCGGATACTTTTTCAAATTTCCTTGAAATTTTAACACGCCTCTTATTTTGCTCTTCGACTAACATTCTCGGTACACAACGTGGGGAAGCCTCTTTTTATATGCAATTCGTGAATGAGAAGAACTTAAATACTGACATGTGAGATCACTGTGATCTCAACTAAGTATCTTACTGTCATTTTCTGTACTGTCAACACCGCATCTTGGGCTTTTTAAACATCAACCTCGATGGGAGGCGTAGATTGATGTCATTCGCAATGTTCTGGAAAGCTCAAACTTCTTGCACCAGTGTTCAGCTTGGAATATGGAAGAGCAGTTTGAGTCTTCCAGCGTTTTCACCAAATTGGCGCGTTTCTCTATATTAGACATCTTTTTCCAAATAATGATAGCATAGCATTGTAACGATAAATCTATGATGACCTCCTGAAAACACTCTGCTTCTAGCTAATGTAGTCCAGAGTTTTGTTTTCTATGCAGTCCAAATTTCTTTTTCGGAAGCTTGCAAACAATTCTCCCAATTCTTCAAACGAAGTATGCTAAAACGCTCTCCTTCATTCGAGCCACAAATTTAATTGCAGTAATTTATTTCTTGCAGAAATCTGTGAATGATCAATCCATATAAAAAACGACTCTTCAAATGCTGAAACCTTTCACCACTTGAGTTATTCTGAAAGGCCGAAGAACTACTACCGTCAAGTTGCAAAGCGCACTTGAGCGGATCGGAGGAGTAGAACGGACTAGATCTTTCATAGAAGTAATCGGGCAGAAGCATCTGCTTCCATCACAGAAAATTTATGGTCTGTATGGGCTACAGTTACATCAGAAAAATATCAAAAAACAGATCCCTTTGTAGTTCGAAGATGCAAGGAATGAGCTAATAGAGCGCTATATTAGGGCGATATTGATCTTATGTTGTGATTGCATTCAACCCTTAGCTCAACGAAAATTTCAGACCTGTGTATCCTGGCTTCGTTGAAGTGGATACAGAGTCAACTAATAATTACCTTGCTGTTAATGCTGTTAGAACATTGCTAAACATCCGTTGCTGTCGTGTAATGTTCGCAGCTATGGAAAATATATGCTAGTTAAAGGAATCTTCTGCAGCATCACATGTTAATTGTCGTCCTGTACGTTCGACACAAAAAAACCGTACCGGCTCCAAGTGGCTCATGGACTTCTCTGCCCAGAAATCAGACAAAAATAAATCATTCATTTAATAGATCGCGATATGACCGTTTTTTATAGCCTGGGCTGGACTTTCGTACAAAAAACCATGTAGCCTAGAGCGATTCATATTTTGAAAACCGTCCAGATAGGAGAATTTCGATATTACTAAAAATAAATAGTCTTCCGCCGCGCGCAAAATGATACCCATCCGATTTTGTATGCAATATCAAGTTAGTGTACTTAAGGTGATCGCGGCAGCCAATCTTTACATTTATTCCCCAAGTTTTTCACATTTGTTTCGTGAAGCAACTCCATTTTCAAAACGAAACCATTCCAACGCAATTTTTTTGATAAGAAAAACCTTCAGAAGGCACCCCAAACAGAAACGAGTACAAGCAGAAATGTTAGCTTTCTACGTTAAAAAACTTTTCTCCTATCGCTTCCCACCTGAGATGATTAATGAACGGCTGCTCTTCCAATGCATTCACTCACATTCGAATGTCACTCAACCTTGAGTCGCTCGTCGTAGTCATTTTAAATTTTCATCCGAAAACTGATCGCCTCCGATTGACTGATTAATTGTAATAATTTATTGAATTTAATAATACCGTTTTTTTCAACAATTTTAATACCTATGCCCAATTCGGCGATTCACAACAAAGTTTGCTTAACTTTACTCACAGTATTCGACGTAATCCATCTCTTTTAGCCAATTTTTTTTTATTTGGCTTACAAGAACCAATAAACTGATACCGTTCTCTTATGTAGAGTAGAATTTGAGATTCGGCCCACATAACACTCATCTTAGGTTTGCCGCACTTCGGCCGCAATTCAAATTCTGCATCAAAATTATAGTCGGGATATCTATATATACATAAATGTATGTGTTTGAGTATGCATACACAAAAGTATATCGACACTTCTATGTACTTAAGCATCAAAATGGTGGCTTCGTGTTTTGCATACCTACAGAAGCGGTGATATTGGTAGCTTCACTACCAAATGATCGCATCGTATTCGGATTGAATCCAGCTTCCTGTATCATATTGAGACATCGTTGGGGTGTGAAATGCAGCCGTTCTCATGGGGAATTGAACCTCGAACATACTTTCTGAAAGACATCGTGCTGCCTATTCAGCCACGAAGTCAGTTGATAATCAAACACTAACAGTCCAGTCAAATCATTGAATATTAGAGATCCTTCAACCAATAATTCCACGCTCCAATTGGGCATAAATGGTTAGTGGAGGGACGCATCCAAAATGTAAAACTAAAAGTTGACCTTGTAGCAGGACCACGTAGGAAACCGTCTTGAATTAATGTTTTTTTCGTTATTATCTTGGAAAACCGTTGATCACAAGAAAAACTATTGCCGGCATTTTATGTTGAAAACTAATATAACTTTTATTTCGTACCGTTTTTGCTTTTAAATATTTAGTTTTTGAACTGAAATGTCCCAAAATTGTCTTAAACTGGTTTATATCAGAAACTGTGAACTTTCAGAAAACAACTTACGATCGTTTTAATTTAACTACCACATTTACTTGAACGTTTTTCTCTAGGATTGTTGAGTTCTGATTTACAACACGCCAAATGCGGCAAACTCCATCACAACCCCAAATGCCTCGCACAAATTCTTCTCTTGATTTGTTTATTTTAAAATCAGTTGCAAGGATTTTGTTAAGTGATGCAACATTTGATTCAATTTGCGCAAGTCAATTTGCCTACTAATATTTATTAACTAAATAATTTGGTTTTCCCACTGAAACATCAAACGCTCGGTTTATCAATTTCGCTCGAGACTCGTAGAGGTGTGTGTTTCACTCACCTCAGCTCGTGAAACATTTTCCGAGTGTGTGAAACACTTTTCCGAGTGTTTCCAAGTACGTAAGACACTTCCCCAGTAGGATCAGTAATGCTTACTGCATCGATTCCGTAAGCATTCTTCGGAAGCTAATACGGATCGTTTTCGCAATACCGCATCGATTACTTTAACATGGCGATGTCATTGGCAAGATCCGTGCTAACTCCATTTCGCATTACCAGGAAGCGATGCTGGAATCAATGCCTCAGAATGTGTTCCGTAATGCTTACTTGGTAATCGGTTCTGGAAGGCATCCATTCCACACAATATGTTACCATCGCTTCATTTTTGCATTACTAGGTAATGTATAGAAATTTTCAATCACTTAATGACTAGTTTTCAGATTCCCTATGTATTCCTTTGGAATCAATTCCATTTTCCGACATAAGCATCGATGAAATCATCAAAGAATCGATTCCAAAAAGTCGGACTGGGTTCCCTAAGTGAGTAAGACTTTATCCGGGCTATTCGGTATGCGTGAGACATTTCGCTGACTACGAGTGTCATGCCTTGGATCCCTTTTCCTGCCCTTGTGCCACCACGCCTGTGAACTTGTGTGTTAAAAATAAAATTCGTCATTCGTGCGTTTCGCACCGTTTTCAACTCGTGTGAGTGCGAAAAACTTCACACTCGTGAAAAACAGCTCTTCAGCCACGCATAAAGAAAATAACTTTTTCTCAGTTAGATGGAAGAATCTTTTGCGTCACACTGAAGATGCACTTTAAGTGCTGATCTCTTTTTAAAAAAATTAACCGAACTTATTAATTAATTTATCCCGCTTGCTTGTAACAAGCTACACAATTCGATAGATTTCCTATTTTCAAAAAATTACAACTTTGCTAATAACAATCAGCAAAAATAGGAAATACAAGACTAAACGATATTTCTGTTGAAAATAACATGTATCTTGTATCTATAACGGCAGCCCCACCACGGGATACTTCCTTTTAACATTCAATCTAATTCCATAGGCGAAGCTCACTAAGAAAACATTTTTAGCTTGGATTTAATGTAATCAAAATGATGTGGTTGATTTTACCTTTACACAAATTTCATGTGTACTTTAATTTTATTTATTTTATGTTTAGTTTTTCGCCCGTCATTTCTCGCTTCTTTTCTAACTTATTTTTTCGTCTTGAAATAAAAATCTCCACTCATCAAATGAAATGGATTTCAGGATTGAGTGCTTCTTATGGCTACGTCTGTACTCAAGAGAAAATAGATCAAGGTTGTGTTAAGAAGGTACTCGGTCTTTTAGTATTCATTTTGATAATTTGTTCTTACGTGGATAATTGAAGAAGTGAAAGAAAATCAATTTGTTCGCGTACGTTTGAAAATTGGATGATACGATGTGTGAGCAAATAGGCGCAACAGTTATTTAGGGATGAGTTCTTTCATACTTGATGGAGAATATGATGCTTATATTCATTCGGCTGCAACTAATCGTCAGAATTTTATCCATCAACCAAACATCATAGTGTGCTGGATACGTTTTTTTCGTTATGGGAATTAACAACAATTTTTCGGTTCATGACAATAAATTATAAGGGTAATGTTCTTTCACAGTCAGTAATTTACTGTGCTTTCGTCGTGATGGTTTGGCTTGGTTGGTTTCGTTCAAAGGTGAAGACAACAATCTGAAAAATTAAAAAAAAACATCAAATAAATGAACACACATATGCTGGTGCAGGTAGTTTATCTTTTGTCTAGCTCCATCTAATCATCTCCGGCTCAAATTTACAAGCAACATCTTTTTGGGTTGTTGCCTCATTTTTGACCCAACAACACATTTCAAGCAGATTCATTCGAATTCTGCGCGAACAACAAAGACAAATTGTCATGTAGCTCTAAGCTAAAGTTTAACCAACTTCTAAAGCTTATGGTTTCAACCAAGCAGTTCTTCCCCGATTCCAGTCTTGGATTCCATCCGCCGCAATCCAAATGATTACATTTTATTGCGGCCCACAAGATATAAACACTTCTGCTTTCAACAGTACAATATGCGAAATGTATTCTACATTGTTTACACATATGAATCTTTCAGGGCTTTCTTGCTCATGCAAGTAAAGATTTTATCCAGTTCAACCAATTTATCATTGATTTTAATTATAAACCCACATATGTAAAAGATATTCTTGTGATATAAAGTGCTCGCGGACTTATTATTACTACTTTGGAATGAGTCAGATCCTTTTTGATCGGACTATTTGTTCATAAACTGTTTAAATGTTTAATATGTTCGCACAATTAGTGGATGTGGTGTAGATTCTAAAAATAAAAATCGTGTTATGTCGATGGGCTTAGAACATACATACATATGTGGGCGCTTTTTTTATAGTATGCTAATTGATGGCATCTTAACAAGATGCGAAGAGGTTTATAAAAGTTCTGAAGTCATGTATCTTTTTTTGTTTGGATCATAAACCAATGAGCGCAGAGGCACTTGAAATAATGACTGACAGAGGCTACATGAAGCTATGAAAGAATAAATGACAGTGATATATTCAAAAAAAGAACATTGTTTACTTACTTTGAGCTTCAAAGATGGTAAGTTCTTGAAATCCTTATCCATTATAGATCACTTAGTTGAGAAAGCAAGTGTTCACAATCAAATAAACTCAGATTAAAGTAATGAATGTAACTTCGACCTGCTTCCTTAGGTAACCAATGTTTAAGGGGTCTGTCTGCTTTAAATATTTTTTTAAAAAGAAAAAAAAATATTAAAATGAAATTTTGCATATTTATTAAATATTATTTAAAGAACCCAAAAAAATGTTTTTTTATTTTTTAAAAGGCAGTTTTTCGTCAATTTTTTAAAAAAAAAACGTCAAAAAATTGTGTTTGGCATGATTTCAGACGTCTGGTTGCTCTGCAAAAAAAATCAAAACGGGTTATAATTTTAAATTGAACTTGGTATCACATGAACTAGAATAAAAAAAAATGGTCAAAAAATAACAACATGGCGGCAGTTTTTCCGAAAAAAAATGTTTTTAAGGTTAGAAAATCTACTGAAAATCGGTTAATTCACAACCGATCTCTACGATTGTAGTTCATGCGAAAGCCGTATATGTATACTTTCACATATCAAAATATTAGAGCAATCGGTATAGGTTTTTTTTAAAAAAAAAATCGAATGTATCGCGCCGTCTGCAATGCCGCCTTTCCGCATAAGAACTCATTCTTCATAATAAAGCGAATTTCCGAACGTTCTATCTTCAAAATATATTGATTTCTAGTTAAATTTTCACATTTTTAAGGTGCTGTAATGATTTTTAAAAAAAGGCGAGATGTGTAATTTTCCCCAAAAAACATAACGGTTAAATATTTAGCCATTGTCAAATAATAAGCCGTTAAATTTGGCAACACTATTATGCACAACCTGATTGTTTTCTCGATTTTTTTTTATTTTGGCGGCATGATTTCATGACATTTTGCGGACCTAAAAGCATTTAAGCCCTATCAAAATGAATATCAAAATTTATAATTTATGTTACTTACTAAAAAAAATTCAAGAAGGCATTTATTGTTCATTGCAACTATGACCGTCCAAAATCTACGTTGCATTTTGTACCCTTCAAAGGTGTTTTATGTGTGCCTGCTTAGCATGATTGAATAATTATCGAATATCAAGCAACTATTCGCCGAATCACTATTAGCTGGTATGCAAAATAGTGTTCTTTATTCGCTTTTTTCATATATTGTCATTTTTTGTCACTCTGCGGAGAAAAGGGAGCTCGCGTGTAAAAAATGTAGTTTTGTTTTTGAAATCTCGGGGCTTTGAATTTATAGAGCTTTCAGAAAATTCAGTTTAAAACGAGGCAACAAACATTAGGTACATATTTGGGTTTTCGAGGAGGTTCGAAAACCCAAATATGTGTGGAATTGCTACGTATGCACAATACGCAAACTTGACAGTCGTTATACTTCGCGGATACAAATAATACAAATAGTTGAAGTATAATGAGCTTAATCCATCAATAAGCCTAACCGTGGTCGTGCTGTCTGATGGCGGCTGGTAAATGACAGCACCTGAAGAGGATGCCGTCCGTCACCCCGAAACCACACTTCCCAATTTAAACATTAGGTGTTATTCGCCGTCGCCATCTCAGTCGACGGTTTCTTCTCCCTAATCTTCATCTCTACTCCATCATCTGATTTCAATCATTATAAAATGGCATAAATGACAAAAAATCGCCAATTCAAACAAAAGGATTGTATCTTCCACTTTAATGGACTGTTTCTTTAAGCGAACATAGATTTTTCTTTCGTGAGTCAAGCCCACCCCGGAAGCAAAATCCCTTACTTTACTCGATCCTAGCCCTACCCTGAAAAAAAAGCGAGGAAGAACGTGCGATCAAACTAATCTCTTGCGTGGCCGTACACTCTCTCTGAACCGCATTGCTTCAGCAGGGCTCGTTAGGTATGACGCCATCCTTTTACGGTCTGCTGCGTGTGAATCCGCATACTCAGCGTGGTAAGGCGATCTATAAACTTATCTTAGCAGGCTCCTCTACTTCCAGTAAATAAAAATAAGAATTTTTTTTTGGTTCTTCGTATACAATGTATAATCTTGAACTCAGATAGAAAAATTTTACAAGTCCCTTTTTCCATCAAAATGAGTTTTCATTTTAGAATCTGGTTCGGTAGTGATTAGAAGATGGTTACATGTTTTGAGTTTTTCTGTATTACAATTTTTTTCTTCAAATATTGCAGCAAACAACTTAGCGATTTTTCATTAGATCTTTTGTCTTAAAATTGTTGTCATGTAAAATTGTAACATTTTAATCTTAATCTGAGTCCCTTCACTATTTCTGTTTATATTCTGTATCAAACCAACGTTAAGTGTTTTTCTTTTACATTACATATTTACCATCCTTATGTCTCATTTAATATTCATAGATAATTGTACCATTCGTAGTAAGTACCTCTTAATAATTTGCTTGCAAATTACTTTCAGTTGAATCCGTACACATATTTCATATACTCAGCACTGCAGATCATCTATAGAAGCAATATATGATTGTTTCAAACATATATGCACTTAAGTTTTTATTATGTTTCTATTTTTGTCTTATGTAGACAACATTGTATGGAATTTACTTAGCCGTCATTATTCAATTGCATTGATAGACTCTTGTCGTAATTCAATTTATAAGCCAAATATAATTTAATTGCTAACATTGTCCGAGCAATGAGAAGAATAGCTTGAGTAAAAACTTAATTAACTTATCAAAGATTCTTCTTTTTCCATCCATAGCAAATTGTTCCTTCCAATGTGTATACCAAATTATTATTTTTAACGAACGAGAAATTCAAATAGTAGGAGAAAGCTACGCAAATTGTATTAGTACAACCTGATAGTTCAGTATCTCAAGACAGGGAAAATAAGGAAATCCACACTGTCTAACCATGAAAATGTTTCTGACTCAAAAATGTCCCATTCTCGTGTGTTTCCATTTTCTCTCTAATTTTAGAAATACAAGTGACATTTTATATTTTCGACCGTCTACCGGCATTGTTTTGGTAGGGTAGGTTTGACGGTAGGAAACCAGGATAAGTCATGGGCTCCACATATATATTGCCTTTCATGTTCAGTTATATTAGGACAATGGCTGAAAGCTAAAAAAACGATTAATGGCTTTAGCTGTACCTATGGTTTGGCGAGAGCTTCCAAAATGGCTGTTTTTGCTTTACTCCGACTATAAAAGCAGGAGTGTCAATGAAAAAAGAAGAAAAATGAAATACCCGAATCTTCCTTCTGCTATTCGTCCTATTCCACAGTCAGACAGTTTACCAGTTCCTACTCCAAAGCGAAACTTCTATGGTCAAGGTTGGTTGTAGTGGCAGCCCCGTTTGTCAAAAGGTGGCTCATGGAATCTTTTGCAGAATGATGCTAGGCGCTCCAAGTACAGGTAACGAGACCTGCTTCGTTTTTTTGAGAAGAAAAACAATTTTTTTGTCATGACATCAATGGTTTGACGAAAGTTTAAATTTGAGACATGATCCAATTGAATGGAGGTTATTCATAGACTCCTTCAAGCGTAGTTTGAAATCTGTATTGCTTCACAACGACAATCCTCTTTCTTCTGCTCCTATTGGTCATGCAGTTCACATGAAGTAGTCTTATAGCTTGTTCACATCGCACCCGAGTTCGACAAATCGGGAGATTTCGCGAAATCTAACCCAAAATCTACCAGATTTTCCATACTAAAATCAAAATCTAGTCGATCTCAAATCTCCTAGATTTCAACAAAATCTACTCAAAATCTGATGGTTGCGTGTGGCAGAACTGCAAGAAAAATTTTCACCACACTTTACCACACACATTCAGATGACGTATGACAAGCAGTGACAAGTGTCAAACATATGTCAATTACATTCGCGCGAATCATGTCAAATAAACGAAAATATAAAAATAAGATTAAGTGGCAGGACGACGCCGAAGAATTCCTTTGGGCCGAAAAATTAGATGAAATACGTGGCCACCAAAAAACAGCCACGTTTTTCATGAGATGAGAGTTGCGATGGAGGCGCCAAATTTCAAATTCAAATTCAAATTTACGAAACTGTCACTGCCAAATCTAGAAGAGGCGATGTGAACACTTGACAAGATTTCGAAATCACAATGACCAGAATCTAGCGATGTGAACAAGCTATTATGTCATGTCTACATCTCTCCTCGACTCAATCAAATCAAAAACTCTTAGGAATGCAATCAGGATACACCAAATACTGTTGTTTTTTATGTATGTGGGATAGTAGGGGGCTCATTATATTCGAGCAGATTCACATGCAAAAAATCTTAAATCTAGTGAGCAAATGGATTTTCTTCTTCTACCGCTACATATCAAGCTGGGTTTAAGGAAGAATTTTGTCAAATGCATGAACCGAGAAGGCCATGCTTTAAAATACTTGAGAAAAACATTACCTACACTAAGTGATGCGAAAGTCAAGAAAGGCATCTTTGTGGGGCTGCGAACACGTAAATTTGTAAAGGATCCTGCGTTCGACTTAATTTTGGAAGGGAAAAAAAGAAAGCTTGGGAAGCTCTCAAAGAAGTTGTACATGATTTTTTTAGGAACAAAAGAGATGATACTTACACTCAGTTAGTTATAGAACTTCTTCTCATGTCCCTAAAAGTCAATTTTCTCCACTTCCATCTCTATTTTTTTCCACTTAGTTTTGGAGCTGTCAGTGACGAATCTGGCAAAAGATTCCGTCGAGATATTACTGTGATAGAATTGAGATACCAAGGCCGCTGAAATGAAGCAACTCTTGCGGATTACTACTGGTTGAGGTGTAGGGATGCTCCAAATGCTTCACCTACAAGAGGAAAGCCAAAAGACAGTGACCTCATGAGCCACCAATTGATCTATGTAGATTCAAACACCTGGCAGGTGTTTTTTCAACAATTAGGAATGTAAATGACATTAAGATAAGAACAATCACTCAAATGTTGTTTGCATATGTAATTAATATTTACAATTTTCTTTAAAACGAAAAACTTTCATCTATTGTATATCACAAAAACTTTTGCCAAAATTGGTGAGAATTGACTCATGAAGGAAATTTTAATTTTTTTTGTTGGGTATAAGTGTATTTATTTTTTTAAAGAATTTGATTTTCATCTTTTCCCCTGTTAAATCGAGCAAAGTAAATGCATTTAAAAACTCGTAATTTGAATAAAAATTGCTTGAGAAATTAGTAGTAATTGCTCCAACTTCCAAAAAAATCGTTCTATATGAAAAAAAATTCTGCTCTCCGTATTTTCGCTTGAATGTTTTATGGTTCTCTTCGAATTGCTGCAATCAGATTAAGGGGACATGGCACCTTCAAATCTTACAAAAATCGAAGTTTTTTTGCTTGATTTTGTTAAAATAAATTTTTAAAAACACGATTTTAATAATGTTAAGTCAAAATTCATTAAGTAAAAACATAGTGAGCTTATGTAGCAAGGCGCGTCAAAATCTTTTTTTTTCGATTTCGAACACAATTGGATATACAGCCTTACGGTTCTGATTTCATAATTGAACAAGCCGTGAGGTGCGACCCATGAGGTCCACACGGTCAACTTCCCAGTAATATCTACATAGATATTAAAAATATTAGACACAATAAAATTTATGGAAATAATACTACTTCAAATAATAAAAATGTACCTCTCATAAAAATTATTGGAATGATTTAATATTAATCGTAACATCTACGCGAGCGTCAATTGATTACGTAAGGATTTCGGTGCATTGGTTTGATTGACTATTCACGCGGATCAATCGGAGGGGGAACAGGTTGCAAAGCAGTTTTTTTAATTAAAGTTAAAACATGGTGCTGTGAAGACTATTGCTCAAATTGTGCAAATATTAATAAACTTTGATTGACTATACAACAAGGTCTTTAGAATAAGAGATCTAAAATATAATGATTCGAATGAACCCTGTTTACATGGTGACTTTGAATGATTTTTTATTTTTTATTTAATTTTTTTTGTAATCATGAGAAAAGCTTTTGTTGGTTTCTCTACGAAAATTGATAACATTTTATAAATTCTACAAACATTTATTATTACGATGTGCAAATCAGGTTAAAAATGACTTTTTTTATGAAAAAAACACTACTTTTCTAATAAAAAATTTAATAAATCATAAAAAACGCTTTAACAATTTTTTTAAAATATAAAAACATCATAAAGATGTTGGTACGCGTCGATTGACACCTTAATGATGGAAAGATTATATTTGGTTCTCGAGATATAATGAATGACGTAAATGACCTTGAACGTTTAATGATTTTTTATTTTTTATTTAATTTTTTTTGTCAACATGAAAAAAAAATTTGCTGATGTTTTCACAAAAACTATTTGGAGTATATAAATAATATAAACATTGATTACTTAGGTTTGAAAATCAGGTTAAAATTTTGTGTTTTTGAAAAAATTCCTAATTTTTTGCACTTTTTTTAAAAAAACAAAAAACAGCTCCAACGATTTTTTAAAAAATTTGATAGATTCATAAAAATGTTAATACCCATCGATTGACACCTTAATGATGAAAATCGCATGTTTGGTTCGTGAGATATAGCGCATAACATGGTTGACCTTCAAGGGGTGAAAACAGCAAACCCCCCCGACCGAAGTTTCCCAAAAACTAATCAGCTCTTAAGATTGCAAAGACGCTTCGATTGACACCTTAAAAAAGTCGATACGAGTTTGTTTACGTGAGTTATGCTCGTAGAAAAAACTGTCCACGAACGCACGTACGTACGTACGTACATACATACTTCTTTCTAAAAACACTTTACATATACTCTATAGACCTCAAAACGTAAAGAAAAGTTGAAAATTTCAATTTCGATTTTCGAGGCGATTACAAGAACTTCCCATATACTGGGAAGTTAAGAAAAGAATGTGTCTTGCAAGTTGAATAAGAATGTTTAGCAGAGCCAAAAAACAAAAAAAAAACAATTGACCATAGCAAAAAAATGTATAAAAAATGCTAATAAAAAAAGAAAAGATCCGAAAAAATATCAGCTAACTATTAAACTAATGACTATGGTCTAGCAATGCAACGAAATCCTGATTCGGTTGAAAACATCCTCAAAGAAATTTGTGCAGGATACTACCACAAAATTTCTGCAGATGAGAATCCTCAACACTCTGAATGTCCAATTGGAGAAAAGTCTTGATGTAACTGGCGCAGGACTGAGGCAGCTGGTAAAAGTGCTTTGAAAAATTTCAAGCATCCTCCATTTTTGGATGATGAAGTACAACAAATTTTAAACCCAATCTATGAAGACTTAAATTCGGAAGATTTATTGAAGCGCTGCTTAGACAATTTCACTCAAAACCAAAATGAAAGCTTCAATTCTTGCGTTTGGAATATGCTCCCGAAGCATACGTTTGTGGGTAAAATATTATCAGAACTGATACCAATACTTCTGCATGTTTTTTCAATAAAAGATTCATAACTTTACTGAAAATAATGCAAGTTCCGGGAATAACTTTAGGTCGCAGTGCGATGGAACATGGAGAGAAGCGAGATGCTGCAAGAATCAAGTAAGCGGAAAAACGCAGCACTGAGGCGTCAAAAGAGGCTAGAAATGCTCGAAGGGAGCAGAAGTTCCAAGGAGCGGAGTTTGAGCATAAGAAAGGAAAAATGTGTGGCGCAGGCATTGTAGATTGAATTTAGCAAGGTTTTTTTTTAAAAAAAATGTTGTAGTATAACTTGCGATTTTCTCAAGAAAACGGTTTTCAAGTTTGTGTGCACGATTTTTAAAAAAAACATTTATCCGATCGTTCTGAAATTTTAACACATTAATCTACACATGTTAATGCTCAGAATGAAATACGGAGGTAAATATCGGCGCACAATTTTTGAAGTTGCAGCAGATTTTTTGAAGCAAAAAACGTCGATTTTTACAAATCAAAGAAGGAAAATTTCACTAAGATATGTTTTTGTTTTCATTAAAAAATCCCATTTTCCAAAAATTAAAAATTTGAGAATTGAAGGTGGCATGTCCCCTTAAAAGAATTTTCTTGAAATATAATCCAAAAAATTCTTTTAACTTTTGAATCCATCACACGCCATTTGAACCTTGTTGTTTCGATTTCCTCTTCCTAATGAGCTTACAATACTTTCAAGAACCTTAATGAATATCATTTTCGGCTCGCCTACACCATTATCCTGTCACATCTTTTACTAATCCCTTTCACCTTCTCACCAATTGATACAATACCTCCATGTCGAATCAACCCCCATTCAACCTACTTCCCTTGACTTCTACAACGCCCACCAATCCGATGGTTTCACGCTTAAATACCTTAAGGAATGCAACAATGGAGCCAAATCACTGGTACCATCAACAACAACCAATGGAATCAAAAGAAAAAACAACCAACAAATCAAAATATCTTTTTATAATTCCAATGATACGCTCGTCCCGCTAACTAACATTCGTACAGCCTTAAGAATGTTATTCAAGCAATGTCACATTGTATATGATGGTGGATTTGATATGTGCCACAAATCTGACCGCTTGGCAAACAAGCGAAACGATTTGTTGGTTTTTAAAGGCACATGAAACCGTTCTTTTTATTATTCTTTCTAAATTACCAAAAACAAAGACCAAGTGGAGAATGGTATCACAAACAGCAAAACCTAAAGATATTATTCACATGCCGTCACTCAATATTAATAACGCATTAATTGAAAAGTTAGTCATGTTTAGGCCGATTAATAATAATAATATGTTTCCTATTTATGTAGATCTTTTTTTTCTGGCTGTACAATGTCGCGTTGTTGACTTGAATGGAAATTAGACATGGGTAGGAATAATTCGATTTGAAGCTTAGAATATGAATTTGGAGAGGTATGTATGTATCTTAAAAGTATTTGATGGAATGTATGATGTCATCGTCAAATTTGATTGGATTAATGTTAACAAAGAGTCGGACTACATATGTATGTGGAAAATATGTGCAGTTTGTTTTGATTAAATTGAATTCATAATTGTTTCAAATTTTGAATCCAGTTTCATTGTTTTTCGTATGTCAAATATAAACTTATAATGTGAATGGAAGGAAAAGGGTTCTATTTCAATCCCCGACCAGAAAAACTTTCATTTTGAATAAACATCACGGACGTACATATGTATTCATAAGAATCTATCGAAAAGTTAAAAGAATCAAATACTAGGTAATATCGAAACCTTTTAGGTGGGTGGGCCATTCATGTAAAACTTCTAACTAATCCACATTGACATACATATGTATGTATGTTGTAGCTCATTTCGTTAAAAGATTATACAAATTTCTCAACTTACTTTGATTGAAAAGATATTCCCTAGCCTCAATAAGTTTTACTAGACTTACATATTTAGACCAGGGCGGATCTGTAGAAAAGCGACTACATTTGGCCGTTGAGAGGGGGCACGCTGATTTTTGCAGAAAAGTTGTGGAATAACTCGTATAACAATAATTAATACATACTCTACTACTTTTTCTGAAAAAAATCCAAGAAATACTTGTTTGGGGGTCGACATACCCCTGTAGAAAAAAAATTTGTTGTCTAGTTTTTTTTTGTATTAAATCAAACAAAAATTATATAAAAATCGGTGGAGAAGATTTCGAGAAAAATGTCACCAGCTCAGAAAACGTAATTTCGAGAAAAACGCGTTTAAAATTTTTTTTCTACAATTATAAATATAAAATGGTTATAGTTATTTTTTTTACTTTTGGCTATTTTTTGTGCGCATTGGGTGTTCTCATCTTCTGTTAAGAGCTGTAAACGGTTGGGGAAGCTTTTTCTTTGTGAATATGGCCCTCTTTTGACTTCTCGCTTTTCAAAAAAGTACACCACTCCGCATTACAGTACTCGTGCCGAGTTTCTGCATCTGCACAGATCTGGTGATAATAACAAGCGAGAATGATAATAGTTAAGATTATAGCCCGCACCTCCGAAGGGGGCGTGAGTAGAGAGGGGTTCTACTACTATGGCATAAAAACATCGTGGCGGTCACGGCCCCATGAGAAGTTATGGGGTTCCCCCACTAAAAAATGGTTATTTTGCCTATTTTAAGAGATCATATGAAATCGTAAAGTTGATCTGGGAAGTAATTTTTAGACATGTTTGGAAATCGAAATTTTTTTTAAAAAAATGTTTTTTTTTGCAAAAAATAAAAACAAACCCTCACCCACCCTCTCGCGTGGGGCCAGGGGTGGGTTGGAGGGGTGCAAAACGTGTCTCCAAAGTGAAAAAAAAACATATTTTTTTTTTAAAATCGACTTCCAAACATGTCTGCAAAATTACTCCCACCGCGAACTTTTTATGCTCATAGTAAACAGACATGTGTCGAATAAGTTTAAGAGTCAACTTGGTCGTTTTAGAGGCAGTGGCGGCTGAAGATGTGGCACTCTCAATCTCTGCTTTTGATCTTTTGCCTCGTTTTTTTCTTTTTTTCTTGTTCTTTCTTTTTTTGTTCTTTCTTTTCTTTTTGTTCTTGTTTTTTTTGCTAAGTGTCAAATTCTTTTTTACTTCTAACAGTCACATTCGTGAAGAGCAAACTCCAATTTCTTTATAATGAAGCTATCTTCGTAGAGTTTGGAATCAATTACATTTGTAGTCACCATCGTCAGTTTAATTGGCATAAAATATATTATACAATTCTTGTGATATTTTGAAAATGCTTGCGGCTGAGACCTTCCATTTTACCCGTGGATCTTTCGTGATTAGCTGAGCAATCATTTTTGCGTTCTTCGCACCACATGGAAAACACTACCTCATTCAGCTGTGATTTTTTATTCATTACAGGGCTAATCAAAATGAAGATTTGACTTCCAAGTCAATAAGTTTTCCTGTAAATTTCCCCTATAAGTGTAAATACACCCCTATCAATGACTTAAAACTTCTCTTCAACCATATACCGATAAATTGTTAGCTTTCATTGCCAGCTTCTTCGTTCAATTTAATTTCTTCCTTTACTGCTTTTTGAGTTACAAAATAGAAACATTGTTTTGAATCTTTATGCATTCTGGAGATACCATAATATAATAAGGTTGTGTAAAAAATTTGAGCAGATATCCATCAAACTCAAAAACGTTTTTACACCATTCTACCCTAAGCCAAGAACTCTCATGACGAACGCTACCTTTTGATTTTATATTGTATTGTATATATTTTTAACTATTGAAGGCGACGATTCAATAAATTTCCTTCCACAAGAACACTCGACGCAGATTTTAAGGCAAAGACCTCTATCCTTTTATTGTGTGAATGAAAATCCACTATTACATTCCTTGCATATTATATATTGAGAGAGAGAGTTAAAAACACAAAATCGAAGCACAATATCACATAATTTATAGAGGTGTCTGTCAGAGGTTTCAACTTATCACTTCATTTTAATTTTTTTGCTGAGGCACTATGTAATTCAAGATTGCTTTCTGCAGTAAACTGATTACCTTCGAATTTTCTTTTAACAATTCCTTACTTTCGTTGTTTCCCTCGACTGCCTTTAAAACGACCCCCAGATCTAGGACTTTTTACAATTTTCAAAAATCAATTTTCAACGTACTTTTTTAGAAATAGAAAACGTGCCTGCTTCAAAAATGCTACAAAGCTATTGTGGAGCACTCTACTACATAAAAAATATTAGATAAAAATACATATGATGCCTAAAATATAAGAAAAAGAAGCTGCAGGAAAGTCACCTTGAGAAAGTTAGGAAACTTAATGTGAAAATTCGTTCTTTTCAGCCACTATAAAAGTCTAGTCATTCTTATCAGTATTATCTATAAAAATTGATTCAAGAGTTTTTGTCGTAAACAAAAGGCCAAATTTGACAATCTTATTTTTAAATAAGGACCACAAATGCTTTTTACACAAGATATAAACGAAATTCCATTGGAAAGACGTTTGATAAAAATGAAAGCAATAGTGAAGCATTATGAAATCTATGATCGTTTTTGTTTTGATTTTTTTTTTGGATTCGACCAACGATTTTGACCATGATTGACCGAAAATTGTTTGATTATCTTTTTATCTACTGACAGACGATTGTGAAAAACGCATGAATATTCTTTGTTGGTCAAAGAATATTCTAGTTCAAACAATTCTATCAGGAAACAAAAGTTCTCGTTCGTGTAAACAATTTTTCTCAATTATTGAAAAATAATTTCGAATACGTTTTGTTATGGACCGTCTCATTTGTGTGTGCACATAACTATAAAGACTGAAAGACAGACCTTCAACTTGATTATTCAAAGTAATTTCATACACAATGTATACCAAACAATGAGTACAGGTATTACAAAAATTCAGTTCGTTATTTCAAAATGTGGTATTCCGATTGAAAAAATGGTCAAACAAATACCTGAATTTGATCAACATTCGTTACGTCATATAATTGAGCTATAGCTATGGACATATAATTAAAAATACTTGTAGCTTACTAAGAAAAAACCAATTTATCAATGAATCCTGCGATACAACTCATTCCCTTTAGGTTAGTTTTTTACCTGATTCATTGACAATTGAGGTAAAGCGTTAGCTAATACTTGTTAGCTTGATGGACGACAGGACAATAAAGTCTTGAAAAACCCAAAACTTCATGCGGACGAATAATTGGAAACACAATAAAATTATTTAAAAATTAATTTTTTAGGCAAATATAAATTGCCAAAACATATCAGTTATATGTCTGGAAACATTTCTGCTTGAAAACCTCTTGTAGACGATTCGGCATTGTCGTTATAGATCTCCTGCATCTCTTCACATGCTTCTTTCACCGGTTCGGATAATTGGTCCTTGTTTGTTCCATTTCTTGCTGCTATGGCTTGTTTCATATCTCCCCACAAGTGCTCAATTAAATTCAAATCCGGACTCGTTGGGAATCTGTATAAAACAACGAAAACGACACTATTGTCCTCCAGAAACTTCCTTATGTGCCGTGCCGTATGTTTGGGGTCTTTGTCATGCTGAAAATTTCATATAATGGAAAGAATTTCCTCAGCCCATGGCAACATGATGTTTTATAAAATATCGACGTACTTTTCCTTGGTTAATATTCCTTCTTTACTGTGTATTGCTCCAATACCAAACCAAGAGAAACATTCGGTGGAGCCACCTCAGTGGTTAGCAATAGTTTGAGTGTTGCGAGGATTGAATTCATTACTTTTTAGTCGTCTTACATATCTCCTGCCAGTAAGGCTAATGCGATTTATTTTTAATTTGTCGCTCCAACAGATGAACTTTCACCTTTCACTCATTTTCCCAGGTTGAATTTTCTCGTGTGAAGTCCATTCTTTTCTTTCGATTAGTTGCCATTACCAGGGACTTCTTTCTGGCTATCCTGCCATGTAGTCCGGATTCCACAAGACGTCTTCCGACTTTTCTCACCGAAATATCGCTACCTTCCCCGAAAAGTCGACTATGAATTTCAACAGTGGATCTTTTTAGGATCCGTTTCTTCGGGTTCTTCTCTTTCGGCCTTATTTAGCCTGGTGAATATCATGAATAATCCTGCGGCTTTCCACTTGTTTCAGTGCTCAAAAAACCATTTTTATAAAACACTCTAGGCGGTTGGCTATTTGTTGATGTAATGAGCCTAGCTCTCTCAAGTCTAAAGTCTTTTGTCTAATTAGAAGAGTACATCTCTTAGCCTTTCCCATCGTTATTGAAATTTAAAAAAAAATCCTTTTTGAAACTCTGAAAAGGTTTAAACCGCAAAGGATGCAACTGGCTTTGCAACTCATCCTTTGTACAGTAAAATACAGTGTTTCTAATTACGTGTCCGGTCTAAGTCTTGGGTTTTTCCAGGACTTTGTTTTCCTGTCGTTCTTATAGAGAAGCATCAGCCAACTCTCCCTCTTTCAATTGTCGTCGAATCAGGTAAAAAACAAACCTAAGGCGAATGAGTTACAGCGAAGGATTCATTGAAAAAATGGGTTTTTCCTAGTAAGCTACAATTGTTTCTAATTATATGTTCAGCTGTATGTCCTTATCCATAAAAAAATTTGAGACCGTTCGTTCAGGTTCGGGTTGTTTGTTTTCGGGTATCACACCATGAAAACTCTAAGGAGTTCGCCCATGTTTTTGAAAACGTTAGTAATGTTCCATAACCGCCACAAAAATAATTTATTAATTTTTTACCAGACCAAATCAAGGTTTTATCATCGCCGCGAGCAGTCTCGGTCTAGGGATTGTGTCCTCCAAGTCAAAAATCTTAGCTGCAATATTCTCTCAGCATCGACAAAGCCCTCCGGAAATTGGAGAGGCTGCTAGATTGTTCTTCAATTTGTAGGGAGCAAACTGTAATTAGTGTAGCTTAATTCCAAATTTCAGGGGTCGTAGTCCTTTTCATTTCGCTACAACTTTTAAATAAAGTTAAATATAACACTAAAAGAAAATTTGATAATATTTTGACGAATTTTACCGATATGCATAGACCACGATTGTCGCTTCTATGCTAAACAGGGATTTATGCAACACTAGGTTCAACGTTTTAAAGGGAAGCTAATACTTCTTATTGGTGGATAATACATCACCTTGTGGGGTTCTTCTACAAATTCTTCTAAGTTATGAAATAATTTCCTGGTGCGAAATTGGTAGTCCTACTGGTTAACAGTTGGTTGATGACCTCTATTTGGTTTCAAAATTGTCCTTAAGTTCCTTTCCAATTGAGCAGTGTCAATCGATCTAACTTTCATGTAGAGTACTGTGCTGGTGTGAGTGGTTTCGAAATATCTCTTATATGAATATCCACCATTCTCTCCAGCATTTCAAAAGGCAAGTAAACGATGGGCTTGCAATCCTAAGGCGGAAAGTGGAACATCTTATCCACTTTAGGTGTATAGTCCATTGTACCATCTTTCCAATGTTAGAGAATATAAGCCATCCTCAGTCACGCTGTAAAGATATCATTTATCCAAGGTAGTATCATGTTGATCCCTTCTTCAATTTCGACAGGTGAGATATTACCCTTGCCAAACGATTGAAAGAGTTGAAAGGATACTTCAGTTGACATGCGGTTCCGAAGTGTACATACTGTAGATTAGATTGCTTAACTGCATGCACACTCCTAGCAGAATGTGAGTCCATTGAGGCTCAAAAAGTTGGTTTTTGTCCATACTCTTTTTGAATCTTCAACAAAACCTAAGAATGAGAACGAAATCGTTATGATTCTACGAAAACGATTTATTCCTATGCAATTTTCTATCTCAGTACAAAAAGTTCTTCAGCAAAAACTCTTGACTTTCCAGTTGGCATTTTGGATTTCTTAAGGTTAAGTTTGTAAGATGGACGTTTCAGCTTGTTCGAAATATTTTTCACTCCTGCCGCAGCTTTGCAAAATGTTTATTACACCAAAAGGAAGGGGATGGTGGGTGTTTCTCTCTGAGTTTCGTTGAATTGCATTCAATCTTGGCTGCTTCGTGGAAGTCACATATGATGGTTTCAACAGTTCTTCCAAATCATTTTCGTTTCGCTTTTTTAAGGTCGATATTCTAGCAAAGACACAAAAGTGGACCGATATTTAACACACACCATGTTTCTTTTATTTGTGAAAAATGGATATGGTGGAGGCTCTCTTGGTGAAATATAATATATGTACTTGTGATCATACAACGAATTCTCTTAGGATACATGCCATCACTTGATTATTGGAAAGAAATGCTCGCTCCTTAATAGAAATAGAAGATAAAATATTTCTATAGCAATGGTGTCTTTGTCACTGACATTGTCCAGAGTTAGATACTTGAAGTTGTCTATAGAGTCCCAATCGACTCTATTGATATAACGATAAGGTCAAAGGAGGTTACTACTGTTTGCCGTAATTAACGCTTTCACTACGATAGGTGACTATAATCACTCGCCACAAATTTTGTCCTGGCTGTGAAAATTTTGAGATGAAAGACTTGACTCGAACGCTGAAAACCGTGTGTGCGTGCAATGTCAACTCTTTTGTTGCGATACTTCCCTCTACAGGATGGTTCCGCGGCAGAGACCACCATAGCAAAAGGGTTAAAGTAGGTTCATCACCTCTATTAGCCACGGTCAAGTCACGTACAAGAATGAATTGAAGAAAATACTCACCTCCTTCGGTGGTATCAATGCTGCTCCAGATGCGATGCTGCGCATTGGAATCTACACCGTGGATTAACGGAATCCTGCTTAAATCGTTTGCTGGCAATTTTGAGAAGGCCGAACATCGTGAAATAGAAGATAAGATATTGCTATAGCAATGGTGTCTTTGTCACTGACATTGTACAGAGTTAGATACTTGAAGTTGTCTATAGAGTCCCAATCGACTCTATTGATATAACGATTCCCCTTCTAATGAACCTAAGAGGGAGATCGAATAAACGAATAAAAAATTCAGAATCGTGATGATCTCGCAATGTCTTCTCTTAATGATAATCGATTGTTGCAGCAAGCAAGAATGGGCTACTGTTCTTTACAAATCTTCATTTTGTCTTCTTTGTAAGTCTACAGAAACCAGAAAAAAATTCGGTCATCATGAATAGCAACCTGAAAAAATGCTTAACGAGTATCTGCTACAACCCGAACTCGATACTGTCTAAAACGCTACAAAATTGTTGGAAGAATTAACTCAACCCTTTCCAAACAGTAATTCCACGAAGAGTTACTCGTTTCTCTAGCTGATGAAGAAGATGATGGATGGACCATGGTCCCTGTATGGCAATCTCACGATAGATCGATCGTCGACAGCAACGGTCTTCTTGAAGAACTCTAACAACAAAAGTGCTCGTTCATCCTTCCAATTCTTCCCTTCAGAGTCAGCTATTCCCAGAACTTACTCCCACAGCTTAAGCGTAGTTGCCGTCATCGTCGAATTTGTGTGTAGTCTGTCTTCGTGATTCTGCCCATCAAAGTTTACCCTAAAGTAGTTTCATGGCAACTAATCCACAATCAAGCACATATGTCCTTCGCGTAAGGAAACAGTTTCATTGATATTCTCATCAGATAAGACTTCCCTTGCTTCTCTACTGATCGAAGGATTCGAAAAATCCACTACTATTTCTGAAGTGGAAGTGGTAGTTCGAAAAGTACCACGGTTGGGCGTGCTGAAGTTTCTCCAGTCTTCTAACACGACACATCTGCTGGCTTGATGGTATTAACAGTGCCAGTTTTTTTTCTTTATCGCGTTACCTTGTGGTGTACATCAGTGATTTCTCGTCCTGACGAGATACTAGTGTGAACCGTAACTAGAACTTCAGTATAGTTTTACATCAAAAACCATGATAGCATCCTTGTTTCGATGACAAAATGATCGTTCTAGTTGACCTTTCTACCATAATTTATTCTCTAGGTTTGTTAACTTCCCAGTATATGGGAAGTTCTTGTAATCGCCTCGAAAATCGAAATTGAAATTTTCAACATTTCTTTACGTTTTAAGGTCTATAGAGTATATATAAAGTGTTTTTAGAAAGGGAGATGTGTGTGTGTGTGTACGTACGTACGTACGTATGTACGTTCGTGGACACTTTTTTCTACGACGATAACTCACGTAAACAAAGTCGTATCGACTTCGTTGAGGTGTCAATCGAATCGTCTTTGCAATCTTAAGAGCTGATTAGTTTTCGGTCGGGGGGGTTTGTTGTTTTGCCCCTTTGAAGGTTATTTCTGTCATGCACTATATATCGCGAGCCCAACATACCATTTGCATCGCTATGGTGTCAATCGACGCGTATTAACATTTTTGTGATTCTATTAAGTTTTTGAAAAAAAAATTGGAGCCGTTTTTCAATTTAAACACAGTAATCAATGTTTATATACTCCAATTTATATACTCCAAACAGTTTTTGTGCAAAAACCAGCAAAACTTTTTCTCATGATTGCAAAAAAATATTAAATTAAAAAATAAAAAATCATTAAAAGTCATCATGATTTCAAGGTCATTTCTGTCATTGTCTATATCTCAGGAACCAGATATATCATTTGCATCATTTAGGTGTCAATCAACGCGTATTAATATTTGAGTGAATCTATCAAATTTTCATAAAAACTGTTGGAGCCGTTTTTTAATTTAAGAGAATAAAGTGCAAAAAATTAGTTTTTTTTCATAAACAATAAATTTATAACCTGATTTGCGAAATATAGTAATCAGTGTTTATAAAATTTATATACTCCAAACAATATTTGTAGAAACAATTTCAAAACTTTTTCTCATGATTACGTAAAAAATTCAATTAAAAATAAAAATAATTAAAAGTCATCATGATTTCCAAGGTCATTTTTATCATTCAGTATATCTCACGAATCAGATATAATATTTGCATCATTAAGGTGTCAATAGACGTTTCTTAACATTGCTGCAATTTTTTTAACATTACATAAAAATTGTTTCAGCAACTTTTTAATTTAATAAAAGAAATGCAAAAAATTAGGCTTTTAGGGTTTTAAGGTTTTTTCATAAAAAATAATTTTTTAACTTGATTTGCTCAGCACAGTAATAAATTTTTATAAAATTTATACATTCTTATCAGTTTTTGAAGAGAAACCAGCAAAACCATAATCCATGATTATAAAAAAAACTAAATAAAAAATCATTCAAAGTTATTATGTATAGAGGGTTCATACGAATGACACTACTTTATATCTTTTATTCTAAGGAAATTTTTGTAAATTCAATCGAAGTTTTATAATATTTGCATAATTTGAGCAGATTTTTAATAGTTTTTACAGTGTTTTAGTGTTAATAAAAAAACTGCTTAAATGATAGAAGTCCAAAAAAAAACCTTCCGTAGATGATATGATTAATATCAACTCATTCCTGTTGCTGCTATGAATACCTCTCATTATTATTATTTAAAGTAGTAATATTTTTAAAATTATTATTTTGTTTAATATTTTTAATGTTTATCTAAATATTACTGGGAAGTTGACCGTGTGGACCTCAAGGGTCGCACTTCGCGGCTTGTTTAGAACTGTTTCAATGCAGAACGCATAAAGATCTTGCAACCCTATTTTCCCCCAATTATACTTACCCCGTAACATTGCGCGGCCGGGAAGGCTATGTCCCTTAGTTAGTCTCTTTACGTCGAAACTCTTTTATCAAAGTTTCCTAACAGAATTTGATATCAATGATTCGCAGATTGCAAATCGCCAAGGAGATTCGCAAACTCGAAAAACGCTTGATGGGCCGCAACAACTGTAGGCACTGTCTTTAGGAAGACACGGTTCAGTATGGACTGTTGCCACATTAATGATGATTTATCGAAATAATTCACAATTTGAAAGATGAATTCGGATATTAATACTTGTATATGTAACAAATCTGATTTGATGAGATCGATTAACATTTTTTGTATGCCTAGTTTAACTGAGACAGATTTTTATTTATATATCACAAATATGCTAAGATTCGTATGAAATGTTGCTGGTATCTAGCGAAATTGTTGATTATATACATATATGTATGGTATATGAATCCAATAAACGTATTTATATCTTCCATACAATTTTGGGGGGCCCTTTTATGGATGTGGTTATTTTTATGAATAATACAAAGATTAATACAAAATTATAACATCACGTTTAGAAAATTCCCCGTCCAACCCACACATTGCTTCAACATTTCTATGTCAGCGTGTTGTTCTTAGAAATGTTCTAAATAGGATGTTATTCTTGACTTCCGCTATTGTTGATATCATTCTGCATTCAGATAACATAATAATGGAATGATTCTGATGTTATTTTTTTGGTATATTCTGAATTCCACTTATATATGTAATCCACAACTTTTGCAAACACTCCTTCTCACATCGTTTCGCCACTTGATACTTGAATGTGTGGCAATTACCGTTCAAAATCATCTCTTATGTGCTACCCGTTCAAGATAAAATTGCTCACTTGAAAAATATTATCATGTATCTAAAGCATTTGCCTTTATTGTGATGAAGGAAGTGACTTGCACCAACTCACAATGCTTCATGTGATAACAAATGCAATGTGTTCGAATTACAGAACTTTAGAATGCCGACAAATCTGTATATTGTTTCAGATACAATCAAGTGACCCGTATTAAAGCAACGTTCACTGGAACCCCAAACAGCAAGAAGACCTCAATTAATATTTGAAAATCAATGCCTTATGTAAACGTTGAGTAGATATTTGCATTCATTCACGATATTGTTTTGTAATTTGTTTTTTTAATATCTGTTTTTCATTGTTACAGGTTGTCTCCTTGACGGAGTTACACCATCCGCACCACCGGATGTACCACCCAGAAATCCAACAATGAATCGTATGAATGGTCGTGGTAATCCAAATGATTTGAATGTCGATTTTGAACCGTCTTGTCTAGTTAGAACACCGTCTGGAAACGTTTATATTCCAAGTGGTAATTTAAGTAAGTACATCAATTTTTTATCTAGAATTGTCGCTTCACACATAATTCAATAGAGTAAAATTATAGTTCGTTTCAATAGTGAATTGTATCTTTGTTTTTATAAAGCCTGCTCTATTAATTTGAACGCTACAAAAACTGATCAATAACTGTCCCATTACTCTTGGATTGTCCCGTTACAAAGTTATATTCTGCCGCGAATCTTTTTATCACTGGAAGCCTCGTAACATTATTCTTGTCACTGCAAAACATCATTAGGTTTCGCTACTGTTGCATAGATACTGTCCTTGTTCTTTATCCTCAGTAATACAAACCGTAAAGGACTCCAGAAATGTTCAAGTTATGGTGCCCATCTTCGCTTTTAATTCAAGCATAAGACTTCACCAGCAAGAAGGTCCACTCTGAACAATCCTTGGTTATCTCTGTCCAGCTTTACTGTGTGAATTTGCTTTGGAAAATATTGTCCTTTTTTCATGGTTTCTTTTCCCTAATTTTCAATGTTTGATTTCAATCACCATAAAATTGCCTGAATGCATGAAATTATCCAACGTTTCTTTTCCCCACTCTTCGCTCTTAGTCAGTGCCTGATTTCAATCACCCGAAAATTCACCAAATACACAAAATTACCCAATAAAATGCTCAAAACAAAAAAAAACTCAACCGTTTATGAAGACTGTACTTTTCACTTCTATTGCTACTACTTTGCTCGCACTCACATCGACTCAAGTAATATTTGTTGCCTGTATCCACCCGTTTATTGTGTGCAATACCGCATGATAGCGCAACTAGGTCCTCCATGCACTTATTCAAGTCAACTACTACTGATTCCTGCTAATAGAAGAGAAAAAGGTAGTCCGCAAGAAAGTTTTCTCAATTTTTGTTCTACATCATCTACTTAGACTAGCAATCTAGTTAATCTCATAACTTTTCTAGTCGATGAAAAGCGTTCTGCATTGGCTGGATGGATGGATCTCTAAATCCTAAATAAACAACAACAGAGAAAATCTAGTGGAAGTCAATTAGTATTTTGGGCTGATGCGTTGCAAACGCCTGTCTTGTTGCGACCTCAGCGTATTGACACTGCGGTCACGGAAAACCACCCCCTGTATAGCGCAACGATGCCGGCTAAAGCTCAGCGCGTGGGTGTGGTTCTTTAGGAGGTTAGGCTAGGCCCGTCTCGATTCAAATAACATGGACAAGGGATGGGAATCAGGATTGGGTGTTGGTACTGAGCCTGAAAAAAAACTTAGGCCATGATACTGTTAAAAGGAATATATATATATATATATATATATATATATATATATATATATATATATATATATATATATATATATATTTTTCAAATAATTTAAATAAAAAAGTAACATCATAATAAACTTATAAAAATTACAAAAAATATAATTCGAAATAATAAAAAATTAAGGTTTGAAAGAAAACTATAATAAAGAAAATATCAAAAAAAAGTTGTGATTAAAAGGGAAACTATGATAACTAAATAATAATAATAATAAAATAGTAATTATGATTTAAAAAAATTATAATAACAGAAGAAAAAAAAGAAAAGAAAAAAAACTAAAGTGAAGTGGAGTCAACACACACAAAAAATATCAACCTTACTCCAAATAGTTATCGGTATCCAACTTACCCTGGCTGATGATGAGCGCTCCTCACAGCTGGTAGTTGTCCTGAAACCCCCAAAAAATATACTTCACTTCAATTCACTCGTTAGGTTTTTCTCCCTTAACAATTATTTCACATCAATTGAACGTCATCAATTTTTTTTGTGCTCTAATGCAAATCGTTTTACAAAAAAATATAAAAGAACATAATTTCGTGCAATTGCAAGAATCATAATAAGATTTCCTTAGTCAGTTCCTCATTTTAGAATTTATCTCCCTAATTTTGTACTGCTGAAGACGTTTTACACAATGTTCACTCACGTTACCGCCACCATGAACATCAAATACGGCGAAAAAACTCCAATTTTTAAATCGTTTTATTTTTCTATTTCTTAGTTTGACTCCTGCTTCCCAAAATACACTGCAATTTTGCAAAAAAAATGTTCAAGTTCGACACCGCAGTGATTTTCGGAGATCCGGAAGCTTCCACTTCCCAAACTAGCCTCCTTCCTTAATTTTTCGCGATCCTCTTTTTTTTCTTCTAACCAAACGAACTGCACACTTTCTTCTTCCACAACCAACTCCACTTTTTCGTGATCTTTCTTTTCTTAACCAAAATTCCACTTAACACCTTCTCCTTCCACAACCAACTGCCTCTCAAGTACCTCAGTTTTTCATCCACTCCATTCCATATTTTTGGGGCCGGGTGCAAAGGGTCCCGCTGGCTTCCAGTTGGATGCGGATTCCAGATTTTTTTCTGGTCGCCAGGTCGCATCAACCCGCTACTTGGCATTGACCTTTCATCCGCATTCCAACTGAAAGCTGCAGCCCGAGCAGGGAAAAGATGGAGTTTTTTAAAAAAAAAGGCGAGACCGCTCTGGGGATCGAACCGACCTCCTCATGGTTCCGAGGCGGCGACGCTCCCTGAAAGCTGCGGTCTGGTGGTACAGAATAGGTGCATTTGTTCGAGCTAAAATTAAAGCGGCTTGTTGCAAGTTATTTGCAACAGTCTTTTATTTCGGCTGTAAACGTAAAAAAAAAAGATTTTTCCAGAAAACATAAAGAATGTCGACGAATTTCAACAAAAAATACAGGACCACATATCAACAAACCTAAACTCTGGCAGACATTTTTGCCATCAAGGATGGAGCTTTACTTTCTTCCCAGATGGTTAAATTGGGATCCAGCACACATTTCAATAGGAAATAGGGGTTATACTTTCTTGCATCTGGGTGATGCGGCTACGACTACATTGTTGAGAACATATTATACACAAAACGCTCAGATCCTTTGAGAGTTAGGAATGCAAAGAGCTGGTGGTTTTCATTTTGGATGATGGCACTGGATTTTGGTTGTTTTTCCAGGATTTTGGTCATTTCTCCCATTAAAACGATCAATGCTGATTGGAAAGTTAAAATCTCCTCTACTGGGCGCATAACAAAAAAATTTTTGTTAGTAATGATGTTTATCTGTTTATGATGTCTTTTAACTGGGATGAAATGCAAAATCCATTTTTTTTAAAATTGCACAACTTCTATGTTAGTAGATTAATGAGTTAACGTTTATTTAAATAAACCAATTAGAAACCCCAAGCCCTAAAAATAGGTAAAAAGCGCACATGGCTCCGTAACCACATACGATGACAGAAACCTTTTCGTAGGTCCTGGACCACAAGCGGACAAAACGTGTTAAGAGACAATAATCTTTTGTGGATTGATAGCTGCTGCTCTTTTCAGATTTGTGAACTTTTCTGATCTGAATCGATACAAATTTCCCTATCTCTCAGATTCATATCAAAAAAACGAATTCTAGCGATTTGAACTATTATTTCTCAAAAAAGACAACGCAAAAATAGATAACAAGTCAGATATTACTCCCGTTCGCTAGACAAATTCCGACTTCCGTGTTAAAATTCATCAGTTCGTTGGCGGCAGTTTTCCAAACAGTTCAATGGAGGTAATGCTTTTATTTTGTGCTTCCGCTGAGAAAATTACAAGTCCTCTGAGCTATAATATCGATTTGGTAATATTTCCCATCCTTTTTCATCCGCAAACCCATTACTTTTTTCTTTTCTTCTGTTATATCTATCCTAGCATTGAAAACCGTCCAGAAATGTTTGTTTTGGGGAGATCTACAAGTTTTACACTCTCTTTTCCAATTGAAAATTTTCGAAGTTGTTTAAAATGCTTTGACGCAACGAGCATAGTAGATTAGTCGCTTTAACTACACGAGTTGTTTCACATCTAAGGCAACGATCGAAATCGCTTCACTCATTGAATTTGTAGCTATGAATTCTAGGGATGATAGTTAGGATCGTAGCTAATTCTGTTTCGCAAATCGCAACATTAGCTGAATCTTCTTCTTGTCAAAGGTGTAGGATGCATCCCTTAAACGTAACTTACGTCCCATAAGTTTTCTATACAGTTCAAGCAATTCCTTGCATTTTACAACGATCATCAAACTAAGCTGCTTTTATACCACTAAATTGGTCACCCTCAGTAAATTTGAACTGATACTCATAGTCCTCTCTTACTAAGCATAGCTCGGCGAATCATCTCCTAAAAAATATTGAAAAAGTATCGAAAGACATCTTTTGTGCGAATGCCCAGCACTGTCCAGGAAACGCATGCAAATCTTAGGCTCACCCTTTCTGCATAACCTCACGGTGGTAGCTAATTTAAAGTTTTAGTGCCGTTCCAATCTTCTGTGGTATCCCAATGGCCCTGTCGTGGCCAATGTGAGCCATCTTTTGATAAAGACGGCTTCCACGACAATTAACCAATCATCGAAAGACACCTTTCACTTCTGCAAAGAAGAAACTGAAACGGTTCAACATTTGCTATTCAAATGCTCAGCAGTTACAAAAAACGGGTAAATGCCTCGAGATTTCCAGATCATGAAGAGGTCTACAAGGTGGAACCCAGCCAGATAGCTAAGTTCCTAGAAGATGTGCAGTCCTATCGTGTCTAACAATTTCAAGGGCTCACAATACATATCCAAGGTCAAATTGATTGCAAAATTCACCGTACTTTTATCACCCAAACTGCATAATCTACGCTGTTTTTGCCAAAATGATGCTATACATATATCGTTGAAATATTTTTCTCATCCTTCATAAACCATTCTGAAAATTCACCAAGATTTAGCAGTTTAAACCTCTAACCTTCACGCTGACCACAAACAGGGAGAAGTTCGCTGTTTGATAGATCAAAATTACATTCCCTGCATATCAGCTAATATTCCTTAAAGTGAAATAAGTAGTTAGCCACGGAAAATACACATACTTGGCCATGTTGTTTTCAAAATCTGATTAAGACTTGAAACCCAACCGTTCTCAATTTCATTAACACTTCACCGCGAATGTTTGTTGCATCAACAAAACTTTATACTAACCAAAAACTATTAACCGTTCCATGTTAATTGGCAAAATATGTTAATACATGATGCTTTGTTTATTTTACAGATATCAACAAAGGATCTCCTGTAGATTATAAAAGTGGATCAGCGTGCTCGACGCCCACAAAAGAAGCATTAAAAGGTTACGATAGAAATTTTATTGGTCCCGTTTTGCCCCCACGAAGTGTTATGGGGAGTATGCCATCACATCATCATTATTCAGCTCCAATGAATTTCCGCAAGGGATTGCTCGCCCACTGTTCATCACGATGTATCGCTATTGTTTCGATATCTATTATAATACTGCTTATAGTGTTAATTTTATTATTAACGGGTAAGTTAGCGTTAAGATGACTATTCAATATAAGATCTTATCGAGTCAATTCGATGATATGATAATGTGATTAGATAACACATCCACCGTAATTGGTTAATTGAAGACACAATAGATGTTTGCTTCCGTTCGCTCGATTCCGGGTTGAAAGTGCAAACCCTTTTGATTTATTCTATTGTAAAGTAGTTGGGAGCAAACAAAACATTCTCTTGCTTTGTTTGATGAATAAACGCACAAAGCTGATGGCAACTGGTAATGATTGCTTCAACAAATATTTCAACAATATTGACATCATAATTTACATGTTTATATCATGCGAATGGCTCTTCATTGGTCAATCTCCGCCATCTACATATTATTAAATATTTTTTCAATTAATTTGTCTATTTCTGCAGGTTTCGGTGTATTAGTCTGGTCACCATCAACACCCTGTACAGTTCTTGTAGAAGATGATGCTCAAATATCAGCAGCTCGTAGTACAAATGCGATATCGAATCATTTCTCGAATGCATCAATACATCAAAAACCTGGCCAAAATCCTGTGGAATCGACATCATCGACAGCAATATCATCATCATCGTCAACAACAACATCGACCTCATCATCATCAGTTTTAACGAACAATCGTGGAGGTAATAAATATTTGCCTAGAAGGCGTCTTAAACGCTTTCGAAGAAGTTTACAAGAACAATCTATTGTTACTACCACAGAAGAATCTTTCACATTTCCTCTAACAACTGGTGATGATTTATTAACATCTGAGTCGTCGTGGTCTTCTTCTTCTATTGATGACTCTCTAACAACTGCTTTCATCAATAACTTAGACACTGACGGAGTAGAACAGGCTCTTGATTATGCAACTGAAGATTTTTTGAGGCCTGTTGAAGATTTAGTAGACTCAAACATTGTCACATCCGGTGACAAATCGAATATTGATAGTGATGTGGAAAAAGAGGCAAATAATATTATTCCATACCATGAAACTAATGATTTCGATATAGTTAACCTGAACGGTTCGTTGAATCATTCAATTCCAAATTACTACAATTACGCTTCAATAAATCAAAGTAAATCTACTGAAGTTGAGGTGAAGCCTTTACAGTCAGGTTCTGATGCAAACCTATCCGCATCAATCAATCCAAGTGATGTTATTGAACCTCATTTATTGAAAACAAACGACCATGAATTAACTAACGTGAATACAGTGCCACGTCACAGTGGAAAACGTCTCTATGTGAATGTTTCTATTGCAACAGACTCTGGGACAAATTCAAAGAGTCATGCTGTCTATTTTATTCACGTATCAGTTCCGGATCCTTCGGACAATCCGGATAATACAAGTGGCAAACAAGCTGACGATATGAGTCAATGCCCATCAGAACCGCCACCAGTTATACCGGCGTGTCCATGTAAATGTGACAAATCGGCAATAATGCAAGAGGATTTCATTGAAAATGTCGGTACAAGTACAACAGAGTTCACAACTGAAGAAACATCATCCACTTTGCATGCAACTGATCAAGTAACTTGGTCAAGAAGTCCAGACGAGATTGCCGAAAGGCTATGTCCAGATGTCGCGCCAATATTAATTCTAGAAGGTGATAGTTCAATAAGTCCTTTTTCACACAATACGATGTTGCGCCCACACTGTACAATGCTTTTACTAATCAAGCTATTGCTTATATATGGTAAGATGATACTAACTGAAAATACAAACATATGATTCATCTTATGTACATATATATAAAAGTTTAGTAAAAATACTTGTTGAGAAATAAAACGAACGCCAATAGCACTAAAAGACTTAAACACTTCTAAAACGTTCAGTTCAGGCACAGGGCAACGATCGTTAAGAGTCGTTCACACAAAGTCGTTCGGTCTCTCTCGACGAGTAAAGCCTTTGATGATTGCTGGTAGTACAGCTCAGGTCAACGAAGGCGATCGGGGCTCGTTTTCATTAATTTTCACCGTTTATTCATTATGTAAGATTCAATTGCCATGAAATGCACGATTCCAAAAAAAAAAAAAAAAATACAACATCACTCACAAGGCTATACCTTCTACGGTACTTGACTATACTTATGCTTAAGAAGCTGACTGATTCTACAACCGCTAGGCAATATCAGCCTGAGAGAAAAATTTATCATTACTATACTCCGTCTGGTACACCCAAAAAAATGCTCGAACAAACGAACTACGCATCTCTTGCATAGTCAACTATTAGGTGAATAATTTAAAAAAATCGTATTTTTTGCTGAAAATTTGCCTTTATTTCAATAACCAAATGAAAGAATATATGAGCCGAAATACTGTCCGTCGGAAGCTATGATTTTTTCCCAGCTTTCAGGCAATTTATGAATTTCTTGCTAAAATCCGTTCGTCTTTTAAAGCCAGGAATGAATGGAGCCAATTTGCGATACTCTGTTCTGAAGTGAAGCGTATTCCAGTAAGGGCATTATGCATCGTTCGAAACAAGTGGTAGTCTGAAGGGGCAAGGTCTGAGCTATACGGCGGATGAGGCTAAACTTCCCACCCATTATTTTTCAAATAGGTGTTAATCGGTCTAGCAACTTGAGGTCTAGCATTGTCATGCTGAAGCATGACTTTCTCGTGTCTGGTCACATATTTTGGCCGTTATTCGATCAATGCTCTCTTCAAACAAATCTGTTGTTTTCTGTACAGCTTAGCCGTAATAGTTGCACCAGGTTTTAGCAGTTCATAATCTTCTGATCCCACCTAATACCTTGGCGCAATAGATATTTGGCTTTGGCATTGATGTTCCTCGTTAGCCAGAGCTCACATACGATTTTTTGCGCTTTTGCATTATCATAATGGATCGATTTTTCATCGCCCATAACAATACGATGCAAAAATCATTTTCTTTTTGTACCGCTCCAGCTGCATTTCAGACATGCAAAATCTTCTTTTAACGTCTCTCGGCTTCAACTTGTATGGCACCCAATTCCCTAGCTTCTGGATGAATCCCAATAATTCAAGGCGCTTGGAAATTGCTGCTTGTGTCACGCCTAATGATTCTGCAAGCTCTTCTTGCGTTTGACATGAGTCTGGACTGAGTAAAGTCTCCGATTCGGCGTCACCAACTTTTTTGGCTGGCTCGGACGCCTTTATCATCGATGTCAAAATCACCACTTTTGAAACGCGCAAACTACTTCTAACATATTCTAACATCTGGAGCATATTCAGGGTATGCTTCTGAGAGCAAACGATCAGCGTCAGATGCATTTTTCTGTAAATTTAACCAATAGAGTAAAATTTCTCCCAAATGGGGTTTAATCGGCTCGTAATTCGACATTTTGGACCGAATGAAGAAAAACAAATGTGTTTACTTTGACAGATCAAATTCAATAAATTTTGGTATGCTCCTCAACATAAGATAGCTGTCATTGTGACAAAAATGACGCAAATGATAGATATGAAGTTAGTAACGACTATGAACTTTTTAAGTTATTCACTCAATACGAAACGGTTAAATGCATGTTTTAAAGATGTATCGAGAAGATCAAACCATGCCATCTTAAATAAACCATAAAATGTAAAAAAATAAATAAAAAACTGGCTTCATCTTATCTTTCCACGCCTTGTTAAATCACGCGCCAAGTCAAGCCAACGTATCGTGGGATGGGTTACAGCTTGTATTGGTGAGACCCGTTATGTCCTATCTACGGAAATCGAGGAATATACAAACCAGCCCGACACGCGAGTTATTAGATGAAGTTAAGCGCGGAAATTTGGCCGTCAGCCAATTGTGAAAGTGTTTTGCGTTATGAGCTGAATCTGCGTATTATAAGAAAGTCCTTGGTTTGTTTGCGATCGAAACCTCTTTCATAGATAGTTCACATGATATCTTTAAGTGTTATTCCCCGTACAAATTTTTAGCATTTTAGGTGTATATATCAGCTCTGATATCATTCTCATCGAACTTATTGTAATATATTCTAATTAAAACTAATTAATCCAATTTTATATTTTGTAATCAAAAGTGACCCATTAATATACCTATATTTTTTCTCAATTCAGGTGCAAGAACGTTTCCGGCTCGTAGTTTTCCGCCAGATGGTACGACATTTGGACAAATTACTCTTGGCCAGAAGCTCACCAAGGAGATACAACCGTATAGCTATTGGAATATGCAATTTTACCAATCGGAACCGGCCTATGTGAAATTCGACTATAGCATACCGCGCGGTGCTTCAATTGGTGTGTATGGACGTCGGAATGCTTTACCAACCCACACCCAGTACCACTTCAAGGAAGTGCTAAGCGGCTTCAATGTCCGGACGCAACGTTCCATCCACGTAAGTCGTTCAATACAGTTTGCCGCTTGCAGTTTACACGACCGCATAGCATTAATAACACAAGCGGTTTTTTGCAATGTTACTAGCTTCTCACTCGCATCCCACATATAAATATATATATATTTTACAGCCGTCAGTTGTTCGAGAAGTGACACGCTATTTGGAATCAGGACATTGGTTTATATCGCTCTACAACGATGACGGCGACGCACAAGAAGTCACATTTTACGCTGCTGTCGCCGAAGATATGACACAGAATTGCCCGAATGGTTGCTCTGGAAATGGACAATGTTTATTGGGGCACTGTCAATGCAATCCTGGATTTGGTGGCGACGATTGCAGCGAAAGCGTTTGTCCAGTCTTATGTTCACAGCACGGCGAATATACAAACGGTGAATGCATTTGCAATCCGGGATGGAAAGGCAAGGAATGTTCATTGCGACATGATGAATGTGAAGTTGCCGATTGTAGCGGCCATGGACATTGTGTTAGTGGAAATTGCCAATGCATGCGAGGATTCAAAGGGAAATTCTGCGAGGAAGGTGAGTAATGTCCTATTAGAAATGAAGATCCTTTGAGTTGTTTTCGCATTCGATGCGAACTGTTTGTTTCCAACAGCTCAGCTCCTTGATGTTGGTTTTTTTCTCTCTGGAATTATGGAAGCTAAATTTGTTTGTTAAGCGGAATATTGGATTTTTAAACTTCCTGATGTTCCTTTTTAAAATGTGAGCTCTTACTCAGAATGCCTTAATAAATAGCTCGTAAAACACTCATCAAAAACGTTAGACACACTACAGTCAAAAAAAAAAGAGCAACGAACAGAAAAAATTCTCTACTAAAACGCTTTCAATTCGTCTATGTTACTTTCATCCCTTCAAGACTAAATCGTTTGTTTGAGCTTGGAAAATGCTGATGTACTTACAACCAGAAATAAGACAGTCAAACAACCAGATTAAAAACTTTTTGATCAAATTAGTCTGTATCGTTCATTTTCGACTTACCATAGATCTGGAAGGGGTTTCGTGGAATATTTTAGTTGTTTAACTTATCCTGAATTGCATTAGCAATTTATCGTGTCGTTATAGCGGAGATTTCATCATAGTTGTGCTGTAGCGATTCCACCCCGTTGGCTGTTGACATCGCAAGAACTTCAACAAATCATCTTAAGTCTTGCATTGTCTGCGTTAACTTTTTTAATAGAGTAGTCGACATAGATGGGTATATCACAAAAGTCCATAAATCAGTAAGATTAATTCTCAAATACGCTTCCGACGTTCTCAATTCTGCGTGCCTTATTACTAGTTTGCTCATTTTCATCCAGTAATTAATTGATTGCTTTCGTTCTAGCCGATTGTCCGCATCCAACATGTTCTAGTCACGGATTTTGTGCCAATGGTACGTGCATCTGCAAGAAAGGATGGAAAGGACCTGATTGCGGTACAATGGATCAAGATGCGTTGCAATGCCTACCAGACTGTTCGGGTCACGGAACATTCGATTTGGATAAACAAATCTGTATGTGCGAATCGAGATGGACGGGCGATGATTGCTCGAAGGAATTATGCGATTTAGATTGTGGCCAACATGGTAAATGCCTTGGTGAGACGTGTGCATGCGATAACGGATGGGGCGGTGAATATTGCAATACGAAATTATGCGATGCACGTTGCAATGAACATGGACAATGCAAAAATGGAACATGCTTGTGCGTAACGGGCTGGAATGGCAAACATTGTACGATTGAAGGTTGTCCGAACGGTTGCTTGAATCACGGACAGTGTCGGGTGAGCGGTGAAGGTCAATGGGAGTGTCGTTGCTATGAAGGATGGGACGGACCGGATTGTGGCATTGCTGTGGAACTGAGTTGTGGTGATAATAAGGATAACGATAAAGGTATGTTGATATTTTTGACGAATTATTTGAAACGTTTCGAAAGAAATACGATAAGGTTCAAAATACAGTCACAAGAACAGTCGATCTAGAATCTAACTAACTGATATGTAAGGAAATTTTGTGACAAAGCTTTCTGGGTATCTCTTAAAGCATTTTTATTTCATTATGTATAATCATAACTTTTGTAAGACATGTTGGATGCTATGCTGGGTAGTACAGAAAATATAAAATATGGAGCCTAATTTTGATTGTTTATGACCAATTGATGTGAAGATTATACATTTTTACAAGGAATCTAATGAATCATACCATACAATCTGTTGATATCCTCGTAAAAACCATCCGATAGTAACTCGTAAAGCATATAAAACGATAACAAAATGCTATTGTTCTAAAGCCAATGCATCTCTGAGATCTCCCAAAGATTGTTTTGCCTCGAAACATGGGAATTTTTCGACACATTTTTTTCATTTTTCACACCTAGTCAAAGTTGGTTGGCTGGTTGGTTGTAGTGGCAGTCTCCTTTATCAAAATGTGGCTCACTTAGGTCACGATAGGCCATTGTGGTATCACAAAAAGATAAGGGCGGCACTAGAACCTACGAGATGACGAGAACCATTTAGATTCTCGTATGAAGCTGGCTATGCAGCTTATGTTTAAACTAGTTACTTCTTTGAGGCTGTTCAGAAAGCACGAGCCTAGAGTTTGCATGCGTTTCCTGCATAGTGCTGGGCATTTGTACAGAAAATGCTGGATGATTTCCTGATCTTCCGATCTGCAGCTTTGGTAGAAATCGTTGAAGAGAATACCCAATCTTTCTACATGTTTGCAAATCAGACAATGCCCCGTCAGTACGGATATGATGAAACTTAATGTTTCACGGCTCGTGTTGAGGAGCTGCTTAGTGAATTTTGAGCTTAGTGCGTGCCAAGTTTGCCTGGTTGTCCTACAGGTTTCTTCCCAAAGCTAGGCCCTGTTTGCAGCCTCCATGTAATACTGCTTGAATCCTAGCTTAATGGAGGCCAGAGGATGGCCGACTTGGCGTATTAGTGTATAACCTGAAGCTCAGTGCCAGCTCTCGCTAGGGCATCAGCTTCACACTTTCCAGGTATATCACTATGCCCCGGTACCCAGCAAAAAATCACTTCACAGCGACATCGCGTTCAGTTGTGTGCGACATTCCATTACAATTTTAAATGAGGTATACCCGTTGCATAGTTATTGGATAGCATCTTGACTGTCAGCGAAAATGTTAAGATATCTTATGGAATTTTTTTGATATCCCAACCAGTCCACCACGTTGTATATTGCAATGACCTCTGCCTGAAAAACACTGCAGTGGTCTAGTAACCGGAAACGCCACAGCTAACTTTTCAATCCATTTTTGATCCATCAGTCTAGATGTCAATCGATTCCTGTATTCCTGTCCCATACAGAAGGACTTGTTTCACTATTGCTGTGTAGAGACATGATACAATTTTGGGTTTCAGTCGCCACCTTTTCCCAATAGCTCTTTTGTAGCAGTAGATTGTGCATGCCGCTTTGCGCGCTCTTTCTGCTATGTTCGCCTTCCTTGCGAGTTTAAATTCGAGAAGTAGACCTAGATGATCTAATGACCTGATGAGATTGGTTTATGGGTCAGTTTATTAATATTCTTTAGATCGATGTGGCGCTTTATCATGTTAATGTAGTGATTGACTGTGAAAGCAAGATCGCATAGAACGATACAAAAACGACAAAAAATTTGTATAAAATACAAATTTTCGTCTGTGAAAACCCAATGAAAGTCCTCAGAATATAACATAAATAGTCAGCTCTTTTGTCGACAGAATCTTGTAGGATTGAACACTCAGATCGATGTTGGATTTCTTCCAAACTCCTAAATGTCACGACCCTCGACAATTCAAAAATTAGTTGGGTATCCTGAAGAATGTTTTAAACAACAGGTTGGATAATTTTTAGCTACCATTTTCAACCATATTCATGCGACTATGGACACACAACCGAGAATCGTTTTCGACATTTTCATTAAGGAAAAGGAAATGTTGATTCCATAGTCCGCAATCAGGTGTCGTGTGTGCGAATTTTCAAGTAGACTGTCTATTCGATTATAATGCCAAAACTATTCGTCATCAATGACACATCTGAAGATATTGCCTCCAACGGCCGCGTTCTTCAGTTAGTGAATTTCAGTAGCGAGTTGCTATGTACGTCCACTGTTCAAATCAACGGTACATTCCTTTCATGTGAAAGAAATACCGGAACTCTTTATGATTAATTAACATGATAATAATATTTTTCGAGTTCTTCCCCTAAAATAGCCATCAAATGTTTTAACCACAAAATTAATCATGCAATTCAATGCCATTTAGCCGTTTTGATAAAAATTTGCATGATTTTTTCTATGATTTTTCTACAATTGCTATGAATATTTCAAGGAAATCAACTACATTTTTAATTTGTGTCGCTTCATGTGGCTTGATAGCCTATGAAACATCAGTCTGCGCTAAATTCTGATATAAAAAATACGTGAAGAACCCACGATACAGAGTAGAATGGCAGTCAGATAATAGAAATGTGTAAGGATAGGTAGAAATTGACTAAAAGAAATAAAATGCAATACTCATACCTAAGAATCATTGATGAAAAGATCAAAATATGAATGGAATACTGAAATCAGATAAACAAATATCAGGAAACAAATAAGAACGTCTCAGAAGTGATTAAGAAAAAAGTCAAGACGCATTCTACTTGATATATGAAATTTCTTCAGAAAAAATATGTACAACTCGTGTTCAATGCAATTCTCAGGCGTATCAAATTCATTCAGAAGAATTCAGGATTATTTAAAAATGAGTTTGTTGATAAGTTTAACATATGAAATGGACGGAAAAGTCCGTGAAGTATTATAGTGGAAATAATAAAAATGGAATGTAAATTTCTTCTGCTTGTGAGATATTTTATGGTAAATTGTTCTTTATGTATCGCTTTCTTATTTTGATATATGTTTGGGTGATGAGGAAATATTATTTATTCCTCTTGGATTGCGTCTAAAATATTTAGAAATAAATAGCAATTCTTTTAATGTGTGTACTGTCGAAATATTTCATTTATTTCAACAAGCACCAACTCTGAATTAAACTACATAAAATACGAACCTAAATATATGTTTCCGAAAAATTGAAAAAAATTTACCCAAATAATAGAAAGAATAATCACTGGATCAAATTAAAAAAAACGCTCAATAAGGGCAATAGAAACGTTAGTGAAAATTCATTCCCGAAGCCATAACTCATCACTGATTTTATTGTTAAAACTTTCAATTAACAAATGTGAATATAAATCTACCACCAAATTTTTACCGAGTCAAATAAGCGGACTTACTACCAAGAAAATATTCTCAATATTGACCATTTATAATAGTCCCCTTTGACAAAACACCTTCATTGTCCCAAAAAACAGTCGCCATAAGCTTTGATGTCGACTTTTGAACCTTGAATTTCTTCGACGACCATTTTCCTTTTTTCATCCATTGCTTGGACTCCTGTTTGGATTTGGATTCCGGATCGTATTGGCGAATTCAAGTATCATCTACAGTTAAGATTCGGTCGCAAATTTCGTCTAAATTGTCCCCGACTAACTCCAAAAAAATCCTTACTAGTCTCAAGTCGCCACTGCTTTTCGAACGGCTATAGCATTTTTGGTACCCAAGGGGCACTGAATTTTCTCATATTCAAATGCTCGTGCATAATTTCTCCAACCCGTTCTTTACTAATCTGCAACTCTTCGGCTATCTGCCATAATTTTATTCTTCGTTCGGCCAGTACTAATTTTTCGACATTTCGAACATTTTCCTCCGTCACAGGACGCCACGGGCAAGGATCATCTTCACAGCTGTCGCGTCCTTGCTGAAATAAGTGAGACCAAGATATACGAAGGCGCAGATTCCTGAAGATCGGATGACATGTCTTCAAATGTTTCTTTCGGCGTTTTTCCTTTCTTGCGAAAAACTTGATCACGGCGCGGTGTTCAATATTACTAAAATTATTCGAATCGGCTGACATGATGACGTTTGTCCTGCAACAGATAATTTTCTAATGTCCTCGCTATCGAAAGAAAATTATATTTATACTACCAAGGAGTGTCACAATTAGTGTTAATACAAGTATCATCGCCTGCGTATGTCCAACTTCAACATCATTTTCTTCTGGCACGAAATTTTGTTTATTCGCACCGTGTAATGTGTACCATGCTCTCCTTGCGAACTTAATGGCGTTTATCTCGGGGCAATATTTTTTTCTAGGCACTTAAGAACATGATTAACGAATTCTCTGCGATAAAACGGTTAAAAGCGTGTATGTTACCTTCATGCAACGGTTAAAGCTTGGCATTGTCAGACAAAAAACATGATTTTCACGTTTGCAAGCGAGGATAAGTCCGTATGGGTAGTTATCAATGAAAAGTACAGTTGTTCGACCTCTCATTTTCATTTCCTTATCAAGTTTCTTCAATCAATCCTTAAATAATAAATACGTCATCCATGCCTTAGTATTCCTGTCGTAATCAACTAGTAGTAACCACTTTTAAAATATCTAGGTCTTCTTAATTTCCGTATGATAAAAAGGGGGCCTTTGTACCAGTACCAGTCATATTTGCACACTCAAGAACAGTAAGACGTTCCTTGCTTTTTTTTCTACCATGGCACTTTTCGCCTTTAAATGTAAAGGTTTTATCCGGGAGACACTTGAAGAACAAAACAGTCTCATCCGTTATTTGGATTATACCTTTCTAAAAGGCTTGGCAGATCTTCAACCTACTGGTTACACACGCCTTGATCCACAGATTTGCTTTCCCCAGTTGCTCTTTTGAAAGCTTTGTCATTATGTTTTTTAAAATCCTTTAGCCAATCATCGCTAGCTGCAAAGTTCTGTATTCCCAGTTTTTTGCAAACTCTGACTTTTCTTTCAACAATGGTCCATATTTGGGAATGTTTTTATCGAGAGTTTGTTTTATCCATTCTAAAAGACACTTTTCTACGTTGGGAAATTTAGAAATACGACCCTTCTTAATATTTCCGTGTCCCTCAGAGCACTGACAATTTATAGAATCTTTTGATTTCATGATTTTATAAACGGTGATATCGTAAACTAAACTCACTCTATATTTCATTTCTTGATTTTCCGCTTTCGAACGCGTTCACAATTTTAAGTTTATCACTTAACACTTTTATTTAATTTAGAGAGCATCACAAATAACAAAAAAGCCCGAATCTCGCTTAAAAAGGCATAAGGCAATTGGCAGTCTCAGCTATATAAATCCAAGCATGAAAAATTACTCTCTGCTTCTCACTTGTAGAGATTTCAAAGACGGGATCTAGCAATCAATTTCACTCGTAAAGTTTTCTGATTTATCGAGTTCTGGCTCATCCAGGTTGGAGTCTATTGATAAGAACGACCACTACCAATGCCCTCGGGGTAACTTTTGATGAGAGACTTCGCATTAGTTTTCATTATACTAATAATGTCAATCGCGCATCCTGTATGTCATTGAACTTCGCAACACTTGCCCTGTACGAATAGTTGCCTAACACTTTATGTGACCCATCGGTTATTTAGTCCTTTCATTGTGCTTGTGACCGTTCATTTCTCGAGTCTGTTCAACGGAAGAATCGTACTCAAAGGATTCTGATCGCTTGAAATTTTTAAAACTTCTCAAGCTCCTCCATCGTAGAATCCATCTTCATCAATGTTACTTGTTCAAATTATGAACCGGTCTTTTCATGTGTCCCGCTTTCGATGGCATTGCAGTCAATTAGCAATATAAGTTCTTTTTGAACACGCCCATTGCTGAGTTAGGTATATATTTTAATTCGCCTTTAATGAAGGCGATGGACGGCATCGCGACTAGCTGCAACTCGGTCCCTAGTCCTCATTTTTGTCTTCGTTTTCGCAATACGGTTTTTATTCTCTTTTAATCTTTGTGCGATTGAATTATTAATATTCATTTTTCGATTAAAATAAATCATTGTGTATCGTATAATACAGTGACTTCTCCAGGATGGGTACGTGGGGAATATACATATACCTAGTCGTGCCATAAATATTGATACAAGAAGTTTTTACTATAATAATGACACTACTACTTGGATTTTAAATTTTTTTTACCATTTATTGTGAAACTAACACACTACATAATAAAAAAAGAAATTATTCAAAATGGCCGCCTTTTACTTGAATACAGCGCCGTCTTTCAGGTCTTTCAGGTCACTGGTCTATTGATTGTCGCACGACTTCCATCGGGAAATTGTCCACAGCTTTTTTCAACGCCTGTTTTAACGACTCCAGGTTGTGGTGGCGTTTTTTTACAAACCATACCTTCTAATACTGACCACAATTTGTAGTCGAGGGAACTAAGGTCTGGACTGACTGATGGCCACAAATTAACGCTGATAAACTCTGGCACATGGTTCCCCAGCCGCTCTTGTGTGGTTTTCGCCTTGTGGGCAGGCGCAGAGTCTTGTTGGAAAATCCATTCTATATCTTCAAACAATGTTCGGCTTAGGGGCTACACTACCTTCATTAAGATACCCGACTGATAGTTTTTGGCAGTAGTTTTGACGCCCTTTTCACAGAAATGGATAGAAGTGACACCTTCGTAGGACACTCCCCATCAAACCATCACTGATGCTAGATAATGTCCTCGGTCAACCCTCGGAATCTTTTTTGTAGTCATCTTAGAAGACCGTGCATATACCCTACCATTTTTTTGTTGTTGAATGATTCCTCCACGGTAAATATTTTCTCGTTTGTAGAAAGCATTCTGCACCGTATCTCGATAACTTGACTTTTCCACCCTATTTCGTTTTAAAGCGGCGTTGAGTCTGTGTCTTGTTTGTCTTCTGAAAGATGTAAGCCCCCAGTCTTCTTTGATGATAAGACTCATGTTTCTCGGCGTAATATTCATTTCACGAGACATGATGTTTTGATTGTGGACAGGATTTCTTGCGATTCTGGATCTTACAGCTTTGATGGCTTGTGGCTTACGAGTCGAGCGAGGTCTGCCGGATATTGGACGGTCTATTACATCTCCAGTATCAATGAATAACGATATAGTTCGATACACGAAAACACCCGTGATTTTTAATGACTTTATTGTTTCGAAATTTCAGCCTTTCTCCATTCCACATTTGTGTAAAGCAATCATAGCGATGCGAGTTTTTTGCTAGACCACTCCATCGTAAAGGTTCAAGCTACACTGACAAGATTTGGTGCGTTTTTAGAGCATTAGTCATGCATCAGGACTACCAACATACCAATTAGCTATCTGGAATCTATCATCTGCAAGGGTCACATTTGTCAGTTGTATCAATTTTTATGGCACGACTAAGTAATATCCCAAGTCACACATTTTACCCAGTCAGGATACCTAACACATAAGGAAGTTATGAAATCTTCTCTTGCTTCTAGTCTATTATTCTGTTATTTTATAGAATATATTTGAAACTTTGAAGGCTAATATACACAGTCTAGCGATAAATACTGTCCACCAGAACGAAAAGTGCTAGGAAAATATAACCACTGAAATCAGTGAATCAAAACTTTTTAAATCATGTATAATTTATTCGAAATATCCGCCTTAGCTTCGACACGCAGCTCAATCGCGGAATAAACTCATCAAAAGCCATATGTAACCTGTCTAAAGGAAATTCTGCTACAGTTTTAATCAAACGGGTTCAAATTGGGACTTCCTCACGGACAGTTTCGGCGCGAATCAACGTTGGAACGTTGTTCTCCAGACATTTTTACGTCATTTTCGCTCTATGCCCCGGAGCGGAATCCTGCTGGAATACCCAAAGCTTGTTTTTGAATAATGTCGTATTCAGAGGTTTAACCACGTCCGTCAGCATTTCTTGGTAAACTTTTGCCGAGGTTTTAACCCCTTTTCTGCGAAAATGAATAGCGGAGGCAGCGTGATACGAAACGGCTGATGATGACCTCTCTGGACCCTCGGAACCTTTTCTCGGCCTCATAAGAGCTTCTATTGTAGACACGGTGATTCTGTTTGTTGTAAGCCCCTTCCCCTGTGAAAATTTTCTCGTCGATAAACAGAATTTCCTTGCCCGGCCTAAATTTGTGAATAAGTTTTTGTAACTTTCTTACCTGCTTCACTTTATTAGTTAGTTAGTGTCCGGCCTATCTCTTTGCCGCTTTCAAATGAACATCATTAATGTCACAAGCGAGGATTTTTTTTATTACGAATTTGGATTCTTCGAATGCGGCCGAGACCTGTTTATCACGTCGCCATTTTCATTGAAACGTTAAATTGTACGATATACGAGCTTCCGACTGATGTTAAGCGATTTAAGGATGGACCATATATGTTTATCATTCTTCGTAGCCTTATACAAACCGATTACAGTAACGCGCGTATGATAATTCGATCACTCCATTGCTTAGCTGTGATGCTACTGCGAAAAACGTGAATATCTTGCTGTAAACAACCCACTCGAATATAATTGATAACCTCCCTCGTTTCAACGTCGTGCAGTATTTATGGCTAGACTGTGGAGTTTATTTATTAATGCCCACAAATATCACGTTAAAATAAAGAATTTGGGCATTATCTAAATTGCTTTTTCGTCTAATATCAATTAGGAAATCATTATCCCGACTAAATTGATTTATTCAATAAATTCTATCATTTCTTTTGTTTTACATTTTAGATGGTCTCGTTGATTGTGAAGATCCTGAATGTTGTGCAAGTCATGTTTGTAAATCGTCACAATTATGTGTATCGGCACCGAAACCAATTGATGTGTTGCTACGGAAACAACCACCAGCCATAACAGCATCGTTTTTCGAACGAATGAAATTTTTAATTGACGAAAGTAGCCTACAGAACTATGCCAAATTGGAGACATTCAACGAAAGGTTAGTTGCCACATTTTATAAATTGGGTATTTTGAAAATGACAATCAAAAATAAAATTAATTATTTTGATGAAAAAAAATATAATGAAAATTAGTTTATCAGTTTAATTTTTGTGCCCCCGTCTTTACATTTGTTCTTCCACACCCCCAAAATACTATTCATATGTCCTTAATGTTTTGCTCAATTCTAAAGAAGCATTTATTTTTTTATGTTTCATAGAGAAAAAAATGTTTCTCAGAGATAGAAATACATTGAGTAATTTATCATACGTAAAAACATGAATTTAATTCACAAAAAGAATCCTTAAATGTTTATATGAAAAGTAGTTTATATTTTTTTCCTGCATAAAATATGCATTAAAACTCACTATCACTCATCAATGTAAAAAAATAGTTCATTTCAAGGGGAGGATGTGAAATAGTAAAGCATAAAATGTAGTTCTACTTACAAGTAATAATTATTTAAAACTAACATTACAATTGGGAGAAAAAAATTTACTCTAGTCTAATTGTTATTCAATCACAGTGAAATCGCTTCCAGGAATAATAATATTAAAAGCTTTTTTCTTTTTTCTTTTTTGACTCTATTCATCTGATCTACTAAAATGCAAACATCATCTACTACTACTACTACCATACAATACTAACCACATACAAAATTTTGTACGCAATTCAAACAAAAAAATTGAAATTAAAACATAACAATTCATACGACAGCGTATTTTGGAATTATTTCAATGCAAGGTAAGAGAAAGAAAAAAACAAGTTGCATACAATGCCAAATGAATTCTGCATTCTATTCTGTTATTTGCTAAAACTACTAATATTGCATAACTAACTTTTACGTAGGCTTTTTTCATATTCTCAAATTAATTCTATATGATTGAGTTTATTTGTCACATCTTTGTTTTGTGTTATGCTGATCTTGATCCAAATATTTATTTATTTTGTGATTGTTTAATTCTAAGTCTTGAGATTTGTCGTTAGTCTGACACAGCTGACTATCATAATATCTATTTATGATTTATAATTGTTCAATCACTTCATTTAATTCGATTGGATAGAAATCAGAGAATGTAAAATGACACTTTTTAACGAGGTTTGTCTCAACTCTTCAATGAATCGAAACGTCCCGAAATATTGTAGTTTGGTTTGTGTAGGATATAAGTGTTACGAAAAGAAAGGATTCGAATTAAAATTTTAACATCTGCCTCCAATAAATTTCATGTTTTAAAGTTTAAATGAATGTTTAAACAGAAACTCGACGCAATGAAAACCAACTTCGAAGTGATTATTTATAATTCCATAATAACCAAATAAATAAAAATATAAAACCAAAAAAGTTCTTTGTAGCATTTTATTGTTAAAAGAATTTTTATTTTCTAAATTTATAAAGGTAGAAATAAGTAAATTAAAATATTACGAACATGAAAAGTGAGGAAGAAAAGGTATGAAGTCTTATGCCGACACACTTTAAATTTTTCTAATCAAAAATAATTTTATGTGATTTTCAAATCAATATATTTCACAAGTCCCAAAAGTTTAAAAAAACGTGGTATTAATTATGGAGCAAACTACACACTTTTCACATTTCAATTTTGTTGGGAAGCAAATCGAAAATTTATTGTTTGACTCGAAGCACGCGACATCTTTCTCGGCATTCGCACGAAACATTCTTATTTAAAAATTTCAAAAACTTTTTGGAAATCTCCTTTGTTTGGTGTTGCATTCGCCCCGAGAGTGGACCCGTTCTTGCCCGTCGATCCAGACTACCATCTATTTCGCATGCCACCCAAATCCCGACCCGATGAAGGCCAACCTCGTTCCTTACATACCTCGACCAAGGCAAAGAGCAGCTGCCTAGGACCAGATTCTAGGGTCGAAATGGTAAACGCCTGTTTTGGGAGTTATGGAGGCTATGTGCGGAGTCGCAGCTTTCGAAATCAGGGTTTTTTGGTAAATAAAATTAAATTTATAAAGAAGGAAAAATATGCCATTACAAACGCGACGTTACAACACGAATATGAATTATAGATTTTAAATGAGAGAAATTGTCAATATTTAATATAAAATAAGTATTTCTTTGTGTCATTTTGCCCACATAACATGGTTTCGAATTATTTTTAATAAACTCAGTTGTAAATTGTGTATATACCGTATTTCTTCAGCAACGCGTCTTAACTTTCTAACCAGTCTCAATGTGTAGAATAAAATTATTGCGGATATTAACCTTCGAAGATTTTTTAAATGGCACAAAGTGGGGCTGTTCTCGATCATTTATGCGGTTCAGTTTCCAGATTGAGCTTTAATTTGTGTCAAAATATGACTTCAAATTTGAAATCTCAAGGTTTTTTAAAGATTTAGCTCGTTGACATGAATGAAAATCGTCCTAGTAAATAAGTCTCGGTACCATCTTTATTGATGCTTAAGTACTAGGAACAATGCCTTTCAAAATAATTTCTTTGTATATCTAAGCATCCAAAATTCTCGCCTCAATAATTAACGCCTCAACATTTTTTGATACCATGCTATCACATACTATAATGCAAAATGAATGACGAACAGTAGGCGTTAGCCACTCTTCACTATATCTTCCTTCTTTGCTGCAGCAAACTTTCTGAATTCTGCAGTCCAATAAGTTGGGAAGATGAGACCAGCTCTCTACATTGGCACATTTAGGAGTAGGTTTTTAGGTTTGCGCCAAAGAAGCTCATACCACTATCTAAACGATTCTCGTCTGATTGAATAATTTAGTTCCCTAAATAAATGTGCACTGCAATTACATTCCGTTTGCAAATCAATATTCTATGCTCTGAATGTCTGTCTTACTACATTTTTGTCTTGGAAACATGTGTTTTTCGAGGACTTTTACAACCATGATTATAGATTATTATCGATGGAATGCCAGTCCAAACTAAGCTGTGGTAATCCTGAAGACAATGCTGCTAGCTGTTTCGTTGCAAAGACCACTTCCTTCTATTTTCGGATATTAAAAGCAATTTTCTATCTGCGTTCACTGTCTTGGCAACGTTTGTGTGGTTTGACCGGCAAGATGCAGCCATTTGCTTGACTTTTTATGGTGTGCCTTAGGTTTCTCCCAATATACATGCGCTATACATAAATGGTCTATCGAAGTCGCTGAAAAGCCCCAACTTTGGTCATATATTTTCTGACTTGCGTGGTATCGGCGCAGATTTTGGATCCATATAGCAGACCTGAGTGGATCGTTGCAATAACGAGCCTGCGTCTGGTCTTGAAAGAGCCAGCGGTGTTCGCCATTAATCTTCCCAACGAGGTAACATCATTTTTATATATACTGCTAGTAAGTCAGCTTTAAGTCAACCGTCATCCGCAGGATTTTTTCCCATCTCTGTGTCTGAACTTCTTCGGACCCAATCGTCACAGGGTTCATGGTTGATATTCTCTTTTTCGTCAGCGTGGCATTCTTGGTCATAGAAATCGCAAGCTGTAGACCACGGCTTTCCCTCCAATTTGCTACTCTGTTCATAACTTGGTTAAGCTAGAGCTCAGCATCATTGGCATTCCTTGACGTGCGGATTGCTGCGACGTCGTCTGCTTAGCTCAATAAGGTCACGACGCAACAGTCCATTATATATTCCATAGATCTGATCCGAGAATAAACTTCTGTGCTGCTCCCACTGTGATATTCTTGTAGCTCGTCCCATCTACGATCTTGTATAACAGCCTACGGTTAATATCGAATCATGCTTAGGAGATAGTCGTCGACTCGAAGGTCTCGCTGCAGAGACTCAAGCTATTTCGCTGAGTACAACCCTCGTTGCAGGAGTTTTCCTGAGGACCGATACGATGACGACAAGCTATGCGGTCTCTTTCCTATGCTCACCAATGTGAGTCGTGATTCTTCCCAACGCGGTGGGAAGGATCTCGCTGCCAGGTATGCATTATATATGCGCAGTAATGTCTACGGATGTTTCTACTATCACCTCCAACACTTTCACTAAGATGACGGGAGGGTCAGTTTCTCATTTTTGTCACCGCACTTATCAAATCTTTCTCTGTAAACGCAAGACTGTTTTCACTAGAGGTCGACTCTGCATGGTATGCTCTCTTTAGATGTGTTGGAAACAGTGTGTCCATAATCCGTTGTAAGTATTCACATTCTAGGCAGAAGCAGGTGTCGTGCAGCCCACCTTTCGGAGCTTGTAGACTTCACCCCACAGGTCAGTTTTGACCTCTTCGCCTTTCTAGCTCCTTTTTTGCCAACTTATATTCGGCGAAGCATTTATACGCTTTCGGGCTATCTGGGGAACGTTACGCTCTACGCCTGCATGTGAAGGCTTTTCGTCGCAGTTCCGCGATTTCTTCGTTCTACCAGTAAGCTAGATACTTAACAAGCCGGATAATTTTTAATAAATGTTTATATAAAATACTTTCACGAAACTGCATGATTTGCTATAAATCAAATATGCTTACTGAATTGAGCCTAGTCAGTTTCTAAAAATTATCTATGGTTGAATGAGTATGCAGTTTTAATTGGAAGTACAAAATAAATAAAAAGTTTTGGAGTTATAGCTATTCAAATTTGAATGTTTTTCCTAAATTCACCAACATCCATGGAGTTTGCTTAGTTGTTCCTGGGAAAATGAGCGGCCCATAAAACGTTACGTTTGCGTCGGAACGTCTTACGACATGATATCGACGCTTCGCTGATTTACCAGTTTTCCATCGCCCAGGCCCATCGTCCTATCCAATTTGGTATTTCACCCAAAGGCTTTTCTAGCAAAGCTGAGTTGAGCTCGCTTTTCTTGCGACAGACAGAAAGTGATATAGTTGTAGTCACTGCTAGTGTACTATTCCATTACCTACGACGCTATGCGATTTTAAGCATTCCGGGCCGAGGGTAAAATCAGAAAATTTAATACGTCAGTGTTAATCTTCTATTTAAAACGGTTATATTGAGTCTAAACAGATAAGCTTTTCACGGATGTTTTGTGTCGTCATCCTCCTTTCCAATGTTCTCTCGTTAAAGTGACCGTCAACCACAACCATATTTCCGTTGAAATCTCGGATCATATTCTTTAACGCATTGACATTCTTCAGGGATTCCTGCTTAGAATTATTTGGAGATAAATAGCAGCTCGCTAAGGCTATGTCTTGGTTCTTAATCCAAACAAACCCATTGCTCAATCCCTGAAGATCAGCTCGGACTCTATTGTCATCCGCGATCCAGACCGCCGCATAACCTTAAGTATCGATTTTTTTCTCCGATATGGTTCGCTGATCATCATGAGATGAGTCTTGGTTTCATGAACCACTAGCGTTAGTAGATTATCCGCAATTTAACACCTCTGCGTATTCATAATTCAATTATTGTGTGTCTTGCAATTGATGAGAAACAATCTACATCGCTGTAATAATCCAAAAACATAGAAATTTTGAAAATAATTATTACAATTAGATTTTATTTTTAAATAACAATACAAGGTTTTCAGAAACAATTAAAAATCTATTCGTTAAAACACTTATGTCCTCACAATAAAATCATTTGCAGCTGTACCTGTTGTTCTATGTAATTTGCATGAGTTTTTATTCAATGTAAATACGAAGAGTGTCAGTAGTCATAAAACTACGTCGTATAGAGTTCTTTTATCCAAACATTACAATTAGAAAATTAGATTTAAATTGTCTTCTTATTGAACCTTAGACAGACAATTTTTTACCTTTGTAATTCCTTTGATATTATAAAAAAAATCATTATACTATAGTCTACTGTTTTGTGGCGTGTATCCTTTTCGTTTTGTGAATGTTTCTATATTTTCATTAGTATAATATGATTTCTTCCTTTGTACGAAATGTTTCTGATTGATCTGCATATGTATTTAGGATATTTTTTACAAATAGAAATTTTATGCACATTTCTAAATGGAAGTGTTGGTTGAATAGTGGTGAAGGGATTTAGTTCTTAACATAATTTAAGGATAATTGAAAAAAACTGCATAAGATTCCCTGAAATAGGCACAACTACTATTGAAACCAATATTTCATCAAATTTTATTTTAGTTCCTTATATTTTTAAGATTGATTTCTCCTTAGAAATATGACGAGTTCTAATAAAATTCTTTTTCAACCCATTTCACAGTCGATCGGCAGTCATCCGTGGACGTGTGGTAACCTCACTTGGCATGGGTTTAGTTGGAGTGCGTGTCAGTACAACAACACCATTGGAAGGATTCACTCTAACTCGTGACGATGGTTGGTTCGATTTGATGGTGAACGGTGGTGGAGCGGTCACGCTACAATTTGGACGATCACCATTCCGCCCGCAAACACGTATAGTTCAGGTGCCATGGAATGAAGTAGTTATTATAGATGTAGTATCAATGTCAACAGCTGAAAATAATTTTACACAAACCATAACGCATACATGCTTCTCACATGACTATGACACTATGAAACCGGTCGTTTTGGCATCGTGGAAGCACGGTTTTCAAGGAGCTTGCCCGGATCGTAGTGCTATATTGGCGGAATCGCAGGTTGTACAGGAGTCCATACAAATTCCCGGGGCTGGATTGAATTTAGTATATCACAGTTCTCGGGCAGCAGGTTATCTATCTACCATCAAGCTGCAATTGACTCCTGATAAAATTCCGAAACCGCTTCATTTGATTCATCTTCGCATCACCATCGAAGGAATTCTCTTCGAGCGAGTGTTCGAAGCAGATCCTGGCATTAAATTCACATACGCATGGAATCGTTTGAATATCTATCGTCAGCGTGTCTACGGTGTAACAACAGCACTGGTGAAGGTTGGCTATCAGTACTCTGACTGTCAGGACATCATATGGGATGTGCAGACCACCAAATTGAGTGGACATGATATGGGCATTTCAGAAATAGGAGGCTGGAATCTGGACATACATCACAGGTACAACTTCCACGAGGGCATACTGCAGAAGGGCGATGGGTCAAATATTTATTTGAAACATAAACCCAGAGTGATTATTACTGCAATGGGAGATGGCCACCAACGTCCTCTTGAATGTGCAGACTGCAATGGAATTGCTTCGAAGCAAAGATTGTTAGCGCCAGTGGCATTGGCTGCGGCCGCCGATGGCAGTCTATATGTGGGGGATTTCAATTATATTCGTCGTATTATGATCGACGGAACTGTAAAAACAGTTGTAAAGTTGAATGCCACACGAGTGTCCTATCGTTACCACATGGCGTTAAGTCCCTTGGATGGAACTCTATATATCTCAGATCCGGAATCGCATCAAATCATTCGAGTTCGCGATAAGGATGACTTCACTGACCCCGATCACAACTGGGAACCGATCGTGGGTTCTGGAGAACGATGCTTGCCGGGCGATGAAGCGCATTGCGGCGATGGGGCGCAAGCACGAGATGCAAAACTTTCTTATCCGAAGGGAATCGCGATCACAAGCGACAACACCTTGTATTTCGCCGATGGAACAAACATTCGGATGGTAGACCGCGATGGGATTGTAACCACCTTGATTGGCAATCACATGCATAAATCGCATTGGAAACCGATTCCTTGCGAAGGAACATTAAAGCTGGAGGAGATGCACTTGCGCTGGCCAACTGAATTGGCTGTGAATCCGTTGGATGATACATTGCATATAATTGATGATCATATGATACTGAGAATGACTCCCGATGGAAGAGTGCGCATAGTTTCAGGACGACCTCTACATTGCGCAACAGGAACCGGGACTTTTGACAATGATCTGGCTACGCACGCTACGCTTGTGATGCCGCAAAGCATTGCTTTCGGGCCGATGGGTGAGTTGTACGTGGCTGAAAGTGACTCGCAACGAATCAACAGGATAAGGGTGATCGGAACTGACGGTAAGATAGTATTGTTTGCAGGAGCAGAATCAAAATGCAATTGCTTGGAGCGTGGCTGTGATTGCTTTGAAGCCGATCATTATCTTGCTACCAATGCGAAATTCAACACCATCGCCGCTCTGGGGGTAACACCAGATGGTTACGTTCATGTGGCAGATCAGGCAAATTATCGTATAAGATCGGTGATGTCGAGCATTCCAGAAGCTGGTCCATCCCGAGAATACGAGATCTATGCTCCAGATTCGCAGGAAATTTACGTTTTTAACCGCTTTGGCCAACATATCGCAACAAAGAATATTTTAACAGGCGAAGTTACGTATGCATTCACCTACAACGTGAACACGTCTAACGGAAAGCTGAGTACCGTCACGGACGCTGCTCAAAATAAGATATTTTTGCTTCGCGACTACACCTCGCAAGTGAACTCAATTGAAAATACTAAAGGACAAAAGTGTAGGTTGAGAATGACCAGAATGAAAATGTTGCATGAGTTGAATACACCGGAGAACTACAATGTTACGTTTGAATACCACGGTCCCACCGGGCTCTTAAAAACGAAAATAGACTCAACAGGGCGATCTTACGTTTACAACTACGATGAATTTGGACGGCTCACGTCTGCAGTAACACCGACCGGTCGTGTCATCGATCTTTCATTTGATTTAAGTATCAAGGGTGCCACAATCAAAGTGACGGAGAACTCACAGAAAGAAGTGTCGATGCTTATTCAAGGATCAAGCGTAATTGTGCAAAATGGAGAGGCGCTAACCAAAACTGAGGTCGATCCTAACGGTGGCACCACCAGTATCACTCCATGGGGTCATTCCGTTGAGATGGAAGTTGTCCCGTATTCAATACTATCCGAGATCAATCCAATGATTGGAGAAAGCTATCCAGTTCCAGCGAAACAGCGTACTGAGATCGGCGGCGATTTGGCTAATCGATTTGAGTGGCGCTACTTTTCACGGCGATCGCAGGCTGGGAAAGGCAACAAGGCACAACGATTGGGTGGGTCATCGACGCAAGTGGGCCGTAAGCTGCGTGTCAATGGCGAAAACATACTGACATTTGAATACGATCGTGATACTTCGTCCGTTTCTATTTATGTAGAAGATAAACAAGAACTACTGAATGTTACGTATGATAGGACAGCACGTCCTGTTTCGTTCAAACCCCAATCTGGCGACTATGCTTCAGTGGAACTTGAGTTTGATCGTTTCGGACGATTGGTTTCATGGAAATGGGGAAGTTTAGAAGAGTCGTATGTTTTCGATCGATCTGGCCGTTTGAATGAGATTAAATACGGCGACAGTTCGTCTATAATCTACTCCTTCAAGGATATGGTAGGTACTTTGCCGCTTAAGATAACAACACCGCGACGATCTGATTATCTGCTGCAATACGATGATGCCGGCGCGCTTCAATCATTGACAACGCCCCGAGGACATATCCATTCATTCTCTCTACAAACATCGTTAGGCTTCTTCAAGTATCAATACTTCTCGCCGTTGAATCGTCATCCGTTTGAAATTTTGTACAACGACGAAGGTCAAATCCTGGCGAAAATTCATCCTCATCAATCGGGCAAAGTGGTGTACATTTACGACAACACCGGTCGTTTAGAGACCATTTTGGCAGGATTGTCGTCAACACATTATATTTATCAGGAAACATCTGGATTGATCAAAAGTGTAGAAGTCCAAGAGCCTGGCTTTGAGTTGCGACGAGATTTCAAATATCATGCTGGCATTCTGAAGGACGAGAAACTTCGGTTCGGCTCGAAGAACTCGCTAGCTTCCGCACACTTTAAATACCAATACGATGGCAATGCACGTCTGAACGCCATCGAAGTGGAGATGTATGAAAAGGTGTTGCCGGTGATGCGATTCAAATACAATCAGAATTTGGGAAATCTGGAGGCCATAAATGATTTTAAAGTTTCTAGAAATGCTTTTAATCGGACCGTGGTACAGGATTCGGCCAAGCAATTTTTCATTATAACCGATTTCGATGAGCACGGACGTGTGAAAAGTGTTCTAATGAACATCAAATCGTTTGATGTGTTCCGCTTGGAGTTGGACTATGATTTAAGGAATCGAATAAAGTCGCTGAAGACTACCTTTGGACGGTCTACAGCTTACGATAAAATTAATTACAATGCTGATGGACACGTGATGGAAGTGATAGGAACGAACAATTGGAAATACATCTATGATGAAAATGGAAATGTTGTTGGGTCAATGGATGAGGGTGATAAGATCAACTTTAGCTATGATATTGGTGATCGAGTATTACAGGTTGGCGAAGTTGAGCTGTACAATTATGATTCACGAGGATTTGTGATTCGTAGAGGCGAGCAAAAGTATCGATATAATAATCGTGGGCAACTCATACACGCGTTAGAAAGGGATAAGTTCCAAGCTTGGTATTACTACGACGATAAAGCACGCCTTATTGCTCGGCATGATGGCAAAGGTAATATCACTCAATTCTACTATGCGAATCCGAACACTCCATCTCTCGTGACGCATGTGCACTATCCGAAGACAGCTGAAACATTGCGGTATGTTTACGATGACCGACAAATGCTTATAGCTATCGAAACGGCCGACCAAAGATTCTATGTGGCTACGGATCAGAACGGTAGCCCGTTGGCATTCTTTGATATCAGTGGAACCATAGTGAAGGAGGTGAAGAGGTCGCCGTATGGAAAAATCATTAAGGATTCGAATCCCGACTTTTACGTTCCAATCGATTTTCATGGCGGAATATTGGATCCGAACACGAGATTGGTGTACTTTGAAGGCAGGTTGTATGATCCCACGGTGGGACAATGGATGACTCCTCTTTGGGAGATATTGGCTACAGAGATGGTCCTGCCCACTGATGTGTTCATCTACCGCTTCCATAATAATGATCCGATCAACCGCAAGGAGCTCACCAACTACATGACCGACATTGAATCATGGCTCAGATTGTTTGGCTACGATATAAGAAAGGTGCAAAGTAGCAAGTACATGATGGAGCAGCAACAATACAAACCGCAAAGCACCATTAAGTCATCATTCTTGGCGCCTGATTTCGGCGTGATGTCAGGCCTGCAATGTATTGTAGAGAAAATCGATGAGAAGTTCAGTGATTTCGATTTTATTCCGAAACCATTGCTGGAAATTGAGCCAAAAACTAGACATCTACTGCCCAGAATAGCATATCGCCGGGGAGTTTTCGGTGAAGGCGTACTGATTTCCAAGATAGGTGGTCGCGCCATGGTTAGCGTAGTGGACGGCAGCAATAGTGTTGTTCAAGACGTCGTCTCGTCAGTGTTCAACAACTCATTCTTCCTTGATATTCATTTTAGCATACACGACCAGGACGTGTTTTATTTCATCAAAGATAATATTCTGAAATTACGTGACGATATGGAGGAGCTACGTCGTCTCGGCGGCATGTTTAATATTTCAGCACATGAAATAAACGATCACGGCGGCGCGGAAAGCAAAGAGTTACGTTTGCATGGTCCCGATGTTGTAGTTATTATCAAGTATGGAGTGGATCCTGAACAGGAGAAACATCGAATACTGAAGCATGCCCATAAGCGCGCCGTCGAGCGAGCATGGGAACTGGAAAAACAACTTGTCGCGGCCGGATATCAAGGACGCGGCGAATGGACCGAGGAGGAGAAAGAAGAGCTTATATCACATGGCGATGTGGATGGTTGGATTGGTGTTGACATACACAGTATCCATAAATATCCGCAATTAGCCGACGATCCGGGCAATATTGCCTTTCAACGCGATGCTAAACGCAAACGACGGAAAATCGGTTTTCATAAAGTCAGACGCTATGCAATAACATGAATCCAAATCTAAGATCATTGTTTCGTTGTCTTGTTTGTTTTCGCTCTACAAAAACAAAATCAATCAGATGTGAATGAATGAGAATGTAACCAAAACCAATTATGTAAAATGTTTTTAACATGTAGCACAAAATAAAACCAAACTAAAACTTCAACGCGATCAAAATCCATCTGTAGTACAGAAACAGTATCGGCAAATATGATTTGTCGCAGCAGCCACATCTTATTCACACATTGAATGGTTTTTCAGCGTTATACTTTTCCTTTATTTGTTGTAAAATGTGTAGAAAATAATTTCGATTAAATATCTGATTTGAAAAGAAAAAAAAGGAAAAGGAAAGTTTAAACATTGTGATATATTTCTATAAAACTATTAAAATGAAAATAAACTCTTAATGATAAGTAGTAGAGATAATCAGCTACCTATTAAGTATACATATATATACATAGTAATATTTAAGTTGTATTCAAATCGATAATCCATGATTTTTTATAGATACTATTCATAAAGTTGCAAATAAAAACAAATACAAGATGTGAGAAGCATTGTTGGTAAATGATTGTGAATGTACGTAAATAAATAAATCAACATCACACACACAAACAAGTAGAAATTAAACATAAATAAAAAGATAATACTTGATTTTTATGAACCTTAACCTGGAAATCATGTATAGGACGCATTGCTTTCGAAAAAATGAAAGTACGTACGAATGTGTACCCTTGTGTTAGTCGAGTTCTTTTAGCTAGTTTCTACCACTCATTACAGAAAACGAGGATAACCAAAGTAGTTTGTAAAAGTAAACTCACTAATAATAGCTATTTATTAGATTGAACATTTGACGATCACTATTCATGCTTTCGTTTTAAATATAATCGCGAAATGGTTTTGTAAATTATTAAAAATAAAAAATAAAAAAAATAAACATATTTGTTCTGTATATTCGATATAAAGAGACAATCTTTTGGAATCGCATTTTGTTTGATCGTAGCATATTTCACTGTGTGCTGACATATATATATATGAACAGATCCCAATTTTCACAAGTGTACAGGGTATAAATATAATAGATAATTGAATGTGTTTCAAATGGGGGAAAATTTGCCAAAAAAATAGAATAACGAATAGATCAGAATTTTAATGCGTTCAAGCTAAATTCTATTCGGATTTGTGTTTATTGCTCGTTCATTTCTGTGTCTGTTGCATAACGTATTGCATATTTGATGGCTTAAAATAATTATCCTCCACAAAAACATGTTAGATATCCTGAATAATGTGTGTTTAAAGAAACACTTCTGCAGAAAGCGATTTTAATCATGGGAAATGAAGGTTTTACTCGTAATTTGGGGCATTAATAAATCTGTTTTCACATCATTCGACGAGGAGTTAAATAATCACACAAAGTCAATCGCAAACTTAAGAGAAATTGTGCTATATTTTCCAAAAATCCAGTCTCGGTCTATACTTATGATTGTGAATTTATGTTACATAATTTTTTGAAGGTGGAAATCTCTTAAAATCACTACTTCACAAACATAACCAGCAAAGGCTATAGTGTGGGATTTTAACTGCACTAGAATCACCCCTTCTCCCTTATCTACACACCCACAGTATCGTGGAAAAGTATCACTTCACGTGAAAGGCTTCATCTTAACTGGTCTCACTGTTACAGAACGCCTTTTCGGCGAAAAATAATTTTGATATCACTACCTGCACGCAAGATTACAGATGTCGCATGCCTGCAACATTTCCGTGACTACGTTTTTCACACATGTCTCGGTTTCTATCAGCAGATTCAGAACATCTCTCTTCTGACTGAACCTCGAACAGTTGAATAAACATGCATCACTGATTCCTGCAAATTGCTGCACGCTGGACACATTGATGATCGCGTTCCTGGCAAACTGAGATTGGAGAATCATTTTCAGCTACTAGTCTTCCTAGACGACTGCAGTGTCCATTCATACTAACGTGCTTGCTCAGAAGCCAGCACATTCAATACTATACCAAAACATACTTTCAAAGTTGACAATGCAGGACGATGCACATTCTCATAAGTATGCTAAAGTATCACATGATTTCCCCAAACTTTCTACTAGAATTAATTCAAAAGCTGAGGCTGACAAGCAAGGTGGTCTCAGGAGACAAAATATTTCATGGACCCATTGGAAGAGAACCTGCAATTCAAATATGCACCCTAAAATATTATGTGAAAAACAATTAATCATTGCAATGATGATCTGTGACTGGTTAATTGCCCCTATTTAATTTTCAATTCAGAGTTCAACAGCCGAACCCCAAAACCAAACATTCGAAATCATTTTCCTTTTGTAAATATATTCACATAAATGTATGTATGTTCTCTAACAAAAAATAAAGTGAGCCTAGAAAAAATATTAAAAGAATAAAAAAAACTCGTCTTTGTAAACTATTGTAAAGAAACATTTAGGCAATAAGCAATGCACTATAAATAGAAAATAAAATTGAAAATCATTTTTCACTCAATTTTACTTCTTCGCTGAAGGTGACGGAGAAAAAAAAGCTTCGAGACTGCTACGCCACAACAATGAGAACACTTTCAGCTATGAGAATACATAAATTGTTATTCTTTACACACTCTCGTTAGTGATATTTATATCGTATCCAGTCGAAACCAGTGAAATGTGAAATATTTCAAAACAAAAATGCATAGAGTGACAATTTGATAGATGGATAACAAAATCCCTAAGCATGAAAGCAATAATATGTTAGGTTACACACGCACACACACACTTGCATACAGACATAGTTCAATTATGTATTTTCGTTTTGAAAAAGAAAAACGCACGATATTGTGCCCTGAACACATATAATATAAACATACATAGATATTCAGTCTTCCTTTAATTCTCATTAGCTTTTGCGTCACACGCAAATAAACTCATTGTGGACTTTGATTTCGCCCACCTGAAAATCCGTACACATTTTATTTCCAAGAGCGATCCATGACATTCAGTTGATCGTTTGTATGTTTTTCTTGTTGTCTGTTTTTTTATGAATGCTTGTAATTTTTAACATAATCATACGAAATATGAAATGAATCGATATTACAACGTACGATATATTATAATTTATCCATTATAAATATATTAATGCATAATAATAGAAAGTACATTTTGCAATGTAGAACTGAACATACTGAGAAAGTGAAAGAAAACTAATTAACACGTAAGAAAACAAAGTCTACGTATTTAGCAATATATAGAGTGTATTAACCGTTGTTGTACATATTTTATATAATTTGGTATTAAGAATGAACTTTTGTACATAAAACAACATACATCTATAAAAATATAAAAGAAAATGTAGCATTTTGATGAAAGAAAGAAAGAAAAAAACAAGTGACTAGTAGTGTAAATCATTGAAATAGCAGTTTAGTTTATAGGTGGGAAAAGATGAGAATAAAAACAAATAAAAAAATAATAAAAATAATAATAATAATAATGTTAGCTATTATTAGTAAAACAACACAACAACCATAGCTTCTGATGAATGGATTATATGATTTTCTGTTGGCACCAACAGAAAATCATATAAAAAGAATAACAAAAACATATTGACAAACAGTTTATGATGTAGAAACAGCATTGAAGGTAAAAATTGATTGAAAACCATAATACTTATGAGAATAAATGGAATAAATAAATAAAAATGACGATTTTCATTTCTAAAAGAATGAAGAAGAAACCGTATGATATATGAAGGCATATTACGTAAGATTCTCTCATTATTTTATGGCCATCTGTTGGAAATTTTCAATAGATCGATGTTTCGTTATCATCAAAGGCGCCTCAGGTTATATCGAGCCTTGGTTTCCTGATTTTCCACTGTTTCTTAGTGTATCGGTTAAACAAACGACACATCCAGTTTATGAATCTCAATAGCTATTTGCGTCCACGGAGTTTGCTTAGTTTATCTGGTGGATTGCTACCAGTCGATCGGATTTTAATTATGCTTATACAGGACTCTCAGCATCCCTCATCCATGTTTTCACATAACCTGGGTATTTACTAGGCTGTTCAAAAGGTAAGGTACCAAACAACAGAGGGCACCACAAAAAAAGAGTCTCTTTTTTGCCAGATACAACCAAAGAGGTAATAAACACAGGAAAGGAAAATCATCAAATTTGTTGGGCTAACTTTTATGAGTGTGTTTGTGACACTAACACTAACTTGTTGACGTTAAGGGCGTACATCGCATACGAGTAAACTTGGGCAAATCAAAGATATATTTTAAATTTTTTGTCGTTTGTAAAAAATAGAAGAAAGTATAACTGCTGTTCAAAATAAAAGCTTATATTGAGCGTAACCTAATTTGAAAACATTAAATAACGAGCACAATAGCAGCCAGTGGCGGCTCTACCTTTGGGGCTGGTTGGGCTTGATGAGCCTATATTAGTGCAAATGTAATAAAATATCATTAAAGATTTCAATATAGTTTTCATAATTTCATTTCATTTCAAAATATAATGTAACATTTTTTTCGCCCATGCTGTAGTTTACTTTCACATAATCTTCTTGCCACGCACTGTAGAACAATTTGTTTTTCTCTTCGACTCGCTTCGTTGTGCCTGCACCGAGTAAAAGCTAAGAGTAAAATTCAAACTTATTTTCTCTTTGACAATTTTCCACCTTTACTATGAGGAAGGGCTACATGAAATAAGCCCCGATTAAGAGAATTTCGATTTGAATGGCTGCGTGAATTCTATGCTGAAGCGGCGGGAGTGTGCGTGTTTGAAATAACATGTTTATACATGGCGGACGGGCGAATCATATGCAGCCCGTTCAGTGCTTCGACAACGTTTAGTCTTGGCATGGTCTGAATAATATTTTTGAGCAGGCATGAGCAACAATTTTTACGACGAGCCGCAGGGCGTGAAGGTGATGACTGTTAATGCAATAGTAGTCTCATCAGTGTAGTGCACGGTATTAGTACTTAGTGTGCCTTCGTAGTGTTTAATATTTTTTTTAAGTTTTGTAGTGCTTAAAGTTTGTTTCAGAAAAGGGTTCTTCGGGTTATGGTATTTATGATTTTGATTAAATAAATAATTAACAAGATTTTCTTTGCATGTGTAAAACTTGCTAGAAGTTTGAATTTCAATTTTAGTAAAATTTTTCCGTATTTTCAAAATATGAATTCGGTAGAAAATGTAATTAATATTAATATTACGCTATTCGAACGAAATGTTTCAAAATATGTCTTCCATTGTTCAGCTTTACAGTTTTTTGAAGATAATAACCTTTGTTCGTCTTCGCTTGCAGTACTTTCTGTTTGTAATAAATTCATTAAAGAAATACTCAAAATGAATGAAAGGGTAATTGACTTGTTTGCTCAACAAAAAAATCGACGTGTTGAATATTTATACAAATAAAACGTCTAGATAAAAGAAATTGCTTTTGTTGTTGATGTTGATTGAATAACTATATACAATGTAAAACTGTTTTTGCTGAATTTATTTATTGATGGTTTTTGCTCTTGTTATTGTTGCTTTAGTTGAATTTAGTTATTACTAGTTTTTTCGATTGTTATTGTTGTTTTTGTTGCATTTATTTTAGTAGAGAAATTATTTATTTTGAAAAGTGCGACAGGCCTAAAAGTTGTTACGTTGCAAGAATTCAAATGTTTTAAACAATTTTTTTTATTCAGAGTGCACTGAACTTTTATTAAAGCTTTAAATATTATTCAAAACACGATAATAGGAATATATCTTTGATTGCCAGCGAATCTATTTTTGGGGAAACTGATCACTTAAAATCGCTTAACGCTCCACATGTGGTACCTCTTGGGTGGAGTAGAAACTCACATAAGAACTTATATTGGTGATAGAAAAATTCGTACCAGTGTCCCCACCATACTTAACTTCCACGAGCCGCCACTCATAGCAGCCATATAATTGGGAAGCGTAAAGTGGTTCGCACTGTAATCGATTATCAACTTCAACATGAAGCAATGAAAGATACTATACGGAAAGAATTATCAGAAGAATTGACAAACTTGGCAAGACATTCCCAGATTTAACGAGAAGCAAGCAATTAACTGAATGGAAAAATTTCCAAAACAAGTATTAATAGAGAAAAATTTAAAACATGGTGATTAATTTACAAACTTGAGATTCGATATTCAGATAAAAACAAAATGAAAAAATAAAATTCTCAGTTGCTTTGACGTTGTACTCCTAGAAAGAAATACTTTAAAATTGAGAATAAAATGACATACTCATCATACAATAGCACAGTTAATTTGTTAATTTTAAGTGAACATAAAACAGGAAACCTTGGCAAAAGATTCATCTTTGCGATCTGGGGTCAAACTTCATTTTTCTATAAGATTAAGCGGGGAAATATTTAGGTTGAGTAAATCTAATTTTCGCCAAATATTGCATGTTATGTTTGGATTGTTAATTATACCTTATGATCAAAAATAAACCGGAAAATTAAAATAAAACCTTAAAAATTTAAAATTTTTTAATGAATTTCTTTATTATGTCCTTCAAAATACTCGCCATTGGCGATGATACATTGATGCCAGCGTTAGCTCCAATTTTCCATGCACTTTTGGTAGGCTTGCAAAGGTATGGCCTGTAGCTCACGCAGTGAATTCTCTTTTATCGCATCAATCGTCTCAAAACGCGTTCCTCTCAATGGCAATTTGAGTCTGGGGAACAGAAAATAGTCACACGGGGCCATATCAGGTGAGTACGGTGCTTGGTTGATGACATTGGTAGAATTTTTGGCCAAAAACTGTGAAACAATCAATGCCGTGTGCGCTGGTGCATTATCGTGGTGTAGAATCCATGACCTGTCTTTCCACAAATCAGGCCGTTTTTTACAAATTGCTTTCCGTAGGCGACGCATAACGTCTAAATAGTATTCTTTGTTGACCGTTTTACCCTCCGGAAGGAATTTGTAATGCACAACACCACGAATATCGAAGAAAACAGTTAGCAAAACTTTGATTTTGGACCTGCTTTGACGACTGGATTTGGCTCATTTTGGAAGCGCCATTCGGACGATTGTTGTTCGGTCGGCATATCAAACTCATAAACTCATGTTTCGTCGCCAGTAATTATGCGTTTGATGATTGTTGGGTCGCTATCTGCGTTGGAAATCATCTCTTTAGCCACATCAACACGACGCTGTTTTTGAATAAAATTCAGTGTTTTTGGCACCAGCCGAGCATTGACGCGTTTCATGCACAAAACATCAGTTAAAATGTGTTCTGCTGATCCATATGAAATACCTAGTAACACAGCAATCTCACGAAATGATACACATCGATTTTCCAACACGATTTGCTTTGCCGATTCGATGCTTTCTTCGGTAACTGCCGTTGTTGGGCGTCCAGTATGCTCATCATCATTCAAGGTTACACGACCCTCTTTGAACCTTTTATACCACTCGTATGCTTGTGTTTTTCCAAGACATGATTCAGCAAAGGCTTTTTGTAGCATTATCAATGATTGGGCACATGAAATTTCATTTGCAACACAAAATTTTAAGCAGGCATGTTGTTCCAATTTTTGTTCCATTGAAAAAATCGCCACACAACAAATTTTCGACTTAAATAAACAGACGCTGACGGAATACTAATTGAGATATGGCTGCCAAACTTTGACAGATTGTCACAAACAGTGCTGCCACCATAGCCACTGAAAGTTTCATCGATTGGGAAAGTGCGGGATTTTAAAAATAGAAATTCCGGTTTATTTTTGATCATAAGGTATACATACAACATTCAAAAATAAATACCATATATTATATTTAAAAATAATAATCTTTCAGTCTCCCTCTTCCTTTTTTAACCGGGCTTGGGAGCGGCTTCGACGGAATTACGGCTACACTCATATCTTGCATGCTATGGTTTCATACCTAAATAAGTTGAATAGAAAGGATCAAATTTATATTGTCAATTCATTTAATTTGCGCCCATACTGACTACGCCACTGTACAAGTTTTGACAGTACCAACGCCACTGTCAGAAATTATTGCAAGAGAATTCAATGCAACCAAATGAATCATCTATCGATGAAAAACATCCGGTTAACTTGCGCAAACTCAAAATACATTAATTTCATGACACTAGCCATTATGTGAGAGCCGTAGAAAGTGAACAACTTTGATTAATGATCCAACACAATTTATTGAAGAGTAAAACCCCAAAAAAGCTCGACAAACATTATGGGAAATCTGCTCTGTTAGATAAAATGGGTAAATACTGGATGGCTGATTTCAAACGTGGTCGTACAAGCACAAGTGATGAACACCGTCCATGTGGCCCAATTGAGGTGACAACGCTAGATATGATTACAAAAATCCAGGATGATATTGGACGACCAAAAATTGAAAGTGCGTGAGCTAGCTGACGCTGTAACTGTAAGCGTCTCAATAGGATCGACTTACAATATTCTGCACGAAAAAATTGATGCAACGAAGGTTTGTGCAAGATGGGTGCCGAGGTTCGCTTACAATCGACCTAGAACGCGTCCGAGTGACCACTTCTACGAAAAATTTGAAACTAATCCGATTATTTGCGTCGATATGTGAACATGGATAAAACATGGATTCATTACTAAACACGGAATCACATGAAGGATCGAAAGAGTACATTTTACCGAATGGAAGCGTCCAAAAACGCAAACATCGTCTGAGAAGGTATAGCAGATGTGTTTTCGGATGTACATGGCATAACCTTTATCCAATTCCTTGAAAAAGGAAGAACGATCACTGACGCATATTATTCAGCGTATTTGGATCGACGAAATGGCCTCATTTGAAGAAGAAAACAATCATTTTCCATGACGAAAAGGCACCATCTCACACTCAATGCACGAGCAAAAAAGAAAGAATTAAGCTTTGAAATTCTTTCTCAACCACCGTATTCGCCACAGTGGGCCCCCGGAGACTATTATTTGTTTCCAAACCTCAAAAGTTGTCGGGCAAGCATTTGAAATAGAATGAAGAAGTCGAACATTAAACTGACAGCTATTTTGGACAGCTCGACAAATCGTTTTGTTTGGAAGGTGTAAAAAATTGAAGGATCGTTGGACTCGATTTAAAAAAAGATTATGTTGAAGTATTTTACTTTTTGAGCAGCCTAGTAGCCTACACAGCTTTCTCAAGATTGATGTCGCTGGCTCATCAAAAGTTGCTTGCAACTTATGGGTACAACAAATTCTCCAGTTCGAATCATTATTAATAGTCTCGAAGTAAAGGATCGTACATTTTCGAAATTCGTGCACATTCAGATAAAATATAACTTTTCCTTAAGTTTTTCAATCTTGTGGTGCCAAGAAACAATGATCCTTTTAAAACATCTCTAAAATTGATCGTTTCAAAATATCTCTGAAAGGATTTACACATATTTGACACTATTTTAAAAAGAAAATTATTTATATCCCTCCATTTTAGATCAAATTCAAGGCTTTTTAGAATGTTGTTTGCAAAATATGGGTTAAAAACTGATGATAGGAAGGAAAAAATAATACGTTCGTAAAATATTGTGACTTTACACTATGCTCACATTGCAAACTATGGGCAAACTTGCCCACGATGGGCGCAGAACGGTTTTCTCAATTTTTGTAGCATTAGAACCAAATTTCTGAAATAAAAAATATCGCAATTTAAAAAACGATGAACATGATGATATTACATTCATAGTTTTCTTTTAAATTATATTATGCTCTGAAATAACAGCATTCCGATAAAATTAGTATAGAAGAATTTTTTGTCGCAAACTTCGGTGCGCCTTTTTTTATGTCAATAGAAATCTATAACGATATTTCAACTATCATTTTGAATCCAAATTTTGAAACCATTAAGGAAAGGTACGTATTAAATTTTGTATTTAGGATCTTAAACAGATCAATAATAACCGTTAACAGCAGCTTGACATCGATTCAACTACAATTGGGGTTGAATTTTTCTAAACTGGCACATAAATTTGGTACAAAGTTGAAGCAAACTTGCCCACGTTGGGTGCAGAATAGTTTGATCGATTTTTGCATTATCAAAACCGTTTTTTTTTTAAATTAAAAGTACATAAACACAAACACATAATAAACGAGAAGATAAATATGCTGGTACTTTAAATTATATTATATCGAAATATTTCAGCCGCGTTTCTTGAGACAATCAGTAGGAATTTTCTGATATTCAGCTTTTTGAACGAATGATGATAGTTCTGGGTCCACATGTTTTTATGAAATACGTCTGGCACTTAATTTTTTGCGAGAAACTTTGTAAGATAATATTTTCATCATATTTTTTTGCAAGTTTCGAGTTTAATAGATTCACTTTCATCAAAAACAGTTCGTTGATAAGCATTTCAGTTTTAACATTGTGTGCATTTATGAGACATGCAAGATGTTAAGTAAGTTTTTCTGGGTAAATATGCACCATTTTTTTTTTGGATTTTGTTTTTGTATTTTGTGTTTGAAATACGCTTGAGCTATATTTTTATATTTTTAGAATTTATCTGATATATGTGATTTGTCGCGCAATTATTTTTTCAAATAAACATGCACCAAAAAAATTTGAATCCTACTTTCCTCGGTTATTTTTTGTAATTTGTTGTAAAAAGTTTCGTTTTCATCGTTGGAGACTAAAAACAACACGACGGGCTTCGAAAAAGAAATTTATTTAGAGATTCGTTATTGAAAGAAAATGTCAGCAAGTAAGCTGGAAACCACAACTTATTAGATGACATTCCAAAAATATTTGCAGCTCTTGACAAATTATTATTTCTTGTCAGTGTGCTAAACGCATAATTTACTATAACCATCGGCATATTTGTCAATATATAATAATTAATTCCATTACCTTCTAACTTTCATAAAGTTGCTTTCTCCACAATCTTGCTCAGAAAGTAAACGAATGTTGTCGGATTATTCCTTTTGTATGTTACGAGGCACGTCCAGAAAGTAAAAGTACTCGATTTTTCTAATTAAAAAAATTGTATGTAGAACAAAGTTACAGGATTTTGTAGATACATATGTCAGTTATTTTTCCACGTAGTCTCCTTCCCGTTCTATGCAGGTTGCGAGCTGTGGTACAAGGTTTTTAATGCCCTCCTGAAAGAACTCTCCCACCATCTTCTTTTTCCAGTTGAGGACCTCTTGTTTCATCTCCTCGTCAGTTGAATTTTTTTTCCACCCATGTGAGACTTCACGGGAAGTGAAAAAAGGAAGTCTGAGGGCACCAAGTCAGGGGAATAGGCGGGGTGGTTCAAAATGTCTCAACCAATGAGTCCAAAAGGGCTTTTGGGGTGTTGGCCGTGTGCGGGCGGGCGTTGTTGTGCAACAAGCACATTGCCTTCGTCAACATTCCCCTCCGTTTGTTTTGAATTGCTCTCTTGAGTTTTTTAGGGTCTCACAGTATCGTGCTGCATTAATCGTCTTTCCTTGACGCAAATATTGGATGAAAATGATCCCTTTTCGGTCCCAAAGCATAATGACCATGATTTTTTTGCCCGAAATTGAAGTTTTGCATTTTTTGCCAGATGGGGAACTGTTGTGCCGCCACTGTGGTGACTATCTTTCTGTCTCAGGATTATAATGAGCTACCCAGAGTTCATCTCCGGTTACAATCGAGCTTAGAAAATTCTCACCTTCCAATTTAAATCGCTCAAGGAACTCGCGAGCGCTAACGACCCGATTCAGTTTGTGCTGTACTGTCAGTTGTTTTGGGACCAATCTTGAGCATAACTTTCGGAATCCCAGCATTTCTGTATTTGTTTCGTGTAAGAGAGATCTGGAGAGTTGTGGAAACATCGCTGAAATTTCATCCAGTCTCAATCGCCGGTCTTCACGAACAGTTTTCTCAATTTTTTGCACCAACTCATCGTTCAAAATTGAAGGTCTTCCACACCTCTGATCGTCATGAACATTTGTTGTGCCTTCAGTAACTCACGACAAAACTTGAACAAGTTCGTTCGGTTCATAACACCTTCGCCGTAAACAGTTTTGACACGTGAAAAAATTTCGCTTGCTGTTTTACCTTCAGTGAGAAGGAATCGTATGACAGCGCGCACCTTGCACTTGGCGGGATTTTTTATCGACATATTTCATACAAGTGGACACTACGAAGCGAGTTTTTATACTATCAAAGTCTCGCCTGTGTTCATTCTGTTCAGGAGAACCCCCACTACTATTGAGTGTTGCCAACCTTGAAAAAAAATCTCACAGCATGAGAAGGCAACCAGTACTCTTACTTTCTGGACCTGTTTCGTACTTACTTACTACTTGCTACAATTTTGCTTACTAGATAAATCATTGATAATTTTCATATTCTAAAAACGAATTGTCTTTTTGGCAGAAAAATCATGGTCCAATTTAATCTAAAGTATGTAGTATGTATTACGATGCCCCTTGGACATTCAACCGAATTATTTGATCATCATTCCCAATAACACATAAATTAACAATGCTGGCTTCGTATCTTTTTTATTGTTTGTTGTTGAACTTTAAACTATCTACCGAGTATGGCAAGATTGACTTCGAAATTGAGTCCGTATTTTTAACTTCCCAGTATATGGGAAGTTCTTGTAATCGCCTCGAAAATCGAAATTGAAATTTTCAACTTTTCTTTACGTTTTGAGGTCTATAGAGTATATATAAAGTGTTTTTAGAAAGGGAGACGTATGTGTGTGTGTGTGTGTGTACGTCTGTACGTTCGTGGACACTTTTTTCTACGAGCATAACTCACGTAAACAAAGTCCGATCGACTTAGTTGAGGTGTCAATCGAAGCGTCTTTGCAGTTTTAAGAGCTGATTAGTTTTTGGAAACCTTCACTCGGGGGGGTTTGCTGTTTTGCCCGTTTGAAGGTCATTTCTGTCATGCGTTATATCTCGCGAACCAAACTTACGATTTGCTAGATCAAGGTGTCAATCGACGCGTATTACCGTTTGTGTGATTCCATGAAGTTTTTAAAAAAATTCTTGGAGCCGTTTTTTAATTTTTTAAAAAAAAGTGCAAAAAATAATGTTTTTTTTTCAAAAACAATAAATTTTTAACCTTATCGGCAAGTCCAACTAATCAATGTTTATATAATTTATCTACTGCAAACAGTTTTTATAAAAAATACATCAAAATTTTTTTTCGTGGTTACAAAAAAAAATCAAATAAAAAATAAAAAATCATTAACAGGCATTATGATCTTCAAGGTCATTTCTGTCATGCGTTATATCTTGCGAAGCAAACATAGAATTTGCATTGTTTAGTCCTCAATGGACGCGTATTAATATTTTTGTAAATCTGTCGCATTTTTAAAAAAATCGTTGGAGCCATTTTTTAATTTAAGGAAAAAAAGTGCAAAAATTTCTGTTTTTTCCATAAACAATAAATTTTTAACCTGATTTGCGAAATATAATAATCAATGTTTATAAAATTTATATACTCCAAACAGTGTTTGTAAAAACATTTTCAAAACTTTTTCTCATGATTACGTAAAAAATTAAATTAAAAATAAAAAATCATTAAAAGTCATCATGATTTTCAAGGTCATTTTTATCATTCATTTTGTCTCACGAACCAGATATGATATTTGCATCATTAAGGTGTCAGTTGGCGTGAATTAACATATTTGTGAAGTTTTTAACATTACAAAAATTCGTTTCAGCCTTTTTTTAATTTAATAGAAGAAAATGCGAAAAATTATGTTTTTGTTTATAAAAAATATTTTTTAACCTGATTTGCACCGCACAGTGATACCAGTTTATAAAATTTATTCATTCTCATAAGTTTTTTAAGAGACACCGGCAAAATTTTCTTCCATGATTATGGAAAAAACTAAATTAAAAATAAAAAAATCATTCAAAGTTACCATGTAAAGAGGGTTCATACGAATGCTATTACTTTATATCTTTTATTCTAAAAAAATTGTTGTAAATTCAATCAAAATTTTAAAATATTTGCATAATTCAGCAGCTTTTTAATAGTTTTTCTAGTCTTTTAATTAAAAAAACTGCTTAAATTTTGAAAACCAACAAAAAATTTCAAGATCAAAAAGGCCCCCACCAATTGATCCGCGTGAATATTCATCGACCAAAAACCTTACGTAATGAATGGACCCTCCCGTAGACGATATGATTCATATTAACTCATTCCTGTTACTGCTATGAATACCTCTCATTGTTGCAATGTTGTTGATGTTTATGTAGATATTACTGGGAAGTTGACCGTGTGGACCTCAAGGGTCGCAATTCGCTGCTTGTTTTATATGGGACGTATCTTTTTTCATATAAATGTCTTATGTATAAGTGTCTTACTTAATCTATTGTATACAAAAAAGAAGCACATTCCCATGCTTGTCTGAAGTATATACTTACGCATAGGATTCACACGACCCAACAATACATGATGTAGGTGACCTACAAAACCATAAATTAATTGTCACACTTGTGATGACCTGATTATTTATATTTTAACACTCAAGCAAATAGTAAACAAATTGTTACCATGTCACACCTTACAGCTGTACAACGACTTTTTGCTGAGAAATAAACTAGCCGTCCCATCAGTCGATGGCACCTTAACATTGGCTATGGGCAAGGTTTTGGATTACAAATTGAATGAATGAATGAATTCACAAAGCGAGGGATTTCCCTTACCTGGTGAGTGTGGTCGTAAATTGGTAAGGTACATTACACTTTTCTCCCTCCCCCTCCAACTGCGTAGCGTAAAGATTCTTGCTCTCTATTCGCTTCGCTGAACTTTCGCATGGCGTGCGAATCCGTGATTCGAATGTAATGTGTGCAAATGACAAAATTGTACTATAATTTGTTGGATGCGACCCCTACTCGCTCCGCTTGTCAACCCTGGCTTCTCTATCGCTTCGGTGAATCTTCGCACGGCGTTCCAACCCATGATTCGAACGCCATAACCGATGAGCCTAGAGTTTAACGTATGTCACCAGGACTTGTTTTTGGCTCCGCTTCTATCTCGTTTTGCTTCTATTCAAATTAGCGACTCGAACGTCTTGGCCGATGAGTCATAGTTTTTGCGTGGCAAAACTTTTTTATATGATAAATACTAATAATCTCAAAAATATCACTATTAACGTGTAGCAGCTCGATATTATCTCTTAATTAATCATGCACACTACCAATAAAATTCAATTTGTTAACGTGATATCTATTCACATTATGGAAGCCGTGATTAATTAATCGAAAACAAACAATTGATTCGTTTACCAAAAACAAATGGTGACTAGTACAGTGACTACATATACATTCTTACCTATCCGCATACTAGAAACACCTGGATACATTCTTTTTAAAAATCCTCCGATTTTAAGACAATTTGTACGGTGTTTGCAACATATGTTCCTAAATATATTTTTTCGTATAAATTCTTCTTTACATTTTGAATTTCGACATGATTTTCAAAAAAAAAACAAGCAATGGTTTCCACACATACACAGTATGAATGATCAGTCGTTCGCCTTTACGTGCATCTTTTTCTCGTGAACATCCAAAATGTAATTTTAGACTCCTTCCGCGTCATTAACTGCATGCTTTTCTTAAGTGTCATTTCACGGCGTTTCAGAATATTCCAATTGGCAACTTAAGCGGCGCATCGAAACCTATGAATAATCAGTCAACTAGATTTTTAAAGAGTCGACTATCAACAAAACACATATGTAATGTGCTCTTTCATGCCAATCAAATTAGAAACGGCTGACTTGGTTTAGAAAGAACTGTGGCCCACCAAAACAGAGAGTATCTACATACATCTCTAAAATGAAAAATTATCTCCCACCTCAGATAAAGTTGCCCACATAATTGAGCGTACACCCATGTATGAATAACCACAACTTGAATGACCTAAATTGCTCGTAGATTTCAGAAAAGAAATAACTTGTATATCCAAAAGAAGAACTTAAAAAAATAATAGAAAATTTCTTTTGGTAAAAACTTAAATAAAAAAAACAAATAAAAAATATATTAAACAATAATATAAAAAAGTCGATGAATACAGTTTTCACCATAAATGTAATATAAATAGGGGTAACACTTTGAACACACGTTTTGCACCCCTCAGCCTGCCACCCGTTTCACTCGCCTTCCGAACGAGTGTGTATGTTTGTGTGGAGGGGAGGGTTATTAACTTCCCAGTATATGGGAAGTTCTTGTAATCGCCTCGAAAATCGAAATTGAAATTTTCAACATATCTTTACGCTTTGAGGTCTTACGAGTATATTTTCAGTGTTTTTGGAAAGAAGTATGTGTGTGTGTATGTACGTACGTACGTACGTGCGTTCGCGGACAGTTTTTCTACGAGCATAACTCACGTAAACCAAGTCGATTCGACTTTGTTAAGGTGTCAATCGAAGCGTCTTTGCAATCTTAAGAGCTGATTAGTTTTTGGGACACTTCGGTCGGGGGGTTGCTGTTTTCACCCCTTGAAGGTCAACCCTGCCATGCGCTATATCTCACGAACCAAACATACGATTTGCTTCATCAAGGTGTCAATCGACGCGTATTGACATTTACGTGATCCTTCAAATTTTTAAAAAAAATCGTTGGAACCGTTTTTTGAATTTTTTTAAAAAAAGTGCAAAAAATTGGTGTTTTTTTCATAAACAATAAATTTTTAACCTGATTTTCAAAACGCAGTAATCAATGTTTATATAATTTATATACTCCAAACAGTTTTTGTAAAAAAACACCAAATTTTTTTTTCATGATTAAAAAAACTAAAATTAAAAATAAAAAATCATTAAAAGTCATCATGACAACCAAATATAATCTTTGCATCATTAAGAAGTCAATCGACGCGTATTAACATTTTAATGATGTTTTTAAATTTAAAAAAAAATCTTTAAGCCCATTTTTTAAATTTAATAAAAAAATATTGAAAATTAGTGTTTTTTTTTCATAAAAAAACAATAATAATTAATAAAATTAACATCTTAATAATAAATGTTTATAAAATTAATAAACTTTTATCAATTTCTGTAGAGAGACCAGCAAAATATTTTCTCATGATTTCAAAACAAATTGAACTTAAAATAAAAAAAATCATTCAAAGTCACCATGTAAATAGGGTTCATACGAATTTGTACACCTTAAATCTCTTATTCTAAAGGCAATGTTGTAAAGTCAATCAAAGTTTATTATTATTTGCATAATTTGCGGAGATTTTTAACTGTCTTCATAGAACCGTGTTTTAAGTTTATTAAAAAAACTGCTTAAATTTTGAAAACCAATACAAATCAAATCAAATTTGCAATTGTGATAGTCAACGTTTTGAATGGTAAAATGTTTTGTAGTCAACACCTTTTGAGATCATATGCTTTGAAAAGCTTTCATCAAATAAAAAATTGTAGTTTTTAGGAGTTTTGTTCTTTAGTATTCGTAGAATTTCAATTACTTCCTTCATCATTTGTAATACATATATTTTACTTTTTACATGCAATTGAACCTATTTTTGACTGCATAATCAATGTTTCTCAAAATCAACAGAAAATAAGAAATAATTATGAGTTTCATTGATGTAAAATCGTGAAAAAATACAAATTCAGTGATTATGCCGAAGTGCCAGCAGTTTTGACCGCAACTATTCAAAATGGCCATCACGCCACAAAATCTCTTCAGTTGTCGTAATAACAAAAACTGCATTCATTTTTGCTAGCGCTGGTTTGTCCTTGAAGCATTGATATGAAAATAACAAATAACGTAGAAAAGGCTTTGTAACCTGTTCTCCCTCCGATTGATCCACGTGAATATTAAATCAAACCAATCCACGAAAATCTTTACGTAATCAATTGACGCTCGCGTAGATGTTACGATTAATATTAAATCATTCCAATAACTTTTATGAGAGGTACATTTTTATTTTTAAAACTAGTATTATTTCCATAATTATTATTGTGTTTAATATTTTTAATATCTATGTAGATATTACTGGGAAGTTGACCGTGTGGACCTCAAGGGCCGCACTTCGCGGCATGTTTTTTTAATTTTTTCGACTTCAAAATAAGTCTAAAAACTACTTCCCAGATCATTTTCACGGTTTCATATGATTTTTTAGTGGAGGAACCAACATAACTTTTTATGGGGCCGTGACCGCCGCGAACTTTTTATGCCATAGTAGAAGGGGAACCCCTCTTTTGACCCCCTTCGGAGGTTGAGGCCATAATCTTAACCTTTACCATCGTTTTAACGCAAAAAACAGAAATATGACACAATTTTCCCTTAAAAAATTGAGAGTACACTTAATAAAATGTATAATATTACTTATGTAGTTCCGCAAAATACCAAAAATCGCACCATCGCACTTAATGCAGCCTAATGAGTGTTGCTTTGTTTACAGTTATAAAATTTGCCCTTCCTGTGCTAGTTTAAGAGTAGTCCAGTTTGTTACGAAAATTCTTAGAGCTAGAAAAGAGATTGACTTGTTTACACGACAAATTAGACCAGGATTGATTTGTTTTCAGGTGACTGTTCAGAAGGCACACTGATTTTTTCAGAAAAAGATGTGGGATAACTTGTATTACAATAGGTGACATCCTCCCTCTCAAAAAAGTCGGGGACTTTATCAAATAAATCGAAATGTTTAAACTCGATTTTTTCCTACTTTTCTCACTTCTAGCTTTAAAACAATTCATTTTAGAGCAAAGTTTGAAGTGAATAAAAGTTGCGTGATTTGCTGTTTTATAAGACAAGATTGGTTAAAAATTTTAAAAATAATTACCGTTGCTACAAAATAGCAATATATATAAAAGAAAGGAAAAAAATGCCTATTTTTATTTAATTTTCTTACCACTTAGATCGTATTTGGGACCTTCAAACCACCTAGAAAATTTTTATAATATAATAAAACAGCACAAAAATTTCCATCGATTCTGTAGATTTCGCATAATAATTTTGCAATCTAAATTTATTTAGAAAAATTAAAAAAAATTCAAATCTTGCAAGCCAGAAACTAAAGCATAAAGAAGTTTGAAAAAAATTACATATAAAAGAGCACTTCATGTATCAAATGTCCTTTGTAAAATTAAAATCGGATTATAAGGGCGGCCTTAGGAATTTTTTAAATTCCTGCTAAATGAATATGTCGGTAATTATTAATGCAAATTAAATTTAAAAAAATGCGTTAGAAATACGCTTTCTTTTAAAAAATAAGTTTAATTATGCTCATTAGTTTCTGAGATAGAACCAGTCAAGCGCAAGCATGCATCCAAAAATAAATATAAAAAATTTGAAAACTATAATTTTTATATCAAATAAATAATAATTTTAAATTCAATGATATGTAAAATATTGAGTTATATAGAATTATATTATTACTAATCCTCATTTTTGTTAATTTATCATAAAAAGAATTTGAAACGAGACTACAATTTTTTTTAATTTGTTTAAACAATGCGATGTTTAGGCTATTCGAGTTACATCGGATTAAAAATAGAAAATGGAAATCGCTCTACCACAAGCCAAGAAAATGCAATTTTTTATAACTTTTTATAACTTCGTTGCAAATACCGGTCAACTTGGGCCAGTTGTATCTCAGGAAGTAATGCATCATAATTCGAACTTCTATATGCTTTAATTTCTGATTTGCAAGGTTTTAAAAATTTTGAATTTTTCTAAATAAATTTAAATTGCAAAATTATTATGCGAAATTAACGAAATCGATTTTAATTAAAATTTGTGTGCTGTTCTATTTTACTAAAAAATTATCTAGGAAGGTCTTAAGTGGATTCTAAGTGGTAAAAAAGGCTTTTTTCCTTGTTTTTATATTTATTGCAAGGGTATTTTTTTTTAATTTTTAAGCAATCATACCTCATGAAAAATCAAATCACGCAACTTTTATTTCTGCACAACTTTGCTCGAAAATGAATCGATTTAAAGTTAGAAGTGAGAAAAGTAGGAAAAACACAAGTTGTTTCATAATTTTTAAACATTTCGATTCATTTATTAATGTTCCTGACTTTTTTGAGACGGAGTTACGCGGAGTTACGGAGAATCCTACAACCAGTGTGTTCAATTTGTCGTGTGAAGTGTCCTCAAGAATCAAGAAGTCGATGCAGAGTGATGGGTACAACGGGTGGATTGCTAGAAAAACATTTGTTTCGAAACAAAATAGACTGAAACGATTGGAGTTCGCAAAAACCCTTGTGAATCGTTCGGACAGCTTCTGGAATAATGTTAGGTTTTCGGACGAAACAAAAATCAACTTATTCGGTTCTGATGGTAAGAAAATCATTTGGAGGAAACCAAATACGGAGCTAAATAAGAAAAACATATGCCCAACTTTGAACCATGGCGGAGGTTCGGTCATCGAGAAATGAAATCCAAATCTTCGAGAAATGAAATGTTTAGATATCCTGCGATGAAATTTGAAGTCATCTGCAGAAAAGTTATAAATGGCCCAAGTATATTACTTTCAGCACAATACTGATCCGAAGCATACAGCACATGTAGTTGAAGAGTCGTTAAGGTACAACGCTCCTAAGCTCCTAAAAACACCCCTCAGTCTCCTGATCTAAACACAATTGAGAATTTGCTGCATGAACTCGAGTTTCGGTTGAAAAACTGTAATGTTACAAATAAGAATCAATTAAAAGAAAAATTCAAGGTAGAGTGGGAAAAGATTAGACCAGGATTTTCAAAAAAATTAGTGGAATCGTTGCCTCGACGTTTAGAAGCAGTTATTGCAGCCAAGGGATATGCAAGATAATATATTATAATTTTAATATTAATTAAATTAGTTATTACATTTTTGTACGGTAATATTTTAATTTCATAAGTTTTACGTACATTTTTTTCGACGTTGAAGATTTCCACCTCAATCTTCAAAAGATACCGATCAGCTCCTGCTTCTCGGCTAGCCGGATTTCTACCGACTAAAACCACTTCTGTTTCCTTCAATCACTCTCTCCATCAAAATTAGTAATTCTCCGTATTTAAAATTTTAGGACATAGTACTTCCCAGACGATAAGAATCGGTATAAGGGATAGTACCAAATTTGTAAGTTTTAGTGTCCTTTTAGTTAGATTACTAGTTCAGACTATATGTTTATGAATTCTTTCCTGTTGATTACGTGTTTGGCTTTGAGTTTAGTGGAGCTGATTGTGCTTGTAACTTACTTCGAAAGTTCGTGCTGAAGGTGATATTTTTTAGTGTCGTTTTAAAGGAAGCTGGGTTCGCTATGTTTTTAATTTTGTCCGGTAGTTTATTGTAAAAGTTAGCTACTTTGTTGATGGGGTCTTCTTTTAGCCGATCAGTTCTGGGAAATGCTGTAGCTATATTTTTGATGTTTCTCATTCTGTAAGTGTTTTTCCCCTCATTTCACAGTGGTGTATTCATTACGGTGTAAAGTTTTATGAATGAATTTAGCTCTTTCCATGGAAATCATGCATTGCAAATTCAATTCTTGGGCTGTTTTGTAAACTTCGCTCGTTGAAATTGACATAGGGAGATTGTAAATGATCTTATACGCCTTGATTACTATTTTGGAAGTGATCATGAGGTTACCTTTATAGGTTTGGCTCCAAGTCAAGATGCCGCAGGAAATTTTGGCAAGGAGATACGCATACATAATTCGGATTTTTTATTCTTTGGAAAGAAGTAGAAGCAATGAAGACAGCTCATTTATGTGTGGAGTCCATGTTTGTTTCTCGTCTATTAGAAGTCCTAAATATTTTATTTGTTCTATTCTCTGGAGGCTTGTGTTATTGATTTTTACGTGCGGTTGTATGTCAGTCTTGTCGTTTTGTTTAAAAATAATGTATTTTGTTTTCCCCGCGTTTATTGCCAATCTGCTTTGGAGAAGCCTATACCAATACTTGTCCAGGTCAGTATTTACTTTTTATTCAATTTCGAGATTAGTTTTACCTGAATAAACGAGCACAGTGTCATCTGCGTACATAACCACTTTCGCAACAAGGTCTGCTTTTTTTATGGAGTTAATATAAAATAGAAATAGCGTTGGTCCTATGATCGAGCCCTGCTTAACACCGATGCTAAATTCAGCAGTTTTGCTTTTGGCACCTCCAATTATTGTATTTTGAAATCTATTCGTCAAGTAACTGCGTATTAATTTATTTGCTTTTTTCGAGGAATTTACTTAAGGGAGGAAGTACCTTTAGAGGCCGAAAAAAGGTCTTTTTTTGCAACTGATTTGTGGGGACATGAAGACAGTTCTTATTAAATCAGTATAATATTTATTTTAGGCGATGTTTGAGGTTGAAAAAAACAACATATTCTACAAAAGTGAAAGTTGAAAATTAAAAAAAAATTCAAGGATCTTGAAAGCCATGTCGTCGCTGACGTCGTAAATTGCGTAAGTGACGCTGGCTGCAATTTCCATCTGAAATCAACAAGCTAAACATTTTCTTACTCGAGAGGGTTTTTTTAGTAGAAATTTGCGAAATTCGAAAATTAACCCTTCAAAACAGGCTCATAAAAAATTACGATTTTAACGAAAAAATTTCGTTGTACTTCCAGTCAAAAATAGTCCAAAAATAATTTGTTTTCTCTTAATCTTTAGTCTATATAAAACAGTTTTTTATGTTCTTTAAAATGAACGCTAGATGATGAAAATCGATTCACTAGTTTTTTTATTATCACTTACGCAATGTTAAAAAACATGGTTTCGAGAAAAGGCCGTTTAAAGTTTATGGTCCGGGATGCATATCTTCCACAATTTTGAGAATTAGCTTTTGAAACTTTGACATGATATTCTTAGGCGATATATCTATCGATTAAAACAATTAAAAAAATCGATTTTTTGAAGTGTCTAAAGGTACTTCCCCCCTTAAGGAATTCAAAAGTGAGATTGGTCTGTAATTTGTTTTGTGTGTAAAAAAATACTTTTATACATGAAACATTATCTTGAAAATGAATTTATATTTACAATATTGCTTTCTTTTATCAATAAAAAAATATAGAAGACGAAACAGGAAGTTGAATTATTTAGCAATTAGTAATTTTTACATGAGTGTACGCTCAATTATGTGAGTAACTATATATAGTATGAGATTGAGCATAAAAATCATATAAGCGAATCAAGAGTTGAATTAAACATAGCGTTGGAGGGAAATCTCTTTCAGATACATTCAACCATTAGATATTTTTAAGCACTAGTAGACTAGAAGAATAGTGACTATAGTCGCAGCGAGCGATCAAGTCGTTTGGTTCTATTGCTTTTAGAAATTTTCAAACGTGCGCCTCGAAAGAATTGCCTCAGAGTTCGAGACTGTGAAAAGTGAAAGTTTACGTGGAAACGATACAAACCGTTTGAGACATGTGTAACCAATGAATATCTATTTCTAATTAGTGCCGAAAATGTGCTCACATTGTAGACTGCGTGATGTTGCATAATCCGTCGCGAAGTTATCTTTTGATAAGGTGATAAGATGCGTAACTAACTCGGCACGGTGCGTAAAGATAGCTCGAGTAGTGCCTAATTGAGGTTGTAGATGCAAATCACGAGAATATCTGGCGTAATCGATGGATTTCTTTATTGGCGGTATATCAGCAACTTGCGCTGGGGTTTTCTCAAATCCATTTGATGTGAGTACGGACAGTGCCTTACATAAAAACTTAATGGCATCAGTTTGTTGTTATTTACTTTGCACCCTGATCTTGTAACGAACTATTTACGATCCTAGGTTATTAAGACTCGGCAACAGCTTCAAGGAGAATTGCAGCGAGCAGGATTAAATGTTAGACTGCCGTACACAGGAATATGGCAATCTATAAAGTCCATTGTCAAATCCGACGGGATGATTGGTTTGCAAAAAGGACTAGGACCGGCCTTAATCTTTCAGTTCGCCATGAACAGCACGCGTCTTGGCATCTACGAAACAGTTGACAATAATTTACGATGGACCAGGTTCCATGAAAGTGAGACGCGATCACCTTTGCTGTGCATATTCTGGGGAGCAGTGTCGGGAGCGGTATCGTCTATGATCAGTAGTCCATTGTATCTGATAAAAGTGCGGATCCAATCCCAATCTATTGGACAATATGCAGTCGGATATCAGCATCAATATAATGGAACTTTTGACGGATTGTATTCGATTTTTAAGGAGCACGGCGTCAGAGGACTTTGGAAAGGAAGTGCAGCAATCGTCCCACGAACGGCAGTGGGATCAGCAACTCAGCTTTCCACATTTACGAAACTCAAAGACTTTCTAGTTCAATACGAGGTATTAGAGATCCCTCAACTCATTTTGGTGCGTTCACAGAATCTTACATTTAATTTTCTACTCTTAGATATTCCGAGAATCAGTTACACTTACCGCCCTGTCGGCCAGTATTATTAGTGGATTCTTCGTGTGTGTAGTAATGACGCCTTTCGACGTAGTTGCAACAAGGATCTTCAATCAAGGTATACATCACTGTAACTAACATGAATATTGTTAATTAATCGTTTTATAAGAAATGTATATAATGTACTAATTCAAACCTGTATGAGAAATTTTGTCTGTAATTGCACACCTTTTTAATATCTACAAGATGACTATCTTTCTTAAAATTGGTTTGAAGAATCGCTCAAATATTTCTATAAACTGTGTCGAGCTCAAGATTGTCAAACAAATGTTTATTATAGGTAGAGTCAGATTAGACACAAAGTCGTTCAACAAATCCCACTCAAATATTTGCTGAAGTGCTAGCTGTCTGTATCTTCAATATGTTATCACAAAGGGATACAAACTGGTGTTGATTGTCGACTTCATTCAAAGAAGTGAAACTGAGCAAAGTGTTTCCAGTGTTAGAGAACATTTGACTGTACTAACATCAATATGACCTAAAAAGAAAGCATTCGTGTTCAACAAAAAACACAAAAAATATTTGCGTTGGTGATGAAAGAACCATCAGAGAAAAGTACGCATATCAGCAAAATTTACAAGAACATGATTCTTTCACAAAAAGGGTCTAACCATGTATAGAAACATGTTCAGTGGGTCCATAAAAAATAAACGGAGAAAGTTCAGTTAAGCGATCAATGAATCCAGGCTACAGAAACACATTTCTGAAGATCACTTCAACAGAATAGGACTCAACTAAAAACCAGATGGTTCTCAAACAAATAGTGACGAATACTCTTGACATTCCTCTTAAAACTTCCTTTCCAAGCTACAACATAATTTAAGAATACCACAGAAAACAAAATTTTGGGTCTCAAGATCTCCAGAAAATAGACTCTTTATAGCAGAAGATGTTGTTTTCCAACTATTTTACAATGGCTGTAATATGGCACTAATGGTGTCAGATGAGTCAAAGATTTAAGTGCCTTCCCCAGATTTAACTTTTAAGACACTAACGCCTTTACGTCTGGGTATCTAATTGCAACAAGTACCAACGCGCCCATAAACGTACTAGTCAATAACCATATCAAGTATGAGTTCTGCTTTTCGGAATACAGGTACCAGATTTAGATTCGAAGCCACTGAGTCTTCTGCGCAACCCTTGGTTTGGATTCGGACCTATCAATCATCCTTGCCGCTTTTTGGGCAACGGCACCCCTGTCGTAAACGCAACAGCACGCTATTGCACCACATACAGAAGGATCCTATACCAATGTGGTAAGATCCAAACTGTATTATAATGAAAGTACCCGCTAATGGGTGTACAACCACAGCTCCTAAAATTCAGCCTCCACAGGCTCCTCACCGACACCGGCAGGGACTAGGTCCCTGGGGCCCCGGATCCCTTAGTACCAGTATGCCCCTGGTAAGGTTTCGAGGAAGCTCAACACAACCTCTTCAATTGAGCCCCCAGCTGCTCCGGATTGATCGCCGCTTGGTTCATGGGTTACTAGGGGTCAACCACTTCCCCTTTATGCCAGTCAGCAAAGTATAAAACCTACTGTTTTGACACACCATGAGTCCTGGTAGTCTGAAGTCCGTGAGGGTGACTTTCACCTCTTAAGTCAGTCAGCAAAAGACGAGCTCTACTGTTTTGACTCCTTCTTTCGGTTTGGACCATTTAGCGTTACCCAGGGTGCACCGCGAGGAGGCGATCCATTTTACACCCCTACTAATGGTGTCAATATTCAAGCCAGTTATATTTAAAATTGTATCCTTAAAAATAAAGGAAATAAAGAGTGACTTTTGTGCCAAAAGAAAGGAATCAGCCATCGAAGGATTAAGGATTTTAAGCCTAACGTCTTTTTTCTTCAAATAATGGAAAAAAAGTGGATGAAAGCAAATTTAAGTCACATCAAGAACAACATGTTAACGAAAAAAGGGAATTGAATAGAGATTGCTCTGCAAAAGATTGTCCAAAAAAACACAAATTATTGGAAAATATAAGAAGTCCGTCGACAGAAAGGGAGAGTTCATCGCAACCAAAAAAATAGCGGCTGACTAGGTATCGGCTCTTAATGAAAAATTTGATGGTTTGCATTATGAAGAAACATATTGCTTAGCCACAATGCTTGATCCTCGTTACAAAGAACGAATATTTCAATTACAGTCTACTATTACTATGGAAAAAGCGCCTTGTTCAGTTACTTGATCTTAATGTAGCACTGCATTTCGAAACTATGTCAGACACGGTCACACCTACATCTAGTTGTGTAACTGTATGTTATGAGATGCCTACGAGTGGTGGGCTTTGGAACGCTTGTGAAAATATTTTTGGAAAATCCGCGGATAATGAGCCCCTGTCTACTCTGAGCTGTAATTCTCTCAAAGATAATATATCAAGAGATGCAAAACCGTTCGTTTTCTGGCGCAATGACGTCTTATATCCAAACTTGAAAAATGGCGCAGAAATACTTTAGTTTCCAGCAGGTCTTATTCAAACAGACTTGCGAAATCGCCTTTCTCTGAAAAACTTAAGAATACTTTGTTTTCAAACAAAAAATTATCAATGTTAATTTCAATTATTAAAACTATCAACTAATCTCAACCTGTCTATATTTTTAACTTCCCAGTATATGGGAAGTTCTTGTAATCGCCTCGAAAATCGAAATTGAAATTTTCAACATTTCTTTACGTTTTGAGATCTATAGAGTAATATAAAGTGTTTTTAGAAAGGGAGATGTATGTGTGTGTATGTACGTACGTACGTATGTACGTTCGTGGACACTTTTTTCTACGACCATAACTCACGTAAACAAAGTCGCGTCGACTTTGTTAAGGTGTCAATCGAAGCGTCTTTGCAATCTTAAGAGCTGATTAGTTTTTGGGAAACTTCGGGCGGGGGGTTTGCTGTTTTGCCCGTTTGAAGGTCATTTCTGTCATGCGTTATATCTCGCGAACCAAACATATGATTTCCTTGATCAAGGTGTCAATCGACGCGTATTGACCTTTGTGTGATTCCGTAAAGTTTTTAAAAAAATTCTTGGAGCCGTTTTTTAATTTTTTTAAAAAAAGTGCAAAAAATTGTGTTTTTTTTTCAAAAACAATAAGTTTTTAACCTTATTGGCAAGTCCAAGTAATCAATGTTTATATAATTTAGATACTCCAAACAGTTTTTATAAAAATGCCATCAAAATTTTATCTCATAATTACAAAAACAAATCAAATAAAAAATAAAATATCATTAACAGTCATCATGATTTTCAAGGTCATTTCTGTCGTGCGTTATATCTCGCGAACCAAACATACAATTTACATGTTTAAGGTGTCAGTCTACGCGTATTAACATTTGTGAATCTATCAAATTTTTAAAAAAATCGTTGGAGCCGTTTTTTATTTTAGGGGAAAAAAATGCAAAAAATTAGGTTTTTTTATAAACAATAAATTTTTAACCTTAGTTACGGAAGACAGTATTCAATTTTTATAAAATTTATATACTTCAAGCAGTGCTTGTGAAAACAACATCAAAACTTTTTCTCGTGACAACGTAAAAAACTAAATAAAAAATAAAAAGTCATTAACAGGCATCATGATTTTCAAGGTCATTTCTGTCATGCATTATATCTCGCGAACCAAACATACGATTTACATGTTTAAGGTGTCAGTCAACGCGTATTAACATTTTTGTGAATCTATCAAATTCTATCTATCAACGCGTATTAACATTTTTGTGAATCTATCAAATTTTTAAAGAAATCGTTGTAGCCGTTTTTTTATTGGGAGAAAAAAGTGCAAAAAATTAGGTTTTTTCAATAAACAATAAATTTTGAACCTGATTTACGGAAGACAGTATTCAATTTTTATAAAATTGATATACTTCAAGCAATACTTGAAAAACGTCAATAAAAATTTTTACTTATGATAATAAGAAACATTAAATAAAAAATAAAAAAATCATTAACAGTCATCATGATCTTCAAGGTAATTTCTTTCATTCACTATATCTCACGAACCAGATATAGCATTTGCATCATTAAGGGGTCAATCGACGTCTTTTAACATCTTTTTGATTATTTTAATATTATAAATATCCGTTTCAGCAGTTTTTTTAATTTAATAGAAAAAAATGAGAAAACTTAGGGTTTTTTTCATAAAAAATATTTTTTTAGCCTGATTTGCACAGCACAGTAATAAAAGTTTATAAAATTTATACATTCCTATCAGTTTTTGAAGAGAGATGATACAATTAAAATTAACTGATTCCTGTTACTCTCATTATTATTAATTAAAGTAGAACTATTTTAAAAATTATTATTGAGTCTAATATTTTTATCTTTTATCTAGATATTACTGGGAAGTTGACCGTGTGGACCTCAAGGGTCGCACTTCGCGGCTTGTTTTTATATTAATTTAAAAAAATGAACCTGACTTTTGTTTCATTTATTTTACCAACATTTTTGAATTTAATAAGCGTATCGGTATCGCCGATATTTTTATAAGCATATCGGTATCGTATCGGCAAAAAGGCGTATCGAGGCATCCCTAGTTATGAACTCCAAAACATTAGCTTCTTCAAAGTATTCTCCCTGGGAGTTTATACATTTTTTTCCCAGCGCTGCTTCCAATGCAGGAAAATTTACTCCTGGAAATCCACTTCTGGAATAATGCCCAACTCCTCCAGCGATTTTTGTTGTATGGCATCTGCATCGTCAAACCTCCGTATTTTGGATGGATATTTTCTTCTATGCAAACAAAAAGAAATCTGCTAGGACTAAATTTTGTCAGTAGGGAGATTCAGAGGTGACTGTCATTGCATTTGATGTTCAAAATTCACGAATAAAGATTGAAGAATGGACAGATGCATTGTCATGATGCATCTTTCACTTTCCACTTGCTCACAACTCTGGCCTCTTCCTTCTCTCAGCTTCACCTGAGTTTCCCAGGATTTGAAGATACTGGAAGCGATTAAATGTTCCATGGATGTGTGAGACGTTCATTTCGAAGATTGGGCTTTTCTTTCTACGTTATATCCATACAACCCCATGCTTCATCTTCAGTAATGATGGTTTTCAAAAAGCTATCATTGTCATTTGCCATTTGAAGAAGTTCTGCACAAAACTGAACTTTGCGTTATTTTTTGGTCACAGTCATCAACCTTGGGACAAACTTTGCAGCCACTCGATGCAAGTACAGTTTCTGGGCTAAAATTGTTTGGCATGAACCAAATGAAATGTTTCATTCATCTATCATGACCCGAATGATTAAACTACGATTAAAACGCACAAGGACCTTCACCTTGGTAACATGAGCGTAAAAAAATATAAGGAAAGACACTTATAAGATTTCGTTTCATATTATTTTCAAATGTACGTTTCGGACATTAGTTGTGTCCTTCTTTAGTGTATTATTGTGTCTGAAGAGAAGACATGGCAGACTCTTTCTTAATGTACTGGGCTGGGAACATGAGCGTAGTCACTCAAAACTGATAGTTGTCCTGAACGAGGATTATCTTTTGTTGATGCCCGACCTTCCTTATACTGTTTTAACCTCTCATGTCACTTAGAACACCTTAAATATTCATTCCCGAAAGCCTTTTATAGCATTCCAAAAGTTTCTATAACCTTTTTGCAGAATCTCACAGAAAACTTGACACAAACGCGTTGCTCTTCTTTCCCATTCATCACGAAAATCGCCGAGAACGAAAAAAACAGTCTCGATTCAACAGCTCCGCTTCAAAATGTGTTATCAAAAATTCAGAAAATTAGTTGTACTCGGGAATCTAAACAGTGCTACCAACTGCGTTTATGTCAAACGCTCTGTTGGCGCGTTATTTAAACAGTCCCGGAACTTTTTAATCGTTTCTCGTACGCACATTAATACTCGTCGGATTATTGTGTTGAAGATTTGCAGCTTATTTTTTCCCGGCACTTTATTGAATTTCATTATTAGGAGGATTGAAAAGTTCACTTTATTGGCCATATTGATACGTCGTTCAATCTCGTCCAAGGTAAATAAATGAGTTTTCAATACTATAATTGTCCATCATCATATTTCGTCTGATTGGTCTTGTCCATGTTTGGGCCATGAATTTGATCTCCCTCTCATTGATCTTACCTAGCCGTTGACTTAATTTTCATGATTTCTATAGCACGGGAAATTGATCGCAACATGGTGTAGATATCATCAGCATACATTACTATTTGGGTTGACATGACTATTGGGGCTCCCGTGTTGTCTATTAGGATTTTTCTGATGATGGACTCGTTGGCCAAGTTGAAGAGACTCTAGTCAGTTTTGAAGTGCTGAGTCAGTTCACCTTGGACTCTAACTTGGGAGTCCGTGTCAATCATCGTTATTTTGGTCACCCGGTAGCAGTATTATATCTATTATATTTCGATCTATTCATTTATTCAAGCACATTCAACAGATTACAAAATGTATAAGAAAACAAGCCATGAGGTCCACACGGTCAACTTCCCAGTAATATCTAAAAAGATATTAAAAATATTAAACACAATAATAATTATGGAAATAATACTACTTAAAATAATAAAAATGTACTTCTCGTAAAAGTTATTGGAATGACTTAATATTAATCATAACATCTACGCGAGCGTCTATTGATTACGTAAGGATTTTGGTGCATTGGTTTAATTAATTATTCACGCGGATCAATCGGAGGGGGGACAGGTTACAAAGCAGTTTTTTCATTAAAGTTAAAACATGGGGCTGTGAAGACTATTGAAAATTTGCTCAAATTTTGCAAATATTAATAAACTTTGATTGACTTTACAACAATGTCTTTAGAATAAGAGATTTAAGGTATTATGATTCGAATGAACCCTTTTTACATGGTGACTTTGAATGATTTTTTATTTTTAATTTTTTTTTTTGTAATCATGAGAAAAGTTTTTGCTGGTTTCTCTACAAAAATTGATAAAATTTTAGAAATTTTACAAACATTTATTATAACAATGTGCAAATCAGGTTAAAAATGAATTTTTTTATGAAAAAACACTACTTATCCGATTTTTTTTAATAAATAAAAAAAAAACCCTTTAACGATTTTTTCAAAATATAAAAACATCATAAAAATGATAATACGCGTCGATTTACACCTTAATGATGGAAAGATTATATTAGTTCTCGAGATATAATGAATGACGTAAATGACCTTAAACGTTTATTGATTTTTAACTTCCCAGTATATGGGAAGTTCTTGTAATCGCCTCGAAAATCGAAATTGAAATTTTCAACATTTCTTTACGTTTTGAGGTCTATAGAGTATATATAAAGTGTTTTTAGAAAGGGAGATGTGTGTGTGTGTGTGTACGTACGTACGTACGTACGTACGTTCGTGGACACTTTTTTCTACGAGCATAACTCACGTAAACAAAGTCGTATCGACTTCGTTGAGGTGTCAATCGAAGCGTCTTTGCAATCTTAAGAGCTGATTAGTTTTTGGGAAACTTCGGGCGGGGGGTTTGCTGTTTTGCCCGTTTGAAGGTCATTTCTGTCATGCGTTATATCTCGCGAACCAAACATACGATTTGCATGATAGAGGTGTCAATCGACGCGTATCAACATTTTTGTGAATCTATCAAATTTTTAAAAAAATCGTTGTAGCCGTTTTTTAATTTAAGGAAAAAGTGCAAAAAATTATGTTTTTTTTCATAAACAATAAATTTTTAACCTGATTTGCGTAATTGAGTAGACAATGTTTATAAAATTTATATACTCCAAACAATTTTTGTAAAAACAAAATCAAAACATTTTGTCATGACTACGTAAAAAATTCAATTAAAAATAAAAAATTATTAAAAGTCATCATGATTTTCAAGGTCATTTTTATCATTCACTATATCTCACGAACCAGATATAATATTTGCATCATTAAGGTGTCAGTTGACGTGTATTAATATCTCGTTTCAAATTTTTTTTAATTTAATAGAAGAAAATGCAAAAAATTATAGTTCTTTCATACAAAATATTTGTTTAACCTGATTTTCACAGCACAGTAATACCTGTTTATAAAATGTATACATTCTTATCAATTTTTGAAGAGACACCGGCAAAATTTTCTTTCATGATTATAAAAAAAACTAAATGAAAAATAAAAAATCATTCAAAGTTACCATTTAAGGAGGGTTCATACGAATGCTTTTACTTTATTTTTTTATTCTAAAAAATGTTGTTAATTCAATCAAAGCTTTAAAATATTTGCATAATTTGAGCAGATTTTTAATAGTTTTTATAGTCTTTTATTTAAAAAAAAATGCTTAAATTATTAAAACCAACAAAAATTTTCAAGACCAAAAAGGCACCCCACCGATTGATCCGCGTGAATATTCAATCTGTCCTCATCGACCAAAAACCTTACGTAATCAATGGACCCTCCCGTAGACGATATGATTCATATTAACTCATTCCTGTTACTGCTATGAATACCTCTCATTGTTGTAATGTTGTTGATGTTTATGTAGATATTACTGGGAAGTTGACCGTGTGGACCTCAAGGGTCGCACCTCGCGGCTTGTTTATATTTTATTTCACTTTTTTTGTAATCATGAAGAAAACTTTTACTGGTTTTTCCACAAGAACTATTTGGAGTATGTAAATTATATAAACATTGATTACTTAGGTTTGAAAATCAGGTTAAAAATTTTGTGTTTTTGAAAAAAAACCTAATTTTTTGCACTTTTTTTAAAAAAATTAAAAAACGGCTCCAAGAATTTTTTTAAAAATTCTACAGAATCACATAAATGTTTATACGCGTCGATTGACATCTTGTTCAAAAAAATCGTATGTTTGGTTCGCGAGATATAACGCATGACAGAAATGACCTTCAAACGGACATAACAGCAACCCCCCCCCCCCGACCGAAGTTTCCCAAAAACTAATCAGCTCTTAAGATTGCAAAGACGCTTCGATTGACACCTTAACAAAGTCGATGCGACTTTGTTTACGTGAGTTATGGTCGTAGAAAAAAGTGTCCACGAACGTACATACGTACGTACGTACGTACATACACATACACATACACATACACACACACATACATCTCCCTTTCTAAAAACACTTTATATATACTCTATAGACCTCAAAACGTAAAGAAATGTTGAAAATTTCAATTTCGATTTTCGAGGCGATTACAAGAACTTCCCATATACTGGGAAGTTAAAAAGTTACAAAATGTATAAGAAAAAAAAAACCAAAGTAAATAAAAATCATAAAAAGAAATTAGATGATTAAGTTAAAAAGTGAAATAAATCCATTAACTAAATATTACATTTGCTAAGTTACGCTTAAATGATGCAAGAGAAGGTAGAAAAGGTCCAAGCTGTAGACTATCATAAGTTCGTGGTAAACGGAGTAATGTAGAATTGAAGTAAACTTCAGTTCTAGCAAATGGTAAGGCAAAAATATTCTGAACACGAGATGGTCTGGAGCGTTGCCTCAACAAAATAAGGTTGGATATATCAATTTCAATGTAACCGTGACACAACTTATAGAGAAAGCATAGGTCACGATATATCATTCTAGAAGCCAATGAAGAAATATGAAGAAACAGAAGACGTTCATTGTAAGGCAAATAAGGGATTTTAAATTTACAAAAGAGAAAGCGTGTAAACTTACGCTGAACAGATTCAAGTAGAGCAATTAAATAGACATAATGAGGTGACCGAATTTGTGAAGAATATTCAAGTAGTGAACGTACGATGCTCACAAATAATTGCACCGCGGAATGAGGATTAGGATCCGGCAAAACCCGAAAGATTTGAGGCCCTGGTAACAACACTGAAAATGTGAGTATCAAACTTGAGTTTAGCATAAAAGATCACCCCCAGATCTTTCCCTTGATCAACCACATTCAATATAATGGAGTCAATGTAGTAATCAAAGGAAGTGGGCGTAGTCTTAAGGGAAAAGGACATTGCATGACACTTAGGGATATTAAGGAAGAGAGAATTTGCTTCACACCAAGAACAGAGAGTGATTAAATCTTTTTGAAGAGCTTTGCAGTCGTCAAGAGATCTAATCACTCTAAATAACTTGAAATCATCAGCATAAAGAAGGCAGGCAGAGTTAAGGTCCAAGAATGGAACCTTGAGGGGCACCAGATCGGGGATAGAATGAAGCGGAATAGCTACCACAAACGGAAACACGACAGGCTCTATAGGACAAATAGGAAGATATCCATAATAGAAGAGAACCAGAAATCCCAAACAACTCGAGCTTACGACATAGTATCGAATGGTCAACAGTGTCAAAAGCTTTGGAAAAATCTGTGTATATGGCATCAACCTGAAGATGATTATCAAAAGCGACAGCAATAGAATTAGACATGACAAGTAGGTTGGAGGTCGTGGAGCGGTTCGGAAGGAAGCCATGTTGCTGCGGAACTATAAAATGACCCAAACTATACTATCATTTGCTTGCCGGAAGTCTATGAAGACGTGATGCACATCGATGTTGTATTCTCATAACTTTTTCAGCACCTGCTTTACCGAAAATGTCTGCTTACTCGTTGATTGGCCGGATTTAAAGTCGCCTTGGTATTCTTTAATTATTTTATTCGTGTGTGGAGTCAGTCTTATTTCAATTATTTACGCCAGGACTTTGTAAGACGTATACAATCTCTATAATTATCTCATATAAGTTTGTCGTCTTTATTTTAAATAGAGCAGTTCATGCTTTCGCGTCAATCTTTGGTTAATTTTTCTTCAGTCCATTTCTTGAAGATGTGTTGGTGTAGAAGGTTTGTCGCAGTGCTATTCCTTTTGGAAGAAGCTTTGCTGATAGACCATTCGCTCCGCGAGCATTTTTTAGCTTTTCCTGTACCAGGGATGTTTCTAATTTTCAATAGATGGTATTGTCGGAACTATTTTTTCCTAGTTGATATATTTCAGAATTATGGTGATGGATTTAGTAGCTTATGAAAATATTGAACCCATCTAGTCTTGATGTTGCTTGGATTACTTAGAATACTTCCCCTTTTTTTCTCTCTACATAACGTTACCGCAATTTTACTTTTACTAACCAAAACAGAGCAATGAAGTAGCCTTTCATTTGCGCCACTAAGTTTTGCTCTCGGTCCTAAAAGAATGGAAATTTTGGGTTAAACAATTTTGGAAGTCGCTGCCCCTATTCAAGTGTCCAGGAGTGTATGTCTAACAATTACGCGTTGCTTGCGATACGCTAAATTCTTATAACTTAAAATTTCAAGTCAAACGTATTCACTTTTATGGGAAATTTTGTTAAACACCACTTTGAATTTTTAATAAATCCTAATTACAAAGCTATGATTTGCAAACTAACTAAAATGTAATTGACTTATTGTTTTTCTTCTTCTAGGAATAGATAAAAGTGGAAAAGGACTTTTATATCATGGTATCGTCGATTGCTTCGTGAAAACATTAAAAATTGAAGGAGTACGTGGTCTCTACAAAGGTTTCTTTTCAAATTATTGCCGTTTAGCACCGCACACTGTATTGAATCTCACATTTTGGGATCAATTGAAAAAAGCACGTGATATATATTTTCCGAAAACGAAGAGTCTAGAATGATAGATTTTTCTTCGTTTGAAATCAATGAAATATGTATTGATTGTGTTAGTTTAAATTAGCTTAGCTTTACATATTTATGAAAGGAGTAATGTTTAAGGCATCTAACAATATTTTTACTTGTAATATGTACGTTTAATGTAACATTTGATTTTTGTAATGACTTTAAAAATTTAGAAGAATTACTGAACAAATTATGGATTAATCCGAAGAATATGATAATGATTTTCTCCACTTATTTGATTAACAAGTTTTTGAAAAATATGGCAATGTATGCAATTTGTACGTAGAAACACAAAAACAAAAAATAAAGTCAAACAACTAAATACGTGTCGAAAAATAGGGTATTTTTCAGAGTCCTGTTACGAACTGCATGTCAACGCAACCATCATTGGAAATGTCAATATTTCTAGGTGTAGAGCCAACTGTGGCCCATTATAGCAAGAGAGTTTACTGAAATTAAAACAATTGCCGAATCTGGCAGTTTTACTTCAATTTTTATGCTAACAGTTCTTTTATTCTAAAATCTATGTACAAGATTCTTACTCTATGTGATTTTAAAAACTAAGGGAAGGGATATTTCGCTATGTACAAAACTCTGAATACTCATGCATAAGTTGAAGGCATGCATGTTGTTTGACCTAAATAAATTATTAATTTCTAAACATATCAATGGTCATCATTTCAATGGAAAGTCATCGTTCCCATGATTCAAATTTATGGGATCATATATGTATGTATATCTGCATGCAATTCCACTACACTTGTCCAGCGATAAAGTCGACGATATATCTAGAGCGCATGGCGCTGAGCAATGCAACGTGTGAACTGTGCATGCTCGATCTAAACACATTTTCATGGCTGATCGTTATATCACAGTATAGGTAGACAGGCAATCGAAACCCAAAATCACGAAATTTCCTTCCAAGAAATGGCGCCATGTGCTTGCAAAAAAATTGACGAATGCCAAGCAATGTCAGATTTGCAGAGGATAAAGCACTTTCGCGGACTTCATCTTTCACTTCAACACATGAGGCATTTTTTAGGCATTTTGGCTTTCTCTCTAAATCAATTTGTCAAAAGCAAATAAAATTTGTGTCAGCGAAGACGTTTCACCATTGTAATTCAATGAACCGAAGTTTCTAACGGCATTTTTCACGCCTAGCATGAAACGTGCATATACGAGTTCTGGCAGTGCCTCGACCAGTAGATAGCTGCCATTTTCTCATAAATGGCAGCAAACATATGATAAATGGCAGCCAACATAAGATAAATGTAAACAAACATATGATAAATGTAAACAAACATTTGACGTTGTCCCGTAGAACCGCGGGCCGTACTTGATAGTGCGCCTTTATATGAGACATTACCTACTGGGTCTACCTATACTGTGGTTATATTACGACCATGGTATAAAAACTAAAGGAGGTAAACCCATTAGAAAATCGTCATCCTATTTCGTTCGCACATCTGACACACATGCGTCACGTATTCACTGAAATTAGGGCTACCAAAGTAACAAATCGGAGACGGCGCGTATGGCATGCCAAAATATAACGAAATGTCACATTTGAATCTGGCGTTGCAAAAACGCCACATATTAAAATTTAGCAAATTGTCAGGTAACAAAAACGAATGTTTACTGTAATCAATATTATAGCTTAGGAAGGAAACAAATATTCTCTATAGAATATTCAAATGGCACATTATTTATCTTTTTCTTGGGAAACGTGTCACTCCACCCAGCAGGAAAATCACATCTTGTATGCCGCAAAGTGTTGCTGAAATTTCTACTGGGCAAAATGTCATGATTGTCGGAACACATGACGTCACCGCAGCTTCGGAAGAGACTACCTGGTCGTCTTTATACATTGAATAAGGAGAGTAAGGAAGCGAAATCAGCAAAGAGAATTGAAGCAATTTTCGACTTTCGTAGAACGAGACAGAAAATCACGCAAAATGCACCAGTGCCGTAGGTGAAAATCGTTAATTCAAATGGGTTTCATTCAAAAATTTATATTGACTAAAGAAATTATTGGGAAATTAAAGTCTTGAATTAACAACAGGAAGTACAACAAAAATTTATTTAACTAATTTATACATTTATAATTATAAAATTAGCTTAAATCAAACAGACTAACATACATAATTATGGTTATAATTTACATCCCCTTAAAATGAATTAATTTGCTATACTTATTTCTAATTGAAAGCTTTTCGGAGGAGGTCTTACATATGTAGCCATTGTGCGGCTCGACTTGGTGACTTCGGAAATCTGAAAATAAATTCAAAAAGTTGATAACCCCACTTCATGATATAATTGTGCCGACACTGAACTGCCGATGATCATATGTCTCGAATTTGACAACTAAGTCTAGCATGGCTGGAAATGCAATTACTTAACTTTGCACTTCAAATTTTAAATGAAAACATCACAAATATCTACTTAACCAAAACTTTTTGTACAAAGTGAAATGTTATTTACTCACTGAAAGAAAGAAAGTCGGACGGCTTTGTTTCCCTGCAAAGATTTGCATCCCGAGTAGGAGCAACGCATTGTCTTCTTACTATACAGCAATCTTCCACTTTTTCACCAATAAATCACTGAAACACGATATATTATTCTGTCGTTTCGCGATTACACACCAGTTTTTCACTAAATAGTTCCTTTTCGGCGATTTTTTATAACTTTTACGCGTCACGCTCCATCCCGCCAAAGAAATTCCGCAAAAAAAATGGCCGAAACAAGAAACATATGGGACTAAGTTTGACACTCAAGTTTGACCACGGTATACTATCCGTGAGGGAATTTGTATGTATTGTACACCTTGCTGTGAGACTAGGCAGCAGTGTAGGTGAAATGTATGGGCCACGGGGCGAGTAAGGGGAAATGTGTGCTGCTTTGCACTCTCATGAGAGCAAGTGCTTTGAATGTAGTAAAATTGCTTCACCGCCGCTTACAGGCGGGCATAGGTGACTTCGCTTCCTTATTCTCCTTATTCAATGTCTTTATACCATGTATTACGACCTCAAATTATTGATGTTTTGGTGAGTGTGGTGTCAGATCGGAATTTACTTTTAGTATAGAAAAAAGAAATACTGAGTATCGGGGTTTTAATGGCACACGATATGGTGAAATTTTTTTCTTTTTTCCATCTCATTTTTATTATGTCATTCATTTATAGACGCTTCCCTTTTTCCTTTTTATGTATGAATTCTGGAAAAAAATCCGTCAACCACGGGAAAGCGGCACCTTGGTACACCAGCTTCAGCATATTTGTGAGTGAATATATTCCGTTAAGTACTCTGGAATGCGGTAGCTATGCAACTGGTCTTTGCCTTTACCGTGGTATAAACGGGAGGGAAACGAGCCAGGGAACAAAATAATTATGAGACTCGGGAGATGGGTTACAGACATGAGAGGGCGAGTTGATTTATAGTCGACATTTTTCCTAGGAAACCTTGTTCATATCTTGCCGCGCAAAATAATGAAAACATGATTTCGTGCGCACCGCAGCAAGTTGCTCGTCGTAGTGTAATTTATTTCTTTGTCCAGTTTTTATCAGGTGTTTGCTTTAAACTCCCTGCTAATTGACTGAGACACTGGACCAAGCTAAATTCGGGTGATATCATGAGTATTTCAACGCATTGATAAATTTCTTTGTAGAGTTGTACGTTTTGTACAGACAAATGTTAGATTCAAATATATTGACGCGCTCTTACTTGCGGAAAAAAATGATTTTTCCATTACTTTAACAAGGTCAAACTTAAAAAGATTTTAGTTACTACCTTTTCACTATCAAATGTAAAAATCTAAGAATGTATTTTGCATTGACATAAGACTAGGGAAAGCGCTTTTCTTGGCAAAATCAGAGCATAAAAAATATTTAGCACGGAAACTCTGAGCTGTGAAAATAAACATGAGACAAAACTTGCATAAATTACTCCTCCTTCCGAAAGAGTGTTCTGGATTTCGTTTTTTTATCTTGCGAACGAAAGAATTGTTGAAAATTTATGACCAAATTTCCCCATGTGTATGTGAGCAAATGTATTTTGGCAAGAAAGAATGGTCTACTACATTTATGATAAGGTAATATTTATACCTTAACCAACTTACATAGATTAAAAGAAAGAGTATCGGGTTCAGTTTAGCTGCTTAAAATTTCGTCGCTCCAAAAGATGAATTTCCACTATTTTTTCTGGTTCATTATTTTGCTCCGATTATTGTCATTACCAGGAATGCCTGCTGTGTAGTCTAGCTTTCAGAAGACGTCTTCTGGCTGTTCGCACCGAAACATCGTTACTTTTCCCGAAAAGTCGGCGATGAAATTCGACAGCTGACTTTTTGGGTCTCATTTCGACGTGTGGACAATTTTCTATGCATACGATAAGTTACCAAGTAAGTTTTTTGGGCTCTTTTAGACCGGAGAGTATCTTTGACAGTCCTGTTGCTTTTCACGTGTTTCAGTGCCCTGTAAACCAGTTTTATGGAAAACTCTAGGCGGCTGGCAATATGTCAACTTGACAAACCTTATTCTCTTAAGTCTACAATCTTTTGTGTAACTAGTGGAGTGCAACTCTTAGGCACTTCGCACACTTGATCCGCTTAGCTCAGCTCAGCTCCGCGCTTCAGCTCAGCTCCTTCAGGATTACCGCACACTTGGTCACCTCAGCTCCGACATATTTTCAATATGTTTCTACGCTCAGTTCAAAGGATATCGTCATCGTCGGTGCTCAACAAGTCTTTATGCCCTAGGTCGTACAATACGGCATGACATACTGTTGCACTAATGCAATTAATTTTTCCTCCGAAAACATGCACTAAATAAAATTTTACTTACAATAAGATCAAACAATTGAGCTGTTCTCAATTGCTCATTTGCTTTCGTTCCGGCATCCGCACAAAATCGATTTCTATCCGAAAAGTGCTGAAGCGGTCTGAGCGGAAGCACCGGACCTGAGCTGAGCGGATCAAGTGTGTGGGCCTACACCTGATTGCATAGCTTTAGATTTTTTCTGTATGCCTGAGCGGAGCTGAGCTGAACTGAGCGGACCAAGTGTGCGAAGTGCCTTAGCCTTTCCCATCGTATTGGAATTTAAAACACAACTGGCTTTTTCCAACTGATCATAACGAACTTGCATGCGATCCTTTTGTTTCTTATTGGGTGTCCGCTTCAGGTCTTGGGTTTTCCAGAACTTTGTTGCCCTGTTGTTCATCGGCTTACCCTTTGCATTTCTCAATTGTCATTGAATCAGGTAAAATACAAACCTAATGAACGATCTCGAAGGATTCATTCCCAAATTGGATTTTTCTTAGTAAGCTGCAAGTGTTTTTAATTATGTATCCGCAGCTATATATTGTTTTTAAATAAATGTTCAAAAATGAAATAATTAAAGCGATAAATAAGACCCTTTAAAATGTATTTACATATTTTGTTAACAGCTGGCAAACAAATATTGAAGTAAAATCTTGTATGGAAATATATTTTCATTGATTCTATTTTCGCATATTAACAAACAGTTAATTTTATCAAATTATTGCAAAAAAACATGTGCCCTCTTTTTTACTTCGCTTTGCCCATTATTTGAAGATACCACAAAAACGGCGGACAAATTTGTCTAAACAATACCTTTTTGATAAAACTATCAATTATCAACGAAAAAGTCACAAAAACGTCGAGCAATATTGTTACATGGCAGCATTGCGCATTTCATCTCCGAAGAACTTGGTGCAGTTTATTTATTTTATCAGGTAATTAACAACTTTCCATTCAAAACCACTAATTTGCTTGTTCGCTGTCAAATTCAAATTGATTTTTTGTTAGAAAAGGCTCGATTAATTGCAGAAATAGGCAACGCCATTTTCCGCATTTTTTGACACTTTCCATTGCAACTGTGTTACAAAAAACTAGTCTGGAAATTTGAGCTTCCTATGTTTAAATTTACAAATTCAAAACGAATATGCGAGTGTGGAATAAATATTAATAAATGTTTGGCACCTAGGTGGCGTTAGCTGTTCGTTTTTAGATGTGGGTTGTAGTTTCAATGGGCATGACGAGTTTCCTACAAAAACAGCAACACGACCTCAAAGCTTCCATGTGAGGTTTGTTTGTAAACAAAACGTATCAATGAAATAACTCGGTCAAACGTAATCTCGTGCTCGTGAGATTTCTACGACGTCATCATTTCTTCGAAACATAATTGAATCAGCTGTGCTTTGTGATGGATTCATAATACAACGTATGTACGTTTTTGAATATTATTAAGGCAAATGTGTGTCAAAGATAATATGCAAATACGGAATAAACATATATAAATAATAATGTGTACATATTCCGTATTATGTATTCACCCATAGTGTATGGTTGACAATATTAGCAAATTGAGGGGAAAGAAATTAGGGTTAATAAATATTAACGGGACTTTTCGTTTCAAAGTTGAAAAGAAATACACTTTTTCATTTTTGTGATAAGACTATTATATTTATCGAATTGGCTTCTTTTGTATATATAGTAAAACCTCTCATAGGTGCCTCTTATGGTGCCAGTCTTGTTGCCCGGCTATGGGAGGTGTCCGTTTGTCGGAGGTATCGAACAAAGTTTAGAATTTTATATGCTTATTAAATTGTAATAAGTGTGTTGTTTTCGTCATCTCTAATGAATGATATGATTATTAACTTCCCAGTATATGGGAGGTTCTTGTAATCGCCTCGAAAATCGAAATTGAAGTTTTCAACATTTCTTTACGTTTTGAGGTCTATAGAGTATATATAAAGTGTGTTTAGAAAGGGAGATGTGTGTGTCTGTGTATGTACGTATGTACGTTCGTGGACACTTTTTTCTACGACCATAACTCACGTAAACAAAGTCGCATCGACTTTGTTAAGGTGTCAATCGAAGCGTCTTTGCAATCTTAAGAGCTGATTAGTTTTTGGTAGACTTCGGTCCGGGGGGTTTGCTGTTTTGCTTCTTTGAAACGCATTCCTGTCATGCGTTATATATCGCGAACCAAACATACGATTTGCATTGTTAAGGTGTCAATCGACGCGTATTAACATTTGTGTTAATCTATCAAATTTTAAAAAAATCGTTGGAGCCGTTTTTTAATTTAAGAAAAAAAGGGCAAAAAATTAGGTTTTTTTATAAACAATAAATTTTTAACCTGATTTACGAAAGACAGTATTCAATTTTTATAAAATTTATATACTTCAAGCAGTTCTTGTAAAAACACCATCAGAACTTTTTCTCATGATAACAAGAAACATTAAATAAAAAATAAAAAATGTGGTATAAGTGCGACCCTTGAAGCCCACATGACTAACTTCCCAGTGGGGTGAATAAAAAGCTATAATTTGCTTTATAAATAATCACTATTATTAAACATTATTATTCTAAATTAATATAATTACTTTTATTATTTTTATCAATTTTTCATCCAACCATAAAAAATTTGGTAGAGGAAGACGTCTCCACCACCTGGTCATCCTCTACCAAAGCCTCGGCAACCTCGTCCTCTTCGTCATCGTCATCCTTCTTGTCCTCCACTTCGTCCTCAACCTCGTTCTTCATTTCGGCTTCGGAATCCACAACTATTATTGAGGGTATTTATTTATTATTTACAATAATCATTCGTTATTAAGAATGTTTGACCGTTACTGAATAATTATAATTGACTTTATATATACAATATCAGATTATAACCAATATTATTTGATTGTTACTAACAATATTAAATTATTTATTACTAACCGCATTAGCGTCTCTAGTCCCATTCACCCAAAGCTGATAATATAAGTTTCGAATTTTATAAATTAATCTTTTTTTTAAATAACATTTTTTTACAAATTTCATCACAATTTTGCTAAAACGCACAATAATAACAACATTAATATGAAGGTATTTGGTATCTGCACGAATAAATAGTGCGTATCAACAGTTTAAAAATAAGCGATTTTTAGTCGTTTTTTCAGTTTTTTATCCTAAATAAAAAACGGCCCAACCGATTTTGCTGAAAAGTCATTCAGTTCTAAGTTACGTAATTACGCGTCGTTTAAAATCGGTCCCACGTCAATCCGATCTTTGGTTCTTGAGATAATCGAGACGAAAAATTATTCCGAACGCACATACGTACATACGCACATCCGCACATACGTACATACACACTCACAGACATCTCTCTAAAAACGATGGATTTGGATTCTAGAGACCTTAAAACGTGGAGATATGTCAAAATTTGGGATTCGCAAAATCGACCCCATTACAATAACTTCCCATAGGGAACTGGGAAGTTAAAAATCATTAACAGTCATCATGATCTTCAAGGTCATTTTTTCCATTCACTATATCTCACGAATCAGATATAATACTTGCATCATTAAGGTGTCAATCGGCGTGTTTTAAAATCTCTTTGATTATTTTAACATTATAAAAATCCGTTTCAGCGATTTTTTAATTTAATAGAAAAAAATGAGGAAACTTAGGGTTTTTTTCATAAAAAATATTTTTGAAACCTGATTTGCACAACACAGTAATAAATTTTTATAAAATTTATACATTCCTATCAGTTTTTGAAGAGAAACCAGCAACACTTTTTTCATGATTCTGAAAAAAATTCGATTAAAAATAAAAAATCATTCAAAGTTACCATATGAAAGGGGTTCTCCCGATTGATATTACCTTATATCTTTAATTCTGAAGACTTTGTTGTAAAGTCAATCAAAGTTTTAAAATGTTTAGATAGTTTGAGCAAATTTTTAATAGTTTCTGCAGTCTTTTAATTAAAAGAGCGGCTTAAATTTTGAAAACCATCAAAATTTCAATCAAATTTGCATTTTGTAACGCCAGTAACGCAAAACAAAGTCTTCGCCGGCTACAACGCTTTACGCTACACGCGAACAACTACACAAGTGGTGGACGGCCGCATCTAGCATTGAGATATATTGTAAACACAACTGGCGGCTCTACCTTTGGGGCTAGTGGGGCTCAGCCCCACCACTTATTGATGAGCCTATATTAGTGCAAATGTAATAAAATATCATTAAAGATTTCAATATAGTTTTCATAATTTCATTTCATTTCAAAATATAATGTAACATTTTTTTCGCCCATGCTGTAGTTGACTTTCACATAATCTTCTTGTCACGCACTGTAGAACAATTTGTTTTTCTCTTCGACTCGCTTCGTTGTGCCTGCACCGAGTAAAAGCTAAGAGTAAAATTCAAACTTATTTTCTCTTTGACAATTTTCCACCTTTACTATGAGGAAGGGCTACATGAAATAAGCCCCGATTAAGAGTATTTCGATTTGAATGACTGCGTGAATTCAATGGTGAAGCGGCGGGAGTGTGCGTGTTTGAAACAACATGTATATAGATAGCGGACGGGCTAATCATATACAGCCCGTTCAGTGCTTCGACAACGTTTAGTCTCTGCATGGTCTGGATAATATTTTTGAGCAGGCATGAGCAACTTTTTTTTACGACGGGCCGTTGAATTTATTTATTACTAGTTTCTTCGATTGTTATTGTTGTTTTTGTTGCATTTATTTTAGTAGAGAAATTATTTATTTTGAAAAAGGCGAAAGGCCTAAAAGTTGTTTCGTTGCAAGAATTCAAATGTTTTTAAACAATTTTTTACATTCAGAGTGCACTGAACTTTTATTAAAGCTTTGAATGTTATTCAAAACACGATAACAGGAATATATCTTTGATTGCCAGCGAATCTACTTTTGGGGAAACTGATCACTTAAAATCGCTTAACGCTCCACATGTGGTACCTCTTGGGTGGAGTGGAAACTCACATAAGAACTTATATTGGTGATAAAAAAATTCGTACCAGTAGTCCCACCATACTTAACTCCCACGAGCCGCCATTGGTACTTTGTTTGTGCCGCGTTTCGGATGCTTTGGGCTTTAATCGGATGGACACTGACACACACCTGACACCTCATGCTCTTGTGCGCTATCCGTCGGAGTCATGCGCGACGCGGTGCGTATTTTAATCGAATAATGTTGAAATACGGGACAGAGTCTGTCCCTGAGTAACGTTGAAAATTATGCCTGAAATACGGGATGTCCCGGGAAATACGGGACGTCTGGCAACGCTAATCTTGATGCCCACGACGAACAACTTCTTCATTTACTTTTGATTGTAAAAATTCTGCCTCATGAACGCCAATATCGTAGTCATTAAGTAGTTTATCAACTACTGCTCTTATTTCATGCTCAGATTTAGGGCTGCTGTTACTGTTGAAAAGCTGCTGCTTTCGTTCCATTTCATGCTTTATAGGTACATAAATTTGTACATCAACTCCATCGATTAAAAAAAAACAATGGTAGTTTACGGAGTATTGAGATCTTCTCATTGATAATGTATATGATCACAGATTTTCAGGATGAGCACAGATTGAATTGAGCAAAGCTATAAAAAAATCAATGAAAGACCAGAGACCGTTGTCCTGAATTGTATTGAATTGTAGTTTAGGAAACAAAATGCGAGAAACTTTCACAACATAATGTATATATTAGTGAGCATATAAAAGAAGTAATTTGAATATAAGATGCACTAAAATATAACTTCTGTCTCAAAATCCGGGCCCCTTTTAAAATTCCGGGCCCGGAAGGAACCCTCCGTTCCCCCTACCCTCTCTACAGGCCTGCCCACGATGTATTGCATATGTTTGTAAACAATTAAATGTAAGTAACATTCGCCTGGCAGGCTTTCCAAGAATTTAAAATTATTAATTTTGTTAAGAATTTGTACACTCGTATATTTTGGGAACGGCAATACGAGTCTCCGTTTAAGCAATTAAAATACTTTTTGAATTAGTTCGGTTTTGCTAGCTCGTAAGCAAAGAAAGCAATAAAAGTCTCGTCGTGGAAGGTAACATATTTTTCTTTTCGTCATATTTAAGTAAGTATTTAAGTCAATGTACTAGTTCTATTGTAATTGTTGGATGGTCATTTATATCTAGGATCAATATCACGCCATTGAATTCAGTTCTAGTACTGATTCTTCATTTTGAACCTCGTATTCGTTACTGGAATCCTGTTTCCCAGTATTTATTGACTCATGAGGCCTCTTCTGGTGAAACGTCGCGTTTAAGCCCTATTTTCATGAGAAACGTCATTGTGGATTGTATCTTTTCGTCAGCTGATCGACAGCCATTTGTCATCTGAATTGTCATTCTGACGTACGTACTGATTTGCAATTTTCGCGTATTTACGTAGTGCATGTCGTATTTGCTAAATGCGGAAAAGTCGTCCGTTCCAGTGTCGAAATACATCCGAAAATTGCAATATCAATTATATTTAATTATTTCCTGTGTTTCCCAGTATTTTCCCAGTGCAAAAGCTTCGGTGCGTGATCAAATTGAAGCAATTAAGTTCGTATCGAAAAATGGTGGTGGCGAAAGTCTCGTAGGTCGTAATTGAAAAGTGTGCAAAGTTCATGACAACATACTGCTGCTGTGGCCTCGAAGTATAAATGAACGGTGAGGTGCTTCGGACTGTGACAATAGCGCACGTATGAGAAAAACCACGAAAAATGCTGCGGGAACTGATCGCCTGGGTGCTGAACACGTACCTGGGAAAGTATTTGGAGAACTTCAACTCGGCCCAACTGTCGGTCGCACTTTTGTCCGGTGAGTCATTTTTTCAATTGGAATCGCAGAATTGCAAGTTATGCTCTCTAAAAATAAATATTAGCCAACGTCCGTCTTGTGCCAGGCATTTATGAATGGAACGATAACATTTAATGTGCGCGCGGAGATGGATTTGCGCCTCTTAAGCAATTTTACTGGCGATTATTTACATTATGTAACATTGGCGATGGCTGGTGTTTCGTCGATCTATTTCTTGATTAGCGAATCGTAAACCAATCGCGATAAATGCTCGTCGCGTCCAATTAGATAGGAAGCAAAGCAAGCCAGCCGGCGCGACCTGCTTGCCTTGAGAATGTTGTTTGTTTGGATTGCGGCGCGGCCAGCGGCAGATCAATAAACTCTGCGCTTGTTTTGTTTGCCGGCGAACTGAAAGACATTACTTTCTGACTCGAATCTCAAGTGGATTGATGGGTTCGCATTTTTGTCAATGAAAGCGAACTTTTGATGCTTAGAATGCAAATGGAAAAATGAAATGTTTTTGGCTGCCACCAGAAAAAAAAACTACCAAACATTGCCTATTTAAGTTTTAAATTTAGATCAATTTGTTTTACAAACATAGAGTCAACGACAAAAGTCATGGCACCTGAGTGCACTTATCGTTTTGCAGATACATATCTTCTAAAATATTAAAGCCATTCCGTTGTGTTTTAGAAATAACAAGCCGCGAGGTGCGACCCTTGAGGTCCACACGGTCAACTTCCCAGTAATATCTACATAAACATCAACAACATAACAACAATGAGAGGTATTCATAGCAGTAACAGGAATGAGTTAATATGAATCATATCGTCTACGGGAGGGTCCATTGATTACGTAAGGTTTTTGGTCGATGAGGACAGATTGAATATTCACGCGGATCAATCGGTAGTGGGCCTTTTCGGTCTTGAAAATTTTTGTTGGTTTTCAAAATTTAAGTATTTTTTTTAGTTAAAAATCTGCTCAAATTATGCAAATATTTTAAACCTTTGATTGAATTTACAACATTTTTTTAGAATAAAAGATATAAAGTAATTGCATTCGTATGAACCCTCTTTACATAGTAACTTTGAATGATTTTTTAACTTCCCAGTTCCCTATGGGAAGTTATTGTAATGGGGTCGATTTTGCGAATCCCAAATTTTGACATATCTCCACGTTTTAAGGTCTCTAAAATCCAAATCCATCGTTTTTAGAGAGATGTCTGTGAGTGTGTATGTACGTATGTGCGTATGTACGTATGTGCGTTCGGAATAATTTTTCGTCTCGATTATCTCAAGAACCAAAGATCGGATTGACGTGGGACCGGTTTTAAACGACGCGTAATTACGTAACTTAGAACTGAATGACTTTTCAGCAAAATCGGTTGGGCCGTTTTTTATTTAGGATAAAAAAACTGAAAAAACGACTAAAAATCGCTTATTTTTAAACTGTTGATACGCACTATTTATTCGTGCAGATACCAAATACCTTCATATTAATGTTGTTATTATTGTGCGTTTTAGCAAAATTGTGATGAAATTTGTAAAAAAATGTTATTTAAAAAAAAGATTAATTTATAAAATTCGAAACTTATATTATCAGCTTTGGGTGAATGGGACTAGAGACGCTAATGCGGTTAGTAATAAATAATTTAATATTGTTAGTAACAATCAAATAATATTGGTTATAATCTGATATTGTATATATAAAGTCAATTATAATTATTCAGTAACGGTCAAACATTCTTAATAACGAATGATTATTGTAAATAATAAATAAATACCCTCAATAATAGTTGTGGATTCCGAAGCCGAAATGAAGAACGAGGTTGAGGACGAAGTGGAGGACAAGAAGGATGACGATGACGAAGAGGACGAGGTTGCCGAGGCTTTGGTAGAGGATGACCAGGTGGTGGAGACGTCTTCCTCTACCAAATCTTTTATGGTTGGATGAAAAATTGATAAAAATAATAAAAGTAATTATATTAATTTAGAATAATAATGTTTAATAATAGTGATTATTTATAAAGCAAATTATAGCTTTTTATTCACCCCACTGGGAAGTTAGTCATGTGGGCCTCAAGGGTCGCACTTAGACCACATTTTTTAGTTTTTTTTTCATAATCATGAAAGAAAATTTTGCTGGTTTCTCTTTAAAAACTGATAAGAATGTATAAATTTTATAAACTGGTATCACTGTGCTGTGCAAATCAAGTTAAAAAAATATTTTGTATGAAAAAACCTATAATTTTTCGCATTGTCTTCTATTAAATTGAAAAAACGGCAGAAACGAATTTTTATAATGTTGGAAACTTCACAAAGATGTTAATACACGTCAACTGAAACCTTAATGATGCAAATATTATATCTGGTTCGTGAGATATAGTGAATGATAAAAATGACCTTGAAAATCATGATGACTTTCAATGATTTTTTATTTTTAATTAAATTTTTTACGTAATCATGATGAAAAGTTTTTATGTTGTTTTTACAAGCACTGCTCGAAGTATATAAATTTTATAAAAATTGAACACTGTCTTTCGTAAATCAGGTTAAAAATTTATTGTTTATAAAAAAAACCTAATTTTTTGCACTTTTTTTTCTTAAATTTAAAAACGGCTCCAACGATTTTTTTAAAAATTTGATAGATTAGCACAAATGCTAATACGCGTCGATTGACATTTTAACCATGCAAATCGTATGTTTGGTTCGCGAGATATAATGCATGGCAGAAAAGACCTTCAAAGGGTCAAAACAGCAAACCCCCCGACCGAAGTATCCCAAAAACTAATCAGCTCTTAAGATTGCAAAGACGCTTCGGTTGACACGTCAACCAAGTCGATCGGACTTTTACGTGAGTTATGCTCGTAGAAAAAAGTGTCCACGAACGTACAGACGTACGTACGTACACACACACACATACGTCTCCCTTTCTAAAAACATTTTATATATACTCTATAGACCTCAAAACGTAAAGAAATGTTGAAAATTTCAATTTCGATTTTCGAGGCGATTACAAGAACTTCCCATGTACTGGGAAGTTAATAAATATTTATAAATATAGATTATGCATATAAAAAAAACAAATCAAATTTCTCAAAATTAATAAAACAAAAAAACTTCGTTTATACAAAAATTCTGCTTTTGCCGCGACAAAAGTTATGGCAATTGATTAGAAAATTGTATTTTTTAGTGGCAGTATATTGAAATTAATATTTAGTTGGCTATCCTTCGGATTGTATTACCGCTTTCAAGCGCCTTTGCATTGATTGGACTAATTTTAGCGTATATGAATTGTTGATATTAGCCCATTCTTGCCGTATGATGTCCTTCAGTTGTGCTTTCGATGTTATGTCATGTTTCCTTAAGTTTTTTTCCAATTCACTCCAAAGATTCTCAATCGGATTGAGGTCTGTTGACTGAGGAGGTGTAACCAGCATATGAGGACTGTTATAGATTATCCATTGTTTCACAATGGATGCTGTATGCTGTATCGCCACTCAAACCCAATTTTTCCGCACTGTTTTGCAAATTTTCTTCAAAATGTCTAGATATCCGAAACGATCCATTGTGCTTTCTGTAAACTCCATATTTCCCACATCGTTTGCAGACATGCATCCCCAAATCATAACGCCACCGCCACCATGTTTCACTGTAGGATGTAAATGTTTCGGCAGTAAACTTTCGCCTTTTCGACGCCACACTCTTATGCGACCACCACTTCCAAAAATATTGGATTTCGATTCATCGGAAAAAATTACCTTGCTGCAGAAGTAAGCTGGTGCATTTAAGTATTTTCTGGCGAATCCTAGACGTTTTTTTATTTGCCGTGCTTATGGACGGTTTTTTGCGAACGACAGGGCTTCTAAGTCCATTACTTCGTATGACTCTTCGAATACTCTTTGGAGAAATTTTCTTTCCCAATTCAACTGAAGGTACCTGGCTTAGTTCACTTGCAAATATTTTTGGATTAACCTTGAGTTTGCGCATTATAATCCGTTTATCGTTGTTGGTTAAAACTTGAGGCCGGCCCGTTCTTGTCTTGTTTTTAATTCTGTTTTCTATTTCCTGTCGTTTTATTATATTTCTTACTGTTGACTTACTCCTTTGTATATATTCTCCAATTTCCTCATAAGTTTTGCCATCTTTCCTCATATTTAACACAGTTTTCCTTTTATCACACGTTGTTTCTTTTCTTGACATCTTTTTCAATCACGAAACACTTTAAAAATTGACTGAATCAACGTAAAACTTTCTCAAACTAAAATAGATAGACCACCGAATTGATATTTACTTCCAACAGGCTACACAGTTCTTGGAAATTACTGTTATAGAATAAGCAACCCGCTGTGTGCCATGATTTTTGTCGCGGCATTTGTGTACTACGCAAATTTTTTTAGGCTTAATGGACAAACGCAATGCAATATTGAAATCCCGTAAATGGGAAAATATAGCTGCTATTATAAAGATTATATTTTGAGTAATTTACTTTTAAAAATTAAAAACCATACTGAATGGTACCTATTGTTTTTCTACACAATTAAAGGTGCCATGACTTTTGTCGCTGACTGTATATTGTAAGTACGGATATACCGATTATTCGCCGACTCGTCAGATAAGTCGACTATTTGGCCACATTTGAATAGTCGTTGAATGGACAGCTGTTCGAGCCGACTGGGTGGTTGTGTAGGCAGCTTTCCTTTCTCAAGAGTTGGCTTACGGCGCACCCATTGTAATGTGGGTGTGGGACGGCAGTAGAACCTACAGTGGCGAGCACATTAAGATACATGTTAACCAAATTCGACATTAAATACCTGTAAAGTCCTTAAAAATACATTAATCGGTTTAAAAATTTTGCAGTTGAATTCTTTATTAATATTGGTATGGAACTAATAATAAATAAAATTATAACTTATAAGCTCAGTCTAGTTTTTAAAACAAATAATCGAAATGGGCAATGTACCCACTTTTGCACGTTCATGAAAAAGAAGCTATTTTTTTAATATTTAGTCCGCAGACCTTTGGCTGTAATAATGGCAAGCATAGGTTTAGGCATGCTCTCCACTAATTTTTCAGTTAGTTTATGTGGAATATTACTCCACTCCGTCTGAACTCGACACTAAGCTCATCCAAACCCTTTCGTCCGACCAAATTACCATCTTCCAATCATCTACGCTCCAATCCTTGTACTCCTAGCAAAATTTGAGCCGTACTGCAACATTATTCTCTGATAGTGCTGTTTTTTTTTGCTTAATTGCCGCTGTTAGTCAGATCTTGTGAAGCGATCTGCGTGCTGTCCACTCACTTACGGGTTTGTTATTGGCAACTGCAGCATCTTTTGGTATTGTCTCCGGTTTGGTGGTCATGAGGCGCTCCATAGCTCGAGTATCTCTATTAGTTAGCAATCGTGGTCGCGATTTATTAATTTCAGGTGCACTAACATAGTGCCTCTTTCTTACTTGAAGCACGTTTTGGAGGCAAAAACCGAGCGATTTAGCTATTTTACGTGCTGGGTCATTGTTTTTCTTCATTTCCAAAATCTGATTTTCTAAGTATTCCGGTATTTTCTTCATCATTCATTTCCATTTTTGTTTCAAAATTGGAATACTCGCGGAAAAAGTAAAAACGCGTGACTGATTAAATCGAACTTTTATGCTTTGCCGCGCAAAACACTATCTCGCACAACGGTAACACTCCATCTGCTGTGAATCCCGTTATTACGTTTTGTTTCGATTCACAGATCAGTGTTGCAACATAGAAGAAACAAAACGTGCAAAAGTGGATACATTGCCCATTTCGATTATTTGTCTTAAAACCTAGACTGAGCTTATAAGTCATAATTTTGTTTATTATTTGTTTCACATAAATATTAATAAAGAATTCAAATGCAAAACTTTCTAAACGATATATGTAATTTTAAGGATTTTACAAGTATTTTAAGTAAAATTTGATTAACATGTATCCATAAGTGCTCGCCACTGTAGCTATGGGATGATGCGAATCATTTGGATTCTCTTATGAAGGACTGTAACGTCGTCACTGAAAAAGTTTTGCTGCCTCTAAGAAATAACAGAAGCAAAATCAATACAAAATAATTAACAAGCCGCGAGGTGCGACCCTTGAGGTCCACACGGACAACTTCCCAGTAATATTTACATAAATATCAAAAATATTAAACACAATAATAATTATGGAAATAATACTACTATTAAAAATAAAGATGTACTTCTCATAAAAGTTATTGGAATGACTTAATAATAATCGTGCATCTACGCGAGCGTCAATTGATTACGTAAAGATTTTCGTGGATTGGTTTGATTTAATATTCATGTGGGTTTAGGGAATGAAAGATGCGAATGTAATGAAAATAATGAATATATTAAAAGTTTAGAATCCAATTGATACAATGAAACGTGACTATTTAACGTGAACGCTCATCTCGTTCACTTGCGCGTCGGACAGTGGTTCGTGAGAGACTGCCCTTTCCACACGGCCATCCTACTCGTCATCGGTCTCCGATGAATCATTACACCAGGGCTTCATATAATCTGCTGACGTTGATGTGCGATTAGGACCTTCTCCATGTCCTCGTTTCTCGACCTCATAACGCTCGTTCCGTTTAATTTTAGTAGCTACGTAGGGTCCCAAAAATTTTCCGCGTAGCTTCAATCCGGTGCAAAACTGCGTTCTTTTTATGGCGATGAGATCACCAACTGCATACGTAGTAGCTTCTTTTCGTCCACGATTAAATGAACGCTGTTGTTCCTCTTGAATCTCTAGAATTTTCTGCTTGGCGTGCGATCGAAGTTCATCTCGCGACATTTCGAATTGTTCTAGTTGTTCCTGTGCAATTGCCTCGAGTATCCGGGGATCTGCTTTGTTTTTCATCTTTACTCCTAGCATCAACTCAGTCGGTGTAGTATTGACGCTGCGCTGGTATGTAGAATTTAAGGCTCTCTGTACACTTTGTACAAATCGAAACCACTTCGAGGGGTCGTCGATGGCTAATTTCGTTAAGACGGCTATGATGGTTTGATGTAATCTTTCTACCTGCCCATTTCCTCTAGGCACTCCAGTCGTGATTGTGTGATGGTCTATCTGTCGTTCTTCGCAGTATTTGACGAATTCCAGAGAGGTAAATGCTGATCCTCGATCGGTAATCATCCTCCGTGGATCGCCGAATGTTGTCGCTTGCAGTTCCAACTTTTGCAATATTTCTTTTGCGCCCGTAGACTTCGTTGGGTATATCCAGCAGAATTTGGTAAAACCGTCAATAACTGCGAGTAGGTAGTTATAACCCTTTCCAGTCGTCATCATTGGTCCCAAGTGATCAATGTGATATGTTTGCAGAGGCAATTCGCCTTTCGGGATTGGGTGTAGCATGCCTTCCTTTTTACCGCGCTTGGCATTCGCTAGAATACACGACACACAACTCTGGATACAATTGTTTATTTTTTTGGTTAGGTCGGGAATAAAATAATCCTGCTTGAGTAGCTCCTCCATTTTTCTGCTTCCGAAATGTCCATTCTCATGCGCCCGTCTGATTATTTCCTTTTGACTACTGGAAGGTGCCACAATAACTTCTTTCCCATCAACTAGCTTCATAAGGATACCACCGTGTATTAAATAGTCTTCATAAGTATCATTCTCTAGTATTTTTTTCAATGCTCTTATCCTGTCATCTTTATTTTGCTGTTCCCGTATTGTTGCTGTAAGGCTGTCTGTTATGAGCATTACTGGATTTCTACTCAGGCCGTCGACGTGTTTCATCTTCTCTGAGGATCGATGGATGATTTCATAGTCGAACTCTTCCAAACTCAAAGTCCAACCGACTACTCTCCGGGGAACTTCAGGTTTGTTTACCGTTCGCGTAAAGGCTGCACAATCTGTTACGATTTTGAATCGTTTGCCAAGTAAATACGGACGAAACCTCTTTAATGCTTTGACAATGGCTTAAACCTCTAATTCGTACGAATGGTAGTTTTTCTCGGCTGCATTAGTTGACTTATTTATGTACTGAACCGGATGAAAATAATTTTCATGTGCTTCCTTTTGCATTAATATTGCTCCTAAGCCGTACTTGCTTGCATCAGTGTGAAGCTCCGTTTCGCTGTTTTCGTTAAACATTCTCAGTACCGGCTCTTTCGTCAAAATATCTTTTAAATGTTGAAATGATGCGGCTTCTTTGTAACCAAAGTTAAACTTAACATATTTTTTTTAATAAAGACGTAAGAGGTGCTGAAATTTTGGCATATCCCTCAATGAACTTGCGGAAGTATCCAGTTAAGCCTAAGAAACTCTGCAGTTGCTTGATATGCGTTGGGGTTGGAAAGTTTACTACGGCTTGCACCTTACGCGGCGATGGGTTAAGTTTTCGATGACGTGTCCTAAGTATTCTACACGCGACTTAAGGAATTGACACTTACTCCAGTTAATATCCAGTCCACTTGCAGCAGCCACTTCTAAAACATGGTTCAATTTTGCGAGTGCTGTGGTTTCATCAGATGCTGGAATGATTAGGTCATCTACGTAATTAACAACAACTTTCTGCCAAATTAAGTCTCGAAAAACGTCTTGAACGTATCGCAGAAAACTTGCAGGGCTATTGCATAAAAGTTTAGAATCCAATTGATACAATGAAACGTGACTATTTAACGTGAACGCTCATCTCGTTCACTTGCGCGTCGGACAGTGGTTCGTGAGAGACTGCCCTTTCCACATTCATGTGGATCAATCGGAGGGGGGACAGGTTACAAAGCCTTTTCTACGTTATTTGTTATTTTCATATCGATGCTTCAAGGACAAAACAGCGCTAGCAAAAATGAATGCAGTTTTTGTTATTACGAAAACTGAAGAGATTTTTTCGCATGATGGCCATTTTGAATAGTTGCGGTCAAAACTGCTGGCACTTCGGCATAATCACTGAATTTGTATTTTTTCACGATTTTACATCAATGAAACTAATAATTATTTCTTATTTTCTGTTGATTTTGAGAAACATTGATTATGCAGTCAAAAATAGGTTCAATTGCATGTAAAAAGTAAAATATATGTATTACAAATGATGGCGGAAGTAACTAAAATTTTACGAATACTAAAAAACAAAACTCCTAAAAACTACAATTTTTTATTTGATGAAAGCTTTTCAAAGCATATGATCTCAAAAAGTGTTGACTACAAAACATTTTACCATTCAAAACGTTGATTATCACAATTGCAAATTTGATTTGATTTGTATTGGTTTCAAAATTTAAGCAGTTTTTTTATTAAAGTTAAAACACGGTTCTGTGAAGACTATTAAAAATCTCCGCAAATTATGCAAATAATAATAAACTTTGATTGACTTTACAACAATGCCTTTAGAATAAGAGATTTAAGGTATACAAATGCGTATAAACCCTACATGATGACTTTGAATGAGTTTATTTTATTTTAAATTCAATTTGTTTTGAAATCATGAGAAAATATTTTGCTGGTCTCTCTACAGAAATTGATAAAAGTTTATAAATTTTACAAATATTTATTATTACGATGCTAATTTTATTAATTATTGATAATTTTTTTTATAAAAAAGACAATTATTTCCAATATTTTTTTATTAAATTAAAAAAATGGCTTCAAAATTTTTTTTTAAATTTAAAAACATCATCAAAATGTTAATACGCGTCGATTAACTTCTTACTGATGCAAAGATTATATTTGGTTCTCGAGATATAATGAATGACATAAATGACCATGAAGGTCATGATGACTTTTAATGATTTTTTATTTTTAATTTAATTTTTTTTTGATCATGAAAAAAAATTTTGGTGTTTTTTTTACAAAAACTGTTTGGAGTATATAAATTATAAAAACATTGATTACTGCGTCTTGAAAATCAGGTTAAAAATTTGATGTTTTTTAAAAAAAACATATTTTGCAATTTTTTTCAAAAAATTAAAAAAACCGCTCCAACGTTTTTTTTAAAAGTTTGATAGAATCACGTAAATGTTGATACGCGTCGATTGACCAGCAAATCGTACGTTTGGTTCGTGAGATATAGAGCATGACAGGGTTAACCTTCAAGGGGTGAAAACAGCAAACCCCACCGACCGAAGTGTCCCAAAAACTAATCAGCTCTTAAGATTGCAAAGACGCTTCAATTGACACCTTAACGAAGTCGATACGACTTTGTTTACGTGAGTTATGCTCGTAGAAAAAAGTGTCCGCGAACGCACGTACGTACTTCTTTCTAAAAACACTTAAAATATACTCGTAAGACCTCAAAACGTAAAGAAATGTTGAAAATTTCAAGTTCGATTTTCGAGGCGATTACAAGAACTTCCCATATAATGGAAAGTTAAAAAACGTATGTAATAAAATAATAAAAGAAGCAAAGCAACACTATTATACCATAAAGCTTGAACAAAGCTCAAAAAACCACAGCCAATTATGGAATCTAGTTGACGGTGTTCTAATAAAAGGTGAAAAAAGTAAGGCACACAATATCGACAAACTATCTCTTACGGACAAGATAATATATGAACAGGATGAAATCGCCAACTGTCTTAACCACCATTTCTCAAAAATAAGTCATGAAATAGTAATGAAACTACCGCCGATACTGACATCATCGTCCCAAAAAAACAACCAACCAATACAGAAAAATTAATCGAAACTATTGATTCTCTTCGCAACCATACTGAACCAGGTCCTGATGGTATTTTCGTTGATGACCTCAAATTAATCAAAGATATTGCTGATACTCTCTCGAAATTAATAAATAAATGTATTAGGCAGGAAAAATTCCCGGAATACTTAAAAATCTCTGCAGTTATATCGATTTTCAAAGAGGGGAGGGGAAAGAAACTGACCCAAACAATTACAGACCAATTTCATTCTTGAATTCATTAAGTAAAATCCTCGAAAAATTATAGACTCCCGAATCAAAAAATTCTTATTGCGAAACGAAATCTTGGATAGAAACCAGTATGGATTTCAGGCGAGCAAAGGCACAACAGATACCATTCCTGATGTAACTATATTTGTAAATGAGTACTTGGATAAGGGCCACTACGTTGCAACAATTTTCGTGGACATAAAAAAAGCCTTCGACACAGTTACACATGAAAGGTGAGGTGTCAAAAGCAAAACTGCTGAATTTAGCATTGGTGTTCCGCAGGGCTCGATCCTAGGACCAACGCTATTTCTACTTTATATCAACTCCATAAAAAAAGCAGATGTTGTTGCGAAAGTGGTTATGTACGCAGATTACACTATGCTCGTATACTCAGACAAAACTAATCTCGAAATTGAACAAAAAGTAAATACTGACCTGGACAAATATTGGTATAGGTTTCTCCAAAGCAGATTGGCAATAAACGCGGGGAAAACAAAATATATGATTTTCAAACAGAAGAACAAAACTGACATACAACCACACGTAAAAATCAATGACACGACCCTCCAAAGAATAGAACAAATAAAATATTTAGGACTTCTAATAGACGAGAAACTAACATGGACATTAATGATCTAAGAAAAAAGCTGACTGTCCTCATTGGTCTTCTACGTCGCTTCTACTTCTTTTCAAAGAAAAAACAGATCCAAAATATGTATGCGCGCCTTCTTTCCAAAATTTTCTACGGCATCCTAGATTGGAGCTAAATTTCTAAAAATCGTAACCAAGGCGTATAAAACCATTTACTCCATCTCCCTATGCTAACTCCAACGAGAGAAGTTTACAAAACAGCCCAAGAATTAAATTTACAAGGCATAATTTCCATGGAAAGAGCTAGATTCATACATAAGAATTTATACCGTCATGAGTATACCGCGGTGAAATTAGATAGAATTGAGGGAAAACATTCTTACAGAATGAGAAACATGAATAATATAGCTATCGTATTTGCCAGAACTGATCGACTAAAAGAAGATCCCTTCAACGAAGCGGCTAATTAAAAACATAACGAATCCAACTTACTTTAACACGACACTAAAAAAGTGCCTCCTGCAGGACTAACTTTCGAAGTAAGCCACAACCACAATCAGCTCCACACTAAAATCAAAGCCAAACATGTAATCATATTGATATATTCAGAATTTCAATCTAACTAAAAGGATACTAAAACTACCAAATGTGATACTGTCCCTTATACCGATTCTTATCGTCTGGGAAGTACCATGTACTGAAATATAACTACGGAGATTTACTGAAATGGAGAGAGTGGTTGAAGAGACGGAGGTGGTTTTAGTCAGTAGAAACCTGGCATGCCGAGAAGCAGGAGCAAATCGGTATCTTTTGAAGATTTCCACCTTCCAACGTTGAAAAAAAGCTATATATGCAGCTAATATTTAAATTACCTACTTTTGTCCAACGTCGGGAAGTGGGAATTTTCATAAGATACCGAATCGTGCCTGTTTCCCGATGTGGCGTTAATCGCATCCGTCCTCAGGAACTCTATCCTACCAAATTTTATTAAAATATCATTCGCGTTTCTCATATTGTAGTCGTTTGCCCCCAATTTATATACACTGGGAAAAAAAATCCGTGAACACCAATCGAAGCTGACGGGTATCTGCTACTGTAAATTCAGTTGCATTCATTTATGCATTTAGATGAGGTTTTTTACTCAATAAAGCAATAGAATTTTGTTTGGTACATTTAAGGATCCTTCAAATGACTTTGAGTAAATACTATACTATGCGCATATGCGCATCACTAGGCTAGGCAAAAAAGTCGGTGAAACGGTAAAACATGTGTTAATGAAAGTATTGAAGCAGTTTGGGAAAACATTTATTGCTTTAAACTTTGATTACCTCTGACACATGGCTTAAAGAGATAGAAGGTATGAGTCCTTTCAAAATTTGAATCCATTTTCGTCCTTCCGTAGCCACGAAAATATAAGTTTTCGAATCAGTTCGAGAATTAATAGTTAACCTACAAAGAGAGGGAAAATGTCCCCGCGAAATCGGCAAAATTTTTAGCAAAAATCCTGCTACCGTACATAAAATTATAAAACGGTTTGAAGAATTAGGATGCGCGGCCAGCAGGTCTAACTGAATTCCGCCCATAAACGAGAGATTTTAAAAGTGATTCGTGAGAAATCGGGTACAAGTGCATTGGCAATCGCGCAAAATTTGTCGCAGAATTCTGGAGTGACAGTTACACCACAAACTATCCGTAACCATTTGCAGAAAAGTGGCTTAAACATAATCGCGCACAAGCTGCAGAGAGGAGAAACCAAATTAGACACTCACTTCATATTAGATTTCATTTTATTAACTATTAATTATGAGGTATTTTCCAAAGCGATGGTTAAGATTTCGTACACACAGATATGTCTTACGATTTAGTTAAGTAGACATTTCACATTCAAAGATATCCACTTTTGCGGTTTTAACAAAACAGTTTTTTTAACTATCAAAATCACAATCCTGGCTGAAGACGCTACAAAACACATTTTAACAATTTATGGGAAAGAAAATAATGTATTGGAAGAACAGTTTAAGCACTATCATAACCTGCAGGCACGTTGTCTTCCGAGTTCGAGCGCCTTATCCACGCCGAGAAGTCGCGTCCGAACCAGATGATCGACATCAAGAGGGTTTCCAGGATCCCCCCGAGCATAACACCCGCCAGCACGTCTAGGATGTGATGTCGCAGCAGCAGCACTCGGGAGACCGCCACACTTGCGGCCCAGGCGAACAGTGGTGGCTAGCCCAACCAGAGCGTCGGCGCTAGCAGCGTGCAGAAACCGAGGACATAGAAAGCCCGCGACGTGTGTCCCGACGGGAAGCTGAACTTGTCCGGCCCGATCTCGAAGATGTCGTCGTCCAAGGCCGGTAGCCTCCGTTGGGTTGATGCCTTGCTCAAAGCCACGAATACAATATCGCAACTATTCTGGAAACACGATACAACTGCTCGAATATTGTTCCCTTAATCAATTTAGATAAATCTGAATCATTTTCACCTGCGACTACGACGACTTTTTCCCGACTTCAGCTTCACCTGAACTATCGAACAACTTTATTTTTTCGTCCCATTTACTACCGGAACGTAACCCGTGGCGTCCGTTCACCACAACAACCTTTTCCCAACTCTCCCACACACATCTCACTCCCGTCTCGAGTCGGATCATTTTTGTCGTCTTTTATGCCCAGATATGGTAATCAGTAAATTTGTCCAATCAGATCCTTGCTCGATCACCTGAACTCACCACGACTAGAACAAAGAAAAACGCGTTTCTCACTTCTCGAGAGAGAGACAGTGCGAGTGGTGGATTAGTAATTCGGATTTTAGTACTGCCAATGCGATTATTTGACAGTGTAACGATGCAATTTAAATTGATTAACGTTTTGGTAGAAAAAAAGTGTAATAAAATTACGTTTTGGTAGAAAAAAAAGTGTAATAAAATTATCCGCAACAAACTCAAAAACCTCAGACCTACGGTGAAGCACGGCGGAGGAAATATAATGGTGTGGGGGTGTATGTGTGTTGGAGGAGTGGGTAAACTGCACATAATTGAAGGTATTACGAATCAGCATATATACCGTGATATTGTGAGCGACAATTTATTTGAAAGTGCCAGAAAATTAGGATTAGAAGAAACGACCCCAAGCATACTGCACGAGAGGTTAAAGAATAGTTGCTTTCCAGAGTAGGTCGACTTCTAAAAACCCCTCCACAATCGCCAGACCTAAATCCCATTAAGCATTTGTGTGATGAAGTTAATAGGAGAATTCGTAAACGTCCGCTAAAATCCTTACAGGGTTTGAAAAGAGTCATCAAGGAAAAATGGGATCAAATTCCGGCAGAAATTTGTGCTTTGTGCTTTTTATGATACAAAATTTGATTTGAAAATATTGCTTGTATGACCCTTGTAGCGAATTCAGATCATTTGCCTACGAGTGCTCACGAACTTTTTTTACCCAGTGTAAACCAGGCCAGGTATGATCTGCAGTTGCAGGATCCCGCTGCAAGTGACGTAATATCGCACAGACACGCCCAGTAGTGCTGCCAACTTGTTTAGAAAATAGATTGGAACATAAATGGGCATCCCTGTTCACCTCATAATAATATGTATTTCACACAAGACATAAAAGCATCAGGTAATGTAACATGCCAGAGCTGGTCTTAAAATTACATGCCATTAAGTTGAAGAGGCGAGAAATTTTAAATCGATTGAGCATGTCAGTTGTTGTCATCTAGTTAGTTCGCAAGGCATTTGAAACAATTGTTAACAATAATAGTAGGATTTTAATTGTTCGGTTTGCACCGCATACATAGCCAAACCAATAACAGTTACAGAAAAAAATTATTCGACAACTAATGAAGGAATTCAAAATTCTCTAGAATAAACACCGTATCAAGAGCATAATTACATCTAGCATAGTTTGGAAGTGGTGATGTAAAATGTTAAATGTTTCAAAGTCTCGCCATATAATTTGAGTAAAGTCTCTGAAAATTATATTTGACTTATATTATATAATCATCATTTTTTAACTATGCTAGATAGCATTATCCTCTTGCTAAAAAAATTGTAGCTTGTATTTTTCCTACCTTTGTCTTGAAAAGAAAAGTAAAACATTGAACCAAATATAAAGAACTGAATAATCAAATTTTATGAGCGACTTTATTGGAGTCTATCGTAAAAATTCTATAGATATACATACATATGTATGTTATCAGCGTTGTGTTGCATTCATATCCATAAAATTCAAGTTATATTGGATAGTTTTTCTAATATTTTACGATAGTGGTTATCAGTTCTGTGTGAGATGGATTGTTTTATATTCTGTTATTACAAAACGTATTTAAAAATTCAACATATTATTCTCATATCGCTTGAAATGCAAAAAGGTCTATATCAAAGATGATAAAGCCAAACCGAAAAATTTAAGTTTCAATGAATTTGTTGAAGAAATTTTGAAATAAAAACTATTTTAGAGCTGGTTGGTTGGTTGGTTGTAGTGGCAGCCCCCTTTTATCCAAAGGTGGCTCACTTAGGCCACGAGAGGCCCATTGTGATACCACAGAATATAAGGGCGGCACTAGAACCTGCGGGATGACGAGAACCATCCAGATTCTCGAATAAAGCCGGCTATGCAGCCAATGTCCAAATCGGCTGCTTCCGTGAGGTTGTCTAGGAAGGGTGTGCCCAAGGTTTGCATGCGCTTCCTGGACAGCGCCGGACATTCACACAGGAAGTGTTTAATGGTTTCTTCCTCTTCCTCTGATGTGCAACTTCGGCAGAAATCATTGAAAGGGACACCCAGTCTTTCTGCGTGTCTGCCGATCAAACAGTGTCCCGTTAGTACGGAAACGACGGAACTCAGGGTGTCGCGGCTTATGTTGAGGAGCCGCTTGGTGCGTTTGGAGCACAGTGCGTGCCAAGTTTGCCTGGTTGTGCTACAGGTTTCTTCGAGCAGCCAGGCCCTATTCGCAGCCTCCACGTAGTGCTGCTTAAATCCTAGCTTTATGGAAGCTAGAGGTTGGCCAACTTCGGGGTTAAGTGTATATTCCTGAAGCTCGGTGCCAGCTCTCGCTAAGGCATCTGCTTCGCAGTTTCCAGGTATATCACTATGCCCCGGTACCCAACAAAGAATCACTTCACAGTGAAGCGACAACACGTTCAGTTGTGAGCGGCATTCCATCGCAATTTTAGATGAAGTATACACGCTGGATAATGATTGGATGGCAGCTTGACTGTCAGAAAAGATGTTTAAATTTCTTGTGGAAATTTTCTGACTTCTCAGCCAGTCAACTGCCTTATAAATCGCAATGACCTCTGCCTGAAAGACGCTGCAGTGGTCTGGTAATCGGAAGGATAGTTTCAGGCCTAGCTGTTCTGAGAACACGCCACAGCCAACTCTTCCCTCCATTTTTGATCCATCGGTGTAGATGTCGACCGATTCCTGTATCCCATCTCTTTCTGTGGTCCAGTCCTCCCTATTCGGGATGACTGTCCTGAAACCATGGTGAAAACAGGGAATCGGAGATGCAAGGTCCACTTTCCCTGACTTTGGCCCATCCCTCCGTAGTATTGTGGAGTGACCAAAGTTATCCTCATGCCATAGTCGCAGAGCTTTTAATCGAACAGCAGTGCACTTGGCCTGCTGTCTCGTAAGTAGCTCTGTCGGAAGCCAATTTAATAGCATAAATAATGCCTTTGTCGGGGTAGTCCGTAGAGCCCCGGTGATTGCAATAGCCGCACTCCTTCTGACCTTGTTCAGCAGGTTTACATTTGATGCTTTCGCCATAGCAGGCCACCAAATAACTGCGCCATACAGAAGGATTGGTTCCACTATCGCCGTATAGAGCCATGATACAATTTTGGGTTTTAATCCCCACCTTTTCCCAATAGCTCGTTTGCAGCAGTAGATTGCACATGCAGCCTTGCGTGCTCTTTCTGCTGTGTTCGCTTTCCATGCGAGTTTAGAGTCCAGAATTAGACCTAAATATTTGACCTGATGAGATAGGTTGAGACTTATCTCCTCAAGCTTAGGTGGGACAAATCGTGGAATTTTATACCTTCTTGTGAAGAGCATAAATTCCGTCTTTTGCGGGTTGATCTTTAGACCACACTCTTTGCTCCATTTGGTAAGAATACCTAGGGCAAAGTTTAGTCTTTCCGATAGGGTGTTAACAAATTTTCCCGATATTGCTATTGCAACATCGTCGGCATAAGCTACGACTTTGCAGCCAGTCGCTTCTATTTTTGACAGGAGTTCATCCACCACTAGGTTCCATAGAAGGGGTGATAGCACCCCACCTTGTGGTGTCCCTCTGCAAACCCTCCTTCGTAAGGTACTGTTTCCTAGCGTGGAGTTGATGTTCCTGCTGCTAAGCAGTTGACCGATGAACCCTATCAGGTTGTCATCGGCATTGCTTTCCCCGAGTGCTTTGCCAATAGCCTTATGGCTGATATTGTTGAAAGCCCCTTCGATGTCTATAAAAACTGCTTGCGTGTATTCCTTAACGCTTAGCGATTTTTCGATATAGCTGGTGAGCGAGTGAAGAGCTGTTTCAACCGATCTCCCTTTTGTGTATGCGTGCTGCGCATTAGAGAGTGGTTTCAGAATAGCTCTCAGATGGATCTCTATCAGTCGCTCCAGAGTTTTTAGCAGAAAGGAGGTGAGACTGATAGGTCTGTAATCCTTAGGTGAGGAGTGGGATGTTTTACCCGCTTTAGGTATGAAAACTATTTTTGCTTCTCTCCACTGCTGTGGAATGTAAGCCATCCGTACACATGCTTTGAAAATGGCGTTCAGCCATGGCAGTGCTATATTGATACCCTGCTGGATCTCAATAGGTGAGATGTTATCCATGCCAGGGGATTTAAAGGGTTGAAATGAGCTGATTGCCCAGCGTAGGAGCCTGTCATTTACAGGCACAGTAGTTGGCATGCAATCCGAGAGCGTGTGTGGATCCGCTTTATCAGCCACATCATCACTGCCCGGGAAGTGCGTATCCACGAGAACAGACAGAGTCTCGGAGCTGGATTTCGTCCAGACTCCATTTGCGTCCTTAACGGACCCTAGAAATGAGGGGGAACTCGTCATGACTTTACGCAGGCGACTGACATCTTTGGAGTGTTCTATTTCTGCACAGAAGCTTCTCCAAGAGGTGCGTTTAGCCTTTCTGATAGAGGATTTGAACTCCTTCAGTTTTGTTTTATAAGAAGACCAGTCATTAGTTTCTTTAGCTCGGTTGAAGGACTTCCTACATTCCTTCCGCAGCTCCGCAATGTCACTATTCCACCATGGGGGCTTGTACTTCCCTCTAGGTTTCGTTGGACTACATGCAGACCTTGCTGCGTCATTGAAGGCCAATGTAAGGGTCCCAACGGCTTTCTCAAGACCGGGTGTGTCTGCAATCTCTGGAGGTCCGCCTTCTAGCGCGGACTCAAATACCGATTGGTATTTGACCCAATCCATCCTCCTTTTGTTAATGAAGGTTGGATTTGTCGGAGGGTCAGATGCCAGATCGAACTTTATGTATAGGTGATCGGAGAACGAGCACTCTTGTGATACGTGCCATCCCTTGATAGCTTGGTTCAAGTGCTCGTTCGTCAGAGTGATATCCAGAACCTCTCTACGGCTTGCCGTAATGAAGGTAGGATCCTCACCTTTGTTAGCTAGGGCTAAGTCATGCAATAAAATGAATTCAAATAGTGACTCACCCCGTTTATTCGTGTCGGTGCTACCCCAGATGCGATGATGAGCATTGGCGTCCGCTCCAACTATTAAAGGGATGCCTCTTGCAGTGGCTTCCCTTGTAATCCTCTGCAGGCTAGTTGGAGGTGGCAGAACATCATGCGCCATGTAGCAGGAGACAGCCCAAAGGGGTTTGGACTGTCTTTCCACTGCTATCGCAACGGTGTCCTGGTCACTGAAATTATACAAGGTTAAAAACTTCAAGCCTTCCTTTACAATTATGCAAGCTCTCGGTTTACCTGCTGTGTTGAAGGATACTGTGTTATATCCCTTCAAGTTGAGCCCGCAAACCCGGTTTCCAACAACCCAAGGTTCCTGGGCCAGTATTAGCTCCTCTCCTTTTTGGGCCAGGTGGAGGAGCAGTGCGGCGGATGCTGCCTTGGAGTGCTGGAGGTTAATCTGCAGAAACCTCAGCATCGCGACACAATGTTTTATCCGCCTCCTCGTCAGATAAGGACATCTCCTCCTCCTCGACCAAGTCGAGGGATCTGAGAAGGTCCCCAGCCAACCCCGCAGTGGAGGTGGTGCTTCTTCCGTCATCGGAGAGAAGATCTGACTCAGAGAGGTCCACGGTCGGGTCTACTGATGCTTCCACAGTTCCCTCGCTTCCACTCTCCTTGCTCGGTTCCCGTACTGCCTTCCCAGTACGGTCCTTGCGATATACTCGCAGGGTGATAGCCGAGAAACCGTAGCTAATCACCCCGCTCTTCGACTCCAATGGAGCTAGCGACTCCTCGTTCAAGATTATTAGAGCCTCTCGCTGTCCATTGCTGGGCTCGCTAACCTTAGCTACCTTCCAGTTTTCCACCGGGAGGTCAGCATTGCTGAGCTTGATTAGCTCAACAATTTCCTCCGGTGTGGATGGCTCCGCTGGTATCCACGCCCTGGACCGAGGCCTATTCGGGATATCTTCCCTGGAGACAGCGTCCAGCTTTGCTCCAGGCCAGACTTCTCCCACTCTACCTATAGCCTGCTTGTAAAGATCCGCTGAACGTTGATCTGTACAGGCTATCAACTTAACGTGACCCTGGTACCAGCCAGCATCACGACAGCTTGGTGGAGGGCCAGGATTTGCCTCAAGTATGGGCTTGTACACCCGGAGAAGCGCGATTTCCACCATCTTCCAGTTTGACGGTGAGATGGTGCCATCGCTACTGCTTCTGTCGATAACAGCCCATACCAGGCTTTCCTTGGCAGCTTCACTAAAACTCCTGCCCTTAACAGGATTGGGTGAGACCAGTTTTGGTCTTTTACTAACCGGCAGTTGAACGCTCGGTTGAATTGGGGCAGACTCATTAGATCTGCATCTTTTATGAGTTGCCTCTTTCTTCGGAATAGAGGCTTTGTAAGCCTCTACCGTGGTGGTTGCCCATTTCAGGGAGATTTTATCCTTCTGGGAAAGACCATCCGGAGGTAAATCTTTCAGCCTTTTCAGGACTTTGAAGGCGGACCTTCTGTCTCTGTAAGCCGTAACCGAGGGGTTTTGTTGCTTGTTAACACCTGAAGTGGAAGCGGTGTTGGAGGGCGCTCCGGAAACAGTGCGGGCCAGCTTGTTCGCCGTTACCTTGGTGTTACCGCTAGCGCCAGTAGGCTTGACTGAGGAGGTGCTTGCCCCTGGCATAGCTGCCTTGGTGCATGCATCCCTCGAAGAAGTAGGGGGTTGGCTGAGTACCGCGGTCTTCTTCCCACTAGAAGGACGCGTCACCTTCGTCCACTTCCCTTCCGGGCCGAGTGGATCTTCCTTTTGAGTTTTTGAGTTTAAATTCATTGCGATTTGGGTCCCCCCTCACAGCCGCTATCTCCAGTCGTTGTGCAGTTCCCCTGAGACCCCATGGTTATCTATGCCGAAGCAGGGAGGCCATGCGAGGGTTGGCACATTCCCTTATGAGGAGATGTGCTCAGAGCCGGGCCGGGGGACTAATCAGGAGTCCAAACTCAACTGAACCTACACGGCCAGACTAGTGGCGACGAGTTTTGAACGTACCGTGAGGCCTGCCAGGGTTTTACCGGGACGGAGGCAGCATTGGCATTAGCCTGAAAGCCATTTCCGCAAGATGTCACTCTTGCGTACTCAGGTGACAGAATACCACTGCTACCAGCCCAAAGCATCAGATATAGTCGTTAAGACGAGAGAGTTGTCCAAGAAAACAATCGAAAGTCGTGCCGTGGTAGATCATTTAGCGTTACCCAGGATGCACCACGAGGAGGCGATCTACCCTACATCCCAAGCTACTTAGAGCTACGACAATCGGAAGCCCAATATTTTTTCTACGTAATAATTTTTTTATTTAAAGTATTGCTGAGAATTAAAACATTAGATAAGAACTTATCGTCGTCGTGCGTCATTTTCATTCAATGCAAAGATTTTTTCAATGAGATGATCTTGTCACACATCCCTTTCATTTTCATAGCCAAAAAGTTACTGTTGGTCATTTTACATCCTTAATCATCTTTCTCATCATCGTTGTCTGCAAGATTTTCTACAATTTTTTTCTAAAATTTTGGTGATAATTTGAGAGTTTTGTTGTGTTCTAAAAAGATTGGCAGGATCGCCATGTTGTGTTTTGGAAATGGCAGGATCGCCATGTTGTGTTTCAGGATCGCCATAGTAAGTTTTCTTCTGTTTCTGGAAGTTATTCCTAGCTCTGTATTGCTCCAGGGTGATGCAGTTCTTCTTTCTATTAAATATATGTAAAGGGGGGAACGTGGAGATTGAAAAACTCACATCTCTTTGAAAAAGGCAAAACCACCTACCGGCATTCCGAAGATTGCCACATATTTGGCGCAGAGACAATGCTCAAGCAGCCGATATTTCTATGTACTTTCATGCCACTAAAAGGCATATCTGTACACAAGTTGAAGTCTGATTTGCCCAATTTATCAGGCAAAGTCTAATCAAAATCTAACTCTGCCGAAAGGAGGCAGTTGCTAAATAAAACAGCAATTAGCTTTGAGTCTATTAGACAGACTTGTTTTTCTTTATTCAGTTCTCTTAATTAATACAATATTCTATTTACTTATCCTATCCCTACTCTAAATACAATGTAAATTTTAATTCTAAATACATAACAAAAATGCTTATTTTAAAACTTGAATCAACCAATCCAAATTAAAGGAATTAGGTTCCCACATTCTTCTATATGTTTCATAATACTCATATGTCAACCCATTTTATCGATATGATTTAGTATCAGTGCACAGCACAGGGTAATAAACAGATGGCGACATTAATAGGTCAGTAACCACTCGACCGCGTCTGGCTATTTGTAAACAAAGAAAGAGTTTTTCATTCAACTATTGTAATTGGACACCCAATTAGAATTGGATGAGCTTACATGCGTACCATTTGGATGGGGTTCTATGCATGCCTAGATGGCGTGCTAAATGGATCGTACATGGGTTGAGGTACGAGATGAATGTTGACATGTACCTGGGCTGAATTGGTTATTGTCGTGTGTACGAGGGGTGATCAAAAAGTAATGAGAACCGGTTATTTCCAGTCCGCATAAAAATCCAACAAAAATTTTTTTCGCTTGCTTATAGACTCACCAGGTCAGCATGAAAAAATCATTTAAATAGATTACGATTCACGGGAGGGACATTCAGTTGAATACGAACCGGCGAAGAGATAACATCAAAATGGAGAAAAACGAAATTAGAGCAGTCATTCAGTACCTCTGTTTGAAAAAAATATCTACAAAAGACATACACAGCGACTTAGAGGAAACATTGGGGAACTCTGCTCCTCCATATTCCACAGTTGCACGCTGGGCCAAGGAGTTTAAGCTGGGAAGATCATCCACTGAAGATGAACACCGCGAAGGACGCCCATGTTCGTCCCACACTGAAGATAACGTAAAAAAGGTCGAAGATGTTATGTTGGCAGATCGAAGAGTGCCCGTCAGACATGTAGCTGAGGTCACGGGGATTTTATACGGTAGCGTTCGAACAATCCTTGTGGACGAATTGCAGATGAAAAAGGTCTCTGCGCATTAGGTACCGCGAATGTTAGCCGACGAGCACAAGAAAAATCGAGTCAATATTTCAAGGGTGAATCTCCAAAAGTTCCAAGCAGATCAGAAAAAAATTCTGTCACGTTTCGTGATCATGGACGAGACCTAGATCTACCATTTTGATCCTGAAACCAAACAACAATCGATGACTTGGAAGCGAGCCTCCTCACCAACACCGGAAGTTCAAAGTGTCAAGTTCGGCGGGAAAAATTATGGTGTCCGTTTTTTGGGACGCGGAAGGAATAATTATGGTGAAATATTTGGAAAAGGGAGCCACTATTTCGGGCACTTACTACGCGGACCAAATACGAAGATTGCGGGAAGTCATTAAGGCAAAAAGACGCGGCAAACTGCGAGCTGAAGTGCTGTTTCACCAAGACAACGCTCCGGCTCACAAAGCCGCAGTTGCGATGGCTGCCATTCAAGAAACGGGATTCGAACTGCTGGAACACTCACCTTATTCGCCAGATCTAGCTCCCAGTGACTTCTGCCTCTTTCCTCGTCTCAAGCTACACCTCCGAGGCAAGAAATTTGAAGACAATAGTAAAGTGATGGCCGCTGTTGAGACGTTTTGGGAGGGTCAAGACAAAAAAATAATTTCTCAGGGAATCCTGGGTTTAGAAAAAAGATGGACTAAATATATTGCCTTGTTAGGAGACTATGTAGAAAAATAAATTATTTTTGTAACTGTCATCACCGTCTTTTATTGTGATTCTCATTTCTTTTTGATCACCCCTCGTATATACTACAGTCTAAATAATGTCCATTAAAAGAAGTTTTAGATATGTTCAAATGATTACTGAGCGTATCAGCCTAACTATATTTGCATTCGATTTCAGTTGCTCTTCCAAATACGAATTGGATGAAACAGATGAAAGCTGCTTCCTTTCAGATTTGATTTACTGGATCGCATTGAAAAAATAGAGCAGCTCTTTGGCGAATGTCAATCACTTCAGTTCATATCATCAGTCAGATTTTTTACACTTTTTGCAATATTCAAAATTGTAAGAATTTTATGATTTTTGAAATTGGATAATTTCTCCGGATAGCCGTCTTTTGGTTCCCAATTTTTTGAACTGCTGAATATATTAAAAATTTCAGAATTTTAAGAAGTAACTCTTTAAATTCGACGAGCATTTCGACAAGCTTATCATTCGTTTTGTTACCGGCACAGAGAGTAAACACGCTCACTCAACTAGAGCTGCGGAGTCGATCTGAATTCTTTACGACTCCGACTCGATTAGGAAATTTTTTAAAGACTTCAACTTCAGCTTAACCCTTAACTAAAAAGCGAGGGTCTGACAAATCGCTCAAAAAATTTAAGGTTACGTTAGTATTTCGGAGGCGACGTAGGTATCCGCACAGCAATTTTCTTTGAGAAAATGCAGGTACAAATTTCCCTATTTCCGTCTACCAGTTAGTGCGACCGCATCTGTTAGTTATTTTTGAAAGTGTTAAGCTATGCTCACAACATTTTTATTGCGTCCAAATTTTTAATCTTGTTTTGATTTTTAAAAGATTTTTTCACATAATGACTAGTAATGATGATAAAGATTGGAGTGGAAGTGAAAGAAAATGCGCATAGTTCAAATTCAGAACAAGAGTTCAGTGATAGAGACACCACGAATAACGAGGAAAATGTGACAAATCGCCAATGAGATGGAGTAACCTAAACTTTTATGGTAAAGGAAAAACAGGAAGATCAATTCAAATGGCGTAAGTAATGTTTTTTAAAGTTCCCGTGCAAGCTCCTACAACCTGGTGACGTTTCTTCTTGTGTTGAAATTTTAAGCAAAAGAACTCAGTGTCAGGTGGTGGGTCTTTTGTTTTAATGGGAGTCTTCAACATCCAAGGTTTGATCCTCTCCATGGTGGGAAAACTAAAATATCTGGACGATACAAAAATAAATTTGTGAAAATGTGGTCTAAGTGCGACCCTTGAGGCCCACACGACTAACTTCCCAGTGGGGTGAATAAAAAGCTATTATTTGCTTTCATTAATAATTACTATTATTAAACATTATTATTCTAAATCAATATAATTACTTTTATTATTTTTATCAATTTTTTATCTAACCAGAAAAGCTTTGGTAGAGGAAGACGACTCCACCACCTGTTCACCCTCTCTACCAAAGCCTCGGCAACCTCGTCCTCGTCATCCTTCTTGTCCTCCACTTCGTCCTCAACCTCGTTCTTCATTTCGGCTTCGGAATCCACAACTATTATTGAGGGTATTTATTTATTATTTACAATAATCATTCGTTATTAAGAATGTTTGACCGTTACTGAATAATTATAATTGACTTTATATATACAATATCAAACTATAACTAATAATATTTGATTGTTACTAACAATATTAAATTATTTATAACAATATCCAATTATTAACTGCATTAGCGTCGCTACTCCCATTCACACAAACCTGATAATATAAGTTTGCAATTTCAAAAAGTAATCTTTAATTTTTTTTTGAAATAACATTTTTTACAAATTTGATCACAATTTTGCTAAAACGCACAATAACAACAACATTACTATGAAGGTATTTGGTATCTGCACGAATTAATAGTGCGTATCAACAGTTTAAAAATAAGCAATTTTTGGTCGTTTTTCAGTTTTTTCATCCTAAATAAAAAACGGCTTAACCAATTTTCCTGAAAAGTCATTCAGTTCTAAGTTTCGTAATTATGCGTCGTTTAAAACCGGTCCCACGTCAATCCGATCTTTGGTTCTTGAGATAATCGAGACGAAAAATTATTCCGAACGCACATACGTACATACGCACATCCGCACATACACACTCACAGACATCTTTCTAAAAACGATAGATTTGGATTCTAGAGACCTTAAAACGTGGAGATATGTCAAAATTTGGGATTCGCAAAATCGACCCCATTACAATAACTTCCCATAGGGAACTGGGAAGTTAAAAATGAAGAAAATTATGGGGAATGCAGGCCGGCACAATTGTTTTGCCACTGGCCAAAGACTTATAGTGCGCATAATAGGCATTACCTGAATTGCCGCTAGATAGGCACAATTCAGGAGGTCTTTATAGTGCTGAAAAGGACAAGCATTATAAGATACTCCTTCAATAGATGTAACAAGATTATATTTTCTGTAAATTCCTATTTGCTATTTCTACAAATTCTTAATGTTAATACCTACCACCTAAGGGGTCAAAAATTTAGCAACCAATTAATAATGTACAATGTAAGAATATGTTTTCCTCATCAAAAAGGTCACGCACTAATCCATGCAATAACATCACTATTCATAAATTTCCCACATGACTCGAGCAACAAAAAAAGGCAATATCTATATCAATGCTTGTGCATTGATCACTGCAACGAGTGATGTCGAATCGCTGGAATCGCGTTTCAATCACAAACATTAGATAATGATTAAGTGACAATGTCGCGAGGAAAATTTACGAGGTAGTAAGCAATATTTGTTCATTCATGAAGCGATGTATTTATTTCCTAATAAATACATAACTTTAATTTGTTTGTTAACAAATACATGACTTTGATGTTTGAAAGATGGGTTTCTGGTTAGATGTTTGCATACATAACACCGGATCATATTCAGAACCTATAAAAAATATGGAAACTACTCTTTACCACTTCGATTTTAGAGCATATTTTAGAATGGACACATGAAAATATATCTAAATGGCACGATACATTTGTGTTTATCCAAAAAACTAACTACATGAGATCGTCAGAAATCACTCAATTCAGAGATTTTATCGAACTTCTGATAGTTTCTTCATTTTGCAAATCCGACTATGAATTTGTGGAATCTCTATTTGCTACCGATGGATTTCAGCGAGAGATTTTTAGACGTGTCATGTCACACCCCTTTGATTTGACAATCCTTGCAAGCCGCCGCCCCAATATCAGAGATTTTGTCAAAAATTTCTAAGATTATTACATTGCAGGTTATTTTATTTGTATTAATGAAATGTTGATTGCATTCGTTGGTCGCTGCAAGTTTATAATGTTTACGCCAAATAAACCAGCAAGAGTTGGTTATTTTTATAACGCCTGTACTTTCGCAGTAACTAGGCAATAAGTTTAATAATACAGTAGCGACATTAATTTCATTCAAAATTTTCAATTAACAAATTAAAAGAGTTTTTTTCTGAAAACGTTGACTGTACGAATACCTTTTTGGTCGGCTGACATTTTTATGATTGCTCAGCTCTCGTTAACGATAAACCAATCTAGCTGACGGCTAGGAAGTCTTTCTATTTAAAGTGTCATTTAACTTTGCATATTGTATTGTCGAAATCATATTTACGTTTCTCTCACGATTGTTCCATATTTGTAACAGTACATCACGATTTCACGAAAATATGTATGATTTTGCCTGTTGAAACTTTTATCGATTTAACACTTCGATGAAGACATATATTTACTCAAATCGTACCATATAAGAGATTTTTTTTAAGTAGTAGGGTTTAAGCAATTTTTGTCGTTTTGCGTTTATATCTTCCTGTTCATTACTTTTGAATAGATTGAAATCTCAAGTGTGTAGAATTAGTTGACCAATAATCGCTTCTTGCCTCACTAGCATAAATAAATTATTTTTTCATCTCTGATATCTTAATCTACGTCCACTTCTTCGACTTTGATTATGCTTTACATCCGTTTGATACATATTTGATAATGATACCTATTGAATCTTCTAGTCATATACTCTACAAAATTCGCTTGTCAATAAATTGTTGGATATCTGCTACGCGTTCTTTATATTTTTCATAATTTTTTGCTAGAATTTCCTTCAAAAGTATTTAAGTTTTTTGTTTATCAGCCGTGGAATAAGAGTTATTGTAACAAATTTCAACATTCTCATCATAAGTACTATTTGAGATGAACTTTTGCACTATTTTGTTACTGAAATTGGTGTCCATTGAGCAACTAAGCAAGAAATTATTCATTTTGGCAACTATAAAACGAATGAAAATTGGATACTATCAGAATTCACACGGAAAAACACATCATTACACATCAACTCATTCATTTCTTTCATCGTTTGCGTGAAAAACTTATGGGTGTCGCATGTCAGCCCAACGAGACGAGACTTAATTGTGACAAAAGGTTTCCTGGGGCAATCTCTCATCCATCAGTCAGATATGTCTTTCACAGTCATTTTTTAACCTGAAATGTTAGTGTAAAGGATGGGAAGCACGTTTATTGGAGATCATTAACACAATTTAGTCCTTTGGTTTTGTAGTTTCCATTTATGTCATTACAAAATATAATTTATTTGATTGCGTGCATGCCGTTATAATAGTCATCGACTGTTTGAAATATTGAAAGCAAATGATTTTCATTTTTATGAAATCTAAAAACTGGAATTTTTTTTAATCAAATAACTTGGTTAGGTCAATGAAAAATATTTAAGCACTTTCTACAACAATTTATAACTGATGCAGTAAATAGATTAGCATAATTGTATTGATTACTTCATTAGGTCAGTTCTCGATCCATTAATTAATTTATGGGCTTAATAGCCGCGTTATCGTGAAAAAAGTGCATCGTAATCGATTGAGTTGGATGGATTAAGGTTATTTCTATGTTTACTGGAATCAAAATGTGTAAATTTGTGTATAGATGATAAGCAACTGACATTCTCGAGATAGTCAAAATAATTTGTTTATTTTTGACATTAAAGCACAGAAGTATGAGCTCAACTATGATATCTGCACAAGTACTGCTTTGCTATCATCTATGCAACTTAATCGCTTTTACAATTATCATTTTTAACTTCCCAGTATATGGGAAGTTCTTGTAATCGCCTCGAAAATCGAAATTGAAATTTTCAACATTTCTTTACGTTTTGAGGTCTATAGAGTATATATTACGTGTTTTTAGAAAGGGAAATGTATGTATGTGTGTGTATGTACGTACGTACGTATGTACGTTCGTGGACACTTTTTTCTATGAGCATAACTCACGTAAACAAAGTCGTATCGACTTTGTTGAGGTGTCAATCGAAGCGGCTTTGCAATCTTAAGAGCTGATTAGTTTTTGGGACACTTCGGTCGGGGGGTTTGCTGTTTTGCCCGTTTGAAGGTCATTTCTGTCATGCGTTATATCTCGCGAACCCAACGTACGATTTCCTTGAACAAAGTGTCAATCAACGCGTATTGACATTTATGTAATTCTATCAAGTTTCTAAAAAAAATTTCGGAGCCGTTTTTTAATTTTTTTAAAAAAAGCGCAAAAAATTGTTTTTTTTCAAAAACAATAAATTTTTAACCTTATTTTCAAGTCGAAGTAACCAATGTTTATATAATTGATATACTCCAAACAATGTTTGTAAAAACAACACAAAAACTTTTTCTCATGGTTACGTAAAAAATTAAATAAAAAATCAAAAATCATTAACAGTCATCATGATCTTCAAGGTCATTTCTGTCATGCGTTATATCTCGCGAATCAAACATACGATTTGCATGCTTAAGGTGTCAATCGACGCTTATTAACTTATTTGTAAATCTGTCGAATTTTTTTATTTAAGAAAAAAAAGTGCAAAAAATTATATATTTTTTCATAAACAATAAATTTTTAACCTAATTTGCGAAATATAGTAATCAATGTTTATAAAATTTATGTACTCCAAACCATCTTTGTAGAAAAATCATAAAAACTTTTTCTCATGATTACGTAAAAAATTAAATTAAAAATAAAAAACCATTAAAAGTCATCATGATTTTCAAGGTCATTTTTATCATTCACTATATCTCACGAACCAGATATAATATTTGCATAATTATGGTGTCAGTTGACGAGTATTAATATCTTTGTGAAGTTTTTAACATTATAAAAATTCGTTTCAGCCGTTTTTTAATTTAATAGAAGATAATGCGAAAAATTATGGTTTTTTCATAAAAAATATTTTTTAACCTGATTTGCACAGCACAGTGATACCAGTTTATAAAATTTATACATTTTTATCAGTTTTTGAAGAGAAACCAGCAAAATTTTCTCCCATGATTATGAAAAAAATTAAATTAAAAATAAAAAATCATTCAACGTTACCATGTAAGGAGAGATCATACGAATGGTATTACTCAATATCTTTTATTCTAAAAAAATTGCTGTAAATTCAATCAAAGTTTTAAAATATGTGCATAATTTGGGCAGAGTTTTAATAGTTTTTATAGTCTTTTAATTAAAAAAACTGCTTAAATTTTGAAAACCAACAAAATTTCAATCAAATTTGCGTTTGCGGTAATCAACGCTTTGAATGGTAAAATGTTTTGTAGTCAAGACTTTGCAAGATCATATGCTTTAAAAAGCTTTCATCGAATAAAAAATTGTAGTTTTTAGTAGATTCATTTTTTAGTAATCGTAAGATTTCAATAACCATCATCATGTGTAATACATTTTACTTTTTACATGCAATTGTACCTATTTTTGACTGCATGTACAAAATTTTTCAAGACCAAAAAGGCCCCCACCGATTTATCCGCGTGAATATTCAATCTGTCCTCATCGTCCAAAAACCTTACGTAATCAATGGACCCTCCCGTAGACGATATGATTCATATTAACTCATTCCTGTTACTGCTATGAATACCTCTCATTGTTATGACTTAAAGTAGTAGTATTTCCAAAACTATCATTGTGTTTAATGTTGTTGATGTTTATGTAGATATTACTGGGAAGTTGACCGTGTGGACCTCAAGGGTCGCACCTCGCGGCTTGTTAACTTCCCAGTTCCCTATGGGAAGTTATTGTAATGGGGTCGATTTTGCGAATCCCAAATTTTGACATATCTCCACGTTTTAAGGTCTCTAGAATCCAAATCTATCGTTTTTAGAAAGATGTCTGTGAGTGTGTATGTACGTATGTGCGGATGTGCGTATGTGCGTATGTACGTATGTGCGTTCGGAATAATTTTTAGTCTCGATTATCTCAAGAACCAAAGATCGGATTGACGTGGGACCGGTTTTAAACGACGCATAATTACGAAACTTAGAACTGAATGACTTTTCAGGAAAATTGGTTAAGCCGTTTTTTATTTAGGATGAAAAAACTGAAAAAACGACCAAAAATTGCTTATTTTTAAACTGTTGATACGCACTATTAATTCGTGCAGATACCAAATACCTTCATAGTAATGTTGTTGTTATTGTGCGTTTTAGAAAAATTGTGATCAAATTTGTAAAAAATGTTATTTCAAAAAAAAATTAAAGATTACTTTTTGAAATTGCAAACTTATATTATCAGGTTTGTGTGAATGGGAGTAGCGACGCTAATGCAGTTCATAATTGGATATTGTTATAAATAATTTAATATTGTTAGTAACAATCAAATATTATTAGTTATAGTTTGATATTGTATATATAAAGTCAATTATAATTATTCAGTAACGGTCAAACATTCTTAATAACGAATGATTATTGTAAATAATGAATAAATACCCTCAATAATAGTTGTGGATTCCGAAGCCGAAATGAAGAACGAGGTTGAGGACGAAGTGGAGGACAAGAAGGATGACGAGGACGAGGTTGCCGAGGCTTTGGTAGAGAGGGTGAACAGGTGGTGGAGTCGTCTTCCTCTACCAAAGCTTTTCTGGTTAGATAAAAAATTGATAAAAATAATAAAAGTAATTATATTGATTTAGAATAATAATGTTTAATAATAGTAATTATTAATGAAAGCAAATAATAGCTTTTTATTCACCCCACTGGGAAGTTAGTCGTGTGGGCCTCAAGGGTCGCACTTAGACCACATTTTTCTTTTCTTATTTACATTTTGTCGTTCAACCTTATCGTAATATAAATCCTAGCATCGTAGTAGAACAGCTCGTCAGTCGCACTTGATTTATTGGTTATACACTTTGAAATTTTCAGTATCTCACATCAATAGAGATGGATTGGTAAGTAGATTATGAGGGTGCTAGGCCAAATCGCTTGTGCTTCACCTAGAACAATTAGTTTCATTGCGCCCCGTGGACATGGATACCTTCTAAATTATTTGTTGAAGCATTTCTTAAAAAAAATTAGTAGTTGGTGAATTCTAAAAGCTTCTACCTCACTTAGCTTCACGAAAAAATCTGCTTATTTTTATTAACTTTTAGAGCTGAACATCTGCACAGACGGTATCTGCCGATTCTCCTTGCGTTTTCACTGAAAGCCATTTTGCCCCTCAGTAACTCCACAAAGTTCTCCGCTTTAGTTGTGTCCAGAGATAACAGGCTAAGAGTAGGCCTGGTGTCATAGTTACTTCACGTACACTGCCGGCCAAAAGTTTAAGACCGCACTTAAACAACATAATTATCCATCAATTGCAACAAAATCTCATAAGATAATTAAAAGAAATGCATATCTGCATATTCTATTGTTAATTTCGAATATTTAAAGAAATCATTTTTTTGTTTAATTTCAAGTTATTGGATAATAAACATCAATTGTTTTCAAACACCGACAAACGCTGTGCTGGAGCCAGGTGGTGGAGTCGTAATAATATTTTTATGATATGCTCATTACTAATTACTTTGCTTTTGTTCCGCATTGGTCTATAATTAGGATTATTTAGCTTTTGAAAACGCGTGTTTCCGACTTATAATTACCTGAGTTTACTTGGGATTGTTCACAAACAATCTCAATTAGTCTAAATTTGTCGTTTCTACAGTCAAGACGTGTTAAAATGGGAAAAGCAGGCGAAATTAGCAGTGAATTGCGTTCTGCCATCGTTGTTTTACATAATGAAGGCAAATCCGAACGTGAGATTGCTTCACAGTTGAAGCTATTGAAGACTTGTGTTCATGGCACAATAACTCGATACAGGGAGACAGGCAGTTTTCAAGATCGTCCACGCTCGGGAAGGCCGAGAGCTACCACGTCTAGTCAAAATGATTTCATTGTTGTTACCAGCAAGCGAAATAGACGCTTAACAGCATCAGAAATCCGTGTTGAAGTAAACAAAACCCGAGTTAAACCTTTATCATTGACTACAGTAAAACGGCGAGTGAGAGATGCGAAGTTGTATGGCCGCGTCGCCGTTCGGAAACCTCTGCTAAGGCCTCAAAACAAGAAAAAACGGATGCAGTGGGCTGTTGCCCATCGAGATTGGACTGAAGAAGTTTTCAAAAAAGTTTTTGGACCGATGAATCCAAATTTGAACTATTCGGTTCAAAACGAAGAATTTACGTTCGACGCAGTGCCGAAGAAAAGATGATGCCAGACTGTGTAGTCCCAACAATCAAGCAAGGTGGTGGTTCAATTATGGTCTGGGGTTGCTTCTCTAGCCAAGGAACTGGCAATTTGATCAAAATTGAAGGAATTTTGAAAAAGGAACAGTACAAACAAATTTAAGAACAAAATGCCATTTCTTCCGGGTTGCGATTAATTGGAGATGGGTTTATTTTTCAACAAGATAATGAACCAAAGCATACCTCAAAATTATGTAGAGGATATTTAGAAGAGAAAGAGGCACAAGGTGTGTTAAAAACCATGGCTTGGCCTCCTCAGAGCCCGGATCTCAACCCCATCGAACTTTTGTGGGAAGAGCTTGATAGGAACGTCCGTAATCGTGGCCCATCATCGCAAGAAGGAATGTGGAATGCTTTATGCGAAAGTTGGAGCAATATATCACAAGACACCATCAACAAATTGATTGCCCGTATGCCGAGACTTGCGAAAAAAGTCATAAAATGTAAAGGAGGATTTTTTGATGAAAAATCAGTTTAGTTAACTATGGCCTTTTTTAGCATGGACTGTTAATATTTTATTACGTTTTTAAAGTAAATTGTTTGTCGATCAGTGTTTTATTAGATGATTAAACAAATTAATTGAACATTTAATATTTTATTGAAGTTTTACTTTATTTTCCTATTTAATTAAGGTGGTCTTAAACTTTTGGCCGGCAGTGTATGTCTAGCAGAGTGACATGCTTCTAAATTCTGCGTTAATGCTAGCTCGTAGGCAAATTGATTTTTATCCTGCCTCAGTGTTTGCATCGAGACTCCTATACGCACCGCCTCGTGCAAGAGTATACCACGGGCCCAACGGGCTAATCCACTTTGCCGATTCTCTTCTGTATTCACTAGGAATTCTCCAAAGTTCCGACCCACAGGTCCCAAATAGTTCGGAGAACCTTACAACTGTTTCTGGCGCTCCTATGCCTGGCTAAATGTCCCCAAAGAAAGTGATGAGTGAGTTTGTCGACATTTTATCTTCTGCTAAGTTTTCTACAGATATCAACATCACCTTGACTTCGATCTACACAACCTTACAGGACATTACAAGCTCGAAGGATATATTTAGGTCCCAATGTTCAGAAAATATTCCAGCTCCCGAATCTGTGTCCGTGCTCGAGCCGTCCGTGCATATTGATTCAGTTCCTTTGCCTACTGGCTCACCGTTCTGTCCCTCTTAACTTGTGGCGAATACAGTCTTTGCAGTTTGTACCGAATATACACTGTGACAAAAAAGTATCCGGAAATTTGAAATAAAACGCAAAACTATTAAACTTCTTCAATATTTATTGAATCTCCTTCAAAATATGCTCCATTTGAAGCGATACACATGTGCCAACGTTTTTTCCAATCATGGAAACATTTTTTATAGGCGCTTTCAGGAATGGCCTTCAGCTCCTTCTGCGAATTTTCTTTTATGGCGTCTATGGAGTCAAATCTGGTTCCCCGGAGCGGTAATTTCAGTCTGGAGAAAAGAAAAAAGTCACACGGAGCCAAATCAGGTGAATATGGCGGCTGGTCGATGGTATTTATCGAATTTGTCCGATCCAGCATGTCTTTAGCGACCTGCTGCCGATACTGTTTTTCGAGAAAATTCAGCTCCATCGGAACGAGCCTGACGGTGACGCGTTGCATTCCCAATTGGTTGACCAAAGTTAAAGGAGCTGATTCACCAGCAATGTTGAGATCATGTGCTATCTCTCTAACAATAGCATGATCAGTTTTTTCCTGAGTTAGAACCTCCTAGTCTAGTCGATAACATAGTCTACTAGTTGTGCTTTGGTTAGCAACTTACTAACACTATCATTGCACATTGATGGGGGTTCTTAGCTTCCAAATTGTATGAATGGTTCATCGTTTTAAATGGAAAGTGTTGTTTCGGGATAGCGAATGGCTTCCTCTTCAGGTAGGTAGGACAACTAGTAGACTATGTTATCGACTAGACTAGGAGGTTCTAACCCAGGAAAAAACTGAACTTAGCAACGAAGCTTATACGAAACTAGGTTGACAGTCATTATAATTCGCACATACGAATATTAAAAATATTTGAATCATAATGAGCTTAACCCATCAACAAGCCTAACGGTGATCGTGCTGTCTGATAGCGAATTGGCATATGACAGCACCTGAAGAGGAAGCCATTCGCTATCCCGAAACCACACTTTCCATTTAATAGCATGATGATTTTCGAGTACGATTTCTTTAACTATTTGGACGTTATCGTCAGTTAACGACGTCGATGGCCGTCCGGAACGAGGCAAGTCTTCGACGATCTCCCGACCATCTTTAAAGGCTTTGTACCACTCGTAAGCCTGAGTTTTCGATAAAACAGACTCACCGTAAACCTTCTCCAGCATTCGCATCGATTTGGCTCACGAAATTTCGTTCAAAACACAAAATTTGAAACAAACTCATTGTTCAATTTTGTCAAATTCGCCGAGCACTACTGAGGTGGACTGATTCAACTAGCTGCTGTAAACAAACTGGTCGACATATTACGGTCATTTTTGGCATAGTAATTAAGGACAGTCCTACCAACATACAGAAACTTCAAATACTTAAAAATACTCAACGCGGGCAATTTAAATGAGAATTTCCGGATACTTTTTTGTCAGAGTGTAGACCATTTCGATATCGTTGTGCGTCTTACTGAGATCTTTTAGTGTAACAGAGTCCCCGTCAGGCCTGTTTTCAGTTTTCTTTTTCCTCAAGATGATTCAAATTTATTTTTAATGCAGCTGTGAGAGTGATGTGCATTGCATCCTAGCACGTCACTCGCTGAATCTTAGTCAGCTGAGCAAAATATGAATGGGGATAAAATTTGACAATTCTTACAAATATTGAAAGCGTACAATAAAAAACTACCCTATGACAACTTTTGGAGATTTAAATTAACAAACCTCAGAGGCAAGGACGTATACAATGCTGCATACAACAAGGACATGCTGTACAATTGCAAAGAGATCGTACAGTGGGCCTGTGAAACGACTTGAATTTTAAGTTATTGTTACATAATAGGATCAATAGATGCACAATTGTAGAATTGAATACCAGTGGACTCTATCTTCTGCATGCTAATGCTAGTTCGTATATCTGCCATATCACTGCATAGACGCTATGTTAGTTAGAATATAGAGTTTTACGTCTTCTCGCAAAATTGCTTAATGTTGCGTTCACCCGCCACTTCCGGAACCAGGAAATCATCTACGAATCAAAGAGTAAAAAACCTAGAACCACTTTATAAGAGAGACATTGCGAACATCGATCGAAAATTGGCAGATAAGTAATGTAATATAATTATAATAGTTGCAAATTTTGTATGAAATACATAAAAATCCTATATCCAAATCTGAAGCTTGAAAATGATTGCAGCTTGACGTTCATTTTAATCAGAAATAAGCACATTCAGTTCCTGGAAGTTTGTTATTATCTCATGCATGAAAAAAATCTATTATTTACATTTTTTCCGTGGCCAACGTTACATTTAGTCTAATATCAAAATAGCCCTCAATTTGATAAGCGTTATCATTTTGGAATTTGGCATTGACGCTTGCTTTTCAAACGGACGAAAAAATATGTTGGGCACACATCATCCAATGATCTGATCATGAAAGTGACGCGGTGGCTTTATGTATAAGAGCAGGCATTATGAAATGTTATCAATATTAAATTCTAAGTGTTAAGTTCAATAGTGCTCTATATGGCGATCTTTCTGGCTAAAATGGTTCAAAGCATTCTAAAAAAATATGAGAACAAGCACACGTGTCGTTTCAAATTTAGATTTGACAATTGCAAATGGTCATTAATTTATTGATCTTAAAATGTTTCAAAAAAATACTTTCTCATGAAATTGAATAACTAGAAGAAGCGAAGCCTATCTAAATCCTTTTCCAATCTTTGAGTCACGCCACCCTAATTGATTTGCAATAGCACTTCGTATTTCTCATACATTTTTGTATGAGATATTCGATGTCTTTTCAACGAAATCCTATCCCTATTCAGTGGCGAACAAAAGTCTACGGCAATACCTTATATCAAGGTTCTGGTAAATTGGAAACTTTTATCAAAAGTCCATTGATGCACATTTTATCAGTAACGTAATGTATTTATAAAAAAAACGAAAACAAAACTTTTCATAACAAACTTAGAGAAATTCATAAAAAAATTGAAGGACAAAAGTCTACGGCAGTCAGTGCTGGCTGCCTTATAAACGAAAAATTTCCAACTAATCCTAACTTTATTTCTTCGAAATTTGTTTATTTGCTCTTACTACCATCCAGTACATGAGCAGCTGCATCTCTATTATAGGTTTATCGCTAGTTTCGAACTGTAAGGACTGCAAAACGTCATCGCAAAAAGAAATTTCTAGTGATGTCCGAAATTTGGTTGTCTGGTATAAAAAAACAATAAATCGGAAATTCCAAAATTACTGAAACTAAAATGAAGCTCTGTTTACACCATTATCCAAAATTTTTGAAAACAGTGGTTCCATTGAAAATAAGCCGCGAACTGGCCGACCGAAAAAAATTTCGCGCAGAGACATTAGTTCAATTTGAAAAGAAGTGAACGAAAATTCAAAAATAAGTCTTCCAGATTTGACGAAACAAGTGCCTTCGGTAAGGAAAAAGGATGTACATGCAAAACCAATCTCGAGAGCATTAAATTCTTATGGGTTTCAAGGCAGAACTTCATGTAGAAAAATATTAATATCCGCAAAAAAGCGACTTCTGCGCCTAGAATTCGCCAAGGTACATATCAACAAAGACAATGATTTTTGGAATCGAGTCCTTTTTACCGATAAGTCGAAATACATTATGTACGGGTGTGATGGTCGCAGTAAAATATAGAGAAAAAAGAATACGGCTTTAGAGACTTAAAATTTGCTTATTACTGTCAAGCACGGTGGAGGTAATGTTATGGTTTGGGGAGTCATAGCTGTATTTGGGGTCAGCAGATTGACTTTTGTTGAAACTACTAAGGACCGCTATGTTTATAAGAACCTGTTGCAACAACATTTAAGACCATCAATTGAGAAATTGTGCTTTGGAGGGAGCTGGATTTTCCAACAGGACAATAATCAGAAGCACACAGCACTTTTCGTCAAGAACTGGTTGTTGTACTATGCTCCCAGGGAGCTGAAAACGCCACCCCAAAGCCTGGATTTCAACCCAATAGAACATGTATGGGAGCTTCTGAACATGTATGGGAGCAGTAATTGATGCTAAAGGGGGTCCAACCATTGGAAATTTTTGGTGTATAAGTTAGCCAGCACTGGTTGCCGTAGACTTTTGTCCATTCGATTTTTTATGTTTTAGTAAATTTCTCTTTAAGTTTGTTATGAAAAGTTTTTGTTTTTGTTTTCTTATAAATATATTTACGTTACTGAAAAAATGTGTATCAATGGATTTTTGATTCAAGCTTCCAATTAACCAGAACCTCAATATAAGATGTTGCCGTAGACTTTTGTTCGCCACTGTATATAGTGGTGGAAATTTAATTAGTCTCTTGCCAATTTTTTCCTTAAAAAGCAAAATAGCGTGATCTAAAATAAGTATATAGTATTGCTTTATAAATGAAAACAACATAAAACGAACAAAATTATCTCCATTATAGTAAAACATGAAAAACATTCAGTATTTTAAAAATTGCATGTGGACATTTCATTAGCACTTTCTAAAATTTTGTTTTAAAATTAATGGTTTTACATACAATTAAATTTTATTAATATTAAGTATTGCCTGTTTTATTAATAATAACCTCAAAATACGATCTGACATAGAACTAATAAGTTTTTGAGGGTCTTATGAGTAATTGAATTCCAGGCATAGGATCTAGCGTGTTTTAGTTCTATGACAGTATTGAACTGTCTTTCATTTTTGAACACATCTCTCGCAAGGAGTTCCCATAAATTTTCAATTAGTTTAAGATTCGTGAAGGTCGGACAAAAACTACAATACCAGAAGCTTCAAACCATCTTTTTACAGCGGCAATCCTTAACTGCGGCAAATTTCTGAAGATCCACAAGCAGTCCCCTTCGCTTCAATTAAAATTGCACGTTTTTGGGTTGGACTAAGTTTTTTACTGGTCCAACGTTATACTCATTGCCGTATTTCTTGCCAAGACGAAAAAAATTTGCTAATCATTTTTCTAGATTTTCTGATTTCAACGCATAGAGCAGCTTGCACCAGAACTTCAATCTGACCCTTCTTTACTTGCGTCAAATCCTTGCCGCTACCCATTCTAAAGCTAAAAGTCATAATTATTATAAATGTTATAGTTTTCACCTATCCTATCGTCTATGCACAGCAATGTTATGACTTTCACGTCAAGGTCTAATAAGATATTCTTAACTCCATTGCCATCCTAAGACAAGGGTAGTCTGTATGTTTTCATCGTTGCTCAGATAAACACAGACAAGCTTCACAACTCAGTTATAGCATCAGTTTTCTTTCTAGTATGCAGCTCCTTCATTCTTACTGGGGTAAGCCAGGCCCGCCAAAATTTCTGCGAATCTTTGGGTCACGGCAATGTACATCGGATTTTCAAACTAAAGACCCTCAAATAGCTACCAAGTTTCGAGTTAAACTAAATATAACCTTACCTTAAATTGTTCAGCGCAGCTAGGTCAACTATATTACTTACTCCTATTGGAATGAATCCTCCCTAAAAATTAAATGAAAGGAAGGATTGTCAACGAAACTATTTTTCTTCTTACTAATTTATTTCTATAAGTTCTATAAGTGGCAATCTTGCTATCTAACATCGATTTCGTGTGACACGAATAAATTAATAATTAGAGATCGAGGGTGACTGAAAGTCTCTCTGCTCGTGCTGCCGTGCAAAAATGTCATTACAGTAACACTCCGACATACGCTACGCCGCGTGATACTGTATACATCCTTGTGGCTCACAGGATAGTGGCAAACTTGGCGGAACGGATCAGTTGAATTGAGAAAGGATTGCAAATTAAAAAAAAATCTAAAACAAGACCGCATTTCCGTCACAAAGAAAAAGAAATTACTTTGCACTATAAACAGATTGAATGTTGAAATCGTTGTGATCAGAAGTGCCTTCTTTGTCAAAACAACTGAGATTCATGTTATTGATCTAGTGTAATGTGATTATGCAATAATGAATAGAAATAACAAAAAAAATTAAATATAAATAAATATTTGCTTTAACCATAGAACTAATAAAAATTGGTGGAACACTGTTGCACCGTAAAAATTAGTTCATAATTACTCAATAAACAAGCTTAAATCGCATCCAAGCAAAATATCTCTCTTTAAAACGCTTTTCTTCTATTGCTCGTTCACCTCTTATACACCGAAGGCGTTGTGCAATCAATCCGAAATCACTTCAATATTCTCTGTTATCGCACCTTTTCCAAATTCCGACCCGATTGAAAAAAAGGAAATTACACGTATGTGTTTGCATCTGCGAACGAGAATTATTTTCGCAATTTATATGGAATTTTATGAGGCGACGAGAAATAGACTCTCAAATGACCTATTCTCCTGCTGATTCCTTAGAACAAAAACTCCAGATCGGCAATTTTTCCACTAAAAATTCTAATTTTCATGTCATATTCATGGTTAAGCTGATTTTATACAGTTATGAAAACGTCAAATGAGTAACAGCCTTGGTTCCAGTTGCCGCTAATTTATGTATCGAAACCACGGTTTAAGCTTGATCGGGAACGACACACGGTCGCATCATTACAAACATCGAACAGATGATTGTTCGGTATATTCGCAGCATGCTTTTCGTTGTACGTATCAATCAAAAAACTATAAAGTTATCGGCCAACTCTCGATCTCCTCATTTTCATCGCCGTTTCTAACCAAATGAACAACACTTCAACACACACATGGGTGTCGATAATATCCATCGTCAAATTCGGTCTGATTGGCTTCCTGCTTGCTGTCATTATCCATCAATCTGTTGTGGCAAGACCGTTGAGCAATTCTTTGAAATGAGGAATGTATTGCTTCAATATATAGATATCAATGGCATATGTTATTATTTGGATGGACTTGAATGGTATCTAAGACGATACTCATGACCAATCGATCATGGTAATTATGATTTTTCGGACTAGTTTGAATCATTATTCTGTACGTTATATGTGAGTCTTGTTGCGTGCCCCGCATTCATTCACCTCCCTCCCAGCCAATAATCCTTCATGTGCTCCGTCACTTCGGACGCAACATGGAAGATGACCGCCGAGAGGAGGCATCCGTGCGGAGCACCCACCAACAGTGGCCGCATAGTGGCGACCATAGATAAAACTGTTTTTTTTAAACCGGCTAGCTCACCAGGTCGTGGGCTAATAAAACTCACATCGAAAAAAAAGAAACATCTAGAACCGGACAAAACCCAATCACGCACATGCTGAGGAGGGGAGAACCATGAAAAACTCACTTCATATTATGTTCACTTTATATATTTTTTTTGTATGTAGAACAAATGAATCTCTTAAATGGTGTTTTTCTAACTGATTTTAGTTACTTACGATAGATATTTTACACAGGTATTTATTACAAAGAGCTTTCACATGAAACACTCAAATTTTAATTTTTATCGAAGAGTGAAATTAACATTGCAAACACTCAGGTAGTGAGGTCGAAACATCGAAATCAATGTGTTGGGCTTTCATACTGGTAGGCCATATCTCCTTAAATGTTTTCTCAATGACATCACACAAGTTCGTTCCCTCAGCATGTCGAACGCTCGATCCGGTGTCCCGGGCTTCCTGTACACTTTATCGCTGAGCCCGACAATCGTGTCGCGGCGATCACCACCACCGGCGAGCTGTATTTTCACTTCACTTTCCTCGAATCGGACGTTCGAGGATTGCTCCCTTGCGTTGCCGCCTTTCCTCTTGGCCGTTTCGCAAGGCGTTCCTCCGTTTTCCGTACACCTTCACCACAAGTGCTGCGGTCTCACGCTACGATCGCAACATACTTACTCCCAGGCAAATCAACAACTCCACTCCTGGCGCTTTTGCCGTTGCACCACACGAGCCCTGCCAGGCGGCGACGATCAACGAATTCTTGGGATCACGTCGCCCAACGCGGCGTGCTCTATCGTTTTCGCTCCGCTCCGTTCAAGGACACTCGTCCGCCAAGATCACTGCCGATCTCACCTGGCTGCGGAATTTCAGTCAAGCCGGCACCGAATGGAAGCCAATTCCTTCCAATCCCGACTCCCACATCAGAACGTAAAACGTAGGCGGACTCGTTGCGACCTTTAAAAAAAAATCCCGGAAATTTGCGTTCAATCAAAACTCAACTACCGCGACGACTTTTCGATCTTGACTCTCCCATCCAACTCAACCATCTTTTTCTCTCCTCCCCACACTTCACCGCGATCACACGTCGAAGCATTTTTGCTTCCTTTATTACCACATATGTTAATATGCCAAAATGTTTTCGGCCAATCAGAGGGCGACAGCATGCAAAGAGAACCGATTCGCGCTCGATCACTTGAACTCACCTCTCAAGAGAGCTAGCGCGTGTGGTGGATTACTAAATTAGGATTTAGTACTGCCAATGCTGATTATTTGGACGTGTACTGAGGGAAATTTAAATATATATCCAAATTTGGAAGAATTGAAAAAGTGAACTACAAAAATGAGAATTGATCCGCAACAGTCTTTACTCTCGTAAACCGCAAGTCTACGAGGTGATGCATCCTGCACAGAATAGTACAGCGTTGATCAAGTCGTGGATGCGAAGAGAAATACAAAAAGAGTGGACTTCTTCTGGAAGTACTATACAAACCCACGATGTCGCACTGTTAAGGATATCGATTAACAAAATGTATTATTCTATATCATATTTAATGGCCTATTTACTTATAATACAACTATCTCTTGGTAGTACATCGATATATTATTCTTTAAATAGATCAAAAACATACAATTTGTTCAAATTATTTTCATGATTGTATTTGCACAAGATCTCCGTTTTTATTCCATTCCTGCAATATGATCAAAGAGTCGCTGAACCAGCTTCAAATCGACATTTCTCTCTTCGCTCAAATTAGAAAATGAAATTAGGAAGGTACATGTCCTTGTCGGCATAGTTTTGGACTGATAACACCAATTGCCATAATCAGAACAAAAACTTCCACCAGAATCCAAGAAGCAATTTCGTAACCACTTTTTCAACATGGACGAATGGAATCCGTAATTATTGCTCCTAATACGTGCGATGCAAAAAAATTGTAAGCCAGTGGTCATCTTCCTTCAGTAAATGATTTGGATCCATCGATTGGGGACAGGAGAGGAGCTATGACGGTTTTGCTGCGACAAAGGCGGTGAATAGATTTTCAACGTACTCTGACCTAAACTAAAGTCACGTATGGCACACCTTCCACCGTGCTTTCCTCACAGCATTGTTTGACTTGCTGAATCGCTAGCCGCTAAAATATGCCATCAATGCGTATGAGGCTAACATAAGTTAGCGAATGAGTGAAATTTTGGAGTATTAAATTCATGGCGCATACTCTGGATACAATGCTGTACGTCAGCATCGGTACACATCACAGTATCCTGACACACAGACTAATTTATTTTTTATAACAACGAAAACTCTCCTGTCTTCGAAGGCTGTTCAATCACCAATCTTCCAAACGCGATCCTATCGTATTCCATCAGATTTCCCGCAAAAGTAATATTTCCACCACGATAAATTATTTCATCACAAAATGAAACACTCCCAAAACATTTATGTAAAGTGTGAGTATGAAAGAGGCAGCCGCGGAAGATTAGGCTCAACATGTGCTTTTTCGTGCTTCTCAACGTGATTTCTTTAATTTGGGCTCCCCTGATACTTGTTTTAGGTCAGATTGCTTCGCACGATTCCCATTTAAATTCTGAATTGGTAGGATCGCTATGTAATAACGTTCATTCTAAATATGATAAACTTGAGGCGTCATCTATTTATCGGAGCCGCCCGGTTTTAAGACAGAAAAGTCCCCGATTGCTCTAAATTCATAAATGATATGGAGTGGTGAATTGAGAAAAGTTTCGTGATTCAAGACGGACCTTGTATAAAATATCCTGTGTGGGATGTACGATAAGCAAATAAAAATTAGGAAAGTGATGTAAATTATGTAAAATAATTGATTTAAATACATTATACGCGAACACAGCACATGTTGGTCTGTCGTTGATCGGCCGGCTTTAAATACACATTGGCATTCATCAATATTTTTCAGTTTTCGGTGCCAATTATTTTTATTCAGAGTTTATATAAAACTAGCAATCAAAATAATAGTATTAGGTGTGCACTGTTGTTCAAATTAAATAAATCATAGAATAATGCCTTTAATATTTCATTTCAATAAATTATTTATTTTCCAGGCGAGGTTGAATTGGAAAATGTGCCTCTACGACGTGATGCACTACGCGGCTTGGGACTGCCTCTTCAGGCGCTCAGCGGTAACATAGGCAAAATCAAACTTCAAATACCAGTTCGTCAATTCCGTTCAGCTCCGTGGTGTATAATCATAGAAAAAGTGTATGTCGTGATAAGTCCTATCGACTTAGATGAATGGGACGATGAAAAAGAAAGATTGGCCGAACTCAGCTACAAGCTGACTCAATTAGATGATATGGAAGCGAAGTGGAGGACAAAGCGGGAAGCCTATCTTGAAAGTGGTTACTACACAACCTCATATTCTGGTTGGTTAAATTATGGCGCCAGTTTTGCTACGAACATTATCGAAAACTTGCAGTTGAAAATAAATGATGTTCACATACGATATGAGGACACTATTACAATACCCAGGTCGCAATTTTCATGCGGCATTATCATTGATTCGTTGTCTGCTCAAAGTTGTGATTCCAACTGGAATCCAGGTTTTACAACGGCTTGGAGTCAAAACTTGTGTTCATTTAAGTTATTGGAATTGAAATCATTCTCGGTGTACTGGGATCATTTGACTCCTGGAGAGGTGTTTGGTTTGACGCCATCCGGGGACCTAGTGGTATTTAAAATAACATTTGAATGTCAAATAGCATTAATAAGTTTCAACACGTAAACAGGACGCAATGGAAAGACTGAAAGGTGGTTACGAGCACAAATACATATTCAACCCAATAACCGCCCAAGCACACTTCAAGCGGGATCGAAGTGAGACGCCTCTTCGTACAAGAAGTCGGCCAAGGCTGTCTTGTGATGCAACTGTAAATGAGATTAATTTAACACTGGACGATGTAAGTTCAATGACATTGATTATGAATAGCTCTCATCCGTTATTAGGACACACTGTCGATTAACCAATTGCATTTTTTTAACAAAATAAATTACAGCGGCAATACCAAGAGATTATTGAAAGTTTTCGAGGAATTCATCAAATTAGTAAGCTACGTAAATATCGCCTCCTCCGCCCTAAAATCGAAGTATCAGCAAATCCTAAACTATGGTGGCAATATGCTGCCAAGTGTCATGGCTTTCACTTCCAAACATTTGAGGAGCGCCGTCAAAAGTATAAAGATAATTTGAAATATATACAAATTTACTCGAAAGTAGTGTTGAATCCAAACGAAATACTTACAAGTGAGTCGAAAGACTTCAAATCTGAAATTGAAAAGCATCGTGATTTGGAAGAATTGGAAATTCTTCGGGAGATTTGTTTGCAACAAGCACCATTCGAGGCAAAGATGAAAGATCAAAAGGCTAGTCAGGGTAGAAATATGTTGTTCCAGTGGTTCCCGCAATGGTGGGGATGGTACAGTAACAGCAACACACAAGAAATTGCAACAGAAGATGCACTGAACAATGAAGTCCATTCGAATGGACAATTTGACGATGATGAACTACTGAATGCGTTGGCTGATTCCGTGGACAACGACGATTCGGTGTTTAAACGAGACTCGGTGTTTGGAAAATTCGACTTCGAATTAAAAGGTGGACTGTTGCGTTTATGCAGCGAAAAAGCAATTACCAAAGATATAAGCACGTTACTGGAATTTCATTTTGACACTCTCCTATTGAATATTGAAACTAGACCGCGATCTGGCTCGCATTTGATTGGACTGTCCTTGGGGTCTGTTTGCATCAAAGACAGAATAACACCGAATACTGAATTTCCAGATCTAATAAAGCCGCAATTGAAGTGCAATACAGCCAGTTCTACGTGGCTGCAGAATCAAAAGCTGATTCGCGACTGTAATACGGACAACACTGAGCCATGGTTTCAGTTGCAATATGAACGTAAACCACTTTCTTATACTGCCGACTACCGACTAGAAATTCGTACAAAATCAATAGACGTAGTATACAACACAGTGGCACTGCGCTGCCTTATTGACTTTGTTTCCAAACCATTGAAAATAATTAGCGCTAGGAAGAAAATCGAGGCAATGAAAAACAAAACTAAAATGCGTTTGATTAGCAATTGGAAAAACATAAATCAAAGAAAATCTTGGTCCTTGGAAATTGATGTGCACGCTCCGCAAATAATTTTTGCCGAAAATTTTAGTAATGAGAATACAACTGTGGTTTTATTTGATTTTGGACGATTTAAATTGAGAAAGAACGCAATAAAGGACCGCGTGCGACAAAGCGACACAGTGAAAATGAGTGATGCACCAATGCTATCTGGTTTACCCAATAAAGGCAGTGAAGATGAGGACATGTTCATGACACCCTGCTCCACACCTCCTGGATCTGAAGCAAGTACATCAGACTCGCCAACGTTACATTCAACAGTGGCCGAGCTACATGAGTTGAGCACCGCAATAAACGATGAACTGGGCGATGCTCTGTATACGAAAATATATGATAAATATATTATCGACATGACTGACTTGCAAGTGTTGGTATGCAAAGGAAAAGAACGCCTTGCGTTTGCAAGCTCCAGAGGAACATCTAATCTACACGTCTTGGATAGATTTAGCATTTCATTGCAAATAGAACGTCGCGTTTTCCATACAGACGACCCAAACTATCCATCCGTGCAGCTACAGGGCACACTCCCGAAACTGGTAGCGCACATTAACGAACCAAAAATACTTGCCTTCTACCACATTCTAGACGTAATGTCGACTGAAATATTGCAAACTACGAGTCCTCCAGCGACTATAACCGAATCAAAATCTTTATCGATCAATATAAATGGTGAAATCATCACTGAAGATGAAGACTTGACAACATATCAGGATACGTCCGAATCAACAGACACCACAGATGTTAGTGGCAGTTTGGTAGTGATCAAATTCGAAATAGATCAAATGTCATTAGAAGTCCAATCCCGAGGACGAAGTATAGCAGAATTACAGGTGACAGGAGTAAAATCGGCTTTCACAAAGCAGCTCGGAAGAACTGATATCCTATTATCCGTGCACGGACTACTTTTAGTCGACGCAATACAGAGTTTCGGGCGTGACTTTGAACTGTTGGTTGCGAGTCATCGTTACGTTGGGATGGACAGTGTTTCGGGAAGTTTAAAACAAAGTGAACCAACATCACCGGTGTCGCCGCCGTCACCAGATCCCATCTTTGATAGATGCACAAGTCCACAAACGATTACCAAGGCATTGAGCTCGTTACAAAAAGGTATTTACATCAAAGAAATTGTTTTGCACGCTTATTTATTTTTTGAGTTATTTACGTAAAGTTTATGATATAGTGTATTGTGTTACATGCTTGCTACAATAGAAAGTGTTAACATATTTTACAATGCCTGTAAACTCTATGAATCTGATTCTTAGAATATCAGGCTGTTATTTATTTAAACTGTATAATCGATTAAGATTCATGCTGATTAACTGGCACTAATCGATATATTTTCAAACCGAGAAATAAATTCGCAATGTTCCTGTAGTTACACCCAATGCTTGTTCATTGTAAGTAATAATCAAAAAAGATTCAAACTTAAATGCCAACAAAAAGTAGCTATTCTCGCCATAAGCGCTGTAAAAAATAATTAAAGTTTTTACATTTAAATCATCTTTATTTTGTCATAACATAAGTTGTCAGGCAACTCTTGGAGATGGAAATCTTGAAAAATACACCGTAACACTCTTGACCGACAATTATATCTGTTTCATTGACTTGTGCACACAAAAAAACTTCCTCACCTGACCACTGCTAGAGTATTACTTCTTGAGGAGCCGTTACCTTTAATTGCTCAATCCGTGTTCCGCTTCTGCAATCTTCGTCCTGGAAGTTTCGAATTATGAAATGAATATGACCGATTGTTGTTTCAACAGCACTCCAGTTCTTGCTGGATTTAACCATCTCATTGACAAAATTTGGCTGAGACGTGTGCTTCTAGAATCATTTCTGACTTCGTTCTAGCTGAAGAAAATTTCGGATATTTGAACCTAATTACATATATGCGACTTTCCTTGCTACAACATCCTACTTTGCAATCCCGCAGACCCCTCTCTTAGATGAGTGTTTTCTGTTTCGGCTTGAACTCTAACCTCTCTGATTGGTCTGAATATCGTATTTCAGAACGCCATACCAGATCTGGTATCATATTTACAGTTCCATATGCTAGGTCTGAGACTATATACGATTCGCCGATGTTGCGGCTGCCGAAATCTGAATATTCTGCAACCTGGCCCGTTTCCTCATACACTCTACATTTAAAAGCAGAATGTAAAGTGTACATTATCTAGTAAGTTTTACTATGCTATGTATTTCTTTTCGTTTATTTTTTTGTCTTGTAATTGGACTTTTCTAGTTTGTAAGATGAATTCTTAGTAAATAAATAACATGTTCCAAATATTCTTCAGTCGTATTACAAACTAAGCAATATGAGCATCAAGCCTATGTCGATAGAGGTAAGTCGAGTTCCATTCCATTACTGTGTCAAGTGATAGTTCTCTTTACCACTCGTTCATGCGTGAAATTGGCTAAAAAATCTAATGTTCATAACGTTCAGCTTCCCTATAAGATTTGCACATCTCCATTAATCTGTTTCGGTTTTATCAAGCATTGTAAGCTTTCTTGAATTCATCAGAGAGAATGTGAATGGAGATCATTCCTGAAATCACATATGCCGCCTGCTTGGATGTTGGCCGACATTCACAATAAGCTCGCAATGCGAATAACCTCTACACTAACCGCAGTTACCTTAGGTTTCTTTTGCTGAACAAGGACGCAAATATTGGTGCTGCATATAAAAGGGTTCAAGACACTACTTTTGTTATGAGCAACCTCCGACTTGGTCGCGATCCTGTCGTATTTGGCATCATCATGTTGTTATATAAAATCGTTTCAAAGCAGTGGACCCATGACGGAGTCCTGTGAAGCATTCGCTGTTATTGCGTACTCAGTTTTTTCTTGATTGAAATTGTAATGAAAATGCTGCCTGTCATTTTTCGAAGGTTGGATGGTATTCTCATAGCAATTAAAGCCTTCATTATTCGATACCATCTTGCAAAGATTTTTTAACGAACGATTTTTTACATCAAGAATTATAACTGCTTAATATTTCCGCGATGGATACATACGACGATAATTTTTCCATCGGTGTATCGGATTTTCGTATCAGTACTGATTTTTGTGTCTTCCAGCGATCAGGGAACGTTCCCTTCGTTCAATACTTCTTAAAACATAAACAAATGTATCTGTTCTTGAAGATTTGAGGTCATTATTTGGATCCCAGGTGCCTAGTTTTTGCCGATGATATTTCTGGTCTCTAAAATTTCTTGGATTGTTATATTTGGTATGGTTTGTATTGTCGTTGGATTGCTCGATGCACTCGATCCACGGGGATCAAATCTGAAATGTTCTTCCGGAACAGGAAAGGAGAAAAAATTGATCAAGCATTACAATAGAAATTATTTGTCGTATAGTATAACATACTACTATTTATAACCCACCGAACAGTTTCAAATTATCTTCGCCTTAAAATTATTTTTACCCCAAATTTAAATTTTATGACTTCAAAAATTCTTGTTTTCATGGACTGGATTAATTCATTCAACAATTCAGTTCAGTCGAGTTTCCGCCGTTCGTCAAGAATTGCAGCTTTCAATTCCGCCAGTGATTTATACTGGCGATTTTCACCATATACCCGTCTGACAAGAATTCCACAAATGTTTTCAATGGGATTCGGATCGGGTGGGCAAGCCGGCCATTCCATCGCCCTAATGGAATTTGTCTCCATGCAACCCATTGTTTCACGACTGGTATGAATTCTAGCATTATCTTGATGGAAAATCCAGTTTTTTCATCATGTTCTGCCAGGAATGGCAGTAAACTGCTTTCGAGTACTTGAATATAATCTCTACTGTTCATCCTCAATGAAATAAATTTTATATCCAAACATCCTGCAGTAGAAAGTCCTCCCACAACATTACAGAACCGCCGCCAAAATTCCTCTCCGAGAAATACAAAGGTTCCTTCCTCAGACCGCGCCAGCAATAATTAAATCGGTCGGGTCCATCTAAGTTGCATTTCTTTTCATCAGAAAATATCACCTGGATATGAAATCTTGCACTTAAACCATGATTCTTTATTTCTATATGAAAGCCAGTATTTCTTAAATAACACCAATCTGCATCCATGTTGTTTTTCAAGAATTCCAGTCGAGCTTTCTTATGGCGATCTAATAATCGTGGAGCAGTCTTCATTTTACCTCTACAAATGTTAGGATTACGTCGAAACGTTCTCCAAACCGTTGTTTTTGACACCCTTGTGTGAGCAGTGCTGCCAATTTATTGCAACTTAGTGTAGAATTACTTGCTGCCCGTACAATTTTCCTCTCTACCCGCGGAGACAATTTTCTTTTTCTTCCCTTTCGCTTCGTTTTCCCATAAAACTCCGGATCTTTTAAAAAGTGCCGATTTCTAACTGCACTAATCACCACCAATACAGCTTTATTTTGTTCGAAACTTTATCTGGGTTATAAATATGAAACGCACCAAAAATGAAGAGTTTCCAAGAACTGCAGGAAAAATAACGGTAATTCAAAATGATTTACAGAACGACCATTGCACAGACTTTCTCAATCTTTTCCGTATTAAATTTGGGGCGAAGATAATTTGAAATTGTTAGGTGGGTTATAAATATGAAACGGAGTATATAATACACTAGGCTATGCGCGATACGCTTTTCAACCGGTGGTAAAGAATTATTAATTGTGATATATAATTATAAAACACAAAAAATAATCAAAAGAGTTATGAATTAAAAACAATGAAAGTTACAAATCGGTGATGAATAAAGAATTGTGAAGAATTTTTTATATAGAATAGAGAGGCAGTTATAATTTACATACTGTAAAATTGTTATCATTTGAGGCTTACAACAATATTGTACATAAAGCAGACAATTTGAAAAAGATAACTCTTAGTTCTTTGTTGGTTATTTGTAGATCACTAGTGAAAGCACACTGCTTGCGCCATTAACTTGAAGGAGTTGAACGTTCTCTCAAGAAAGTCCATATCATCAAAATATGCACCACACGACATTTTGAACATTGGAGCGTTTTTTTTATACATAATTTCTCTAAATGGCTGCGGTTGCTACTAATCGATTTCTTTTTTTCTTGGTACGTTGAATCAGATTTGATTTAAAATTTCCGGTGCCTCAATAACTTTCCACTGACAACTTTCTAGAAAAAACAAAGGTCAAAATATCATGTTCTATTTACTAATTTCCATAAACCGTGTTTTAAACTACTTCATCGCTGCCTCTTTATCTTTTGATTGCCATCATGTGTTTCATGAACTTTAAATACTTCATTTGCAGACCTTCTGTTCAGTCCGAAAATATCCTCGCTGTGGTGCTCAAATGCTAGTCCCATACTTCAACTTTTGTTGTACTTGTTTCACGAAGAGCGTTCTTATCGATGAGATTTTCTGAAAGTCTTTCGCATATCTCATATTTCCTAAAGTACGACTAACTTTGCTCAAGATTCCATTCATATGACACCTGAATGAAAGTCTATTGTTGATCAGAATCACCGCGACATAAAGGACTATTCTAGCATCAATCTCGTAGATCACATTTCAACATCTGACACTCCTGAAGAAGATCAACATTCCACACTTTGGGACATTTAGATATAACTTGATCTTCTGTCAACACTGGAAGACTTCATTGATATCCGACTACTGAATCATTTTATCTTCTGGTTGATATAGCTTCAGATCATCAGCAAATAATAGGTATTCCAAATTCAATTCAGAACCAGGTTCATTGATTAGAATACTAAATAAAAGGAAGGTAAGATGTGGACCTTGGATATTAAAGACCGATATTATTTTTTACTTGTATAGTTTTATCAGTTTGGTAGGACCATATCCATTCTAGTAAATTTCCTACCAGATTGAGTTTCACATCGCATCTCACATATACTGTTGGGAAAATGGTCACAGTGGATGTTGTTTTGGCAAAAATTATTCTATATACAAAAGACCCACAGCTGTCGCCGAATTCTCGAAATTAGTGAGCTCTTTTTTTGCCCTATGCAACCCTTAACTGGAAAAACAACATGAGGAACTTCAAGGCAAGAAGGATTGATCGAAATATTGAGAATTAAAAAAAAGAATTGTGCTTGGAATTGACTCTCTGTTATTGAACGCTTTTGGTTCCGAACAAAAAATAGTTCACGGCCGATCAAAGCAATTGCGTTCACTGTATTCAAAGTCTATATATCACTGACACTATAAACATACAAAGAGTTAGGTAAAAATTATTCTCATATTTTAACAACAGTGCCATAGTTTGCACAGGAATAATATTAAAATGCTAACCATGAGATTCTTGTGTCATATAAAACACGTTCGTGTCGTTAAAAAAGCGACAATCATATTTGACAATACAATGTACAGAACATAATATATTTAATCCTTACATAGCTCGATAATAGTTTTTTGTTTAGTTTAAATAATTAATTTAATAATTTGTTCTTGACATAGACTTTCCTTTTTTCATGTTTTATTTTCGGTTTGATTTTGTGTTTTCCTGCGTTCGTCTGTTGTTTCATTTTATGGATTGTTGTTTACTTGTCACATATTGTACTGAATCGACAAGTAGAAAAGGTCTTACAAAAATCTAATTCCCTCACATGGTCAAATTCGGGTGACTTAGATGCACTCATCACCATTGAAATATCGATTGAAGACAATTTGGAAAGATCACGTTCAGCAGCGATACATTTTAACAATCTGGACATTATAGGTAAATATTTTTAAATACCAATCTTTAATCTTGAATGCAACATTGCATTTTATTTGCAGCGAACCAGGAAACAATTGTAGAATTAATGGGATTTATTCGGCGCGTACTGCCTACTAATCACAGAAAAGTGAAAATCCTTAGCGAAACCAAAGAAAGAAGTGAAGTAGTGGCGAATGGTGATATGTTCATTCAAACGGAAATCAAATTCAATTTTCATCGTTTAAACGTGTTGATTTTACGAGCACTAATGAGAGACTCATTTCTGATGGGCCGTAAAGTGGGAACGTTTACAATGTGTGAAGCGAAAATCCATGCTACGCTGGGATCTGAAATAGTTGTTAATGGATCATTAGGTGGATTGCAAGTGTTGGATCTAACACCCGAAGGAGCTAATCATCAACGTATCCTATCAGTGGGTAAAGATCCGTTGACTGAAACAGATGATACCGTACAAGATCTAGTGAGTTTCCTGACTGAAGAAATTTACGGTACATCACGTGTGAAAACTAAAGCAATCAATCAACGGCAAGCCTTATCGTTTAAAATATCGAAAAATATCCGAGCAACTGTCCGGATCAAAGTAAGAATGGCATCTGTGTGGTATACACATTGTGCTCGCTTTACTCAAGAGTTGAATTGGTGTGTGACGGAATTTAAGCATTATTTAAAGTAAGTGGCAACTAAAACTAACACATTGCTATATGAAATGTCTTTAAGTTATTTTTCATAATGCCTTAATAAGATAATCATTTAAAAATAAATCGCAATAATATTTTCAGTTTAACATATTTGCGATTTTAGTTCAAGTTTTTTGTTGCAAATCATTAACACTATGTTTCATTTTAATTATGTAACGTCTTGATAGGTGCATCAATCCTTTAGCATGTTATGGAAATAACAACGAGCGGTTCATGGCCTTAATATATTTATTTTGATCAGTTTCGCGCTATTTCAAGTTGAGGAGCTTCAATCTCACAATATCTCAAGCAGTTGATAATATCACTTCGTTCGGGAACAGAAAATCTTTGCGCTGTCCATGAAATGCTGTCGTGAATTCACATGAAATATGGTCTGATGTGCTCACTTTTCATGACAAAGCTCGTCGTTTGTGCCTTCATCCTTTTATTAGAATACTTTATTGAGAAATGATTCGTTACAAAAGCTGATTTATCTAATGTCCACCAACTTTTTTTGAGTCTGTAATTAACGCTTTTCACGATGCTTCTGGGTTAAGTTGGTCTTGAATATACTTTTCCTGTAATTAATGCCAGTTACAGTCAATCATTGCCAAATTGTGTTGTATATTTGTCTTTTCTGCATTTGTCTTGGTATTTGTATCAGGTTAATAATCATATGTTTGCTCCATTTGTTAGATGATGATGTTATGCATTGTTTCTGCAATGATTCTCGCTTTTCCTCACAGTTGCCGATGGTTGACATTTCCGGTGGTTCGAAATCGACCCACCCATTTGCAAACGATACAGAAGACTGCGTAAAGTTGACAGTAGTATTATGAAATCAAAAAACATTATTTCAAACTGCTTTTCAAAAATTAAACTTATGGTGGAAATGAATAAAATTTTAATCAGTGGCAATTAAAAAGAAAGAAATTTAGCATGCGCAATTTGCGAAGGGCGATCAATAAGACCTCCCTATTTTTATAAATAATTCCGGAAGGAATAAAAATTAATAATCAGCTTAAAAATGAAGTAAATTTATGCAACGTTAAAGAAAAAATATCATTTTTCAACATAATCACTATTTACGGTAACGAATTTTTCCAAACGTGAACCCATTTTTGCAGACCGTTGGTGGAAAAATCCACGTTTTTTTTAACTCATGCTGCTTTGACTTCACCATCCGTCGAAAAATGTTGACCGTTCAGGCGTTCTTTTAACTTAGGAAAAAGCCGATGGGGCCGAGTTCGGGCTGCATTGGGTTGAGGAAGAACAGAGCACTTCAGTGAATCACACTTGGTCATTGTTTATCGTCTGCAGTGAAGGCGACAATTGTCGTGATGCAAACAAATGTTATTCGCTCAGGCTAAGTTTCGCTACTACGGATACGCTGTTTACTAAAGTGAGTATTTGACAATATGAATCCGAATTGATGGTTGTGCCGTTTATAAAGAATTCGGTTTGTACGACACCACAAGCATCCCAGAATATTGTGAGCATAACTTTCTGTCCGGAAGTAATCGTTTTAAATTTTCTTGGACTAGGGAAGTTTCGATGCCGATATCCCATGGACTGTCTTTTGCTTTCTGGGACGTAATGATGGTCCTCAGACTCGTCTTCTGTAACAATATTCAATTTAATAATAAAAGTTCTCATACTACCAGCACTATACCTCTTCCCCGTCGTATCCACTGGCATATATTTTTGATGTCTATGCACTCATCACCGTAAACTGCCTTCATTCGGTTATGAATTTCAATGGGAATGGAAGGTTGTACTTCTTGTGCAAGAAATTCAATCACAGATCTTTGTATTATGTGCGACTGATTTTCAGATGTCATAATTAAAAATTAAGTACACACAAAGACTTACTGAATGAAACTGAGCTCTTGGGCTTTTAAATAAACTAGATAGAATAAATTGACAATCGCACGCCCAATCCTGTTTCTATTCTCACTTCTTTCACATCAGAGATGGAGTTCTTACTTATCAATCCCCCCTCGGGTATAAGATAGGGGATAATATTAATTCAGGGATAAGTAATTCTTGTAAACTATCATGAAAAACGAGCATGGATTCTCTTGTGTTCGACTGCAAAAGTCTATTGCACATCAATCCACTCAAAAGGTTGTTGATCTTGAGCCAGCAATTTTGTTTCGCTTCTACGCTGGTATGTGCTTTATCTTAAATCCAAAGAAAGAATCTTTCTGTTAGCTGAAGGTGCAAGGTTTGCCATACATACAATTTGTTTCCTGATTTCATCTTTGAAGGTACCATACCTGCAAGTACTTAAATTCTGTTCAACCGAAAATCAAATGCTCTTTTCAATTTCAAGAATATATGCACAACTGTTATATTTTTTTATAATTTGTATGTTCGATTCTACATTTGTTTATAAAATAAGAGTTTTTTTACAGTTTTCGCGATCCCCAGTTTTTGATCTTTTCTTGAAGTCCTTCCATCAGACTTTTGATTTGGTCTTCGCCTATGTTTTTGGTTGGTTGATTCCATTTTCTACCGAGTCCCCCCCCACGTAATAACAGCATTTAGGGTCTTCTTTAAATTGCCTTTAACGATTGCCCAATGCCCAATATCGTTAGATCGGTCGCATCTTTGAGACATTTGGTAGATTTAACTATTTTTTTCCACAAAATTCACAAGATGTTTTTGAAAGCATTGTAGCGTATTTTTCGCGTAATGGGCAGAAGCTAAATCAGGCCAAAATATTATAGGTTCTAAGCTTTTTTATAGACAGTAGTAAACTTTTCTGAAGACATTCCTTGATGTAAGTTTCCAAGCTTTCGCAAATGGGCTGCCGAACAAGTGCTTTTGCACCCAACTTTTCCAACTGAATTGATGTGTCTCCTGGCAGCAAGTTGTAAAATTGAGGACCTGGAAGCGTATTAAAGTCGAATTTGAGGTACGTTTCATCGTCCAAATCAAGGCAGAAATCGTACTTCAATTTTTCCTTGCAATTTTTTTCGCCCTCAATAGATTTCCTAAATTGTTCTGCACTTTTTTTGTTGATATTTTTTGTTTATTGTATGTCTGTACGCATTTCCTTGTTTTGATTTTTTGCACTGTCGATTACGATGTTTTACACTGTTTCGCGATATCACGATCGATTCTCATGAATTGCCTGAAACACTCCATACTCCAACTCCTTGTCACCGGATCTCCTAGGACGTCTACTTCTTTATTTTTCTTTAATAGAACCCTCCATTTTGAATTTTACAATTTTACAGTTTACACCGATACTTTTACTTTTGTCGCAATTGACTTCACTCACTCCGTGAAAAGTTTTAAAATTATACTCCGTATATTCTCATTTTTATTCATTTTTACCGTATTAATGTTTAAACTTTTAAAGAACACGCCGACACAAAAGGCAAATAGTGACGTTGAATTTAGACAAATGTTAATATGTTTTTTTTTCAAGATGATTTGCTGGCAAAAAAAACATTGGGCAGAATTTAAGTGCTCAAACCTTAATTTAAGTTTTTCATCATTTCTCCCGAATGAAGATTTAAAGACTACTTTAATTTCCAAATGTTCTGTGCAGTCCCACATTTATATTTTACTATTTGCTCTGCTTCAACTGCTTCATTCTTCACTAATGGCTGCAGTAATATCCTGCTGCTGAAACCCTAGCTACGCTGTATTTTATCCAAGCATTATGTTTTTTTGAACATTCACTTTCTTTTCAGAAATTTAGCAAAATCCATCCGAGACAAAGCAACAGACATGGCGTATGGCTTAGTGCAATACTACGACGACTTTGCTGATGATCACACAGTTGAACGAATAGTAAAATCAATTGAGACTCCATTATCAGTTCCACCAGCGACTCGTCGTCACAAAAAGAACGATATTCAATTAGACGTGGTGCTTGACACACCAGTTCTAGTAGTACCACGATCAAGTAACAGCACAGAAGTGTTGGTTGCGCATTTAGGAAAAATTTCTGTTACTAATCGATCGCCACCACAACCAGACGCAGATGAAATGGAAACAATCGAAGAAGAAGAAAATCCAGGCAATGTGTTGAGTGAAGATGAAGAAAGCTTTACAATTAGTAGTGTGGATTTAGATATGATTCCCAAAACGTGTGATAGCAATTTAAATAGCAACGACACATATACAATCGATATACGTAATATGAACTTATTTTCATTAGATACGACAAATCGGAGAGGATTCCGAATGTGAGTGTAGTGATAAGTGCAGCTACGAATTGATCTGAATTGAATTTATTTTAGGACTGACCTTGCAAAAGCTGAAGATCTTTATTCTTGCAAAGACGAAGCTCTCGCCATACTTCATGATACGGCGATCGAATTGAAAATCTCCAAATTTTCAGAAGCACATCAAAGCATAGGGCTGGGAGCAAGGGATATTTTGCAGGTAAACTATAAAATTGATAGCTTAGTTAGAAAATCGACTAACTGTTTGGATTATGAAAAAAAACGGATTTTGGGATGAATTATTAAATAAAAGAATAGCAATAAAAATCAAATTATCAAACAAGTTAAAAAGGCTTTGATTGGTTGGTTGTACTGGCAGCCCTCTTTATCCAAAGATGCCTCACTTAGGCCACTAAAGGCCCATTGTGTTACAACAGAAGATAAAGGCGGCACTAGAAGCTGCGGGATGACGAGAACCATCCAGTTTCTCGTATGAAGCCGGCTATGCAGCCAATGTCTAAATCAGCTACCTCCGTGATGTTCAGGAAGGGCGAGCTCAAGGTTTGCATGCGCTTCCTGGACAAAAAGGCTTAAAAAATCGACGAAAAAAACGGAGAACGGCTGTAGAATTTGCTTACTGATGATTTGATGAAGGCACAAAACCTTTTAAATGATTAAACTTGTGCAAAACAAGGTAACATGTAGGTGCAACAAAGTATTCACAACTGATATCTTCGAGAGCTATTAAGTATTTTACTATTTTTATTTCAAATTGAAGTACATAATATTTTGCTGCTTGAAAAACGACAAATATTTGTTGAATTTTGGATCATCTTGTCTTCGAATTCTAGAGTAGCTGTTGGTTATATAACCACTATAGTTGTCACTGAATGTGTAATAACGACACAGTCTAAAGTAGAATCGTCTCAATTATTTTGTAATGAAATTGAATGATAAATCAAAAGTCGAATATTCTACTTGTGGAAAGAATACTAATGTTTAATGGAGCAGTAAAAGCGACTGAACCTAATAGATGTATAAAGCCTAATCTATAAAACAGAAAACACCACGTTGAAAATAATTGAAACAAGCCGTTATTGTCGTGAAAAAGAAAGAAAGAAAGAAAGAAAAGAATAATCTCGCTTCGATAATTTAGCTAGGAGTGTGGGTTGATATTGAAACCAAGCCTAGTTTTGTACAACGAAAATTTGTAGTGAGCTTTTCGCTGCAGTAAGTTTTGACCTACAGTCTCCTAATAAATATAAAAAATGTAAATGTCAATCAAATACAATAAAACTTCCCTACTAGATGTTCGAATAGTTCATCGAATGTTTGTGACAAAATAATTTCAATTTTTAACATTTCCTCATATGTTATCCAAAAAACGATCCAAGATAAACGACAGTGTATGAAAAGATGACCAAAATTTTTATTTTTCCTAAATGTCAAAAATTGAAGATTTTTTTTGATTTTTTGTAAACATAGAGAGTAGAGACAAAGAAAGAAAATGCAGCGCCAAGTTTCTAGACATTGATTCATTTACTTATTAAAACTAGCAAAAGCGACAAATTAATTCGTAATTGCCAGGAAAAAAATCAATAAAAACACTTAAAAGTTCAAGCCTAATCAAATTTACTAATCGTAAGAGGCGCATATAGTATTTGAGTAGTATGCACAACGTATAGAATATTTGGTTAATTTACAATGAACATTCTGAAAATTTTCTCGTAAAGCCCCATTGTTTTTTTAGAAAAGTGTTCAACGAAAACTTCAATGTCATATTTACCACCCCATTTGTAGATAAATACTATACATATTCGTCTAGAAGAATCAGATCGAAGCCGCAAATAGCCAACGAGAGGAGTTAAATTGAAAGTCGAGATTCGCAAAAAAATACATCTATGATTGTCAAAATAATGTAAATTTACCTAAAGTACCCGAACAAGATGCCTATTATCCGCTGTTAATATTTTCGGCTCCACACAAAGTATAAAGTCCATGAAAGTACCTTACGAGGGGCGGCTAAAATGTTTTGAGCCTAGGCAGTGGCGTACCCAAGGGGGGGGGGGGGGGTACGGGTTCAACCCCCCCCCCCCCCCCCCTTGGGTAAACAAGTTTAGCCTCGTAAATGGAACCAGACATGCAATCGGGCTAAAGTCTGCCAGAATTATTTTTGGAGGACTCCAACTTTGACCCGTGGAAAAGTATGATTAAGTATGATTACATAATTATATCTTCATATCTACACCGAAGTACTAGCAAACGTACCTAGTCAAGACTTCAAAAATATGAACTCCCCCCCCCCCCTTATCAAAATCCTGCATACGCTACTGAGCCTAGGGCATTGAAAGTCTAGATAAAAATCTAAATAAAGTTTATTTTTCCATAAATTCAACTCACTTCTCACAGCTTTTTTAAATGGTCTGTATCCCAGGCGGTGAAGCGGTAGTAGCCTAGCAGTTAGAGTGCTAGATTATCGTCGATGGTTCGAGTCTCATTCGAATCAAAGTAAGATAACCGCTTTCAGTTCACTCAGCTGGAAATGAGTACCTGATCATTGACTGCGGGAGTAAATCCGCGGTCGTAACATGATGCTGACCACATCGTTCCTAATTAATTTAGAAAGGAGTTATCCAACAAACTTCATTCCCAGCTCCGAATTGGAATGTTGCGGGATTTCTTCGCTTATTTTACAACCCACTAGAAAACAATCTTCATTTTTTCCTCTCAAAATCTTCCTGTACGGCAGCCTTCATCCTCAAATCTTCGTGTTCGCAGGTCTTTCTTAAAATCAGGTCCAGACTGTAAGGTGCATCATTAACAGTGACAATCCGGGTATAAATATATATCGTATTACACAAATCGAAAAATTCTTGTGAAGTTTCAATTCACGGCTGTTTTTCGAACGGCGTAAGCAATTTCAGCATGTATGTATGTAATTTATTTGATGATTATGAATTTATTTATATGTAATTAACTGTGTAAAATGTTTCGATCACGTTCTTAGTTGATGATGAACTCTTTTTCTTTCTGCCAAATTTTTATTTGGCGATGCTAGAATACGATTTTTTACTTTGGCGATGATTTCATCCGTATCGGCTGTGTTCGAATGGCCCGATTGGATATCACCTTCCAGAGACTCTTAGATAAAAGCTAATGACACGAAGCTTTTCTTATATACTAGTTAGAAGTCGCTCAACTAGTGACCTACCGGATGATTATTGAAAAAAGTTGTCACAGTCCCGACTTCGCGCACAAACCCGAGGATCCGAGATCGAGTGCTTCACCATTTTGGACGCTCCTCGACCCCGGATGCCTCGTGTGCACCCGCGCCGCCGGGACCGGTACAAAGTCGACCGCATAGTGGCGGTCCCGATTTGATTGATTTTTTGTTCCGCGACTAGCTCATCGAGTCGTGGGTTTTTGGAAACAGACAAGAAGAATCCCAAACCACATTCGCACACGCGTCACCAATGCAAAAGAAAACAATCACATCACTTTTATGTACTTATTCCATCATATTAATAATTTTTTTATATTTATTTTTACATTAGATGTTTATTTGCATCTAAGACTGGTCGATAATTCAGGATATTACAAAAGAAAATTTTCAATACTACGTCATCATGTCTTATAAAACACACTTAAATTGAACTGTTAACATTTTTTTGTGTTAACTTTTCTGGGGCTGCTGTGGCTGATATACTTTTTGGTGCAGTTTCCGCTGACGTTGGCTAGTGCTCCTCCGATGCGGGGAGGTCGGCGTGTTGTCTAAGACAAATCTGGTCTGCCATCGCTGCCGTGATGCCGTCGTTCGACCGTGGCGAATATTTAGGTGCGCTGCGAACACGAAGGCAAAGGGCGAACATCTCGCGGCGTACAGCGCCCGCTCCCAACGATCTACGCAACAATTTCAGAACGTTGACTCGCCCGCCCGCCTGTCGGTTCACAAATTTTAAGGATTGGTGGTTTTACAGCCTTTTGCGTTTCGCACGCGGCGGACCCGCCACAACCGCTCGTTCGCGGGCCGAATCGCCCTTGCAAAGCGCACTTATCATCCGCGGTAACCTATAATTAATCGCTGCCTAGGCGTGGAGGTGCATCCAAAAGACTTACTCCGGTACTTAATCCGCAATCAACAAGATCTCACGATCGACTTTTTCTCCTTTTTTTTCGTTTTCCACTCGATCGCCCACACACCTCCTATGTCCGGCAGGTTCGCCAGTCCACACGCAACTCTCTACTTACTCACCATTTCCGGCACGTCGAACATCGAAAAGCTACGTTTCGCGTGGCGTGGCCTGATCGATCACTCTTATTCGCAAAAGCTTGAGCACGATCCGAGGGTTGGAGCGAGATGACGCGTTTGAATAGCTTTGTCGGAACTTGGCGAGCTTTACACTTTCAAATAATCATTGCCAGGCAGGTATTTCTCTGATTTAGTTATTTCGGGCAGAAAAGGCGCGAATATAATTTGAATTTAGTTTATGATAGGTACGTAACAAAGTCGTGTTGTTGCTTTTCATCAAAAATATTATGTATTTCCGACTCGAGTCGTGTGCAAAACACTGAAGAAGGTTGCAAGTAGCAACCGAAATACGTATTTGAGGAAATACATAATATTTTTGGTGAACAGCAACAACACTTTTTTTCAATAATCTTAAAACACCACCAAAATACGCTCAAAACACCCAAATAAAACTACCGGATGAGCTGGTAGAATGTCGTCAAGTGCCTTTGGCTCAGAACTTTTCAGCCACTCCTCGTAGTTGCTTGTTTTGGAGTGGTGGGCAAAATGAAAAGAATATAACAATAACACTCATTTCTAAATAAAACATCTATAATATTCCAGAAATAAATTCCACGCTTTCGTATTCGAACCCTCCTTCATATCCCTAATTGAAAATTCGAAAACCCAGAATGATAGTCTGAACACTTTATTGTACTTCAAAACGAATCATAATGTACTTACGAGATGAAAAAATTGCAACGGTTGCAAACCAGACGCTTTCACAATCATAATCTTAAAGTACCCAATGTGTAATAGTGGATATCGGTGGAGGTGACCTTCTTATAATTTTGTAAAAAATGGGGTCTTGACCAGAGAAACAATCTAAATCGAAGAGCGCCAGTAGGAAAAGTCTTGAATAAGTGGTTAAGTTGGCACATTGTGAAAAGAATCTCAAAAGATTAATATCATTCTAACTCTCAGTCCATTCCGCAAAGCGGAAAAGACAACCAATATTAACCTTCAACTTGACCGATTTAAGAATTTTATGCTAGTTTATTATCATAACTCCCAAAAAACGACGAATAGAAGCTGTTCAAATATGCTATCAAAAATAAGTGTGTTTGTAAATGTGTTTTCAAAATTGAAGTTGAAGTCAGACGTAGAACCTGCCTTAAAGACTTTATGTACTATTTACACCAAGAACGAGGGTAAGAAAGTTACGTGTCGTTAAGACAACCTCGTTCAGCTTCCCATAGACTAGAGACTTTAGATTGCTGACAGGCTGGCTAAGTTGGGGGATGTATGGGTACGCAGTCGTTTGCTGTAGTCGTCGGCCTTCATGCTCGCGCAATTGGCTTTAATATCGCGGTGCAAGGCCAGTCTGAGGGTAAAAATTATTACTGCGTTAGGTTGACTTTCGCCCGCGTGACTGCTACTCGCACAAGCCAATGTTTCCTCTCCCGGTTTACAGATAACTTTTCGGCTTACCGATAGTCAAGAGCTACCCAATGGAAAGAAGTTCGTGGCATCCAAAACGCATCCAAAATAGAACAAAACTGTAACCCAAATTGACCGTTAATAAACTATCCTACTGGGATTCCATTTTTGTCTTCCGAAGCAATCGGCGCGCCTTTTATTGTAAAGCGTTTTTCGCACTATGGTTCCGATGACACAGCGATGACGTTGATTGCAAAACGTCGTTCACCCTCAGTCTCTGTTGCATATGTACCGCCGTCGACTGTAAATTATAAAAAAAAAAGAGATCCGTGCTAGGACACTGCACCTACTGAATTCCTTTTGGAGAGCCTTTTTTCAGATACCCTTAGTTCATTGGCAAAAATATTTCCATTGTCCGAGGTTACAATTCCGTTTATTTTAAATTTCAGAGCTTTGTTAAGAAAAAAGAGTTTTCAAAAAGAAAATCACAGTTATAGCATATCTTTTCGTTTGCCAAACATCCTTTCCACATAAGTATGACAAGATTTCCTACTTCACAATTCGATTATATATATATATATATATATATATGGGATGGACAACCCTACGTGCCATGGAGAATGAGCAGCCCTAAGCGCCATAAAGGGCAGAGGTGGAAGGGGGAGATATAGATCAGCCGTGCCGAAAGACGGACGTGTCGAAAACGCGCTCAATAAAATATTCAATCCCACATGGGGGCTCAACCGGGATGTGAACATTAGCTTTGGGCGTTACGTAAAAACTTCGGTTCGTGACTTTTTGCGGTGATCGGTGGAAAAGCGGTGCCAAGTGTTATTCTTGTGACAGCTAGTGTTACAAGACGAGGCATAATAGACGAGCGGGAATTGTGTGAAAACGATCACCAAAATGGCGCGTACAATATTGGACCAAAGCGAATGGATTGACCTATACACGAAGAATGGTCTCGTTCGGGAGTGCAATATGCGTGGTATAAGTGAAAGTGGCAGTAAGGAGGACATAGCGATGCGCATCGTAGAGTTCGATCGCGAAAATCCTGAAAAAGTTGAAGTGATGGGCGCGACGGGTAGCGCGGAGGGAGATGCCGACGAAGGTGGAACGGATGGTTTGCTGATGTCAGCGCCAAATAAGCATGCGGGCGCATTGGGTGCTGTTGCGGCTGCGCATTCGGGGCAAGCGTACACCTTTCGCGACATGGAAGAAAGTGTTGAGAAATTCGGTGCGGAAAGGAGTCAAGACATTGGCACGTGGATGAGTGAATTCGAGGAAATGTGTGTCAGTGTCGGGTGGAACGATCATCAAAAACTGATTTACGGCAAAAAACTGTTAACGGGGACGGCTCAGAAGTTTGTGTTCGCGCAAAGTGGCATCAAAACATGGGCGCAGTTGCGGCAGGCTTTACTGTCCGAATTTGAAAGAAAGCTCAGTGTGCTAGACGTGCATGCGATGCTGGTGAAGAGGCGAAAGCGAGCGGACGAATCGTGCTTGGAGTACGTGTATGAGATACAACGTATCGCAAAAGCCGTGAAAATGGATGAGGCCACTGTGTGTGAATACGTATGTATGTATGTGTGTATCATGGATGACGTGCTAAACAAATCGTTTTTATACGAAGCACGAACAATCAGTGAGCTTAAGGCGAAGTTGCAGACGTACGAAAAACTGAGAGAGAAGATGAAAACGAAAAGTTTAAATGCTAATAGTTCGGGTGCGAAAATGAGCGGGCCCAAAATAAGGGTTATCGGCGGTAATGCGAAATGTTTTTGTTGTGGTGAAACCGGGCATATAGCTGAGATGTGCCCAGATAAGGACAAAGGCCGAAAGTGTTTTGAGTGCGGGATGTATGGACATCTGTCTCGACAATGCACAAAAAGAAGAGGTGCGATGAACGTGATTCCGACTGTCAATTTTATAGAGCGATTGTCGGGAGAAGAGGATTTTGTGATCGCCAAAGTTGGCGGAAGGGACATAAAGGCCGTGATAGACACATATAGTGACATTAACTTGGTAAAAAATGACGTGTGGAATGAAATAAAAACAATGTGCCCGACCGCAGTTCCGTGTGATGTGAAAATACGCGGATATGGGAATGCGATTGGTCGTGCAACTGAGGAAGTGCGAGTAGATACGAAGATCGGAGAAAATGACTATTCGATCAAATTTTATATAGTGCCGGAAAATGCCATGGGTGCCGCCATGCTGATTGGAAGACAATTTTTGAGAACAGTGGATTACACAATTACTGCGGGAGGTGTTAGTATGCGGCCGTACGCAAGAGAGGCTAGTGAACCGCCAGCGGATTGTGATGCTGATGACAGTGAAATCGAACAGATGATGAACATTGAATACGTGAACATGACGGATAAGCAGGAATTCAATGTGCCCGCCGAGCATCGAGAAATAGTAAGGAATATGGTGGAGAACTACATGCCGCATCGGAGCGCCCCCGTGAAGATTGAAACGGTGATTACGTTGACGGACGAGGAACCAGTTTTTCATCATAGTAGACGGTTGGCACCAATGGAGAATGCGGTAATCGACAAACAAGTGCAGGAATGGCTACATGAGGGTATCATTAGGCCCTCCAATAGCAATTACGCTAGCCGCGTAGTCTTGGTCAAGAAAAAGGATGGTACGCATAGACTTTGTGTGGACTATCGCGAGCTAAACCGAAAGATTGTTAGGGACCGGTTCCCAATGCCACAAATCGAGGATCAATTGGACCGAGTAGCGTCCGCGCGAGTGTACACTACACTTGATTTGCGGAATTCGTACTTTCACGTACCAGTAGCAGAAACAAGTCGCAGATACACGGCATTCGTGACACATCAGGGACAGTTTGAGTTTCTGCGAACGCCATTTGGGTTATGCATAAGCGGAACTACGTTCGGCCGTTTCATCAATCTCGTATTCCAAGAGTTGATTCGCGATGGAGTGGTGCTTGCTTTTGTGGATGATCTGATCATACCATCTGAAGCCGAGAGTGAGTGCAAAATTGAAGAAGGTTTTGGAGGTAGCTGCGCAGAGTGGGCTGCAGTTTAACTGGAGAAAATGTGTTTTCCTCAAGAGAAAGGTGGAGTATTTGGGCTATGTGGTGAGTGGGGGGAAGATTGAACCCTCGCCGGCCAAGGTAGAAAAACTGATCAAGTTTCCGGAACCAGCGTCAATTGCACAGCTGCAGAGATTTTATGGGCTCGCAAGCTACTTCAGGAAGTTTGTACCAGAGTTCGCGAATAGAACCAGGCCGCTGAGTGCGATGCTGAAGAAAGGGGTTACACTCAATTTTCAAAGGGAGCAGAGGCAATCGTTTGAAGACATTAAAGGAGCACTCGCTAGCAGCCCGGTGCTTTGCCTATTTAATCCCAACTTCGTGACTGAGTTACACACGGATGCGAGCAAGGAGTGTTTGGCTGCAATTCTTCTTCAGGAACAACCAGAAGATAAGAAAATGCACCCATGTTATTACTACAGTCGTATGACCAAGGATGCCGAGAAAAATTATCATTCGTTCGAGCTCGAGTTTTTGGCGATAGTGGAAGCAGTTAAGAAGTTCCGTGTATATCTTCTTGGAATCCCGTTTAAAATTGTGACTGATTGCGCTGCGGTTAAAATGGCGATGACAAAGAAGGAGATTCATCCAAGAATCGCACGTTGGATCATTGTGATGGCCGAGTTCCAGTATTCAATAGAACATCGACCGGCGGAAAGAATGAAACAAGTGGACGCTTTGACGCGGACGATGATGATGGTGGCTGTGAACGATGTAGCCACTAAGGTGCGTGCCGCCCAAAATGATGACGAGCATATAAAGGCGATAAAAAAGGCCCTGGAGGCAGGTCCTTACGAAAATTTCGTATGTCACGGCGAAATACTGTTTGTAGAGGCGGGTGGGAAAAAGAAAATTGTGGTTCCCGATCATATGCAGATGGAAGTTGTTACCCGTTGTCATTCCCGAGGTCATTTCGGCGTAAAAAGAACGAAGCAGTTAGTGGAGGATGAGTTCTTTATACCACGCCTGGAGTGGAAGATCAAACGTTGTATTGAGAATTGCATCGAATGCATCGTGGCGAACCGAAAGACGGGAAGAGGAGAAGGGATGCTGAATCCGATTCCTAAAGGAGAACAGCCGCTGGATACGTTCCATTTGGATCACATCGGTCCAATGCCGTCGACGCGCAAATGCTATAAGTTTCTGCTGACCGTAGTGGATGCTTTTTCCAAGTTCGTGTGGATCTTTCCTGTGAAATCAACAACAGCGGAAGAAGTGATACAAAAACTGGAGACGGTTGCAGCCGTATTTGGAAATCCTCGAAGATGTGTGGCGGATAGAGGCGCGGCATTCACATCTAACCTATTTAAGAGATACTGTGCCGATAACAACATTGAATTACATTTAGTTTGCACTGGTATTCCTCGAGGTAATGGACAGTGTGAGCGAATTAATGGCGTGATCATACCCGTGCTAACGAAGCTCTCAATTAAGAATCCCGAACAGTGGTTCAAGTATGTCAACAGGACGCAGAGGTATTTGAATAGTACATACCATCGCAGCATTAAGACGACACCGTTCGAATTATTAACGGGCGTGAGAATGAAACATCCGGAAGACATATGTCTCGCAGAAGTCCTCGAAGAAGAGTTGAGGAGAGAATTCGACGAAGAGAGACAGCAGCGTAGGAATCAAGCGCGGGACGAAATCCTGAACATGCAAGCTGAAAATCGCGGAAGGTACAATTTGCGGAGAAAAGCCGCGCGGCAGTACAGGGTGGGGGCGTTGGTGGCAATTGAAAATACGCAGTTTGGAACGGGGCAGAAAGTCAAACCCCTATATCTAGGCCCATACCGGGTTGAGGAAGTGCTGGTCCCAGATCGATATCGGCTCAGCAAACAGGGAGAATTCGAGGGACCAGGGCGAACTTATTCGGCAGTCGACAAAATGAAGCCATGGCCAGGCACATCATCCGAGTCGGATGAGTATCAGGAAAGGCCGTGTGGGATGGACAACCCTACGTGCCATGGAGAATGAGCAGCCCTAAGCGCCATAAAGGGCAGAGGAGGAAGGGGAAGATATAGATCAGCCGTGCCGAAAGACGGACGTGTCGAAAACGCGCTCAATAAAATATTCAATCCCATATATATATATATATATATATATATATATATATATATATATATTTTGCGAACCTAGCATGAAAATATATTTGTAAATAATATCCCAGTTAGCTAAACAATATGAATATAAATATATTTGTAAATAATATCCCAGTTAGCTAAACAATTTAAATATGCTGAATTGATATCATACATAGTGGTAAACTCTAAACCTACTCAACTAATATCTCATTTCAGGTAACCGGAATAGTAACACAACCGCTACAAATCTCATTGTCGCGTGGCCAATACGAACAAGTTCTGGAAACGGTCGACAACATATTCTCAATACCTTCAGATACGATCCACCCACCGAAAGTGGTCAACACCTACTTACATCATGACGGCGTCGACAATACAGACTTTATTGTATCCGGCATTATATCAGAAGTGAAAGAGATGAAAATCGTGGAAAAACGAAAAACACTCGATCCTCAAGTAGCATTCACGCTGCCAATTTTCAAAATACAACTAAAAGATGAAGGCAACAAACCATTGATAGAAATCACCTTCCGGGAATTCAGTGTGAATTATGAGAAGGGCAGTACATACGAGACGAATATTCAAGTTTCGCTACGATCAATTCTGATGGAAGACCTCTTGTGCCCTGTCGGATCAAAATACAGACAAATGGTTGTTTCGTCCGAACAAAATCTTAGCATGTCGAATGAGTTTTCTTCGTCGTGCCCAAATTTATCGAAATATTTTCATCACGAAACTATAACAGGATCACTCCCTGAAAATCTGGAAGCTGGCGCGGGCTTTGAGAGTTTATACTTGAAGAGTGTGAACGAAAAAAGAGCGAGTGGTGTTAAAATGAAACCGATGATGGATAACCTGGTTATTTATTCAGCTCTCATTATAGACCAAAGCTGTCCCGAGTTCACACAAAAATATAACTCACTTCGTCAAAGAAGTCAGATTGACTTCAATAGTTTGGATTTAATAATATCAGTAGAGAGTTGGTTTCTATTACTGAACTTTTTCGGACTAATGTCCGAAGACACAGACTCAAATGAAACAAATGCCAAAGTGCGGGTAGAAGATGCTACCATAGACAGCCCGGTTGGAAATTCAAAGCTTGATATTTCTGTTAGGTCGCTAACTTTGAAGCTTATTCGAAATGGCAGTGATTTGGCGAGAGCGAATGTCTCGAATGCTAGTTTTATTGTTTCCAAACAAAATTCATCGAAAATAACCGATGGTCGCCTAGGATCAGTTTCTTTGATGGATTTAACTAGTGCCGGTCGAATGTATAGCGAAAGGTTTTGGACTTGTGGCTCAGAAGCGTTGAAGTTCACATACACGAGGTAATTATTTGCGATAATTTTTTATGTTGTAGTATACCTTTAATATTATATTAAAATGATTTTCAGGGATGGTGAGAAAAGCAAACAACGAAGTCTGAATAATGATGCAATGTTAAAAATTCAAATGTCCTCAGTAAAGTCAGTGTACACGAAGAGGTTTGTGAGCGAAATCCAGGAGTTTATCAAGGAGTTTCTACAACTGCAAACAGTGAGTTAAATGTTTATGAATAACTAATATTTGTTGAATAATAATCAAGTGAACCTCATGTGGGTAAAAGCACAAATCTATATTATTAAACGGCAAACACGAATTTTGTGGTTAAAATGCCGTACATCAATGGAAAGAGAATATCCTTTAGATGTGCAGAATTGTATTTTTTGTGAAAATCTGTTCGGAAAATATAGAAGAAAAAAAATAGAAAATAGATTTGCTTCCCAATTCATACACAACGTTGAACGTTCACACAGCGATAAATACGAATGGTATACTAGCCTTGACTACCAAGATAAAAACCCTGATTTTCTATGGGTTGTGTAGTGCATGCGGAGGCAATTTGCCCTTGCATGCGGGAGTCCCGGGTTCGTATATAGGACTGTTCCAAATGTATTAGTTTCTTTTTTGGAAGCTAATTAAATCATCAAATTTCACCATATTTAGCAATATTTTCATTCTCACTTTACACCGTTCATGTGTATTGCATTTGACCGTTCACTGGTTCGGTGTTGTGTGATAGCTTTCTCTCTGTGAACCATTCGTGTGTATTGTATTTAGCGTCGCCGTTCATTATGCAAATGTATACCAGGTCATCTAACATTCCACAAAAAAGCGTTTTCAGTTGAAGAAAACTTTCAAGATTTAAAAACCATGTTTGATTTTCCTAACATTATTTACACCAACCGGTTTGGTAGATCTCAAGAATGTGAAAATCGAATGATGACATGCGGAGAACGCTTAGCATTGTTATACGTTCGAGACGCATTGAAGCGCCAATAATTGAATAATGATGTGTTACGAAAAGAGTATTAGGCACGACGAAATTTGTCAACTTGCTGACGCGCCTGCCGTTTGGTCAAGACTAGCCTGCCATGAATCCTTTCATATCCACGTATCCTCGCATGCCCAAGCGTTCTACTTTTATTATTTACACAAGTGCACTTCTTCATGCGGCGTTAACAAACAACAATGTTAGAAAGGGAAAAGGACCACACATGATCTATTTATTGCACAGGCGTGCATATTAGTGTGTTTTTTAATCTTCTACAGCAACAACAAAATATCTAACTAGACACATTCACACCATTTACATATTGCAATGATCGCACCATTTGCTGGCCATATGTGTAAACATTCAACGCTTGCTAGGCATGCCGAACCGCGCCAGCAAGAAGACAGATGTCTTGTATTGTTTCTTATTAGTTTGCTTACATTTCAGAGCCAGGATTTTGCTCATGTAACATTCCTCCAATCTATTTTTCACTGCCCTCAGTGAATGAACCTTCAATACCAAGTCAGATGCCCTTGAGCTTGTCAACCACGAAAGAGCAGTTGGAAGCCAGGGTCACCGCTACAATGTGCATGCTCCTTGATTCTCCAGCAGCGACATACAGTTTCGAGCCTTGATGCTCCCACCGTCACATTTCTTACCTTCAATACCATGCCATATGCCCCTGAACTCTACTTCGAGTTCTAGTTGGGAATCAGTGCCCCCAATCACATGTCGCCCCTACAATTGCGACCTACGGCTTGTGGAGTGCTTACATATACTGCAGACTACGATCCGCGAATACAAAAATTAAATTATGACGTTTACTTTTTAATATTTGCATCTACTCCGGTCATTTAACAGGGAACTCACACTTTATTGGATTCTTCACTTGCATCTAATGCGTAACAGTCGCTGCTTGACTCCGATTCGCCTTCCGATTCAGTTTCGGAGTCCGTCCAAACAAAGTTATCCAGTTCACACTAAGACTTCATTCGATCGGCTGCATGGACTGAGCGATATGGCCGCCTGGAGATCTGTACTGAATCGCAGTCGATAATCTCGTACCGGTCGTTGCCAAGCACCTTCTCCACCTTGTAAGGACCCTTGTAACGAGGTTTCGTTTTCCTGGCTTCGCCGGTTGCTACTGCGTCAGCACGCGCCAGAACTAGATCCCCTACACTGTACCTTTTTGGACTTTTATGCCTGGCGTTGAATTGTTCTGCTCGTTTTCTCTGGTTCGCGGTAGCCGTTTGAACAGCGGCTGCCCGTTTATCCTTCAACTTAAGTGCGTTTGACGTACTTCGGTCCCTTTTCTCGTCCAGCTTCCGCTGTAATTTGGATAATGGAATGTCGTCTCCTCCGTTCTCATTGCAAGCTTCTATCATTGGCAGAACCTTGTCGTCATGTAAAGCCAGTAGCCATTACATTGCGTGGAGAATATGACATCAGCAGTTCACTCGGAGATTGCTTCGTTGTTGTATTGGTCATGTTGTTTAGTGCCCATTGTAAATCGCGTATATTTTCATCCCAATCATAACCATCCAAATCGATGGTTAGACATGCGATTGCTGTCTTCACCGTACGAAAGTATCTCTCGATCTGTCCATTTGATCGCGGGGTTTGAACAGCGTTCAATATATGTTGAATGTTATTTTCTTGGCAGTAACTCTTGAAGCTCCGTGATGTGAAGGCCGTGCCCCGATCGGTTATTATCCTCGTCGGGGTTCCAAAAAACTGAGTGACGTTATCAAACAGCTTGATTACACTTTTCGTGTCAGTTGATTTTGCGGGTTGTAAAACGATGAATTTTGAAAATGCATCAATTAATCCGATGAGATGTGTATTATTCCTTTTACTTTTAGGAAAGGGCTCTAAATGATCCACATGTATGGTGTAGAATGGTATCGGCTGTGATTCCGACACGTGAATCTGGTAGTTGCTTTCATCTGGACTTCGTTTATTGTAAGCACATTCTACACAAGATCGTAAATACTTGGTGACAGATCGTTTTAGCTTGGTAAACCAAAAGTGTTTTCGGATATTGTCCATCGTTTTGTTAATGCCGCAATGACCCATGTCGTCGTGGGACATTTTGATGATACGCCAGCGCAGTCCATTTGGAATTACCAATCGCTCGCCATCTCCAGTCTTCCGGAAGAGTTTGTTCCCAGATATAAAATAATTGACTGCCAACATTTTATAGGCCTTATTCCTCTTGTCTTTGCATTGTAGATGTTTCTTTATATTGAGCAGATGTTTGTCCTGGAATTGTAAAGTAGCGATCCAATCGGAGTGAGTTAGTGTAATCGCCATCACCTGATCCGCGACGCTGTCAGGTTCTTGTGCATCTCCATATGGGTTTCTGCTTAGCACATCCGCATGTGCCATTCTATGGCCCGGTCGATATTCTATTTCGAAATCAAACTCAGCTATTTTCAGCCACCACCTTGCTATTCGTGGAATTAGGTTTTCTTTTGCTCTGAGTTAATCGCAGTGAGTTGCAGTCTGTTACCACAAGAAACTTTTGGTGGATTAAATAATGCTTGAATTGTTCTAGAGTTTCCACAACAGCTAGGGTTTTCAGTTCATAGCTATGATATTTACTCTCCTGATCAGTGGTACTGCGACTGATTGTATGATTGTGTATTGTATGATTTCGGCTGTGACGTCATTGATGATGATGAGTTATTAGACAACAACTGAGACCAAAAGATGCGTGAAAAAATGGCCCATGTAGAGATCTATAAGTGGTTTTCTTCTTTTTATTTCTTTGCGACATGTAAGTAGTCTATAGCGACAAAACCATAGAAAAAATATAGTTACAATCGTAAAGCTACGAAAACGACAAACAGTATGCAAAAAAGTACATTTAAAATGAAATTGTTCAGAATACTAGGCGAGTTTGTCGTTTGTATTCGGGTTATGAACGGATGTTTAGTATTTGAACTCTTTTTACTCGTAATTGTAAATTGCGTTCGCATTAAAATAATCTAAACATCGATTTAGCTCAATATGAATGTGAAAATCCATTTTGAATTGTAATTTTAAAGGTGGAAAAAGAAAATATTTTATTCTTCAATATGTATACAGCATCACAGCGATGTAACGCGCTACTTATAATTGGTGATGGCCATAAATTAGTACCAATTTTGATTATATTCTTATGCAATTTATTCATGGATGTAATTATATTTTATATATATATATATATATATATATATATATATATATATATATATATATATATATATATATATATATATAGGGTGGGCCATCTACATGTGACCCATGTGATTCTTAAATAAAATTGTTTAGGAAAAGACAATTTGATTTTTTTGCACAGGCATTTATTTTGATCCAAGGAGACACATATCAATAACCTTTAAAATATTATTTGGCTCAAGTGCTCGCCCTTTTCCCTGATGACAAAATGTGCTCTTTTTACGGCATTTTCCATCACTTTCTCGAGCGTAGCTTTTGGTATCGCCGCTATTTCACGTTCGATGTTTGCTTTAAGTTGAGCCAAAGTCCGTGGCTTGTTGATGTACACTTTGGATTTCAAAAATCCCCACAAATAGAAGTCGAGCCGCGTCAGATCGGGCGAACGCGGTGGCCAGTCAAAATCACCATTTTTGGATATCAAGCGACCAGGGAAGAATGACCTCAATAAATCTGTCGTGGCGGCTGCAGTATGGCATGGCGCGCCATCCTGTTGGAACAAGAAGTTACGCATTCGCTTTCTACGCACAATTGGCATCAAAAAATCTGTTATCATGGCTCGATAACGGTCGCCATTGACGGTACTTGGCTTCGATCGCTCGTCCTCGAAAAAGTACGGTCCAATCATACATTTCGCGGTAATACCACACCAAACGGTCACTCTTTGGTCATAGAGAGGCTTTTCGTGGATTATCTGTGGGTGTTCAGTGACGTAGTAGCGGCAGTTTTGTTTGTTTACCGTTCCATTCAGTAAGAAATGTGCCTCGTCGCTCATGATGATTTGACGTCAAAAATCACCGTTATTCTCGGCCATGTTGACACAAAATTGTCCGTATGCAACCCGACGCGGTTTGTCCTGTGCCTCGATTTTGTTCGTCACTTGTATTTTATACGAGAATAAATTCAAATCGTCATAGATTATGCGTCGGAGAGTGGATCTTGGGATGTTTAACTGCGCAGATCTACGTCGACTCGGTGTTTCTGGAGACCTTTCAACACTGGTCTGTACGGCAGCGACATTTTCATCGGAACGCCTTAGTCTTACTTTATTTGGACGCCTGGCATTACTAAGACTACCACTCGATATAAATTCTTCGGACAAACGCTTTATGGTGTTCTTTGCGGGAGCACGTTTGATTTTATTTTTTAAACGAAACGCACGTTGAGTAGCCACGATCGAACAATTTTTTTGGATGTATAGCTGAACAATTTCAGCGCGTTCCGGTAATTGCAATAGTTGCAATCTTTCTGACCTTGTTTAGCAGGTTTACATTTTTGGCCATGTGTGCGTGGTGCTCGCGGCACGGAGAAAAACAGATGTGATTAAAAAATGTATATTAAACAAAAGATAAAGGGATCGCGGCCTCACGCGACGCGCCCAACGGCAACCGAATAAGACTGAGAATCGATGCGATAGCTGAAACGCCTTTTATTAATTTCAGGAGTGCTGAGTCGGCAGCCTCAGCTTTCGAGAAATTCGTGGTTTTGTGCGCGCGTTCGACGACCACACATCCGGCGAAAACTGCAACTGCAACGTAAGCGGTTGCTTATCTAGCGCCTTGAATCTTCAATGTATAAAATTGAAGACGAAATTTTGTGTGCGCATTCTTGTTGCAGCGATTAAAAATCGCTGCCGCGCACAGTGCCAGGTGGTGATAATCAAACGCCACACATTTGATGATTTCGCCATAGCAGGCCACCAAATAACTGCGCCATGCAGAAGGATTGGTTCCACAATCGCCGTATAGAGCCACGATACAGTTTTGAGTCTCAATCCGCACCTTTTCCCAATAGCTCTTTTGCAGCAGTAGATTGCGCATGCAGCTTTGCGTGCTCTTTCTGCCGTGTTCGCTTTCCACGGAGTTTAGAGTCCAGAATTAGACCTTAATATTTGACCTGAAGGATGGGTTGAGACTTATCTCATCAAGTTAAGGTGTAACAAATTGTGGAATTTTATAACTTCTTGTGAGGAGCATAAATTCCGTCTTCTGCGGATTAATCTTTAGACCAAATTCTTTGCCCCACTTGGTAAGAATACTCAGAGCAAAGTTAAGTCTTTCAGATAGGGTGTTTACGAATTTGCCCGATATTGCTATTGCAATATCGTCTGCATAGGCTACGACTTTGCAGCCAGTCGCTTCTATTTTTGACAGGAGTTCATCTACCATTAGGTTCCATAGAAGGGGTGATAGCACCCCACCTTGTGGTGTGCTTCTGCAAACCCTCCTCCTTAAGGTACTGTTTTTTAGCGTGGAGTTGATGTTCCTGCTGCTAAGCAATTGACCGATGAACTCTATCAGGTTGTCATCGGCATTGCTTTCCCCGAGTACTTCGCCAATAGCCTTATGGCTGATATTGTTGTAAGCCCCTTCAATGTCTAGAAAAACCGCTTGCGTGTATTCTTTGACGCTTAACGATTTTTCGAGCTGTGCGGTGAGCTGTTTCAACCGATTTCCCTTTTGTGTATGCGTACTGCGCATTGGAGAGTGGTTTCAGAACAGCTCTCAGATAAATCTCTATCAGTTGCTCCAGAGTTTTTAGCAGAAAAGAGGTGAGACTGATAGGTGTGTAATCCTTAGGTGAGGAGTGGGATGTCTTACCCGCTTTAGGTATGCAGACTATTTTAGCTTCTTTCCACCGCTGTGGAATGTAAGCCATCCGTACACATCCTTTGAAAATGGCGTTCAGCCATGGCAGTAAGATGTAAATGTCAGGGGATTTAAAGGACCAACGTAAGAGCCTGTCATTCACAGACGACTGACATCCTTGGAGTTTTCTATTTCTGCACAGAAACTTCTCCAAGAGGTGCGTTTGGCCTTTCTGATAGAGCATTTGAACTCCTTCAGTTTTATTTTATAAGAAGACCAGTCACTGGATTCTTTAGCCCGATTGAAGGACCTTCTACATTCCTTCCGCAGCTCTGCAATATCACTGTTCCACCATGGGGGCTTATACTTCCCCCTAGGCTTCGTTGGACTACATGCAGACCTTGCTGCGTCATTGAATGCCAATGTAAGGGTCCCAACGGCTTCCTCAAGACCGCATGTGTCTTCAATCTCTGGAATGAGGTGGCAGAACATCATATGCCATATAGGAGGAGACAGCTCAAAAAGGTTTGGACTGTCTTTCCACTGCTATGGCAACGGTGTCCTGGTCACTGAAATTTTACAACGTTAAAAACTTGAAGCCTTCCTCTATGATTATGCAAGCTCTCGGTTTACCTGCTGTATTGAGGGATACTGTATTGTATCCCTTCATGCTGAGCCCGCAAACCCGGTTTCCTACAACCCAAGGTGCCTGGGCCAGTATTAGCTCCTCTTCTTTTTGGGCCAGGTGCGACGGATGCCGCGTTAGAGTGATGGAGGTTTATCTGTAGAAACCTCGGCATCACGAAACAGGATTTTGTCCGCCTTTTCGTCAGATAAGGACATCTACTCAGATCCATGCAGGCTATCAGTTTTACGTAACCCTGGTACCAGCCAGCGTCACGACAACTTGGTGGAGGGCCAGGATTTGCCTCGAGTATGGGTTTGTACACTCGAAGAAATGCGATTTCCACCATCTACCAATTTGACGGTGAGATGGTACCATCGCTACTACTTCTGTCGATGACAACCCATACCAAACTGTCCTTGGCAGCTTCACTAAAGCTCCTGCTCTTGACAGGATTGAGTGTGACCAATCTTGGTCTTTTATTAACCGACAGTTGAACGCTCGACTGACTTGGGGCAACCTCATTAGATCTGCATCTTTTATGAGTTACCACTTTCTTTAGAATAGAGGCTTTGTAAGCCTCTTCTGTGGTGGTTGGCCATTCCAGGGAGATTTTGTCCTTCTGGGAAAGACCATCTGGCGGTAAATCTTACAGCCTTTTCGGGACTTTGACGGCGGACCTTCTGTCCCTGTAAGCCGCAATAGTGGGTTTTTGTTGCTTTTTAACACCCGAAGAAGAGGCGGTGTTGGTGTTGCGGGCCGGCTTATTCGCCGTTACCTTGGTGTTACCGCTAGCGCCAATAGGCTTAACTTAGGGGGTATTTGCTGCTGGCATAGCTGCCTTGGTGCATGCACCCCTCGAAGAAGTGGGGAGTCGGCTGAGCATTGCGGTCTTCTTCCCACTAGAAGATGCGTCATCTTCGTCCACTTCCCTTCCGGGCTGAGTGGATCTTTCTTGATGGTTTTTCCAGCATTCATTGCAATTTGGGTCCCCCTCGCAGCCGCTATCTCCACTAGTTGTGCAGTTCCCCATGGTTATCTATGCCGAAGCAGGGAGGCCACGCAAGAGTTGGTACATTCTCTTATGAGGATATGTGCTCAGAGCCGGGCCAGCGATTAATCAGGAGTCCAAACTGAACTGAACCTACATCGCCAGACTAGTGGCGACGAGTTTCGAACGTACCGCGAGGCCTGCCAGGGTTTTACCGGGACGGAGGCAGCAGTGGCATTAGCCTGAAAGCCATTTCAGCAAGATGTCACTCTTGCGTACTCAGGTGACAGAATATCACAGCTACCAGCCCAAAGCATCAAAAGTAGTCGTTAAGACGAGAGAGTTGTCCAGAAAACATTCTAAGTCGTGCCGTGGTAGATCATTTAGCGTTATCCAGGATGCACCGCGAGGAGGCGATCTACCCTACATCCCTACACTTCCTTTGCTAGTTCATTAAGAATATACTAGTGTTTTTGGTTCGTTAAGAAACGTTCCTCTAGTTCCAACTAGAGTTTTTCGAGTGGTGTATTCGAATGCTATTTTAAAATGTGCAGTGGTTTTCACTCGTTAGGGGCCATCCATATATTACGTAAATTTTTAGAATATTTGAACTTAGTAGTAAAATTAGTAACATTTTCAAAGATCCCCCCTCTTTATTACGTAATAAATTCGTCTTACCTCGTTAGACTTTTAAATATTTTAATCACAAATTATTAGCAATGTATCTAAATTTTGTTTATCGCGCCTAGCGTCTGCTGACATCTCGGTCGCCGCAAATAAATTTAAAATTTGATTTTATGATTCCGTGTTAAAAAAAAAACTATTAATTTTGTTACATAACAATTTTGCTAGACCCCCTCCTTCCATGTAACACGTAACATTTTTAAATACTCCCTCCCCTTTGAAGTGTTATGTAATATATGGATGGCTACTTAGGCTATCTAAGACCAATCTGCTATTCGCTGTTGAGTTTTGTAGCATTGGGTCTAATCTGAGTTTTCAGTTTTTTGATTGGAGTTTTTGAAGTTATACAAAATTTATGTGAAGTTTCACGTACTTTTCAACCGTAGCCGCGAATGAACACTTGATGGGGAGCCTCACCCGGCATGGAAGGTATAATTTTATTCCTTTTCCGTCGAGACTATCTGGGCACCAAACCTGAAGTGAGAAATGGTTTGGATCTTGGATTAAACGCCTGGACTCAAAAATCCCATGTATGATTTTTTAGATCATCTACGTTGTGCAAGCATACGCTTCAAAAAATGCTGACATAGGAAAGTGCTTGCATTCTCCTTTTTTGTCGATAGTAAAAAAATGGAATATTTCGAAGAAGAAAGAATGAAACCCTAGGTTAATGATCACTATCAAATTTAAATTGGAAGTCACTCTTGCCATATTCGGAATACTTAAATATCTCTTGCGCCATATTCTGCACCTAGCTATACTTGGCTCTTTGAAATATCGGCACTTCGGTTGCCATTTTTTAATGCCAACGCTTGCGCTATAATAAGTAATTGTTTTCATCAATCATTACAAAAATGAGCTATGAACATCTGACATTAATTTATCTGAACCCGAAAAAAATCACAAAATATATACCTAGTACTAGCTAATGTTTTGGTACACGGTTTTTTATTTTTCAAAACTTTTTTTCTTCTTTTTATTGGGTCACTCAATGACTACAAATTGTAAAACAACTTATTCGAAGTGGTCTCCCTTTGCCTTCCAGCAACGCCGAAGTCGGTCTGGCCACTTATCGATCGCAGTACGCACCTCATGCATGGGAAAGTTGTCCACTGCTCGGACAAGGGCGCGCCTCAAAGACTCTACATTTGCGTGTCGAGTAGAGCAAGCCATAACCTCTAAAACTGACCATAATTTGTAATCTAACGGATTGAGGTCTGGGCTGCCAGCTGGCCAATCATCCGTAGAAATGAAGTCCAGAACGTGGTTTTTAGCCAATTTTGAGTCGTTTTGGCTTTGTGAGCTGGGGCGGAGTCTTGCTGGAATGTCCAGCGCTTTCAGCCGAACATTGTTTGGTTGAGGGGCTTCACAATGGGTTCCAAGACGGTTGATTGATACACTTGGGCAGAAGTTTTGACACCTTTCTCGCAGAAATGGAGCTCAGTGACCCCATCGTAGGCGACTCCCCACCACACCATCACAGAAGCTGGATGGTGGCCTCGTTGAACTCTCGGACTGACTTCAGACGCGTGTCTTGATGACAGCGCATACACTCTATCGTTATGTTTGTTGAACGATTCTTCTACGGTGAAAATTTTCTCGTCCGTAAACAGAATTCGTCTGTGGCCGTTCTTCGCGTACTGGCGACGCAACGCTTACGATTTTGCTTCGCGTTTTTTGTTTCAATGCTTCTGTGAGCAAGTGTCCGGTGTGTCTTTTGTACGCATGGAGTCCCAAGTCACGTTTTATGATGCGTGCCATGCAGTCCTTGATATTCATCTCTCGACCCAAGATTTTCTGCTTGTGATGCGGATTTCGACGAATTCGATTCTCCACGGCTTTGATAGCTTGTGGCGTTCATACAGTGCGCAGACGGCATTCCACCAGTATCCTCAAATAGCTTCACAGTACGATACACAAAGTTTCGGGTGATTTTCAGTGGACGCAACATCCGAAAAATTTCACCTTTTTCGTAGCCGCATTTTGGCAGGCCAATTACGACAACACGATTTTCGAGTGAACCCCATTCCATGATTGCAAACAACTCACGCCAAAAACTTTTGATGCAGTAATATAGCTTAAATATCACTTGTCAAATAGCTGTCAAGTTGGAATGGATGCGTTCGATGGTTCTCGAGAACGAGTGTGTTCAATACATGTACCATAACATAAGCTAGTACTAGGTAAAATATATATCACCAGTCCCAAAGGATTTACGAAATTCATTGAGCTTAATAATCGACACTGAAAGAACATAGAAAAAAACACATTTATTTGATCACATCTCTAACTGTTGATATCAGTTGATTACATAAAACTAACTTAGTTGATTGTCATTTATTGATTTTAACCTCGAACATTCTTACTTTCAGCCGGTTATCAAAAAAATCACATACGCCGATGTTAACTCTCAATTTCAACAACGTCCAACGCAATTAGGCTTAGAAATAAAAGCAGGATCACCAATAATTCTGTTGCCGCTCAGTTCAAAAAGCAATCAAGTCATCATAGTCGATTTGGGCGAGCTTACTCTTCGAAATAGGTTTCATTTGGCAAGTGAAGAAAATGTTATAAGCAAACAACAAGATCCGACTTTGCTCGATGAAATCCTAGACGTGATGGAGGTCGATTTAGTCAATACGGATCTATTTACCGGCACGATTTGGTCGAAAGCTCGGGATTTTCCAAAAGCTGAAACAAGCGGGCATGTTTATTTAGATATGGGCAACTATTGGATCATTAAAAACGGTAGAAACTTGCTAAAAGAGAAATGCTACTTGAAGTTGCAAGTAGAGAGGAATATGGACTCGTGGAAAAGTCACAACTGTCCCGATTTCAGTGTGCAAGGAACACTTTCGAGACTTGAGGGCATCCTAGATCTAGAACAATATAAATTAATCAAAGGATTTTTATCGCACAATCTTGGCGAGGCACTGGACGATATTTATGAGAATGCTTTCATGTTGACTGAAAGCAGGATCAATCTGAATGTGATGGGAAATGAAGTAATATTTTTTTGATATTCACTACAAAGGCAAAGATAAATTTAATATTTTTTCAGAAACAACCTGAAAAATCTGTGTGGACGACAATGTCCGTGAATCTTGATTTAGAAGATGTTTCGCTTCAATTGAAGTGGTCGCCGGAAGAAGCAAAACGCAACCAAAGTCATTCACAATCACTCGCCTGCATTAACTTTATAAAATCTAGTTTAAAAATAGACTCGTATAGTGATTATTCTCAGGATATCGATTTGATATCGCAAGAAATTCTTATAACAGACTCACGCGGCAAGAGTTCATCGGTTGCACCAAAAAATGTATTCACGAAAATTCTCGAACCCATTTACAAAGCGTCGGGCAAAAGTCTGGTACAGGCCGAGGTGCATAGTAGAAAACGGAACGACTGCACCAAATATACAATTCTCTTGAATAATATGCGAATCATGGCGATACTCGATTGGCTGGAAAATGTTCAAGATTATCTTGGACGAGAGCCTGAAGTCACAAAGGGGTCATACTACAGTTCTCATGCATCGGACTTATCGAGTAGCACGACGGGGTTAGATCGAGCTCCTGTGGAGCTAATATTAAACATAACTGATTCGGAATTATTGTTTGTCGAAAAGATTGACCAACTGGACACAAATGCTGTGATTTTACGAGTAAGTATAGCGAAAGCAGCAATTAACTGCAAACGTATCACCTGAAACTGCTTCTCTTCGCAGAGTACAACTGTTGTATCTTATAAACCGAATGAAGCAATCAAACCAATATCGGTAAATTTAAACCATTTAGAAGTGTTCTCTTGTATCCTCGGCAACGAAAAGGAAACTGCATTATCAATTATTGATCCGATCACCGTGAATGTAGACATCAAAGAAAACGCTCTGCAGGTCTGCTGAAATGTGTTGCACAATAGGATATTAATTATTTTCTCTTCTATAGATTCAACTTCAAAAGCAACTTTGCATTCGACTATCGTATCACGACGTGAAAATGTTTGCAAGGATGCTGAAATCGCTACCAAAACAAACAAGAACGGCGCAGAGTAGTAAAAGCAGAAAGAACGATGAGTCGGAGATCAAAAGGCATCATGTTTTGAAGCTAGTCTCTTTAGGATTTAGGGAGTCCGATTGTGTTGCAGCTCTTCGCGCTTGTCCGAATCTTTATGATGCAGCTCTATGGCTTACTCAAAACGCTGAACATGTTCGAAGTACAACAAACACATGTGGAAATAAAAATGTTTTAGATGTAAATGCCGTTGAAATTCGAGCTCAATCAATATCGATTTGTGTGATTGATGATTGCATGGACTCAGATGTGCCTCTCCTAGAGTTTTCGTTATCTCAAGTAGACTTCAAGCAAGATTTGAACATTTTAATGTTTGGATCTGATAAAAGTAGTTCATCGACGATTCCAGCTTTTTGTACAGGGTTTCTTAAAGCTAATTTTGCCAGTGACTATTATAATAGGCATTTGAGTGGTTGGGAGCCGATAATCGAGTCATGGAAATGTGATGCTACTTGGGATTATAAATTAGGCAGGAATGGAATCGAGCGAAGCTTGAGGATTAATAGCGAAGACCTTCTGAAATTGAATGTCACGAGTACATTAGTAGAGCTATGGAGCACTGTACAAACAAACTGGACCCAGGACTATTACGCAAACACTCCGGGCTATCGACGACGAAACCCTTTTGTGCCATTCTCATTAGATAATCAAACAGGCGTGAGTCTACAATATAAAATCATTATGTCATCTACTGGTGGAATCACGCGTACTGAAGTCTCAGGCGATAGAGCGCGAAGTGATTGGGTGACTGTTGCGGCAAATCAAAGAATTCCAATCATCTTTGGGGAGCAAGGCAAATTGCGGCACTTAGACTCGCATAAATTGAATTTACATCAAATTGTTGTTCGCGCGGAGGGATGGAAAGAAGTGGCACCCGTCTCCATAGACAAAGTGGGCACGTATTTCAGACATTCGTCAAGAGATGTAAATAGTAGCTACTCAAACATGCCAAAGGCACGAATAGTGTTTTCTGTGACGCTAGAAGGATCCGCGCAAAAGCTAGTAACCATTCGGTCCGCCTTACGTGTCGTAAATAATCTGGAAAACGATATCATCATACGAATGGATTATCCAAATCGATTTTTGGGAATAAATACTTGGCCAGAATCGGAAACAGCGTGTATTCAAGTGGGGAAAATATACAGTGTTCCATTAAATTATGTTCATGCTTCGATTTGTTTCCAACCATATATTGAAAATGAATCCACTCATTCGGATCTTCTTAAAAATGTATTAAGCGCAATAGAAGTCGATCGAAAGCAACTGCTTCGGTTGAAAAGTGAATATCAGTTCTGTGAAAAGCTGAAAAGTTGGCAAGATTGCAACACGAACGGTCAGGATTTTATGAAGGAGGTGCGTGTTTGCAATGGAATCCGCGATAAAACATTTAACGCTGTTGTAATATTTCGTCGCGAGGGATATCCACTGCGAAGCTCATATTACAATTATCCCGGGCACACAATAAGCTTACATCCTCCTCTGAAAATAAACAACTTGCTGTGCTGCGATCTACTTTTCAAAATCAGAGGTGGTAAAATCAATGGACGTATTCAACCTGCCAACTCGGCTAATGTGTTTGAAATAAACTCAGTCCAAGATGTGCAGCTTAATTTCAAGCTGGACGGCTATAATTCGTCTGGAGAAATAACTATTCCAGAAGGCTTCAGTGGCGTGAAAGATTACATATTGCCTTTGAGAGACCATAACGATCGTGAGCTTCAATTAAGGGCGCAAATTCAATGTACAAAATCAAGTGGTCTGGAAATATCAATATATGCGACATTCTGGCTTGTTAATCGGACTGGATTACCGCTCGTATACCGGCAAGATGGAGTCTCCAAAGAAGCGGCAGGACAGTTTGATGAAAATGAGGCAGCGAGACTGGTTACTCCACACATGTTTTCGTTTTCAGATCCTGATGCTTCATCGGCACTTGTCGTGCGACTGGGTAAAATGACACGTTATGGATCTAACCCTCAGGTGAATTTAACCTTGAATCTTGATTGTCTTTCCTAGTATTTCCATTAACAGCTACGTGCAAACTCGACTTTTCATTATAATGACATATTACTTTTGATTTCAGTGGTGTCTACCGCTGAGTTTACATAAAGACATAGTCAATCGCGAGCTAAAGACTGACAACACAAATGAAACATTCTTCATTGGTATCGAGATTAGGAAGGGTCGTGGTCGTTATTCCCGCACGACTGTAGTTACTTTCTCACCAAGGTTCCGTTTGTATAATAGAAGCTCGCATAAATTGCAGTTCACACAACAATGCTACGCAATATCAGACGTAAGATTCCTATTCCTGATTGAATCCTCTCATTGAATTCATATTTCCGCAGCCCGATTTGCACGCTAGATCGACGGTTATCGAAGCTGTGTCTGGATGCCATTTGCCATTCCATTGGCCGAAATCCGACAAACTACACTTGTTATGTGTACGACTAGCGGACGTTGACAACTGTTGTTGGTCCGAAGGAATTTCCGTTGCAAGAGCACAAAGCATCTATGTAAATCTTCGTGACATCAATGATGGCATGTATTTTCTGCGATTAGAAATAGTAGTACAAGGAGCAACATATTTTTTACTGTTTGGAGACGCACAATCCCTGCCCCCACCAATACGCGTTGATAACTATTCTCACGTACCGATCAAATTTTATCAGACAGGATACCGAAAACGACGAGAGACTACAGTAAAACCCAGTTCGTCCGTGTCATATGCTTTAGATGATCCCAGTGGTATTCCTTCGTTGTATATAGAGGCTCCTGGTGGAGCGTGGTGTGATTGTTCGCTGAAGGACTTCGAAAGAGTACAGAATCTAACATACGATAACTTCATATATATCGCGATGAAAGGAACTTTTGAAAGGTAAGCTCTAAGTATTATTATACATAAACATATTTTTATCTTTTGTATGATTGCGTTAGAGACAGTAAGAAGAATATTTACTGTGTATGCCAGCGCTACTGCTTACTGTATTATGTCATTTTTTATTCCATCAGAGTTATTACTAAGTATTACACCAGTATACAGCCTCTAATCCAATTTACTGCGACTCTTAATTCTAACACATAATACACAAAGATGATAATCGAAGTGATACATTTGTAGAGACAGTTTTCGTATCCAAGGGTCAGTTAGAGAAACGTGTACATCCTATATTTTATCTCTTCATTCACCCCTCGTCATGTGCAGTCGATTCATCAGATCCAGCAAAAACGATTTTGTTTTATTTGGGTGTTTTGAGCGTCTTTTGCTGGTGTTTTAAGATTATTATTTAAAAGTCGTGCTGTTGCTTTTTACCAAAAATATTATGTATTTCTCAAATACGTGTTTCGTCGTGTACAAAACACTGAAGAAGGTTGCAAGTAGCAACCAAAATACGTATTTGAGAAAATACGTAATATTTTTGTTAAAAAGCAACAACACGACGTTTCCAATGATTTTGCTTTGTTAAGCAAAATCGCTCGAAGTGAGTTCAATGTTTAAATTATATTTCATAATAAAATGAAAAAAACTTCCCTATTTATTTATAAAACGTTTATTTTGATATTTAATTCCCGGAAAATTTAAATAAAAACCATGAAATAAGCATCTAAAAATTGAGCTTGTCAAAAACGTTGCGCCCGAAAGTGTTCGCTTTGCACCTTCGTCTGACAGAAGGTTCAGTGGTATGACTAATGCGTTAATATAAATATAATTTTTCAACTTGCTCCAGTTTTGATTGATCTCCGATTTAACGATTCTTGCATCGACCATACTATTCCACTCCCATTGGCTGAGTAGTTCTAACACATATGCTTTTTTAGCGAGTTCAAATTCGTGAAGATAAATTCGCTCGACACACTAAGAGTGGTTCGGTATACCAATTTTCTAGCCGTACATCGGATGTCTTCCTTAAGAGCTCTTCTGTGACCGAATGAAATAGTGTCGATAGTTTCTATGCAGCTGACGTTCCCTATGCAGATTAGAATTGTTTTGAGTGTTCTGTTCGATCGCTAAACAGCTTCATTTGTCTAAGGATGGGAACAGGTTCGGTTGCCTGCCTTTTGAACTGCATCTTCTGATTTAGTGTAATTGTTCCAGAGGCTCCGGAACGGTAAACTCAAGCAAGCACAAAGAGATATAGCTTCCAGCCAGCGGAAAAGCATATACCCAATGCGCAGTGCAAAACTGCCATCTAAGTAAAAAAGGAAATTGATCGATTCTCAGTATATCCTCCTTGTAAGTCAGCTCCAGGGAATGAAGATAAACATTGGGGTCAAGATATCCACGTAGACCCGCTCCAAGCGCAGGGAAATCACAGTAGAGATTGAAATTTTTTCGCCGTTAATCTTTTGGAGAGTGCCGTTTCTACGCTTTCTTGATCTTGATCATGGGTCTATATTAGGGTTGCCAGATTTTTTTGATCGTATACGGGACAAGTGCTCATTTTGGTAAAAAAACGTTATTTCAAATTTTCCACCGGGACAAATGAAAAACATGTATTTAACGTTGTTTATGCTATTGAATTGGCTCCCGACGGAGCTCCTTACGAGACAGCAGGCCAAGTGCTCTGCGATTCGATTAAAAGCACTACATCTCTGGCAAGAGGGAAATGTTGGCCACTCCACCATACTTCGGAGGGATGGACCAACGCAAGGGGAAGTAGACCTTGCGCCCCCAAATCCCTGCTTTTATCATAGTTTCAGGTCAGTCATCCCAAGCAGGGATGACTGGGCAATAGATCGTGTCCATACTGACCGGGCACTGCCTAATTGGCAGGCACGCAGAAAAATTGGGCGCTCCCTTCAACGATTTCTGCCGGAATTGCAGATCGGAAAAAAGGAAGAGACAGTCCAACACTTTCTGTGTGAATGCCCGGCACTGTCCAGGAAACGCATGAAAACCTTAGGCTCACCATTCCTGGACAGCCTCACAGAAGTAGCTGATTTGAATATCGGCTGCATAGACGGCTTCATACGAGAATCGAAATGGTTCTCGTCATCTCACAGGTTCTAGTGCCGCCCTTGTCTTTTTGTGGTATCACAATGGGCCTATCTTGACCTAAGTGAGCCATCTTTTTTTGATAAAGAGGGCTGCCACTACAACCAACCAACCAACGTTGTTTTTATTGCTAGTTAATAGTTATATTTTAAAGGAGATCGTGTAAGTTTTAGCATATCTTTGTTTGATTTTACATATTTGTAAAATTCAATGCAGCTTTATAGCTGCTATTCATAGTTGGAAACGGTCATTAATTCGCTCTTTATCAAATCCGGAGTATATTTGTTGCGCACATCAGTCGTCTCTACGAAGCATTTGGAACTAGGGATACTAAAGATAATCGATATAATTAGAAAAACGTTAGGGATTTCACTCCTGGAAATCCTTCCATTATTTTCTTCCACTTTGCAATAGCACCCATGCTTTTATCATTAAAAGACGTTGCAATTTCCAGGTTTTTTTTAAATAATTTGAAATTCTTCGTATAACGAGTCCTCCATATTTAACAGATCGATCCTTACAAGTTCTCCAGCTTTTTGAAAATATTCATAATTTATTGATGATTTCAAATTTTAAAATAGCATCTTCGAAAGGATGTTGCTTTCTGAGAAATCATATCGCGGTGTCAAAAATTCTATGAAATTTGTGAAGAACTGTCGAAAATCGTTTTCGAGGTTCGATAATCCGTTTGTTATTTGTCTTGCTCGGCTTCCAAAAAAGTTGTCTTTCAATTTTTGCTCCATCTTTTCGTGAATCCCATGCATTTCAGCATGCATTTCAACAATTGATAGAGAATCTGAATCTTTTTCATTGTTGTTTCTATCGAAACCATTACATTATGAAGGAACGCTTTAGTATTTGCATTTAGAATTCGCATCTCATCACAAGTGTAGCAACAGTACTTAGATATAAGCCACATAAGTTTCCCTGAAATTTAGTGTAAGGGGAGGCTAAGGGTGCTAAAGGGGAGTCTAAGGGCTAAGGGGTCGAAGGGGGTGGCTAAGAGGGAGTTTAGGGGGCCAAGGGGAAGTCTAATGGGGCTAAGGGGAGTAATTTGGCATAGGTAGATAATCCGCTCGGCTCGGAGTCTGAAGGGGCTAAGGGGGAGTTTAATGGGGCTAAGGGGGAGCCTAATGGGGCTACGGGGTGTCTAAGAGAGCTAGAGGGTGTCTAACGGGGCGAAGGGGATGGATTAGGGGGAATCTAAGGGGGCTTAGTGGGAGTCTAATGGGGCTTAGGGGGAATCTAAGGGGGCTAAGAGGGAGTCTAATGGGGCTCTAATCGGACGGACACTGTTCGTTCACTCATACCTCATGCTCTCGTGCGCAGCTAGCCGTCAGAGTCATGCGCGATGCGGAGCGTATTTTAATCGAATAATGTTGAAATACGGGACAGAGTCTGCTTCGGCGGGACGTTTAAAATTATGCCTGAAATGTGGGATGTTCCGGGAAATACGGGACGTCTGGCAACGCTAGTCTATATACTAATCTTAGGGCACAAACGAAGTGACATTGGCGTATGAATGACGTCTCACTGTAACAAAACCTTTCCAGGAGTCAATTTGATACCATACAGGATCCTGGGGAAGACATCTTTTCTCCGGCTTTAGTGAGGATCCTGGGGTGAGGGCAACGTGGATTGTGATGTACCCATATAGCGAGTAGGGATCCCTTAAATTCATGTTAATATTCGGGTACATTGATTTATGTAGAATTCCTTTCTCTCTTTGAGTTTTCGACGGCCGTGACAACATATCAGCAAAGATATAGGCAGACCTCTCTCCAACCAGTATGTATGCAGAAGTCATACTCTCGGAGTAAAATTGGTACTTTCGCTTCGAAGAATGGAAAGAGGATTGGAAAACCGTATGTAATTGGGCGTCGGTAGCCTCATGATAGTCTACCAATGTCCAAGAACGATCGTGAAGTTAAGCTTAACCAGGCAGAGTGAATTTGAAAGATTTGAGTCAGCTTGCTTTGTCTGCCCTAAGACTCTATGTCAGTCAAGGTAATTTTGATCACCTGTACTAATTAAGTGGCAATATTGTATTGTCACCATTTTCTAGCACCTGTTTACCTGAGAATATCTGGTTTATTCCAGCCACTCTAAACTTTTAACTTGGAATGTCTTGCGTAGTCTAGGGCCTGTTTTTATTTAGTAGCGCTGGTGGGTGATGTACTTCACGATTAGTGATGTTCTCCACGGTTCACGATCGTGATAGAGAGCTCTTGTCAACACCTGGGGGGCTTTCAGCCCGTTTTGAGTGTAATTTGTGACTTTGAGAACATCTAGATCATATCGTTTATCTCGTAGTTTTCATGAATCGTTCTCGTGTTTAACACTTTTGCGGTGAAAATTTTATTTCGGTAGAAATTAATTGCCACTTTTCCGAGGTGACGTGTGGTTGATTTTTTTCATTATAATCAATCGAATCTAGCTTTAAACAATATTTATATTTATATCTTTGATTGATTCTATCCAATATTCTAATTTTACATTTAGCTGAATTCTGTACACTATTCTTTGGATTTTAGTTTCAGTTCTTCAGATAAACCAAACTTAATGTCAAGCTTCGACATGGATTCCCAACATCTAGTCTTGGGCGTGAAAGACTTTCGGGTGGTTTTAATGCGAAAAAAGCCTGGCGATCGTTCACAACTTTGGCGTATGAATCAACAAAAACAACTAGAACATGAAGGATCATCGCCACCGACTGAGCCTGGAAAGAAACCATCAAATCTTAGCCCGAGGTATGTCTTGGACATTGATAAGCCTCCGCGACCCATGGTTTCAAGCAGCCTAGTGATTCGTCCGGCTAATATGCAACGAAAATCAACTCAAACTTGGAGATTCACCGATGACGGGCGTTTGATGTGTGATCATGCAAACATGTGTGTTCAACCGTATAATGGAGTGTTTGGATTGCGACCGGGCTGTACTGTTGTCCTTGGTATGATACAATCCGAGTCGCACACGTTTAGCAAGGGGCATGTACCGGTCGAGCAAGCGGTCGAACGACAGAAACTTCGTCCTGGGTCAGGATTCTTGTCAGTGAATGTTATCATGGATGGACCAACAAAAGCAGTTAGGATATTCGATGTAAGCAACAAAACCAACGTAGTTTTAAAGTCAGATCCTAGTTGGAAGCATGTATCGAATGTTATGAGTCCCGAAATGAATTCCGAACAAAAAGGTGACACTGTAGAAGAGTATAACGTAAGTTGTAGGTATTAATGTAGTCGAAGCAATAAATACATTATTAACATTGCAGGTAAAGATGAATTTGAAAAGGGGCGTTGGCATATCTTTCATATCGAAGATTCCTTGCGAAGAACTAGCTTATGTAACATTAGAAAACATCATTTTAAAGGGCAATGTCACACAATCCGCAAGATCTATTGATCTTTCGATCGGTGATATTCAAATAGATAATCAATTGCTTGAAGCACAATGTCCCGTCATGTTGTACACGATACGACAAAACTATAAAGAGCAAGGATCCTCAGCAATTGAGTTCAGTGCAAAAGTTTTGCCGAGTCCAAACGCAAACGCAATAATTTACGATAAATTCATATTCGCCTTGAATCGGACATTTGTGTTTTACCTGGAAGAACGACTCCTGCTACGTTTGGCAATATTTTTTAGCATAGGGAGCTTGCAATCGGATGAATCGAATTTGTCGGATGAAACGGATTTTGAGGCGCAACAAGTAGCAACGAAAATCTTGTCAGCAAATGCAAAGCGTTATTATTTCCGTAACTTACAAATAAGCAATTCAGAGGTAAGTGTTCCAAATTTATAGGTATTGCCTTGTAAGTTGTTAAGTCAGTTTTACGCATCTATGATTGTTATTTTGTCTAAAAGTAAATTTTAATAGGCTTGTTATCTGCAATTTTCAGGCTCGATTAAGCGTGATAACAACATCGAAACTTGCACCAAAACTAGTTGATATGAAAAAGAAACTTGGATTAACACTAATCAAGTTTGAAGATGCAACAATCGAGTTCGGTGAATTTACATATCGTCACCAATTTGAGACTCTAGAAGTATATTTGCGAGCAATAAAGTCACACTATAAGAGCGAAATAAAATGGCAAGCGGCTTCCATCTTAGGCAGTGTGGACTTTCTAGGCAATCCGCTAGGTTTCGCAAATGATTTATCTGAAGGTGTATCTGGACTTATATTCGAAGGATCTGTTCGGAGCTTAGTCAAAAATGTCACACATGGAATTTCAAATTCAACGGCGAAACTAACTGAAACACTATCCGATGGATTGGGTCGAGTAGTGCTCGATGAGCAAGACAACGAGACGCGGCAGCGCATTTTAGAGGTATCGACAACTGGAAACTCATCAGGCGAGCATTTGGCAGCCGGACTGAAAGGATTTGGTTTTGGCTTGCTTGGGGGCGTGACAAGTATAGTGCGGCACACTTACGCAGGGGCACAAAACGATGGGATTCAGGGATTTATAAGTGGTCTTGGAAAGGGGATCATAGGAACAGTGACGAAGCCAATAATCGGTGTGTTAGACTTGGCATCCGAAACAGCTAATGCAGTTCGCGAAACTAGTAAAAGTGCTCATCGAATATTGCCTGATCGAAAACGATTACCTAGATGTGTATCCGGAGCAACAGGAGGACTGATGCCATCATTCTCTGCAACACAAGCGAAAGGTCAACAACATTTGTTCCTCATAAATAAACGAAATTTCAACGAACAGCTTTTATCATACGAACCGAGTCTCTGGGAATCGGGTGACTCTAAACTAAGGTTACTCGTGTCATCAGAAAATGTCTGGGTGTTTTCGAGAACACACGAAAATACATCTATTATTTTATCATGTCATTTGAGTGAAGTAGTTTCGTGTCATCCAGTTACCACACATACTAATGCCGAAGGAAAGAAATTAAGAAACTCGGCTTACTATATCGAATTGACGACGAAATCGAATGTGATCTTGTCTGGAACATCGGAAGTACTACTAAAACGGCCAAGAGTTCGGTGTAGATCTGCTGAAATGGCTGAGAGAGCTGCCAGACATGTAAGTTGTTCTGAATTTAACTTGTAGATTTATGAGTTTGAAACTTTAATATCGGAAATTCTTGATTCTATCATTGTGCAAAGTGCGCAGTCTGTGAGCAATCACAAAACTGAAAACACTGTGAGCAATCTAACTTTTCATAACTATAAGGCAGTATAATCCAGAAAGTTTCATATATTTTATTGCCAATAAAAGCTAGGTAGGTAGGTTTTTAAGAATTTCTTAGAGATCAAATGAAGGAAAGAACCACGCTCCAAGCTATTATTTGTACGTTGAAAACGAAGCATTGGCGAATAAAAATATAAATAAGTACGCGCAAATCAAAATTCTCTACAACTTTTTTGTTGTTCCGTTTAATATTTGGTTTATGGAAGTTAAAAGTCGGTGAACCTGCCAATTTAGTGTTGAATCCTGCCGCTCAATGCCAACTTCTACTTCTCACTTGCCAGTTTGATCACTGTGTCCAGGTACCCTGTACTGCATCTATTTAGTTAGTAATCTGTAGCTATCAACGACATTTCGTAGCTACTTTGAATGAAATGAACATATTTGATAAGGATTGAATATGGACTTGTCAGTCAGTGACAACGTTTCTATATCTCAGAGAAGTGTTCTGATTTCAGATCTGTAGAGGTCGCTAGTCCAGTATCCGACACACTTCAAATGATTGGCGCTGTCATCGAATTTTACATATACCAAACTTCACTTTGTAGAAAAAGCTCTCAGAGAATAAAGTCAGAGTGTCGCGTGTTCGACAGTCCGTGAATTTGAATTGGCTACTGGGCGATGAACCCCTAAAACTGGTGACCCCGACGTGATGAAAATAAAAAAACGACAGCCAAAGGTTAACCACCGTTGCTGCATAATTGCTACAACCACGGGCTCATCGCCACATCTACCGGAACAACCTCGCCGTCGGATTACCAGCGCAGTATCCGCAGCCGTTTAAGTTACCCGCCTTTTGAAAATCGCGACCAGCGCTTTGGTTCGCGAGGGCGGAAGCCCAATTCCGCACACACCGTATATCCAGTGACACCACCAAGTTCGATAGAGTGTTATGCGAACTGGATCACGATATCCTAGGGCAAGTAGCGGACATTGTCGAAAACCCACCCAACGATGGGAAGTACACGACATTAAAGTCTCGAATCATCAGCGCGTACGCGCGGTCGGAGGTGATGCGCGAGCTTCCAACAGAGCTCGCCTTGGCGATCAGAAACCATCGCAACTATTGCGGAGCATGAAGTTACGTGCCGCTGGAAACAGATTTAGCGACAATTTTCTGAAAACGCTATGCGCCTACCATCGAGGGTGCAAGCAATGTTAGCAATCTCTGAAACGTCTGATTTGGACCGTCTTGTGGAGATGGCAGACAAAATTGTCGAGGTGCGCGACCCAGGCATGTCGGGAATTTGCGCAGTTATATCAAGTGCAGCCACAGCAAGTCAGACACCAGACATTTACAACGAGCTTAATGCCATCCGAACTAAATTGGACGATTTACGCATCAATCGCTCACGAGACTCTAGTAATCACCGTTCTCGTTCGCGCTCTCGACCCCGTTTTCATAATTTTTTCGCGAAATCGTTCCACACAGCGAAATATTTGTTATTATCACAACAAATTTGGCAGAGGCGCCCGTAACTGTCGACCACCGTGCACACGGTCTGCGCCAACCGCCCAACCGGAAATGTGCTTTCGGATTGGAACAGGTCGAATACTTGGGACACCTCATCGATCGAGTCAAGACTATTCGAGATTTCGCCCGTCCCAAAACAGCGAAAGACCTTAGACGTTTCCTACGGATGATAAATTTCTATCGCCGTTTCATCCCTAACGCCGCGAATATTCAAGCGGCACTGCACAAGTATTTAGGTCACGCTAAAAAGGGAGACAAAATCCTCATCGATTAGAATCCGACACTATCGAAAGCATTCGAGGATTGCAGAGATAGCCTTGCAAAGTCAACTCTACTCGTTCATTACCTGCCTGGTAAACCACTTGCTATCGTCACAGACGCTTCAAATGCTGCCATTGGTTCGGTGTTAGAACAACGTCAAGGCGAGCGTTGGTTGCCAATCGCCTATTATCAACGGAAACTTACTGCTACCGAACAAAAGTATAGCGCATATGACCGCGAACTACTCACTGTTTACGACAGCATACGTCACTTCCGACATTTCCTAGAAGGATATATATATATATATATATATATATATATATATATATATATATATATATATATAGGGTGTTTTGTATTCGGTGGCATAAAATGACACCACGTATTCTTTGAAGTGTCGCGAGAAAAAAATCGTATTGGAGGGGGGTGGTAAATCCGAAGGGGTTTCGAAATATAGGAGGGGGAAGTACCCCGCTCCATAACCACAACCTGGCCCGTTTAAACTCTTATAACTGTCTGGTTCATGCATGCCTTCCAAAAAATAGCGCGTTAACGCGCCTATTATAAAATCTTTTTAGACGTGTATAAAAACTTACTCGCAGTAGTGCCAATTTGGCACAACAAAATTCGAAAGTGAAAACAACCTGAAAAAATTCGCTAATTTTCAGTTTCGCGACTATTTTAAACGCCAAAATGAAATGCTAACCTACAGCAGCTACTGTTTTTAAAGAAAGCGCTTATTGAGTGCTTCAATATTCCTAAAGAAAACTGTTGCCAATTTGCCTTTGTTTCCCTCGACCAACAAAAACTCAAATTTAGTGAAATACTTAAATTATATTCAATTGTGAAAAATATATCGAAGGGATGAAATTAACACTTTATTTTAAAAAAAATTCAGTTATCACTATTTATTTGAATTTTTGTCATCTCAGTAATTGTTCAATATGTTTTCCTTGCGCAGAAATGCATGCAAACGCTCGTTTCTTGATTTCACGGACCACATCCATATGTACTAGTTGCTCTCTTATTTTTTCAGCAGCTGCGTCAATTCTCACATCTAATTCTGCAATAGATGAAACAGGTGTCTTGTACACTTCTTGTTTCATTGCACCCACACTTAAAAGTCGAGAACAGTCAGGTCGGGAGACCTAGGTGGCCAGCTAATTGCACCACTCCGACCTATCCACCTTGTTGGATAGTTTGATGTAAGCCAATGGGTGATTCGATGGGCATTATGACTCGGAGCATCATCGTGTTGATAATACATCCTATGCAAATTGATAATAGGTACATCTTCCAGTAATATCGGCAACTCATTTGTCAAAAAGTTCAAATAATCGACAGAACTGAGCCTATCGGGCAAACGGAATGGTCCAATTAGCCTTCGCCCTAGTACGCCTGCCCACATGTTTCTGCTGAATCTTCGCTGTGTAGCACCAGCTCGAGTTTCTCTGGGATTATCAGAAGACCACAGATGATGATTGCGCAAATTGTTGATACCATCCCTCGAAAAATGTGATTCGTCGGTCCATAAAATGTTACCAACGAAGTTGGAGTCTCTTTTATCCTGCGCTATGAGCCATTCGCAGAACGTAACTCTCATCGCATAATCTGCAGGGAGCAACTCCTGAACAGGTGTAAAATGATAAGGATGCATTCTCTTCTTGTTAAGAACTTTCCAAACGGTGGTCGCAGACATGCCCAACCGCAAGGCTAGCCTACGAGTTGAAATATCTGGTTCGTTGCGTACTATGGTTAGTATACGCTCCTCTTGATTGGCGTTCCTGATCAATTGCCTAAACGAGGCGGTTGGAAACTTCCATACTCTCGTAAGTTCCTGTGTATCCGTGCGAAAGTTCTGGTGTCCGGTACTCGTTGGATCGGGTATCTTCTTTGATACTCAGCCTGGGCGCTTGTGGCATTGCCATCGCAAAATCCATATACAAAATGCATATCAGCGTATTCCTCATTTGCAAACGTCGTCATGATCAAATTTCACAACTCAACCTTATTCCTTGTAATCGGAGTATTGACTAAGTTTCGCAGCCTTTTTGAATATAATTTATAACCCATTACATTATCAGGTACAAATCAGTAAATATAAATTTCGGTTTTTCACTAAGAGTCGGATTTTAATTATATCTGCTTAGAAACCTCTCAACATCAAAACATATCCAACTAATGACATGACGAACAACACCCAAGCAGAAACCGTTCCTTTTTAGCATTTTCTCAGGTAGATAATAAAATTTTATGATGTTTGGCTAATTAAGAGGGATTTCGAAAATTTTTAGTTTTCCATTTTCACGGAAAACAAGGGCAAATTGGCAACAGTTTTCTTTAGGGATATTGAAGCACTCAATAAGCGCTTTCTTTAAAAACAGTAGCTGCTGTAGGTTAGCATTTCATTTTGGCGTTTAAAATAGTCGCGAAACTGAAAATTAGCGAATTTTTAACTTCCCAGTTCCCTATGGGAACTACTGTTCACGCTCAAGAATAATAGTATTTTTGGTATACGGTCACATATTTTTCCCAGAGTTTTACGAGGCGCAATCTTTGTTTTTTTTTGGCACTGCTCAAGCGCATTTTGTTTTTTAATTTTTTTAATAATGTGAATCTGAATTTTTAATCTCAATATATACATTTCAAATTTCAAGTCGATATCTTTAATATATAATTTTTTATATACATTTTAAAAAAGATCCATTTTCGCCATTTTAAAAGAGTACTGCCCCCTTAAGTTCAAGTTTCTGTGGTCGCAGCTCCAATGCTCTGGGCTTCATCTTAAAAATAAAAGAAAGTGAGTCACCTCCATATCTCAGAAACAATGGCTTCTTCAAGAAAGTTGTGTATGGCAGAATTAAATTTGCGGTGGTTTCGGAGATACAGGCGTGTTCCACTTTTTTTTCGTTTTCAAGATGAAACCCAGAGAATTTTGGCTGCGACTCAAGAAACTTGAATTTAAGCTCACAGTAAGACATACTACACATTGTACCAAAAATCTGCCTGCCTATCGAAATGCTCCGTGAGTTTCACAATGGGCGGTTTGCCATCGGAAGCCGACTATTTGGCCTAAAAATGTGTTTTTCACGTGACTTTTCTCCCTTTGGGATGCAATAACTCCCGCCAGTGTACAGCGATCAAAACAATTAATACCGCAAACGACTTGTGACCTATTTTTAAGAATTTATTGCAAGACCCGTGGAGTATATATTTATGTAATTCTTTTTGGGTTCAATCGAAACACTGTCAAAGCGTACCATTGAATTATTATTATTTTAAACAAAATGGCGGCATTCTCCTAGCCATATAAAAAAAATGCATATTAAACAGTGCAAATGATCCCGAAGCGAAAAATGGTCTGAAACAAAAAATTCAAAAAAGGTTTTGTTTGAAAAGCTCGTGGCTATCGTTTGAATAAAAATTATTATGTTATCTCTAAAAATAACAACATGGCGGACAGTTAAAAATAATTTTTCGAAATTTCAGTTTTTTGTGATTTTTATGTTAGAAAAAAATAGCAAAAAACTATACTTTGAAACGCCCGCAGTTCACATAATAACTATATATGTGTTCAATAAATGGTAAAATTTTCAGAAGGATTGGGTTCGTAGTAGTAGAAATCATTGGCACGGCATGAAAAAATGGCTTTGAGAAAAATGCATTTAAACTTTTGAGAGAGATAATTTTCTTTCAAAATTCAAAACGTTACGAATGTTCAAAATATCGGTTAGGTAAGGTTATAAGGCCAACATTCTCTTTTTAAATTCAATATTACAGTTAATATACTTGTTTTCATGTATCACTCGAACATCTGTTTGTATATAATAAAGCTAAACACTATACAGAGGCGCGGAACCTTACAAAGCCGCCTGTGTCTACGAGTGCACACAGGACGAGCGCATTAAATCGAGCATAACTATAATAATAATGCCTGGATCTTTCTTAAAAATTTAACACGATATTTTTGACAATATTTACTATCGAAAGAAGTTCCTCCTTAAGACACAGACGGGAATGGGTGGCTGTAAGTCTTATTGCGACCTCAGCGTATTGACACTGCGGTCACGGAAAATTTATTTGAACCTAGCCTTCCACCCCCTGTATAGCGCAACGATGCCGGCTCAATCTCAGCGCGTGGGTGTGGTTCTTTAGGAGGTTAGGCTAGGCCCGTGTCGATCCAAATAACATGGACAAGAGATGGGAATCAGGATTGGGTGTTGGTACTGAGCCTGAAGAAAAAACAACAACCTTAGGCCATAATACGATTAAAAGTAATATATATATTTCGAATAATTCAAAAAAATAAAAAAATAACATTATAATAAACTTATAAAATTACAAAAATATAATTCGAAATAATAACAGAAATTAAGGTTTTAAAGAAAACTATAATAAAGAAAATAATGGAGAGAAAAATAATTATGATAAAAAGGAAATTATGGTAACTAAATAATAATAATATTAAAAATAATTATGATTAAAAGAAAATTATAAAAACAAAATAATAATCAAAAAACAATAGTAATTATGATAAAAAAAATAACAGAAGAAAAATAGGAAAAGAATAAAAAACGAAAAGTGAAGTGGAGTCAACACACAAAAAAATATCAACTTTATTCCAAATAGTTATCGGTACCCAACTTACTTTGGCTAATGACGAGCGCTCCTCACCGCTCGTAGTTGTCCTGAAAAAACCAAACAAATAGACGATGGCTTGACTTCACTCACTTGGCTTTTTTTCTTGAACTTGACTACATATTTTAAGTTCATCGAATTTATACGAAATTTTGTTAAATTTAGTCATTTTTATGATGGAAAATGACTGATCTCTACATAGGCATTGACCTTCTCAACTCGAAATTCACATCAGTGGTTCATAACCAATTATTTATTGAGTGCTCTAATATAAATCCTAAATAGGAATTATTTGTTCTAAAGGTTTAATCCCTCAAATTCCCATGTGTTTGCCTTTTTACAATAAAACTAATAATTTATAAAATGAATCTTATCGTACAATGGCAGTTAATTTTTGCGATCTGAATCTCTATTTCTTTCAATTATTGAAAATAACTTATTAAAATTTCGTTTAATTGTGCTCAATATATGGAAATAGAATATATGAAAAATAATGACTGCTCAACGCGCTGATCCCGCATCCGACTGCGTTCACGCCGCGCACCAACGATGTTCAACATGCCACTCCATGCTACCACCTAACTCTCCTCGAGACACTTTTTTTTCTAAATCCATTCAGCCCCCCGTTCTGCTGTAAATCCTTCACTTCTTATTTTTCTTTTCTTCGAATATAGACCAATATGTCCTTTCACAAGCAAAACTATTTCACGCGTTCTTTTTTTCTTCTTCTTAACACTTTGGCTTCCTTATTTCTTCACTTATTTCACGCGTTCTTTTTCTTTTTCTTCTTCACTTTGGCTTCCTTATTTTCTTCACTTATTTCACGCGTTCTTTTTTTTCTACCCAAATCGAAACTCGCCTTCCTCCATCCTCTTTCCGCGACCAACTTCTTTCAAGCGATCTTTCTTGTTTTTTCAAATCGATCTCGACACCTTTTCCGTCTACCACCAACTGTCCTATTTCACGCGATCTTTCTTTTAAAAATCAAAACTCGCCTTAATCCATCTTCCTTCCAAAATCAACTGACCCCCAAGACTTTCAGTTTTTCTTCCACTTCCTTCCATATTTTTGGGGCCGGGTGCAAAAGGTCCCGCTCGTTTCCAGTTGGATGCGGATTCCAGATCTAGTTGCCAGGTCGCATCAGCCCGCTACTTGGCATTGACCTTTCATCCGCATTCCAACTGAAAGCTGCAGCCCGAGCAGGAAAAAAATTGCAGGCAGCTCTGGGGACCGAACCGATCTCCTCATGGTTCTGAGGCAACGACGCTTCCTGAAGGCTACTGTCTAGATATGACAAGAGGTGTGAAATTATTCAAACTAAATTTAAAAAGCATGTTGCAAATTATTTGCAACAGTCTCAATAAAACACAAATTTTGTTTTTGATGAAATTACATTACAATGCTTTGAAGATGAAATCAGGGAACAAAATGAATAACACGTTGAGCTAGAAGTAGAATCTTTAGTTTAAATTTCTGGTGGATTCAAAATGAAACCAGGTATTGATGCAGGAGTGCTGGGAGCAACCTCACTATTTTCAAATCACTGGTACAGTCTGCAAGATTGTTGCGATCCATGTGAAATAATAATGTATTTCAAATTCTATTTTGAATTTTTTAATAATGAAAACATCAAAATTATAACTTCTAAATTATATTTAAACTTGATAAAATAAATAATGAAATATTTTTTTTTTTAATTATAAACCATCTGGATAATATTCATCTAATTAAATGTTTCAATACTTTGCAGGTAAATTATGCGAAAGGTGTTTATGACGAACGGGAACATACACTTAATCCTGACCTAATATTGGATAATTAGTACGAGCTCAAAGCGACACTAATTGCCACACGATTTATATCTATATAAAATGTGGTATTCTTGTGATAATTGTTACAGAAATGTTGTATAGTAAAATATGTACATTAAATTTTTTTAAGAAAAAGGCAAATAATGAAACACATTGCTTGTTTTCGGTTTTTCCAAAGAAAAGAAAAAACAAAATAATCATTTTTTTGTTTGTTTTTTGTTAAATTTATTTATAACTCTCAGATAACAAAAACATGAAGTGTGAATATCTTTTTTAAAATAAAATTATTGAAAATAAATGCAAGAGGTTTTAATGGACTTGACAGAAAAGTGGACATGTTTGGATGCTGGATTTTGTTGAAAATGTTTTTATTTAATAAACACAAAAAAAAACAAAGCATCTCAGCTTTACAGATTTTTCGCTCTGAAAAGTGTAATAGGGTAACATGGAAATCCAGGTCGTACAAGTGGTTGGCCAAGCAAACAAACTATTGTGCAGTCTGAGGGAGTGTAACGCTAATACTTGTAACAATTACACTACTATGATTTCTGTGCAACATTATCTAATGCTAGACTAATAGTTTCAACTATCAAATGTTGCTGGAAAATGTCATACAGATTTATTTTCAGTTCTATCAATGTTGCAGTAAAATGTTGCCAGAAAATGTTGCTGCAAAATGTCGCACCATTTTCTAGCAACATTTTTTCTGGCAAGTTACTGGAAAATTTGCTGAAAAATGTTGCCAGAAAATGTTGCTAGAAAATATTGCTGGAAAATTTTACTAGAAAATGTTACTTGAAAATGTTCTAGTACCATTTTCCAGTAACATTTTCCAACATTTTCTAGTAATATTTTGTGGCAACATTTTTCAGCGACTTTTGCAGCAAAATTTTCTGGCAACATTTGCTAGAAACATTTTCCAGCAACATTTTCCAGTAACTTGCCACAAAAAATGTTGCTAGAAAATGTTGCTGTAAAATATTGCTGGGAAATGTTGCTGGTGAATATTGCTGGAAATGTTGCTATAAAACATTTCTAGAAAATGTTACTGGAAAATGTTGCCAGAAATATTGCTGGAAAATTTTGCCAGAAAATGTTACTAGAAAACGTTGCTACAAAATGTTGCTGGAAATTGTTTATATGAAAATCGTCGGCAGGATAGCACCCTTCCAGAACCTGACATAGGAAAAACTTGACACTAATGTGATTTCGTGCAATCACCAAAGTCAATCATTGCCATTTTGCATAGTTCTTAGATGGAGGATCAGGGCTCGTTCTCGTTACAGTGACCAGGACGCGCCCCAAATCAGATGAATGATTAATTCAGTCGCTCGGCTGTCACGGTTCAACTTGCGCATCACACCACTCACTCACGTTAAGAGCCACCACTCCTAGTTTCTTTTAAAATAAGAAATAAAAACGTATTGTTAGGGCCTCGACGCAACCGCCTTGTGTTATGTACTCTGACGGTTGAGGTCGAGACAGTAAGGATACGAGCAGACGGCGAAGCTTTGCCAGCATTTGAAGACACGCCTCGAACTGGCGCACTACCCACGAAAAGCTGCCCTTCGACCGTGGCGAAAGCTCGCGGGCGGTAATCGAAATCGGCAACACGGGTTCGAACACCTGCTAATTTGCTCTGAGCCCAACGACCGATGACAAAGAGTCCGGTTTCGCTGCAGTTTGCGGCCAAGCGGTTTTGGTGGCGGTATAAATACGAATCGCGCTTTGGGCGCGCCCTCTTTTACTTCTTTGTGATCCACGGATTCGTTGTACGACGTGATAAATGAGAAGCAGTGTACGACCCAACAAAACCGAAGAAGCGACGTACCGCCAGGAAGGCAAGCAGCTGAAGAAGTAGCGACCCCTGCGGTGGAGTTGGCCGAGCCAGGATAGGTTAGTACTTAAGGAAAAGAATACATTAAAATTTCCTCTAAATATTAGTACATTCTACTCGTAAGATAGATTTATTTTGTAAAAATGAGTGAGTGGTTTTAAGGGACGCGCGAATTCAAATCTTTTATTTTATTGCGAGTGTTTTTTATATGGGAAGTTCTTGTAATCGCCTCGAAAATCGAAATTGAAATTTTCAACATTTCTTTACGTTTTGAGGTCTATAGAGTATATATAAAGTGTTTTTAGAAAGAAGTATGTATGTGTGTGTGTGTGTGTACGTACGTACGTGCGTTCGTGGACAGTTTTTTCTACGAGCATAACTCACGTAAACAAAGTCGTATCGACTTCGTTAAGGTGTCAATCGAAGCGTCTTTGCAATTTTAAGAGCTGATTAGTTTTTGGGATACTTCGGTCAGGGGGGTTTGCTGTTTTCACCCCTTGAAGGTCATTTCTATCATGCGTTATATCTCGCGAACCAAACATACGATTTGCATGGTTTAGGTGTCAATCGACGTGTATTAACATTTGTGTGAATCTATAAAATTTTGAAAAAAATCGCTGGCGCCGTTTTTTAATTTAAGAAAAAAAAAGTGCAAAAAATTCGGTTTTTTTAAATAAACAATAAATTTTTAACCTGATTAACGAAAGACAGTATTAAATTTTTATAAATTTTATATACTACAAGCAGTGTTTATAAAAATAACATCAAAACTTTTTCTCTTGATCAAAAAAAAGTTAAATAAAAAATAAAAAATCATTAACAGTCATCATGATCACGAACCAGATATAATATTTGCATCATTAAGGGGTCAATCGACGTGTTTTAACATATTATTAATTATTTTAACATTATAAAAATCCGTTTCAGTGGTTTTTTTAATTTAATAGAAGAAAATGCCAAAACTTAGGGTTTTTTTCATAAAAAATATTTTTTTAACCTGATTTGCACAACAGAGTAATAAATGTTTATAAAATTTATACATTCCTATCAGTTTTTTAAAGAGAAACCAGCAAAACTTTTCTGATGATTCTGAAAAAAATTCAATTAAAAATAAAAAGTCATTCAAAGTTACCATATGAAAAGGGTTCTTCCGAATGATATTACCTTATATCTTTTATTCTAAAGACTTTGTTGTAAAGTAAATCAAAGTTTTAAAATGTTTGTATAATTTGAGCAGATTTTTAATAAGTTTGCAGTCTTTTAATTAAAATAAGCGGCTTAAATTTTCAAAAACATCAAAGTTTCAATTAAATTTGTATTTGTGGTAATCAATCATTATCACTCATTCACCAAAAGCCTTGCGTAATCAATGGATGCTTCCGTAGATGATATGATTCATATTAACTCATTCCTGTTACTGCTATGAATACCTCTCATTATTATTATTTTAAAGAGTATTATTTTCAAAATTATTATTGTGTTTAATATTTTTAATGTTTATCTAGATATTACTGGGAAGTTGACCGTGTGGACCTCAAGGGTCGCACTTCGCGGCTTGTTCCTATTGTTGGCGACTATAATATAAGCCGTGAGTTGAGTCGAAAAGTAGTGTTTCTGTCTGGAAGAAATTGCAGCGTAGTATCGGTGAGCCGGATTGATTTTCGTTTCTATGGGTGTAGATGGGCGCAAACAGTGCAGAAATGAAAACTTGCACCGTGTAGGGCAGAAATAGGAATTATGGGATATGAGTTGTAAAGTACGTATGTGAAAATAACTGAATTATTTGTGAGAATAAATTAAGATGCACCATTTCATCATTGAAAGCGTCAAATATTTACATAATGAGTAAAATATTTGGATTTTTAACATAATTTACCTCCTCATGCATTGATTGGAAATTTATATAATTTATTCATAAACAAGACTTATTTTGCATCTGAAATTCTATTGCATGTTAACTTACTTCATTTGGTTTACTTTATTAGCTGCACGATGTTCATAATTTTCACATAAAGCTAATTAAAAGCAAATGTATTCCAATGTTTTTTGAAGCATAAAATGGATGTTATGTACATCTTGGTTATTTATATAGAAAGTATATAACGATTTTTCCTTTTGATTTTCCTAGACCCAAAAACGACGGTTTTCTTGCTGATTTAGCGGAAAGCGAGTGAGTTTTTTTCAAAGCAATTTGTTCTTAAAGCTAAATTGATTGCTTTGGAATTAGATATATGTTATCACCAAATTTTCCACAGTCTTCTTCTCTGCGCTCTCGCCGCCATACATCTTTTTATTCAAACGAAATTGTTGAAGTTTTATTAGATCCTGAAATGCAATATAAAGTTAACTAGTGAAAGATTTTAGCAGCTCCGAAATCCTAATACATAGTATTATTTTTTTCTTGTATGATATCCATGAAGCGGCTTTATTAGATAATTTGAATATCCTATGTTAGAGTCTAGAAAATGCTTTAACATTTATTGACTCAAAAGATTCAAATGGCGAAGAGTTGTAACAAGAATTAATGATGTTGTCTACGTTCGTTAAACCTGGTAGTTCACCCTTGAATGTATTGAATTACATTTGCCAAGCACATTTAGATCAAGCATTTCCAAATTCAGTCATTGCCTTGAAAGTGCTTAATAAGGCGTCAGGCGAACTTAGCTTTTCGAAACTAAAATTAATTAAAAATTATTTTAGGAATACAATGACTCAAGATCGCCTGGTAGGTTTAGCTATTTTGTCAATAGAAAAAGAGTTGGTAGAAAGATTAGAATATGACCATTTGACTGCAGAGTTTGCGAAGCAAAAGGCCAGAAAAGTGCAATTTGTTTAGTTCTTAGTTTCTTTTTGAGCTAATTTTAATTTAAAGATTTTAAAATGAACTTTCTGTGATTTTGCAAATTTAATCTGAGGAATAAGCCTACCGGGGATACCTCATTTAAAAAAGCGCGTAAAAAATTCTACCTCATGGGTTACGTGGAAACGACTATTATTTGGCTTGGGGGCGCAAAGTTGCACTTTTGCACAGGGCGCCACAAAAGCTTGAGCCGGTCCTGGCGCCACTCTTCCACCTTAATGGACCTTTTTAACCATCGGACGAGAATCCGACTTTCCGATGTTCCCAGAAATTTGTTTCTGGCTCAAAAAAAAAACTTTCCGGCTCACGGCTTTTATTGACAACGGAACGAAAAGTATTCTTATATCCGATAAGACACAATGACATAACGTTCTAAAACTGCGCGTCCACCACCACTCACTCCTTTAATTCAATCTTTTCTTTTCTTTTTTCAATTCTTTATGACTTAAATTAATGATTCAAAGACATAAACTTCTTATTGCCTAACTTAACCTGCTTGGCCACGCCGCTTTTCCACACGTTGCGCTGGAGTTTGTTCGGGCAGCTTTCTTGGCGGTATGATACTTCTTACTTGTGTCCGGGCCGCCTCTTCGACGATGCGTCGCTTTTTGCTTTTTGCTGGTGCTTTGTTTTGGGCCTCTTTGGGGATGCGTAGCTTTTTTACTCGCACTTCCATTTTCTCCGAGTCCACCGTTCACAAAAACGAGTGGGTGACTCTCAAAAATATCACAATAGAAAAGAACCCGCTTCCAAAGTGCGGTTTCGTTTTTATACCCCCCCCCCCAACCGCTTGGCCAGTTCCCGCAACAAGCGCCGAAACCGGACTCTTTGTCTGCGGTCGTTGGCCTTGGGCGAGGGTGCTCGAACCCGTGTTGTTGATGTTGATCGCCGCCCGCGAGCTTTTTACCTCGATTAAAGGGTAGATTTTCGTGGGCGACTATTCCTATCACTTATCTCGACGCCAACCGCCAGAGTACATAACAAAAGGCGTTTGCGTCGAGCCCCTTACAAAATATTTCCAAAGCTTATTTTCAATAAACTAAAGATTGGTGGCTCCTAATGTGAATGAGTGGTGTGGTGCCGCGAGTCGAACCGTGACATGGTATAGGGTCCAGGACTGTCCAGACCCAAATCAAAGGTTGTTTCGATCACTGTGCACAATAGCGTAGCGGCAGGCACAACAAACTTTTCGATTTGCTCATTAGTCCAGTCAATTGGGAGTTTGACCGTGCATTTTGGGTAGGCAGAAATTCTTTTAATGCAATGCGTGGGCAATGGTATAGATAACTTAAGTTCAAGTTTCTGGGGTCGCAGCTCCTGTCCTTTGGGCTCCATCTTCAAAACAAAAGAAGTTGGGGCGCCCTCATATCTCCGAAACCATGGCTCCCACAAGAAAGTTGTGTATGGCAAACTTGCGTAGAATAAAATGTTTAGCAAGTCGTTCATACATCACTTTTACGTTGGGTCAATAATAAAAAAGTTACAAGCCAAAAACCACACACAAAAAGAGGGGAACATCTTTCGGGCGCCACAACTTTTTTAATTTCATGTTTAACGCGAAACACATTCAAATACTATTTCAAGATAATTTTGTCACAAATCGTTTGCGGTATTGATTGTTGCAATCACTGCACATTAACGGGAGTTATTCCATCCCAAAGGGGAGAAAGTCGCGTGAAAAACCCGTTTTTAGGCCAAATAATCGGCTTTTGAAGGCAAACTCCCGTTGCGAAACTCGCGGAGCATTTTAGTAGGCAAGCATATTTTTATTGCAATGTGTGGTATGCCTTACTGGAAGCTTAAATTCAAGTTTCTGGGGTCGCAGCCCAACCCTCTGCGCTCCATCTTGAAAACAAACAAAAATTGGGGCACCCCTATATCTCCGGAACCATGACCCCCACAAGAAAAATGTGTATGGCAAACTTGCGTAAAATTCAATTTTTAGCAAGTCGTCCATACATCAATTTCACGTGGCATCAATAATTAAAAAGTGATAGGCCTAAAACGACATCCAAAAAGGGGAGAACATCTTTCGAGCGCCACAAATTCATTGTTTTCACTTTAGCTCCAAAACACATAGAGAATAACTTTAAGGCAATTTTGTCGCAAGTCGTTTGCGGTATTGATCGTTTTGATCGCTGTACACTGGCGGGAGCTATTGCATCCTAAAGGGGGAAAACTCACGTGAAAAACGCATTTTTAGGCCAAATAATCGGCTTCCGATGGCAAATCGCCCATTGCGAAACTCACGGAGCAATTTAGTGAGCGGAAATTTTTTAATTGCAATGAGTAGTATGCCTTTATGTGAGCTTAAATTTAAGTTTCTGGGGTTGCAGCTCCAATCCCCTTGGCGTCATCTTGAGAACATACATTGCGAGTACTGAAAACTGCAAGACTTTGGCCGAGTAATATTTTCCATTTAAACGCTGTTTTGTGGCGCTTAAAGAATGGACACGGTGCGTGGCGGGAATATTTTGCAATTGAGCACTATTAAATGTTATCCAAGAGCAGGAAAGAGTACGGCACGGCGATAAGTATTAGTTTTTGCACTGTTTTATGTAATTTGAATTAAAAAAAAGTTGTGTTGTGTTTCAAGGAACATGTGATCGTAAAGTTTTCAATACTTGCCATGAGAAAATTGAACAAGAAGTTCTACTTCTGTTCGACTGTTAAAATGTCTGGATTTTTTAGGGGAAATATGAAATTCTTGGTCGAAGAAACAATTCCATTTATCGCGTGCGTAATTCTATTTCAGAGCGCCGGTTCAAATGGCTGGATTTTCCAAGGAAAACTATTGAATTCGTGAAAAAATCACAGGAGAAAATCGTCAAAACAATGTTTTATCCTTTACTGTGTTTGCATATGCTGAATGCAATAAATAGAAAATTAATCAAATAGGCCCAACACAAGTCAGCACTTGCTTAAACAAAGTACCAAACGAATAGTCAAGCGTGGTTCAAAATGAATTGAAAAATGCGTAAGTGCATGTGTTAAAGATGGGTAGATCGTGTCTGTTTCATAATTAATTGATAAAAGAATACTATTTAAGAAAGTACATATTTTATTGTAACATATCTAAGATCCACTTTTTGAGTAGCGTTTCCAAAACTTTTTGACATCTTCATGACCATTTTTCGTGACCACCATTGTTCGAGATCTCTCATTCTGCCACACCAAAACATTGATGGATTGCGCATAATCCCGAAGGGTTATAAAATCGGCTTGCGACAAGAATTGATTGTAAACCACACCTTCCGTATATGTAAAACGATTTCTTTCATTTTCCCACAATTTGATCTGATCCACAATCGTTGGCGGAAGTGGAGATTTTGATTGGATCGCTGTCTCGGTATACATGTCAGGATGTGCATATTGTTCCAAATACTTGATTATTTGCCCAGCGGTTATGCCACCTCGAAATGCTTGTCGCACTGATTCACGAGTGAGAATGCCAACAACTAAATTCGGAAAACGATACATTATGTCGGCGAAAATCGTCAACAGAGCAGTTTGTAGAGTCGAATCTGTATAAGCGTATATCTGAAATATTTTTAAAAATATAAAGAACGCATAGGCAGATCTGATGGCGTTGAAATTAAATTTTACCCTATAGTTTGTTTCCACAACAATATAACCCCTTTCCTTCGCATTTTCCTCTTCCGACCCAAGATTACTTCGCGACGAATTTAAATTCGTTATGTTTAATGCCAATCGTGTTGGGTAAAATCGGCATTCTTTTCGCTGCAAGATAAAGCAGAAAGTTCAATGCTTGCAATGTGTGGAGGAATAAATGAGATTGTTACTTACCCTGCGTTGGTACACCAAACCGAATTCACGTAGATGTTGTAAGAATGTTAACATGCCTGGACTCATGCCATCCGAACTGTAATCCCGACCAAGAGTTGAAAAACTTATTTGAAAAAGCAGCGAGAGACATTCTGCTAGATTTAAGCCTCGCTGTTCACAAGTGTCCAAGTACTGCAACATAAAATGCCAAACCTGTAAGAATAATCGGATTAGTGATATTACTGAATTTTCACAGCTTACTTTCTTGGATATATCAAACAATGTTGGTGTAAAATATTTACTGATTCACTATCATTATCCCAAATATTTATTTGATTGTTGCCTTCGGAACTATTTATTAAAATTCATTTTTATTAAATTTTTAAAACGAATTATTTATTGCTGGCATCCGTTTGAGAAAAATCCTCAACGAAACTAGATGCAGTTCACAAAGCATCATGGCACCAAATTGAACATTGTCAATTTTTCCCGATCAGAAGATCGAAGAACTTTTTAAAATATTTTCCGTTGAATATATAATCCTATAAAATCGTCGGTTATTATCTAGCTTTTGCATTGGAATCGCGTCATTTGATTTGAATACTGATGGATTGCACTTTTCATCTTGAAGTATTAATCGCAGACCAATAAGAACCCGAACTATTTTTGAAACTGATTCGAAAAACCTCAAGCCTCAAACGGTGCGGAAAAAATGTTTTAGGTTGTAAGCCATTCCGCATTCCTCGGCGATAATTTCAAGGAACATTGCCATGTATGCGGGGTTGGGACTTGTGATTTCGGTTGCGTTTCATTCTGTTGAATTCGCCAGTTTCCGAATCATCATGGCAGTTGGGGTCTCAGTCATCAGCATCTGAACCGACCTCTAGACACACAATCTTAATACTGACGCGTCATTACCTAATGAGAAGGTACGCAGAACGATTGGGCGTTTAAATCCCAGTTGCAGATCGAAAGAGCATTTCCTGTGGGAGTCCCCAGCACTTTTCTGGAGGGCCTAACAGTGGTATCCGGCGTAAATGTTAACAAAATAGGCAGCATCAAAACCGAATCAAACTTGTTCTCAGAATCGAATACCTAAGTTTAGTTTTCAGTGCCGTCTTTATAACTTCCCAGTATATGGGAAGCTTTTGTCATCGCCTCAAAAAGCAACATATCTTCACGTTTTGAGGTCTTTAGAGTATATTAAAGTGTTTTTCGAAAGAAGTCAATATTTATGTGTGTGTTTGTGTACGTACGTTCGTGGACAATTTTTTATACGAGCAAAACCCACGTAAACAAAATCGTATTGACTTCGTTGAAGTGTCAATCGAAGCGTTTTTGAAATTTTAGGCACTTCGCACACTTGATCCGCTCAGCTCAGCTCAGCTCCGCTCAGGCCTACAGAAAAAATCGAAAGCTATGCAATCGGGTGTAGGCCCACACACTTAATCCGCTCAGCTCAGGTCCTCCGGTGCTTCCGCTCAGACCACTTCAGCACTATTCGGATAGAAATCGATTTGTGCGGATGGCGGAATGAAAACAAATGAGCAACAGCGCAATTGTTTGCTTTTATTCTATGAGTTATATCACAAACCCCGACCACCCACATTTCTCATAAATATGAAACCAAACACCCAAAGTCCTCAAATCAAACACTCGCACTCGAAACCATATTTTAAATAATTAATATCACATACGTGCATGCTTATCTAAAAATTCCCAAACCCTTCTTATTAACTAATTGCCAACGTAAGATAAAACCAAAGCATCTTGCTTATCTTTGTCGCCGATTTCTATAAACATCGACCCGCGTTTATCTTTCGTCGCGACGTTCACTTGAGCGCGCTTATCTTTTTGTATACTGATCCAAAGACTAAGATTCTTTTTTTGGAATGATTCGAAAGATTGTAATGGTAGGAAGTAAATTAAGAAAATTCAGTCAGGTCCGCGCTTTTCACCAAACCACATCTCATTAAATTTCTAAAACTATTTTTTAATCATATTTTATAAATAAAATATTAATTAAAGTTTTCGTCGTTTTATTGATAATTGCCCCCATTTTTAAAGTGCCCTATTTACGAGCACGCATCACATTATTCATGTAAAGTTTTATTTGGTGCATTGCTTGTCGAGCACTGACGATACCTTATGAACTGAGCGTAGAAACATACTGAAAATCTGTCGGAGCTGAGCTGAGCGGACCTGAGCGGATCAAGTGTGCGAAGTGCCTTAAGAGCGGATTAATTTTTGGAACACTTCGGTCGGAGGGGTTTGTTGTTTTGACTCCTTGAAGGTTATTTCTGTCATGCACTAGATCTCGCGAACCAAATATAGGATTTGAAATGGTAAAATGCTTTGTAACCAGTGCTTTGCAAGATCATATGCTTTAAAAGGCTTTCATCAAATAAAAAATTGTAGATTGTAGTCATGAAAATTTTACACGGAACTATTCAAAATGGCCACCACACAACAAAATCTTTTCAGTCCGCATTCATTTTCGTAAGCGACTTTTTGTCTTTCAAGCGCCGAAACGAAAATCCACACGTACAACTTCCCAGTAATATTTACATGAATATTAAAAATATTAAACACAATAATAGTTATGGAAATAATACTACTTTTAATAATAAAAATGTACCTCTTATAAAAGTTATTGTAATGACTTAATATTAATCGTAACATCTACGCGAGCGTCAATTGATTACGTAAAGATTTTCGTCGATTGGTTTGATTTAATATTAATTTGGATCAATCGGAGGGGGGACAGGTTACAAAGCCTTTTTTACGTTATTTGTTATTTTGATATCGATGCTTCAAGGACAAAACAGCGCTAGCAAAAATGAATGCAGTTTTTGTTATTGCGACAACTGAAGAGATTTTGTCGCGTGATGGCCATTTTGAATAGTTGCGGTCAAAACCGCTAGCACTTCGGCATAATCACTGAATTTGTATTTTTTCGTGATTTGACATCAATGAAACTCATAATTATTTTTTATTTTCTGTTGATTTTAAGAAACATTGATTATGCAGTCAAAAATAGGTTCAATTGCATGTAAAAAGTAAAATATTTGTATTACAAATGATGACGGAAGTAACTAAAATTTTACGAATACTAAAGAACAAAACTCCTTAAAACTACAATTTTCTATTTGATGAAAGCTTTTCAAAGCATATGATCTCAAAAAGTGTTGACTACAAAACATTTTACCATTCAAAACGTTGATTATCACAATTGCAAATTTGATTTGATTTGTATTGGTTTCCAAAATTTTAGCAATTTTTTTATTAAAGTTAAAACACAGTTCTGTGAAGACAATTAAAAATCTCCGCAAATTATGCAAATAATAATAAACTTTGTTAAATGGGAAGTGTGGTTTCGGCGTACCGAGTGGCTAAAAAGGCAGCACCTGAAGAGGAGCCACTCGGTACGCCGAAACCACACTTCCCATTTAACAATGGTACGGGCCAAAACCTGGAAACAAGAACCTCCACTAATGTGCAACAATAGTGTTAGCAAGTCGTTAACCAAAAAGCACACTAAGAGACAAAAGTTGTCGAATAGACCAGGAGGTTCTAACCCATGATAAAAACTTAAATAATAAACTTTGATTGGCTTTACAACAATGTCTTTAGAATAAGAGATTTAAGGTATACAAATTCGTATGAACCCTTTTTACATGGTGACTTTGAATGATTTTTTTTATTTTTAATTCAATTTGGTTTGAAATCATGAGAAAATATTTTGCTAGTCTCTACAGAAATTGATAAAAGTTTATAAATTTTATAAACATTTATTATCACGATGTTAATTTTATTAATTATTAATTAATTTTTGTATGAAAAAAACACTAATTTTCAATATTTTTTTATTAAATTAAAAAAATGGCTTTAAAGATTTTTTTTAAAACTTAAAAACATCATAAAAATGTTAATACGCGTTGATTGACTTCTAAATGATGCAAAGATTTTATTTGGTTCTCGAGATATAATGATTGACATAAATGACAATGAAGGACATGATGACTTTTAATGATTTTTTATTTTTAATTTAATTTTTTTTGTAATCATGAAAAAAAATTTGATAGTTTTTTTACAACAACTGTTTGGAGTATATAAATTTTTATAAATATTGATTACTGCGATTTGAACATAAAGTTAAAAATTTGATGTTTTTGAAAAAAACTTCAATTTTTTGCCCTTTTTTTCAAAAAATTAAAAATCCGCTCCAACAATTTTTTTAAATTTTTTATAGAATCACGAAAATGTTAATATGCGTCGATTGACACCTTTATGAAGCAAAGTGTACGTTTGGTTCGCGAGATATAGCGCATGACAGGGTAAACCTTCAAGGGGTGAAAACAGCAAACCCCCCCCGACCGAAGTGTCCCAAAAACTAATCAGCTCTTAAAATTGCAAATACGCTTCGATTGACACCTTATCGAAGTCGATATGACTTTGTTTACGTGAGTTATGTTCGTAGAAAAACTGTGCGCGAACGCACGTACGTACGTACGTACGTACATACATACACACGCATACATACTTCTTTCTAAAAATACTTAAAACATACTCGTAAGACCTCAAAACGTAAGGATATGTTTAAAATTTCAATTTCGATTTTCGAGGCGATTACAAGAACTTCCCATAAAGTGGGAAGTTAAAAATACGTAGAAACGGTTTTGTAACCTGTCCCCCACCGATTGATCTGGGTAAATATTCAATCACCTCCCCCCCATCACACACCAAAATCTTTACGTAATTGATGTACGCTCCCGTAGATGATACGATTATTATTAACTTATTCCACAATTACTGTTATGAGCACCTCTCATTATTATTTAAAGTAAAATTATTTTCACTATTATTTTTGTGTTTAATATTTTTAATATTTAAATATTACTGGGAAGTTGACCGTGTGGACTTCAAAGGTCACACCTCGCGGCTTGTCTTGTAATATCACAATGCCCCTATTAAGGCGTAAGTGAGCCATTTCGGAATAAGAGGGCTGCCACTACAACCTACCTACGGTGAATCATTCACATCGTAACGACTATAAAAAGATAATTGTTTTATATTTTCCCAAAGGTTTTTCAATTTTAGAACGCTTCCAGGTAATTTTTCCTTGTTTTTTTTGCCGCTATTGGCCATAAATTTTCAATCGGAAGCCAGTGTTACAATTCAATCGCGATTGAGTTGCTTTGTTCGATCCGTATAAAATGATTATGTATTGCAATAGAATTCATTCAATTAGACGAATTACTTAAAGAGGGACAATGAATCTCTCTGAAACAGGGAATAGTGCTCTGATTGCAGTTTCTGTAAAAATGGAACAACCAGTGGTTGACAATTTCTTTGATATGTATATCGTCGAAACTTTTAATTATAGTTACAATGCTACGATGTGGAAAAGGGATACGGAATTCGATGTACTCCGACCGGGGATCGAACACACGACGCATAGATCACAAGCTAGTAGCGCTGCTACCTACACTGCACCGCTTCTGCCAGATGCAAAAACTTACTAATCCATAAGCGACGCTAAAAACTTTAGAGGCGTTTTTCTCAAAAAGGGGAGGTTGTCGCGGTCTAATATTTTAAGGATCGAATATCCTTGACGTCTTCTACTTGTGTGCCAAATTTCATCTAAATATGAGGCTACAAAGTCGGAGCCTCTCCTTGTAAGATTCATTGGAAAATATAGCATTTTCCAATCGATTATATTATATATTATTAATCTATCCAAAACAAGAAAAACCTTTTCCCAAAGGAATGGACAGAGTTATGATTCTATTTACAAGCCATTCTATTGAATTCTTTTTACATTCTTGTATCTGGTCCACGTTTTACTTAACGTAAAGAAGACTTTTTGTCGAATGTCGTGTTTTCTTCGAACATATCTGATGATGAAGAGATCATTGACAATTTCTTCATTTTCTTCTATGGTTTTAAAATCGATTGGATTCAATTTTATATGGTCAAACGATTCAACTTTGTTATTTAACGATCGATTGATCCAGAATCCGGACAAAATTTGAGTTGAATTTCCCGTCTTTCTATACCTCCGCTATGTTGAAACCTAGAGCGACGTATAACCGAAGAGCCACGATTATCGAAAGTGTTCGCGCTGGGCGCTCAGCGATAGAAATCATTCGATACTTCGGGTACTCGAGATCGATTGTATATGATGTCAACGCGAATCAGATAAGTCTAGCGTAGGTTTCGCAACACCCACGAGGAAAATTCAGTCGGATAAGCGCATGGTCAGGACACCCGAAGTCATTCAACCGGCCAAATCCAAAAAATGTCATCGGTTGTCGTTGTGAGTGAATAAACGAATCCATGCGTCGAATCGTCGAGAAGGATCTTCGCTACAAGTCTTACACAGTTAAAGTGAGACAGATGCTTTACGAAGCCGCCAAGACAAAGTGAATTAAACACTGCAATCTGGTTTTGTGTTCCTTGAGAAACATTGCGGACGACCGCGTCAGGTTTTTTCTGACGAATTTTTTTGACTGTAGACACAAAAATCCATCGAAGAAATGATCGATGGTTCTCCCATGATCCTGAAGATGTTTCCAGAACAAAATTTTCGGCCAGTGTTCACGTGGTAAGTGTTGCGCCCAGTGAGGGTGGCACATGGCGCCACATTTTTTCAACAAAGGGGAAGATGTCACAAAAGAAAATTATTTGCGTATTCTGGCAAATGTAATAGAGCCGTGGATGGAAACTATGTCGTCTGGAAAGCTGTATGTTTTCCAGTAGGACGGTGACAAGTTATTCTGGTCCAAAGAATTTTGGCCTTCAAACAGCTTAGGTTTAAATCCTTGTACTTCTATGTATGTATGGAGCGTGCTTAAAAGGGTAACTTCAAGTCCAGGCATCCAAACGTCGTATCATTCCCCGATATGGACCGTGACGCATTAAAATTGGCTTGCGAACGCTTCTGACCAAGGATGGAGGCAGTCATTCAAGCAGGGGGAGTATATATTGAGTAATATATATCAACAACTTGACTTCTGTCCGTCCACTAGGTAAACGTGGAACTAAAACCCTATAAGATAATATTAGTACAGCCATTGAAACTATTCGACCGACGTTTGCGTCGTACGTTCGGTGAATGGGCTGAGAATGAGTTGGAAGTTGAACCGCATTTTTAACGTCAAATCATTTTCAACAATGAGGCTCATTTCTAACTTAATGGGTTCGTAAGTTCGTAAATAAGCAAAATTGTCATTTTCGGAGTAAGGATAATTTTCAAGACACTTTCAAAGTCCCTCTACATACCGGAAAAGTCACTGCATGGATTGCATGTCGGCCAAATAATTGATCCTTCTTTTTCATATATGAAGGCGGAACCATCCTTACCGGTAATGGAATTTACTACCCCCAAAATATTCTCAATACTAATACCAATTGTCTGAAGGACAAGTGGTTCCAACAGGATGGCGCAACATAATATACAGCACGTGAAACCATTTCTTTATCAGGTCGACCCTCTTGGTGTAGGAGTCATAACAAGAAATGGACCTGTGAACTGGCTGCCCAGATCATTCGATTTGAATCCATTATAAACACATACACACTCCTCAAGTAACACATATATGACACAATAGAAAGTACGAAGCGAGAGCACGTACATAAATATTTACAAACGACAAAATGGATCACGGCACGAGTAATTCTTTTTGACACGAAATAAACTATAAACATTGGTCAAAGCATGCTCTAAATGAGTGCAATGCGTGCAAGCGAACGTTAGATTGGTACAGTAAATCGATGAACCCATGAAAATTACACATGGAATTAGGAGTACCGAAATCATTAAAATTGAAATTTATTACAACTGTAAGTAGTTAGGAGTATTGAATTCTGAAGGAGAATATTTAACGAGGAAATTTTATACACACGGATAGATAGGACGAATAAGCATCAAACAGACAACATATTCTATATTCGATTTTTTATCATGGGTTAGAACCTCCTAGTCTAGTCGACAACTTCGTCTTCTAGTGTGCTTTTGGTTAAGCTACTTACTAACACTCTTATTGCACATTAATGGAGGTTCTTGTTTCCAGGCTTTTGGCGGGTACCATTATTAAATGGGAAGTGTGGTTTCGGGATGACGGATGGCGTCCTCTTCAGGTGCTGTCATTTACCATCCGCCACCAGACAGCACGACCACGGTTAGGCTTGTTGATGGGTTAAGCTCGTTATATTTCAACTAGACTAGGATGTTCTAACCCATGATTAAAAACTGAATATAGAATAGCGACGTAGGCATATATACGAACCAATTGACAGTCGTTATACTTCGCAGATATGTACAAATATTAAAATAGTTGAAATATAAGGAGCTTAACCCATCAACAAGCCTAACCGTGGTCGTGCTGTCTGGTGGCGGATGGTAAATGACAGCACCTAAAGAGGACGCCATCTGTCATCCCGAAACCACACTTCCCATTTAGACAACATATATTACAGGGTGTCTCAAAGGAAAGTTTACATTTGTTTAGTTGACTGCGTGAACGCATCGAATCAGAGGGGGGGGATTATGCGAGTAAGCAACCTTGCTCTTGGAAATTCAGTCGCTATGGAGCGTTTCTCGGGAGTGGACCGCGTGCTGTGTGTGCAAGAGTTTTACAAAAACTATGATTCACCGACTATAGAGCGTAGAAGATTCTGCGATATTCGAGGTTTTCGCCACTTAAATGATGCGCCAAGCATCTCTCTTTCATTCGAAAATGGGGCAAAAATTTGAAGAGGCCGGTTCAACACTAGAAAACCCTAAATCGAGGCTGTCAAGGTCATCAAGAACGGCAGACAGCGTGAAGAGTCTAAACCAATCCGCTCGTGAGGATGCAAATCTTTCGATTCGGAAGCGCGCAAGTGCTTTAAATGTGCATAGATCATCATGACACTGAATTTTGTATAAAGATCTAAAACTGTACCCGTACAAAATTCAATTTTTGCGAGAATTAAAACCCCAGGATGCCAGTCATAGGCTTGACTTGCTAAACCAGGAAATTGATCGCTTTTCGACTTTTAACAATATCTTTTTTTTCGGATGAAGCTAATTTTCACGTAAATAAGCAAAATTGCCGCTACTGGGGTGCAACGAATCCGAAACACAAGCATGAGAGGCTATTTCATTCACCAAAAGTGACTGTATGGACTGCGATGTCGTTGCGAGGAATTATTGACCCTTACGTTTTTGAAGATGCAAGCGGACGTACTGTTACAGTAAATTTAGAGCGTTATGTGAAAATGTTAGACAATTTTTTGGTGCCAGAACTGCAAAACTTCTAGCAGATCGGGGCAACCTTACACACGTCCAATACGTCTCTGCCTAGAGTACGTGAAATTTTCTCTGGCAAATTGATCATTAGGAGAGGAGACATAAACTGACCTCCATACAGTCCTGATTGCATTGGCAAGATCGTCCATCTTCATTGAATGATTATTAGCCACAAAATTATGCAAACAATAAATCTCGTTTTCATTGTTGAATATATTATTAAAAAAGAGCGAATTCAAGTAAATTACATAATAATATTTTATTGAAATTTCTTTTTATATTATGTTGACAAAATAAGATCACAATTATTTTATTTAATTTTTACATTTCACGAATTTCTTAGTGGAAAATGACGAAGAAACGATAAATTGAAATTAAATTATTTAAATTTATACAATAAATCAACTGTCTGTGGTTTATTTGACAAAAGATTCAAAAATAAAACTTTTACACAGTAAAAGCATGTTTAAAAATTCACTAAACGTATTAATTATTAAAAATATAGATACAATGAAATCTATGATAAAATTAACAAATAAATAAATCTGTGACTTGGTGTTGAAAATTAACTTTAAAATTACCATTTGATTTATATTTCAAACCGTACAAACAGCGGATAGAAAACAGGACTTCACTGGTTTTATGTCTTTAAAATATTCGAGTTTTTTTTGTTCGCCCTAACCCGTAAAATAAATTGGATAGTTTCTATACCAAGCCATATAAATATAAATTTTTAACTAAGTCTACGTTTGTTTTAAAAATATTTTGATTGTTTAAAAATTACTCTATTGCATACATTTTCAAATGTTAACCTATTTATTTTTATTTGGCACACTATAATCACATTAATAGTTGACGATAGCAATAATTCTTAATTTACAAAAATATCAATTCCTTTTTTAATTGTGTTTATTTTTGGTTCGAATCGTTTTTTGTGTATTTAATTTAACACTCGTTACTCATGCCAATTTAATTTTTCTTTGCATCATAAGTGGAAAATAAATTAATTCTTAATTTTAAGAGTGCATCATGCTGCTTTTGGGATTGATTTTTTATATAATTAATAATTTTAAGTTTCTTTTCATTTCATTTAAAATTTATCAATCAATCGATTTAAGTTCCACTAAAATATATTCAATAGAAAGTGTTGTCGTTGAAACAGTGACCATAAAGTATCTATTAATATGGCAATGAAAGTACAGCTATGGAGTAGTACCAATGAATCGTTTGAACCGGAGTAATGCAACATTTCGACAAAAGGATAAAGATATCACACCGCCATCTTTCTCTTAAGTTAAACACGACGAAAAAGGATATCTCTCACTCTTATGTCAACCGCGCGAGGAACATACGACAGCACTTTGCCAACGACCAAAACGATTGGAACGACCGGACGTATCGATATTGCAGAGTTAGAAAAAAAAGCTGATAAGTTTCGGAATTAATATATTATTAATTGTTATTATAATATTAAGTGTGCATTTTGTTAACAGAGTTTCCCGAGTAAATTACTGGTTCGAAGATAGTCCAGGTTTTTTTTATTGTATAAATTTCATTATTGGCGCAGTCGGGTTCCTCTTAAGAATAGTTAAAAGTATTTGAGTAAAAAAAGGAGAAGTGACCGATTTGAAAATGCAATGCTGTAATCAATCTGTCAGGTAGAAAAGGGGGATAACATAGTAAATGACGAAATTTTTTCCATTTGCGCTGATACGAACCAAACCTGGAACGCAGAAATCACAGGGCACATTTAGCGGACAACAGAAGACAACCAGCAATAATGGCGGAAGCAATGGAACAGTGCATCGCTATTTTAACACAAATCACGGCTAGACAAGCGGAAGGTGAAAATTTGAGAACGAAAATTCAGAAGCGAATTCGAAGTGTCACAGCATTCAACGGAGAAACTGGACCGCTAACATCATTTATTGGGACGATCATCATGGAAGAATTTTCGGAACATCAGCAAGAAGTCTACCAAGCAGTATACAGTGAGAAAATTACAGGGATAGCCAAAAAAATTCTAGCTGTAGAACTACCAGCAACTTAGGAAGCCGGCAAGGAGAAGCTGAGAATCCATTACCGATCAACGAACGAACAAGGAGCAGTAGCCAAGGAGATTTTTTCAATCAAAGTATTCACAATAAGTCAGTTATTAAATAAGGTGCAATAAATCGTAAATTATATTGCGGAATGCTCAGATTTTTGTGAAAATAAACAAGAAGTGGCTCAAGGTCTAAACAGTATGCAACAGAGTTTCCCGAGTAAATTACTGGTTCGAAGATAGTCCAGGTTTTTATCATTAAATTTCATTATTCGCGTCGTGCTAGTTCTATTCAATTTATTCATTCAATCATAATATTTTGTTAATAAATAATTTGTCTTCGGGAATTATTGTTTTGATTGTAGTAGTACCTAGAAATTCGAGACCAAGTTACGTATAAAGAAAACGGAAAACAATATTTAGAACTTTCTCCGATTTGAGTGAGTGAGTGAAAAGTGATCGGTATTTTTCCAAAAATGGTCATTGTCGAAATATTTAAGGACGCTGTCATAGCGACGCCAAAAACAAATCCGGAGTTCTGAACACATCTCGAAGAATTTTTACCGCCGCGAACGAATTTCTCGCGAATCGATTCCCGTTTCACCGTTTAGCACATGAGTCCAGCCAGAACTTTTTCGATTTCAATTGTAATTTTAATATATTTCTGATTGAGTTATCGTCTTCAAATTTTATGAGTTTTCCTAAATATTCATTGTCTATAATATTTGAAAAAAATAAGGATCAGAGTCATCCAAGGGTAATTATAAGGATGCGAATATACTTCGGTTTGGCACATGTGGTCCAGCCAGACCTCTACATATTTTAGATGGGAATGTATGAAATATGATGCATTTCAACATTCGTTGACAAATTCTTCTAAATTGTTAGTAAACGTTGAACGCATAGGACTATAGTGCTAATAAAACACATTTTACGCACTATCATCGCTTTTGTCATCTTTTTCTCGAATCATAAAAATGTGTGTTCAAGTTGTATTTGTTTATAATACGCGATTGCATAGACAAACTTTGGATAGTGATTTTCACGTACGATTGACAGAGGCTCTATCTAATGATATTCAACGTAATTCTGAACAAGAAATTGACGATGAAGATCCATTCAGCGTTGATGACGATGTAAATGATATGAGTTATTTGCCTGACGATGGTACATCTGACATTGAAACGGATATGATAATCGAACCAAATGAAATTATTGATAGTGACGAAGAAATAGAAGAGGAGGGAGAAACGCGAGTTGAAAATCAAAAAAAAAAATGCAACTGATGCATATTTCTATGGTAAGGACGACACAAGATATTTTGTGTTTTCGAGCTGGACCCAAAGAGCAAAATTCGATTCTGACTGAAGTATTCAAAAAGTTTTTCTCACAAAATATTTCATTCATAATTATTAGCGAAATCAATCGTTATACGAAAGATGCGGTTAAAGAGTAGAATGAAGAAAATCAAGACGAAAAACCAAGAATTTTGTAGTAGAATAATATCGAAGCGGGCAATGCCTGGTCAATGTGTGGCATGCCCACGAAGAACTGGATGAGTATGGCAGGACAGTGGAACTGTCAAGAAGAAGAAGAACAACAACGATCGAGTGAGATTCGCTTTCCGGCGAATCAAGTATAATCATAAGCATCGGCCAGAGCGCGAGTGATATAATAAAATAAATAACGATTAAAATTTGGAATGAGCTAACAAGCACTGAACTGGATGTATATCACACAACAACATGCTAAAGTCAGAAGTTCTGTGGCATACTGATGGCTTGCCACATAAACGATTTCTTGCATTGCTGGGATTTATTCGTTTTGATGATGGACGTACGCGAGTTACACCTATACCCACAGTTCCACCTATACCTATAGTTATACCTGCACCCACAAAACGCTTAGACAAAGAGATAACAACCATATTGTCCTTTGGAAATAGCATCCAAGAATTAAAATAACAAAACTAATTAAATTTCTCATATCACAGTCAAATTTGCTTAATAATCAAATTTGCCTTTACTTATCACATTCATTACCTTTCAAATCTTGTTTATCTTAAGAATTGCTTATTTTAAGAATTTTATATATCTTGACCACCCACGAAAGAATTGCTGACTTGCACATCTGCATCCGCAATTCCAGATATGAATATCGCATCAATTTAATTACGGTCTCAAGCCATGGGAAATTAGAGATAAGGATTAGTATAAAAGACCCGATCAAGAGATCGAGGCAGAGCAGTGTAAATTCAGAATTAATTCGAGAAGTTCGTAATAGTTAGAGTGTAAAACAAGGAGTCATTCCTTTCTTTCAATGAAGTTATTTTCAAATAAAAGTAAAAGTCTTATTATTGGTTTCGCGCAAAGAAACCACTATTTTTTTTAAAGTTAATATACACGTTAAACATAACTCGCGTGCATTTCATCAAAAATCCGACAAAGTTTCGCCATTTCGTGACATTTGGAACTTTTGAATGAAAATCGGACGAAACAATATGATTCACATGAAAATTTCACCATTGATGAACAGTTGTTTCCATATCGCGGCCGAACTAAATTTACGCAATACGTTCCATCAAAACCAGCGAAATATGGCATAAAAGTTTGGTGGGCATGCGACTCTAAAACCAAATATCCATTGCAAGGAAAATTATATACATAGACATATATACAGGCCGTGATACTGGAGAAGAACGCGAAACCAAACAAGGTGAAAATATATTGCTGGAACTTTCAAAACGGTACACTAACATTGTCGATAACTTTTTCACAACATTGAATGGTGTCAAGCGACTAACTACGCTTGGTATTGCATTTGTTGGTACAATTCGAGCCAATAAAAGATGTGTTCCAGAAGAAATGAAAAAGAATCACTCTCGTCCAGTTCTTTCGTCTCATTTTGGTATCCATGAAATGGTTTCAATTTGCAGCTACTTGCGAATGAAAAACATTTACTTTCAACCGTACACTAAAAACTGTGAGAGTGAAGCAATGAAACCAAAACCAATTATGTGATGGCATTGGCTGCATTTTTTATTTGCAAAGAAATCAATAGGCTTGAAAAATCTGATGCCAGACGAATTTTTCTCAATACACTGTCTAAATCATTGGTTATTCTGAACATTGAAAATCGAATGAACAACATTCACATTTTCAAGCAATATTCTACTCGTTTAGCATTTGCTGCATTCTTTGGTCAACCCATACACGTAAGCATTCAATATCATTTGCATTTGTTTTCATTTCACTTCCATTTCAACTTTATCTTCTTTTCGACGCCGCTTTCCAATTTCATTTCATTTTTTGTTATTCCATTCTAGATTCCAGCACAAGTATTTCAAACCCAAAGCGGACCCAAAACATGGGACAAAAAGAGAGGATGCATACTTTGTTTACAGGAAAGCGAAAAACTACGTCGTAAAACTCGATTTTTCTGCGCAAGATGCTCGAAAGCTGTATGCCAACAACACTCAAAAGCGGACTATCTTTGCTTCAAATGCGTTTGATGAATCAAAAAGACAAATACCATTCGCATTTCATCATTATAATCCATTTCTAAACATAATATACCTCAAAATATAACATGACAAAAGCTGGGACAATAAATGTATGTATTTCATTTGTTTTCTTTTTGATATTTCTTTCTTATTTTTATCTGAGTACGTTATTGAACATATGCGAAAGGTATTAGGGTAACGAAAGTATCAAAAAATTTATCTGCATGTTATATAAATGCATTTTTATACATGCCCAAAACGCAACGTTTTTATACATTTGTATGAAAATATATAAGGGTCTGGTCAGACCACATGTGCCAAACCAAAGGTTATCGAAACATGTGCCAAACGGAGGGTTAAGGCGATTATAGCATTGATGGATTCCGCGATATTGAAGCAAGTGGCCGACATATTTAGTTGAAAAACCACCGGCCACCTACAAATACGAAGAGTTGAAGCGTCACCTTATTGCTCGGTTCCTAGACACGCTAGAAAGCAATCTAACCAAAGTGCTGACCGAGTTAAAACTAGGAGACAAACGTCCTTCACAGTTTTACCGCGAAATAAAATCTCTATCCGGAGATCAATTACCTGCTGAAGCCATCCGTGCATTGTGGCTCCATAGAATTCCACCTCGTGTTGGCGCTACATTGACAGTAAATTCGGACGTAGAAATTAACGCATATACGGAAATGGCGGATAAAATCGTGGAAGAGTTCTGTGCGGTGCCATGCGTGTCAGGGGTCGAAGACATTCACGCGACACCCGAAAACGCGCTGTTGAAAAATATCGTAGAAGGGTTGGACATACTTGAAACGAATTTGAAAGTCATTGTTATTATCACCGAACATACGGCGATAAAGCTACTAAATGTCGGGAACCGTGTAGATTTAAGCCCACGGGTTATGTGCGATCAATGGTGGCAACACAAGACAGAACCGCTTACTCGTGATGGACAAAACCATTGATATCACCTTTCTAGTGGATACAGGTGCCGATATATCTGTGCTGTTACCATCGAAATCAGAATAAAAGAATGGAGTCGAATATAAACTGTACGCTGCAAACTGTAACATCTTAGAAAATTTAATTTTATTTGTTGCCACCAGATGGCCCAGAATGCTCTATAGAGTAGAGAGATCGCGATAGAATATAGAGAGGTATTGTAAAAAGAGGAAGCCGCATGGAAGAGACACCATATTGGAATAAAGAAGTTTAGAAGACTTTTCAATTGGATTACAAAACGGATCTTCCATCGATCCCTTCGGCGAAAAGCTGCTACACCTCGACATCGGGCTGCGGAGAAGTTTTAAATGGGACTTTTGTCGCATGAAGCCAACACCAGCAACACATCACCGATCGGACAGCATTTTTATTCATCTACCTACTTGCACTATGTTTTTACGCGTGGATGGGGGTAGAAAATTCCTTACGCTAGCCCACATGAAGTTTCAGCACGTATTTCGGATCGTGTATATAAAATTCGAAAAGATATCAACGTCTCAACAGAATGCCTCAAAGCAGCGTTCATCATCAACGAGGATTTACCATTTTATCCAAACAGCAGCACGATATCGAATCAAAGCAAACAATTGAAAACATATCCTGCCGCGAAGACGAAATCAAAAACTGTCAAGTTCAACACTTAGCGGGGGAAACATGGAACAGAAAAACTAGAGGAATGGTAGTATCCGTGTAGAAGCGTATACGTGTGTGGGCTCCAGAACAAAACGTCAAGTAGAGCCAAATAGAACGATACTTCAAAACGAACTGTCATTGAGAAGTCAACGAAAGAAGTAAACATCTCGAATTTGCTGCAAAACTAGTGATTTGCTGTGAATCGCGTGTCCAACAGTACGTTTTTGTAGCCCAAACAGTGCCTAAATATTGTGCGTAATAGAAACTGAAATAGTCAATTGAAAAATAAACAGAAAATACCGTGAAACTAGTCAATTAACAATATGAATTGCTTGATCGTGGCATGTGGAAATACTGCGAATTTCCCTAAGGAATCAGTCTCATTTCATAGGTAAGTGCTTTGATACATCTTTAGTGCGAAGGGGAGTACCATTAAAAACACATTTCAGTTGAAAATCTTGCATTTCAATGCTCACTTAAAAAACCAACATAACGTATGACAGTTCTCCAAATGAGCTTAGTCACGACTCAGCGGCGCGACGAAAGTCAATGTTGAAAGAAATTGTTTAGAGAATCTGAACATGAAGATTGATAATTGTGTAATTTAGTGTGCATATTTTTCCAGACTTCCTGCAAATGACTCGTTACGGCAGCAATGGCTGAGATCTATTGGATTGTTAGGAGCGGAAGTCAAAAGCAATTCGGTCGTACGTTCGAATCATTTCGATAAAAGCGAGTTTCTGAAAATTGGGAGAAAAACTCTCCTTGTGGCAGGAGCGATCCTGAGATACAATTTAGTATCCAAAGCCGAGGTACGTTTATATTGCATAACTCGTTGTACGAAACATTTACATCATGAACTTTTGCAGACATCTTTCGACCGTATCTCACATGTGCCGACAACATCAGCGAAAATGCGTGTTGGTTCTTTTTTGCCGATGGTAAGTAATATTTTTTGTATATTTTCGACGGTGCTCGCACCATCCTCGTAAAAAATATTTCGCTATTATTAATGTATAAAGTTAATACGTCTCAAACGATGTATATCGATTATAGAAAGTTCTAATACTAATTTACTAACGTGATATTATAGGCTCCTTCGACGAGTAGCTTTCTTGAATCAGTGCAAGAAAGTGCGTTTGACGTTGGTGAAAGCAATGAACGAGCTTCAACTACTGTGAGTTTGCAAAACAAACTTCAAATTCGTTATAATTACTATCATTTTTCAGTTGGATGAAGACAATTTATTTTCAAAAGAAATTCCAATGCAGAAGAAACACGCCACGGAATCTTCGACAATGACTTTAAACGATTTGGTAAATATTGACTATAAAATACAGATATTTCGCTAACTTCTTCATTAATTAGAATGTTGACATCCAGAAAAAGAGGGAGCCACTTAAGTTACAAAATGCAAAAACGATAGAAGGAAATGCAAGAAATACAAATTGCAGCATAACCACGAATAATATAATTATTTTAGGATGCATTTCAAAGAGTAACTCGTAACGAACTACTAATTGTAAGTTATTTTTTTATAACTATCGGCTATCTTTGTGGCTAATTAATTTTTTGAGCTTAATATAAGATTTTGGTACTTTGTGCTTATTTGAATGTAGCATGTTTACAAGGGCTTGCCCTAAAATTATTCACAAATGTATTTTTCGCTGTAATACTTGAAAGCTTCCGGTGGTTTGTGCTTTTATGACTTTATTGTTTAGTCACACACTGTGCATTGTCCTTACACATGTTCAAAACAATGTATGTATTGATTCGTCGCTGGGAACATTTAAAGTGGCTTCTATACACTTATGGCTACAATTATATATAGGATTCTGATATTTACAATTGCGAATCAACGGGAAAATTGCAAGCTAGAGTTGAAAAGCTGCAGGCTAGAATAAGGCAAAAAAACATGATCATTAAAATTTTTCGAAGGCAAAACCAGCGAAAAACTGAACAATGTGGAAAAACTAGTACCTTGTTGGCTACATTGAAGGCAAAGAATCTAACGAGTGGAAGCTTGAGAGAAGTCCTTGAAAAAGTAAGCGGTCCAAATCGACTCATTTTCGAACGGCAAGTATTTCTGTCGGATTCGAAAGTAATTCCAAAATGCTATAGTCCACATGTTGGATTGAAGCAAAAATGAATCTATTGTTTTAATGTTTTGAGCCTAAGTTTGTTTACTTTGGAATTTATGGTTGTACGTGCCTTTTCTCTATTTCAAGGGTCAGCATAATGCTTTGATTGTTCTACATACCGAAGAGTGTTTCACACATGTTCTGTTTTCTTCTGTAGGATAATGCATTTTAGATGTGAGTCTTGTGTCAGATGTCACTTTGTAAAGATATTATTTTCTTGTGACGCATTTAATTTAAATATAGAATCACTTATTAAAGAAGGACAAAACTGCGTATATTTATTTTCCTCCATAACCAATAGGTTATGGGCCCAGTAAACGTTGCAAATTAGTGGAAATAATATTGTTGTTGTTTGTTTTGTGCGTGAACTATTAATACATAGAATAATAGAGCTATAAACAATGGATAGTTTAAAGCGCAGAAACATTAAGCCGTTTGACGGCGAAAAATATAGTGTGTGGAAGTTTCGCATTTGTGCGTTACAAAGTGAATTGAACGTGTTGAGTGTTGTTAAAGAAGTGCCCACTGAGAAAGATGACATATGGATTAAAAATGATAATACTGCTAAAAATGTCATTGTTGAATATTTATCTGATTCTTTTCTTGGTTTCGCTGAAGGCAACTGTACGGCAAAAGAAATTTTTGAAAAACCCAACACAATCTACGAACGAAAGAGTCTTGCCACGCAGCTTTCTTTACGCAAAAAGTTACTCTGTTTAAAGCTACAAGGTGACACTCCGCTTATGAAGCATTTCACAGTTTTTGATGATGATGATGATTACCGAGTTATTGTCAGAAGGCGCAAAACTAGACGAAATGGATAAAGTTTCGCATTTATTATTGACGTTACCTAATGTTTATGATGGTGTTGTTACGGCAATTGAAACATTATCCGAAGATAATTTAACTGTAGCTTTTGTTAAAACACGACTATTAGATCAAGAGGTGAAAATGAAAATTGAAAATAAAGACACAAGTGCAAAAGTCTTACAAGTAAATACTGAAACTGAAAGCCTTCCGAAAAATTTTCAAGTGCCTTGGAATAAAAAAACTTATAAAACATTTTAACGGAAAAATTCAAAAATTTAAGAATATGCTAAAGTGTCATCATTGTGATAGAAAAGGACACATTAAGAAAGACTGTTTTTTTAACAAGAATAAAATTAATAACAAATATAAAGATGGAAAAAATCAGCAAATATAATTACAGCTGAAAACGAGAGCTCATCGGGTTTTGCATTTATGGCAGATGTTTTTCAAAGTGAAAATTTTCAAAGTGATGATCGTTTAATGTTTATTTTAGATTCAGGTGCGTCGGATCACCTCATAAACAACGATAAATTGTTTTCACATTGTGAAGTGCTGCAAAACCCGATCAAGATTTTCGTTTCAAAAAGTAACACTTTCATTATGGCCACCAAGAGAGGAAAACTTCAAGTTAAAAGCAACGTGGGCATCAAAGGGACTCTCGAGAACGTGCTGTATAGTGCTGAAGCTTCCAACAATCTTCTTTCCGTGAGAAGGATGCAAAAAGCTGGACTAACTGTCACTTTCCATGCTAGTGGAGCAATACAGATAAGTAATAATATTGGTAAAATTATTACAAGTGGAAAACAGTTAAATAATTTATCATTCGTTGAGTTTACGATTGTTAATGATGAATTGAATAATGATTTCTCTCACGCACTTAAGAGCGACAGTAATGATTATAAACTTTGGCATGAAAGATTAGGGCATATTAGTAAGTCAACGTTTATTGAATTGAAAAATAAATAAATGGTCAATGGTATGAAATTAATTGACAGTATAATACCAACTGATGATTTGTGTGAAGCTTGTGTTAATGGAAAACAAGCACGATTACCTTTCGAAAGGAAGAAAGGCAAAAATCATATTGAAAGACCTTTGTTTATTGTTCATTCTGATGTTAATGGTCCAATCACTCCTTGTACAGTAAATAATAAAAATTATTTTGTGATTTTTATAGATAGTTATACTCATTATTGTGTTACATATTTAATTACTTATAAATCGGAGGTGTTTTGTATGTTTAAAGATTTTGTTGCAAAAAGTGAGGCTCATTTTAACTTAAAAATTGTTAATTTATACTGTGATAACGGTGGGGAATATTTATCGAATAAAATGATAGATTTTTGTGTAGAAAAGGGTATTACATATCACTTAACGGTACCGCATACATCACAACTAAATGGCGTTGCTGAGCGGATGAATAGAACTTTGACAGAAAAAGGGCGAACAATGATAAGTGGAGCTTGTTTAGATAAAAGTTTTTGGGGAGAAGCAATTCTCACAGCGACGTATTTAGTAAATATAACTCCTACTAAAGCCTTAACCATTAATAAAACACCTTATGAATTATGGCATAATAAAAAGCCTCAATTAATATATTTAAAAGTTTTCGGTTCGACTGTTTATGTACACAATAAAATGAGAAAAACTAAACTTGATGAGAAATCATGGAAAGGCATTCTTGTTGGATACGGATCCAATGGTTACAAAGTATGGGATGTGTATAATAAGAAATTTGTTATAGTAAGAGACGCTATTGTCGATGAAACAAATTATTTAAAATTTCGACCGGCAGAAGCAGGTGTTACTGACATGAGATCAAAGCCTGTCGTATCTGAAACTGATAATTTAAAATCAGTAGAGATTAGTGAAAACGAAATGTTTTGTGAAAAATCTGATAAGAAATCAGATAAAACAGATACATTGCAGAAACCTGTGATTGAGACAGTTTTACCAAAGTCGAGAAGTAGTACAAATTTCGATGAAAAATGTGTAAGTGAAACACATGATAAAAGTACATCACATATTGAAGATAAATGCCAACAAAATAATAATTTAAGAAGGAGTGATAGGATCAAACAAAAGCCTGTAAAATCATACAATGAGTATGAAGCAGATTATGACTATATGATGTTAGCTCATTCATTTAATAATAGAGTTCCCACTAGTTTTAATGAGATTAAACATAGAGGCGATAAAGATAAATGGGAACAGGCAATAAATGATGAGTTAAATTCATTAAAAATAAATAAAACTTGGACATTGGTTCCAATGCCTAAAGATAAAAATATTATTGACTGTAAATAGGTATTTACAATTAAACACGATGAGTATGGAAACCCATGTCAATATAAAGCTCGGGTTGTAGCTCGAGGATTCAGTCAAAAATATTTAATTGATTACGATGAAACTTTTGCACCTGTCACAAGAATTTCAAGCTTTCGTCTTATAATAGCTTTTTCAAATCAACATAATTTAATTATACATCATATCAATGTAAAAACTGCATTTTTAAATGGCATATTAAAGGAAGAAATTTACATGAGAGTGCCAGAAGGAGTTTTAAGCAAAAAGAATGAAGTTTGCAAATTAAATAAAGCGCTGTATGGCTTAAAACAAGCTGCTCGTTGTTGGTTTGGAATATTTGAAAAAGCTCTTATTGAAAAGGGATTTAAAAATTCTAAAGTTGACAGGTGTATTTATATTTTAGATAAAGGCAACATAAAAGAGAATATTTTTGTTGTTTTGTATGTTGATGATATTGTGATTGCCACGTCAAATTTTCAAACAATGTGCAATTTTAAAGAATATTTATCGAAAAAATTTCATATGACAGATTTAAATGATATCAAATTTTTCCTTGGAATAAAAGTTGAAAGAAATTTGGATAAAATTTCATTAGATCAAAGTGCTTGCAGTGTACCAATAATGTCTTCATACAGCAGCTATTTGGAACTTAAATGATGAAAAACAATAAATTGTTGCAACAAATTTGAAAAACTTTTGATGCAGATTTATTCATTAAACATTTTTATTAAATTTAGAGACAAAAACTAATCCATTTAAAATATTCATTGCAAAGTTATTAACTATAAAGAAAACAAAGTCGACAATTTGCCTCCAATAATGTCTTCGTACACTTACGAAACAGTTTATGAAAAATCTTAAAAACTATAGATAATTTTTTTGTTAATATTTGGTTGGGTAGCCTTTATTTTTACCCATGGCTTTAAGGCGGTGTGGCATCGATCCTACTATTTTTTTGCATAGCTTGGCTCTATTTTTGCCCATTCCTGCTGAAGGGCCTGTTTCAGCGTAGGTTTCGAGCTAATATAATGAGTCCTGATCCTTTTTTCCGGCATGTTCCACATGTGCTCAATGGGATTGCGGTCAGGACTTTGTGGTGGTGTTTTGAGCAAATGTGGAGTTTTGTACGCCAAGAACATCCTAGTATTATGAGCCATGTGCTTAGGATCGTTATCTTGTTGAAAGTAAAAATCTTTTGATACACCTAATTTTTCAGCACATGGCTTCAAATTTCTTTTTAGAATTTCAATATATGCCCGATGATCCATGATTCCTTCAATTATTTCTTAGTTTCTAACGCCGCTTGCAGCCATACAGCCCCCTACCATTACGCCACCGTCGCCGTGTTTTACAGTTTTGACGGTGTGTTTGGGGTTGTAAGCATCTCCTGGCTTTCTCCATACTCTAAGTCTCCCATCAGACCCAAAAATGTTATATTTGGACTCATCAGAAAATATAATATTGCGCCAAAACTCAAGAGATGCATTTTGGTATTGCCGAGCGAAGTCCAAACGTTTTTTTCGATTAACTTCACTTACCAGTGGCATCCTACGAAGTGTACCAGACTTAAATCCGGCATCAATCACGGCTTTTCGTACTGTTTCTGGATGAACTTCTTTTCGATTGGGTTGAAGGAGTTCTCCACTACTTTTTGGTGCACTTATGAACGGATCCTAGGCAATCATACGCCTGATTTGCAGCCGATCTGAATCAGTGAGAATTGCAGGGCGTCCTGATTTAGGCTTATTTTTTACGCGGCCTACATATTTAAAGCGCCCGATTGCAGATTGGATAGTAGAACAGCTCCGCGATAGTAGTTTGGCTATTTCCGCGTATGATTTTTGCTCATTTACGTGTAAATTCAATATAAGTGTACGCTCTTTCAACGACAAGTCTTTACTCGGCATTATTTCGATTTAAAACTGAGCAAAACCAACGAAATTTACATTTATGTTCCTTCATTTACTGTTAGTACAAACCGGTTTGAGTGGGAACTAATTATGATCAATAACTGTCAGCAAATAGATCGAAGGGCAAGCGAAAGCTTAAATGTACGAAGACATTTTTGGAGGCGAATAGTCGACTTTGTTTTCTTTATAGTTAATAACTTTGCAATGAACATTTTAAATGGATTAGTTTTTGTTTCTAAATTAAATAAAACTGTTTAATGAACAAAGCTGCATCAAAACTTTTTCAAATTTGTTGCAACAATTCATTGTTTTTTATCATTTGAATTCCAAATAGCTGCTGTACGAAGACATTATTGGTACACTGTATATACTCAATGTTCTAGAAAAATTCAATATGGTTGATTGCAAATCAATTAGCACACCTCTACCAAGTAAACTAAATTATTGAGCCTTGAATGTAGATGAAAAATATGATGCTCCTTGTAGAAATTTAATTGGATGTTTAATGTACATAATGGTTTGTACAAGACCTGATTTATTCACAGCAGTAAATATTTTGAGTCGTTACACGAATAAAAATAATAGAGAACTTTGGCAGAATTTGAAACGCGTGTTACGGTATCTTAAAGGTTCAATCGATATTAAATTAACTTATCAAAGAATAAAAATTATAATAAGTTTTTAATTGGCTTTGTTGATTCTGATTGGGGAGGTGATGATGAAAATAATCGAAGAATTACGACTGGTTACTTATTTAAATTGTTCGATAATTGCACAATATGCTGGAATACTAAAAGACAAACGTCAGTAGCCGCCTCGTCGACTGAGGCTGAATATATGGCTCTTTTTGAAGCTGTAAAAGAAGCATGTTGGTTAAAGTCATTGGTGGTAACCAATGACTTTAACCAACATGTTATAAATATATATATAATAATATATGTATAATGTATAAATATTCAAATTACAGAACAAATTATAATTTATGAAGATAATAATGGTTGTATTAGTATAGCAAATAATCCTGGCAATCACAAACGATCAAAACATATTGATATTAAGTATCATTTTTCAAGAGAACAAATTGAGAAAAATGTAATTAAATTGATCTATGTTCCAACAGGTGAACAGGTTGCAGACATTTTGACAAAGCCGTTGCCAGAAGTGAAATTTTTGGAACTTCGCACAAAATTGGGTCTCGAATAAACCTTAAAATTGGAGCAGCGGAGATAATTATCCTACTTTGTCATTATGATGATATTGAAATGGTCTGATTAGGTTTTGCTGGGTTTCCCTAATCCTTGCAACAAATGTTGGATCATATGTATTTACCCCCAGAAGTTACAAGTGAAGCAAGATCTTGTAATTATAATTTCAAAGATAGTTTACAGCCTATAATTGATTAAAGTTTTTTTAATGTGTGTTAAAATTAGTTCATGAAATTAATAGATTAATTTTTGAGGTGGCGTGTTGGATTGAAGCAAAAATGCATCTATTGTATTAATGTTTTGAGCCTAAGTATGTTTACTTTGGAATTTATGGCTGTACGTGCCTTTTCTCTATTTTAAGGGTCAGCATAATGCCTTGATTGTTCTACATACCGAAGAGTGTTTCACACATGTTAGGGACTGCGTTCTTTCTGTTTTCTTCTGTAGGATAATGCATTTTAGATGTGAGTCTTGTGTCGGCTTTCACTTTGTTAAGTTCTTGTGACGCATTTAATTTAAATATAGAATCACTTATTAAAAGGGATAAAACTGCGTGTATTTATTTTCCTCTATAACCAGTACCACAATTAAATGCTTTCGCTCTGAACCTCAACTTTTTATCGGCACGTGCGTACGAATATGTTCGTAATAAATTCGACAACTGTCTACCGCACAATAGAACTCTTCGAATGTGGTATGAGAAAGTTGGCTGTGCTCCAGGGTTCACCAAAGAATCTTTTGATGCGATTAAGAAGAATGTAAATGCTACTGGAAACTCGGAAACAATCGTAGTAAATTTGGTTGGACGAGATAAACATTCGGCAGCAAACGGAATGGGATGGAGTGCGATCGTATGGTTTTGTAGACATTGGTGATGGTGGCAATAGTGACACTGTAGCAACACAGATATTAGTTCTGCTTGTTATATGTATAAACAAAGCATGGAAGATACCCGTTGCATTTTTTTCCTATTGCTAGTATAAACGCAGAGCAAAAAACCAATATTGTATCTTTATGCATGAAGCATTTAAATGACACCGGCGTAGAAATAGTCGGAATTACTTTTGATGGAGCTGCAGCCAATCAAACGATGACGAACTAGCTAGGATCTGACGTTCGCAACACAGATTCGCAAGGGTACGTTGAATTCGAAGGGATTCAAGGAAACCACATTCTCCATCCTGATCCGTGCCACATGTTGAAGTTGGTACGCAATGCCTTAGCCAATTTGGGTGTGTTATTAGATTGCGGTGATCGGTTGTTAAAGTGGGACTATTTTAAGGCGCTACAGAAGCTGCAAGAAAAAGAAGGCTTACATTTAGGCACAAAACTGCGAAGAGCTCACATTTATTTTCAAAATTAGAAAATGAAAGTTCGATTAGCTGTGCAGACTTTGAGTAGATCCGTAGCGGATGCTCTAGACTTCTGTCGCGATGTTCTTCATCTACACGATTTTAAAGGAAGCGAGGCAACATCCGAGTTTGTAAAAACCTTCAAAGATGTTTTCGACGTGTTGAACAGTCGTAAAATATCTGAATTTGAATATGCGAAAAGAGCTCTACCTGAAAGTAATTTTCACGTTGTTCAAACAATAGCTGCAGCGGCAATAAAATACATAGAGGGATTGTACCTTCCCTCTGGTGTTCTTCTAATTGCATCAAAAAAAAATGTAGGATTTAGAGGTCTGATCGCAGGTCTGCGTAATATAAGAGTTATATATGAAAGATTTATAGAGTCGAAAAAAACTTAAGTTTCTGCCGCTATACAAGATAAACCAGGATCACATTGAACTCTTCTTCTTATCGATACGCACTGGCCTGGGATATAATAATAATCCAACAGTCAGACAATTTATAGCACGCTATAAAAAACTTCTTTTCAGAAGTCAACTTCGTGATAGTGGCTTGGAAAATTCCATTCCATTGAAGGACATTTCCATTCTTAATGCCAATCAATCATGCCCTATACAAGCCATAAATTTGACGACATCTAGACCTTCTATGCTCGAAGATGAACAAATGATCGACACAACTATTTACGACCAAACATTTATAGAAGAACACAGCTACGTACGCTACGGATCCAGGTAGACTATCAGAATAAGCGGGTGGTGTTGTAGATTATATAGCGGGCTTTGTTGTCTATAAAATAAACAAGACTCTTCGATGTGATGTTTGCCTATCCGCAATACAGGGAGATATAATGCCGTCATCTCTGATATTGTACAAAACCAGGGGACTGCTAAAAATATCTTCAAAAAGCTTAACACTCGTTTGCCAGAAAACATAACGGCAAATCCGAAGATATCAGTTGGCAAAGATGGAAACATTTTAAAATCTCGAATATTCCAAGCCACATTCACCAGCGTATTGTCTGACTGCATCGGAGAAAACCTGTTTAAAGGATATGGCATATGGTTGAAACGCAGCATTACAGTCTGCTCATTAAAGCTGTAATCAAAGTCTACCTAGAGACACGATACCATTTCATTGCTAAAACCCAATCCGAAAAAAATTCTATCAGGCAACGATTGAATAAAATCATTCATTTTAAAGGCATGTAAATAATTTGTTCGATTAACACATAAACATCCATTACTTATATTTAACTTATTTATGAAACTATAGCATATACGGTGTAAGTGTTGCCGTAATTCCGCCAAAGCTGGTTCCAAGCCCGGTTGAAAAAGGAAGAGGGATGCCAAAATTTTAAATCAAATATATCGTCGTGCTAGTTCTATTAAATTCATTCATTCAATTATAATATTTTGGTAATAAATATTTTGTCTTCGGGAATTATTGTTTTGATGACCTACAAATTGGTGACTCCGTTACGTATGAAGAGTACGGAAAACAATTTCTAGAACTTTCTCCGATTTGAGTTAGTGATCGGTGTTTTTCCAAAAATGGCCATTGGCGAATTATCTAAAGACGCTGACATTAATTGATTGATTGTAGTAAATACATACACTCGCGACGACTGAATCAGAACCTTCGTCGCGTTTTCATGGATTCTCTCAATCAGGTGTTAAGGCACGAGGGCAACAAGTAAAAGAGAAGTTGGAAACAGAATGGGCTTGGACCTATACAACCCTTGTGTACCCACCCAACTTTTATCTCGTTGGTACACACCCAGAGTACCTGAGTGCCCGTGTTAAAAAACTATACAATTAGGCGTTATTAAATCGTCTATCCGAGGAGAATAGACGTTCAAGTTCTGAAAAAACATATTGCCACGTATTGAGCGCAAATTGCATTAGCATCCACTGCATATCTCTTACAATCATCATTTTTATTTCACATTTTTATTTCTACCAAAATGTGAACCAATTTAAATTTCATCGTTACACTGCCAAATAATCGCCATTGGCAGTACTAAATTCCGACATGCTAATCCACCATTCGTACTGTCTCTCGAGAGAGGTGAGAAACGCGTTTTTATTTGTTCTCGTCGTGGTGAGTTCAGGTGATCGAGCGAGAATCTGATTGGACAAATTTGCTGATTGCCATATATGGGCATAATTGAAGAAAATGATTCGACTCGAGACCGGAGTGAAATGTGTGTGGGAGGGAGAGTTGCGATTGAGGAGTCGTGGTGGACAGACGTAATGTGCTACGCCCAATTAGATATTGGGTAAAGTAAAATTGTGAACAAGAGTCGCAGCACGCAACAAACTGCACAGGTAAAAGGTAAGCAACTTTATAACCGTCGACCCACGACAAGGGATTTACCAAACTGTAAAGGAAATAGAAAATCCTTTGTAGAAGTGTTTTTGCGGGAAGTGCTTCATTACTTTAATATGAAAAAAAAGTGCGGCTAAAAGTCATCGAATCTTAATGGAAGTTTATGGCGCGCATGCTTTATCTGAACAGTCGTGTCGGGGGTGGTTTGGTCGCTTCAAAAGTGGTGTTTTTGTGCTCGAAGACAAGGAACGGCCAGATCAACCCAAAAAGTTTGAAGACGAAGAATTGGAATCATTACTCCATGTAAACCAATGCCAAACGCTTTAGAAGTTGTCAGATTGGAGTGGATGAGTCAACAGTCAGCAAACGCCTAAAAGCCATGGGATTGATTCAAAGGCAAGGAAACTGGGTGTCATACGAGTTGAAGCCGCTCGACGTCGAAAGGCCATTTTTCGCTTGTGAACTCTTCCTCGAACGCCAAAAAAGGAAGGGCTTTTTGCATCGCATAATGATTGCGAATGAAAAATGGATTCATTATAACAACCCCAAGCGCAAAAAGTCATGGGCCAGCCATCGCAAAGCCGAATATTGATGGCATAAAGCTTATGCTCTGTATTTGGTGGGACCAGCGCGCCGTGATCTACTACGAGCTGCTCAAGCCGAATGACACGATAACGGGGGAACGCTATCGGGCTCAACTCATGCGTTTGAGCTGCGCACTGAAGCAAAAACGCCCGGAATTCGAAGAAAGGCACGACAAAGTGATTTTGCAGCATGACAACGTTCGGCCACACGTGGCGAAACCGGTCAAGACCTACTTACAAACACTTGAATGGGAGGTCCTACCCCACCCGCCGTATTCTCCAGACATCGTTCCTTCCGACTACTACTTGTTCCGGTCGATGACACATGGCCTGTCCCATATGTTCACTTCATATGAACAATGCAAAAAATGGGTCGATGATTGGATTACCTTAAAACACGAGTCGTTATTTCGAGCTGGTATCCGTAAATTGCCAGGAAGATGGGCAAAAGTAGTGGTCAGCAATGGACAATACTTTCAATAATATATTTGTAACCGTTTTTGTTAAATAAATCGGTAAATTTCGAAAAAAACGCTCATTATTAATTCAAGGTCCCAATATTATTATTAATTTTCGTTTAAATCGTGCTGAACAGGTTATTTTGCGGTGACCGGGGATTTTTCCGCTTGAAAGATCAAGCAAAGATACCAACAGGCTGAAAGATTTTCAATAGCCCATTCGAATTTTTCCGGCACTCGTCGCTTGAGAGTGATCCACATAACCTAGAATTCTTGTGTCTACCAGTTACAGTTACAGTAACAGTGCACGCTATTTCTATCGACTATATAATGGAGGCCATGTGTGTCACAAAAGAATCGAAGAAAAGAAAAAAACGATTGATGAGGATGCGCGAATCCCAATTGTCAAAACATTTAACCCTTAACACGAGGTGTAGCTAGGACGGCAGTGAAGGATCGAGGGAAACGCATTCAATCAGTGTAAGGTTGGTCATTCCAAGCCGCACATGTGCTTATGTAACACATACACACAACTAAGCTGTAAAAACAAATTTGATTGATAATAATAGTTTTTTTCGCTTTAGTTAGATGGTTCATAGATGATAATTTTTGTATTATTGTCTTAAGGTTTTTTTTTTTATAATTTGTTTTGCAATTCGAGTCTAAAGGTATATTATAGGAAAGGGTAATACGAAATTTTTTTTCTTGAAGTTAAATTGTTTATTAAACCCAAATTTAGGACCAACGATGAAGAGCGCTCGACATCGCTAAGCACTAACGGGTGAGTGATTGTTATTCTTTTTTTTTGTCATTTTTGACAAATCATTTCTTGTATATACATACTAATAATAAATAAATAATGATATATTTAAAAAAAATATAAATTTAAAAATGAACTAAAACAACCTACGTTTCCTTGAGGGCTCTCCCTCTTCCATAACAGCCACGGATAGCAGATGAGGAATTAATTTCGGCCAAGGTAAGTATAGGTGGACCTAGCGCGCATGAGATATGCGACCGCGCAAGCGCTGGGTCGAGGTAGGGTGGGACCAGGCAGACACATCTGCGTCTGGTGAGCTCCGCTGAAGTTCGGCTTCTAAACGGGAGTGACACTGCCACCCGAGAGAATTGTTTGCTCGTGCCGTGGTAGGTTTTTTCTTCTTCTTTCTCTCTCTTCTATCACCGGATCGATTACGCGAATCGCGATTAAAGTAGCTGATGTATTTACTCTCTCGGGTAGGTTTTGGATCGCGGTATTCGTGTTCTCGGTGCGCGCGGGATTTTGTGGAACATTTTAGAGTAAAGTAGGAGGTATAGCCTCAACTTATAGAAGGACTTTGTTTGGATTTTTTTGTGATATTTATTGGATAAAAATTTCGTAATCGGGCAAGAAAATGGCTGAATCTTAGTAGATGAGATTCGGGACCTGCTAGAGAAACGTACCCACGACGTTACGCGCCGAACTGAGCTGGCCTGCCAGCAGCCATCGAATCTCTAGCCAGGTAGAGGCCGGACCCGAATTCGTCGAAAGCGTTCGTTGCTTCGTCCCGGGGACTGCAGGTCAACAGGTACAAACCTGTTTGCCTGAAATTTTCGTAGCGATACCGTATAGCAACCTGGTTTTACCTTATTTCATTACAATTTGAAACGTCTACTGGGAGACGACGACGAATCCGAGTTCAAAGACGACAATGAGGAATATGACTGGCTGCCGGGTGAGGCCTTAGTTGACGAGCTCCGATCAGATGTGGAAACCTCTGGCGAGACGTACGAAGGAGAAGAAAGCGATGCTGAGTCAGACGAAAGCGATAGTCAAGTAGCAAGTGCATCATTGGCGAGGGGAACGTCAGCAACATATGAAACAGGTATAGAAAATGCAAATGCATACATAGTGAAGGCGAAAACCATTTGGAATAAGACACCGTCTCAAGTACATCAAACTCCTTCCCACAATGTTGTACGTTAGACAAGTCGCCCCCATAGATGTTCAGAAACATTTTCATTAGGAACTATATTTAAACAAATTAAATGGTTGACCTTGTCGTTCGGTATACAAATAAGAAACCGAACAAAGTGTATGAAAACTATAACACGAAGAATCCGGATTCGCAACGATTTTGGAAGCCAGTAACTTTGCAAGGAATGTATGCATATATTGCGGTTTCGATTTGTGCTGGAGTTAATAATTCAAATGTTGATCACACTAGTGAACTGTGGAAAAGAAAAATTCTCTTTATCACGCAAATTACGTCTACCTGACTCCAATAGCCATGATTTAGCTGACCTCAACGGCAAAACCACCTAACCACCCAACCTAATTAAACACATGCATTTAGTCAGCACTTTTACAAATTAACAAAAGATAGCTTAATTGATATTCAGTTGTAAATCTATCGATCTATCTAATAAAGACATTTATTCACCGGAATATATTTTTTATCCTCCTCTTGGAGCAACGACATAACTGGCGCAGTTGGGACGGGCTTTTCGATTTTTCGTGAAAAAGTAATATCGACGGTTGTTGAGGAATTCAAATGCTGTTGGCGCCTCGCGTTCTTCTAGTACTACGATGCAGTCGCCTCATCTATTACTCATTAATAATGTAACTTTGTACTGTCACTTCTTGTGTGACTTTCTTTGAACACAAACGTATTTTACCGAATAAAATCCGAAGTCACCAGGAACCGGTGTCGCCTATTTTAACAGGTTATGGGCCCAGGACGACGTAAAAGTGATTAATCGTCCTTCTTACGATGTTCGTTGCGTGAAATTTATACGCGTTTTTTTCCATACTTTGGTTGTCGTGGCTTGCACCTCATTATGGCGCAAGTGAGTAGGATTGAAACCCTAACTAGAGACAATTACAACACATGGAATATGTTCATGGAGGCTATATTGGTCAAAAATGACCTGTGGCAGTACGTGTGCGGAGTGAAGCCAGAAATTGTTCCTGAAAATGAGGAGTCGATAAATGCTGTGCGCATGTGGGAACGGAATATAACTGATCATGGCTTTAGTGTGAAGTTTGACAAGGAGAGAGCCATCGTATTTGATGATTTGAAAAGGTGATGTGAAATTAGTTGCGCAAAAACTAAACGGACTATACGTTGTTAGTGAAGTTGAGGACGTAGAAAGAGTCTTAAACAGTGCTAGAGTATCAGTACAAGCAAATAAGTGGCACAGAAGATTCGGCCATGTAAATTCGAAGGACCTACAGCAAGCGGTAAATCGTGAAGCAGTTAAAGGAGTTTATGTGAAAAATATAAGCAAGGCAAGTAAATGCACAATTTGCCTTGAGAGCAAGATGACTAGAGCACCTTTCCCAATGAAGTGCGAAAGAACTTCAGACGTGATGGACATCATACACTCAGACTTGTGTGGACCGATGCGTACTAAGTCGCTCGGAGGCTCTAAGTATTTCATTCAATTCATAGACGATCGCTCCAGGTGGACGGAAGTTCGATTTTTAAGCAGCAAAAGCGATGTAGCTGAGTGCATTAAAGATGTTGTCAATTTAATGGAAAATCAAACAGGAAAAAAAGTAAAGTGCCTTCAGTCTGACAACGGCACGGAATTCGTAAACTCGGCTGTTGACGACTTCTTGAGCAAGCGTGGGATCATGCGTCGTCTCTCAGTACCCTACAACCCTCAACAGAATGGGATAGCTGAAAGACGAAATCGAAAATTTATTTTCGCGAAAAAGGATTGTGCGAAGGAACATCGTATATTAGAAAAGTCGACCCACCTCTATATCGAACTCGACGTGAAAAACCTCGAGGGTTTATCGGGAGTATATTTTACGAGGAGTGCCATTGAAATCGAAAAGTGTGGAGCAGCCTACAGGAAAAATTCATATCGAAATGAAAATTGTCATTACGAGTATTTGCATGTTAACACCAACACTGGGATAGAGGCTGCAAATACACGATTTACAGAACAACAAAGGACTTCTACCACTGCAACTGGGAACTGTGAGACTGATAGACAAACATAGTAACTTCATACATATCATACGACTAGAAACATACGAACAAACTATGAACGCCATACGACAATCATTAAACGGACTTGGTAACATACACGAACTAAGTGACACGTTAACAACAACCAGGCTCAAACTGACTGAACTGCAATCAAAACTGAAAACACTATCATCTAACACCAGAACTAGGCGTGGTCTAATAAATGGACTAGGGACAGTTGTAGTGGAATCACATGTTCAACCACTTGTCCATTTGCACTCATTCATGCGTATTATGCCACGCATGCCCGTTCATCTCACTAATTTAAATTCACCCACCCGTGCCCAGAATATGCCCACGAACAGCATTAACACATAAATAACAAGGGTCATTTAATATGAATTACATACAGAGCAATGCCAGCCCAAATGGGACTAAAAAGTGTCAAGTGGACACGGCGCTCTTTTGATTACCACTTGCAAGGCGTTTGAATCCTTGAAATGTGATTATGGGTCAACGTGTGAGGTATGGGAAACTAATGAAATAAATTATAGATTTATTACAAACATATGCATCGGTCCTGTGGGAAACTAGTTTTAAGTGAATGTTTTGTAAATAGAAATTAGGCTAAGATTTTGTATAAAAAAAGAAAGATTTTTGGAATAAAACAACATTCATACTAGAGAATCCGGACTGCCTACATCGGCATCCTTCTTCTTTTTGTTTGTTCATTGCGGCGCTTGCGCTGTAGTAGAAATATAGGCAGCTCAATCATGCCAACAGCTTTGGCGCTAGACGCCGAACGTTAGATGAGTCTCTTCCTCTTAATAAAACATAATGGCCCCATCAAACGAGACTTATCACATGGCGATCCTGCCGATATTTAGGACCAATAATGGAAGGGTTTGAGGAAATGTGGGAACAATACTCCCCTGGTACACCAGCAAGAGCACCAGCATACAAGGCAACAAGAAGAGAAGAACTTGCAGCAATCGGACTGAAGCCACTCACAATAGAGGACTACAGCAAGAGGATAGCGATAAAACAACCAACACCGCCGATCAACAAGGACAAGAGGAAGTATACAGGTGGAAAAAAGGTACGATTCAGGATCGAGCGGGCGAACCTATACCGCTTGATAGCACTAGCAAGGGGCGACAACAAGAGGAAACTATTCCAAGACCTGAGGGAACTAGAGAGATCGTATGTCGACAATATTCAAAAACACGAACATGGGCAATTGCAAGTCGGTGAACCAGTCGACGTTTCAAGAATACCAGCAGGCAACGACCACGACCATAATCTTCGTGATCGCAATAATGATACCAATTATATACAATAAGTATCAAAAAAAATATGTTAAGAAACAGTTAAGTAGAAATATAAATGTATAAAATCTTATAACGTTATGTGAAAAAAAATTTTATTGATTAGTTGATGGACAAAATTAAAGAATTAATAATTGAAACAGAGAAACTTTTGTCTAATGCAAGAAAAGGTTTAAAGAGATCATATAAACCAGAGACAATACAAGAAAAACTAAATCGGTTGGAAGAAATACAAGAAACCTTAAGGAAAGAATTCGCAAAATCAGATTCTGGGACAACATCACTATCCATATAAGAACCTTCCATAACGTAAATTTCACAAGCAAAAACAATTACAGCCTCATATACCTTCCAAGCCAGCCAAGTACGGCATCAAAATTTGGTGGATTTGCGATGCCGAGAATGCAAGTGAATGCAACACATTCCTTGTCACCTTTTTCTTTCTTCCTAAAGTCCACAGTCCAAGAAGTACATTGGCCTGTAGCCACTAATTGCATGTAACAGCACCTAATTTTTCCGACGTCCATAGTCCAACAAGTACATTGGCCTATGGTCAATCAACCTACATATATTTCGCTAAATTGCTCAATACATTTTTTCCTACTATGCTCGTTGCCACTTGCGGTTGAAGATATTGTGCTTATTTCGATTAATTTGTATTTTTGATTATTCAATATATAGAGGTAAACTGTATTTTTAAGTCAGTTGTAATTTGGGTATCAAATAAATCGGAGTTTGTTTAAACGCTCGTGTTTTTTTGGCTTCCACGAAATCGACCGCGATAACTTGCATACCCTCTGCATGGGATTATTTATTTAGGAAGAACTGGAAATATTCGAGAGAAAAATCAAGGAGAGAGAGAGTCGTAAAAGAACTTGCGGCATCGTTCAAAGGAAGTGGCAGAAATATTACCATGGATAGTTATTTTACAATTTTACATCTTGCTAAGCACTTATTGTCTTGGAAATTAACAATTGTTGGTACCCTAATAAAAAATAATCCTTACATTCCAAAACAAATGGCTTCCCATAAATGTAGAGAATAATATTCAACTCTCTTTGGTTTTCATGAACACGTTACACCAAGGTATATAAACCAGAATCCTACCTTGATCAAAAAGTCCCCGGAATAACCACCGTGTGGCGCTCCCATCGTTCGATTTGAGTTCTGTTTTTTGTTGTTAAGTTGGTACATTTGTTGTTGATATTCCCTTTCAATCTTAGCGTCATAGCTTGACATTTGCAAAAGTTACGTAGCTAAGAGTACATCTATCTCTGTGTGTGTTGGTGATTTTTTACAATTTTAGAAATGGATTTAAATTTGCAACAACGAACTTGTATTAAATTTTGCGTAAAACTGGATTTAATGATTCGCGAACGTTGGAAATGTTAGAAAAGTGTTTCGGCAACAATTCTCTAAAGAAAACGGTCGTTTATCAGTGGCAGGAGCGGTTCAAAAGTGGACGTGAGTCAATCGAAGATGATGAACGCAGTGGCAGACCATCGACATCGAAAACCGACGAAAACATTGATAAAGTAAAAGAAATGTTGGTCAATAACCGCAAATTAACCATCAGAGAGATAGCTGAGGACTTGAACCTTGTCTAAGGATCCGTCCAAGGCATTGTGGTTAATGATTTGGGTCTCCGTCGTGTAGCAGCAAAGTTGGTGCCAAAACACCTCAATTTCATGTAAAAAAAAGAGATCGTGTTGACGTTGCAAAAGACATGATTTGCGAGGCTGATTTCGATCCCACATTCATCAAAAGGATCATTACTGGAGACGAGACGTGGGTTTACGAGTACAACACGCAATACAGACATCAGGCAAGTGAATGGCGTTCACCAAAAGAGCCGAGACAAAAAAAAACACGTCGTTTTCAGTCAAAAAAGAAGGCAATGCTCACGGTTTTCATAGATTACAACGGTGTAGTGCATCATGAATTTTTTCCAGAAGGCCAGACAGTAAACAAAGAGTATTATTTGGGCGTTATGAGACGTTTGCGCGGAACAATTCTCCGGAAGAGACCAGAACTGGCAGAAAACTCGTGGATTTTGCACCAGGATAACGCATCGTCGCACAGTGCCACCATTGTTCGTAATTTTTTGACGAAAAATGCAACAAATACCATCCAACAGCCACCGAATTCACCTGATTTGGCTCCCTGTGACTTCTTTCTGTTCAATAGAGTTAAAAAACCATTACGCGTTTCAGCAGCCGAGAGGAAGTAATGGAAAAATCGCAGGACGCACTAATGGACATACCGAAAACCGAATATAAAAAATGTTTCGCGGATTGGATCAAGCGCTGGCATTAGTGTGTTGCAGTCGATGGGGACTACTTTGAAGGGGACAATATAGATTTAGATGAATAAACTTGTATTTTTAATTTTCTGAGTAAATTCCGGGAACTTTTTGATCGCACATACACGCCCAGTAGTGCTGCCGACCTGCTTAGAAAATAGATTGAAAAATATTTGGGCAGCCCTGTTCACCTCATAATATATGTCTTTCACAGTAGACATGTAAGCAATAGTAAATGTTGTACGCCATGAAAAACGTTAAATGTTTCAAAATCTCGCCATACAATTTGATTAAAGTCGCGGAAATTTATATTTGACTTGTATTTAATAATCATCACTTTTTAACAATGCTAGGTAGCATTATCCTTTTTTGGACCTGGTATTTATTGTTTTGAGAGCGAATCTGTCTCAGTTCAAAGAAAGATCAAAAAATTTCTACCCCTTTTAAGGGAAATTGCATGTGATTTCACGACACTTTTTACTTTATTGCAGGACTAATGGGCTAAAAGACATTATGGATGAAGTTCGACAACTGCAAATAGGTAAGATACTGAAAATAAATGCAAATGCCAAGGTTGCGGATAGCAAATGCAATTGGGTTAGATATAAGTAATAATTGCGAATAGGTAGGTTACTGATGAAATATGCAATCGGGTAAGGTGTGGGTAATAAACATAAATGAATAAGGTACGTGGAAGGTATTTACTGCACTGGAGAAGTGCAATTTATCCTATGTGAGTTGGTATATTATTGCGAAAGGAGACTGGTTTTCGTTGTTTCCTTTGATTTAAAGTAAAAAAGAAATCAGTCGTCAACTGACATTTAGTGCGCTTTTTAGTTGATATTTTTTCGAAAAATTCGGTACGTTCGGGGCTTCGCGATTATTCATTGAGTTTTAAAGTGTGCAAAAAGAAGTGGAAATGGTGGCTTGTGCAGTGCGTGGTTGCAACAGTAGCAATGACAAAAGATTAAAATTACGTAAAAATGAAGACGCAGGTTCCAAAACAAAGTTTTTCCGTTTTCCCAAGGACGATTCCACAAGGAAACAGTGGCTAGTGCGCTGTGGAAGAAATATTAACGATTTGGTGAAAATCGCATATGTTTGCTCAAGACATTTTCGGAAGGAGTATTACGCGCGGAATTTGCAACATGAATTGCTGAAGTACTCCCCTGAGTCAAGCAAAAAGCTGAAGGTGGATGCGATTCCAACCGAAAATTTGCCCCATACACAAATGTGCAAGCAGCTGCCCAAAAATGACAGCATTTTACATTCAGGAGAAGAAACTGCCAACGACCCTACGGAAGCAACATCATCAAGGTCATGCGAGGCGGAATCTTTTAAAGTGGACAACTCAGCTAAAGCACTGATCACTGCAAGGTAAGAGTGCAATAAGTAATTATTTATTGAAATTAGCATTTTATTCTATATGAAAGGCAAAAATCGAAAAGCTAATTAGGGAGAATAATCTGCCAAGGGAAGAAGTTAAACACGTAGAAAAAATATTCACCTCTGGGCAGCGCAGAAAAATGCGATGTGCTAGCAAACGGGTCAAATGGAACATCAACGATATATCCCAAGCCATTTCGGTGTATGCTAGTGGTCCTAAAGCATATAGATTACTGTTGAACCGACATTATCCACTACCCCAGTGGCGAGGGGTGAAAAATTACTGTGGGTAAGCCGATGATTTTCTAGCATCAATTCTCACAGCTGATTCGCAAGCCGGGAACGCTACCGGCTTTTTGATTTGTTTCCATAACCTATTGAGGAAAACCGAGCTGCCATTCCAACAAACGGGAGTTGAATGCCCACGGCACCTTAAATTATTGATGAATTCGAGACTCGGAAAGCTTTGCTGCAACTCTTACAGATGTTGATCGCTTTGCTGGCTATTATGGAACTATGAGGATGTGTAGAATGAAGAGAATGGAGTATGATGGAATAAAGACTGAGATCAAGTGGAACGATTGTGCATGTTTACAGTGATGCATGCAAGTAAATAAACACTTTATTCCCTTATAAATCTGAAGTGACATTTTTGGAACATATTTGGAAAGGGAAGCCGATGGGAATCGGCTTTTATGAACGCCTCGCCACTGTTACCCGCTGTTTCCACTTTAAGAAGATGGGCATCGAAAGTCAGCATATCTCCCGGATACTTACATTCAGTTTTTGCCTTGATGAAGAATGCAGACCTTACTCGTTTCCAGAAAGTTTGCGTTCTTATGGCAGATGAAATGAAGATCCAGGGGTCGTATGAGTATGATCGACAAACTGACACCCTTTACGCACCTTCCAAATATGTCCAAGTAATAATGGCGAGAGGAATTTTTTAAAATTGGAAGCAGCCGGTTTTTTACAAGTATGATGCCAGTGTTACCGAAAGTATATTAAAGACAATAATCCGGAAACTGAACACGTTGGATTACCATGTCGTTGCTGTTGTTTCTGATTTGGGAGCAAGCAACCGGGGACTGTGGAAGAAATTGGATATAACAGAAAGCCAACCATATTTTCCAAGCCCATGTGGCATAACCAAGCGGGTTTACGTGTTGGTAGTTATTTTTATACGTTTCGCTAGAATGCATATTAACTAATTATGCATTCACGAATCTCCTTTGTTTCTCCCACGAACACTATATGGCGATCCTGCAATCAATTAAATGACCATGCGATTAATCGACCCTTCAATTATTAAAACGGCCCTACAATGAAGAAGATATTTTTGATTACGCGACAAGATGAGCACAGCGGAGCTGGAAGCCATCAACAGGAAATTTGAAGAATTGTTTGCACTATGCGCAGCAAACACTAAACCAGTGACAACCCAAAACAGCACGGAAGAGTATGATCCACGTAATCCTGCGATCAACAAAGAAGTAGTAGCAAAGAAACCAAGCCCGCAAACGATCACGATCGAGCAGTATAGAAGTCGAAATTATCATAGTTATACTCCAAGACTATTAAAACAGCAGAAACAAAGAAGAAGAATAGGACCAGAGGAGGAAAAGCCTTTAAACAGAGAAAACACCTGAAGGAGCTATACGTCCAGCTCAGCATCGAATAAATATTCCTAAAATTAGGAAGGAAATCCACGAGCAACGGCAAAATGCTAGGCGACAAAGATTGAGGAGAAAATATTTCTCAACTCCGGTGCAGCTAGCAACAACAGCAGCAGCTTCTCAGCAACTCATTTGGTTGGAGCCGTATTGACCACAGTCGGAATCTGCATAGCATTAGTTATAATGTATGCATTAATTAAGAGATATATAAAAAAAGACAGTAATCAAGGTAGCAAATAAGGCTGAGGCATTGTAGACAAAATAATAATAGAATAATAATATATATCATGAGCTAAATGTTTGCATTATTTAACTTAAAGAATATTTTATCAAATTTCAAAAAGACACCAAGTAGAAATTATACGCATAAATTTCTTGTCAAAAATGTTCTTGCAATCGAAGATTTAAGAGTTCAATTCAGAGAGGAACTACAGAATAATAAACTATCAGAATTCTAGCGACTCTCTGACCCATGTGACATAACCAAGCTGATTTATGTGTTCAGCGATACACCACATTTGATAAAATTGCTAAGAAATCATTTCCTTGATTGCGGAATACAGTTTGTTGCGGATCAATTCTCATTTTTGTAGTTCACTTTTTCAATTCTTCCAAATTTGGAATATATTTAAATTTCCCTCAGTACACGGCCAAATAATCAGCATTGGCAGTACTAAATCCCAATTTAGTAATCCACCACACGCGCTATCTCTCTTGAGAGGTGAGTTCAAGTGATCGAGCGCGAATCGGTTCTCTTTGCATGCTGTCGCCCTCTGATTGGCCGAAAACATTTTGGCGTATTACCATATATGGTAATAAATGAAGCAAAAATGCTTCGACGTGTGATCGCGGTGAAGTGTGAGTGTGTGAGTTGAAAAAAGGGTTGGATAAACGTGCTGACCGAGGACGGTCATCCTCCAATGCCTGTTTGAATGGCTCGAAAAGAAAATATGATAAGTGTTTAAATACTTTTGCCTCTTAGGCAGATAAGAAATTAAAAAAAGGTGAAAATAATATGAAGTGAGTTTTTCATGGTTTTCCCCTCCTCAGCATGTGCGTGATTGGGTTTTGTCCGGTTCTTAACGTGTCCTTTTTGTTTCGATGTGATTTTATTAGCCCACGACCTGGTGAGCTAGCCAGTTTAAAAAAAAACATTTTTATCTATGGTCGCCACTATGCGGCCACAGTTGGTGGGTGTTTCTCTCGGCAATCACCTTTCATGTGACGTCCGAATTGGCGGGGCACATGGAGGATGATTGGCTGGGAGGGAGGTGAGTGAATGCGGGGCACGCAACAAGTTGGATGGCAAACTTTTGATCAAACAACCTCTCGAAGAACTATTGGTGAGGCAATCAACTTCAGAATTGAAAATTGCAAGCAGATTGAGTTCTCTACACTTATCTGTACAGCAAGGGCAACAACAAAAAGTCAAATTAGCGACTCAATTTTTCTCGCACACCAATTCCTGTGCGTTAATCAGAATGGGGACATAAGGCTTGGCGACATCGGAAAATTGGCATGAACTTGCGACTTTGATTAAACAGGTAAACATTCTTATTCAAAACCTTGTGGAAGTAGACACTTTACATATTTTTCTATCCAGGTTAATGACTGGTTCGACGTTTTCAATTCGTCTGTACCAAGCATCGATTCTCGGCCCAGAATGGCAGCATCTGGCTTGGCGATAGAGGAGCAAAACTTAATATTGGAGGTGATGGCAGGCGCAATACGAGGAATCCAGATCGGATATCACCGAAAATTGCTACCGTTTCGAAAAGGTATCTTGAATAATGTGAGTGCGTTAAGATTACTATTTAATGACCTCCAAAAGAAGTACGACATTAAATACATCGTTACGTACCGCCTTAATCAAGATCCTTTAGAAATGTTTTTTGGTGTCATGCGAGCAAAGAAAGGTCTTTATGATCATCCTACCGCATTGCAACTTCGCTACAAACTGCGAAGCTATCTTTTAGGCCGTAACGAGTGGATTCCGTCCAAATCCACAACTACAAGAAATGATGTGACCGAAGATGCGCCAATAAATATCGACAAATCGCTATTTGAAACAGATGACACTTCCTCAACATGGATAGGAGAATCCGAACAAATACTCACATGCAGTTTACTGAGTGTTTTTTTCTGGAGGGGTAGGTGTTCCTGAACCTCTCATGAATGAGATGACAGATTTGAAGCAAGATGCCCTTGAACATATATCGGGATACATCCTTCATCGTTTGAAAGGCAGCCACCCTCATCTTTTACGCATCTATTCAGAGCAACAGCCATCGAACAGCTTTACTTGGACGGATCAAATATCAGAAGGAGGACTCTGCAAGCCGAGCGCCGAGTTTGTCGCTAAATTAAAAATACTGGAGGATTTGTTCAATATGCTCAACTTGAGTGGTCGAAATCTTGCCGAAAATGTCCAATTGATGAAAGAAATTAAACATTTGTTTTTCCGTTGTAAAATGTATTTTAAAATTCGAGCACTGAATGCAACTCTGATTGAAAATAATAAAAGTGTAAAGCGAAAATCAAATAAAACTGTGAACTAAATTGGCAATTTTGTTTCATTTTGATAGCGTAAGCTGTTTCTAAGCAACCACACTTATTCTTTTGGCAGCAGAAAATTAGTCGCAGCAATTTAAAAATAGATTAACATAATTTTCTCTAACGATGTCATATTCCCAGTCGGAAAAACCAAAATTGGCTTCATTCAAGGTGAGAATGAAATTCCACTTGGGTATATTTGGCCGCGCTCTCCACGTCAGATGGCGTAACAACAGATCATACCAGTATAGTTTATATACCTTGATTGCTACATAAAATGTAGCAAATGTCATAAAATATTATAATAGAATTTTCAGTTGACTGATAGCTACCGAATTGTAAGCATTGGAACATTGATTTCCTATCTTAAAATAAAGTTCGGTCTCTTTAGATGCAAGTTTCAGGAAACTGGAAGTGATTGTTGAGACATTTCTTAGTTAATATTTAATATAAGAAAGTCAGACAGACAATCTTGTATCATTGAGCAGTTCGTGGAAGACAGTTTGTGAAAATTGTGAATTACGCCAAGTCAAAAATATCAGAACGCGTTGTAGGTAGCGGATTATCGAAACGGAAGGAGAAATCAGGACCCAATCTCGTAGCTGCGAAACGGGCTGAATCAAATGCGGAAATTGAGACGCTGCGTAAAGAGATACTGCAGCTGAAGCAAACCATCCGCGACTTGGTGGATGCAGCTAAGCAAACGGTAGTAGCCAGTAGCAGCAATCATAGCGAAAAATCTGCTGAATCACTGCAAAAATACGGTAACATTGGACTAAGAAATGACAAAGCGAACATGGAATGTCAGGGTACTGACGAAGAAGAATTTGTGCAAGTGTTGCGTAGGAAGAACGCGAAACAAGCTACCAAATGTAGAAAAATAGAAGCAGGAAATTTGAACTCTGGAAAAAAAGCAGCGAAAGAAACGGTCGTACAGCAGGTGGCAAAAGTTAACGCCACCACTGCAAATAGAAAGACTTAAAATCCCGCCAATTAACACTTTTGGTCAAAGTGGCAGTGATTTAGCGAAATTATCAAACGTTAGTATTGGAATTAAGGATTTCAATTTCAAACGAGTCTCCAGTGACAAAGTCGTCATCCAGACGAAGAGCCTAGATGACTACAAAACTGCCAAAGTAGCGCTCGAGCAAGCCAACGCACCGTTCTTCACTTACACTCCAAAAGAAGAAAAATTTCAAACCTTCCTTCTCAAAGGACTGGGCAGTGAAGAGTAGCCTGAAGATATTCTGGCGTCATTGCGTGAATCAAATCGTGACATCAAATTCGTAAAAGCGACTCGCTTTACCACGAGAAGATCCGTTATTGAAAAGCGTACGTTACCACTATTCATTGTACAAATCGCTAATGACAGTAACGCCGGTGAACTGCATCAAATTCGGTGTATAAATTTCCAAAACAGATGAGAAAGCTAAGATATTCTGCGTTAACTGCAGCGCATTTGGACATCCAACTTCGTTTTGAGGATGCCCAGCCTACAAAAATCTGGAGAACAGCAAGAGAGTTAAACCAAATACAGTAGCTATACTTCATGCAGCTCTCCAACAATTTGTCGCTTTTATCCAGCCAGGAGCGTAGCGATGATTAAGGATACAAATGCACAGCCACAGAAACCAGCCGTGCCACCAACCGTCATAGCACAACCAGACAATATTGTAAATATGCTTTCACAAATTGTTAATAAGCTTGATATTTTAAATAGCACGGTAAGAATTAATACCAATAACATAAATTTACTTCTTAGCCACGCAGGTCGGAACCATGTCGGGCACTAATCGCGGCGCGTCGTTTCTAGCGATTGATGAGCTTAAGCTCATTTCAATTAATGTCAACTCCATCGTGTGAAAACCAGGTAAATTCTTACCCTAAGCATGTAGCTCTTAGATTAAACAACTCTGCCAAGCACCAGACGTGGCCCACCAGAAACGAGTTTTATGGCCTATGTCCTGAGTAAATTATACCAGGAACAGGAAAATAAAACGACGGTCTGATGCTTTGTTTCCTCATACAAAAATACCAGACCGATCTGGTGAAGGACAAGAGGAAAAACAACATGTGTTGAACACATGAGAGCCGCAGCCAGGACGGGCGTGATATGAGCGTACGATCCTTGAAGATGAGATTGACGCAACATTATCAGAGTGACTAATTCCAATTTCAGAAAGGCGTAGGAAAGGGATAGGAAAAGCGGAAAAGGTAAGCCGTAAGGTTTATTAGGTGCTGTGGTCGGTAATTTTGGTATTGGAGATATATACACTCAGAGTCATAAGGCTACAAGTAACCAATAAAAAAAAGTTTTTTAGAATATTTTTCCAAAAGTCAACAAATTAGCAAACTCAGTTTTTATTTTTCTGGTGAAATATTCAATGCACAGTGTCACAGTGATATATTAATCGATCAGATAGTTAGAATAAAGTCTTTTGTTTTTTTTTGTAAAAAAGCTAAAAAAATTATAATGGAGTTTAAAAGGAAAGAAATAAGTGTCGGCGAGAGGTAAATCATCATTTAGCTCTGGAAGGAAGGAAAGACAAACCGAGATATTGGACAATTGGTTGGAAGATCGCACTGCTCAGTGTATAAAAACCTCGTTCTGGTCGCCTACAGAAGCTGACGTCCCGTGAAAACCGCTCAATATTGAATGCAGTGAAGAAGAATCCACGCTTGACTGCATTGCAAATTACAAATGATGTTCAGGAAAGATTCGCCAAAAGTATTTCTGTCGTTACTGCACGACGAATTTTGAGACGGTCTGGTTTTCATGCTAGAGTAGCACGAAAGAAACCGCTTATTTCTGTAATAAACCCAAAAAGCGCATAGCTTCCGCAAAGAAATACTTAAATATGCCTGAAGAATTCTGGAACAACGTGCTTTTCTCCGATGAATCGAAGTTCTGTATTTTCGGTATAAAGGGAAGCAAATTAATATGGCGTAAGCGAGGGAAAGCATACAATAAGAGCAATCTTCACCCAACGGTAAAACATGGAGGTGGTGGAGTGATGGTTTGGGGTTGTATGGCAGCCAATGGTACGGGCAACTTGGAGTTTGTGGAGACAACGATGGATAAACATATATATTTAAATATTTTAAAACGTAATATGCAATCCAGTGCTGACAAATTGGGACTAAAACATTTTTTTATTTTCAACACGATAACGACCTCAAGCACACTGCGGAAATTGTGCGCACTTGATTACTGTACAAGGCCCCCAAACAATTACACACGCCTCCACAATCACCAGATTTAAACCCTATTGAGCATTTATGGACGGCATTGGAAAGAAAAATACGCAAACACACTATTTCAAGAAAACAACGGCTCAAAGACATAATATTAAAGGAGTGGGCGGAAATAACAGTTCAGGAGACCAGTAAACTTGTAGCTTCGATGAGAAACCGTTTATTGGAAGTTCTTAAGCATCGCATCCAACTAGCTATTGAATTATATAAAAAATTTAATTTTAACGTTCTAAAACTTCTTTATAATTATTGCTTGTAGACTTTTGATTCTTTTGTTTACTACCCAGACAGGCCCGGACCAGCCATATGAGCAAAACGTGCACTTGCACAGGGCGCCAATTAATAAGGGCGCCAGCCTGCTACACGAACAAATGGCAAGTTACAAAATTAATTCTAATCTATTGTATAATATCGGTATCAAATACAACACGCATTTCACACATAATTTTGAGTTGCGTGAATTTTTTCGTGGCAACTCTAATTCAGATGTCCATATCAGTCGCCTCTCGTCTATTTGGCCCTTTACGTGGCGCTCAGAATGGCTTCGACATCAAAATTCGTATGCAAAGGGCGCTAGATGAGCAAATTTGAAACATGCACACTCAGTCCATGTCAAAGCCCAAAGCCCCGATTGATATGTACGTTCGGTGTCGACATCCAATCCATACACAAGGGGCGCTAGATGAGCGACTTTTAGAACTTGCACACTCAGTCCATATCGAAGCCCGGCATGGAATTCGATTGTATGAATGGAGTATATGGGCGACTGTTGTGCAGATTTTAAAAGTGCACATCGCTTCGAATCTCTACGATTTGGACATCCAAGTCAGAGTTGCCACTACACAATTTCATGCAACTACAATTCATGTTTGAAATACATTTTGTATTTTATTTCGGCAAAGGTTGTAATCTTGGCTTGAGGATGATTTAATACGTAGAATTTAAGAACTTTAAGGATAGGCTAGAAATTTATTGTTGCGCATCAAATTTCAACGACAACTAAAATCTTCTATATTTAGTGGAATTCCACGAAGATGGAAGCCCCGATCATAGTAAGCAATTCTATGTCAAGTATTAGCCAGCAGGGAGAGACGAAATTCTCCAATCGTGTTTTGTTTTGTGACAAAAGTAAGACGAAGGATTTGAAAAACGTTGTGCAAATTAATAAAATAAGCAATTAATAAATAAATATATAAAAATGAAAAAGGCTAAATTATCAGGAGCTGAGTATAGAAAACGGCGGAAAATTCACGATGAAGAAAATAAAAAACAATCGGGAATCTTGTTAAGATTATTATCTGAACCGGGAACAAGTGTTACTTCTAAAGAGTTAAAATTATTTTGTGAACCGGGAAGAAGTGAAACTTTTAGTGACCCCTTCGAAACTTTAGTTAATGTGTCTGAATTAGCTGGCGCGTCGACTAGTGTTCGTGATCTAGAATGCGAATCAATTGTTGTTCAACAAATAGTCACTGAACCAATTTTACCTGGTATTTTAGACTTAAGAGATCCAAATAATTGGGATCATTTAACTGATGATTTGGTTAGGAAAATAGTACTTATGGGCCCAACGCAAATAGCAGACTTTAATTTCCCCAAAAACAATAATAGGAAATTTAGTGCTTCCTTATATAAAAGAACTTTAGCAAATGGTGATAAAGTTTCACGACCTTGGTTAGTTTATTCTACATCTAAAGATGCCGTTTATTGTTTTTGCTGTTTCTTGTTTTCAAAAAACAAAGCCGCTCAAGCATTGTCTAGTTGTGGAGCATCGGATTGGAGTCATATTAGTCAATTACTTAAAAGCCATGAGAACAGTTCACTTCATATGGACAATTTTAGGTCATGGAAAACGTTAGAATTAGGTTTTAAAAATAACCAAACTATTGATTATGGCTTGGAAAGTGCAATGAAGGCCGAAGTTTCTCATTGGAATAACGTCCTTCATAGATTGTTAATTATTGTGAAATTTCTCGGTACCCAGTCCTTAGCATTTCGAGGCACTTCCGAAAAATTGAATGACTTACAAAATGGCAATTTTTTGAAACTTGTAGAAGCTGTGGGGAAATTCGATATTGTGTTAGGGGAACATTTGAGACGAATTAATGATGAAAAATCGCAGAATAAATATCTCAGCAAAACCATTCAAAATGAATTAATTGACATAATATCTAAGGCGGTTAAAAATAAAATAGTTTCCATGATCCAAGAAGCAAAATATTTTTCAATTATTGTCGACTCAACTCCTGACAAAAGTCATGTTGAACAAGTTACCTTGATCATCAGATTTGTTCATCGACATAATAATACATTTGAAATTAGGGAGCATTTCTTAGGATTTTTGGAATGTAAAAATAAATCTGGTGAAGGACTCACGGACTTAATTTTACAAGAACTGACTAATTTGAATATATTAATAAGCAATTGTAGAGATCAAGGCTACGATAATGGGTCCAACATGAAGGGTAAACAGTGTGGAATGCAAAACAGAATAAGGTCTCTCGAGCCTAGAGCATTTTTCGTTCCATGCTGTTCTCATTCTTTAAATTTAGTTGTAAATGATTCTGCTCGTTGTTCATTAGACGCTGTTAAATTTTTCGATGTAGTTCAAAATTTGTATGTATTCGTGTCAAGTTCGACGAACAGGTGGGATACATACAAAAAAAATGTTCCTAATTTAACCCTTAAACCACTCTCCGAAACGAGATGGGAGAGTAGAATAGATGCTTTGAAGCCTCTTAAAAATAATTTAGGAGACATTTATGAAGCCCTAATTGAAATCGCTGAAAATGGAAATTCAGAAGTTAAGGTCACAGCTGAATCTTTAGGAAATAAGATATTGGATTTCAAATTTATTTGTAGTTTATTAGTATGGTATGATATTCTACAAAAAATAAACATTGCTAGTAAGTATTTACAAGGCCAACGAGTTAATTTGCCTGCAAGTATTGAAATCCTTGAACAAACTCGTAACTATCTAGTTGACATGCGCACCGATGAAATTTTTAGCGAATATATTCATAAAACCGAGATTATTGCTTTAGATTTAGATATACCCTCCCAGTTTCCAAGTCCCTCTTCTTTACGTTCTCGTCGCCGAAAAAAAATGTACATAAATGAATGTTCTGAAACAATATTTGATCCTAAACTAAGTTTTAAAATTAATTTCTATTATAAAATACTCGACCAGGCAATTAGTTCTATTAATGAAAGATTTGAGCAATTGCGAAATCACAATAACATATTTTCTTTTTTATATAATATAAATGAAGCGTGCAAATTAAATAACTTGAAAACTTTGTGCAAAAATTTAGATTCTGCTTTAAGCCATAAAGACTCTAGAGATTTAAATGATGAAGAGTTATATCAAGAGTTGTTAATACTTTCGCCACTCATTAAATCGGATAATTCGAGTTTGGAAGTTTGGAATTACATATTTGATGCAAATTTGGATCAAGTATTTCCAAATATAGTTATTGCTCTCAAAATATTAAACAGTTTACCAATAACAGTAGCATCGGGAGAACGTAGTTTTTCGAAGATGAAGATCATAAAAAATTACTTAAGGACAACAATGACTCAAGATCGTTTGGTAGGATTGTCCATTTTAGCAATAGAAAAGGAGCTAGTAGAATCGTTAGAATATGATGATTTAATAGAAGATTTCGCAAAATTGAAGGCTAGGAAAGTCCAATTTCTTTAAATTTACGATAGGCACTTAATACCTGTATTTGTGAATTCTTAGTTTTGTTGAATTTTATCAACTTCCTACTGTAGGGAAGTTATTGTAATTGGTCCGTAAATTGAAATTTTCAGCATATTTTCGTTCGCGGCTTACATGCTTTAAATTTTGTTTTAGAACTGAACTTTTATTATTATTATTATTATTATTATTATTATTATTCTTGTCTTGATACATACATGACTATCGTTGGAGGGCTCTGTAAGAGGGCACTCCTGAAGGTTCCTCGATAAAAAGTCACGTATACGTTTATAAATGGGGGCGCAGCAAATGGATTTGGCACAGGGCGCCAATTAGGCTAGGTCCGGCCCTGTACCCAGAAGAACAAAAGTACCGTTATCTCGGCTGTTTTGCTAACACGTTGAAAGAAATTTGTCGTCAACATGTTACTTTTATTATTGTTTAAGAAACATTAAAATTGAATTAAATAAATTGATTGATATTTAAAATACATTCTTGCGAACCCTTTTTTATTGGTTGCTTGTAGACTTTGTTACGTTCGCCACGCAACGTAGGCGATTCTAAACCCTCAAGGGCGAAATATGGGACTTCCCTGTCCGTGAGGACCCCAAACCACCGCGCGGGTAAACGCCATTTTTAAAGCAAATTGATAATGTCACGTTCGCCACTTCACGCAGTCAGCTCATTAATGAAATGTTTTGTTATAACTGATTTATATTGTTACTTATGAACTGAATTGTTATTAATTAATTACATTGTAGGGAGTAAGTCAATCTAGGTGGAAAATGAATTATATAAATATATGGATGTAGGATATTGGAGTAAATAGATAAGTAGGCAGTAAGTTTGTTATGGAGGGTGTTCCGGACAACGACACAGACACTGCGGATAGGTTGCCTACAATCCCAACAACAACAACGCTCACCCAATCGCGCAGCGGATCCAAGTCAAGGCTCCGCCCAGTTTACGACACGCCATTGGAGTCCCCTATGCGCCAGTGAAACCCACAACCATTGGCACTGGCAATTCGCCATGGCTGGCGGCAGCCGCGAGTTTTTCGCCGGACAGGCGGCAATCGGAAATCCCCTCGCATCGAGACACAACGTCTGACCCCTGACGAAACCAGTTGAAAAGCTTTTGAAAGCTGCTGGGGCCAACTGCCCAGCTGAGTGGTCGTCGACCTACGAACCGAACGGGACTGGGCTTGGCTTAAATAGATTGCGGGAGCAGCTGACGAGGCTTTTGGTACGTCGATCGCTGGTGGAAGCGGAGTGTGGCTGGACGTCGAGCGCTGGGAGGATTGTTTCTTTGGCCGCCGGTTGGTAGTGGAAGCGGTAATTTCGGCTTCACGGCAGGAGTTGGGAAATTTTCAATGGACGGAGGACAGCGAGCGGAGGGAATAGTATAAGAAGGAAGAATTGTGAGTAGATTTAGTGTAGATAGTGAGTAGTAGGGTTTAGTTAGGTTTTTTTTCAAAATAAATTCTGCTTGAATTGAGATAAATTGTGTGATTTTGTGAAGTGGCGAGGCGGAAATCGCGTTCCTGGTTGTGTTTTTGTGCTCCCCTATCGGTCGGTGGTTTTGGGTCACCGTGAATCCGATTCCCGTTTCGGGATTCACGGACAGGGCAGTCCCGGCGCGGAAACGGGTGGCGCCCTTTCGTTTTTAAATTACATATTCCCACACCCCTCTTCGCGGGTGAAGCCGGGTGGGATTGCCCGAACCGTGGCTAGGATCGGCTACGGTGCAGTGCGGACGTTACACGAAATTAGAGGCGTAACAACTTATGACTCTGAGTGTATATAAAAATATATTTGGATATCCTAGGCTCTACGTGATTAAATAGTGCAATAATTGATTGGTCACTAAGATCAACTGCCCGGAATCGCGTATGTGATTAGATGCAGTTGCGTAGTGTGACGCCGTGTTGAGGGAAGGTGAGCCAGGGACTTGGTGTGTGTGTGTATAAGGATGGGTTTCCTCCTTAGAATAGCGGGGATGGAGTTAATCCTCGCGGGGTTGGTTGATGGCGCTCGCCGCCAACCCAAGGAACACGAGTTGTTGGCGCCTTGTGCGTTCTCCTCTGGCGTCAGCGTATTCGTGGGTTCCGTCTCGTCTTGTGTGTTCTCCTCTGACGAGGGTTCGACTCCCCTATAAAGTTTGGATTCGGAGATCGAACACTTAAATTGAAGAGATTATCGGAAGAATACCGGGCAGTTTAGTGTAGCGATCTTTAGTAGTGGCGTCAACGACTTAATCGTTGTATGAATACTCGACCATTGCACTTATTTGTTATTTCTTTTTTTTGTTTACAGACTCGGAAGTTCATCAACAGCGACCCGCGGACACTCGACATCCTGTTAGCGTTAGTGTGTTCATGTATTTTGACACGTTACATTATATTTAATTTATAATAAATATGTTTGACTTACAATCGCGACTGTTCACCGCTGCTCGAATCTACTCGACTTTGTTGTAAGGCAAAAGACGCACATTGTGCTTCTCACAGAAACCCGTCTCAATTCGAGATATTCTGTGACATTCAAAGACTTTGAATTCGTGCGAAACGATAGGACCAATTGTGATGGGGGAGGCGGTATCGGGATTCTGAATGGAAGGCCTTATCGTTTCACCGTGGTGGAGAAAGCCGAATTTAAAGTCTTTGAAAGCCTGGAATTCTCCGTGATCAGGTTTCTCCTGCTGGGCGGCGATAACCTGTTTGTTATCTCTGCCTATGCAGCCGGAAACAATACCTCCAAGTTCCGCGACGAATTCCAATCCCTGTTCCAGATACTCGAACTGGATAGGCTTCACAATTTGTATGTGCTTGCCGGTGGCTTGAACGCCAGGAACAAATCGTGGCTGAACGCCACCAACAACTCGAGTGGAGTGTTCCTGGAATCGTGGGTAACAAAGCGCCAGGTGGAGTACAGGTGTCGACTCTGTGGCGACTATGTAGCGACACCACGGCACACCTGTGGCACTATGTAGCGACACAGACAGCAGTCGACGATCATCCTGACAGCTGACCACACGCGCGAGTTACACATACCCCAATTATACCTACAACCATAAAACGCCTCGACAAAGACATTACAACCGTTCTATCATTTGACAAGACCACACAAGAGGTCCAATAACAAATTTCTTATCTTAACCCAAATTTATCCTATCATTCAATAATACCATACAAAAGTCCAATAATACACTTCTTATCTCAACTTACCATCCCATCATTCGATAACACCACACAAGAAGTCCAACAATAAACTTCTTATCTTAACTGCAGAATTACATCCGCAAATTCAGTCATAATATACTAACAGATGCAAGCATCCCAAATCATGAGAAAATAGAGATAAGAATCAGATATAAAAGGGCTGATCAATATATCTTAACCAGAGTTAAGTTTGAATTCGGACCAGCACAGAGCTGAGTAGTTATAAATATTGAAAGTGAAAGAATAAAAGTGTATAAAATAATACAGAGTCTTTTCATTTGAATAGTTTCCAAAGTGGTAGGAAACTTAAAACATTTTTTTTTGTTATTCATCGAAATTGAAAACATAACTGGCGCAGTTGTCCGTCAAAGGAGGGAGGATCCCCTTTGAACCCATCGAACCGAAAACCAAGTCACAACTGTTAAAGAAAATTTAAAAAAATTGATAATAACTCCAATAACCAATCGAAGAAAATTCGATTGGAGAACAAAAAATTGTTCTTCTTATTCTTCAAAAAATCACTGAAGGAAGTTCAGCTGAAAAAAGAGAAGATCGAAAACTATAATAAAAACCAAAACAACAAGTTTAAGGGTGTATGACTAATCAAGGTCTAAACGTACCTAAACTACTCTGGTGAGACCGCCAGGGAGCCTTAAACATAATGTGGCGGCCCAGAGGACCATTTCACCTCACGAAGCGGATGACGGGAGTGAGCGCAGCAGCGCGTACTCACACACACAGTGGATTAGCAGCACCGCTAATCAGCAGTACACACACTGTGGAGATGTGAGACTGCAGCATCGAAGCTCAGCGAAATCAAAATCACTTCGCTTCGAACCTTCTCGAAACCACGACGCGGAAGACTTGCCCTCACAGTACTATTAATTGATATGGAAAATAAAATTAGTGTTGAAATTTCTTGGAGCCGAATAAACTATCTTTATTTGACCCCACAATAATAACACATTCTAAAACAAAATCAAGCAATAGAAAACGAATTACTATCTATTGTATGTACCCAATACTTTCGTCCCTATCTATATGGCGTGAAATTCGACATTAAAACAGATCATAGACCCCTTGTTTGGCTAAGCAATTTAAAAGAACCCAATTCAAAACTTCAAAGATGGAAAATCAAACTAAATGAATATAATATCAATATTGAATACGTTAAAGGAAAAGACAATAAGGTAGCCGACTTTCTTAGCAGAATAAATGCAGACAACAATGAAATAATACTCATGTAATATACCAGAATGCATAGAAATTGATGACAGCGACAAAGCAACAATTTATTCGGGAATTGAAGATGAAAACGACCATATACAGTAAAACCCGTATATATGCAAACCGCTTATAAGCAAAACCCGCTCATAAAAACATAATTCCAAAACCCCGTAACTTTTCTTGATGTTTTCTATTATTTTTGAACGTCATAAATGCAACCCGCTTTTAAGCAAAACCCCTTTTTAACCACAAAAGAAAATGTCAGATTTCCAATAATTACATCGCTTTTGCACCGCTTATATGCACATTTCTTTTTTGTTCAAACTGTTCAAACATTTCAATAGCACCATTTGGGGAGCCACTGATGCAATAGCTTCAGCTTTAAAACAGTGTTTTTCATTCCAGTTGTCAATTTTGAAAAGAATTGGATGTCAATTGCTATTTGTGAATGTTTTTTGGGGATTCACAGAGGAATGTTGACAAGATTAGAATCGCATATCGTGACTTCATTCGGAAGAGTTCATTAACACGAGAACAGTTAAAGTCACTTTCGAAGGAGAATGTATCCCTGATGCCATAAAGTTTGACTTTATAAAAATTAAAGTGGACTACTTCCTGTTTAGAACCAGGCAGTGCACCAAATGTGGACGACTAGGACACACAGGAAACTTCTGCAGAAGCACCAAACCTAGATGCCTGAAATGTGGCAATGAAATGTGCACAGGTAACTGCAACATAATATACTGCATACTGTGCAAAAGCTCAGAACATGATGCAAAGTACAAATCATGTCCAGTTAGGACCCAACATGAGACTATAAACGAGGTTAGTGTGAAACTAAACATTTCTAACAGAGAAGCAAGAGATCTGTGCATAAATAACAGATTTGCTCCCCTTGAGAACGTAAACGACTACGAAGCAGAATTTCCAAGAATTAAGAACAGACATATCACGAACTTCAGAAACCCCAGAGTGGACGCCAACAAGACAATCACCAAGTGGAAATACGCCAAAGTAGTGATGAACAATACCAAGAACACAGATAACAACATAGACCGAAACACCGAAGAAACCACACCTTGCTACAAACAATTCAGCCACACAAATCCGACGGAAATAGTAAAACTAACGAGAATATTACACAATTTTGAGGACAATATCAACAAGGGCACTACAAACATAAACATAGGCTCAATAGTTCAAGAGATCATTCAAACACTTCAAATAAGAACACAACAAAACAACAGTCTACCAACAAAACACTCTTCTGACCAGACAGCTGAAACAATACAAACCAGATAGCATGCTTAACATACTCCAATTTAACATTGAAGGCTTAAATAAAAATAAAGTAAATTTAGAAACCTCTCTGATCAATAATAATATTGACATCGCCCTTCTTCAAGAAACCTACGAAATAAAAGATGATGATAACTTTAAAATTAACGGGTACAACTTTGTCCACAAAAATCGACAAGATAAAAAAGGTGGTGGTGTCACTATTCTGGTTAAAAACACGATAAAATTCAAACAAATAACTGCAAACTCCGAAAATATAGAAGCAATTGCGATAAAAACTCTAAACTTAGACATAAACACAGTCTTCATATCAATTTATGCCCCACCAAAAACTACACCAGAAACTTTCAGACTAGAACTTGAACAACTATTCGAAAACATGAACCAATCGGTTAATACTCTCATTGGCGGAGATTTCAATGCGAGAAATACTAAATGGTTCGACAGCCTGTGCAATAAGAAAGGTAAAACCCTGTACAGCATCATCAAACAACACAAATTCAAAATCTTAAATGGTAATGCATCGACTTTTGCCCAGAATCGTGGAAGGGGTATCATAGGCAGGTCAACACCTGACATAACACTCACAAACCCAAATGCAAATGAGACATGCTGGAAACTCCTGAATGATGATATAAGCATAAGCAGGCATGAACCAATCCTAATTAACATAAAAAATCAAAAACTTAAAGAGAAAGCAGCTCTAGCTAACAAAAGCATTTTAAAAACCATAGAAAAGACAAAGTTCAGCAATAAACTAAAAATAATTTCAAAAGAGCTCGCATCAATTATTAACAACAATACAAAGCTTAAAAACGAAAACAACTACAACCCAAAGTACTGGTGGAACGAATAACTAAGAGCCCTCTGGATAAAAAAAGCAAATGCCTTGAAATGGTTCAAAACTGCCAGAAATTGGAAAAATTGGATTAGATTATGTAAAATCAGGGACAGCTGGAAAGAACGTGTTAGGAAGAGCAAACATGAAGCCTGGGAAAAAAAACTTATGGACATTTCACAAAAGGGCAAAAGCAGAGATTTCTGGAACTTAGTAAGCTGCCTAAAAAACAAAAATGCCAACACTAACATAAGGCACTGGGAAAATGAGGATAATGACAAATTCCTAAAAATCATCAAAGAAAAACATCTTCCGTAAACTGTCAAAATCTGCAACAGCAAAGAAGCAAGGCTGGTAGAAGACTTCTCGCGAGAAGACCTAGACAAAGTTCTAGATGCCAGCAGAAAAAAAACATCTCCAGGCACGGACAATATCTCTTATGAGATGCTGAGCAGTTTCAGTTCAGATAACAGAAATTTACTTCTTGAAGCAATAAACGTAGCGGTCAAGAAGACTTAAGTTCTCGCAAATTTCAGAGATATCAAAATTGTCCTGATCCCTAAAGCTGGCAAAAACAGAAACGAAATTCAAAACTACAGACCAATCTCATTAATCAGCACGCTCCTAAAAACAATTAACAAACTCATTAAAAACAAAATCGAGCTGTCGCTAGTGAAAACTTATAAAATACCAAAAAAATAGCTTTGCATACCAAAAATCAAAATCAGCTAGCATATGCATAAACAAAGTAAATACCATCCTAGAAAAAGCCAAAAACAATAGACTGAAAATAATGATGCTAAGTCTCGACGTATCAAACGCATATGAAAGGGTTGACCTTAACATCCTAGCGGAAAAACTGAAAAAGCTAAAAATAGAGGGCAAATTCATCGAGTGGATCACTGAAATCTTTGCAATGAGAATCCTGAAATTAGGAAACGCACAAACAACTGTTTATAACGGCCTCCCTCAAGGTGATGTGCTCAGCCCTACCCTATTTAACATATACACAACTGATTTTCACAACCTAGCTGATACTAACACTGAGATAATCCAATATGCAGACGACTTCCTCATTATATTTACTGGCTCAAAAAATGTAGAGACTTTCAACAGGATTCAAGAAAAACTGAAGAGCTTCATGAAAATATGCGACAATCTAATAGCGTGTTCACATCGCACCCGATTTCGACAAATCGGGGGATTTCGCGAAATCTAGCCCAAAATCTACCAGATTTTCCATACTAAAATCAAAATCTAGTCGATCTCAAATCTCCTAGATTTCAACAAAATCTACTCAAAATCTGATGGTTGCGTGTGGCAGAACTGCAAGAAAATTATTCACCACACTTTACCACACTCATTTCGATGACATATGACAAGCAGTGACAAGTGTCAAACGTTTGTGAAATTCATTCGCGCGAATCATGTCCAATAAGCGGAAGTATAAAAATAAAATTAAGTGGCAGGACGACGCCGAAGAATACCTTTTGGCACTTTCATCATCAATGGCGCACCAGCCCAAACCGAGCCTTGGCCTCCCGAAGACACTGCCTCCAACTGTCTCGGTCCAGCGACCGCGTCCTCCAATTAGCGAATCCCAGCAAGGATTCGCTGTCGTTGTCAACTGCATCCTCCCTTTTGGCACTTTGGGCCGAAAAATTGGATGAAATACGTGGCCACCGAAAAAACAGCCACGTATTTCAGGAGATGAGAGTTGCGATGGAGGCGCCAAATTTCAAATACGATCTTATTGAAAAAGAAACAAAACTCAAATCTAATCTTAACATACCCAAATTAACGGCGGGTATCAAATGCGGTATTCACCCGAAGAAAGCGATCAACCTCTCTATAAAGCCTTCCCCAGAGCGAAACTGGAAGCGAATATCACAACGATGACGTCAGCCCCCAAATATTTCTTCAATAAGATCGACAACTTAAAAGCCCAAACACTCAAAAGATGCCTTGGCCTCCCAAACAATACAGAAAACCTGGTCACCTTATCAATAGCAAAAGAATTACCAACTCAACAGAGAGCAGAATTGTTGACCATTAAAGAAATATTTAAAGTGATATATAACAACAAAAGTAATTTCAAAGAGCAGAAAGAGAAACAGCATATGGACAACATCTGCGCTGATGTTGTTGGGACCACATAATGTTTATAAGGCTCAGGCTCCACGTCCGATTCCAAATCGCTTTCGGTTTGTTTGTTTTTAAGAATGAACGTCATAGCGGCGCGACCTTTTCTTATTTTGCATGTTACCTATAGGAGAACCGGGCGACCCTGCGTCCACGTCCGATTCGATCAAAAACGCCGGTTTTACGACCCGTCCAGTTCAGAGTGACTCGGATCGACGTTCCGATTTATAATCAGAGCGAAGGCGCTTCCTTCTCGCTCATTTACACGCTTTCGCCATAAGATCGGATGGCACGCGGATCCACGGCCGGTTTTCAGAAAGCGCATGCGTTGTGGTCATTCGTTAAAAAGCAGTGAACGGAGAAGACCATGGAGACCAAGGATGCGGCGTGGGAGAATGTTTGCCGAGAAGTGTGCCCTAGTTATGATCGCAAATGCTCGAGCTATTCAAATCGAGGCAGCCTCAGCCCGAGGATGACTTAACAAAATTTTTATTAAGTTTCCGAACTGAATTAAAGTCATTTAATGTCACCCAGCTCGGACAATTTAAGTTGGGGATGATGCAACTCATGCTTAGCATTAAGGAAAATGCTGCAACTAATACTGCATCCTCGAATCCAACAACTGCACCGAGCAATTGGAGTCCGATTTCGTATGCGGGTTATGGCGGCATAACAATAACACAAGACAGATGTTTTCACGATGAGCACCGACACGAGAATGAACACTAAACAAACAATTTGATGCAAGGGCCTTGCACGTTCTAATTTCAGATTTGGAATCGGACGTGGACGCTGACGCCCGTCGCTCTTATTGTTTTCGCATTCCAAATAATAATCGGTTTGGAATCGGACGTGGAGCTCGGGCCTAATACTGAGATACGAGGAAATGAAAGATAATAAAATGTTTGAGATACTGCACTCGAGCAAACGAGTTTAATTTGGAAGAAAACGAAGGAAGTGAACCCTATAGTTTCAGAAGTGAAATAGTGAATTCACGCGCTCGTGAAAATTAGTGATAACTTGAGTGCAAATCATTTAAGTCGCAAGTTTTGTGTAATAAACTAACCGAAAGTATTTAAACTATTTTATTTTCTACAATGAGCCGCAGAAAATGATCGCGTCACTGTCGAAGGTCGGAATCTAGTGGCAGTGAAAACGAGCATTCTCGAAAAGTTAATTCTGAGCGTGGCAAAAGAACTCGGGTTGAACATACAAGATCGTTAGAAAGTTAAAGATCGCGAAGTTTGATTCGCAGTGAACGAGAAAGAAACGTAACTCACGAAGATGCACCCTTCATAGAAACTCGCAACTGCAATGAAAGTAATGAAATGACTGAACGTCTTGGTCGCTTAGAATGCATGCTGCAAATGTATATACGCAGGAGCGAGGACAGCCGTAAGGAAAACACTATCAGGTATTCAGTGTAGACATGGGTAACGCAGTACTGCGCCGCGCTTTTGCGCTGATACACTGGCTTTGAGACCAATGCGCTGATACCAAACAAAAGTCTCAGTAGCGCATGTATCATCACGCTAGCGCAGCAGTTGAAGAGCAAAGTGAATTCGGTGTGTTGGCTTCGGTATTGACGTTGGTGTTGGCGTTGGCGTTAGCTCTGCATTGGATATGTTTTGCAAGCAAAACCATTCGCACTATATACAGTTGAACAATGAAGTAAACATACTCTATTTTGACATTCCAAATTTGAATTGTATATTTGTTCTTTATCTGAACAAACAACACTTTGAAATATATTGAGTTTTTCCTATTAATCTCTCTTATTTATTCCACCAAAAATAACAAATTTAACCTTGGCTTTCTGAAAACTCAGAAACCTTATTATTATTATTTTATTGTCCAAGTGTATGTATCAGCCCCGAGAAAAGTCAGTCCAAACGTTCTAACATATCTTCGAACCCGAACCAAGCTCAAGAATCTGATACCATTATACATGTATCGAAGCAAAATGGTGGCTAGTGAGTCAGTTAAGACATTTCATGGCGCTGTAGCGCAATAGCGCCACACAATGCGCTGATACCGGGATTGGCGTTGGAGTTAAGGTATCAGCGCAGTAAAATTCAATGCGTTACACATGTCTAATTCAGTGAGGGCTGATTGTATTTCGGAATTCGAGCCAGGAAAGACCAACTTGAGCGCCGACAAATGGCTACAAAAAATTGATCAATTGGCAGCAATCAATGATTGGGACGATAAAACTATTGTGTATCACATGCAATCACGCCTAACAGGATTAGCTAAAGGATGGTACGCAAATCTCAGTAGCTATAACTTATCCTGGAACGAGTGGAAAGCACTGATTAGAAAGTATTTTCCTGTACACCATGACTTCGCGGAGACTCTACGCCGTCTAGTGTTCCGAACGAAAAGAGAAAGCGAGTCCATGAAGGGAATATTATTTCGCGAAAATGAGTCTAATTCAGGCGTGCAAAGTAAATGGAAAAGACGCCGTTTCATGTGTGATTGACGGGATTAAAGACCCTACGATACAAACTGGTGCAAGAGCTGGCCGGTACAATAGTCCAGAAGAACTTTATAGCGAATTTTTGGCAAGTGTTCCGTCAACAAGTAAACGTTTCGTAAACCACATAAGCAAAGAGACAAATAAACGGATAAGCAAGGCAGAATTCAATGCAAATAGAAAGGAAAGAAATAGACCATCGACAATTTTTACCAGAAGCCCAAAATGTTTTAACTGTGGTGATAGAGGGCATACAGCCTCAAAACGTGCTCAAAACCCAAGATCGAGTGCAAAAGTTGCAACAGATTGGGGCATACCGCTGATAGTTGCTATAAATCAAGTGTGAAAGGATATATTGACACCGGATGTGCTGCCGTGCTTATTAAACATGACGCAGCACGTAACTTGAACTTAAACATTAGACAATGTAACATAGCAATTAGTGGCTATGCAGGTGGTTCCACATAAGTGATTGCTGAAGTGGACATCATGTTGAAAGTTGACCTTGTCGAAATTAAAATCATTGCCTTAGTGGTAGCAAATGAAGTTCAGAGTGTCCCGATATTAATTGATCAAACATTTTTGAACCACAACCATGTCACATTGGTATTGAGATTGGTACGCATTTTCAGAAGGGACGACGTAGAGCTGCCACAAATTGAGAGCTTGCCCCCTGCAAAAGTTGCATTGTGGGCAAAAGAGGCTCAGGTAATACCGGCAAACAGTGTTGGTTATGTACAGGTTGTAGGGGATTAAGACTCCAGCGTATATGTAGAGCTACGTCACGTCCCCGTACCAAAATCTGAATACAGGGTTTCAAGATGTTTGACGAATGGCAAAGAGGGATTAATCTTACTAACCAACATATCCCATAACGGAATAGCATTCGAAAAAGGACAAGTAATTGCAAGGGGTGTTCCATGTAAAGACGAGCAGACAATCTTATTGGTGAGTACTTTAATGACGAAATAAACTAAACAAAGCCCTTTGAGATGAAGGATATAGATGGTCATATCGATGACCATTTGAACGAACAAGACAAAGAAAAAATGTTATCGCTATTAAATAATTATCGCGATTGTTTTGCGGAAAATTTAGGTGAATTGGGGAAAACGGAATCATACAAGATGCACATAAATTTAACCGACGATAAACCGGTAGTTTATAAAGCATATCGAATGTCATATGCGGAACGTCAGGTTGTAAGAGAGCTAGTCAACGAACTGAAAAGTAACAACATCATAAGGGAAGCCACATCACCTTATAACAATAATATCTCGTCTAATGGTAGGTAGACGAGATACGAGGAAAAGAAAGATAATAAAATGTTTGAGATACTGCATTCGAGCAGACGTGTTTAATTTGGAAGAAAACGAAGGAAGTGAATCTTATACAGTCATAATATAAGTTAACAATCAATTCCATGCTAACCAGCAACCGGATGCTGAAGTTATCAAACAATTCCGCGATAGCCCGAATTCAGGTGCTGACAACGCATTTCCATCGTGTGGTCGCTGAACGGACAATAAAATTCCGCGAACTTGGGAAATGCAACTGCAGCACAAAATTCGCTTAAATAGCCGAAACGATGTGTAACTACATTCTATTGTATTTTTGGTTCTGAACGCGACGGGGAACCTCTGCCCCGCGCGAGTTACACATAGTAAAGATACCCTAATTACCACTAAATTCTCTAAGTCTTTATCCGAAGCATAAGATACAATGTTGCACAAGATACAATGTTGCAAAAGATACAATGTCGCCTAAACGAAACTTAATTAAAATTCGCACAGACAAAACATCCTGTGGATCAAATTCAATATCGGAGATAAGCCGATCGTGGGAAGCTGAAGTCAGCATAACAAAGACTTGGTATTAATGTAGCATTGGCATCTTTTTAGTATATAAGAACGAACTCGCATCCCGAGCGAGGTACTTGTAGTTCAGTGTCATTTCGGTTTGGTCGTGGTTAATAAACGTCATTTAAATAGATACTTTTGTGTGTTATTTTTCAAGTTCCGCGTAAGGGACTATTTAATTTTTTTGGAGTTAGGAAATAGCCCCAACATAACTCGCGTACTAAATAAATATTGTTTGTTAAAATCGGATGGATATTTAACTGGCGCCCAACGTGGGGCTGCACTCGTGCGCGTGAAAGAAAGTAAAATTCGATTTAATAAAGTAAAAATCGATTCATCGAATCGAACAAATCGAAAAAATCAAACAAAGTGAAAGGAAAAAATCCAGGGACAACACCCAGTCCCTAAGAATCACTCGCTGATCCGGATAGGCCCCCTAGTAGCCAGCAGTGGATAACCAACACCTAGCAAAAAGGAAGTGCGCCCAAGTATCCAGAGCTGCAGCCTCAGGAGAAAAAGAAACCCCTTCAATAGCTAAAAAGGAGCAGCAGAATATGGTCGTAACCATTAGGCTTCTGTAAGTCGATATAATTTAATTGAAATAGAACACAAAAAAGATTTGTGGCGGTAACACTCTGCTACACATTGTCGCCGGCCACCAGTCGCTGCTAGTAGCAAAGACGCGCACTGGAAAATATCGCCACGTCTGGAACTTGTGCGAACGTGGCATATCTTCCGCCGCGATAGCCATGAACGTAACCCAATACGCATGGCTATCGTTATCGCGGGAATGATATGCTGCTTCATCCAGACGTGAGGGCACATGTGCATGATAAGCAGAATTGCAGCCAAACGTAGCATGTCTTCCGCTGCGATAGCCGTGCACGTAACCCAATACGCATGGCTATCGTAATCGCGGGAACGATATGCTGCTCGAGGCCGGGTACTCAGGCGCTGCATCAGCACTTTGGAAGTGCGGCTAAAGGACTGGTACCTTGTGCCCAACGGACAGTCACTTTCGGACTCTCGTCCTAACGACATCGCCGCCCGCGGAAATCTTGTAATCTTTATCTTATTTATGTTAATAAATTGTTATATAGAACCAATCGCGTTTAGAACCTTAGAGGCCCATAGATTCAATAAGAATTTAAGACAAAAACACAACAGTTATCACCGAATCTGGAAAAACGAAGTAAAGAAGAAAAGTAATATACGCAACTAACTTCTCTTTATGGACTTGCCCACGAGCTATCCCAAACTCAAAAGCGAAAAGATCGTTAAATTTTATCGGAACCACTTAAAAGTGGGTCGCAGGGAATCCTGACCACGACGATTTCAACATAATCCAAAATAAATGGATGACGTGCTTTAAAACAACAACAACCAAGTAATCATAAACAAGTCATTAACAGATCGAATGAACAATCTTACAACAAATTAATCAAAGGAGCTTCACAAAAACGATTCAGCTATTAGCCTACAATATAAGCTAAGGTTAATAAAAGAGGAACTAATCACTGTAAACTATGCCTTATGCTTGGCAAAACCTTTTTTGCCAACTCCATGATGTTATCTAAAAAAGAAATAAAAAAAGCTTCAAATTATTCGAAAAAAATATATTTCCATATAACATACTACTAATTATTATAATCAAGAAGCGATAAACCAGATAGATACAACCGTGAACCAACCAGTCTACGCCGCATTAATTTCGATACCACTGCAGCATCACGAATCCCTTCATCAATCAATGCCAACCATATTTCTAGTCGAATGCGGACATTCGAATTTAGATGAGGAGGCGTTAACAATCAATCCCATGGGAACCTCTGCCCCGCGCGAGTTACACATGCATCCCATACTATACCCGACATACCCCCTGTCATACATACTCCTCCTACCACGAAACCACGAATATCCAATCAGTCACGTACAGCCAATTTCAATAACACAACCCACCAAATAATATAAACATCCCGACAGAATCAATCATAACAACCCACTTCTATCCAAATACTCAGCCCAACTCTAAATAAACATTCTCACATTTAATTGCATGGTCAGCCCAAAATCAATTACCAAAGTCTACGATCTATTGCAAACAGAAGATCGAATTATGAGTGCTGATGCAGCATACCAAATGTATGAATACGCCAAGCCTTATGATAAGAGACTCAGTTCAAATTAAGAATTGTAAAGAATAAAAACTTGGATGTTTAGGAAATGAAGTCCACTTTTTTTTTTTAAAAAAAATCAGTGTTTTATTTTGGCAATTTTGCGTCGAGGAAATCGACCGATTTTTTTTGAACATAACGTCTGCCAAAAACGTAACTGGCGCAGTCGTCCGTCTGAAGAAGGGAGAATCCTCTTTCGACAACAAAAGAATCTAATCGCGACACCGCTAAACACGGTATGTTAAGTGTTTTCATTCGCAATAGAATCAGTGCCTTAAAATTAATAGTAACAAAAATATCCTCTCCAAAGAAAATTTGGAAGGATTGTGTAATAAAATAAACAACCAAAAGTGAAACAAGTGCATCAAGACAAAGAACTACGAGATCAAGCTGAAAAGGCACACAGGTAACGTAAGATATAAGGTAAAACCTCTCCGCAAAAAAAAAGGCAAACCAAGAAGATGTCCCACAACTACCGCCATTACCATCAATACTATCATTAGAACTACCTTTCGAAGAGCTGTTGAAGGAAGCCAGAAGATTACCAATATACAATGGTAATAATGAAGAATTCGCCCTAAACTCCTGGATCACAGAAGCCAATACGATACTTTCATTAACACCACCTGGGAATCAAACATCATATATTTTCCGATTAATACTCAACCGAATTCAAGGAATTTTTGGGTGGGACCCCAGGTCGGCTTGAGGCCAAGTGGGTTCGTTTTGCTTCAGCCAGACCGGGAAAGAGGTTGGCTCATCCGGGAGGTGTCTTTCACGTCGTTTCTGTCTTGTAGCGGAGAGGGTAACGGTTGATCCGCGGCCCAGTCTCTTACAGTACAAGATATCAGGACGTGCAAGGCAGTCTCCCAGCTAATAATCTCAAAGGGTCTTGGCTCCAGGATTGTCTCGCCACTGGTTTCCCCCACGACAGTGAGGTGGGTCTGGTATGGCACCCGTCCCAGCCTTATTCATGGTCCTTATTGGTACAAGCATGATAGCCAGGCCTGCACTGCCGGCAGTCTCTGCCAGGGGAGGCTTCTCCCGAGTCCCTGCTGTCCTCTCACGAGGGAGTGAGTGTTTGTTTGTCATAATGATGGGTTCGGGTTGTCTCTTTACTAAATTGTGACTCTGCCCTTTTACTAAGTTGAGACTCCTTTTTACTAAGTTTTGACTTCTAGTAAATTGTGACTCTGTCCTCTGGACCTGTTTGTAGGCTAGCTTAGGGAGGTTTTGGTTCTGCTTGTTTGGGTTTTCTCTCTGGATAGTGTCTGTGCTGGATCGTCTCAGGTGGTATTCTGCTTGGATTATTGTCTTTGGGGAATTTCTTTGCTAAATAATTTATGTGTTAACTATTCTAGGGTGATCTGCTTACAGTAGATAATTTCTATGCTGAATGTTCTAAGGTGATGTTCTGTTTTCTCGCTTTTTCCTTTTGGAATAATTGTCGATGGACACCCAGCACCTTGGGCACAGACTGCAAAATATCTTGGACTAATAATCGACAACAAGCTGACATGGACACCCCATATCCAGAACAAACGGATCGCCTGTACAAAAATCCTTCAGTCCCTTCTTCCAATCCTAAGGACGAAAACACTCAGCATAAAAAACCGACTGCTCATTTACAAACAAGTTATACGACCCACACTACTGTATGGCAGTTCGGTATACGGACAGACAAGTAAAACTAATCGAAAAAGGATGCAGATCTGTCAAAATCTTGCCTTACGAAAGATCTTTCAAATTCCATGGTATGTTAGAAATACGGACATCTATAAGGACTTACGTGTCGAGACTATAGACAAATACGTACGCGACAAAGCACTCAAACTGTTCGACACAGTGGACAATCATAATAACACTACCATGGAACTTTTAAGATCTCAAAACCCTAACCGTAGACTCACCTACAGAACATTACGACAACTAACAGAGTAGACTGACAAAATAATAAAACCCCGAAAAGCAGAGTGAGCTCAACAAAAGCTCACAGAGACAAAGGGAGCAACAGTGCCATAGCACTAGCTCCACGTCACCTCAGTTCTCAGGATAAGAGACTCAGTTCAAATTAAGAATTGTAAAGAATAAAAACATAACATAACGTTTGCCAAAAACGTAACTCGCGTACTAAATAAATATTGTTTGTTAAAATCGGATGGATATTTAACTTATACTAACAGATGCAAGCATCCCAAATCATGAGAAAATAGAGATAAGAATCAGATATAAAAGGGCTGATCAATAGATCTTAAGCAGTGTTAAGTTTGAATTCGGACCAGCACAGAGCTGAGTAATTATAACTATTAAAAGTGAAAGAATAAAAGTCTATAAAATAATACAAGGTGTCTTTTCATTTGAATAGTTTCCAAAGTGGTAGAAAACTTACAATATTTTTTTTGTTATTCATTGAAATAGAAAACATAACTCGCGTGAATCCGTTTAATCGATATACTTTGTTATATATATATATATACAGCTGCTCACGAAAGCCAGCATACACCGCTTAAAAACGCGGAATTGGCAATATATACGTAGAAGGAAAATGAAAAGACGGGTGAAAAACGAACTTAAGAGGAATATCAGAGGCATTGTAATCTATTTTACACAGAATTAATGAGAACATACATATACATATACATAATAAATAACAAGAAATTCCCCTGAAAGAGAGGAATCAAAAGTCAGCATATGTACACCACAGAAAATTGAAAAGAATCAGTCTAAGCAATAAAGATTGCTACCGTGTTTATATATGGTACAAAGATAAACATTAGTGCATTGCAAGTCGATCAAACTAAAGTGATTTGGGTGCCTTTAATACTTAAAAATGAGAACACGGAAGGAAACGAGTTTGGAAGTGCGAAAAATCATCCTTGGTGAACGAGGGGAAGGACAGTCGTATGGCGAAATTGCTGAAATAGTTGGAAGAGGTCGGGCAACGATGCAAACGATCATACGGAAAGCGGAAATGGAAGGCAGACTACAAAATAAACAACGAACAGGTAGACCGAAATTCTTTGTTGCGGATCATTGTATTAAAATTTTCTTTATTTTCTACCAAAACCATATTCAATATAAATTGCAACCGTACACTGTCAAATAATCGCCATTGGCAGTACTTAAATCAAATTTACTAATCCACCACTCGAACTGTCTCTCTCGAGAGGTGAGAAACGCGTATCTGATGTGGTGAGTTGAGGTGATCGAGCGAGAAGCGGCTCTCTTAGGGTGCGGTCGTTGATGGTGTGAGTGGGGAGGTGAGAAAAGTCAGTTGGAGAGTTGTAATCGAGGAATCGGTCGAAAGATAAGCTCCGCACGGGGCCCCCTCTCGGCGATCATCTTTCATGTGGCGTCTGAATTGGCGGGGCACATGGAGGATGATTGGCTGGGAGGGAGGTGTGGTAGTGGGAGCACGCAACACCTTAAGTAAGAGAGATGAGAGAGACTTGTTACGGAAAATAAGTAAGGAGCCACAAAAAGTGCTCCGGCAATGGCCACTGAACTTGCAAAGGCAACAGGGAAGCAAGTGAGTCCAGAAACAATACGTCGAGTTTTGCGTAAGCAGGGTTATAACGGTAGAGTTCCGCGCAGAAAACCTTTCATTTCTCCAGTGAATGAAAAGAAGAGACTTGACTTCGCTCGCCTGCATCTTACTAAGGACGACAGTTTTTGGAATCAAGTTCTGTTTAGTGACGAGAGCAAGTATAATATTCATGGCTCTGTCGGGCGCGGAAACGTGTGGAGGAAGCGGAACGAAGCATTGGCAAAGAAGATGTTGCGTCCTACAGTGAAACACTCCACCGTGTTTGTGTTATGTGCAGAAATTAGGCCTACAGCCAGGTTGGATCCTTCAGCAGGACAATGATCCAAAACATACAGCTAGAAGTGTCAAGGAATGGTTGCTGTATAACGTCTCTCACCAGCTTCATAGTCCGCCTCAGTCTCCCGATTTAAACCCTATAGAGCATGTATGGGAGGAATTGGATCGCAGAATTCGTGAGGCCGCCGTAAGGACAACTATTACTAGCGAAGAGACCCTGAAATTTACTCTGCTGTGTGCCTGGATGAATATTCCACCCGAAATTACCGGAAATCTCGTTCGTTCGATGCGATGGCGTTTAGAAGCTGTTATTAAAGCTGGCGGAACTAGTCATGTACAATAAAAAAAACACGCGCATTTTAAATAAGTGCAATAATGCACAATCGCGGAAACCTGATTCTGTCTGGGCTGAAGATTCCTCAACGAGGTAAAATCAGCAAGAAACCCAGACGCTAACTCAGCAAGGTTCGAGGCGACAAGTTAAAGCGAACATGAAGACGAAAGGTTCTTCAACAACAGAAATACCGGCAAAGCAGAAATCGAGGCTGAACTCAACGCGCTACGAGAGCAGGTGAATCAGCGAGATGCTGAAATTACGCAATTAGCGCAAGCGGTAAGTCAATTAATTGCTAATCAAAGAGACGCCGGGCAGGTGGAACACCTGATGGCAGCAATGCAGCGATTGGCGGTGCAGAATCCCACAAACGAGCCGAGAGGAAGGATCCTGAAGGAAATTCGAAACATGAATAGCTTCACGGGAAAAGGGGACATTTTCATAAATGCGTGCATCAGCAGCACAGAATTCTACCTGAGCAGCCACGCTGATCCAGAAATGAAGAGGATCGCAACACGCAACATATTTTTTGAAAAAATACATGGCGAAGCGAAGGACGTGATCATCAATATCCCAGAACTAGGTAGTTGGGAAACAATAAAGTCAGCTTTGAGATTGAGATACAAACCGGACATCGAACCATCGGAAATCTACAAACGAATCACTAGCCTGAGAGTCAACACCGTAAGCGAACTTTCAGTAGAATTGCAGAAAATCAAATACAAAAAAGATGAATTAGCTATTTATTATAGGCACACAGTATATGTTGATTTAAGTAATGTAAATTCTATTCTGGCTCAAACAGCCAAAGATATGACCCAAGGGGTACTATTTGAAAAAAATATTAGATATGCATGAAATAGATGAAATTATTCAAATAATGACGGAGAGAAAATTTGAGAATGAATGTATCCGGCCTGAATTTCGAAAATATAAAAACAATATTGTTAAAACAATTTTTTTACCAAAACATTTTGAATTTTATCCAAATCACGACGGACAGGTACGACAGACACCAATCCATCCTAGAAGACAAAACCACTTCTTTTCTCATTTTAATAGTAATCAGCCTAGTCTAAATAGGCGGGGAGACCAGTTCAATGGGGAACATTCACAGAATCGAATAACTTTTCATAATAATTCTGGTTCGTTTTGGCGAGTTAATGCAGGAGAAGAACATAATCTATCTCGAAATTTTAACAATCCGGGCGCAAATAGACGTGCAGATCAATTTGCATCCGCACAATGGAGACGGTTTTCTGGTCGAAGCAGACCCGAGCCAATGGAGATAGGAAATATCCAAAGAAACAATCAGCACAGTTTTTAAAATTTCAACCCAATTCATAATGCCAATTTTAATTACAGCCAGAGAAACTACAAATATTTTAACCAAAATAATAGGGCAAATTTTCAGAAGCAAAATTTGTGTTTGGAAATTCATCCCTAGGCACACTTTTGCTGGCATGATCATTGTGGAAATTCTTGCTCACGCTGCTTCTTGCATTTTTAATAAAGGATTTGCAAATGTATCGAAAATAATGCAACTGATGGGCATTGCAATAGGAATTTCAGCCTTAAGACACGCTGCGGATATCGATCGCACTCGCGTAAAACAATTGAATCGTCGCAGCACTGAAGCCTCCAAAGACGCTAGAACAGCTAAGAGAGACGAAAAGTTGAAGCTTTAGGAGGAGTACGAAAAAGAGGAAGGACTAATGTATGGCGCAGGTATGGCATAATAAAGGTGCGTAGCATTCACTTTGAAAAATTACTTGGAAAAACTTTAAACGTTAATTTCTCGGAATAGCGTTTTTTGAGTTGGTGGACATGATTTTAAAAAAAGTATTGATCCGATCATACTGAATTTTTATTATGTTGTTAGTGACATGTCTGTCTATCGCATGAACTAGGATCATGTTTATAGAGAATACATTTTCCGATTTCCAGCTGATTTTCTAACCTCAAAACCCGATTTTTTTTAAATGTAATGCATTATGAATTACGGGTGATGATGTAATATTAAATGTCACAATCGCGTGTGACAAAGTAACAACCTATAATTACAAATAAACTACACGAGGTTCTCAATGTGTAGAATCTATCGTGGAAATATGTATATAAAGTAAAGACTGTTTTAGGTAAATTCAAAAACCTACAAATATTCTAGGAAAGAACAGATCTGTAAAATGGTAAGAGTAATTCATCAAAAAATTTTTTCAGTAAATAATTAATTTAATTCATTTAAAAGAATGCAGAACTCAATGAAGTTGCGACGAGGAGTAATGCAGTGCTTTCTACATGGGCATCGCTGGAGGAAAACATCGGGTTGGAAATTGAGGTTTTCAAATTAATGAAAACCAAGTATGGAACCCGACTTGCAGTTTACCTGGTAGACGGACGATTCCTTTTTCTGCCTCCGAGATTCTCAGAGAGGTTCAAGACCCAACGGCAAGTGGAGGAATTGAACAAGATTGAGAACCACTTCTTGGAGTTTAAGGGGATCGACCATTCTCGAGGTGGATTTATTAGAGTTAATTTTATTGAAAAATGATGTGTAAAGATGAAAATAAATACGCTTGATAGTCCTCCCTACGTCTCATTTGCAAGTCTAAATTATTAAATTTTCTAGCTCACACCATCCCGTAAAGTTACCAACAATGGTCAAATATATCTCTTTTTCAACTATAATAATAATATCAATAATCAACTCGCCTGCATGCTCTGCAAGAAGCAAAACACAGCTAATAAAGTGTCTCAATCAAATAATAAACAAACCATCAAACACACATCGAAGCATCATTAACCTACTACAGCAATTTACAACCAAGCCAAATTAGCATTGAACTTGAGATCGCCAATCATCGTACATCCGCATGCGCCATAGACAAATCCACAATCTTATCATAGCCTTTAATGGCGATCTCAGCTGCAGCCCGCACGCCATCCAAGCATGCAGCTCGAGATCGCTTATCATCTTATATTTTCCGCATGCGTCCACCCGCATCTTACATAGGCACGACATACATTAGTTCCAAATGCATGTCGACATCGGTGGCAAGCCACACAGAAAATCATGTGCCTCAATCAAATAATAACCATCATTAGCCTACTGCAGCAATTTACAACCAAGTATAATCAACATTGAACTTGAGGCCACGCATCATGACATCGGCGGCAAGCCGGCTAATTCACACGCGGTAGTATCAACCAGTATTCTTTGTTTACAATGAATTTCATTCAAAACAAGGTTTGTCTACCCACTCTTACTTCACAAGTCAAATCAACAATATCGCCTTTCTGGCTTGTCACACCATTGGAACTCGCTCACGTCATTCCTCTCAACACTCTCAAATCCACGAACATAAATCCTAATCAACTTCTTCATGACCAAGCGAGATGCACCTATGTTCGGCATCCGAACTCGGGCATGATCGTGCTTTTCTGTCTACTGGTTTCAATAAATCGAACCATATACATATAGGAGAGACAAAGACTACATAATATACCAACTAAGTAAACCGAAAATCTTCTCAGCATGACACCGTCAACAGGTCTCCGCCACGCAATCCGATCCCCGAAGTATCGCCAAATGGTGAACCCTAATGAACAGGAAAACTATCTTGTCTGAAAATTCAAGCTCAAGCCTCATACCATTCACGCCAACATACTCGCCCCGAGAATTTCAAATACTTCCGTATTGCCGTGTTTACGCTCCTACGGGCAGTTTAAAGCAGAAGTATGAGTTTTGAGAATTAATCTCACTTCCGTATTGCCGTGTTTACGCTCTTTTGGGCAGTTAGGGCAAGCCGGGCAACCAAATGCCACGCAAGTTATACAGACTTTCCCACAGCGTCATAATAAATATGAAATGCCAATTCGAAACGTGACTGCAAGTCTAAACAAATAAGCATACGGCAGATGCATCGTCAGCATTGTTCAATAGAATAATGCTAGACATAGTATCAGCAATTACTAGAAGTAGATAAAAGGAGTAATGTGAACCAAAAACTGGCGCAGTCGAACTTTACATACAATACAATAAAGATATATTCCATGTCTCTCGGAGTTTTATTTTATTTTATTTACTTCGCTCGACAACCAAAACTCGCACGGCGTCAACACTGTCAGCCAGTGCAAGTTGCCACCGTTCTGGCGCTCGAATCCAGAACTCTGTTTTTTTCAGGTGGAATCGGCCTTCCAGGTGCACCGCATAGTCATATCCCGGGAAATGCCTATGACATCACCTCCTATTTCGCAACAAGAAACAATATTCTAAATTCATTTCCGAAACGCATACCAATAGTCTGAATCATTTTCGGTTTTGCTTATAGCTTTGCATATCATAAAACCGCAACAATAACAAAATCTCACTTGACATTTGATCGGGTCAAATTAACTTCCCAGAAACTAAAATGCCAACTACCGGAAATTCCACTGATAAGGTGGAATACGAAAGATTGTATTACTGCACTATTTGCAAATCAAACCAACATAATGTAAACAATTGCCCTTATTTTAAAAACAGAAATAAACATAGGAAGCAATAGATCAAGATTAAAGATGGGCCAAACATAGCAATGTAATAATTATAACTTGTGCGTTTTATGTGCTGGTTTTCTGAAAAACCATCCTACAAATGCATGCACGGCTTGCAGTAAAGTTTTTCATAAAGCATGCTGTGAGTCACAGCAAAGTTTTGATGAGGAAATTGCTGACAAGGACGTTTATTTTTGTCCATCATGTCGTCATGACGCACCAGACTAGTTCTAGAATTAGCATAAATATACATAAACTGTAAATTTTATAGTTTCCATTCAGTAATTTTTGCAAAGTGTCCACCTACCTCCCTTATGTGGTTTTGAATCTTACCAATTAAAAGTTCTAACACAGATTTTTTGTTGTTTACATATCCTGGTATGTGTTAATTTATTTCGACCTTAGGTCTATTAGTGCCTATGACTTGCTTGATTTTCGTCAAAATGGAAATAAACAAGCCGAGATGTTTCTTAGACTTTCTAATGGTTTTATGGTCAAGTTACACTGTTAATAGTTAATTCTTGTTTGCTTTCATTCAATACGAAGTTACTGATTTCAGACTTTTTCATTCGTTAGTATTTTGAGATTTAAAAATCTGTAAACCATCTAGTTCCGACTATTCGTTAGACGTGGACCTGACTAATAATGGAATGGTGCCCATTATTAGCTGATAACAGTGCCGATTAATGGTAAAATGTATGCCGGTTACTGGCTTATTCGCGCTTAGCATGAAATGTGCAAAATTACTCTTTTTGAACATTATCTTCATGGTTGCCAAGTATTTACCCCATAAAATAATATGTTTAAGAATCAAAGGATCACAACAAAATTGGAGTATCACGGCAAGATTATTTTATACAGCCATTTGAAGTCGGCCGTTACTCTTAAGGGTGCCGACTATTGGGTGTTTTACCCACCCAATCACTATCAATCTCCATCCGAACCTATGGATATTGACAATCATGAGACAATTTTCCTTCGCCCGCCTCGAAAGAGGTTTACCATATAACATATAATAGTGAAAACCAAACGCACACTCTTAGAACTTATCGTTACCAGTAGGTCAAATTGAGTATACTCCACGCTGGAGCGAAGATGGAGCGAAGATGGAGCAAAGGCATTGCCTCCGATATCGCTCCACCTGGAGCAATTGGGGAGGCATAGAACAAATCCCAATGAACGGTAAGTTGTCCGATAATTGTGCTGTTTTGAAAGCGACGTTTCATATCGTGTACGACCAGAATTGAAACCAGTAGTGAAGTGCTAAAGAGCTACACAAAATTAAGCATAAAAATAAATCTTGCGATTAAATTTTGTTTTTAAAGTTGGCAGTGAATGCCACTTCCCATTAGATACTACTTGAAAGCCAAAGTGAACGAAAGTGCTTATCTTTATTGTGTGTTGAAAATGCGGGATGACCAAGATTTCAATATAAATTTTGTTGGACTTGTTGAAGACCATCCCTGTTTATTTGACAATACCCGAGAGGATTATCATATGAGTCAAATTCAAGAGCGATCCTGGGCAGAAATCGCAAAGAAAATTGGAGAAGAAGGTAAGTGAAAAACATTCAACACTCTTTATTAAAATATATTATGTAATATTTATATTATAATAGTTTATAATATTTCACACACAGAACTTATTTTGACCTTTTATTAACCCCTCAGCGGTGAAGAAAAAATCGCAAAGTTTTTCTCTTGTCCAAATAGCTGGATTGGTTGCTCTTCTTTGGTTTGAGCTTGGATTCTATTGAATATCGACGTTTTGAATTTCCGTGTCTTCAGCTTCTCCTCTTTGTCCTGTCTTCGTTTCTTAGAAAGTTATGCAATACGCATAATGATGCAGAGAATGAATACCAACCTGCTAGAGATTCGGAAACTGTAAAGTCCTTGGCAATCATAAAATAACTAGAAATGCTTGTAATGATATTCTGCGAATTCTTAATGAAGAAGGTAATGAGTTCCCATAAAGACAAAAACTTTGCTACCTACTAACGTTAGGCCAATTGACGTAATTGATATGTCACCCGGGGAATATTTTCATTTGGGAATAAAAAGAGTCTTAGAATTGTTGAAGCTACCTCCCAGTGAACTGCCAGAAAAATCCATTATGATATAAATGCGTGGATGGGCTTCCATTATACAAAAGCTCAATGAAGACGCTGTGATAAATTTTGGGATGCATAGCCGATAACAAAAAACTACCTCCATTTTTATTAAAGCGTATTTAGGGACAGGAAAGCCTTTAGATGTAGAGAAGTATTTACAGAAGTTTACGGAGGAATATATCTTAATGGCTTGAGGAAAAGGGTGTTCTGTTATGTAGGAAAACTTTAAAAGTTAAAATAACTTTTAAAGTTAAAAGAATATCAATTGATTTAGTAGCCACGAATTCTATCAAAAACTCAGGTGCGTGCTATCCGAAGTAGAAAGTTCACAAACAGGATGCGACTGTAAAGAAGGAGCCAATTGTAGACGACAAGTTGGCAGCTCTGCTGCAATGTCTCGTAAAAGTTCGCAGATCCGGAGCGACCTGTGACGGTTGGCAGCATTTAGCGGAAACGAGGACTGGTTTGACAGAAATAATTTGCGAAGACCAGAGACAGAAAACCGAGCCACAGAATAGTCGTTTCGAGTGTAATCAGTTACAATATACTTTTTAAAAAATAAAGTGGGATTACACAATATAAATTTCTGTTGAAAATTTACAATGATAACTACACTTGCCCACCTTAAACAGCAGCTGCACTGCAGATGTCACCATCTATTTATAGAAGACCACCTGCAAATATGAGTTCCGAACACCAAAAGGATCATCGCAGCTCGCAGTCTGCATTCCACATTCAAAGTGTGTTCACATTTACTTTTATAGAATTATATGTTAAACCTTATATATGTATATATAATATACCAAAAATCAAGCTATTGAACCAATAATTTCGCCAAGTGATTCCACCAAATAGAAATAGCAGCAAGAGACGTTTGTAAAACCACATTTAGCGTAGATAACACTCACTATGATTTCCTCCGTATGCCTTAGCGGTTGAAAATGACACCTGCAACGTTTCAACGCCTGATGAACAGTGTCTTCTCAGACTACACTAATAAGATACGTCTAAGTTATTTAGACGATTTCATTATTTTGTCGACGACTTTACAAGAGCACCTGAAATTTTTGCGTAGAATATTTCAGAGATTGACAAAAGTCAATCTTAAATTGCAGTTGGATAAGACAGAATTTTTGAGTCGTGAAACGGAATTTCTCGGGCACATACCCACCTAACATTTTGGCGCATTGTCGCCTAGGCGAACTATAGACGAATCGTCGTTTCTTCACCAGAATGATGAAAAGTCGTAAAAAAGCATGTGCAAGCATATGTGCAAGTCAATTTATTGCTTTCAGCTGTTGTTTTTACACCATTTGCTGGAATTGGAGACGATAATTCTTCTCATTTCTGCCGCATAGACACACGTGTGAAGTTCGCGTTTTGAATTAGTCGCAAAACACGGAAAGAGTGACAAAACGCGCAAATTAGTGCGGTAGTTGTGGAAATAAAAGTGTGGTGATAAAGCTAAGTATTTTCTGTTTCATTATTTTTGCGGCCAGGTAAATAAATCTTAAACAAATCATCATCGGAACAAAAAAAATGTTTTATCTTTTAGGAGCTGAGAAACCCTCTACATCAACAGCAGTTCTGAATGTGGAAAATAAAGATGATAGCAGTTCCGCTGATTCTGAGTCCATATTCAATGAAGGCAAACCTCAGAAAAGGCGAAGAACATTAACAAATTTAGAACCCAAAGGTGAAATTAAAACTTTCAAATGAAATCTTATTGAAATCATTATACTTTCTCAGATATAAATCGTCCTCAAATTTCACCAGTGGCCACAAGCAATCGAAAATATAGCAAAGGGGAATCGACCAATAAAGAAAATAAATGTAAAGCTAAATAAATTTTAAATAATTTCAGTGACTGAGCATCTAATTTGTGTTAATAGCGTGTGATTGTTTGGCGAAATTATCGGCCGAAAACAAGGAGACAAGGAAAATCTTAGTTCGATTGACTGAAGAAGTGTTAATATTAAAAAAAGAGATTCAAAAACTAAGAGAGAATGCTACAAACACAAACATCGTGGGAATATTGCCGAAATTTCCTTTTAGCCACTCAGAAGAGTTAGCCAAACTGGCAATGAAGGTGCAAGATAATGAATATTCGCGGCTCTCGCGCAACTCCTTCAGCCTCCATGTATCTTGGTACTTCTCATGCCAATCTACCCCAGACTTGCTGTAACCTACTTGCACAACACTTTCAATCCATTTTCTTATCGCCTTAACCGATTGCCAGTCCCAATATAAGATTTAGGCACTTCCTAACTGTCATCTCACCGCCCTACACATCATCATTTCTTGTTGAATCTCTGATAGAAAATCTTGACCAAAATGTAGGAGCTGGTTCTGATGGCCTTCCTACCCTTTTTTTAAAGCGAACGAAAGATGTTATAAGCCTTCCGCTGAGCATAATATTTAATAAAAGCATCACTGCCGGAACATTCCCAAACTATTGGAAAGATGCTCTTCTTGTCCCAATACACAAAGATGGCCCCGATAATTTAGCGTCAAACTACCGACCAATTTCCCTACTTTCGGTCTGCTCCAAGCTACTGGAAAAACATATTCATAACTTTATTCTCCATCACTTTGGTCATCTGATTGCAAATGAGCAACATGGTTTTCGTTCCCTTCACTCCACGTCCTCTAATCTTGTTGGCTTTACAAACTTTGTTGCAAATTCTTTCGAGTCCAGACTGGACGTCCATGTTATTTATACAGATTTTGCAAAGGCATTTGATACAGTGCCTCATGATATTCTCTTGAATAAATTAGTCACCCTTGGCTTCCCAGACTTTCTTTTGGGTTGGCTATCTTCTTATCTTACCGACCGAAGCTGCCGTGTAGTTTTCAATGGCTGCACTTCGTGTCCGTTTTCTCCAAATTCAGGTGTCCCTCAGGGCTCAATTCTAGGACCGCTTCTCTTTCTACTTTACATAAATGACCTGCCACATCGCTTCTCTTGCGAATGTCTTTTATACGCCGACGATCTTAAGCTTTTCGCTCGCATAAAAAACTATAGTGACTGCCTCAACCTGCAAGCTAACATCAACATCCTGTCTAGCTGGTGTTTAGAAAATGGCCTAACGCTTAACGTAGACAAATGCTTTATGATGTGTTATTCTTTGAAAAAAACACCATTTGACGCCATCTACCATATTAACAACAGTGAATTGAAAAGAGTTAACACTATCAAAGACCTTGGAGTTATTTTCGATGAGAGACTTCGCTTTAATTTTCAATATTCCGACTTAGTAAATCGTGCATCACGTATGGCTGGATTCGTACTTCGAACTTCCCAACAGTTTTCCTCTATCGAAAGCTCCCTCACACTTTATCGAACCCTGGTGCGAAACATTCTCGAGTACGCTTCGGTTGTTTGGTCGCCTTATCATGCTAGTGATCGTACACTGCTTGAGTCTGTTCAACGTAAGTTTACACGATCTTTGTTTTATAAATTCGGCCTACCGTATACGGAGTATCCTGATCGGTTAAGAATTTTGAAACTCCCCTCACTTCTTGATCGTAGAGTACTTCTCGATCAATGTTTTTTGTATAAGTTATATACCGGCCTCATCATGTGTCCTGCATCCGAAAGCATAGCACTAGCGTTCCTTCCCATAACACCAGGAGTTACAACTTTTTTAATCCCACCATTGCTGAATTAGCTGTATACTTTAACTCTCCTTTGCACAGAATAATGAGACAGCATGATGCACTTCAACTTGGTCCTATGTCCTCATCTTTTTATTCTTTCAAACGTACTTTAATTTCAAAACTTGAAACCCTATAATTTTAATGTGTAATTGGATCTAATCTGTACATTGAATTTTTCCTAAATAAATAAATAATCTTGCTTTTCCCAATTGGTAAGTTCTGATTTAAGAAAACAAATAAATATTTCAAAGTTGTTTTTTTTTCATAGAAAGCGGAGTTTATTGGAATCGGAAGCCGATCCAATCCACAGCAATTCGTTCGCGATGCCTTGAAAGCAATTTTCACGGATGAATTAGCGACGCAATTCATTTGGCTTGGTACCAAGCAGAGAAAAGTCTACGCTCGATGAATGTTGTTCTGGCCCTTAAAAGTATATTTCTTATAAATAATCAACACAGTTTGATCAATTAATAAAATGTTCTTTCAAACAGGTGCATTTAAAGAGCGGTTCAATTGTCTAGATGATATTTTCGAGACAGTTGCGAAGAAGCATTTTCATTACGCTGCAGATCGTATATCTAAAAGGAACGCGAGGCAGCTGCAGAATACTACATCGGCATCATCAACACCAACTGCTAAATAATGCTGCAAAGGCTGTCAACGATAAGGGAAAAAGTGGAAATGCCGCCGCTTAAGAACCCGGCACCAAACGGATGACTTTGACAAGCTTTTTGACGAAATTAAATGAAGGTGGTGAACATGTGAAACCGTCTATGGAGCGCCCTATTTTGTAAGTATTGGATAATCACTCCTCTCACTTGAACGTGAAGACACTACATTTGGCCAAAGAGAACGGAGTTGTAATGTTGGCCTTTTCACCGCATTGTAGCCATAAATTACAATCGTTGGATGTGTCAGTCTTTGGACCATTCAAAAAGTTTTGCACTGCTGCTCAAGATGCATGGCTACGAAACAATCCGGGAAAAACCCTTACTATTCATGGTATACAAAAAATTGTCGCTGATTCGTTGCCGTTTGCTCAGACAAGTATAAATATTGTTAACGGTTTCCGAAAGCCAGGCATCTTCCCGTATAATGCAATCATTTTTGGTGAGGATGAGTCATTTGTAATCGATCGTCCTGAACCTGAAACTATCGAGCCGGAAAAAGATCATCCAGAGCAAAACGCGGAAAATTGCTTCTATGGGAAATATAAACTCATGTACTGTCCAAAAAACTATCGAGTGTTTCCTGCACGAGAACCGAGTGCATGATAAAGGACGAGCGATACATTATGTGGAAAATTATAGCTAATCCTGGACTGTCCGCTGTAAAATTGACCACCGAAGTGAGCGAAAGCCTTGGCAAAAAGTGTAGTGTGGGAAGTGTTCACGAATTTCATGGTCGAGTTGTCCGGAAAAAAACATTCATCAGTGTTAAAAATAAGCTCAGTTGATTAAACTTTGCGAAAGAGCACCTTGGTAAGAGCGAGGAGTTCTGGAATTCAGTCATCTTACATGTGCACAGGCATACGACAAGTACACGCTGTAAGCGTACATATTCAAATTACCGCGCAATCAATCAATGAAAACAAGTAAAGTCACCACGTGTTAGCTAGGTAAACAAAGTTCACTTACCCACTCTAACACCACAAGTCAGATCATGTTCCTGCCTAATCCCATGATTGCAGGTAGCTCACAACGATCCGAAGATACCCTTGGAAATGCACGAGCCAAATCATAATCAACATTCACATGAATAAGCGAGATGCACACAGGTTCGGTTTCCGAGCTCGGAGACGATCGTGCAAATGTCCATTGTTTTCCCATGCATCGATACGCAACCACAGGAGCGACTAGTAAGACGTAGTTTGCGAGTTAAATCCATCCACAATTTCGGCAAGTGCAACATCACCAGAAGATCTCGCTACCATGCATTCCGATACCAGGAGAATCGCACTTTCAAGGCAAATGTCGGACCCTCAGGTGAGACAAGCATATAAGCATAGAAATTCACATGCAAGATCTAACCCATTCACACCCATTGGCGACATAAAAAGAACAAAATCCTTTGCTTGAATTGAACACGCTTTCCCATCTATTTGTACCGGGGGCGTGTTTGATTTGTGACCGTACATGCACGTCTTCACGCACATCTGAATAAAAAGATGAGAAAGCATGGTCCTTCCTTTTGTAGTGTAATACAAACTACACAAGCAAACAAAACATATGCCGACCACCATAACGGACGTAAACAATATTTATACATTGCCATCTGATAACCCGGCACGAGTCAAAGCATTGTGAGTCAGGCTTTGTGGGTATATCCCAAGTCCATTATAAACAATGAAATAAGAGCGACTCAGCAAAACAATTGAAGACTAACAATGTGCACTGGGAATGAGTTCAGCATGGCATGGAATCCGAGGTTATTGGCATTTTATTGCTTATATCTGCAGTAAGGTTTTTCAAGTCATTAAACAGCTTGCTTGGGAAAATATCGAAAATAGATTTAGGTCAGGAACATGTGAATAATGTTTGATTAGTTAGTAAGTTGTACATAAGCAATATTTTTGTATAAAAGAAATGGGAAACAATCCATACCAAGACTAAACGTTGTCGAAGCACTGAACGGGCTGCATATGATTAGTCCATTCACGATGTATACACATGGTATTTTAAACACGCACACTCCCGCCGCTTCAGCATAGAATTCACGCAGTCATTCAAATCGAAATACTCTTTTTCGGGACAACATCCATGTAGCCCCTTCCTCGTAGTAAAGGTGGAAAATTGTCAAAGAGAAAATAGGTTTGAATTTTACTTTCAGCTTTTACTCGGTGCAGGCACCACGAAGCGAGTCGAAGAGAAAAACAAATTGTTCTACAGTGCGTGGCAAGAAGAGTATGTGAAATTAAACTACAGTATGGGCGAAAAAAAATGCTACATTATATTTTGAAATTAAATAAAATTATGAAAACTATATTGAAATCTGTAATGATATTTTATTACATTTGCACTAATATAGGCTCATCAATAAGTGGTGGGGCTGAGCCCCACTAGCCCCAAAAGTAGAGCCGCCACTGATATATATATCCCTTCGAGATTAACCATAAAAACGAAAAGTACGTAGCAATTAACAATTAACAAGAGACTAGTGATAACAAAATGTACATGAGTAAACCGTATGATGTGACGGTTAGACTTCGGGCGGTTTCCCGATTATAGAGATAATTTTGGCATATTAGTCCTTGATCGCAAGTAAAGCGCGACAGGGAGTTGTTTCGCGACGGGCTGAGTCGAACAGTAGATATTTGTGATGATTTTCAGTGTTTCCAGAAATGACCATAACAATTTCAGAAGTGGAATTGAATCTGAAGCACGAGTGTTAGAAAAAATATTCATATAATCGCATGAGCGAAAGAGTGATTCCGTGTTCAGCATGCCTGATGAAACGGGCATTGATGGCAAGCAGTTTCGCGACAATTACGGATTTGCTAGTCAAGCTGCTCAACCTACCAGACATGATCCCTCTGAAAACACCAGGTATGATCCTTTTCGATAAAAGAATAAGTACCCGATCGGGTAGAATTCAAAAAAAAATTCTTTGGAACGGCTGGCGCCGTGATACTTATAAAGAAAAAAAGGACCCAAGTAATCGGATGTGTCTAGATTACCGCAAATTGAATTCAATTACGGAGCGCGAAACAGATCTGACACCCAATATCAAAGACGTGTTAAATACACTAGGTCGCAATGTTTTTTTTAATTAACTTGACCTAATGAATGGCTACTACCAAATCGAGGTAGTTACATATACCTATAATGCTGACAAATATAAAAAAGTGTTGTCTGAAGTGAAACGAGACCTCACTGCAAAAGTACACAGTACATCTGCAGAGTACGCTGCCTTTTATGTTCCGGGATTTGGCAACCCTGGTGGTGCAATCTGGTAACTGACAGCTCTATCGTAAAGTTGGACATTTTTGAGGTTATACGTACTCAGAACGTTTTGACATACGAGCGCTATTTGCGTTGTTTGCAGTAAGTTAAAAGATTTATCTCAGCTCAAAAATGGAATTAAATCGTGAACATTTTCGTGCGATTATTTTTTACAATTTCGACGTGGATTAACTCAGCAACAGTGTATAGATGAACTTACAGTGGCTCAATAAAGAAGTCGGACACATACCTACTTATATTTCAAAAGGGGATAAACTGCCCAAGAATGCACTTCAGACAAAAACTAAATATTTTTTTTTAACTGCGTATCATTTGTTTATGAAAAATAAAAACATTGAAAACTTAACTCAATTTCATGATTTTATAAAAATTAAAAAGAAAAATGTGCGTAAAATTCATGCCAAAAAAGAACTCGGACAGGTGGCAGTACTCTTTTTCCCTTTGGGTTTAAAAGGGGAGTTCCCGGATTTTATGTACTTGACAGCTTTGCGCATTCAACTGAATCAAATTAAAAGCCTGAATTTGTTATTTGTGTGAAATTGTGAACTTAAAATTGAAAATGGGAAGGCAACGTGGCCAAAGTTCTTTAGAAGTAAGATAACTTGTTATAAAATATTACAAAGAAGGGAAATCGGTCCGTGATATTGCAAAAATCGTAAATAGGGCACACTCTACAGTTTATGACATTATTAAACGTTATAAATCATCAAAATCAGTGGAAAATAAACAAAAAAGTGGTGGACTTAGAGTACTTTCAAAGTCAGATGAACGGTGGATTGTACAACAAATTTATAAAAACCCGAAGTTAAGTGCTCCTAAACTAGCCAGACAAGTATCGGAATATCTTAAGAAAAATGTAAACCCCGAAACTATAAGGCTAGTTTTAAGAAGAAGAAATTTACACGGGAGAGTAGCCCGTAAAAAACCGTTTGTGAGCAAGTGCAATAGAAAAAAGAGACTCAAATTCGCGAACAGCTACAAAAACAAAGACTTTTCGTTTTGGTCTACTGTGTTATTCGCAGATGAAAGTAAATTTAATATATTTCGATCCGATGGACAATGTTATGTGTGGCGAAAACCTAACCAAGAGCTCCAAGAGCGCAATCTACAGTCTACTGTGAAACATGGAGGTGGCTCAGTGATGGTTTGGGGCTGCATGTCCGCACCTGGCCCAGGTAATCTTTGTGTAATCAACGGAATTATGGACCAAACAAAGTATTTGAACATTCTAAAAGAAAATTTGGTGCAGAGTGCTAACAAATTGGGAATAAAAGAGAACTTCCAATATTACCAGGATAACGATCCAAAGCACAAAGCGCTCAATGTTCGATTATGGCTGCTGTACAATTGTCCGCATGTGTTGGAAACACCTCCGCAATCCCCCGATATAAATGTTATCGAGCATTTATGGGCTTATTTGGAGAACCAGTTAAAAAATTATACTATTAGGAACAAGCAACAATTGGAGTCAGCACTTCAAACCGAATGGGCCAAAATTGATCCTTCTCTTTGCAAAAAACTTGTAGAGTCCATGCCAGCAAGACTAACAGCCATAAGGAAAAATAATGGATTGCCAACCAAATATTAGAAACCTTTAATAATATTTTAAACTTTATGAAGAATTAAGTGTCCGAGTTCTTTTTTGGCATGAATTTTATACACTCTTTTTCCTTTTAATTTTTATAAAATCATGAAATTGAGTTATGTTTTCAATGTTTTTATTTTTCATTAATAAATGATATGCAGTTAAAAATATATATTTAGTTTTTGTCTGAAGTGCATTCTTGGGCTGTTTATTCTCTTTTGAAATGGAAGTAGGTATGTGTCCGACTTCTTTATTGAGCCACTGTAATTCAATTTTGGGCGGTGAGGCTCCATCAAGGACCAGTGTTTATCGATGGTATGGTGAATTCAATCGTGGTCGTAGTTCACCTCAAGACGAATTTCGTGAAGGTCGTCCAAAATCAGTTTTTGTTCCTGAAACCATTGATGCTGTGCGCAAACTGATATTGGAAGATCGTCATGTGACCTATCGTGAGATTGAGACAACCTTAGGCATTAGTGGGACCAGCATACATTCAATATTGCATGATCTTTTAATTGTCAAAAAAATTTGTTCGCGTTGGATCCCGCATAATTTGACAAAAGCTCAAAAAGATGCTCGTGTCAATTGGCCCAAGGAAATGCTCAAAAAATACGATCGCGGTGCTACCAAACACGTCTATGACATCGTGACAGGCGATGAATCGTGGATTTACGCGTATGAGCCCGAAAGTAAACAGCAGTCGACTGTATGCGTGTTTCAAGATGAGCCGAATCTAACAAAAATTGTTCGCGCACGAAGCACTTCCAAGCAAATGGTCGCCTGTTTTTTCGGAAAAACGGGACATGTCGCAACCGTACCACTAGAACAACGCAGAACAGTCAATTCTGAGTGGTACACAACCATTTGTTTGCCAGTTGTCTTCGAAGAAATCAGGAAAACCAACCGCCGAAGACGGATCACTCTTCACCACGACAATGCGAGCTCTCACACATCGGCTCAAACAACTGCATTTTTGAGCACTCGAAACATCGATTTGATGAGTCATCCACCGTATAGTCCTGACTTGGCACCGAATGACTTCTTTTTATTCCCGTACGTAAAAAACAAACTGAGAGGTCAACGTTTTTCGACACCTGGAGAAGCGGTTGCCGCATTCAGAATGCATGTTTTGGAGATACCTCAATCAGAGTGGCAAAAGTGCTTCGACAATTGGTTCAAACGCATGCAAAAGTGTCTAGATTTTCATGGGGAATATTTTGAAAAACAATAAAGAGGTTTTCGATGATTAATATTTGTTTTTCTTCTCTAATCCCGAAATATAAAAGGCAACCTACGTAGCAGACATAGCGTCAGCGATTTCGATTAATGAAAGCATTCAGGTATGTGCTGCGCGGGCAGTTCTTTATTACACGTCGTCAAATTCCGTTTGTTTAAAATTCGGAAACAATAATGGATATTCCCGGAAAGTTGATTTTGTTTTATTTAATTTTTTTTGATTCGTTTGCCAACAACAAATATCACTGGCGCAGGATAGGATCAAAATCACAGTTGAAAAGTGTTAAAACTGCAAAATATAACGCAAATTAACTGTGATTCGCGAAGGTTAACTCGAGCGGAACAGCAACCTATATAATAAAAGAGCAAGAACAGTTTAACGGAGGCTGTTTAAAATCTCTGCCAGGAATTATGCTACCCAAATAAAAAAAAACAATAAAAACCAATCGTGGAAGTTCGAACATCAAGGCGTGTACAGTTGCTAGGCAAGTTCGGCAAGGGGAATAGATGAGATGGAAGAACTACAAAGACAGCTTCAACAGAGGGAAGCCCAGCTGGAAGAGGCAATGGAGGCGATCCAGCAGCTCCGGCTAAATCAAGAGCGAGAAAACAGTCATAGAGAACGAGGAAATAGGCAGGAACCAAAACACCTGGAATATATGAACAGCTTTTTGGGTACAGGAGAGACGACCATCAACACCATCCAGGATGACACAACCAGAAGGACGGCGACCCGAACGATTTTCTATGAGAAGATCGTAGGAGAAGCGAAGAAATGCATTATCAATCTCCGCGAAGTGGACAACTGGCAGAGCAACAAGGCGAAGTTGAAGCTACGATTTAAACCGGAAATCGAACCGATGTATGGAAATTAATGAATGGAAAAATACGAATAAAGTTGTTGCTATTGTAAGAGATAATGTCACCAACATCTCGGCTGCTATAAGGATGGGTGGCTGGAGACACATAGGAGGTTTTGCCCATTCCGTAAATTTAACTGTACAAGCAGGAGTTATGGGAACATGCATTCTCCCGCAACACCAGGCAAACGACACCAACAAGTAAACAAACATCATGCTGCAACTATGGTAACAATCGGCGCCAACCCAACACCTGTGGAACCATCAATCTCGATCATCATTCTGATCACAAATTCCCACGACCAAAGGGCATGAAAGCCACTGTGCTCCAGGCTACAGTTCAGTTGTTAATTATACTTTGTAATCGATAATCAGTTGGAATAAATTGTCTTACCAACCGTAGAGGGTTTTATTATAACTGGCGCAGTCAAGTTCGGTTTACGGTACCCAATACGACGGTTTATCGTTCAAGTACCAAAGTTTCGTGTACGTCAACGGCTTATTGGCACAACCGCGAAACAACGAATCGAGCTCCTTTTTGTAGTGAAAACATAGTGAAAGTGGCAGCTGGAATGAAACTACTAATCGGATTAATGCTGCTACTGACAACCTTTGGACACAAACGGGAAATACAGGACTTAAACAAAAATCATGGCCTACTTCCGATGGACCTAGGACCAGCGAGAACCATACTGACGTACAAGAAATTCATACATATAATTGACCTGCAACATTACGTACAGAGCGTTGAAGAAATAAGGAAATCTTTGGACGTACTAACGAACCATACTAACAATAGTATTCAAGACACAGTTGACATTACACGAGCAAAATTTAGGCAATTAGAACAAAAAATTTCCACTCTTTTGCCAAGCAATAGATCTAAAAGGGGTCTTATCAACGGGTTAGGATCTATTATATCACAGGGAACATGGACGCTGAAGATGCCTCAAGATTAAACAAGCAAATCGAAAGAAGGATTCGATCAACAAATTCTCTTTAACGGTCAAATGAGCGAAAGGTTCAAAAATATTTCTGATCACATCAACATACAGCAACAATCCATTCAAACATACTTTAACAACTTCAGTAACAAAGTTAGCAAACAAATTGATACAGAGAAAGAAATACTTTGGTATATACAATACACAAACCGAGTTAATTTCAACATAGACACGCTTAACCAACATCTGAGCAACATCGCGGAAGCTACCACTCTCGCACGGCTTAATATAATTTCCAAATTAATTTTAAATCGCGACGAAATAGATCACGTTAAGAAAATGCTCGAGAATCATTTAATTAACATAAAATCAGACGAACAAATTTACGAATTCCTTGAGTTACAGGCATTTCCCAATGATTCCAATATTATATTCAACATCCAAATCCCTATAGTATCCAGTGAAACCTACTCTTTCTTCCACTTGATACCACTCCCAATAAACAAATCACTCGCACTGACCATCCAGCCATACGCAATAGCAAACGAAATAGAGAGCTACCCATTTGAAACGCTTTGCCCATTGATTGAAGGAACTTGTTACTGCAGGAAACCCACCCATACAGTCGACAAACAGCAAGTCAATTGTATCAGAAATTTACATAAAAATAAACCAGCCAACTGTACATTGTGGAATGGAACCGAAACGGCAACATTATACCAACCCGAGCCAAACTACATATATCCTTTTGATCAATGCTCCAGAGATTGAGATTAAATCGGCCTGTGGCTTTCCAAACAATAAACTTTCTGGAACAATGCTAATCCATTTTTCGAATTGCAGCATTGAAATAAACGAAATCAGTTACAGCAGTAAAGCCAACGTATTTTGGGACGAGATAACCATACATCCTGGAAAATTCAACAACTTCCATTCGCAAACAGTCGTCGAAGAAATCAGCCTGGAAAAACTAAATACAGTCCGCCTGGAAAACCAAAAAGTGGTACGATACCTCGCCGAAAGAACATCACAAGGGACCTACCTCACAAGTGGCCTACTTACCATCAGTTTATTCATAGTCGGAGCTTACGTGTTGCAGTTCATTCTGAAGAGAAGGAGACCGCTAATAGACCAACAAAACACCGAAATAGTCCTACCAATGACGCCTGTAGCCGTTCCGACCGGAAATCTTTTCGGAAGTCAAATCCTCCGGCCACAACCTTATTCCAGTGGGGGGGGGGGAGTTATGGGAACATGCATTCTCCCACAACACCAGGCAAACGACACCAACAAGGAAACAAACATCATGCTGCAACTATGGGAACAATCGCCAACCCAACACCTGTGGAACCATCAATCTCGATCATCATTTCGATCACAAATTCCCACGACCAAAGGGCATAAAATCCACTGTGCTCCAGGCTACAGTTCAGTTGTTAATTATACTTTGTAATCGATAATCAGTTGGAATAAATTGTCTTAACAACCGTAGAGGGTTTTATTATAACTCAGGCTTGAAGAAAATTAGAAACACATTCAATAAAGTGAAATGTACCATATAGGAGAATATCTTTAAAATAATTCACCAGCACTAGTGAAATTAAAAGAAATTCGTCTAAAAATGGGTCTTTCAGAGTTGAAATTAAAACAAGACGTTGTGACGCGTACAGTATGTTGAGAAAATTTCTAAAATTAAAGGAACCCATAATTTCTGATATGACTATACTCAGCAAAAGTTTGAAGATGTTGACACCGGACGTTTGGAATATTGTCTTAAAATTTACTGATATATTGGAAATATTTTATAATGTTACAGTGGCGTTCATTGTTTTAATTGTTTTAGTAAAAATTATGATTAAACATGTCAACAAGCATACATATTGATGAGGACAATGGATTCTCAACTCAAATCCAAATACTGTTAGATACCCTAAAGCGACAATTATCTGATAGATATCAACATATTGAAACAACCCCACTGTACGCTGAAGTAACTATATTAGATCCGCGTTTAAAGACCAAGAAAAATATAAAATAGCTATACGATGCTACAACGTCATCTAACTACTTTAGCTACCGAGGCAGTAAACACGGAAAACATCATTTGAAACATCAGAAACTCAAACTGTAGATTCTACATCCAAAGAAACACTATGGGATGATTTCGATGCTGAACCGAACTGCTAACTAATCGAATGGCGTCAGGAATCATGGACCTGGGTAAGTACTTGAATGATGAAATGCTACCCAGAAGTCATGACTTTTTAAATTGATGGAAAAGTAGAAAGAGAATTTATCCCATTCTACATAGTACTTTCAAATATTTTGATACACGACTAAACGCACTCACTGTGAGTGAACCATTGAACGCATTCATTTCGTTTTGACTGCTATTTGACAAGTGACATATACTACCTTGATCAAAAAGTTCCCGGAATAACCACTGTGTGGCGCTCCCATCGTTCGATTTGAGTTCTGTTTTTTGCTGTTAAGTTGGTACATCTTTTGTTGATATTCCCTCTAAATCTTAGCGTCATAGCTTGACATTTGCAAAAGTTACGTAGCTAAGAGTACATCTATCTGTGTGTGTTGGCGATTTTACACAATTTTAGAAATGGATTTAAATTTGCAACAACGAACTTGTATTAAATTTTGCGTAAAAATGGATTCAATGGTTCGCGAACGTTGGAAATGTTAGAAAAGTGTTTTGGCAACGATTCTCTAAAGAAAACGATCGTTTACCAGTGGCAGGATTGGTTTAAAAGTGGTTGCGAGTCAATCGAAGATGATGAACGCAATGGTAGACCATCGACATCGAAAACCGACGAAAATGTTGATAAAGTAAAAGAAATGTTGATCAATAACCGCAAATTAACCATCAGAGAGATAGCTGAGGACTTGAACATTGCCTATGGATCCGTCCAAGATATTGTGGTTAATGATTTGGGTCTCCGTCGTGTAGCAGCAAAGTTGGTGCCAAAACACCTCAATTTCATGCAAAAAAGAGACCGTGTTGACGTCGCAAAAGACATGATTTGCGAGGCTGATTCTGATCCCACATACATCAAAAGGACCATTACTGGAGACGAGACTTGGGTTTATGAGTACAACACGCAATCCACACATCAGGCACGTGAATGGCGTTCACCAAAAGAGCCGAGACCAAAAAATCACGTCGTTTTCAGTCAAAAAAGAAGGCAATGCTTACGGGTTTCACAGATTACAACGGTGTAGTACATCATGAATTTTTGCCAGAAGGCCAGACAGTAAAAAAAGAGTATTATTTGGGCGTTATGAGACGTTTGCGCGAAGCAATTCGCCAGAGGAGACCATAACTGTGGGCAGAAAACTCGTGGATTTTGCACCCTCATAACGCATCGTCGCACAGTGCCATCATTATTCGTAATTTTTTGACGAAAAAAGCAATAAATACCATCCAACAGCCACCGAATTTACCTGATTTGGCTCCCTGTGACTTCTTTCTGTTCAATCGAGTTAAAAAACTATTACAGAGAACGCGTTTCAGCAGCCGAGAGGAAGTAATGGAAAAATTGCAGGACGCACTAATGGACATACCGAAAACCGAATATAAAAAATGTTTCGCGGATTGGATCAAGCGCTGGCATTAGTGTGTTGCAGTCGATGGGGACTACTTTGATGGGGACAATATAGATTTAGATGAATAAACTTGTATTTTTAATTTTCTGAATAAATTCCGGGAACTTTTTGATCAAGATAGTATGCTAATTTTCCGCGTAAAAAGATTTCGGCGTCAGTTGTTTACAATCATGGAATGGGGCTCGATCGAAAATCGAGTTGTTGTAATTGTTTCGGTAATTCGTTAAATGGCAACTGACAGCGAGAAATGTCATTGTGTATTTGACAATTCGCGATCGGAATATCGCCTGTAATAAAATTTTAGAATTTTTCAATAAAAATTGACACAAATCATAGTGACAAGTGGGGGAGAATCACGCATTCAAAACATGTGAATATTTGTGCTCCACTGTGCAACGTGTAATCATCGGAAAAATGTTTTATAGCCGTACTTCGAACAGTGCGAAAAAGTGTCTGATGCTGTACGAAAAGGAAATATAGTTCCTTCTTCGATGTTCTATTTATTTAGGGATATAGAGCAACGAAGAAGACATTGCATTTCCTTGGAACTGCAACACAGAATCGATAAGAACACGTTGCCAGTGAACGGGTATAGGTATCAATAGTTGGGTGAAATTATATAGAAAGACTCCGCGGTAACGTTAAGTTTGTATGGTTTTCGCGTTCGTTTCCAGTTATCAGCTCTGAGGGACAGGTAAAGTGACCCAGAAAAAGAAAATTTGACATTCAGTGAGTTTTATTGAAGAAAGGAAGGTGTTCAACTTGTGAAGGAATTACCGTCATTACACAGAACTTTGGAATAGTAAATAAAATGTAAAATTTATAAATACGCAATTTAGTTGCTCTGCTAAAACATCATATTTATGTTCTCCAATATTTATATGCAAAGTTTATCAATAGAATTTATTGCTATTTAAAATCACGATGACGCGGAATTTCGTTGTTCCTATTGATCGGGCAGCCGTAAATGCTTCGATCAGTCGCGTATTTGCATCGGGTACTCGCCGCATTCGTTGATTTTACGCACACTGGTGTTAAGTTAGCTGATTTTGGCATGTACACGTACACGATTAACTTGTATAAAATGGCCGGCTCGTCTCTTTGCATATACATGTGTTCTTAGTGAAGACAATTGATCAGAAACAAAGAAAGTGCTCATGGCACAGTGTGTGCCAAAAAAAACCTTAAATAAAAATATCAAATTTTGAAAGTGCGAAAATTAAATAAAAAGGTTGGATCTTAAAGTGAAGGTATTGGATGGTTATGTACGGACAGTGTGTGTCAAAAAAAATTTGTAGTTAAAATTTGGAAAAATAAACAATAAGAACTGAAAAGTGAATAGAGCAGTGACAATAGACAGTACAGTGTGTGACAACAGCAAAAATAAAAAAAAAATATTGAAGGAACTGGGGTGAGTCTCCTTTTTTAAATATATATATATATATATATATATATATATATATATATATATATATATATATATATATATTCCCAAACAATACAAACAAATATTATTACTTATTCAAAATGAGCATAACACCGGAGCCAGGCTCTCGGGGTGTCCAATTCCAAGTTGAAGTGGACAAAGACGCACTGATCGCTGCTTTGCAGGCTGAGCTTGTAGAGCAGCGACGTGCCAATCAAGAACTGAAAGACATGATGCAGAAACTGCAACTGACAATGGACAGCGTACTAGCACAACAAACGAGCAAAGTTAGTAAAAATTCGAAGCGCAAGAGGCGTGAGGCTGCATCGCCGACTCATGACGACGACTCGACTGACGCGACGGCTGTTAACACGGATGCTACCATGGCGGACAGCGAGGGGGAGGAGGCTGCGCCAAAGTCGGACTTTCCTCCATTACCCAAACCCAAAAATACCGGCACCATCCCAAAACCCAGACCGACCGCACAACCAGGACCATCCAAACTAGTTGCTTCAAAGCCCATTCCCACGATCAATTGGCCTCAGCCAATAAACCGCCCTGAGATCAAAACCGACACACCAGTAGACAAACGCCCAGGATCTGTGCCCATAATTCTGAGACAGACCGACAAGTGGATGCAGATCCAAAGGGAATTCAAATCCCTTCAAATAAGTGTCCTTTCCGCACGAAGGGTATATCTGGGCATTCAGATTACCCCAGAAACATCTGCCGACCACCGGAAAATCACCCGGCTCTTCACGGATCGCAAGATCCAGTATCACACATATCTTCTCCCAGAGGAGAAGCACCTAAATATTATTATCAGAGGGCTCAAAGATATACCCGCCGCCGACATCAAAGGAGATCTCGAGTCAAAGGGATTTCACCCGCTCGAATGCTTCTTCCTTAAACCCATTAATGGAGCCAATAAGCTCTGTAAGATTCTTCTTCCTCGCTCAGAGAAAGAAATTTATAACTGCGAGACTATCTGCCGGCTGATCGTTAAGATCGAGGCACAAAGACCCCGCACTGGCCAAGCCCAGTGCCATAACTACCAACAATTCAGGCACTCAGCCAACAACTGCCACGCGCAGCCACGATGCGTCAAGTGTGATGGCCTACACCATTTCACACAATGCACTAAAAAAGCAGAAGAGAAGCCTGTCTGTGTAAACTGTGGCGGAGTACATCCGGCAAGCTATGGGGGTTGCCCGCGCAACCCAAAGAACGTCCGAAAGACGTTCGCCCAAATCGCAAAGGCTGCCCCACAAACAACCCCCACCAACAAACCAGCCACTACAACTAATCCAAAACCTACCCCAGCCAAAACTGCAACACCCATGCCGTCAACTGGGCAATTAGATCATTTCTTTGCCACCATGCAGTCACAGATGCAGATCATGATGCAGAACATGATGACGACAATGGTTCAAAGCATGTTTAATGCTCAGACCAATCTACCTCTCCCGATACCCATCCCAGTCAATGGAAAACATTAATCATGTTACCATTCTCACGTGGAATGCAAATTCCTTGGCCCCCAAAAGAGGTGAGCTGATGCAATTTTTGCTTGAGCATAAAGTTGACATCATGCTTATCCAGGAAACATTTCTCAAGCCAAGAGACCACTTCCGCATCCCGAACTACATTATCTATCGTAATGATAGAATGTCGGGTCGGGGAGGAGGTACGGCAGTCCTAGTGAGACGGAACATCCAACACCATCCAATACAGATCCCAACTTTAGATGGCATGGAGGCCTCAGCGATTAGAGTGCGAACGGGCTCAATCGACTTCGTGGCGATATCCGCCTATAGACCCCCTAGTTTTTCCGATTATATACCGGATCTATGCACACTGTTTAACCAACAAGGCCCTATCTTTCTTGCTGGCGATCTGAACGCGAAACATCGCCAATGGAGCGCGGCGAGAAGTAACTAAGCAGGTATGAAGCTCTGCAGATTCATCGTCGAGAAACAGTTAGACCTGCACGCCCCAAACAAGCCAACACACTACGGCCGAGGGCCAAATGGAACAATTATAGACCTTGCGATTGCTGACGATATACAACAGCATGTAACCATAAATGTTTTAGATGAGCTACCATCAGACCACAAGCCGGTTCTCTACCTTATACAGGATCTCTTTGTCGAAGATCCTCAAATAATAAGGAAGAAGATCAATTGGAAAGCCTTCCACGAGACATTGGCTAACGAACCTTTCCACGAAATACCCGAAAATGCCAATGCAATTGAAAATGCTGTCAATATGTTGACACAAACAATCAAGCAGGCAAAAGAGAAGAACACCTCCATAACAACGGAACAGGGTTCGAATCCCTACGAACTCCCCAGGGACATTAAAGACCTGATAAGGAGGAGGAACAGAGTCCGAAAAAGAGCTAGGGTCACGGGTGACCCAAGCACAAGACGTGAGGCTAACCGGCTTACAAATGAAAATCGTGGCAAAATATCCGTGTTCCGCAACGAACAATGGGAAAGCTTCCTGGAAAGCCTCGATCCCGGTGACAACAACTTCTGGAGAATATCCAAATATTTCAGAAGGAAAACCAAGAAGCTTACGCCACCAATTCATGGTCCGCAAGGAATGCAGTATTACCGGGAAGGCAAGGCAGAGGCCTTCGCAGATACCCTAGAACTCCAGTTCAGGGAAAACGAATTTTCGAGCGAGGACGAAGAACAGCAAGTACGCCGAACAGTTAGGGGCCTTCTGAATAATACAGATCATGATCCGCGCGAATACTCCCTTCTGGAAACGGATCTTGCAGAAGTGAAGGGCCTGGTGATGACACAGACTAGACGAAAATCGCCTGGTTGGGACGAAATCACAAACGACTGCCTCAGGCATGCACCGGACAATATACTACGGACGATAACAAATACCATCAAAGCGATCTTCCACCTTCGATGGTACCCAAAGGCATGGAAGCGAGCAACTATCACAATGCTCCCCAAACCAGGTAAAAATCTCACCTTTCCCCAAAATTGGAGACCAATAAGTCTTCTCCCATCCATCGCCAAATTAACAGAGCGAATCATACTCACTCGCCTGAGCGATGAAGCTTCAAGTAGATCCCTAATTCCGGAAGAGCAATTTGGCTTCAGGTCACACCACTCATGTGAACTTCAGCTTGCTAGAGTGATTCAACACACAAGAAACGGCATGAATAGTAGAAAGTCAACAGGTCTTGTGATGTTTGATATATCCAAGGTCTTTGACAAAGTCTGGCATGCAGGACTCATTTACAAACTGCATCAATTTCAACTCCCGACTCCTCTTATACAAATGGTTGCAGCCTTTTTAAGGGGCAGAAAATTCTCTGTCAGGATTGACAACCATCTATCCAGCGAGAGACCCATAGAAGCTGGAGTCCCCCAAGGGTCACCACTCTCGCCACTCTTGTACAGCCTGTACACAGCAGATATCCCTACACTGCCAAATCCCAATACAAAAATTGCACTATTCGCCGATGATACTTGCATCTTCCACACAAGTAAATCAGCGCGCATAATTACAAGAAACCTTCAGCGCTCAACAGACTTCCTGTTGGAGTATTTCCGAAGGTGGAAGATAAGCATTAATGCTGATAAAACCCAGGCGATTTTTGTCACACCTAAACGCAGACAAACCCCGGACAACATCATGGTCGATGGACACCCAACACCTTGGGCACAGACTGCAAAATATCTTGGACTAATAATCGACAACAAGCTGACATGGACACCCCATATCCAGAACAAACGGATCGCCTGTACAAAAATCCTTCAGTCCCTTCTTCCAATCCTAAGGACGAAAACACTCAGCATAAAAAACCGACTGCTCATTTACAAACAAGTTATACGACCCACACTACTGTATGGCAGTTCGGTATACGGACAGACAAGTAAAACTAATCGTAAAAAGATGCAGATCTGTCAAAATCTTGCCTTAAGAAAGATCTTTCAAATTCCATGGTATGTTAGAAATACGGACATCCATAAGGACTTACGTGTCGAGACTATAGACAAATACGTACGCGACAAAGCACTGAAACTGTTCGACACAGTGGACAATCATAATAACACTACCATGGAACTTTTGAGATCCCAAAACCCTAACCGAAGACTCACCTACAGAACGTTACAACTAACGGACTGAACTGACAAAATATTAAAACCCCGAGAAGCAGAATGAGCTCAATAAAAGCTCACAGAAACAAAGGGAGCAACAGTGCCATAGCACTAGCTCCACGTCACCTCAGTTCTCAGCTTTGCATACGCACAACGTGACTCTTTCGCGCGAGTGCACACACGTGCCATTGATCAGGTCATCAAACCGGGATCATCTTTCCAACACCATCGTCGTTACACGTGCCAGGTCATCAATCCATCGAACAGAAAAATGCAAACTTAATAAGTCCAGAATGCAACCCACTTCCGACACATGCCGGATGCATAATCATCAATTTTTACATTATAAATTGTAAAACGAAAATTGTAGGAGACGAGTTGTAATTAATGAGTTGAAGCAGAAACACTGCTGAAATAAATATTAAAATTCAAAGAATTGTAGTTTTTTAAATTAAAGGATAACTAATATCCTTAACTGGCACAGTCGTTAAAGTAAGGGCGGATGACGCGATTTCATAAAGTTTCGACCGAAAAAAGATTTTAAAATCGTTTATACCGACGATTTATCGGGTTCGCGAGGAAAAATCGCCCACGGTTTAAGAATAATTTTTGGGGTTAGTGCAAAGTGCAAGTGACGAGAGATCATTGTTGCGGAAGCTGGCTCAACGAGGGAATATCGCTAACATAGCAAACACTGGACGAAACAAGGTCTACAACCAGGACGACTACAATGAAAATAGTTGTCATACTTCTCATGTAAGTCGAAAATTTTGGATTCATGCCTCTAGTTGCCAAAAAGAAATCCCCTTCCTTCAAGCCCTACTCCACGCTCCAAAATCTTTTTAGAAAAAAGGTTTAATAACTCTAGAGAAGATCTAGAATATAAAGGTGAAAACCCAGAATAATTTTTGAAAGTGAAAGTGAAACTGAACAAAGAAACAAAAATTTAGTTCGATCATTCAGTTTAAGTGATTTTATTGAGATTCGCGATAATATAGAACCTACTACTATGCCTGCATGAAAAATATATGTCTGCATGTAATTTCTAACGGTTTTTCAATCGTAGCATTGTTTTGCAAGTCATTAGCCATTAATGAGTCCTGCCTGATTTTGTGTTTTTGGGGTTTTGCGCTTTCCAAGCAAAAAACAATTTTAACAATGCGGTGTGCGGTATACGGTTGCTGTAGCGACAACCAAAAGACGGTTTTATAGGTTCCCAAAGGACATAAACTTAAGTGATTTGTGGAAAGTGAAGTGCAAAAGAAAAGATAATATTAATGTATCCACTGCCAGACTGTGCTCGAAACATTTTTCAAGAGAAAAGCTATGTTAGAAATTGGATGACTTCTGACGTCAGTTAATGATCCTAGGTATTCAAAATCAATACACCTACAAATTGAAGGAAGATGCAGTTCCCGTGCTTAATCTGCCTAGTAGCTTAATGGCAACGGACTTGAATTGTGCCAGAGAAAAGAGGTTTATCGTTCGGCAACGAAAAGCGATTGTTAGCTCGATTACTGAAAGGTATGTATCTAAATTATATCAATTATTGTATTAAATTCAATATTATATATCAATTTATTGTGTTTAGTGTTTGTGGAGAGGAAGAGGAGGTAAATGGTGTTCTCCCAGCTGTTGAGCTTTAGGGTGCAAGCCACAATAATGAGTCGAAGATCCGAATCGCCACACGTCAGGAGGAGGTTCGGCTTTGAAAACAAAAACTACAAGGGGAAAATATAAGCTGCTTATTTAAACAGATTCACAATAGATTATTATTTCAAACAGAGACTCTATTAATGATCAGTTGCAGAAATAATTGAAAAATACTCTGCAGTGCAAAATGGAGTCAGAAATAAATAAACACTCCTTAGATAATATGACTACAAATTTGCGTTGCATTTCCACATATAGCCAAATAAGAAAGCTTGCTGCGCCAAAAAAAAAACATATAATGGTCAGAAGAGGATATTTCCAAAGCTGTGGTCATATATGCTTCTGGAGCTAGAGCCTATAAGCTACTTATTAAAAAAGGCTATCTATACTCTTCAATAAGGACTCTTCAGAGGTGGTGCCAGAAAGTCCAAATGCGGTCAGGAGTTCTTGCCGCAGTGACAGAAATAATGCGGAATTCCGAACTGAACCGCCATATGTGGGTATGTGTCCTCTCATTCGATGAGATGAAAATCAAAGCTACCTACTGCTATGACAAACCACAAGATGAGACATTAAAGCCAGCAAATTATGTTCAAGTTGCAATGATCAGAGGCTTGTTCGGAAACTGGAAACAGCCTATATTTCACGATTTTGACTGCAGAATGACCAAAGAATTACGTCTCAAATTAATAAAAGCTGTTGAGTCTTTTGAGTTCGCAATTCATGCCATCGTTAGTGATTTAGGAGCTGGTAACCGAGTACTTCATAACGAGTTAGAAGTATCATACTCGAAGCCCTGGTAATTATTAATACGAATTAAACTGACATAAATTGTATGTACTCATTTTTCAAAGGATCACTAACCCAGCTCATTCTGCGAGAAATATATATATATATATATATATGCTGACGTTCCACATCTGATAAAACTTATTCGAAATCATTTCATCGATAAAGGCTTTATCATGCCCGATGGAACTATTCTAAATAAATCAGTTGTGGAAAAAAGCCTCAATTGTTCCACAGGCGATCTCTCGATAAACCACAAAATTTCTCATGCCATGCTAAACGTGAGGTGTTGAGAGACAAAAGGTGAAATTTGCAACCAAGCTATTTTTGCATACCACTGCAATGGCAATCAAAAGGATTGGTTCTTTGGGGTATCTGGAAAACGAAAACTGGTTGCAACGCGCAGATTTCTTTAAAAAGGTCAACGACTGGTTTGATGTTTTGAATGTCCGTGTTCCATCTGTTGACTCGAGAGATCGAATGAAGGCATTTGAAATAAGTATGGCAGTCCGACAGCCAATCATCACAGCGCACATAGGGGTATTTGACCAATTTAGGCAGCCAAAAGTCAATTTTTCAAATCTTATTGTACGTAATAAAAAATTAATAGTACGAACTAAAAAACAAGTCTAGCAACATTAACTAAGCGTTCCTGCACCCGCACATACTAAATTTCCTCGAGTATTGTTAGTCGGAATTTGATCTAGCGATAGTATGTACGTTCTTGTTCTCGACACGCTAGGTTTGTTACCATTTTGAAAAGTCGTATTTATTTTTCGGAGTTTATTTTCAAAGTGTTTGTGATGGATCCTGCTATGTCAGGTAAGACACAATACATTACAATAAGTTTTTGTGTATAAAGTTAATTACTTCAATTCAATTTATAATTTGGAATATACCCTGTTACGTAAAGATATTTTTGAGCATTTTACTAAGATAATTAAGGTATCGTTGTACTTCCGGGTTCGTCCCGGCCGTAATTTCTTAAGGTACTAGTGATTTAGATCTTTCTTTTATAAAATATCAACAATATAGCTGCTCCTACCCGCGATTTCGCAAAACTGGAGGTTATGAATAATTTTAGAAAACAAGCCGTGAGGTGCGACCCATGAGGTCCACACGGTCAACTTCCCAGTAATATCTACATAGATATTAAAAATATTAAACACAATAAAAGTTATGGAAATACTACTTCAAATAATAAAAATGTACCTCTCATAAAAATTATTGGAATGATTTAATATTAATCGTAACATCTACGGGAGCGTCAATTGATTACGTAAGGATTTTGGTGCATTGGTTTGATTGATTATTTACGCGGATCAATCGGAGGGGGGACAGGTTACAAAGCAGTTTTTTCATTAAAGTTAAACATGGTGCTGTGAAGACTATTGAAAATCTGCTCAAATTTTGCAAATATTAATAAACTTTGATTGACTTTACAACAATGTCTTTAGAATGAGAGATTCAAGGTATAATGATTCGAATGAACCGTTTTTACATGGTGACTTTGAATGATTTTTTTATTTTTAATTAAATTTTTTTTAATCATGAGAAAAGTTTTTGCTGGTTTCTCTACAAAAATTGATAAAAGTTTATAAGTTCTATAAACATTTATTATTACGATGTGCAAATCAGGTTAAAAATGGAATTTATTATGAAAAAAACACTACTTTTCTAAAAAAAAAATTAATAAATCGTAAAAAACGCTTTAACAATTTTTTTAAAATATAAAAACATCATAAAGATGTTGATACGCGTCGATTGACACCTTAATGATGGAAATATTATATTTGGTTCTCGAGATATAATCAATAACGTAAATGACCTTGAACGTTTAATGATTTTTTATTTAATTTTTTTTGTAAACATGAAAAAAAATTTTGCTGATTTTTTCACAAGAACTATTTGGAGTATATAAATAATATAAACATTGATTACTTAGGTTTGAAAATCAGGCTAAAACTTTTGTGTTTTTGAAAAAAAACCTAATTTTTGGCACTTTTTTTAAAAAAATTAAAAAACGGATCCAACGATTTTTTTAAAAATTTGATAGATTCATAAAAATATTAATACCCGTCGATTGACACCTTATTGATGAAAATCGCATGTTTGGTTCGTGAGATATAGCGCATAACATGGTTGACCTTCAAGGGGTGAAAACAGCAAACCCCCCGACCGAAGTGTCCCAAAAACTAATCAACTCTTGAGACTGCAAAGACGCTTCGATTGACACCTCAACGAAGTCGATACAACTTTGTTTACGTGAGTTATGCTCGTAGAAAAACTGCCTGCGAACGCACGTACGTACACACACACACACACACATACATACTTCTTTCTAAAAAAAACTTTATATATACTCTATAGACCTCAAAACGTAAAGAAAAGTTGAAAATTTCAATTTCGATTTTCGAGGCGATTACAAGAACTTCCCATATACTGGGAAGTTAAAAAAATTAAAATTATCAATTAATTTTAACGTTGGGTATAATTAACTTTTACTGGTTATAGGTTTACCGGGTGGTTCAGGGGTAAAAGTTGTAACTCGGAAGTACATATTTGTTCAAATGCAACAAGAAAAATTAGCTAGTTTCGAACAGAAACTGAATTATTTGGAAAATTATCTTTTATCGTGCGAAGAGTATACGGAGACTCAAATTAATGATTTGAAACATAAATTTTCACATTTTAAGTCAGAAATGAAACAAAGGTGGTTGAAATCCGGTAGAAAAGAAGAATCATTTTTAAAAAACAACGAGTCTTGGTTGAATGGATGTTTCGAAATTCCTGTAGCGCAAAGTCGATCAGGCAGACCAAGTAAATCGTTTGAGGAATCAAGCGAGCGAACTAAAAGAAGAAAAACGGAAGACATTCGCGCTACCATAGATGACGAAGTAATGATCTATGCTGCGAAGTTAAAATTACAAACTAGTGGCAAAAGAGTTGCTTCGCAAGTGTTTAACGAGATCACAAGTTCTCCAACACGTGCGACAAAGTATAAAAAAGCATACTCTTAAACAATGCAAGATCAAATCGTACAAGTGACACCGGTACAAGCTTTGTCAATGTTTGTAGAAGCAGATTTGACTAGGCGACAATATGAAGTTATTAGGAGCACAAATAAAAAAAATGTACCCATGCTATAGCGTTTTGCAAAAACCAAAACAAGAATGTTACCCACCTAAGGATTCGTACCGTGTAAAAAGTACCTGCGCCGAAACTAACCTTCAAATCCTAATTGATCATACAGTTACACGTTTATGTAAGTACCTGAATGAGGTTCTCATAACTTTGAATGCATCTGAAAAAAATCCCTAAAAATTATTTGCAAATGGGGTTGTGATGGATCTCAACAATCACAATACAAACAAAAGTTTGAGAGTGATGCGGATTCTGACGCAAATATATTTTTGAGTTCTTTTGTGCCTCTTCAAATAGTTTGTGGCAAGGATAATAAGAAAATTGTTTGGCAAAATCCCACACCATCATCTCCCCGATTTTGTAGGCCGATAAGATTCCGTTTCCTGAAAGAAACTTCGGATATCACTGAAGAAGAGATCAGCTACAATAAAAACGCAGCTAAACCTCTAGCCAAAACTAATGTCCACTAAGATGATGATCAATTTACCTTTGAACATATTTTTATAATGACAATGGTTGATGGAAAGGTCTGCAATGCCGCCACGGGTACAAAATCTACAAATATGTGTTATATTCGTGGAGCAACTTCCAAAGATTTGAACGAACTTGATTCAAAAAAGAAAGTCGAAAAACGGATAAACATTTAATTTTAAGGACTTAACTACTACACGTTGCCTGCTCCTACCTATATTTACGTCATCCAATCTTTAGTTTTTCATTAGCCGAATATACAGTCCTGGGCTACAAATGAAATAAAATTGAAGCAGCATAATGTAAACGAATAACACATTTCAATCCTAGTTGATATACGCAACATAATACGACGGCCGGTCAATAGTCCTAATTTAAAATATTTCATACAAGCATATGTACATACATATGAGTACAATGCATCATCCACCCACCGAAACGGCGGCCGCATCGCACCCAGCAAACATACATACATAGCAAGCACAAGCGAGAATCAAGAAAGCAACGAATGAAATAGCGGCCAAAGAAAATTTGCCGCATCCGAGCACAGTCTTGGTCACTCAACACTTGTCAGATAGCCTCCATTCGAATGTTCTTTTCCATACTAACCATTTATTTGGGTGTTTCGAATCGAATTTCACACCCCGTGTACATATGAGAGAATACAAGAGACTCGGCGGCCAGCCGCATTCAGGGGGAATATGAAAAAATAGCAATGGAAATAGATTTTTTTTACTGGGATGAAGAAAAACGTCAAGTACGAGTTTGTTATAGTAGATAGTGTTTTGATAGTAGAACGGTGGTGGTCTTCTCTTCCATATTGTGACTTATTTAATTAAATAAATTAATTCTGTGTTTTGCTCAGAAGAGTGTGTTTTTCGTAGTTGTTTTTATTGCTGCTTTTGGTAGTTGTTTTTAATTGCTAGAGTAGAAAAATTTGAATTAAAATTTCTTTAAAGATTTTTATAATTGTGAAGTGCGCAATGGAGATGGTTTTGGAAAGTGTTAGAGAATGTGCAAGTAGAAAAGGTGATTTAATAAATCATCTTTTAATAAATAAATTTAACTACATGTCTTATGAAGAAAAACATTTTGTTAAAAATTTACAAATTCCACGACCGAAAATGGGAAATATGATCCAAAAAAAGCTGGACATAACCGTACGTTTTCCGTTCGACTTTACGATAAATTTTCTTGGCTAACTGGTAGTGAAGATCGTAATAAAGTGTTTTGCTGGTGTTGCATTTTATTTTCGGATACAACTAACCCATTCAGTACTACGGGGTATGATAATTTAAAAGATATTCACCGCGCACTAAATAAGCACCAAAACTCGAAAGAACATACCCACTCGGCTTTGAAATATAAATTACTCGGTAAATTAAACATCGCGAATGCTTTGGATACCGCTCGTCGAGACTGTATCAGTAAATATAATGAAAACGTGCGAGAAAATCGAAAAATGATGAGGCATTTGATAAACATGATAATTTTTCTCTCAACGCAGGAAATGGCATTCAGAGGCAATGATGAGACGGCAGAATCTGACAATCAAGGAAATTTTAAAGAATTAGCCAAATTCGCTTCGAACTTAGATTCCGATTTTAATAAATTTATAGATTCTTCTCAATCATCGGTTTTTACAGGACTGTCAAAGACGATTCAAAATGAATTGATTGAAGCCATAATAAAAGTAGTAAATAATCAAATCAGCAGTCAAATTAACAGCGCAAGTTGCTTTTCTTGGGAAGTAGACGAAACTACTGATATTAGTTGTTTTTCTCAAATGTCCGTTATTTTTCGATTTGTCTTTAAGGGTCAAATAACAGAACGGTTTCTTGGTTTCTTTAATATCAGTAAAGGTCGCCGTGCAAATGACATTTATAATGTTCTGGTTGAACAATTCGGGCTATTCAATATTGAAAAAAAATTGATCGGGCAGACTTACGACGGAGCCGCGGTTATGGCTGGTGAAATTAATGGATTGCAATTTTAAATTAAAGCAATTGCTCCTCAAGCATTGTTTATTCATTGTTATGCACACAACATGAATTTAGTGCTTCAAGATTCATGTAAAAAAATTCAGGAGTGTAGAATATTTTTCTCAAATGTATCGGGATTTTCAGCTTTCTTTTCAAAATCCACTAAGCGTACTAGTCTCTTAGATTCGATTTGCAGGAAAAGATTGCCTTCAAATGCAGAAACTCGTTGGAATTTCAAGTCCCGTATTGTGCATACTTTGTTTTGCAATAGAGATAGTTTGATTGACGTTTTCAGTCAAATTGTGGAAAATTGTGATGAATGGGATGACATATCTATACGGGAATCCATCGGTTTCAAAAGATTACTTATCGATTTTGATTTTTTATTTTTGATTAATACTTTCAATCTGTTTTTTTCTCACACAGATCTGGTTTTTTCCATACTCCAGAATAAGTTATCTGATATTGCATACTGCAATGCCAGAATTGCCGCTCTTTTGTATACTCTTCAAAGTTTCAGGAATGATGAATCTTATTTTACAAATATTTATTCTGAAATAGAACTAATTTCTAATGTTTTACCTCCGTCTGTTAAACGCCGCAAAACAGGTGACATCGAAGATCATCAGCTTTCCAAAAAAAGGTTATATTACGAAATATTAGACCTGCTAATCAATCAAGTTGAATTACGGTTCAAAGATATTTCATCCCTTAGTTTTTTAGAGTTAATTAACCACTCTAAATTTGATTCATACAATCAAAAATTTCCCGAAAAACAGTTTAATGTTTTAAATAGCGTTTACGGTCAATTTTTTGACAGTGAAAAATTGAAAAGAGAGTTGCAAGTTTTATACTCAGATAAAGCAATATTTGGAAACAGCAATAAAGTTGATGACATGGTTAAATTTATTTATGACAACGAAATCATCGATGATGTTCCGGAAGTTTATAGATTTTTTTGTTTAATTGTATCACTCCCGCCAACATCTGCTTCAGCCGAAAGAAGTTTTTCAACTTTGAAACGAATAAAAACTTACAATAGAAATACTATGACCCAATCGCGTATAAATAGTTTGTCGTTATTAGTAATTGAACGAAAATTGGTCAAAGAATTGATGAAAAGTGATAGTTTTTACGATGAAATAATCGATGATTTCGCGGCAACTAAAAACCGTAGAATTGAATTATTTTATAGAAATTGAATAAAAATGTCCATTGCTTTTTATATGCTTTTAGTAACCAGCTTTAACGTTTGTTTTTTGATCTTGAAGATTTATTTTATGTTAACTCGTTTGTAGTTCAGTTCTCTCGTTAATATTCTATCGGTAATGCTTAGGATTTGTGTACGTTTTTATTCATTTATTTATATTTTAAAGAAAAAGCTTATTTATAATTGAATATTCTAAGTTATAGTATGAATTACAATGCTTTATTTTTTACAATTTCTTCCACCCGTACAACCATCCTTTTAGTCACAGCTCGTACTTGGCATGTTCTTATGATTTTTATTGTTGTCATTTTTATCAATCCTTCCAATACCCTCCTGGCCATTCCCTTCCCTTCCTGGCGAGAATGCTCTAAACCTTCTCGTGGTTCTTGCTGGACAATTTAATTTTTTGGTTTCGCACGAAGATTAGATAATTGTTTTTTGGACAGAAATACATGCACACTAATTTCTTTACAACAAGCACCAAAAAATTAATTTGACAAATTAGAGCTTCCTTTTCGGCCGACCCAAAAATTTGTGTCACGAGCCGTCACTGCTTCCGATCATATCGCCAAAGTTTTGCGCGCAAATTCACAAGAGAATCTTGTAACCTAGATATATATAACAGACTACTTTTAAGTTCTGACCCCTTATTGAGCAGTATGAGACAAATAAAAAAACAAAAATTGAAGACGTTTCTACCGGAGACCATTGAACTATTAATGCCCGCTGAGCCTAATCCATCTGATCCAATGGAAAGTGAGGAAGAAAATGATTCTGAAGAAGAATTATAGTTAAAAAAGTATGATATAAACTTTTTAATGAGGTGTACTTTTTCTAAAAATATGTAATATAATAAGTTGCATGCAGTTAGTTTGAACTAAATGTTGTTTCTATAACAAGAACACGTAGTTACAATTAAAAAATTAATTTAAAATAAAAAAAATCCTAAAAATAATTTTGGCCGCCTAAATTGGTCCCCTATGTGCAGCGATGACCGCCATAATGAGCGATTTCCGAGTGGCTGGAAGCAAAAGCATCTTACCATTCCAAAAAGGTATCAACGCGTTGATTAAAGCGAATGCTTCTTTATGTTAGTAAACGCATTACTTAGGTATCATACAAACCAACACTGCTCTGCCTTTGCTGTTTGAAGATTTAGAGAAACAGTATGGACGCATAGGCTGAATCAGGATGTGCTGGAAATTTTTTTCTCTGTAATACGGAGTAAAGGCTGCCTCCATGATCATCCTGATCAGCTTGAATTTCAACATAGGCTGCGAAGCTATATAGTGGGCCATAATAATGGTGCTTTTGTTGGCGATACAAATGTCAGCGAAGACAACACACCGGATTTAGAACCTACTTTATCAGGTAAGACACTTTGAAGCACACACACGCATAAAATTCAATTTGCTTTTTATATATTCAGCTAAAATTTTGGGACGCTTGAGCTGTGCAGAACAATTTAAAGAAAACGATATGAGTCTTGACATGGGAATGGATGACCTCCATATGATGAACTGGAAAACTTAGCAGGTTTTATTTGCCATAAGTTCAAAAATATTTCTCCCGATATTTCAATGGAGCGAACTGATGATGAATCTTGGTCTTAGGTGAACCAGCTGTCAGAGGGAGATCTTTCTAAGCCGACATCGGACTTCATGGAAAAAATTAAACAGCTTGAGATAACTTTTCAAAATTTCAATCCTGACAGTTCTTTCTTTATACGCAGAAACTATTTAAAGTCGTTGCTGGATATGGCAGAATCTACAGGATGCAGCTATGAAATAAAAAAAAAACTGATTTTAAGATGTGGATTATATTTTAGAATTAGGGATTTGAATAAAAATTTGCGAGAAACTTTTTTGAAAAGAGCCACATTGAAGCATTGTAATGATGGCAAGAAAATAAAAAAAAATACGAAAGCTTACAACTTGAACTTTAGTATGATTGTCTTCAGCTTTCAATTTCGCTGTGTGTAAAAGTTGTGTAATATGTAAAATTTTAAGTATTGAAAATAAAATTAATTGAATTTAATAAAATCTATTTTTTCGAAGTGGAAATCCTCAATTTGTCTTGTTTACAATAATATTGTTGCTTAGTCACATCCCGAAGAGTGAACTTTGGCTTACTCAAATGTACAAACAATATAGTACGTTTTGTTCCAAATTTACATCATCGATTTAGTTATGTCGTCGTGTTACTACTTTTGAAATATATTTTAATTATAATTTGCATAAATTATACAGACATTTTACATGTACTACTCGGCACATAATTTAATTAAACAAATTTTGATCCCATCCGTGACGACTTAATGTGCAAACATGTATGCTAACACATTTTAATCGCGAATTTTTAAAACGAGTCATGCAGCGGCCATACATTTTACCCCAATGTTTTCTCTGATGGAGGTGTGGCAGCACTGAATTGATTGAAGCGCCCTCACCATGTAAAATAAGTTTAGACCAATGTCATTCATTACCAACGCGACACTCGCAGAGTCAACACGTAATTCGAATACGTTATTCATATTTAAATATATTTCGTGATACCTGTACATAGAAACAATGTGTTTTATTGTAGACGTCGAACGGAAGACCTACAAATTGGTGACCCCGATTTTGAGTGAACGCGTCCAAAAATGGTGACGGTCGAATCGCACTTTCCAGAAGATGCCGATACGCCAAAAACTGACGTGAGACAAAGACTGAGTGAATTGTTACCTCCGCGAATCGAGGCTGTGCGCGATATCAAATTACCACCATTTTGGGCACGGCGACCTGCAATATGGTTCGCGCAAGGGAAAGCGCAGTTTGCTACATATCGGGTGACATATGATCCCGCAAAATTCAACGCAGTCGTTGCGACCATTGACTCATCGATTCTTGAACAATTTGCCGACATAGTGGAAACGCCAGCAATGGTAAATAAATACGAGCTAAAACATCGGCTTATCGCACGATTTACGGATACACCTGAGTCCAATTTGACTAAAATATTGACGGAATTAGAGCTTGCAGACAAACGGCCGTCGCAATTATTTCGCGAAATTAAAACGCTCGCCGGTAATCAACTGCCTGCAGAGGCAATCCGCGCTTTGTGGCTAAGACGACTTCCACCACGAGTTAGGGCAATTTTGACCGTCACCGCAGACGTCGAAACCAGTGTTCTAACATAAATGGCGGACAAAATATTACAAGAATTCGGTGATGTGCCCTTGGTATCCGAAATCAAAAAAGACAATACAGTGATGAAAGTGTACTCACACAGATTTTGAACAGACTCGAAAAACTCGAATTAGCTACCAAACGGAAACCGTTCCGAGATAGATCGCGATCTCGTTCGAGACCGAAATTTAAAGCGGGAAGTGAAATGTGCTATTATCACAAAACATTTGGTGATAACGACATTCTCGTTGCTTCAGAAAATGAAGAGGAGCTTATAAAACACCTCAAAACCATCTTTGAGCAACTGGCTAAATACGCCATAAAAATTAATCCTGCCAAATGCCACTTCGGATTAAAACAAGTAGAATATCTTGGATACACGGTGAACCAACAAGGCATTCAAGCTCTATCAACAAAAATCGAAGCCATCCAGAACTACGCAAAGCCGAAAACAGTTAGTGAGCTACGGCGCTATTTAGGACTTATAAACTTCTATCGTAAATTTATGCGAAACGCAGCTGAAACCTTAATACCGTTGAATGCATTAGTGGGAAACAGCAAGAAAAACGACAAAACTGTCATCAACTGGACGAATTTGACAGAAACAGCTTTCGACAACAGCAAGCAGCTATTAGAAAATACTGTCGTACTACATCATCCTTCTCCGGATGCTCCACTTTCGTTGTACACCGACGCTTCTGACGTTGCAATGGGCGCTGTTATTCAGCAATATGATGGTGTGGAATCGAAACCATTAGGATTTTACTCCAAGAAGCTCAGCAACGCACAGAAGAATTATAGCACATATGATAAAGAGCTGCAAGCAATTTACTCAGCGATAAAACATTTCCAAGGCAACTTGGAAGTTAGAGCGTTTGTAATAAACACAGACCACAAACCTTTTACTTTTGCATTTTCGCAAAAACTTTCAAAGGCATCGCCACGTCAAGCCAGACAGCTTGCTTACATTTCCCAATTCACAACGGAAATAATTCATGTAAGGGGAAAAGACAACATTATTGCGGATGCATTGTCAAGACTTCAGGAAGTACGGACACCAAAAGCCGTTGATCCGGATGAAATAGCCATGGAACAACGTTACGATGACGCGCTCAAAGAAAATCTCGCTGGCTCCAACCTTAAAATAAAACGTTTTCCAGTTAAGAACAGCAATTTTCTTTACTGTGATATTTCGACTGGTTCCGCAGGACCATTTATACCGAAACACTGCGACGTCGAGCTTTTGATTCTGTACATCGACTTTCTCATCCAAGCAATCGTACTACTCGTTCAAAAATAACTCGTCATTACGTTATGACACCTTTGGATTTTCCATCAATCGATAGAAGATTCCAACACGTCCATATTGACATCGTGGGACCCCTTCCAACGATACAAAACTTTCGATATCTCGTAACCATGATAGACCGATTTTCCCGATGGACCGAAGCTGTACCGATTCAAAATATACGTGCCGACACCGTAGCCACTGCATTTTATACGGATTGGATTGCTCGATTCGGAACACCGCAAGTCATCACAACAGACAGAGGAAGTCAATTCGAGTCTTCCCTATTCAAATTTCTAACAAATCTTTTGGGCTCGCGGAATATAAAAACTACGGCATATCATCCAGCTGCAAATGGGATGATTGAACGATGGCATCGTGTTTTGAAGACCGCTTTGCTTTGTCATGAAACAAACAACTGGATAGATATCTTGCCAACAGTTCTGCTAGGACTTCGAAGTGTCTACAAAGACGAATTAAAATATTCACCTGCTGAAATGTTATACGGCACAACTTTAACATTACCTGGAGAATTCTTCGTGGAAAATACAAGACAAGGTGATCCAACAGTTTTCTTGGAAAAATTCAAGAGAGACATTCATCGCTTGAGGCCAACACCAGCATCGCATCATCGATCAACCAGCATGTTCGTGCATCAAGATTTGCACACATGTTCTCATGTTTTCCTACGAGTGGACGGCGGAAAAAAATCATTGCAACATCCGTATACAGGACCTTATAAAGTTGTGACGCGGACATCTAGCCGAGTAGCCAACGGCAACGAAGATAACGTAACAATCGACCGACTGAAGCCCGCATTCATCTTGAATGAAAATTTAGATTGTTTGTCTGCCGATAAACAAACAGTGGATGTTCCTACAACTGACATTTCACATCGGCCAGCTAAGACATATGCTGGACCCAAAACAAAATTAAGAATCGTTAAACTTTGCAACACTTAGGAGGAAAGTACTGTGGCAGCACTGAATTGATTGAAGCGCCCTCTCCATGTAAAATAAGTTTAGACCAATGTCATTCATTACCAACGCGACACTCGCAGAGTCAACACGTAATTCGAATACGTTATTCATATTTAAATATATTTCGTGATACCTGTACATAGAAACATTGTGTTTTATTGTAGACGTCGAACGGAAGACCTACAGAGGGGTAATTTATGCATATTTCGTCTCAAGTCTACTTTGACAGCTCAGAGTGCCCGTGCTATATATTCTTTATGCTATGGACATAACAATGAATATGTATAACAGATAATATGTTGGCATAAGGCTGCCAGACATAGTTTACAAATATATTAGGATGCAATTGAAAGTTTCGATTGTGGTAATTTAAAATGCAATAGCATACAATATTATATATAGGTTTTTATCTTTTATCAGATAGTAAAGGTGCAATTGTGCTTTTATACATTTTTGTGAGAATTTACACTGCAGCTATGTTTTTCGGTAAGGCGCACCACAGAACGAACCAATTTGGAAACTCGAAAGAGCGTACTATGTATATTTGTTTGTATACCTTGCTTCTAAAGGTACCATTCCATTGTTTGGCCAATGACCAAATATTTGGCAAAAATAACCAAATAATTTTGACAAACTGTGGAATGACCAAATTTATTTGGCTAAATAATGCACTGACAAATATTTACCCACTGTTTGGCCAAACAGTTATTTGGTTATTGGCCAAAAAGTGGAATAGCCCACCGCCAAATAATTTGAGTTTGTTTGTCCAAATAATTTGTTTGTCACTCGAGAAATTTCTGAAGACCAAATAAAATCGAACACAACCAAATAAATTTTGACAGCTACGGGTATACAGTGTTCATTTTTTCGAGCATTTATTTACTTGGCAATTCGTATTGAGAGCATGTGCAGTGTACAGTATCCTATCGTTCGTTTAAAATTAAATTCCGAATAAAAAGCCAAGCGAATATTATTTCAAACGTGGGAAAATTGCTAAAAACGATGATGGCATAATTTTTAGTGATGAGGACGACGAAATTCAACAAACAATCACTCAATCTGCATCACAAATTAGAAAAATACCGCGCAAACGTCCAAAAGTAGCAGCTGAACGGAACGACGATACAACAACAAAGTTAATTTCGGCCGACGAAGCAACTTGAAATATTGTGGAATGCTGGTCATAAAGATTATAAAAATCGTCATTTGCGAGAAAATATGTGGAATGACATTGCTGAAAATATTTTCAATTCAGAGTACGATGGCAACCAGTTGAACGCAAAATGGGCTAACCTCCGAATCCAGTTCAAGTCATATTACACAAAAAGTAAAGAGACGAAATGTGGTCAAGGTGCTGTGAATAAAGCGGTTTCATGTTATGTACCACTTATATTATTATGCCCTTTACTTCCCTATCATTCTGATTCAGTGTGACTAATGCTTCGCGGTAAAATCTGTTAAATAAAATTCTCGGACTTTTCTATCCATTGTTATCATCTAACTAATGGATTTCGATAATTGATGCCAAATTCTGGGAACGCTCCGCCTAAACAAAACAGTGTCAATCATCAAAGACTATACTATTGCGAACATTGCCGGTCCAACACCCACAATCCCCCGGATTGCAAAACAAAGAGAACAAAGTGCTAAGGAATCAATCCAATCGGAATCTGAAATCATAAACTAACCGATCTATATAAACAAATCGGCAAGTTAATTAAAATTTGATGACATGGACATTGAATTAGCGAAACTGTCACGTAGGCTAAATCATAAACTAAGATTTCATTTGTAAACTAAACTAAATTATAGACTAAGAATTCATTGTAAACTAAACAATAAGTTGATATAAAAGCTAACTCTATGTAGACAAGGAGTTCATTCTGTTTTTCAGTGTCCAGTGGACAGTAAATAAAAGTTCCTTTTTGCTAACCAGAGTGGTTTTAATTAACAAGTCCATCACAGGGAGAATCATTTTGGTGTCAGAAGTGGGATGATTAAAATTTAATCATCCAGCGATTGAAACAGTTAATAAAAACCAGACTACGCATCATAAGGACTTTTCTGGACAACAGAGGAAATCGACACGGAAACACCATCAACAAGCTTCAAAAGGAAAAATCAGCGCTTGCATCAATACTGCAAAAATCATTTGCTCATCAAAATCAAAACTAGGCCTGCAATCAACTTTTAATCGACACCGGATCAAATCTTCTAAGCATCGCTCAACATATCCTGGGACACAACCAACTCGCAAATCAACACAGCTTCAAATCTTCCAAGAATCACTCAACACATCCTGAGACGTAAATTTTAACTATAAATTACGTAAGTTACCAACCTTCAATATACAAATATAAATATATCGATATAAAAAAAAATAAAAAAATAGATATTGTACAAAAATTGAATTTGCATGCTTATATCTTAAGTCGTGAAAGTTGAAAAGTTACCAGTGATTGATTGTGAACGAAAATTTGTAATGACAGAACACGCGAGTTTAACAGTCCATCAAGATAATGACGATAATAGGTCTATGTCTAGTGAAGATTCCGAAGTGGTTCGCGCGGAAAAGATAAATCTTTCAATTCTTCTCAAATTTATCAAACCATTTAATGGAGATCGCGACAAATTAAACTCTTATATTACGGGTTGAAATCGCGCCTTCAAATTGGCATATCCAGAACAGTCGCCTGTTCTTTTGGATTATGCAGTAACCCAATTAGAAGGAAAAGCGGAATTGGCAGTTTCTAACCACACGTTCAAAGATTGGATTGAATTGTGCGATTTCTTAAAACTCCTATACGGGGAAAAAAAACATAATAACCATTTGCTTATTGAACTGCAACAATGCAGGCAAATGCCAAGAGAACCCGTTTCTCAGTTCATAGTTCGGATTGAAACCGCCGCGAAAAACTTAATCGTATGTGTCAAACAATCGGTTGAGGACGAAAGAGAATTGAAAGGACGGATAGCCGCAATGGATGACCTCATCCTCAACATCGACTCGTCAATAAGTAATCTCCTTCGTGCATGAAACGTAAAATCCCTTACAGAAGCCATGCAAGTCGCTATTGAGGAGGAAAAGTTATCTACTTTGATAAAGTCAAAACCTTGCAACCCATCTAATTTCCATCGACCGGCAAAATTCTGCAATATTTGTAAATTAAAAAACCACAACACGTCAGAGTGTTTTCGGAAAAATAATCAAAACACACCGCATAGAATCAGTATGATACATGGAAAAATATGTAATTACTGCAAGAAGTGTGGTCATGTTATCCAAGAATGTAGGAAACGCGCTTATAATAATCAGCACAAAAACGTTCAAAGTGGTCAATACAATAACACAATCAGTCTAACAAAAAACGCATACAATTCAAAAAACGGGGAAAGCCCTCCGAACAGAAATGTTCGGACCATATCAGAAATTTTGAAAACAACCTAAACACTCATAAAATATTACACCTAGATAATGCCCTGCTCTCATACCTTACTGTAAGTAGTTCCGATTCTAGGACTTACACTCTCAGATTTCTCATAGACTCTGGTGCTTCCGTTTCAATTATAAAAAGAAAAGCACTGGCTGGTAAGTTTACAGGTAATATCCGCAACCTCAACCTCATACCTGAACAATTGTCTAAATTTCAACAAAGCCGAATCATATTTAACAGTTAACAAGATCTCCAACAACGATAATTTTCACCTTTTTGCGATCAATTTATATCAAAAATACTCAATTTCTAGAAACTAGTGGTGGGCAGTAAGTGAGTGAGGCACGCAAAGTGAGTCAATCACCGAAAATAGTGTTATATCAGAGGCTGAAATGAAATCCGTAATGCGTAATGCGCGTAAAGCAATCATTCCCATGTGACGACGGTTCTCATGAAAAACGTTCACACGTCCTCTGATTTAAGATGTGTGCTGGACAAAATGAACCGATCGAAATTGGGTGAGTTTCCCATTAGGCACGAAACTAATTATTCTTTTATGTATAATATTAATTGGTTCGCTTGGTCCCTTTGCTTGCTGTTAGAAATTAAGTAATAAATAGGAATAGAATTGTAAGAAAGTAGAGTAGTATTGTATTAGCCTCCAAACGGAGATCATTAATAAAAGTCTTTCAAAAAACGACGAGTTTAGTTTTTGATTTAAATAAAAAGGCTTGAAAGGAGTTTTCCGTTTTCAAGACCTTGTAATTGGCGCAGTCGTTTGTCCGAATAATATAAGGACACTAATCGAATCTAGTCGCGGCATCGATAAGTGCAAGGGCACAAGGTGTATATTTCGCAAAAACGCGAGAGCGTTGAAAAAAGATGTTTCGCGAGCGGTCAACCGGAAAAGAAAATTACATTTAGTGCTGTGCAATTTACGACAGATTTGGATCTCAACAAGAAGCTAGGAAATGGCAACCGAAGACATCAGGCAATCTTCAAGGCTGGACGAAGTGCTGCAAAATCTAGAAAATAGAAACAGAACGGACGAGGGATCGTCTCCACCATTGACAACATCTACTTTGAAACGTTTACAACTAGACCCGATAAAATTTGCTTCCAAACTGGACACTTACGATGGATCTAGTGGCACATTGAAATCCTGGATAGACAACGTGGAAATCCTAGTCGCAACACTTTCTGTCTACGATCAACTCTCACATTTAATCATCTTTAACATTCTACGAACTAAACTAGTAGGTAAGGCACAGAAAGTAATGAATATTAACAATAATATAAGCCAATGGAGTCATTTAAAAGAAATTCTTATATCTAACTTTAGTGATAAGAAAAATTGTTTGCAACTTTTAGACGATCTTAGATTAACAGAGTTTAGAACAAATGTATTAGATTTTTACAATCAAATAATATCTAAGCTACAGCGTTTGAATGTTAAGTCGGAACTCGAAAATAAGTGCCAAGAAATAGACGGAAATAAAAGAATCGCGTTAAATGTTTTTATGTGTAAAATGATAGAGCCAGTTCGAAGTGTTTTGTTCGGTAGAAATCCAAGTTCATTAGATCAAGCTCTCGCTATTCCGACAGAAGGCAACTATTTATACTATTCACAATGTGAGAATATATCCAAAAATTTCGTACCAAGACAAAACGTGCATAAACCAAATTCATCCAATTCGTTTCACAAATATAATTCACAAGTGCAAAATAATAATATCTTCAATCCTAATCATAATAATTTTCGTGACAATCGACAGTTTAACTGGCAAAATTCCACACAGTATCATAATAATAGAAATTTTAATCTCAACCATAATAATCGATTTAATGATACTTTCAATGATAATTCTCTCCAATCTCGAATCAGACGATATGGACCACCACAATCAATGGAAGTTGATAATTCCCGTCAAATGGTGCAAACCAACCTAAATTTTCGGCAACAAGCCTCGGATGTAAGCCAACGTTACCCTATATCCGAATAGATTCTTATGGAATGCCATTACGATTTTTAATAGATACAGGTGCGACAATTAGTACTATTCGTCCTGGACTTTGCGATCCTAAGCTTAGAATCCCTATCAAACGAACTAAATTGTTCTCTCTAAACTCAGAGCTTGTGTACGATTACATTATTTCTATTAAACCTTTTAAAGAATTCTCCGATTCTGATCAAAGTCATAAACTTGACTTTATGGAAATAAAATTTAATGACAAGTATGATGGTCTGATTGGTAATGATGTATGATCATTGTACGAAACGACAATTGATCTTCATAATAAAACTATACAGTTCAACACAAAGGTTCATCAAAGGACATCCTGAAGGACATTCCGGTCAATGACCTGAAACACTGTTTCGAAAAGCTTTTGTATCGCGCAAAACAGTGTATCGAAGCCGGAGGACTATTTTGAATAAATAAACTCTAATTTAACAGAACAAAGCTCCTGTCGTTTCTGTTTTAGCTCAGTCTGCGTTTTCTAAAGCACCTTGTATATGCCTGGAAATCATTTGTTTCAAATTAGGCTTGGAAGACTGTCATTATTATTGTGACTGTTAGATTCAAAGGTTGTTAGTAAAATCATATTGGGTGTAATCTGCTAGTTATTTGATCAATTTGTAGTGTTAAAATATTGACGGTAAGTGGGTTTCAAAGATTATTTGATCTACTGTTAAATGCAATGATGTCCTAGTAGAGAAATTGAAAGCAGTCTGAGAAAAAGTAGCTGGACTTGGAATTATTTTTCAATGATTTCCAACGAAAATGCAAAATGTGGACTTTGTTCTACAATTTTCTCGACGAAAGGTGAAGCAGTGTTCAATTTAGGACGGCATTTAAAGTCAAAGCATCCTGGAGTTGAGAACTCAAGACTTTCAGCCAAATACGTTCAACCGGAACCACAGCAACAGGCTACCGAAATTAGGGATTTTCAGGTAACAAATAGTTTTGATAGCATTGTTACCGTGCCCATTTCAGGACCAAAGATACGAAAAGTTGACTCATCTGTTCAAAGATATTTTTCAAAACTGTTGCCTGTTAGCAGATCCAAGCAAATCGATGACCAATTGGAACACATGATAGTGAAAGAGTTTTAACCATTTTCCATTGAAGAAGATCCCGAATTGCGCCAACTGCTGAAAATGCTTAATCCTAGCTATAGTTTACCAACTAGGAAAACTATTTCAACGGGGCTAATCCCTCAGCTATATGAAAAAAAACTAAAGAGAGCATTAAAGAGTATTTAAAGAATGCAAATACGATAACTATTACAACTGATTCTTGGACATCAGTTAATACGCAAAGTTTTTTAATAGCGCACGGCATGGAATTTTTTTTTTGTAATCTTTGGTTCACTCAGAAGCGGGAACCCCGCACACCAAGCCAGGCTCGAAAATCAGCTTATACTAAGGACACACATGTGGTATTGATACCAGGGTATTGGAAGACTACATGGTGTACCACATGTGTGTCAATGAATACCACCTTTATACCATATAAAGAAATGTATTTCTTAATTCGAATTTTGCCGCGCTCGTCGGTACTGCAGATACCAGCTCGCACGGTCAAGCAGGCGATAAGGAGGTTAAAGCGCAGAAGCGCATGTTGACACAAGAACCTGACGTCGATTGTTTAAGAAAGTCAATTCAATAAGTGTAAATAGTTTTGGTGATAAAGAACAGGCTTTTATTGTCGTTTCTCTATCCCACAGGTAAAGTGTAATATAATTGTTAATAATTAATAATTTTAATAAAAGAAACTCTATTCCACAGAGCAACATAAGGAGTTTGTTATTTATCAACCAACGTCATTTCACACCTCGAACCTTATATAGAAATTCGATAAAAAATCCTGGTTTCCTTATACAAAACCCCAGTTTGGACACGTTTTCCATGATTTAAGCGCCAGTTTGTGATGGCGGGAAAAAGTAGAAATGAAATTATCAAAATATTGTTGACCATTCTTGACAAGTGTCAATCAAAACAATTGTGTTGATAGTTGAGTTCCGAAGCGCTGACTCGGTTGAAAGTGGTTGCATGAAATTGCGAATAATTAGACAAAATTTAGCAAGTCCAGTTGAAGCTAAGAGAAAGAATTGATAGTTGAGTTCTCTTCGGGAAACTTTTCCAAGATAATGAAAAAGAGGACTGTGCTCTCAGGAAATGAGACCCCCAAATTCATAGATGTCTGGAGAAGAAAAATAAATGAATTGCGTGGTGACCGAAGGAACAGCCACGTCCTGAAGGAAATGGTCAAGAATTTGGAAGACGAATACGGACTGATTTTAATCGTTGAAGAAGCCCGTACACGGATTAATAACTTGACGAAAAGATTCAGGTAAATAGTGAAAATATTGGTTCACGTATTAGCATCTGCAATTAACATTGATTTTCAGGAAAGAAAAACAAGCAGTCGGCATATCCGGGGGCTCACCTTCGAACTGGGAGCTGTTCAATGAAAGCAACGAGTTCATTAGCAGCTTCAAATGTAACAATCAGCTCGAGTTGACAATGGAAAGTATAGGTAAGAAAGTTTTTTATTTATTTCAGTCAAATTATTATGGAGTAACATATTCTAGAGCCAGACGAATTATTATCGGACGAGGTATGTCAGCTGTCCCCATTATCAGTTGACAGTAGTTCATCGTGCAGTGCAAGACCGACGTCATCCTCAACGCACGCACATGCTGGTCTTTCAACTTCTGCTGGCCCCTTACCCGCTTCTGAGGCATCACGACCTTCACGATCTAAAACAAGGAGAGATGCAATGAATGAACCGAGCCTTCTTACGGTTTTTCAATTATAAATTCGCTATGTAATCGGGCAAATTGATAGCTGAATCTCTAGAAATGAGATTCGGGACTGATGCTAGAAAACGCACCCACGACATTACGCGCCGAGCTGAGCTGGCCTGCCAGCAGCCATCACTCCTCTAGCTAGGTAGAGGCCGAACCCGAACTCGTCTGAACGACACAAGGGTCCGTTGCCTCGTCTCCGGGACTTAACGTCCATAGAGGCTAACAAGACGAAAGTCTTGTTGCCTTGAAATTTCGAAGCGATATCGTTCGCCAACTTTCATTTCATTACAGTTTCATAGCAATAACCGCACATTTTATAGATGAACACGTGAAAATGAAGTCCTTTTTACTCGATTGCTTTGAATACGAGGGTCGGCACATTGCAGTAAATTTAGCATTTTACATGCAAAATATAATTTCGGAATGGGAATTGACCGAAAAGGTAGAAAGCGCCGTAAGCGACAATGCTTACAATATTGTTGCTGCAATTCGTCTTAGTAATTGGCCACATATTCCTTGTTTTGCTCACAATTTAAATTTTATTGTTCAGAAATCTCTTTCAGGAATTTCTGATGTTATTTCTAGAGTCAAAACAATTTTCGGATTTTTCAAAAAGAGTTCGCAGGCTTCGTACAAGTTAGCTCAAATGCAAAAACAAATGAGATTGCCAGAGCTTAAACTAAACCAAGATGTTCCAACAAGATGGTTATATTATGTTTTCACGGATTCAACAGGTACAGGAACCGCTACTGTCAACCATAGGTCTTCTCAATTCAAACTTACCACAAATATCGCAAAAAGATTGGGCTATAATAGAAAGAGCGTGCGATATTTTAGCTATTTTTAATGAAGCTGCGACAGAAATGTGCGCTGAAAAATCAGTAACGCTTTCGAAGGCATACGTAATTTTACTTTCAATTAAAAATCTTGTAAGCCATTTTGCAAATGAAGGGGAAGAAATACACGAAATACGAAGATTTCTTAAAATTATGAGGGAAGAAATTGAAAAAAAGTCAGCACTTAAGCAGAGAATCCAATATGTTTGCAAGCCGTATTGTTAGATCCCCGATTCAAAGGACAAGCATTTCCCGACTCTTTTATTTTCGAACAAATTTACAAGCAAATTTCCGAAGATGCCAATAAAATTATTTTGCTGTCGACTTTGGAAGAAAATAATATTAGCATGCAGCCCACTTCCAGTAAAACTTCCCTTTTGTGGAAAATGGATATGGTCCAATCCCAACAAAACCCGATTGCCGCCGGTGCCATTGATTGCGATAAATATCTACAAGAATTATACTTAGAGAAGACTGCAGATCCCCTGTCCTGGTGGGCAGAAAGAAAATATACATATCCGAGAGTCTTTTAAATAGTATTGCGGAGATTAGGAGTGGTCGCGACTTCAGTTCCTTGCGAGAGAATATTTTCAAAAAGTGGCTATTTTTTGAATGAAAAAAGAATCAGGCTTAAGTCGCAGAAACTATCACAGATCTTATTCCTTAATGTTAATTTGTAATTTCATTAATTTAAGCTTAGCTGCACACCTGTGTGTGCAATAATGCACACACAGGTTATTCCGCAATTTCGATGCACACTCAAGCTGGTGACCTAGTTTAATTATTGCTAAGGTTGCAGAAATAATTTAAGTATATAAATTGTAGTAATGTTTAAGCTCGGGTATCATCAATAAACGCATTTAATCGTGTACATTGTTTTTTTTTACTTCACCGATAAGGAGAAGTCATAACTGGCGCCCGAGCAAATTAAGAACTGTTCCCCTGAGAACACAGTTCAGGCCGTGGTAAAAGATCTGTTCCAGTGAGAACACAGTTCCGTCCGGAAAAATCGAAAAAATCTGTTCCCGTGAGAACACAGTCGGAAACGAATTTTTAAGGACGTTAACGATCCTACGCGAAGTGTTCGTAAAGCTAAAACCTATTCGCGTGAGAAATCACCTGCACATCGAAGTTCCTGAGAGTGGGAAAAAACCCTTGCAAAAGGAGCAACTTCACAGTGACCAGAAACCGTACCGCAGTAGGTGCATCACAACTGAAAGAAACATCCAACGGTTGCACCAAAAAGGAGCCATACGGACTGTCCGCTGAAGACATCAACGATGCAGCTAGCGATAGTTAATTTTATGTAAGTCAAGTATTTTCATAAAACTGCAATTGAATCCATCCAAGTAAATTTCATCAAATATTTTGTTTTCGAGTGAAATTTGAGATTATGTAAAGAAATCTGCAAATTGAATTGATCTGAATAAAAGTAAATTAAATCAAACATCTTGTTTTCAAATAAGTATTGATTGAAATTATATAAAGAAATATTTCAGAAATAATAGTGCAGAAATTGTCAAGATTCATGTAAACCAACTTGAGTGTTTCAAAAGTGAACGCAATTTAATACTGGTGAATACCGTGTGTGAATTTTGACGTTATAGTTTAATCTTTTGTGTGTGTAGTAATTTATCTTTTCGCGATATTTTATCTGAAACGGAGGCAATCCATGATACGTTGAGAGTGATTACAGGAGCCTTAAATTCGCAAATCGAACTGGCGAAACGGTTGGAATTGCGGATTATTGCTCTCGAGAAAAATCCTCAACCCCAATCTTCTAGTTAATCAGTATCATCAGATACAACGATTCCCACGACTGAACAAGATTTAGATAACATCAAAAAACTTCCCGTTTTTGTGAGGGACCTCCAAACCTTCCACGAAAACCCAGTGCAGTATATTTCTTGAGTGCATAGTATCGAAATGATCCTTGACGATTACAAAATCGTTCGACAGAATCTATAGAGCGATACTTCGGCACATTCGGCAAAAAATAAGGGATGCCGCCGACTCTGCCCTTATCTCTTACAATATTTTTGACGAAGATTGGTCTTGTATTAAAAAATGTATTTCTCTCCATTACGTGGATAAGCGAGACGTTCGCACTTTGGAGCAGCAATTGCATTCCATGGTCCAAAGGAATAAAACAGTTGATGAGTTCTACGCAGCCGTGAACCATCAGCTCTCATTAATAATTAATAAAATTAAAACGGAGAATCGTTCCCGAAACTATCTCAGCATTAACCGAAAACTATCGGAATAGGGCGTAAGACGTTTTTATTAGAGGCTTGAACGGAGACTCTCGAGGATGCTGGTTGTTATGACGCGTCCCCACACACTTAGCCTTAAACATTTTCCCCATTATCATAAATTCATAAGCATTAATCTCAAATTATAATTAGTTTTTCAAGTAGATCGCCTCTCTGTCGAGTTCATTTCAAATTTCCAATTATTGTCGCACATTACAAATATTGGATCACGTATTGTCGTTAAGCACATTTTTTAATGACCGAAATCCAACTTTGGCTTCAAATGTGGAAGCGTGTCGCTGAACGATACAATGCGTGATATCCGATACTTGTGATAAACAAAGCGAGTTAATGCCAGCATGAGCGGCTGGCCATCAATTTTTGATTACATTTTGTGCAGCATCAAGTAGCATTGAGTGTTAAGTAATCCTCATGTAGTAAAATTTTTGTATATAAGTTCAAAGTAAATAAATATTCTAAGTCCTTGAGAATGACTTAGAATATTTATTTACTTTGAACTCAAGCCAGACTTCAACTTGAACTTTTCTAAGAATCAAGGGAGTTTCGATATTGAATCGAAATTCAATCATTCGACTGACTGGTATTTGGTCGACCGACAGTTTTTAAAGTGACTTAACAGTTTTAGTGAATCACGTGAAATTTGACAATTTAGATCAAGAGTTACAAAATTCAACAAATCAACGAATCGGATTTTGAATTTGGTTGATCGGCAATTTTACATAAAAATTTGGTGACCCCGACGTGATTTATCAAAATCAATTCCAACATGGAAGAACGGCGTGTCAAGTTGGATGATTTGACATTGGAGCAGGAGCTGACGGGACAGGAAATTGAACGCCTGATCTCGAACTACAAAAAGGATCCTTCATCACGCAAAACAAAGGACTACCTAAAGGTTTTATCGAAAAGGCTTGACGACTGCTGGACGATCTTTTCTGGAAGGAATGAAGAGCTGGCAGACCTGGCGCAGGACTTCGCAGAACATTTACGAAGGGGATTTTCCAGGTATTTGCACACAATTAAACTATGCACTTTTTCTTGATTTGATAACATCTTTTCAAGATCGATTTTACAATACGAATGGATTAGATGTTCTTTTTTGTCGTATTTTATAGCTAATTTTGCATACCTGACTTTGACTTATCCCAAACAGAAGCTATGCAGGAGAAACTAAAGATCAATTTACTAAAAAAATTAATTTCACGCTTTAATAAATTATAAACGTGGGTTAATGATAAAAAAAAGTGGCAAAAATTAATTGTACAAGTGTAATTATTAGAAGAAGTGCATAATTGCTTATAATTTGCGTTGACGTGAGTTATGTATCCGTCAACATCAGCTTCTTCTGGCATAGATACTATTCTAGCTGATGCAACAAAGTATCTCAAAGATAATACCAGACAAAACTAAAAGGGTGAATCCGACACCCACACAGGTGCACACACTAGGTCAGCACTTTGAATTAATAAAATGATTGCTACCTAAGCTTCTCGCCCCATTTGCCGACGCATCGTTCGCACCGTATAAGTTGTTAAATGGCTTTAATTGTAATAAAAGTTGTCTAATTAAAAAAATCGGCGGCTTAATTTCATTCCAGTCAGCTAAGTAATAGCCGATTCTTTTATTTTTCGCCTCATCTCGAGATCCACACATAACTGGCGCAGTCGGCAAACCAGGTTAGCAGACTGCGAAAATACCAACCAATCAACCAAAAAGTGTTTAAACTGAAAATTGTGTTAAATAATACAGCAAAAGTCACTCCCGATACAAGAAAGATCCTGTCGCCGAATTGAAGGCAGTCGAACGAAGTATTGAAGGGAGTTTAACAAAATAATAATCACAATAATAATAAAAGTGAAAGTGAATGAGCAGAAAAGTGGCAAAAAGGAAAGTGATAGCAGCCAAGGTAGAATTTTTTATCTACATTTAGTAATGGAAGCAGAGCTTGAATGGCTAAACAGCAATTACGTGAACGGGACGAACAGATCGAACAGCTAGCAAGAGCGATCGAGCAACTGCGGGAGGAACATCAAGCCCACCGGCCACAAGGACAAAGAATCCAGCAAGAAACAGGAATGTCAACGGACAGAGTGCTTAAAGAATTGCGACACATCAACACATTCACCGACAAAGGATATGTGTCAATTAACTCCTTTGTAACTAGTACGGAGTACTACCTTAAAAGTATCAACGATCCGGTACTTAGGAGTCTGGCAACTAGAGTTATTTTTTATGAAAAACTGCAAGGAGATGCGAAACAGGCCGTCATCGATGTACCAGACACGGGAGATTGGGAAACCATAAAGGAGAAACTGAAGCTACGCTACAGACCAGACATCGAGCCGCACGAAATCTACCGGCAAATAAATAATTTGAGAGCAGCGATTAAAGCATGGTGACGGCGGTGTGATGATTTGGGGGTGTATGGCAAGCAGTGGAGTAAGGCAACTAGTTTTCATAGAATCCATAATGGATGAATACGGGTACCTTAATATTTAAAAAAAAATGTTGAGCAAAGTGCTGAGAAATTGCGGCAACGTCCCAAAACTCTTTGGTACAATTCCTCAATCACCAGATGTAAACCCATTTGAACATTTGTGGGATTTGCTCCTAAATTACTTTAAGAGAGTTGCTCGCCGACAGCCTCGACGAGGGGTCCGTCTTGTAAAAAGTGATAAGAATAAACGTGTCGGAAGATTCGATTGTTTTCGTTCATTTTATCCCGAATCGAAATAGCAACTGCTCAACTTCTAACTTCTTCCTAGCAGCAATTTTTTTCTATATCTGTCGAAGGCGGACGGCCTCAGTTACACTAGATACTACTCATAGCTCACCCTACGTGTATCCGAATCCTATTAGATTACCATTCTGATCTGTGGGACACAGATTGCACACTCATGCCAATTAACTTCCCACAAATCTTATTCCGGTGACCTAGTTTAATTATTGCTAAGGTTGCAGAAATAAATTAAGTATATAAATTGTAGTAATGTTTAAGCTCGGGTAGTTCAATTTTAGATCATCAATAAACGCATTTAATCGTGAACTTTGTTTTTTTTTACTTCACCGATAAGGAGAAGTCATAACTTGTGTTGAGTCATAAGCAATCATTTGGCAAATGATACGCTGATAATCAGTTGGAAGCGAGAAACATCATTTGCCAGATGATAATAGATAAGCTCTAATGAGTACAATGTACGCATCTGAGTCATCTTTAGCTCAAATACTATAGAGATAAGACGAAGTGTGTAATCATTATGTTATCTTAAGAAACATAATTTATGGTTCTAGTTATTAAGATAGAGATAATAATATTGTATATAAGTCGGAGTACGACCAAATAAAAGACGGTGTTCTTAGTAACCTCAAGGAGAGTGCGTTTAATTGCAAGAATCAGAAGGCTTTGGTTTCCAAGACTTGCCCTGCAAAGAACGATCATCTTTCACAGCGGCTTCACAACACGAAGGCCTTGGCTTCCAGGACTTCAGTAAAGCAAGGAAGTTCCCTTTCTCAATACCAGTGATCCGTTTCATGTGAACAGTTCTAAAATATTGTCATTGGGTTAGAGACATACCTAAACCACCCTGTCGGTATTCTAGTCCATGTCACCAGTGGATCATCAAGAGAAAGTACTTCGCGCAAACAACTTGTATGTACTTAACTCTTTATGGTGTTATGTTGCACATCTACAACATACCATTTCAATTAATGTAAAAATATAGCGAAAGCTGAAAATCCAAATTTACTCCGTGTTGTACAACTGTTACAGAGCATTCTAACGAATTAGTAACATATCAGCGGACTATCTGGCGACACTTGCATTTATATGACATTGAAGTCGTGAACACATGCAAACCAGTTGTAATGTATCATAATCTTGTATGTCGTATGTAGTATAGTGTGACACATTCATTGTCAGCTAGTAGATAATTTAGCCCACATAATAACATGTTCACACTACACGAGATAATCGTAAATCTCGAGGTTTTCAGTAATCTCCTGGCAAATCTCATAGATTTCCCATACATTATGAAAGTTTCGCAAATCTAGATTTGTGAGGAGATCAAATCCTTCTACAAACCTCGTTGAAATCGCTTGGACAACCCTGATTTGCAAACCTACGCAACTTCAGAGGTGTTGAAAGTGTCAAATTGAAATGTCAATTTGAAACGTCACATGCTATCACAACAAATTCATAAGTGCAAAATAAGAAGGAAGGCCAAATGGAATGAAGCGGCTGAAGATGTGCTCATTGAGTTGTGACGTGAACGACTCGCCGATTTTCGAGGCAATAAATAAACAAGTTTGATTGACATATAAATGTCAAAACATCTGGCAAGATTATCTCATTTGGGCAGTGTGAATGGGTTTGGCGGTTTACAAACCTACATGAGATAATCTTGTAAGTGTGAACATGCTATAAGAAAGTAGGTCATAAACCATTCAATTGTAAACAAGTGCAGGTGCATAAATCGATCCACACGTGTTGTGTGTTCTGCCGCTACACTCATAGATCATGTACACAACCTTTGCCAAGGCAGAGGTTTCCCTTTGTAATCGATTAGTGTGAGCGATTTATGATTGGAATCGACTAAACAGCAGGCTAATGTGTGAAAATGCATCACGTCATGGGTCAAGTGGGTACACCGTTCGATTTATGGATGCGCAGTGTACATAATGAAATTCGATGACCTATGTTGCTGCATGGGCAAATGGATCATCGAACTGTTTGTAATAGGAATATACATTGGGCACTTAGTCATTAGGTAATAAATTAACTTAGTATGTAAGCATATTGGTAGTTTGTAAAATTATATAAAAGAAGAATGGAAATATAGATCGTGGAAGATTTGCTTTCCTGACCTAGACGCGCGAAGTAATAATTACGCGACGCTGCGCCATAGTAGCGAAGTCGAGGCATCTCTGCAATCCTCTCACGCGATACAGAAAACCTTTGTGTTTAATAATCCACATTTAGTAAATATCGGCCGAGAGACATGTTCTCCACGCCACATTATCTGCGGTTCGACCGCTTGGTTAGGTTTGCACACTAGGGATATCCACAGTTCCCTCAACTTAAACTATTGTATTTATAGCGAAAGGATACTCGCAGCTGTCCGCAAAACTTTTCGAACACCACACAGTTTAGCGCTGTTTTGAGTTTAGTATTGAAAAGTGATTTATTGGTGAAATAGTGATTTTTGGCTATTGAAATTGATGTGAGTAAAAGGTAAGAGGAAGGATTTCAGTAATCAGCAATAGTTTTTTTGCAAAATTAAGTTTTTTTTACTATTTTTGGACTGATTTTGTTTTGTTGCATAAATGCAACATTGCGCGTTCTAAAAACATTTCGTTAACGATTTATTTGAATTTGAATGTTTCTCTTTCAGCATCAAAATGAGTCGTAAATTTACTAATTTGAATACTCAGGACATTGAAATTATATTGCGAGAATAGGAAGACAGTGAAGACGGTCTTGACTTTTCCGACGACGATGATGTGGACGACCCAACATACAACTGACGAGGACCTAAAGGTACCGACTGACTTGGAAAATGAAGTTCAGGCTGCCAGCACCAACATAAATAATACATAGCGCGGACACTCCAGCCAATTGACAACATATCTATTATACAACCCAAGTTGCCAGCCTGCGCCTAAGTATAGGTAAATGCATATCCGTGTACGCTAGCATGAGCAACAGAGTAAGCAAATTGCATGTGAATGGTTCGTGCACGAAAGACAGAGATGCACATAGGAGCTAGTTTCGTTAATTCGTTGAATCGCGACTGACAGCGAGAAATGTCAGTGTGTATTTGACAATTCGCGAGTGGAATATCGCGTGTAATTAGATTTTTGATGTTTTTAATGAAAATTGAAACAAATCGTAGTGACAAGTGCGGAAAAACAACGCGCTCAAAATTTGTGATCGTCGGTGGCCCGCGAAGCAACGCGAAGTAACTGGCGAAGTGTTTTATGGCCATAATTTAAATCAATGTGAAAAGTGGCTGATACTTTCCAAAAAGGAAATAAAGTTCCATTTTCGGTGGTCTATTTATTTAGGAATATAGAGCAACGTAGAAGGGATTGCATTTCCTTGGAACTGCAACACGGAATCAGTGAAAACTCCTTGCTAGTGAATGTGTGCAGGTATCAAAAGTTGGGTAAAATTGTAGTGAAAGACTCCGGGGTAACGTTGTGTTTGCATGGTTTTCGCGTAAAGCGCGCCAGAAACTGAAAATTTGCAATTCAGTGAGTGAGAGAGATTACACAGAACTTTAAAAATCCAATAAAGTGTAAAATAAACGAATTCTCAATTCAGTTGATCTATTAAATGGGAAGTGTGGTTTCGGGGTGACGGACGGCATCCTGTTCAGGTGCTGTCATTTACCATCCGCCACCAGACAACACGACCACGTAGGCTTATTGATGGATTAAACTCATTATACTTCAACTATTTTATTATTTGTATCCGCGAAGTATAACTGTCAAGTTTCGTATATTATGCATATGTAGCAATTCCATACTTATTAGGGTTTTCGAACCTCCGTTTATATACCGGGCTATAAGCCTGGAACACGAACCTCCAATTAATGTGCAATAATAGTGTTAGCAGAGTTGCGAACTAATAAAAAAAGCACACTATTGGGCAGGAGTTTTTCGACTAGAAACGGAGGTTCGAAGACCCTAATATGTATACCTTAGCTATGTATTTCAATACTCACATACAAAATTTTTCAATAAAATTTATTGCTATTTCAAATTGCAATGCCGCGTATTTTCGTTGTTTCTGTTGATCGGGCAGCTCTAAATGCAGCGATAGGTTGCGTATTCCCATCGGGTACTAGCCGCATTCGTTGATTTCACGGACACTAGCGTTAAGTCAGCTGATTTTGGCATGCACACGTACACGGTTAACTTTTATAAAATGGCGAGCTCGTCTCTCTACATATGCACAATCTGGCCTAGAGAAATTTGAATACAAATTTCAACCTACTCTTTCGCGCGCGAGCTTGGAAACGAAAACCAGAGCGCTCTCTCTGATAGGAGGGGTAATTTAGGCATCTTTTGTCTCAAGTCGACTTTGACAGCTCGGAGTGTCCGTGCTATATATTCTTTATGCTATGGCCAGCACCCTAGCAACTACATCCATCAATGCTCAGTTCAGTAGTAATGTAACGGATCCAAGTCCAGCCTTCGCTTCTTCTAGTACTAGTTTTGTTGCGGCTCCAAATACATATAATTGCGTGCCTAAGGCCAACGTCATATGGTAAACTGGATGTTTTTCGATAATTACTACACCTCGATATCACTTATTGAATATTTGTTCAGTCGCGGAATTTTGGCTTTAGGAACTATAAGAAAAGCCGGTTTTCCAACTGCACGTTGCCAGATGAGGAAGTTTTTAAAAAAGAACTGCGTGGTACGTCAATGGAACAGGTCGGTAACGGCGATGGAGTTGACGTGAGTGTAATCGCTTGGAAAGATAACAAAATAGTCACTCTGGCATCCAATTTTGCAGGAAAACACCCAGCATCTGTAGTAGGGAGGTCGGGCAAGTCTGGAAAGCAATACATTTCTGTTGAACGTCCTTTTGTCGTAGCGGAATATAATCGACATATTCTGCTGAATTTAGATTAGCTATAGCAGAGACGCTATGCAAATATAAAACAATCAACCATAGAAAGCGCGGAAGTGATCTTGAACCTCTCATTCAAAATAAAAGGAAGAAAGGTCCAACATGTTCTTCCAAAAGATGTGAGGTTGGACTAATACGGACACTGGTCAGTTTGGCTGGATAAACGAATGAGATGCAAATTTCCAGGCTGTAGTGGGTTTAAGCAAACAGCTTGCAAAAAATGTGGGGTAAGCAAAATAAATGCTTTGAAAAATTCCATGTACACTAAAACCTCGATTTGCGTCGTTTTCGAAGTTGCGTGTTCTTGAGTTTTCTAATTTTCGTGATTTCAGAGTTGCGTCGTTAAAATTGTTATTTGCGTCGTAAATTTTTTTATTTGCGTTGCTTAAGTTTTACATTAAGGGGATTTCCCTTTCAATTCTGTAGATCAATCTTTATGTATCCAAGCTTATAATTCACAGTAAGTTTTTTCATAATTTGTAATATTACATAAAATTACATAGCCTTCTATCTCAAGAGTAAATTAAAAGTGTTGATTAAATAAATTAAAATTGTTGGTTTTGGTTAAACAAATTAAAAGTGTTGGATTTGGTTATATAAATTAAAAGTGTTATTTGAAAAATAAATTAGAGGCCATAAACAATGAGTCAAAAGCGCAAACAAATAAGTTTGGAACTGAAATTAGAAGTGTTAAAACGTTTTAAATCTGGGGAAAAGGCTATTGAAATTTCCAGACATCTTATTTTAGCTCCTACAACAGTAAGAACAATTTGTAATAGAGATGCTGAGCAAATAAGAGAGTTTGCTAAAGCCACTACATCATTGCAATCAAAACAAACCAGTACTAAAGTAAGAAGTTCCATTATGGTAAAAATGGAGTCGCTCCTTAGTATTTGGATAGAGAACCAAAATCAGCGTTGGATGCCACTGAGCAAAATGGTGATTCAAAACAAAGCGTTAAGTATTTTTAACGATATTAAAAAGGATTCGCCATCATCTAGCGGGAAAAAAAATCAGAAAAATTCGAAGCCAGCCAAGGTTGGTTCGAACGTTTTAAAAGTAGAGCAAAAATGCATAATGTTGCTTTGAAAGGAGAATCTGCCAGTGCAGATATTGCACCTGCAAATAAATTTAAAATAGAAATAAAAGCGATTATTGAAGACGGTGGTTATTCATCGAAGCAAGTACTAAATGTCTCCACCCTTTGATCCTGCTGTATAGAAGTCCTGACCAGGCAACTATGCGAAATCGACATTCATTCATGTTCCAACACAACACAATCGAATTTGGTCAGGTACTCCTTGTATAGCTTTCGAGCCCGATTTTTCGCTTCTTTCCCCTTTCCCTCGGATCGATCGGGTACTTTTTGGACTTTATATGATCTAAGATTATAATGCTTCTTAATCCTCTGAATCATTGCGTTCGATATTTGCACTTTTTGACCTATATCTCGAATGGATGGGTTAGGACTCTGCAAAACTCTTACTCTTTACGGAGGAGATTTTCCAGGTATTTGCACACAATTATACTATGCACTTTTTCTTGATTTGAAAACATCTTTTCAAGATCGATTTTACAATACGAATGGATTAGATGCTCTTTTTTGTCGCATTTTATAGCTAATTTTGCATACCTGACTTAAACTTATCCCAAACAGAAGCTATGCAGGAGAAACTAAAGGTCAATTTTTTCGGTACGGTCCTTCTTATATCCCATTTGCCAACTTGTATCTGTATAATTTACTAAAATAACGATCTTGCGCCATAAAGCGTTAACGTCGAATTTACTAAAAAAAATTAATTTCACGCTTCAATAAATTATAAACGTGGGTTAATGATAAAAAAGTGCCAAAAAATGATTGTACAAGTGTACTTATTAGAAGAAGTGCATAATTGCTTATAATTTGCGTTGACGTGAGTTATGTATCCGTCAACATCAGCTTCTTCTGGCATAGATACTATTCTACCCGATGCAACAATGTATCTCAAAGATAGCACTGGACAAAATCAAAAGGGTGAATCCGACACCCACACAGGTGCAGACACTAGGTCATCACTTTGAATTAATAAAATGATTGCTACCTAAGCTTCTGGCCCCAGTTACCGCATCGTTCGCACCGTATAAGTTGTTAAATTGCTTTTATTTTCATAAAAGTTCTGTCTAATTAAAAAATCGGTGGTTTAATTTCTTTCCAGTCAGCTAAGCTATAGCCGTCTACTGCCTTGTATATTGCAATGACCTCTGCCTGAAAAACACTGCAGTGGTCTGGAAGCCGGAAGGATAGTTTCAGGCCTAGCTGTTCTGAGAAAAATTCACATTCAATTTTTCCATCCATTTTGGAACCGTCAGTGTAGATGCCGACTGATTCCTGCAACCCACTTCCTTCTATTGTCCAGTCATCCCTGCTTAGGATGACTGACCTGATTATGATGAAAGCAGGGAATCGGGGGCGCAAGATCTACTTCCCCTGGCGTTGGTCCATCCCTCCGAAGTATGGCGGAGTGGCCAACATTTCCCTCTTGCCAGAGATGTAGTACTTTTAATCGAATCGCAGAGCACTTGGTCTGCTGTCTCGTAAGGAGCCCCGTCGGGAGCCAATTCAATAGCATAAACAGTGCCTTTGTCGGGGTAGTGCGTAAGGTCCCGGTGATTGCAATAGCTGCAATCCTTCTGACCCTGTTTAGCAGGTTTGCATTGGATGTTTTTGCAATAGCTGGCCACCAAACAACTGCGCCATACAGAAGAATTGGTTCCACTATCGCTATATAGAGCCATGATACGATTTTAGGTTTCAATCCCCACTTTTTCCCAATGGCTCTTTTGCAGCAGTAGATTGCGCATGCCGCTTTTCGCGTTCTTTCTTCTATGTTCGATTTCTACACGAGCTTGGAGTCCAGAATTAGACCCAAATACTTAACTTGATGAAACGGTATGAGGCTTATCTCATCGAGTTTGGGTGGGAGAAATCGTGGAATTTTGTACCCTTTTGTGAACAGCACAAATTTCGTTTGCCGCGGATTAATCTTCAGACCGCACTCTTTGCCCCAATTGGTAAGAATACTCAGGGCAAAGTTAAGTCTTTCAGATAGGGTGTTTACGAATTTGCCCGATATTGCTACGACTTTGTAGCCAGTCGCTTCTATTGTTGACAGGAGTTTGTCCACCACTAAGTTCCATAGAAGGGGTGATAGCACCCCACCTTGCGGGGTGCCTCTGCACGTCCTCCTTCTTAGGATACACTCTCCTAGTGTGGAGTTAATGCTCCTGCTGCTTAGCAGTTGTACGATAAACCTAATCAGGTTACCATCCACATTGTTTTCCTCGAGTGCCTTCTCAATAGCCTTGTGGCTGATATTGTTGAAAGCCCCTTCGATGTCTATAAAAACCGCCTGCGTGTATTCTTAGACGCTTAGCGACTTTTCAATGTAGCTGGTGAGCGAGTGAAGAGCACAACAATAATAAAAGTGAAAATGAGCAGAAAAGTGGCAAAAAGGAAAAGTAATAGCGGCCAAGGTAGAATTTTTTAACTACATTTAGTAATGGAAGCAGAGCTTGAGTGGCTAAACAGCAATTACGTGAACGGGACGAACAGATCGAACAGCTAGCAAGAACGATCGAGCAACTGAGGGAGGAACATCAAGCCCACCGGCCACAAGGACAAAGAATCCAGCAAGAAACAGGAATGTCAACAGACAGAGTGCTTAAAGAATTGCGACACACTAACACATTCACCGACAAAAGATATGTGTCAATTAACTCCTTTGTAACTAGTACGGAGTACTACCTTAAAAGTATCAACGATCCGGTACTTAGGAGTCTGGCAACTAGAGTTATTTTTTATGAAAAACTGCAAGGAGATGCAAAACAGGCCGTCATCGATGTACAAGACACGGGAGATTGGGAAACCATAAAGGAGAAACTGAAGCTACGCTACAGACCAGACATCGAGCCGCACGAAATCTACCGGCAAATAAATAATTTGAGAGCAGCGATTAAAGCATGGTGACGGCGGTGTGATGATTTGGGGGTGTATGGCAAGCAGTGGAGTAAGGCAACTAGTTTTCATAGAATCCATAATGGATGAATACGGGTACCTTAATATTTAAAAAAATAATGTTAAGCAAAGTGCTGAGAAATTGCGGCTGGGGAACGTATTTTTCTTTCAGCACGGTAATGACCCCAAACATACTGCTGAAAAAAAGGCTTTGGTTGGTCTACAACGTCCCAAAACTCTTTGGTACAACTCCTCAATCACCAGATGTAAACCCATTTGAACATTTGTGGGATTTGCTTAAAAGAAATATTCGACAGCAGGTCAAGCAAAGAATCATTAAAAAATGTTATTTTCAACGAGTGGAACAAAATAACGACCGAGAAACATCAAAACTGTTCACTCCATGCAAAATAGGTTAAAGGAAGTCAGTTATAGGGAAGGCTATGCTACTAGATATTAAGGTTCTTAATCTGATAATTTCAGGTGTACGCAGACTTTTTTGGATGCAATTTGATGACTTCTTGGAAGAAACTTTTATATTTTGGTTATTCTAAACAGCGAGCGAGTACTCAGTTATATACAGTGCCGAGAAGAAGTGATGCAAAAAGATTAAAATATACAAAATTTCGACTTTGATAGCTTATTTACGAACTCTCAAAAGTAATATCGGCAAAATTGATATTTCGGAGTTACGGCCCTATGTGCCTAAGAAAAAATTTCTACATCATTTTCCCAAGAACCGGTTTCTGAGAGTTTGTTTACGCTTTCAGATTAACCTCTAACTTAAAACAGACCGAGAAAAAGTGATGCAATAATTGCTTTTCATTGAAAACGTGTCATTTTATCAGCGTTTGCAGTCAATGGTTAGTTGTTTTCATCATTGAAAATCAATTTTAGAGGCGATTGGAGGAAAACATTCGTGAAAGAAAGTAATTTCTCAATCCTCAGGTTTAGGTTTTCATTGTTATTACTATTTAACCAATTTTCAGTCGATCAACATGAGAAAAGAGACTTTTTTAGATGAAAGAAAAATTATTCTTCGGCTTTATAACCAGACCGTTCCATACAAGGAAATTGAACTGTTTGGAGGATAATAGACAGGTTCTGCAAAAATAAAAACTTGGAAAATAAAAAGCGCTCAGATAGGAAGAAAATATTATTAGAACGTGATATGCGAGTAATCGAACGAGAAATGAAGAAAGATCCTTTTATACCGGCGACGAAAATCACAACAACACTAAAATCTATTTATAACAAAGATGTTAGTGTTCATACAGTCCGGAATCATTTAAGGAAATCGGGTTACGTGTGTTGTATATCGTTAGCGGCATAAACCGAGAAAAAAGATTAAATTTCGCCAAAGAACATTTGAATAAGGATGTCGAATTTTGGAAACGCGTCTTATTCACGGATGAGAGCAAATATAATGTGTTTTCTCATGATGGACGAGCAAAAGTGCGCAGAAAGCCTCTTACGGAGCTAGATACGAAAAATATGATAGGAACTGTGAAGCATGGTGGTGGTTCTATTTTGGTATGGAGATGTATGGCCTTCAATGGAGTTGGCGAACTTCATATAATAGAAGAAAAAACGATGGATCACAAAGTCTACATACATCGAGATTTTAAAGAATCGGCTAGGATCTAGCGTTCAAAAGTTAGATTTGAGAACAAACTACATATTCATGCAAGACAATGACCCTAAGCATACCGCCAACCAAACTTGAATGTGGATACTTTATAATGTTCCAAATTGCTTGAAATGGCCCCCACAATCACCTCATCTTAATCCAATTGAGCATGTTTGGGAAGAACTATCGCGTCGACTTGCAACACATAACATCCGCAGCAAATCCGCGCTTAAGAAAATAATAAAAGAAGAGTGGGGCAAGATCACTCAAAAATACTGCGCAAAGTTGGTTTCATCTATGCCAAGAAGGCTTCAAGCTGTCATAGATCGAAACTGAAATCCTACCAAATATTAAGAACCATTGGTTGCTATCAGTTACCCACTACAGTTGGTAGAAGATGATCGTGAATTAATTTTTGCATCACTTTTTCTCGGTAGCCAAAAATGAATTGATTTACTTTTTAATTTTTTTCTTATAGAAAAGTTAAATATTTTGTTGATTTTTTTATGTCTAATCACTGTTTGGAAATATATTAATAGCAAGAAAAAAACCAACGGACTTTTTATTCACTAGCTTTAAAAATATGAAAAGGTTAATCCAAAGAATTTCTTCAATAGAGCTTTTACACCACTTCTTCTCGGCACTGTATGTATCCACCATATACTGTGGTGGCCAAATAAAAGTTACCACTTTGAAAAAAAGCGAAATTTCCTAGAAAGTCGTATTTTTATGGGTCCTTTAATTAAAATACCATGCGGGGTTAGCTACCTGTAGGTCTGTTGTTAATTACCTGTCGGGTTCACGACAAGGTTGGCTTCTGTCAAGCGTTTATTATAGTTGAGTCGTTTATGAGTGAACATGGCACCACAGTTGGGTATTGAAAAAAAAGCGAGTATTGTCGTGTTACGCAAAGAAGGGCTTTCCATTAGGGCTATAGCCAGAAGAATTGGCTGTAGCCATATGACTGTGTTGAAAATTTTGGAAAAAATCGCGAAAGGATCTCTCCAGCGGAAACCAGGAACGGGACTTGGGAACAAAAAGACGACAGCGAGGGATGACCGACATCTGAAGAACTTATGCCTAAGTGACCGAAGAAGAACCGCTAGGGAAGTTAACAGGCACTTCCAGGAAGCGACTAGAAGGGGTCAAATTCAAAGTAATAACCGACCACTATTCCCTAGTCTGGTTGAACAATTTAAAGGATCCAACGGGGCGCTTGGCTCGTTGGGCGGTACGCTTGCAACAGTATGACTTTGACGTCATACACCGGAAGGGGAAAGACCACTTGGTACCAGATGCCTTATCAAGGTCAGTTCCGATCGCGGAATTGGTGGCTACTGGGCAAGCACCCGATACCTGGTATGAAGCTATGAAGGTTAAGGTCACTAACAAGAGTGACCAGTACTCAGACTGGCGCGTTCATGACGGAGTGCTGTGGAAGCACGTACCAGGGAACTACCCAGACCTCGAAGAAGAGGAAGCCTGGAAAAAGGTGGTTCCGAAGGGGGAGAGAGGAGGGGTGTTACATCGCTGCCATGACGATCCTAGAGCGGGGCATATGGGCGTTAAACAGACGCTGGGCCGGGTGACTCAGCGATACTACTGGCCGAAGATGGCCATCGACATGAAACACTATGTGGGACGATGTAAAGTTTGTCAGGCCATTAAGGTGGAGAGGAGGGCTCCGATAGGTCCAATGGTATCCCGATGTGGGGAAGCTAGACTGCCATGGGAAATGGTCTGCGTTGATTTGGTTGGGCCTTTGCCAAGGTCGACCCGCGGGCATACCCATATCTTGACGGTGGTAGATTACGTCAGCAAGTTCTCCTTGGTTTTCCCTTTGAGGTCAGCAACTGCCGCGGCAGTCTGCCGGCTAGTGGAAGAACAGGTGTTTCTTCTGTTCGGAGTGTCGAAATGGGTGGTATGTGACAATGGAGTCCAGTTCCGAGGGAAGAAGTTCCAAAAGCTCGTGGAAGGGTATGGGGCGACCATTAAGTTCACCGCGCTCTACCATCCCCAGGCTAACCCCGCGGAACGAAGAAATCAAGACATAAAGAGGATGCTGCGCTCCTACGTCTCCGAAAACCATCGCGAGTGGGACCGCGATCTGGCCAAAATAAGTTGTGCCCTGCGCACTTACAAACAAGAGGGGATAGGGTTTACCCCGTATTTCGTAAATTTCGGCCGGGAAATGGTGACCTTCCGGGAGAATGGGGAGCGCCCCGACTCAGATGCCGAACCGATAAACCCACACCTTCGGGCCAAGGGTTTTGCGTCGATCCGGGAGGACATTTTGCGACGGATGTCACGGGGTGCGGAGAAAAATAAAACCCGCTATGATCTCCGGAGACGACATCTTTCCTTTCACGTTGGGGAGCAAGTTTGGCGGAGGAATTATGCGATCTCGGATGCCGCGAAATATTTTTCCGCGAAGCTCGCACCCGAATACGTGGGCCCTTTCCGAATAAGGAAGATTGTTTCGAGCTGGACGTACCTACTCGAAGATGAGAAGGGGAAGGCAACAGGTGTTTGGCACGCAAAGGATCTAAAACCGTATATCAATTAGGATGCATACAGGGATGCTAGTACAATCTGCGGATATGGTTACCACTAATTCACTTCACCTTTCTACGAATGCTTGCTGAGCTCTGAGCGCGATCGTCTCCGGTAACGTCTATCGTACTGACAGTTTTATGTTGCTTTAGGAGCCTTTTTTCATTGCTGTGCAGTTACCACTCGGGAATGGTCCTCCGTCGTTTTTTTTTCGTATATGCAAAGTATCGAAGTTCGGAGATCGACAATATATTAGTGGTAGATCAAAGTCATTTAGTTTCCTTTTTTTTCTTTTCTCTTTCTCTTGGTTACTATTCGCGCTACGAGTCTCGGAAGACATTTTCTTTTATATTATTCGAATTTTGGGAAAAATCTTTTTTGTAATTTTTTTTACTTTTTATTTAATATTCGGATTTCGAGGAAATCCTCTTCTGGCAAGGGGGAGCTGTCACGGTTATACTCGCGGTACCACCACTTACTCGCCTTAGGAGCCACCACTTTGTAGACTAGCGTATTTAAGTTAGAATAGTTTGAGAGGGGCTCGGCCCAACCGCCTTGTGTTATATACTCTGGAGGTTGGCGTCGAGCCAATAGGAAATAGCCGACGTAGTCAGCGCCGGGGGGATACGCCTCAAACCACGCACCGCCCACGCAAGCTCCATTTTTAATCGAGGCGAAAAGCTCGCGGGCGGTGTCACAATCAAGCACGCGAACTTTTGGACCCTCGACCGATGCCAACGACCGCGAACAAAGAATCTGGTTCGCCGTTGGTTGCGGGAACCGGCCAAGCGGTTTCGGGCGAGGCTATAAAAGCGAAAAGCGTCTCTTCGGAAGCTCTCTGTCGACTGTTCGATTTCATAGGCGAGGCCCGCGCGGAAGACGAAAAATAAATTAGCGGAGCGTTAAGAAGCAGTGAATTGAAGAATCGTCGGGGAAAAGGCCAATTGCGGTGCGCGTCCACGGAGAATCTTGGAAAGTCCGCGTAAGTGCAGTTCCGCCAGTGCGTCTCCCTTATCCTTCGAACGGTTAGTGTCCCGTAGGCAACCGCAAGAGTGAATTTGAAAACGCACGTGCGAGAGTGCGTTTAGCAGGCAACAGTGAAGCAAGTGAACTGAAGAATCGTCGAGTACCCATTGCGGTGCGCGTCTATGGAGTCTTGAAGAGTCCGCGTAAGTGCAGTTCCGCCAGTGCGCTTCCCTTATCCTTCGAACGGTTAGTGTCCCGTAGGCAACCGCAAGAGTGAATTTGAAAACGCACGTGCGAGAGTGCGTTTAGCAGGCAACAGTGAAGCAAGTGAACTGAAGAATCGTCGAGAAAAGACCCATTGCGGTGCGCGTCTATGGAGAGTCTTGAAAAGTTCGTGTAAGTGATACCCCTCATAACTTTGTGCCAGTGTAGCCGACAAGGCGAAGTCGCGCCAAATCGTTTCCCCTATCTGTTAAACGGTTGGAGCTCGGTGGGCATCCCGACGGGCCGAATTGAAAGCGCGCGTGTGAGAAGTGGGTCGAAGCACAATAGAGCGATCGTCGCGATAGACCAGTTGCGAGACGTAGACGAACCGTTGCCATCAGCTCCAGATCGGGAGTAGCGAGACATCGCTGAGGAGTCCCGGCGCAGCGCAGGTTAGAAGAATAGGTGTAGATTAAGTAGTGTTAAGTTAAGTTGTAAACAGCGAATAAGTGGTGGATAACGTCGTAGACTGCTCTTGAATCTTTTTCGAGTAACCATTCCGTGTCAAAGAAGAAGAAAATAAAGAAAGAGAAAAGTGATTTCGAATACGTTGTTCTTTTTTTCCCCTCTCTTCCTTCTCCTTCCCTGTGCCGGAAACGAATATTTCAGGAATCTCGGTGAGCCGGATTCTCGTCCGACGGCTCAAGAGGCCCATTGGGGTGGACGAGTGGCGCCCACGACCCGTCTCCAACGGGCTGACCGGCACCCGAAGGCCTCGACCGAACGATTAGGTCCTTTCCCGAAAAGGTAACGGTAACAGAGCGTAACGTACATTTACATATAACCCATTAATTATTAATCATTTAGCATTTATTGACGTGCTTCTCGAGTCTCTGGGTTTGTACTAAGGCACTCGCACATGTTTACTGACATTTCTTACTCCGTGCGCTTATACACTAGCCTCGTTCGACCCATCCTTGAATACTGTTCTCAGGTTTGGTCACCACATCATCAATTTTTGGACTTTTTGTTAGAATCCGTCCAACGCAAATTTACTCGTTTCCTTTTTTTAAATTTAATATTCCATACACACCCTATGTTGATCGACTTGCCAAGCTTCAACTACCTACATTGAATTCCCGTTGACTCCTCTTGGATGAATGTTTTCTGTTTCGGCTTCACCACCGTCAATTAAACTCTATCCTTCCCGAATACTTAGAGTATCGTACTTCGTTACGTCCTACTAGGTGCGACAATATTTTTGCCATACCATATGCTCGGACTGAACTTTATTTCAATTCGCCAATGTTGGGTCTCTCTAGACTTCATAATGAACTGCAACTTGGTCCGTTTCCTACTTCATTAATTAGCTTTAAGCGTAGACTTAAGAGCGTGTTATACAATTTTTTTTTTAAACTTCCCAGTTCCCTATGGAAAGTTATTGTAATGGGGTGGATTTTGCGAATCCCAAATTTTTACATATCTCCACGTTTTAAGGTCTCTAGAATCCAAATCCATCGTTTTTAGAAAGATGTCTGTGAGTGTGTATGTACGTATGTGCGTATGTGCTTTCGGAATTATTTTTCGTCTCGATTATCTCGAAAACCAAAGATCGTATTAACGTGGAACCGGTTTTAAACGACGCGTAATTACGTAACTTAGAACTGAATGACTTTTCAGCAAAATCGGTTAAGCCGTTTTTTATTTAGGATGAAAAAACTGAAAAACGACTAAAAATTGCTTATTTTTAAACTGTTGATACGCACAATTAATTCGTGCAGATACCATATACCTTCATAGTAATGTTGTTGTTATTGTGTGTTTTAGCAAAATTGTGATCAAATTTGTAAAAAATGTTATTTCAAAAAATAAGATTAATTTATGAAATTCCAAACTTATATTATCAGGTTTGGATGAATGGAAGTAGAGACGCTAATGCAGTTAATAATTGGATATTGTTATAAATAATTTAATATTGTTAATAACAATCAAATAATATTATTTATAAATTGATATTGTATATATAAAGTCAATTATATTTATTCAGTAACGATCAAACATTCTTAATAACGAATGATTATTGTAAATAATAATTAAATACCCTCAATAATAGTTGTGGATTTCGAAGCCGAGATGAAGAACGAGGTTGAGGACGAAGTGGAGGACAAGATGACGAGAACGAAGAGGACGAGGTTGCGGAGGCTTTAGTAGAGGATGACCAGGTGGTTGTAGTGTATCTCACTACGTGTAGTGTATCTTACTACGTATCTTACTACGTCATAAATTACTACAACATAAAATTGAATCAAGTAACGTAACATCATAATTTACGTATCTTATCTTACCACGTCATAATATAAAATTGAATCAAGTAACGTAACGTCATAAATTACTGCAACATAAAATTGAATCAAGTAACGTAACATCATAATTTACATAATTTACTGCAACATAAAATTGAATAACATATGGCACACGCCAAGATGCAATATGAATATTGACACGACTACAAATGATCGTTCGCAGTGTGAACCCTGTGTTGTGGGTGGTCTGTTGACAATCCATGTGAACTAGGAAGAATTTATGACTAGGAGAAAAGGGATTGCATCTGCTTAGCGTGGAAGTGGATGTGTCGATAAAAAATTTGTATAAAAGACATCTAGATAGTAAGGAAATCGTTCATTAATTTCTTGACTATAGTCTGCGCATTATCGCGGCTCGTCCTGAGATTCTTGAATCATAACAAGATTGCGAATACGCAGTCCAACTTAGTGAGGGATAAATAGGCGCCTAGCGCTGTACAAATAAGATTGCGATTACGCAGTCACTTTAGCTTTACTGGTAACATTCTATTTTATAATAAAAATCTTAAAATTCAAAATGTTTTGCATTTTCAAAACCAAACTTTACATGGTGAAGACGTTTTCCTCTACCAAAGCTTTTATGGTTGGATAAAAAATTGATAAAAATAATAAAAGTAATTATATTAATTTAGAATAATAATGTTTAATAATAGTAATTATTAATAAGAGTAATTAATAATAAAAGCAAATTATAGCATTTTAATCGCCCCACTGGGAAGTTAGTCGTGTGGGCTTCAAGGGTCGCACTTAGACCACATTTTTTTATTTTTGGCTTCATTTTATCTTGTAATTGGACTATTAGTCTGTTAGACGAATTTAGAATAATTAAATAAATAAACATAACCTCGTTTAACGCTGTTTTCTATAACGCTCTACTTAGCTGGAACGTATCCCGCGCGTTAAACGGGGTATTACTGTACTAATTATCACAGTGCTCCGAACGTGTATATGTATAGTACCCCGAATGTGTATAGTAATCCGAATGCGTATAATAATCGTAACGGTAATAGTAATCGCAATATGGTTAACCCTAACAATAACTATTCACGGTATCCAGTTGAACAACCGCGAAAATGTTTATTCCGCAAATAATCAGCCACGGTTTCAACATTTTCAGCGAAATCGTAATAATCAATACAACGCAGTTAATTCTAATAACACGTCTTACACAATTTGTGAAAGAAAAATTATAATTGACCTTTTTTGTGAAGGAATAACAGCGAGTGATATCGTGAAAATTGCGAAAAAAAAGTTATTCGACAGTGTGGGATGTCATCAGTCGTTATAAAACAAGATAGAGGGCAAATTGAAAATAAAACCAGAAAACAACGATCCGACAAACAACTAAGCGGTTTTGACGAAACATTTCTATTGAGAGAAATCAAGAAAGATCCGCATTTGTCGGCTACAAAGCTCGTATGTTTGCTAAAAAAAACAAAACGGTGTTTCTGTTCACCCTGAAACCGTGAGGAGATTATTGCGGAAGAACGGATTGAATGGTAGAGTTGCAATTAAAAAGCCGCTGGCATCAAAAAAGAACCAAAGGGAGAGACTCAAGTTTGCCAAACAATATATAAAGATGGATGCATCATTCTGGGATAAGGTGATATTGATAATTTATTTTTAAAATAAGCTGTAATCACAATAATTTCATATACCCTCAGGTCCTTTTTACTGATGAGAGCAAATTTAATTTGTTTGGCTCCGATGGACAGCGATTTCTGTGGCGGAAACCCAACACCCAGCTTAAGCAAAAAAAAAATTAAAGCCAACTATGAAGCATGGCGGCGAATCAGTAATGGTCTGGGGTTGTATGTCGGCTTCCGGTATGGGAACACTTCACTTTATAGATGGAATCATGGACAAAACAATGTATCTGGACATACTGAAGAAGAATGTGAGGCAAAGCGCTGAGAAATTGGGTACTTTGGACCGATTCCACTTTTATCAGGACAATGATCCGAAACATTCCACGCTCACAGTCAAAGAGTGGCTCCTGTATAACTGTCCAAAAGTGATTAAAACACCAGCCCAATCTCCAGACCTCAATGTTATTGAACATTTGTGGGCGAGATTAAAAGTGAAAGTAGCGACAAGGACTTTTTTCAACATCAAAGCAATGAAACAAACCCTGCAAGAAGAATGGGATAAAATTGAGCCGGAATTTTGTCGAAAGTTGGTAAACTCAATCCCTAGTCGTTTGAAAAATACGATTGAACAACACGGATTACCAACGAAATATTAACTTCTCTCGTAAAATTGAAATTTATGACTTTTTCATTTTGTTCCGACTTTAAGTGTGAGGGCAAAAATTGTCAATTTCAAGGGAAATTTCAATAACTGTTTTTTATGGCTAAAGACTTTTTGCTTTTATTATTGATTATAATAGTATAGATAATAAAGAACGATTTTTAAAGAATTTGGGTAACTGTTTTATTTTCTGAGATATCGGTCCTTAAATGTGCTCAACACACTTTACCGACTTTATCTGTGAGGTACTGTATACTAGAAGTTCGGCCAGAAACCTTCCATCAACATCTGCTGAAAGCCGAAAAATGCTAGAAAAAGTGAAAAAGGATAAGTTTGTGTGGAAGAAAGGCAATTTGAAATCTTATGACGACAAAAATTTTGCTTTCAAAGGAAATCTAGAACTGCCCGAATGTATGAGCGGCTTCGAAACGCCTGCATTTTTTTGCATTTTTATTTACAGACGAAATGATGGTGATCGTGGTTGAGCAATCAAATTTGAAAGCTCTTCAAGACATCTGCACACCCGTCAGCCTTGTAAAAAATAAAATCGACAAATTCATCGGGATTACCATTTTCATGTCGCTTGTAAAACTGCCTTCTGTGAGACATTATTGGAATAAATCTGTTGGTCAAAGTTTCGTCTACGAAACTATGGCATGTAACAGATGGGAGACTATAAAGAAATCGCTTCATTTTAATAATAATGATAATTTTCGGTCGCTTGGAGCTCCCGGGCATGACAAATTGTTTAAAATCAGACCCGTTTTGGAAAATATTCCAATTGCAAAACAATCTTGGATTTTTTTTAATTTCTAAACTGAAGTTAAATGTGTATATGTATTTAGAATTATCATTAATAAATAGGATAGTAGCAGAATGTCTTTTTTTCTTTATTTAACATGCAGGCTCATATTCATGCCTATGTCGTGAACGCATACACAGCCATATATGGCATCCTAACATATTGTTTGTTATAGGCACGAATGCATACAAAGCCATAAATGGCTTCAATTATTTTTTCAAGGACATGACATGCGGGACCCAAAGTTTTTGTGTTAATTTAGTTAAAAAGTACTTAATTAACCACTTTTGGAATTTTTCTTTTACTTCTATCACAATGCATGCAGTATAGGGTTAAGAATCAAGGGAATTTCGATTAAGAATCAAGGGAGTTTCGATATTGAATCGAAATTCAATCATTCGACTGACCGGATTAAGTCGGTCGGTCGACAGTTTTAAAAGTGACTTAACAGTTTTAATGAATCACGTGAAATTTGACAATTTAGATCAAGGGTTACAAAGCTCACCAAGTCAATTATTTGGATTCAGGATCTGGTTGACCGACATTTTACAATTACATTACCGGATTAAGGGGGCTACAGCCCCGGGCCCCGCTTACTCCAGGGGCCCCGCACGCCTTAACCCAAGTAACTTCAAGCGACCCAGCTAGAGCAATTTTTTACAACTTTTAATCTACAAACCCAAGTAACCGAATCGACCCAAGTTGATTCAATTGTTTGGTTCATTGAGCATGCTTTGGAAGTAAGCTAATCGAGCCAACTCAATTAACTAATTAGACTTCGGATAAACAATCGTAGGAAACTGAATCAGTGAGAAAAATGTAGACTTCGTCCAGGCTGTTGCCGCACCGGGGTACAGCCGACGCCTATTCACTTGTTTTTCAAGCCCTTGTTTTGCTAGTGTCATAATAAGTATAACTTTAAAAAATATAGGGATATTTTCGATTCAGTATCCCCAGGAAAATATCGAACCGATTCCACAACCCAAAACTTTCTGCTTGAGAAATGTATGAACGCAATATTGCATATAAGATGAGAAATTTCAGGAAATTATCACACTAACTTGTTGATCAAAAATCGGATTGCTTTTCATATTATCATTGTACATTTATATACATATATATAATTTCACAACACTTCTCGTCTTCTCACATGGCACATGTGATAAACGAACGCTCGTAGCCGATATCGCCTATGACTAACCCATAAATATCATTTAAGTGTTTCCCAAACACACTTATTGTTTATTTTTCGGAAGAGATTTATCGTTGACCGTTTGTTTCGGTCATATGTGAATACATTGCATTTCGCTTTGGTAATTTGAGACCTTTTTGCATCAACGATTCTACATCAGGGTTTTCTGGACACTTAGGGCCGGTTTCACAGTTCGAGTTTAAACTCAGGATTAGTTAAACGCCGTTCACAGTTTAAACTGAGTTTAAACAAAAATGAGTTTCACAGTGTTCGACCTTTTTTAATATGGCATCACTGTTGAATTGTGAACTAACAAGCTAATGCCTGTACAATTGTGAACTAACAAACTATTGTGACTCATTTACTGTCAAAATATAGTTTATTTTTATTGTTTTAAATTGTTTGCAAAGTTTTCGTTGTTTTAAGAACGGTGATCACAGCGAAAGAAAAAAATTTAATTAGGCCTACAAAAATGAGTAAAGACTCAATTAAACGGACGACGAACTTTTCATCAAGAGAGACAACAATATTATTGAAATTTGTTGAAAAGCACAAGAATATAATTGAGTGTAAAAAGACTGACAGAGTGCGCGCAGACGAAAAACTAAACAAATGGAAAGAAATAGAAAAACATTTCAATTGTGAAAGTGGTGAAGTGTATAGACCATTCGACGTACTCAAAAGAAAGTATGAAAATTTAAAAAAAAAAGCGAAACAAAATTTTGCGCAAGATAAAAGGCAAATGTATGGTACAGGGGGTGGACCCCCGGCAAATAGTGCAGTTACTGACATTGACATCAAAATCAAAGAAGTGATAGCACCTCAAATTGAAGGCATGGAGGCTATCTATGACTGTGATGCCACTGAAGTCCTTTTCGATGTGGACGATATCATAGAAGAAGAGAAACCAGAAAAATCAAATTCGGACGAGATTTGTAATTCCGGTAAAGGTAATATTCCTTATATTTAGTATTGTTATTGCTTTTCAAATAAATATTTTATTCTTAGATGAAGAGAGTTTAAACGCTCAATGTTGGTGGTTTAAACTAAGTTTAAACGACGTTTAACTTACCACTGTGAAACTGTGCTGAAGAGATAAACTGAGTTTAAACCACATCTTACGTTTAAACTTGAACTGTGAAACCGGCCCTTAGACATTAAGATAGAATTACATATATTGTTTGTTAAGCGAGATTTCCTTCTGATCCCAACGCAAAATTATATTTAGTCGTAAGTTTTGTCCCGTGCGGCTCAAACGAATCGAGTGATTGTTTTAATTACAACTTTACAACAACTTACTTTACTTTTACGTTCACAAGTTTTATTTATTGTTTATCAGTTTTATACAAAAACATTACTTTAATATGTCGGGTAGAAAATATTTAAGTGGTTGTAAGAAATGAAGAGCCAAAAATAAAGAGAGGAATCTATTGGTAAACTACCAAGTGTAACGAAATACTTCAGCACAGCTTCAGCTACATCTTCTACAGAGCAGAATCAGCATGGTATGTAAGCAATTTTAAATGTAATACTTTGAACTTATCGATATTAGATTTTACGTCATATTTATATGCATCAATACTCGAAGTATAATCATAATGTAAGAAATTACATTGTACTTTGATCACGGGCCAGCGGCCATACGGATATGACGTCGTCCACGATGCATCAGATACGACGATCGCACGGGTCACTTTTTAAAGTAGTGCCACTTTTCTAACTCGCCGGGTGCGATGTACAGGGAGCTAGAAAACTATTTTACATATGAATTTGGATAAATTTTCTCCTCATCACGATAGTATGTTATTGCTATTAACAACTAAGCACCGAAAAACTATTTTTACGGTCACGCGAGTTACACATGTAATCTCAGACAATAAACCTGTAACCGATTCTGACATTACAACATCATTTACACCTGTCCCTAAACCTCGTACATCTCTACCAACATTCCTCCAACAAATAATATGAGTCATGTGATCAATTATATTGATATGACTCACCTATTGTTCCAATTCCTTTTCATGTAAACACTTAAGCCCATTATATCCAGTGATGACAGAATTGGATTGATTGAAACGAAATCATTAGGAATTAATTGATTTCGCGAAGCTAATTGTCGCTAGCATAAATAATATCATAATTTGATGATCTGTATACAATTCATTGACACAGGCATCAAATTACTTTTAGTGCATGATACTAATTGCGAATAAGATCAGTTCGCATAAACAATAGGTACTTATAAATAAGATATCTTATTGTAGTGAAAGGCAGTCTAAGTTTTATTCTAGAGTGAAGAAGATTGTTCGCGGTAAATAAAAAGTGTTTTACATTAAATTAAAATTAATAAAAAGTGTTTTTACATTAAATTGAATTTAATAAAAAGTGTTGTCGAAATAACAAAATAGTGTTTTTTATTTTATTATTTCAAAGTGACAAAAACATAACTCGCGCGGCCTCTATGCATCAACACACTAGCCACCAAGCACATGTGTGTGTGAGAACTGCTACGACACTCGTTGCAGTGCAGAGAGGCCGTAAAATCACGTTAAAAACGCTTCCAAATTCCAGTATTAGTTTTTCATTTAGTTCTTCCAAAATTTTTTTCCAACGTCGAAAATTGGCGGATTATAAACAAACGCAACTCGCAAGAGTTTGATACATATAGGAATTAAAGGTTTACGGTCTCGGAAAATGCGTTTCGTCCGTGCTCGTCTACTGAACTCAGTAAGGCAGCATCGACGTGCCCTAAACGAAACGAACCTTGCGAGGCCGCGGGACCTCCAATTTTCATACAAGAAAATGCGAGAAAAGTTCCACGAATTTGAAGAAAATGCTAAAAATCTTGGCAGTATTGAGAAATCTGCATATTCAGACTCAACGAAAAGAAAAATTATTAAAAAATTAACAAATGAAGGTTGTTATGTCTCACTTAACACCATATTACCCTATTTTACATTCTTGTATTCTATTTAACACCGCATTAATCTATTTTTCAACCTATCATCTCAATTCCCAGATCTCTTATCTTTGTATGCTTTGATTTACGTTGTGGAAAATTTGATCCGATCTCGCAAGACGAATTCTAATTGTAAACATGTGTGTCCGAGGACTGTAAATTGTAAACACATGTGTCTTGCGAGATGCTGACCATAGATTAAGATTATGTAAAGTTTTTGATATATATATATAAGTTACCATGCCATGGCCAACCCTTTCACCTGAGTCAACAAAAACGTCGAGTCATCAATCAATTTCCGAGCCATTCACCGGAATCATCAAATTCGCTAACACGCGCTACCTGCCAGACACCTGAATTGCAGTTTTACCGGATGCAGTGGAATCAAAAGCCAAACGCTGCATTATTTACATAGGTGTAATTAGGAGTTAAGCTTAAACTGTACATTAGTCGATATTTGGAGTTCATTAAATAAAGATTGTTTTTTTTAAACAAACAAGTGTTTAAAAAGTTAACTGGCGCCCGAGCAGGGACCGCATTCGCAACACTGTGAAATAATTAGCGCGGTAATTATCATCACAATAACCAAGTGAAGTAATTAAGTAGTAGCATCGGTCACAATAACCAAGTGATAGCAAGATCGATTGATAACAACCAAATCAATCGACAACGCAGCAAACTACAGCCGTGCCAAACTGTGAACAACCAGGATCACAACAGCAGTGTTTTTTTAGGGAAAAGAGGCCCCTTAGTAGCTCTACACGGAAGCAAACAGGAGTCAATCATCGATATTGGCAGCCACCCTAATAGCGAAAGAAGCGGTCCAGAACCAGTCGACTCAATTGGGAAAGATGCGGACAATTGTATTCGTATTGCTAATGTAAGTCATTACTATAATATATTTCTTGTAAATCCAGGATTTAGTAATTGAAATTTTTAAATTTGAAAGTGCCTAATCAATTAAAGTTATAACTAAAGTAGTGAATTATATTAAAGTGAATAATAATTTTTGAAGATTTGAATAATAATAAGAAATAATTTCGTTTATCTTATTGCCAGTGGTATTTATTTTTACTTGAGTGTTGTTGGTTACGAAAAGTTGTAACATTCGTTTTGAAAATCGCTGCTTTATCTGCGTTAGCATTTCGTTTTCCGTTGTGGAATATATTTACTGAAATCTATAAACTATTCCACAAGTATATTGTTTTTCTGCCCGACTTATTTCTAGCTAAGTGTTGTGGTTTTTACGGGATGAATCTGGTGTGCCGTTTGTAAACGTTGCACTCTTAAAATCAGTGATTTGTTCCGCTCTATAATATAACTACGTTTGGTCGCATACAATTTTGTGAAATCCTTGTAAGATTTTTTTTGTGAAACAGACAATAAAGTGACAATTCCGCTCACATAAAATTTTTTTCTCTAGCTTGTCCGTAATATAACTGATACCGTTCGAGATATTTTCGTCACACTCGTAGAATGGCGAATCGAAATAATTTAGTTCAACCACCTCGCTTGCAGGTGAATAATGATAACGGGGATGTAGTTCCGCCTCTTACTCCACCTCAGAACCCTCCTTCATTGAACGCTTCTAGCGCATCCCTCAGCTACGACAACCTAGTGCAGTTAGTTTCTCGTCTGGTGATAGAAAACCTCCAAATAGAGGGAAGAAATATCTTCAATACAATAATGAATCCTGCCTCAGAAATAACCAACGACGTCGATATACCAATTAACGCAAATGCTGATAGGAATCTATCTGAAATGGATAAGATTCCCGACGTTGTAAAAAGCCTAAGGGAATTTTCCGGGAAACCAGGAGAGTTCAGTTCATGGAGAAAAAGTGTAGACCGAATTCTCAAAATCTACGAACATTTGAAAGGCACCCCAAAATATTATGGGATCCTTTCGGTAGTAAGGAACAAAATCGTTGGAGAAGCAGACATCGCCCTAGAGTCTTATAATACTCCTCTTAATTGGGAGAAAATTGCGAAATGTCTGACTTTACACTACGCCGACGAACGAGATCTGGGTACCTTTGAGTACCAAATGACGACTCTTGTTCAAGGCAATAACACCATACACGAATTTTACCAAAATGTCTACCACCATTTATCCCTTATATTGAACAAATTATCTTGCGCAGAAATGGGTCAAGAATCCCTCAATAATATGACACAATGTTATCGAGACAAGGCACTCGACACATTTGTGAGGGGATTGAATGGCGATTTGCCTAGGCTTTTGAGTATTCGCGAACCAATCGACTTGCCGCAAGCACTAAATCTCTGCCGCAAATTGCAAAACGTTGATTATCGCACCCAGCATGCTCATAGCTCCCAAAGTCACACGCGCAAACATTTTCCTCAAAGCTCAGTTCCTTTAAGGAAAAACAGCCACACGTTCCCTCGATATCAGCCAAACAACAACCCAAGAAAAGAGTTTTATCCCACATTACTCCATAATCCGCAGCTACCTCAAACGCCACGCTTTACAGGACAGAACCAGTATCCAAACAACTGGCAACAACAAATCCTTCAAGCACCACGATTTGATGTGCGGCCACAATACCCTAATCGCTGGCAATTGCCACCCAAGCCCCGTAGGTACGAGCCTATGGATGTGGACCATTCCATAAGGAGTCGCGCCCTAAATTACCAAAATAGACCAGTGGTGGGTCGACAATTCCCTGCTAAAAGAGAATCGTCTCAACTGCCCGATTTCAAAAACAAACAGCAGAGAAACTATTTTACAGATAGCTATAACATAATTCCCGAGATCAGCAATGAAACTATGTACCTCAAAGATATAGAATCGGAGGAAGACTTTCTAGAGTTTATGGCACAAGATGATACGGAGCCATTTCCACCCCAGCAAATGGCCCAAGAAACACCACTCCCCGAAGGGCCTAATGAGGCCAAAATGAGTAGTGATGAATTACAGGACATTCATTTTTTAGACTAAACAGCTCTTCGCTACCATACATCGAACACATAGCGAGGAGCGGAGAAATTTTAAAATTCCTTGTTGATACAGGATCCAACAAAAATTATATTCTACCTCGATTTATAAAAATTCCTATGGAAAACGATTCCCCATTTTACGCCAACTCTGTCGGTGGTAAAGTAAAAATTACGCACCACGCATACATTAAGTTATTTGGCCCCAATATAGGAAAACTTAAATTCTTCATCCTTCCAGCACTCAGAAGCTTCGCAGGAATCATAGGTAACGACTGTTTGAAGTCATTAGAAGCAGTCATACACACGGGCGAAAATTACATGATTATTAAGAATGGTATCAAAATCCCTTTAAAACAGTATATTTCCGAATCGGTACATAATATAGATGTAAGAACGAATCATTTGAACAACAAGCAAAATACTAGATTACAATCAATTCTGGGAAAATACGGTGGTCTCCTCTCAGAACCAAACGAAAAGCTAACTTATACCACTGTCGTAAAAGGAGAGATCCGGACTACATCAAATGATCCGGTATACTCCAAATCTTATCCATACCCGATGGCCTTAAAAAAGGAAGTGGAAAAAGAAATTAATAAGCTTCTAGCTGACGGAATTATTAGACCGTCAAAATCTCCCTATAATTCCCCAGTATGGATTGTCCCAAAAAAACAGGACGCCTCTGGTGAAAAAAAGTTCCGAATGGTAATCGATTATAGAAAATTAAACTCTATTACCATACCGGATAAATACCCCATACCAGAAATAAATGAGGTCTTAGCGAATCTAGGAAAAAACCAATTTTTCACAGTCATCGACTTAAAAAGTGGCTTCCATCAAATCCCACTGAGAGAACGAGACATAGAAAAAACAGCATTTTCGGTTAACAACGGAAAGTTCGAGTTTTTGCGCCTTCCATTTGGGCTGAAAAATGCACCTCCAATCTTCCAGAGAACTTTGGATGACATACTCAAGGAACATATTGGTACACGTTGCCACATCTACATAGATGATATCATCATCTTTGGAAAAAACGAAGATGAAAATTTTAAAAATTTGGAACTGGTACTAGAAACTCTCGAAAAATCAAACATGAAAATTCAGCTCGATAAGTGCGAATTTCTTAAAAAAGAAATCGAATTCTTAGGGTTTATAGTTAGTGTTGACGGTATTAAAACCAACCCAAGGAAAGTAGAGGCTATTGCAACCTTTCCTCCGCCAAAAACACTTAAAGATCTTCGGTCCTTTTTAGGCATGTCAGGATACTATCGGCGGTTTATAAAAGACTATGCTAAACTCGCCAAGCCCCTGACATCCCTTTTAAGAGGGGTAGATGGACGAGTGTCCAAAAACTCTTCTAAAAAAACGCTCATTTCTCTTGATAACAAGGCAATAGCAGCGTTTAACAAACTCAAAAACTCATTGATGTCAGAAGAAGTTGTGCTCTCACACCCAAACTTTGAGAAAGAGTTTGAACTAACGACGGATGCGTCTGATTATGCCATTGGCGCTGTCCTTTCCCAAGACAGCAAACCAATATCATTCCTTTCTCGAACCCTCAACAAAACTGAGGAAAACTACGCTACGAACGAGAAAGAGATGCTAGCTATCATCTGGTCTCTGAAAGCTCTGCGTAATTTCCTTTACGGCTCAAGAAAAGTAAAAATCTATACAGATCATCAGCCTCTGACGTATGCCTTGAGCAATAAAAACACTAACAGCAAATTGAAGCGCTGGAAGGCAATATTGGAAGAATATAATTACGAGCTTCAATATAAACCAGGAAAGGCTAACATTGTTGCCGATTCCCTTTCAAGACCTCCGCGAATATCTGAAGTCAATTCAATGACACCCACTGAGCATAGCGATGAAAGTTCTTCACATAACATGATTCCTTCCGTAGAAACACCAATCAATGTATTCAGGAACCAGCTTATCCTAAAGATTGGGAACGAAAACAGCTTTCAAATTAATAATCCTTTCGATAACTATACCAGACACACTTTCATAAAACAAAGTTATACTGAACAGGACCTGATCAACACTTTCAAAAGATATCTCAACCCGAATGCTATAAACGGACTTCTCTGTGACGAACGGACGATGGGGCTCGTACAGGAAATCTACCCAAATCATTTCAGTAGTTACAAAATTAGATACACGCAAAAAATTGTCGAGGACATTCCGGACGAAATTGAGCAAGAAGAGAAAATCGTTAAGACGCACCGCAGGGCCCATCGTAATGCTGAGGAAAACCGTCTTCAGCTTTTACAAAACTTCTATTTTCCTAAAATGTCGGCAAAAATCAAAAAGCTGGTCAATCAGTGTACAATCTGTAAAGAAAATAAATATGATCGGCATCCTAGCAAACCCTACATTAACGCAACTCCGATTCCGAATTATCCTGGACACACTGTTCACATCGATATATTTTCTACAGAAAAACGTTTGGTCTTAACCGCAATAGATAAATTTACTAAATTCCTTAAGGTCCAGATCTTGCAATCTAAGTCAGTCCAAGATGTCAGACAGCCACTCCGGGATATCTTATTTTCATTTTGCATTCCTGAAAATGTCGTTATAGACAATGAAGGTGCTCTTAGGTCAATTTCGCTAACATCTATGATGGAGGATGAGCTAAAGATAAAGATCTATAAAACACCTCCATATACAAGCGAAGTTAACGGACAGGTCGAACGTCCACACTCCACCCTAATTGAAATCATGCGATGTCTGAAGAAAGAACAGCCCATACAATCTTTCGAAGAACTCTTAGAAAAAGCGGTACATGAATACAATCTGACAATCCACTCCACGACAGGAAGAAAACCCGCAGAACTATTTCTTGGTCGAATACCTGGAACCAATCCAGAAGACTTTGAAAAGATTCGCACAATCAATATCGAAAAACTCAAATCTAAACAGGAAAAAGACCTTGCAAATCACAATAAGAAACGAAAACCTATAAAGAGTTATCAAGTAGGAGATATTATTTACGTAAAACTTAATAAAAGATTAGGTTCCAAATTAACCCCAAGATACAGGCAAGAAACTGTAAAAGAAAACAAAAACACTACTGTTGTAACAGAGTCAGGCAAGACCATTCATAAAAGCCATATAAAAAATTAGCTTATTCTTTCAGAATCAATCTAAATTTGACGCACAGCAAGGTTCAGATCCTAGACTACACAAATTCACAGGTAATTGCAATAAAGGAAGGGCTAGCGAAAATTACAACTGGAAACTTCAAGATCATACACGACGTTGACCTTGAACAATATGTAAAAGTCACTACAGACATAGCGAGTGCTTTGGAAAACGAAGTACCCAAAAGCAGTCCTTTGTTTCCATACCTCTCTCATAAATTGATACAAACCCAGGAACTTTTAGAGAATTTGAAACCAAAAATAGTAAAACGTTCCATAGACTTTATTGGTACAGCATGGAAGTGGATCGCCGGTAATCCCGACCATGAAGATTTTTTGACTATTAAAGATAAAATTAACAGCGTTCTTAAAAACAACAACAATCAAGTAATAATAAACAAGTCTCTAAGCGATAGGCTAAACAATTTAACAGAAACATCAAATAAAATTCAAAGATTTGTAAAAATGAGTGAAAATTATAAATACGAGCATGTGACTAGCCTACAATACAAATTGAAATTAATAAAAGAAGAACTAGTAAATATCAAGTACGCTATTAGTTTTGCGAAACTAGGAACCGTAAACACTTTAATGCTCTCACAAAAAGAAATAAAATTAGCTACTCAAATCCTGGATAAAGAAAAACTTCCATACACATCGCCAGAAGAGGCATTAGAATTTTCCAATGTAAAAGTAATAACGAACCATTTGTATCTATTATACATTGTCAATATTCCAATAACAAAAGAAGAAACTTTTCAAAAAATAAAAATAAAAACAGTAAAAAAAGGAAACGCAATTGTAGAAATTCCACAAAATATTGTATTAAAAAATCAAAATAAAATGTATAGCATATCAGAAAATTGTAAAACTGTAAACAATTTATCAATTTGTAGTCAAGCTAGCTTAAGAGACATCAGTACCTCATCTTGCATAGCTAACATTCTACGAAGCTTAGATTCCACCTGCAATAAGATTAGCGGCCAGCACATACCAATCATCGAGCAAATCGCTTCAGACATGATCCTCGTGAATGACTTCAAAGGGAACATCAGCATCGACGATGCAGTTCAAGAACTCAAGGGAACCTTCATTATAAAATTTAGCAATGCAACAATCACCATCCTTGATCAATCGTTTACATCCCAAGAGATCACAAACATCGAAGCTCTTCCGGCCATCCTACAACCTACACCAAGGGAAAAGCAGTACCGGGAATTGTTATCCCTCGAAATGATGAAGGAATTGCATGTAAAAAACACGAACCAAATTGAACTGCTTAGGGCAGAAAAGGACAGCGAAAAATGGATTAATTATGGATTCACAACCACATTATTTGTAATTTTGGCAATCATAATACTCCTTAAAATCTCCTTCAAAACAGGAATTACTTACAAAATCAATAAACCTGCAAAGGATGAACAAATCGAGAAGCAACGTCCAACGGAGATAAACTTACCATCTCCAGAAACTACGATCAATATCACATCAATTCCAGATATGCTGCAACATCATCATAATCAACCCCTGAGAATTCAAAGATTCTACAATGGTCCACCTTTTTGAGCAGATGAGGACATCAGCATCTAAGAGGGGAAGAGTTACCATGCCATGGCCAACCCTTTCACCTGAGTCAACAAAAACGTCGAGTCATCAATCAATTTCCGAGCCATTCACCGGAATCATCAAATACGCTAACACGCGCTACCTGCCAGACACCTGAATTGCAGTTTTACCGGATGCAGTGGAATCAAAAGCCAAACGCTGCATTATTTACATAGGTGTAATTAGGAGTTAAGCTTAAACTGTAAATTAGTCGATATTTGGAGTTCATTAAATAAAGATTGTTTTTTTTAAACAAACAAGTGTTTAAAAAGTTAACTTATATGTAAATAGTTGAATAGTTGATTTCGAAATAAAGTGTGACATAGTTAGTCACTTGTAGTGTGAATCTTGAGGAAGATAGTTTTAATTCCTGAACGAGCCCACTCGATCTAACAAGGTACGCAACAAAGTACTTTATCTGAGTCTGATAAATTTAGAGTAGAGTCTTTTTATTTAATAATAGATAAATTGGTGGTTGAATTGAAGAAAAGGAGGGAGGCCTACGCTTATATAATTAGTATTTTTGGTTTTTTACAACGGTTATTATCGATAGAAGAAGACGAACTACGGATTCAAACGAATGAGCTAGTTAAAATTTACGATGGGGATTTAGATGGAAATTTATTGGATGAATTTAGACAGTTCATTCCTTTACATGAGTCGTAATTTGTAAATATATTTTAGGACCATTTCTCAACTCTGCTACTATTGTAAGTAGCTTGAATGCAGAGACGTCTGAAAATTGCTGATAGAATTGATGATGACTCTGTCATTAATCTGGATAATCATAGCCTAAATAATCTATCTACTGACGATAATAATGGTAAGATTCAATAAATGTATAATATTTAAAAAAAAAAATATAGGCTAATATTTTAAAAAATTTATAACTTTAGATAACTCATGGATTGGTTCTTATCAAGAACCTTCTGCAGAGCCAAATGTAGACTGTTCAGTTCCCGTCGCAAATGTAAATATAGAAGTTTTGGTAATCTATGTTTTTTTTATATATTATTGCTAAATTTAAATGCTATATGGATTTTCAGATACATAAAGATACCATGTTTTGGCCTTTAAGTTTAAATCAAAATGAAGGAATGCGTCGCCAATATTTGCAGAAAGGATTTTCGTACTTTCAGAACGAGAATTCAACTTTTAAATCTTCAAAGCGAAAGTATAAAAACCATTCTAAAAAATGAAGGAGCCAATGTGAAAAGTTTATCTGTAACAAGATGGTCTCGAAGATCAGATGCTTGCGAAGCGTTATGCAATAACTTCGAAGGTATTTATAAAGCATTAGAAATATTAGAAAATGATAACGACTAAAAACGAGAGCTGAGACGTGAAGCCTCCGTTTTAAGAAAAAATATTATTAAAATAGAAAATTGTTACATGGCTGTTTTGTGGAATTCTATTTTAAATCGATTTGAGATGACAAGTCAGTATTTACAAAAAGTAGGTGTTGATTTAATAACAGCCAGTCAAATGTTCGATTCATTGGTGGTTTTTGTGAAGAACATGCGAGAAAAGTTCCACGAATTTGAAGAAAATGCTAAAAATCTTGGCAGTATTGAGAAATCTGATTATTCAGACTCAACGAAAAGAAAAATTATTAAAAAATTAACAAATGGAAGTACGCAACAAAGTACTTTATCTGGGTCTGATAAATTTAGAGTAGTCTTTTTATTTAATAATAGATAAATTGGTGGTTGAATTGAAGAAAAGGAGCGAGACCTACGCTTATATAATTAGTATTTTGGGTTTTTTACAACGGTTATTATCGATAGAAGAAGACGAACTACGGATTCAAACGAATGAGCTAGTTAAAATTTACGATGGGGATTTAGATGGAAATTTATTGGATGAATTTAGGCAGTTCATTCCTTTACTGAAAGATCAACCGGAAAATAAATTCACCAGCTCAGAGTCCTCTAACATTAATAGAAATATTCTCGATCCATTAAAGGTAGTAGATTGGATTGTTAATTTTGATATGCAACAAATTTTTCCAAATGTTTTCGTAGCCTTTAGATTATTATTAACGATTCCGATTGCTAACTGCGAAACGGAGAGATCGCTTTCTGTCTTAAAACGCGTTAAGAATATGTATAGATCTACAATGACTGATTATAGATTGTCTCCATTAGCCAGACTTAGTATTGAAAGAGAAATTCTCCGATCACTCAATTTTGATGATGTTATAAGTGAATTCGCTGAATCGAAATCAAGAAAAAGTATTTTTAATTGTTAATTTGTTTTAATAAAAATTATTTTTTCTATTCATGCAACGTAAAAATTGTTTTAGTTTTTTTTACTTTCGTTCCTCTATTCTACTGATTTACTTAGGATGTTTATCTGCTTTCAAGCTCTGTTTCCTACTGGACTACTTGAGTTATGATAGGTTACGTGGGTTACTTAATGTTCTTGGAATGCTGTTGCGTAATCATAGGGCCCATTTTACTTTTAGCCCCAGGCCCCACGAAGGCTTAATCCGGCACTGTATATATATCCAAACAAAAGAGACATAGAATGTAAAAAAAACATTTAAAGCAGCAGACAGCGGATTCGCTTCATCAAATCGATGACAAAGAAAACATAAGTATCGGTTTGATTACGTAGCTACTATTTTCTGCGATTTGTAGCGTACAGGAATCCACGAATAATAGACTTCACTGTACATTACTCGTTATTGATTTCTCATCCACATTATGAGAACATTCCCATCGGAATTTGACTCGGCCACATGTGCACGTAGGTTGCATTCAGACAGGCGATGTGTGGTGGTGATAGCTGCGATTCATTCCCAGCTACCACCGTTGCCGCCATCTTCGACGTATGGTCATACGCGAAAAAAAATCTCGAATGTTCTAAATCCGGAAATGTGGGGCGAACGTCGTGGAACGGAACGAGAGACAGGAGTGATCTGTGTGTGGGGAGTGAGTTGGAGGTGGCGATTAAAGGAAGATGGTTGTGAGCCGCGAATGGGATTAAGAAGTTTTCAACCCTTCATTATTTGTGCAGTCTCGATTTAAAAGTATAATACGAATAGAGTTTGTTTTCGGCTTTGCGACCTTGTTTACGCGGGATTGTGACAAACGCATCACCGTTTGGCTTTGCACGAATAGTAAGGGGACAGACAAATTGAAACCTCGTGTCATTGGCGAAGCTGAAAAGCCTAGGTGTTTTAAAAACGTAACCAGTTTCCCAACAGATTACAAGGCAACCAAAAAATCGTGGATGGATGGATATGTCTTTGGAAGTTGGTTAAAAGAGTGGGATGGTCAACTTGAGAAGGATAACAGGAAGATTCTGATTTTCATTGATAACTGCACGGCGCACGGTGACATACCACAATTTACCAATATCGACGTGAAGTTCCTCCCTCTCAACACCACTTCAAAACTACAACCACTCGATCAAGACATCATCAAAAAATTTAAAGTGAATTACAGGAAGGAGGTTGTTCGACTATACCTGAACAATTTAGAAGAAAACACTCTATTGAAAATCAACATGCTCGATGCTATGTGGATGATTACTAAAGCCTGGAACAACGTGACAGAAAAAAACAATTCAAAATTGCTTTAAAAAAAGTGGTTTCGAAACATCTGACGAAGTTGAGCCAGACGCCTGCAGTAGCCAGCCCACCGCCGAAGAAATAGTAATTGCTCCGTCAGAATGGGAACAAGTTACTGACTGTCTCAAAGTGCAGGTAGTATAGTTGAAGAGTTTGTAAACTTTGATGATGACATTGCTGTACGTGGAGAGCTCTCGAATGCTGATATAGTGGAATCCGTATCAGCAGACCCAGTTCAACCGGACGAGGAAGAAGACGACGAAGACGACCACAACCCAGACGATAACCTGAATCCAACAATAAAAGACGCCCGAAACGCTGTAAAAGTGTTAAAGTATTTTTTTTTTGAGAGAAAAAGTGTAATGAGTAGCAGTGTAATGAAATTGATAGCGCTTTGGACATGTAAACAGCTCTAAGCAAACTAAAATCATAGATTTTTTCACAAATGTCATTTATGGTTGCACTGCAGGAAAATTAAATAAAAAATACAGTTTACTTTTAAGAAAATCATACTTTATTTCAACAAAGTATGTCACAGTATTATTAATGAGTTAACTAGTTCATTTGAAGCTATGTATGTAGTTGATTTATGGAGTTGTTTTTTTAATAATTTTAGGTTAATTTTTAGTACAGTGTGAATTTTTTTATAGTCAAATAAAACTCTGTTATAAGATATGTTTATTACGCGAGCATGGCGAGTATCGCACATTACTTCACTCCGTGCGCGAAGCGGCGGCGAAATTACACGAACTAAACGAAAGAAACGGTTGTAATGCATGTGCGCATTACAACCGTTGAGCGCGTTACCCGCCCGAGCAGATAATCACTTCATTTTTAAGTATCACCATCACGTTATACAAATAAGGTTCTTTTTCCGCATTTTTCTAAATCAGTTTAAAGTGAAAGGTCTATTTTGTTATTTTAGCGAAAGTTGACTAATTGTTTTGACGCACTCATTGTTGTTCGCGGAGTAAGTAGTTATAATTTTGGATTTTTAGTTTGTTAACTTTGAAATTCGATAATATTAGGTGGGTTAGCGTTTTTATTTGTTAAAAATGCCACCGAAAAGAAAATTAAGCCCGTTGTGGAGCCATTTCACGGAGAACGAACCAGATTCAAAACGTGCCAAGTGTATATATTGTTCACAAATAATCGCAATATCGTCCAGTTCAATCGGTAGCTTGAGAAGACACTTAAAAACAAAACATCCTACAATAAATATTACAATGCAGAGACACGATAGCGTGATTGAGAATCAGCGACTGAGCGAGAGCGACAGAGAAGTGCAAGAGCTATCCAGGTTCAGGAGTATATCTGCAGCTACAGGTACTACAAATACTGCACCTTCAACATCAGCATCTGTTGTCGTTAGTGTCGCAAATAAAAAGAACAGCTCAATGGAGAATTATGTTGTTGGGAGAAAAAAAATCTCCCAGTCAGCAGAATGCAGCAATTAGATACGCAATTTATGTTAATGATGGCAAAAGGTTACCATCCCTTAAAGATGGTGGATGAAGAGGAATTTCGCAAGTTCGTGGAGTTACTCAACCCAGGTTGTACATTATCCACCAGGAAAAACTTATCCGAAAGTATTTTAAGTAAAGTTTATCATAAAAAGTTAGAATTTCTTCAAAATAAAATTAAGCAAGCTTCAGCTGTATGCATCACTACAGATGGCTGGACATCAATAACCAATGACGGATATATTGCGCTAACTGCTCATTTCATTGACAAAGAGGGTAAGCTGTGCTCTTTGATGTTAGGATTAGAGATGGTATGCTATTTCACAGTCGGTCATTTTTTCACTGTGATTGGAAAAGAGCAGTCATACCGTGTGATTGAAAATCAAAAAGAGCAGTGATTTTAAAGAGCAGAGCAGCCAGCCAGTCACAAATCACATCAAAATGAAAATGAGCTAAGTTTGCCTATGGCTGTGGCATCGTTCTTGGACTGTGGCTGCTCTTGAGAATTTTTCGCAATCACAGTTCGCAGCACTGTTCGCTTCTTATCTGTGCAGTCTTGCTACTGCTAGTAGCAGAGCAGGGTAACGATGAGCATGTTGTGTGCTGGACTGCGATGAAGACTAGCAGACTTCCAACAGCACATTTGCAACGCAACATGCATTGATATGTTTTTGTTTTTCCTAATCGGTTGCTTCAGTTTGTTTTGGATCGAACAAGACAAGAGTGTTTTACATTTAATTATTCTTGGTGATTAGTTTATTGAAAAATTTAGTGAGACGATTTCATTTGAGAAGAACTTATACACATTTTATTTTTAAATATTAGTTGATAAGGAAATGATTTGAAATTAGAGTTTTTATGTATCTTAAGCTTATTGGTAGTGACGTTTTAGTATAATCTTGCAAGTTAGTCTATTGTTTCATCCATTGCATCCTATTTTGTAAATGAAATAAAAATAGTGTGGCGGCCCAGGCAGGGCCATACCACCTCTCGATGCGGATCACGGGAGTGAGCGCAGCGCGTACTCACACACACAGTGGATTAGCAGCACCGCTAATCAGCGGTACACACACTGTGCAGATTTGAGACTGCAGCATCGAAGCTCAGCGAAGTCAAAATCAATTCGCTTCGAACCTTCTCGAAACCACGACGCGCGAGGCTTGCCCCCACTGTCAATAGAACATAGATTATTTCATCGTCAGGTAGACTGCGTTAATCATTCAAATTTCTTTATAAAGAGGAGTAATCCCACAACTGGTGACCGACGACGTGATTATTTAAGTGCCGCTGAGCCGATAGTGCACGTGGGGTATTAGTGGTAACGCAGTTCAGTGCAAAGGTGACAAATAAATATGAGTGTCGATAAAGCTGAACAACTCCCAGTCGATGAACTGGCGACGGCCTTCGGTTGAAGCTACGGCTTACAATGTTCCACGCATAAGATCCTGCAATCTGGTGCGCCGTCGCAGAAAGATACTTCCGGTCAGCAAAAATTCAGACCGACGAGGGCAAAATCGACGCGGTTTTGTCGACACTTGACTCGAGGGCGCGTAAAGAAGTGAAGGATTTAACTATGAACCGCCGGCAGAAAATCCATACACGGCGCTTAAAGAAGCACTTATCAAGCGTTTGAGCGTATCTCAGGAGACGAATTTGGCGCGTCTCCTCGAACCTGCATAAGTAATGCTATGAACTCCGACCAGAAATGTGTCAGCATATTTCTAGATATTCAAAAAGCCTTCGATACAGTGGACCATCAGCTTTTGCTCACAAAATTTAAAAAACTAGGATTTGATGGCATTTTTCACAGAATATTAGAATCATATTTGAGTGAGAGATCTCAAAAAGTTAAAATAAATGATACACTAAGTGAATCTAGAACCGTGAAATGTGGTGTACATCAAGGTACTGTATTAGGTCCTATACTTTTTATTATCTATATTAATGATCTCTTGCGTCTACAAAGTCAAATACAAGGTCAAATAGTGTCATTTGCTGACGATACCGTCCTAATTTTTACTGGAGCAAATATTGAGGAGGTTCTGCATCGGGCAAATAAAAAAATATCCTGGGAAGAAATGAAGATCCACTATTATGGTGGCGAGAAAATAAGCACAATTACTCTAATCTGAGTCAGATAGCCAAGGAATATTTGTGTGCCATAGCTACTTCTGTGCCTTACGAACGCCTTTTTTCGAAGGCAGGATACGTCCTTAGTGAACTTTCTAGGATTTAAGTCGAGTTCCTTCAATCCCAGAAAGTAGAGAAAATTTTGTGTTTAAACCAAAATTGGCAACTTTTTGAAGAAAACACTGAATAATTTGCTCCATAGATGTTTGTACTTGTTTTATACTTGTAAATATGAATTTATATAGAAATATCATTATCTTAGCACTAAGTGATTTTCCCTATTTTTAAGTTTCCTTTTATTTGTACTCGTACAAATATAAATAGTTATGCCAAACGAATTTAGTAATTTACTCGGAATGTGTCTATTTAATTTATATTTTGGAAGAAAAAATGATTCAATTTGTTACTGTAGTTGACATGAATAAGATTTTATTTCAATATTGACTAGAAAACCATCTTTGATGTTTTATTTTCTGATGAATAACCCTGAGTATAGCAAACTCTTACAAAATCACTGTGATTAGAAGAGCTGCTATGTATTGTAATGGTTTAGGATCGCCATATAAGGTTTCTAGATCGCCATGTGATGGTCCTTTGATGAGAAGTTCTCTTCCATCGAAACTACAGATTTCCATAGTGAAGAAATCCGGAAAAGAAATTAAAAAATGGCAAATTACAATTGAGAAAAGGCCGGCACAATTTTGATGCCACTGGCCAGGGTAAATTTACATGCCGATTGTAGGCATTACCTGCAGTGCCGAATGATAGGCACAATTCAGGGATATTGTAAGAAGCTGTGCCGAGTAAGAAAGGCACAAGTAAAACTAGCTCGATAGTTCTCCAATGACTATCTTTTCTTCAATGTTTACTTGCTATTTATACAAATTCTTAACACTAAATCAAACTCTTATCGCCTAATAAAGTATTCTAAATTATGTATTTCAATAACTTATCTCTAATAGTTCCACATGACACTCACAACCAAAAGGCGATGTCCATGCGCGCAAGGATCACGAGGTGATAAGCACTATCGGTACATTCATGAAGCGATGTATTTATTGGTGATAAATACATCACTTTAGTGTTTAAAAGATGTTCTTAAAGGACACCACAGTATCACAGGTATTGAAAAAGAGCAATCGCAGTCGATCACTGTGATGAAAAAGTAGCAGTGTTTGCCATATCTAGTTAGGATGTGTTGAGTACCAAGAAAGACACACCAGTTAAAATTTGAGTAATTTCCTTAAAGAAAAAATTTTTAAATTGGAAAATTCAAAACCAAATATATGTGGTGGTCAGCGACAACGCTCCTAACACTCTAGGTGCAGTTCGCCTAGGTGGTTGGCTCATAACGTGAATTTGATCGGGCAGAATAGCCTTACATTTGAAGGTCTCAAAAAAACTCTTACTAAAGTGAAAGAGATCGTGGGATATTTTCATCGCAGTGTTCAAGGAACTAAAAAACTACGAGAGATTCAGGCGCAAATGAACCTGTCTGAACTCAAACTAAAACAAGATGTCGCGACCCGATTGAACAGCACGTATGATATGCTAAAGAGAGTAGTGGTAACGAAAGATGCATTAATTGCTACGATCGCATTGCCGCGGAGTGATTTGACACTTTTAAACGAAGACTGGGTAATAATTGAGAAAGCTATACCCATTCAAAAAAATTTTTATGAAGTTAGGACGGATATTAGTAGCGAAAAGTATACTTCAGCTTCGAAAGTTATTGTTTACTGCAAACTAATGATAAACCAAATCGAACGCGTAGTTGTTGAAGAAAATAATGAAGTTATACAAACACTACTAATTAATATAAAATCAGAGCTTACACGCAGATTCGATGTGTTGAAACCAATATGATCCTTTCTGAATCTACAATTCTAGATCCCAGGTTCAAATCCAAAGGCTTCCGTTACAGCCGAAATTATGATAATGCATTGTCGGCTTTGAAACACAAAATTGGTAACGCCGCCGCCGCACATACGGCAAAATGACCACTTTAGGGGGTCAAAAATACATTTTTTACTTTAACCCATTATCTGCGATGATGCCATATGGCATCAATTAATTCTGGTTCATTCAATAGAGCAATGCTCACACATGCATGTACATATTCTCAAACTGACAGCTGTATCGCGTAGAGAAATGTTTCGCGCGTTTACTGGTGTCTTCATTTTGACATTCCAAGTTGGAATTTAGCCAGAGCAACATAACAAACACGAGTGTCGTTTTGTAAATTGGAAAAAAGCGCCAAAATGAGTAGACGTGATTGGTAAGTGCTTCATATCTCTTTTTCCCCATTATTTTGGTAGCAAAAATGTATAGTTTCTGAAAGTGCTTGAAGTTAGCTTCAAATTGGTAATGTTAGTTTGAAAATATTTTGCATTGGGTATGAGAAGTTGTCATTCCGAAATGGTTGATGCCATATGGCATCACCGGGGTTCAGCGTATGAATCGACAAAAAAGCATAGTTTTCTATTGTTTACGCTTATGTATGCTGATTTGGTGTTTTTTATGCTTTAGAATGAAACTGTATGAGGCAGCAGAATATCTCAAGCAGCTCATCGAAGAAGATGAAATTACTGAGAGATTGGCCGGTATTTATGTCGAACCGCCAGACCCTGCATATGATTCGGCAGAGGACGATGCCAATGATGATGAGGGCGGTACACTCATGGACTTACATCACAATTAGGTCAACCAAATTGTGGAAATTGAATTTGAAGGCCAAGCAGGCGACGGCACATTCTATACCACTGAAGATGTGGAGGTTGAAGCATGTGCCGATCCATCTGTAGACCCTGACAGATTGCCAGTTCTACCAATTCCATGAAAATATGTTGGCGCGGATTTTGATGTGCCTGACCATTCAAAAATTCCAACTGTTTCCAAACAAGTGCACAAATGGTCAAAAACGTCCATAAATAAATCATTGCCCATTTTTCCAGCTGCAAATTATGTGGATTGTTGACTGTTGACTGTTCAAGCCTACCAAATTTTCGAGCGGTTTTTCGACCAAGAAATTCTGGAAATGATTTGCGCCGAATCAAATGAATATGGCGTACTATGCACTCAAAGAAATCCGGACATTACAGTCGATGAGTTGAAAGTATTTATTGGCATACTCATTGCTGCAGGATATGGAGCAAATACCATAGACAAACAAAAGTTGTGGTCACGTGATACTGACCAACACAATGAAATGATTTCGACTGCAATGAGCCGCGATCGATTTTTGTTGATCGAGCGCTTTATTCATTTTGCTCCTAAGACCGCATGCGATCCGAACGATAAAATGTGGAAGCTTCGACCAGAAATTTTATGAAAAATTTCCACTCTGAACAGGCGCTTTCATACGATGAATCTATGATTGCTTATTTTGGACGGCATGGTTGTAAGCAGTTTATCAAAGGAAAGCCTCTTCGTTTCGGATACAAAATTTGGTGTTTGAATACACTTGAAGGTTATTGTGTTTCATTTGAAGTGTATCAAGGACGCAATCCACGCATCAATCCAGCATTGGAAAAAAATTATGGAAAATGCATTGCTCTATTGCTGCAAATGATCCATTGTTTACCTGAACAGATTCGGGATCACAGTTATTCCTTTTATTTTGATAATCTCTTCACAGGAATAGCTGCGGAACAAATTTTTGAAGCGATGATGAGTATCAATATGTAGAAGAACCATGGACTTTATGCGTTTATGATGCACATATGTAGGAATGTATGTGTGGATTAGTCCCATTTGTTTTGAAGGTGGGTATTGTAAAATGTTTTTTTACTGTCGTTGAGTGTCTCGGAAGCTTAGTGTGAATTTTCAAACGGCCGTTATTTAAAGTGAAATCTTGTGCTACTTCCTGTTACATATGTAAATATAATCATTAATAGTTAAACCATTTATCAGAGAAATACGCTAATAAATTTTTAAAAACTATTTATGATTGCAAAAATGATGTTGAGGAAGAAGAGAAGCCCACTTTGGGATCATTTCACAGAGGTTGAATACACAAATGCTAAATGTTGCTATTGTTCACAAACATTGAGTATCGCAACGGGATCGGTTGGTAACTTATCGCGTCATTTAAAATCTAAACATCCGACCATATCGGTGGTATGTGAAAGACAGATAGCAACCTCCAGTGCTGATATACCAGTTGGATCAGCCGAACAATCTGATTCTGTTTTTTTGCAGAATCTTCCAAGTAGTTCCAATGTTTTACCTTGTTTGCAGAGGCAGCAAACAACTACTATAGCGCATTATTTTGAATCTAATAAACCACTTCCTGTGCGGAAATCTACTCAATTAGGCAACCAACTCATTAAAATGATGGCAAAGAAGTTTCAGCCCTTACGTTTAGTGGAAGATGTAGAATTTCGGAATTTCGTGCAGATGCTGAATCTTTCTTATCAGTTACCTACAAGAAAGACTATATCCAACAGTTTACTTCCTAAGCTATATAATGAAACTTACGAAGTCGTGAAAGAACGGGTAAAAATTTCGAATTCTGTTTCCATAACAACTGATTGCTGGACGTCAGTAAATAACCAATCGTTCATCGCTATTACTGCGCATTTCATTGACGGAAATACGAAACATCAGTCCTGCTTGCTCGCGTGCACAGAATTTAAGCGTAGCCATACCGCCCAAAATCTAAAAGATTCATTGGACAGTATATTCGAGGAATTTGGTATTGGAAACAAAATTTCCGCAGTTGTTTCTGATAATGCGAGAAATATCTTTGCAGCGGTTCGACTTGGAGGATTCTATTGTCTATTGGTTGTTTTGCCCATCTTCTTAACCTAGGTGCAAAGAACGATTCAATTTCAACAATGGGAATCACGCAAATTTTAGTAAAAGTTAAGTCGGTAGTAGAGTTTTTTAAAAGAAGTCCGCAAGCAATGGGAAAACTGATGGAAATGCAGAGGAATTTGGGAATAACGCAATTGAAATTGAAGCAAGATGTTGCCACTAGGTGGAACTCTACTTTTGATATGTTAGATCGATTCGTTTCAGTTAAAGCAAGCATTATATCAACAATTGCTTTAATGCGAAATGAGTTAGCCCTCTCTGATCATGATTGGATGATAATCGAGAAAGTTATACCGATATTAAGTTTTTTCAATGATATAACAAACAAAGTAAGCGGTGAAAGATATGTCACTTCATCCAAAATTCCAATTTATGATCGCATCATGCGGAATCACACCAGGAACCAAATGACCCTTGTCGGGCATCCGGCTGAGATACAAGAATTGTTCAACAAGTTACAAGAAGAACTTCAGTGTAGGTTCCAGAGTTTAGAAGCAGATGAGTTTTATGCGGAAGCAACAATCCTAGACCCACGCTTCAAGGACAGGGTATTCTGTGAAAAGCATAATTTTAGAGCCGGATTTTTAAAATTGAAAAACAAAATTGGGAAAGTTACTTACACTCAAACCCCAATTCAAAAAACATTTTATGTGGAAAAGGAACAAACAATTAATAAATCATCAATTTGGGATGACTTTGATAAGGAGGTAGCCAATTTAGTTCCTACCACTTCTATTACTGCTGGTGCTCGCGAAATTGAGAAATACATGCAAGAAGACCTTTGTGATAGGAAAAAAGATCCTTTGGATTGGTGGGAGGAAAGAAGAAAATTGTATCCAATTCTTTATTGTATATGTTGTAGAAACTGTCGATAATGGCGACATCAGTTCCATGCGAAAGAATCTTCTCAAGAGCTGGAGACATTTTAACCGAAAAACGAACGAGGCTACCATCATCTAAAGGTTCACAACTTTTGTTTCTTAATTACAACTTATAAGCATTATGTCTAAATATTGTTTCACTTCTTTTGCAAATGTAAACATTTATAATTATACTTTATATTTAAAATATTTCCTATCAGATAACTTTTTTCATATGTACATATATTATACTAATAATATAAAATCATGCAAGATGAATCGATCGCGTTTCCATATGGTTTGCAAAAACGTTCACATAAAGACAATAAACTATGATGACTATTTTACCTCTGTCATAAACTTTGCTCCATGCCACTTGACTTAACCCATTTAGCTGGCACGTGAATTGAGCTAATATACCGAATCAGAAACAGAATGATTTTCTTAACGCTTCAGTTAATGTCTCTCTCTAAAACATCAAGGGAAACGTTTCTTTTTACTGAATGAGAGTCAATGAAACGATTCACTAAAAAGAGATGATTCTTCTGCGAACCGTCATAAAGTCAACGTGTCAATCTTGATACTTATAAACATCTTGTTATAGTAAACCCTCGAGTGTTTATTTGACGGGTGCACTTCAGTGGTGGGCCCTCGAGTGTTTGAGTAACGGGTGTACTTCAAAAGGTACTACTGTAAATGCGGGTATAGATTTTCTGTGCAAGTTTTTGGATAGTCTACCAAAACTTCCATCACATTACTGCAGAAAAGCCACCAACAAGCTTTATATTGAGCCAATTTTTGGCGACAATATTTGCAAATTACACCGAGAATATTTGCGGGTTTGTGAAAATGCCGAAGGTCAAACAAAGAAGGCTTTGTCACTGACAACATTTACGAAAGTGCTTAAAGAGCAGAATATTGCGTTCCAACCACCAAGGAGGGATAGATGCGATACGTGCATTGCAAAAGAAATAGGGAACACAGCGGATACACACAATGACAATATTCATATTTCAAATAAGGAATCTGCTCGTAACGAAAAGGAAAACGACAAAACAGATGGCAAGGAAGGTAAATGTATAGTCTTAACACAAGATTTACAAGCAGTAAAAGTGTGTCCTATGCTTAATGCATCAGCTCTTTACTATAAAACCAAATTATGCTGCCATAATTTCACAATCCAAAATATTAATTCACTTCACACAAGATGTTATTGGTTTGATGAAACCGAAGCAGATTTAAGTGCGAATACTTTTGCCTCTTATTTAATTGATTACCTGCTCGAAATATGTAGCGAAAACAAAGACATAATTATTTGGAGTGATAACTGTTATCAAAATAAAAATTCTACTCTTTCCAATGCGATTTTGCATTTTGCTATGGAGAAAAAAAACCGTGTATCAAAATTTTTTGGAAAAAGGAAACGCAAATGGAAGTAGATTCTGTACATGCACCTATAGAAAGACAGGCAAAAAACAAACACATTTACATACCATATGACTACTGTAATTTAACAATGGAAGCTAAGAGAAAGCAGCCATACGAAGTAAAGCTGGTATCTCATAGTTTGATTAAAAACTATGATACACACAAAATCTATCCATCGATTAGACCAGTTCGGAAAACTTCTGAACCCACTGTGAATGACATTAAAATTATTAAATATTCTCCGGACGGTTCAATCAACATCAAATTAGCATTCAATGAAGATTGGATACAATTACCAGTCAGACGAGTGCCATTAAGAGAAATCGCTAAATCGTGGTCTTATTTTGATCTACTTTATGAAGAGAGAATTAAAATTAAGTATCAAAAATTGTTGCACTTGCAACAAATAAAACACGTGATACCGAAAGATTTCCATGACTATTACGATAATCTGCCTCATGAATTACGTTGTACTTAAGGTTTTACGATCAACGACACATTATAACCTAAATATAATGTTTCATTACAAAAAATTTCTCTAAATATTTACAATGTTTCCAATGTTGATGTAAATTCCCTAATATTGAAAAGATTTTCTATTATATAAGCTAGTTAACTGACTGAACTGAAATGTAATATTATGATGTGTAATTTGATATCCACTAAAATGAATAAAATTGAAGAAAATCGAAAAATTTGCCCAAAGAAAGGATTTTTGTATTACTAGGAGAGGCTCCGACTTTGTAGTCTCAGATTTGAATGAAAATTGACACACAAGTAGAAGACGTCAAGGATATTCGATCCTTAAAATACTAGACCGCAACACTCCCCCCTTTTTGAGAAAAACACCTCTAAAGTTTTTAGCGTCGCCTATGGATTAGTAAGTTTTTGCATCTGACAGCAGCGGTGCAGTGCAGGTAGCAGCGCAAATACCTGGCGATCTAGGGGTCGTGTGTTCGATCCCCGGCTTGGGTATCTTCGTGTCTCATAGCCAATTCGGCAAAAAGCAATAAACCAGGGTGACGCCCAACGTGGCTAGCCATAAATGCTATAGTGTTGTGTAATTGTGGCATAAAGTAGATACTAGGGACGTAATTGTTTAACAGTTTCATAATTTCGGATTGCTCGAAGCGAAATCCTTGCCGAATGATCATATAGTCCTTAGTTCCTTAAATCCAGTCTTTGTAGTCTCCGTGCTCAGTGCCAAATTGGGTAATGGGGTAGCAATAAGAGAAATAAATCAAGATGAAATAAAAACAATGCTGTTTATTTGCATAATCGTATTGATAAATAATACAACTTTCATAGTGATTAATTATGTTGACTTTTTATTGTAAAATTTAGGATAGGTTTTTCGATTCACAAAGATAAGCTATTTGTTCATTTATTGAATTATAGTTATTACATGAACCAGAATGGTAATTATCATAGAAGCATTCGAAACAAAAGGTTTTTTGGCATCTGGCACAATTAATCAACAATGATTGTTTACAAGCGCAACGTGATTCTAGGAACAAGGGATGATCCTACCATTAGCTATGATATTGCTCGATTACAACCGTTTTTCATTATCCAACCGTTCAACAATGAGTTTTCAGTATAATTTACATATCTAAACGAACAAATAGTTTGCTGGTTTGTAAAAATAAATGTATTTGTAGTTGAACATTGGTGATTCACCTCAAAATAATTACATTGACAATTATTCAAAAAAAACAATACTCACCGGTGATCGAACACGCGAAGACGACAATTATTCGAAAAGAAAAACAATACCCCGGCCGGGGATCGAACACACGACCCCTAGATTGCCAGGTATTTGCGCTGCTACCTGCACTGCACCGCTGCTGTCAGATGCAAAAACTTACTAATCCATAGGCGACGCTAAAAACTTTAGAGGTGTTTTTCTCAAAAAGGGCGGAGTGTTTCGGTCTAGTATTTTAAGGATCGAATATCCTTGACGTCTTCTACTTGTGTGCCAAATTTCATACAAATCTGAGACTAAAAAGTCGGAGCCTCTCCTAGTTAGTCTACTTATTACCTTTCCGCAGGATTATAACTGAGGTACCACGTATCTTCATAAAAGATGCAAATTTAAGTTATGTGGCAACAGCGTATGTGCTTAAAACTAAGCAATCATATTGAAATATACACACACAAAAATACATTCACATTCAAAGGCCATTTTGATCTCAATCCTTTGAAAAAATATTCTAAAACATGTTTTAGTATAGTTTTATAACGTTTTTCACGTCTCCTGAACAATTTTTATTTTGCTAGTTACGAGGTGTCACACTTTTACCATCGATATTAGTCATGTAACGACTCGACTTTTCAAACCGATTCAAACCGATGTCGGACCGAATTGGCTCGGTTCGACTAGCATGGTTGATTGCATTGATCGCTTGCTGCACACTCACTGCGACGTGAAGACATCAAACCGAAAGTCACAAACCGTTCGCGCCGGAGTTTAAGTGCTAATTTTGTTATTCTAGGACTGGCGAATATAAGTGTTTTGTGCGAAATTTTCTTCATATATTATAATTTAACTGTAGATATAATTGACAATGCCAGGTTCGAGAAAAAAATCTGTAGTGTGGGATACTTTTGAAAAACCAAAAGGGAAAGTTGTGTGTAAAAAATGTCCATTTTCCTATAAATATTCTGGAAATACGAGCACAATGATGACTCACATTAAACGGAAGCATCCTGGTGAGTTTTTGAATGCAATAGAAGCTGAGAATTCCGATGAATGTCATCAAAGCTCAATCATTCTACTGCCAACAAGCAATGCTACAAATGATTTTGCGTATTCGCAGCCTTCTATATTAAGAGAACCACCTACGAAGAGGCTAGGGCAAACTCGTTTATCAGCACCATCAAAAATTTGCCAAAAAATTGGATGGAGATGATGCTTTGATTGACTTGATAGTCGTTGATTTTCAACCAATACAAATAGTAGAAAATGATGGTTTTCGAAGGTATTCGCATGTATTAAATCCTGACTACGAAATCCCTTCTAGGAAAAAAATGACTCAATTGCTTCAAGAAAAGTATGAAACAGGATTGAAATTCGTGAAGCAAGAACTACAGTTTATTGATTATGTTGCCTTGACATCAGATATTTGGACATCTGACAGCAATAAATGATTTATTAGCATAACAGTTCACTATATAGAAAGTGCAACATTGAAAGCATTTGTTATTTCCACTTCTAAGTTACGAGAAAACCATACCGCTAAAAATATAGCTAATGCAATTAGGACAATATTAAATGAGTGGCAAATATACAGCAAAGTTGTCAGTACTGTCTCAGATAACCCTTCGTCAATGAAAAAAGCAATAAATGATCATTTAAATAAATGTAATCATTTATGTGCAGCTCACACTTTAAATCTGGCCGTAAAAGACTGCATTGGTAAACCAAACATAGAAAATGATTCCTGCGATAACGAATTACCACAGCTTTTAAATAAATGTCGAGGTATAGTAGCTAATTTCAAGCATAGTACCAAATCTTGTTACGCATTGCTCGACATGCAAAAGCAAATGAAATTGGACACATTAAAACTAAAACAAGATGTCCGTACCCGTTGGAATAGCACGTTTTACATGCTTGAGCGGTTGTTGAAGAATAAAGTATCTCTATCTGCTACCCTGCCATTATTGCAATCTTCCCCTTCTAATCTTGATTCTACTGAATGGCTTTTGACGGTAGATATGGTGGGCGTTTTACAGCCTTTCGAAAAGATTACTTTAATATTGTCAGGAGAGACTTACCCTTCATTATCATGCCATTCAGAAGAAGAATCCAACTACAGAGTCAGCCAAACATATGCAACGAAATCTGCTTAGTGTGGTAGAAAAAAGACTAGGCGTTTATGAATACAATAGATCAGCAGCGATATCAACGTTTCTGGATCCACGATTCAAAAAGAAAGGGTTCGGTATTGACTCTCATGCTAATAGCACACAAAAATGGGTGATAGATGAACTAAAAGATTCTCTCACAGAAACGCCTTCAATGACATACATCCAAATTCAACCGACCAGCTCAAGCTCCAGTACCATTCTAGTGAAGGGTCCAGAGGATCACGAAGAAGATGAAATTTGCGGTGCTTTAGGCAAAAAAGTATCCGAAACAACTACGCAAATGGCACCTTTTTCATCGGCAGAAAATATGGTGAAGCAATATATTGATTTGCCGTACCCAGAACGGAAAAAAAATCCACTTGAATTTTGGGAAGAAAAAAAACTCTTTTTCCGATGTTGTACAAAATGGCTTATAAATATTTGTGCATACCCAAGGTCAGTACCTTCGGAAAGGTTATTTTCGAAAGCTGGGTTGCTATGTAATGAACGGGGAAACCGCCTAGATCCCAACAAAGTGGATCAAATTTTGTTTTTAAATAGTTTTAAAAAATCGCATTGTATTTAATTTTAATTTAAAGTGTTCTCTTACTCTCAACGCACAGTGTTTTATTTTTCTCATTTAATTGTGTTTAAATTCAATGAATTACTGATATTTTTATAACCAAATAAGGCATTTTTCTCTTAAATTTAACTGTATATATTTCAAAAATTAGGTCTTAAGTCAAGCTTTAAGTCAATCTGCACTGTTTCATGTTCCTTGAATTCTATTTTTCGTGCATAATTCTGCCCTATACTTGTAAGCTTCATCAAGCCTGAAAGTCATAGATAAAATAAAATTGGTTTAATATGAAACCAAGGGGAAAGGAAACAGTTTGATCTGCTTTAACTTGTACAAATATATATACGATTTACAAAGTCTGTTAAAAACCAAATAACATTTTGACGCTAGTACTGAACTGATAATAAAGACTAAGTTAGGTTGATTTAAGATCGATTTCGATTTACAATATAATTTAGTAAATAAAGTACATACATATATTTTCAATAAAAGTTTCATTTCCGATTATACAATGCTTTTTATTTTATTTAAAAACCCAAGAAAGGATAAGTTGCAAAAAGCAAGCTGACTCACGAATTGAATTCAAGTGAAATAGTAAAAATTAGGTTAAAGTAATTGAAATCGCCAACTAGGTTTTCAAATCGGTTCCCAAACCGGTTTGCTTCAATTATCAAGTCGGTCAATTCGGTTTGATAATTTTCCGGGTTGGCTCATTTTTGATCGATATGTACTTATAATAATATAGTTACGAATAAAGTATGAATAACAAATCTATTGGTCAAATTATCATTTAGATTAATATTACATATTTATCATCTCATATTATGTTACTCAGCTCAAGTCATCGACCCATTTAAACAAAATTATAATACGCCATACTATATGAAATAACACAAGTATCCAAGTATGTATGTCTGATTCCTTTCATTACAATTACATGCTATACTCATATCTTAATACATCATCATCACAGCAGGCGCAGATCTAATACTGTAATGTCTGACTAGAACTAGGCTAGGTTACTGAGTGGGTAATGCAAAGTAATGCGTAATGCTTTTTGGTAATATTACTTTAGCGAGTGATGTGATAAACATCACATCACTTTTTGAAGCACTGTTTTGCGCATCTCTACTAGACATCATAAATCACTGATCTCGACGATCAGCCATAACGATATATTTAGAGGATGCACAATTTCCACGTTCCACGTGCTGTATTGCTCAGCGTAATGCTCTTAATAACTCATGGCTGGTCGTCGTCTAGACGAGTGAAAAGGGATCATTTATGACCTCATAAAAATCGATTCATAAACTACGTGAATGCTCATGGGAACGCGATTTGTTTATGAAACTAATTAAGTTTGGTCATACATAATCTGTCCCAATGCATGAGTATATTGATTGCTGAGAATGTACATAGAATAACATCCGTACTTTTAGTTTTAGTGTTGGAAATTTACAATGATAAATACACTTGCCCACCCTAAACAGCAGCTGCATTGCAGATGTCGCCATCTGTTTATAGAAGACCACCGGCAAGTGTGAGTTCGGAACACCAAAAGGACCATCGCAGCTCGCAGTCTGCATTCCACAGTCAAAGTATGTTCATATTTAACTTCATAGGATTATATGTTAAACCTTATATATTTATATAATAAACCAAAATTCAATTATTAAATCAATATTTAGAGTAACTTATCAGTACATAAATTTTAGTATAAAAGAGCTGTAGATTCAGAAATAAAAGACGAATCAATTCTAAAACCACATTGCCATATTCGGCAGGCGTTTTCAATGAGGATTGCTCTCCTGCCATATTCGGCATACAAATCAGAAATATAGGCATTTCGCGCGAGTTACGTCCAAACATCGAATTCATTTCGACATGGCTTAAACAAACTCGCACATATTTGGCAAGCTTGCACATATTCACCCTAATTAATAATTGAAACATTTCGATGTACTTAAAATCTTGCATTCACGTGTACTGCGTCAGCAGTACAAAGTTATAAAATTGTATTTACAAATTGTTCAATGTTGATTCTGTTCTGTTCGCTGATGTTATTAATAAAAGAAGTTGTATCGAGTTGATTTTTTTTATTTTCCGTGGGTCGAAGTTTGTAATTGGCGCAGTTGGTAGGATTCCTACTCTATACGCTATCAAAATACTCGTGTCACGGTGTTCTTTGTGAAAGTGTTCTGTTCTATACACCATCGAGGGATTATCGGTGGAAAAACAACCCACGAAGAACTCCTAATCAATCTACCTACAACCTCTTGCTCTTGGCGGATTACCAAGCGATCCAGGGAATATTGGGTCTCAGCGATTTACAACCAGAATGAAATTCTTGCCAATATTTTTCATACTATGGACAACCCAAGCACAAAAAATCAAAATACAGGACTTGAACAGGAACCGGGGACTTCTACCACTTCGATTGGGGATAGCTAGAGAGATACACGCCCACGAAAACCTGATACACATAATCAAGCTTGACAATTACGAGAGGACTATAGACAAACTATCTGAATCACTGCGCAACTTCCACGAAACTCACAATACAGCGGACGCACTCACTACGACTCGACTGAAAATGACAGAATTGACGCATAAATTGGCAACACTTAAACCAAAATTACGCCTAAAAAGATGATTAATCGATGGTCTCGGGTCAATGATTAAAGGAATAACCGGCAAAATGGACGCAAATGAATGTCTCACGTTTGAATAGTGAAATTGACGCGATACTTTACAACCTGTCAAATCTAAAAACGGAATTGAATAAACAAACTAAACTTGATAATCTCATGGCAAAACGCTTCGATAATATTACAAACCACATAAATGTTCAAACAGAAACCATTCAGAAATATTTAAAGGATTCGCAAGCTCAAATTAAAAATCAAATTAGACAAGAATATAGCCCTATGCTTCAAATTCAATACTTAAATGAAATCAATTATAATATCGACCTATTGAATAACCACCTTGCCGACATCGCAGAAGCCATAATTTTCGCTAAACTTAACATAATATCCAAACAGATTCCTAGCCCAAACGAAATCTCAATAATATCGCGATCATTTCAAGCACAAGGCATTAAACTCGTTTCCGATGAACACATTTATGAGCTTCTTAATCTCGAAGCCTACTACAACCATTCCACTATCATCTTCAATATAAAAGTACCAATATTATCCTACCAAACTTACCCATTTTTCCATCTGATACCCCTTCCCGTTCAGAGCAGCAAACAAATTATCACCAAACCCTACGCCATCCTAAAACCCAATGGTATTCAATTCTTCGACAGCAGATGCCCAAGGATCCAGATCTCAGACCGCTTCAGCACTTTTCGGATAGAAATCGATTTTGTGCGGATGCCGGAACGAAATCAAATGAGCAACAGCTCAATTGTTTGCTTGTATTCTATGTAAAAAATTTATTTGGTGCATGTTTTCGGAGGAAAAATTAATTGCATTAATGCAACAGTATGTCATGCCGTATTGTACGACCTAGGGCATAAAGACTTGTCGAGCACTGACGACATCCTTTGAACTGAGCGTAGAAACATATTGAAAATATGTCGGAGCTGAGCTGACCAAGTGGCGGTAATCCTGCCGAAGCTGAGCTGAGCGGACCTGAGCGGATCAAGTGTGCGAAGTGCCGAAGGTTAGAAAACAGGCAATGTGTCCAGTTGAAATTCAGCCGCTCGCTAACGTAACTTACATTGTGTCTAAATTTAATTTGGTATTACAAATGTTTATTATGGCATATATATCCATTGAAAACATTCCATTATGGAATCGAAAAAGTGTTTGTTGGCAGAAAAGGCACAAAAGTTTCCTATTCAACGCGACGTCGGCAAAATAAAAAACGACCTCCAAATCGTTTTGAAGGGGAACAAGACATAATAGATGCAAGTACTTCTGCCAAAAAATTAAAAAATAGACTTTGCATGGTGGAGAGCTTTTTTACATTCAGAGGAGAATGGTTTAAGCAGACAGGAGGCGCTCCGATGCGAAACCCTTTATCACCGTTTTTGAGTGAAATTTTCATGGCATACCACGAAGACAGGCTAGACAGGGAGGAGAAGCTACCAAGTTACTGGGTAAGGTATGTGGACGATGTTTTTGCAATCGTCAGCGAGGACAGTATCGACAAGGTGCTGAGTAACATCAACGCGATGCATAGAAATATCACTTTTACCTACGAAACAGAATCGAGGGGGCAACTACCGTTCCTCGACCTGTTGGTATGCAGGAAGGAAGGCAGGCTGGAATTTGAGGTGTACCACAAGCCAACAGACACCAAACGATCGATTCCAAATAAGTCAAACCATTGCCATCAACACAAATGGGCAGTATTTAATTGCCTAATAAATAGGATGCTGACACTTCCCTTAAACTAAGAAGGCCGCAAAAAAGAGACAAATTATATATAGGAGCTAGCAGAAGTGAATGGTTATCAAAGAAATCAAGTCGATAGCCTAATAAAGAAGAGAGCTCGAGAAAAAACACGACGAAATCTATCAAACCTGGTAGCGGAGCAACCCCCCAACAAACGTTTAGTGGTAAACCACGACTCACAAATAACGGGGAAAATGAGAAACGTGATGAAGAAGCACAACATCGATCTGATTTACACGAGCAGAACAACAAAACTTGAAAATTTCTTAGGTTCGACAAAAGATCCTTTAGATAAGATGGGCAAAAGCGGAATCTACGAAATATCATGCTCTCAATGCGATAAGAGCTACATCGGACAGACGAAAAGATCTCTGGGAGTTCGTTTCAGTGAGCACATAAAGGAAGCAAGGAACGTGAGAAAAAAGGGTGGAACAAATCATTTCAGGTCAAGAGTAGCAGAGCACATGGTGCAAGAGGACCATAAAATTACGACAGCGGATGTGGACATCGTCAGAATGACCGCGGACAATAGGAAGCTCGACATGGCCGAAAGTATGGAAATTTTCAAACGCAGAAGAGAAGACCTGCTGAACACCGATTCAGGTAACGGCTCTACCTGGTTGTTAAAATTGTTAAAACGCGAGCATAGTAATTAGGTTAATCCGTAAGCTGTCGGCAACCCTTAAACGCATTAGGAGATATATTTTCATCCGTAGTTTTTTGAAAACGTCTGTATAAATATCTCAGGGTAGAATTAGGAAATGAACCCATTCATCACTGATGAAGTCCTCAAGTAGTGGACGAAACAATTTGTTGGAAATTATTTAAAAATAAAGTAGAATAAAAGGAAAATTTGTGGGTGTCTCAATTTTATAAATAAATAAGTTCTACTAACAGCGGTTACACCTCTATATTAAAAATAATGACAATGAAACTTTTGAAGTAAAATCTGAATTCGGTTACCGAATACTAAACTTTTTTGCGGTGTTTTCAGTAATTTCACAACTCTATGCTTTCCTTTCGAAAATGCGTTACCAAAACTAAAACGCGATTTTCTCAAAGCACGTTTTTTGAATGCGGCACGCAACATAACTCGCGTAATTTTCCCTTAATTCTCTTCAAATTTGAGCTGAATAATCACAAATACATTATCTAGTGAATGTCGTACGGAAATTTTGATAAGTTTATTTTTTCTATTTTTTGTTAATATTTAACCCGAATTTTTGGGGTCAAAAAGGGAATTTTTTTCAAAAATTCGACGTTTCTACAAAACTTAAAATTTTTGAAATTCCGCACGAAATTCACTTGAAAATTTTATTTGGATCAACCCCTATTTTTATTTTTATTTTCAGAATAAATTTATGGCTTTTATCGTGCGTGCCGTGGGGCCCTCCAACGAAAACATAGATCGGGAGAAAAATAAATGTTCCACTATTTCCTTTTCTTCTTCAAATCAAATGTTTTTTGTGTAAATAAAGAGTTAATTAACAATTAACAATCATTTTTTTGTCCATTTACTGGCTGGAATTTTTTTGGAAATTTTTTCCAAAAACATGAAAATTTCGAGAGGTTACAGTGGTCTAACCCCTTAAACAAACTCGCACATATTTGGCAAGCTTGCACATATTCACCCTAATGAATAATTGAAACATTTCGATGTACTTAAAATCTTGCATACTGCGTCAGCAGTACAAAGTTATAAAATTGTATTTACAAATTGTTCAATGTCCATTTTGTTCTGTTCGCTGGTGTTATTAATAAAAGAAGTTGTATCGAGTTGAGTTTTTATATTTTCCGTGGGTCGAAGTTTGTAATTCGCGCCATCGAGTTTATCGCTAGTCGCTGAAAACATAGGTAACATATCCTGTCATTCATCCCTTAAAAGTGACTTTTAAAACAACTGTTAAAAATGCCAGTTGGCAACACTTTTTAACAAATGTCAAAACGCATATATTTGAATAAACAAAGAGGCTCGCTTTCTTGCTTCAGCTTTCTACGAAGAAGGTTGTGTTTTAATTAATTGGCAATTCCTGCGCGTAAAGTGTTATCGATAAATCGGTCAGATTCCTTTAGGTTATGGGCCATCCGCAGCCAATTTTAGTTTTTTTCACAAAGAAAATAGTAGAAACGTTGTACACAAACATATATTTTTATTAAAAATCAAATATATTGGTCGATATTTTCAACGGTATTGTGATGTATGCATAGCCATATGCACACCACATGGAAAAAGACGACAAAAGTTTAGTAGTGAAGCCAAACGAGACACTTAAAAATTTTCGGAAGCGTGCTAATTTTAAGTTTGATACGGAAAATTCATTCGACGAATCATTTACCGATACGACATTAACAATGAATAATGCTAAAGCACATTTGATAATGAAAAGTTTGTGGAGTTGCTGTGTAACGACATTGGCAGCTGAAGCAAGTGCAGATCAAACAGAAAAAGATTTAAAGGCTATAGCAGAAATCACGCTATTACTTGAGCCGTCCAATTACACGTATATTGAGTCAGCAAAAACAGCTAAAGAAGCGTGGGACAGCATAAGGCCTGTTTCACACACAACCGGTTGCCGTGTGTCCGGCGACGATCTGTCGGCCACAAATCGTGTTCACACACAGCCGGTTTGCAAACGGCTCAGTGCGATTTGTACAGTGTAGCTAAATCGTTGTTGACCATCATGGAGAGGAAAAAAATAATTGCCATGTGGTATTTGCACCGTCGACGACGTCAAACGAGGCGACAGCGAATTTATTGGGTGCATCCCTTATTAAAAAAACGCAAGGAAGCCGGTGTCTTTTACAATTTATTTGAAGATTTGAGGGCAGACGAAAATAAGTTTTTTAACTATTTTCGAATGTCAATCAAGTCTTTCGATGAGTTACACATAAAATTAAAAGACAAGCTTCAAAGGAAAAACACTCATATGAGGAATTGCATTCAACCTATGCAGATGCTAGCTGTCACAATAAGGTAAATTCGTTTGAAAATTGATATTAATTTATATTTTATTTATTATATTAAATTTAAAGTAAACATAAACATCATAAAATTAGCCTTCATTCAGTGAAGCTATAAATAAAAATTAAAAAAAAAATCCTTTTCTTTGGCGACCAAAAGTAAATCATTTTCCACTGAAATTAATCGTAATTAGAGAAGTATGAGACGAAGTATTACAGTTTTGGGTCGGACGAGTTTGGAACACAAGTGGCATAAGTTTGTTGGTGTGAAGTGACTGGAGGGCCAGCTAGCCTTTTACATTTAATGTTCGAGACGAGTTGTAATACTGCCATTTGAAATTCAATAATTTCGTCCTCACTGAAAGATTTCAATGCTGGCACAATGCCTTTAAAAAATGAAATATGACGATCTTCAGGCTCTGCCAAAACTTCCATCATCTTCAATTCTACTTCATCTAATTTCCTTTTCCTTGATCTTAAAAGTGGTGCTTTAAATGCTGCATGGGTGGTCAATGATTCCTCATTTGATGTTTCAGTGTTTATTGTTAAGGAGTTAGTTGTTGGTCTTGGCTCCGTTACGTTAACAAGAAACTGCAGCTGATCACTATAAATGTATTTTTTTATTTGTTGACTTCCAGAGCCGGATCGGGTTGCGTCCATTTTTTCCCTCTGAAACTTTACAAATCCGTCTCTGATGCTGCTCCATTTTTTCATCAGTTCTTTCTCTGGAATGAAAACTTTATTTTTCTTCTATTTAAGGTATTTGGCTAGCGGGAATACGTTTACAGATCTGCACTATTCTTATCGTCTAGTGATCTCAACTATAAGTAAAATAGTAAGAGATGTATGTTCTAGTATTTGGTCTCTGATGCAATCAGAATGCATACCAATTCCAACATTAGCAGATTGGGAACGAATTGCTTTAGAATTTGAAGAAAGAACAAATTTTCCACTATGTATAGGAGCTGTAGATGTAAAACACATCAGAATCGTTAACCCACTAGGGTCGATGTTCCACAACTACAAAGGTTATTTTTCCGTAGTTTTGATGGCGGTAGCGGACGCAGACTACCGCTTTGTGTATGTGGACATTGGTAGCTATGGAAAGGATTGCGATTCTAGGGTTTTCACGAAATCTTCCCTCTGGACCTCAATCAGCACAAACGAAATGCAGTTACCGATGGAAAAAAATTTAACTGGGATGCCCAGTCCAACTGTTCCTTACTATTTAGTTGGAGATGAGGCATTTGGGCTTCATAAGCATCTACTTCGACCGTTTGGTGGTTCCAGCTTAACTATTAAAAAAAGAGTTTTCAATTACAGGCTATGTAGAGCTCGAAGGTATGTGGAGTGCACGTTTGGAATTTTGAGCAACAAATGGCGAATATTTCACCGGCCAATTAACGTTGAACCAGATTTTGCGGTAGACATAACTAAAGCCTGCGTAGTACTTCACAACTTTGTTAGAGATCGTGACGGATTCCAATTTGAGCACACTACTACAATTATAGGTTTAGAAGATATTCCTATCGACCTCAATGTTCGTGGTACAGCTTCAGCCAATAACATCCGAAACACATTAGCTGACTATTTTCTGACTGATGCGGGATCTATTAGTTGGCAAATGGGAAAAATATAACAAAAAATCCATACAATTCCCAAAAAACTTTGCAATAAGTTTGTTAAATTGTTTAGTTCGCATTGTTCAGACAATAATCATTGTAGTTTGGGAATTTTAATGTATACAAAAATAAAAGCTATATAGTTTTATAAACATCTTTTTTTTAGTTTAAAACTAATGCATGAACTTATACAAAAATGACTTCTTCACTATCTAGGATCTGAGCCCAGTATGAGCTACAATATCTACATTGTTAGACATAGTTCTACTTCGTTATAATCGCTATTAACTTTATACTTCGAAGAATAATTATGTTTTCTACCAGTCAATTTTCATGGAAATTCGTGCAAACAAAATTCAAATGAATTGTGATGCAATGTGCTAACAGCCTCACTTACCATATTCCTTTTTTTCCATATCGCTGAGACCGTCGAATGACACATTCAATACTTGGCATATTTCCACCCACGCATTTCTTGTTTCGATCTTGTCTTTATATTTATTGCTCATTTTATCCCATAGAACGGGTCTCGTATGTACGAGCGTAATAAAATAATCAATATCTATATTGGTTTGCTGCGACATTTCGGATCACCTACTGTCCCGTTTGCAAAACCGGACTCAAGTGTGAAAGCTCCCATTGGATTCAACACATCTCGGATCATTTTGCGCCGGATAGACGGTTAGCGCCGCCGGGTAGCCGTCGAAGTCCACCCGGCGTAAACACGGTTTCTGGCTGCCGGCCCGGAACCGGCTGTGTGTGTGAAAGCTCCTATATAGCTCCATACACTTCGAGCCGGTTGGCCGGCGACCGGGCAACCGGCGCCGGCTCGTGTGAAAAGGCGCTAACGGCAGCATTTGATGATACCGGTACGGGCCGAAAAGTTTTGTTGTTGCAGCAAATGGTACCATTAAAGATGGAACAGTGTAATTCGGTTGAAGAGAATGTGAATAAAATGAATACATTGTGGTCAAAAGTTAAACACGCAGGGTTTAACATTGACGATGAAGTGGCTGGTTCATTAATGTTGGTAGGTTTGCCAGCAAAGTATGGTCCGACAATTGTATCATTGGAAAGCGCACCCGAAAAAATCACGTTTGACAAAGTAAAGAATTTACTGTTGCAAGGTTTGGTATATGACGACGGCAGCAACGACGCACAAGAGACAGCACTAGCTGTCAAAAATAAATATCAACAACATAAAAAGAAAGCACACAAATTGAAGGTGTTGATTATCATGAAACATTTTCACCAGTAGTCCGATTTACGACAATTCGATATTTAATGGCAATTGCAGCTAAGTTTAGTCTGAATATTCGTCAATTGGACGTTGTGACAGCTTTTCTTCATGGTACACTTGAAGAAGAAATTTAAATGACGCAACCAGAGGGATTCGGCGATGGATCGAATCGTGTATGTAAGCTCACCAGATCGATTTATGGTCTCAAACAATCGAGTCGAGTATGGAACACTACATTAAACAAGGTGTTATTGAATTTTGGACTGAAGCGATCATCGACCGACCAATGTGTGTACTATTTCGTTGAAGGGAATCGTATTTTCATCGTGGCAATTTACGTGGATGACATCATCATATTTTCCAACAACGAAATGGAAAGGAAGCTGACCCAGATTTTGTTCGATGAGTTCAAAATGAGAGACATGGGAGAGATATCGTCAGTGCTTGGTATTCGTGTGACACGCAACAGAAAATCAGGTATGATCTCCCTTGATCAAACTAATTACATCAAAGCTCTTTTGTCTCGTTTTAATATGAGTGAATGTAATGGTTTGGCCGTTCCAATGGACACAAATCAAAAACTTACAAAAAAGATGTGTCCAACAGATGTAAAGGAAGTAAAAGATATGATAAATGTACCATATCGTCAATTAGTTGGTGCATTGCAATTTTGTGCACAAGTATCCAGGCCGGATATTTGTTTTGCTGTAAATGTGCTGAGTAGATACAACGAAAATCCAGGTAAAGCACATTGGGCAGCAGCTAAACGTGTGCTACGTTATTTGAAGGCATCGATTGACAAGAAAATAACGTACACAAAGCAACCGACCGAAATTCAAGGATATTGCGATGCGGATTGGGCTGGTGACGAAGACGAACGCAAATCAACCACCGGCTATGTGTTCACGCTGCAAAATGGTGCAATATCATGGTGCTCAAAACGACAACCGACTGTTGCCATATCAACAACTGAGGCTGAATTTATGTCAATGACCGCAGCAATACAAGAATGTATTTGGTTAAAACAACTTGAAAATGAAATTTTTATGAACTTTCCTCGTACGATCAAATTGTATTGTGATAATATAGGCGCGATTAGTTTTGCTAATAATAATACATATTCAGCCAGAACCAAACATATTGATATTAAACAGAAGTTTGTTCATCAAAAGGTTCGAGAAAGGGTTGTCGATTTAATCCATTTAGCCACAAATGAAATGCCAGCTGATGTGTTAACAAAGCCTGTATCAAGTATATGAGAGTAAAGGCAATATTCAATTCAGGGAGAGTGTTAAAAATGCCAGTTGGCAACACTTTTTAACAAATGTCAAAACGCATATATTTGAATAAACAAAAAGGCTCGCTCGCTTGCTTCAGCTTTCTACGAAGAAGGTTGTGTTTTAATTAATTGGCAATTCCTGCGCGTAAAGTGTTATCGATAAATCGGTCAGATTCCTTTAACAACACACGTATTACACTGTATTTCAAAAGGCATCTGTGAAAAAATCTTTAGCAGAATTGCCTCTAGACATCATATATACGGTGATCGACGAGTGTATTCCGAGATTGAAGCGGTGTGTTGAAACTAAAAGGGCACATTTCAACAGCTGTACTTTCATATGCAATTTAAATTTACGCCGAAGTAATAGAAGTTCGAATATTATCAGTGGCAACTTATTTCAATTGACATTTCAGAAATTTCTCATTTCCCACAAAAGTGCAACAGCATTCAGCAGTCAGGTACATTTAATATCGATTGAAATATTTCATTTTCTTGTTCGAGGATTTCTTTTTCTTGAATTCATTTAAGCAACATTCTTAAAATCTAATTTAAACACCTAGCATACCTGCGCTTGCGTACTGAGCAGCAAAAATTGAAAGCCTTGCCGCGTTATCGCCACACTTCCATCGCTATCGTCGCGCTTCATCAGGTTAGCATGCAACAAAATCCGAACAGCGTCCGGACTGATGCCTTCGCCCTCAGGATTTGTGGTGCTCGCCCCGACCATGAAATGCAGGACGCAACTCCATCGCGATTTGGCGTAGTTGTCCAAGAACGATATATCTCGCGGTTTAGTGTCGCCGTCGACGAATGAAGTCATCGACCAGGGCCGGCCTCCGCCCAACAATGCAATTTTCAGGTTCTTTTTGAAGGTTGTGCTGAGTTCCCAGGCGGGCAGGCCGCCAGGAATAGCGGCCGGACGCCACACATATAGATCTGTCAACGTTGCACATGCGGTCGTTTGTTCCCTAGAAGAACAGTTAGGTGTCGCTTTACATTAGATTTATTCTGCTTACTTTGCGTAATGTTTCGATCCCCAGGATGCAACTACGGCTTGTGGAACCGGCTGCTCTACGAATAGGATTCGTATAACGAATTGCCTCGCTATCTCCGGAAGCTCCCTGCGAATTGCACATTGTGCACTATCTAAATGCGAGTTACTACGAAATTTCACATTTACCTGTAAACTGCAAGACATATTGACGGATAATTGTACAGCTTCTCGAGAATGTCTGCCGACTTTTCCTTTAAGTATTGCCGAAAGTCCTTGATTTCGATGTTAGTGAACTTTTGCTTGGTGTCAATAGACATGTTTCCGTACGCCAATGAGGAAGCAACTTATATTATTAGCTGTTGTCCTCTCTTTAAATCCTTTATTTCACCAGAATTTGCGGGAAACCGACCGGCATTTTAAAAGACGCTTACTTATCATTTCACGAAAGCAGCTGACAAATGACAGCTGCGATTCAGAAGTACCAACTTGCAGAAATATTAACTCCCCGACTTCTAGATGTCACTACAGTACCCGGAAATAAATAATTTAACGGAAAACGATAAACTACGAATGATACGTCAAGGGAGCTAAGAGATCTTATAAAACCAGGAGAAATGAAAAATAACAATTGCGAACCTGCTATACCGACCCAGAAAAAACATGAGAACTTGAAAAAAATAAAGAGTAACATGAAACAAAAATACCAAATTGGAATAACAATATAGCGTTGACACATTGCCCCATCATCAGTACAAAAAGTGTCATCAGCACAAAAAAAACATCATAAAGACAGAGAAATAAGCACGAAAAAAGACCATACTTATCTCGATAATTACGAAATACTGCCCTCTATATTTGGGTAGAATAATTAGAAACCATCTGCCATGATGACATTATTTATATTAACTGTTTTTTTTAACCAAATCTGACGTGCCATCTCGGACAGTTGACGTTTGTCATCGAAACGTTTCGTTCGTGCCGCCTTTTAATTGTAATTTTCTTGCACAATTAAGTCGGATTTCAGGACAAAATATCTTTAGATCCGAGTGTCGAAACGGCGGTGCTTTGAACAATATTCACAATTTGCGCGTTCATTTCGGTCGGACTTTGTCGCTCGCATTTGTATGCAAGTGTGGTGTGCGCTGCATCTATTGCTGCGAGGCGATGTTTCAAAAAACTGACATATTCCCGGATTAAAATTGGACACTTAGTGTAATGAACGTGCAAAAACCAAAAAAAAAACAGCCTGGACGAAGCGAATGATCCAGCACCTGTTGGATATTTGGGCACAGTTTGCAAGGAAACTGCGTGCCAATAGAAAAAATAATCCGCTTTACAATCAAATGGCCCGTGACCTAGGTAAGAATTGTAAAAAACAAACGAAATATTCATTAACTAATCGTTTTCATTAAATTAATAGGAAGACGAGATGTAAATGTCACCGCAAAGGAAGTGAGATCAAAAATGAATAATCTCACACAAAGATACAGGTAAAGATTTGCATGTAACTCTCATGACACGTTCGAATTTATATGTTTTGCATACATTTTATAGGGATGAGAAGAACAAACTGGGAACCGGGTCCACTCCATCCACATGGAGATATTATAAGGACGTCCATGTGATAATAGAGGCATATAAATGCAATGCTGTAATGGTATAATTTCATGAACTAAAAAACATTACAGACTCATCTTAAATTTATTGAAATGTTTTAACAGACAAATGAAGATGATGATATTCTTTCCGCACCGGACGCTCCATCGATGTTTAACTTCACAACCTACGATGACAGCCTCTCTTCGGAAGATGCCTCCATTGTATCGCTTAATGCTTGATGCTAACAATAGCCACACGCTTAACCGAATTATAATGACGACACCAACGACGAAAACATGTGTGTCACCACGTCATTTGAAGTTTCATGCTGATGACACCTTTCGTACTGATGATGGGTCAATGTATCAACGCTATTAAACAGGACAATAAGCAATGTAAAGTAGAAAAAGAAGAAATAAAAAATGCAAAGTGGATTGCTAAGGGAATCCAAAATGTACAGGTGGTCAATGTTTCATAGCAAACAAAGTATTCATTGCAAAGTATTGGGTTGTTCAAAAAGTCATTGCGTTTTTTCCCGATAGTTGTCAGCAACGTTTGTCTGTTTCATAGTGTGACATGTGCGTCAATATTTGCGCGCGTTTTAGTGTTTACACTTGAATGAAAAGTTAAAAAGCATTTTAACGTGATTCGGGCGAGATTTGTGCTTAAAATTGAAATTCAAACATGGTGAATTTTGCAGAACATATTCGCCATATTTTGCACCCTTTATTTCAAAAAAGGGAAGGCAGCAACTGAGACAAGAATAAAGTTGTGCAATGCGTATGGTGAAGATGTCATTAACCGACACCGACAGTGCCAGAATTGGTTCGCCCGTTTCCGTGCTGGAAAATTTTCGGTTCAAGACGCTGATCGCTCTGGTGGGTCATTCAAGATCGATGACGATCGTGATGTAAATTATTGTCGAAGAAAGCTCAAACAGATGATCTGTGGACATATGATTATCTTTCCTCACTGCTGTCATTATCAAGATGCCAATCAATGCACGTATTTCCTCTTCATTCGTTTCACGAAAGGTGGAAGAATTGACTTAAAGTTTTCGTCGCTTCAAAGATACCTCGGCGTTAGTCCATGTTACGACTTTGACGATAATTTTATCAGTAAAAAATATATTGAAGTATATGTCAGGCTCATATATATTACGGCACATTTGTTTCGTGCTCCTCTAAGATCGAGCAATATTCTATGCTGACATAGGTGCACGCCTGATGGATTTCATTAGCACGATGTCCTCCTTATTCAGGTTCCGTCTAGTCATTGTTGCACCAGGATACCTAAACTAGAAAACAATAACATATAACGAACACTTACAATGCAAACAGCAACTACAACCGAAAATACACAAATGCATAACCTATTCCCATCCTTTATTATGTTCTAAAAGTCACGTAAAAGATAATTATACGTAATTTTGACTCACTAGGCACCGATATTTCAAAAATGGCGATACTTACCTAAACAATGTGTTTGCCTCTCGAAAGGTCCAGCCGACGAATGAAATGTCCGTAACGCGTTTGAATTTCCGCTATTTAAAGAGAGAGATCAATATTTCGAGCGCAGAAGCGTGAATTTTACGCAGATTATCTTTCTAGGGTTAAAAACTTTAATTATGATGCGTTTCGCAACTCAAGAATGAACTCTTTCGCTCATTGTGAGGACAATTAAACAAATCGGTCGGATGGTTGGCTTTAAGCTATCTAGCCGGGCTATCGTCACCCTGTCTGACGCTCCGCTTATCTTCAACACGCTTTTTAAGTCCTCTAAAGTAAAAGACTCGTTTATATTTGAATGCCCTTCATATAAACAGTTGCAAACACAGGAGCATATATACCATGACCCTCAATCAACTCTGCTTTGATATGTTTTGGAATTAAATCTTTAAAATGTAAGTGTGTGACCACTCGAAACTCACCTTTTTTCATTATCATATACGAATAAAATTTGTCCACTCCAATCGACGATAAAAATGAAACCAACCGATGAATAGGTCTAAAAATTTATCAGCGCTCTAGTGACGAAAGATGTTTACTAAAAACAAACCATTTTCAATGCTACAAGCGCCATCTTTAAGATTTTCTAAGAACTTATTGACGGACCCCCGTGCAATATACGCTGAATCTCTGATCTTCATTATCAGCCATAAAATAATGTCCATATTTGAATACATTAAAAATAATGAGGTAAAGTAAATTGCACGTTTATATTTTATTGTCGTTTTTTTTAAACAAAATTACAATTTTTCCTCAGATATCCAACAGATTTTTACATTTTTTGAAATTGTTAGTGAGAAATTACAAATCTGTGAGTAAATTTAAATTAATTTATTGGTTCATACAACAGAGCAAAGATTCAGTAAATGCAATTTTCACAAATGAAAAGCATGATTCAAAACTCACTATACATATTATTTATTAATCATAGATGCAATGAAATCTTTGCCAAATAAAAACAACAGAAATCTGCGACTTGGTGCAAGAACTTTTTGTGTCAAATAAAATACTTTATTAAAGATAAAAAAAAATAATTTCAATCAAAAAAGTTGTTTAAATGCTTGATCTTTTAAACCACACTGACAGGATAGCATACAGGACTTCACTAGTTCATATCCATAAAACATTCGAGTTGTATAATATACAAAGCACCCTAACTGGAAATTCTGAAAAATAGACATGAGTAATTCTTGCACCATGCCACATATATATAAGTGTGTAACTAAGCCTACATTTGTTTTAAAACTATTTAGATTGTTAACAAATCGTTTCATATTTGCACTTTTCATTTCTATAAATTTTAACATATTTTTTATATTTTTTCCTACATTACAATCACGTTCATATTAGTTGTAGCAATAATTTCAATTTAAATTGATATCAACTCCTTTTTTATTTATACTTATTTACGAATTATTTAAAATCTTAATCATAGCCAATTTTCAGTGAATTTTTCACATTTTTAATTTAATATTCCTTACTTATGACAATTCAACTACTTTTGCATGATGACTGAAAAATAAATTAACTTTAATTCTGATAATGCGTGATGCTTTGGGATTGATTTTGTAAATTGTTATTAGGAAAATTTGCATTTTAATTCATTTCACTTAAAACTTATAAAACAATCGAAACAAGTTCCATTAAAATGTTGTGTTGTCGCTAAGGCAGTGACAATAAAAAGATATAGTACTGTGCAAAAAAATTTTGCTCACCCTACAATTTTTTGGAAATGCCCATATTTTGACAAATTCCAAGAAAGCAATGACATTTAATTGCTTTGTGGTATTACCTAGGTTCTTTAAGAGTATATAAATAGCTAAGGTCTTAGACGATTTTTTTTAGTTTAGTTAAGGTTGTTACTTGAAGCTACAAGTGCACAAAATGGGAAAAGTTAGTGCTGAAATAAAAAGCAATATATTGTTGATGTCTAAGGAGTGGGTTGTTCCCAACGTACGGTGGCCTGGATATTGAAAAAATATCGCGAGACAGGCACAACGAAAAGAAAAAGCGGTTCCGGATGGCCTAGGAAGACCACTTCAGTGGATGACCGTTTTTTGAAGGTCCAAAGCCTACGGAATCGTTTTAAAACATCTTCGGACTTAAGGAGCGACTTAGTCAACGCTACAGGCAAAACGATTTCTTCAAGCACAGTGAGAAGAAGGTTCATAAAAGCCGGTTTGAGGAGTCGACGCTGTGCTAAAAAGCCGTTTGTTAGTGTTTCGGCCAAACGAGCTTGCAGGATTTGGGCGCAAGAACAAGAGGAGAGGAGAACAAGAGGAGATGTGGTACCAGGTCATCTTCTCAGACGAATCCAAATTTAAACTGCATGTCGGCGATGGAAGGATCTGCGTACGTCGAAGACCAGGAGAAAGGCTCAGTGACCAGTGCATGTAGGCACTACCTCCCAAATCGGAAGGTATAATGGTCTGGGGCTGTTTTTCTGGAAATCAACTTGGGGAATTAACATTTGTGGAAAGAAATATGAACGCAGATGTGTATTTAAATGTTTTGAACCATCACCTGGAATCTAGTGTGCTAAAGCTTTTCGGGGAAACGTGCGACTTCATATTTCAACAGGATAATGCGCCATGACACATAGCAAAAAATGTAAAAAAATCTTTCATTCTAAAGATTATCTTGCCTAGTTTAATGTTAAATTTTTCGGAAAATTTTAAATCACTTGAATATCTCCGCTGTGAATTGGCCGCCATATAGCCCTGATCTCAATCCAACCGAAAATCGCTGGGCTATAATTAAATTAAAAGTAATAAAGGAAAGGCCAAGCACCAAAGAAGCGTTAAAAAATCGGATTGAAGACACATGGGAGACGATATCACGAGAGACATGACAAAAAATTATTGCATCTATGCCCAAGAGATGCAGAGAAGTAACACGGCGGAAAGGGGGGGGGGGGTTACTATATATTTAAAATAATGTCAACTGTATATAAATTCCAAATAATTTTTTTTAAATATTATCATTACTGTCTTTTTTTAAATTTTAATAAAAAATAATATCACTTTTATCAAAAAATAATAGTTTTTTGTCTTTTTCTATTTATTGATTGTTAAACAAAATTGAAATATTTTTGGACAAATACTACTTATAGTTATTGTGTGTTCAAACAGTTTTCAGTAAAAAAAATTTAAAAAAAGTAAGTCACAAAAGTTTAAACATAAATTATTGGTGAGCAAAATTTTTTGCACAGTACTGTATGAGTGTGGCAGGGTACCCAAATGCAACAATGAGCAGCTTGAATAGATCGTTTTAATCCGTCGACTGCACACGGGGTGGTTTTAACCCCATATTTTTCTTCAATTCAATTCGCATCGGAAAACAGGAGAACATGTTCGACCATAGTGTGGCGCTAGAATGTTCCCCCACTACTATTCTATAGACAGACTCTCGGGGCCATCCTAGATCTTACCAGTGTATTAACCCTGGAAGGTTATGCTTCGTCGAATCGACGACGCATGATCACATTTTCTCGTTTTTTCTTGTTAATTTCCGTGCCCAGGCTTTTGATGTGTGCATTTGTATAACTCACTGCAAACCGTGTAAGTCAGTTGTTTTGGAATGTGCGTCGTCGAAACGACGAAGCATGAACTTTGCGTAGCTTTCAGTTTTTGAGTGAATCGTTTTGTGTTAGTTTTTTTGTAGTTTTCTGTTTTTACACTTGTTTTATCAGTGCCGGGTTAACCACGTAGCAAGAGTTAGCAAATGCTACGGGCCCCGCGTCTTTCGGGGCCTCGCGCCAGTGCGCAAAAAAATCTATCATCAATACCACCCACCGTTCAATGGAAAGATGTAGTTCATAATTACTTTAAAAGTAAGTGCTGGCCACACAATATACAGTCGACTCTCGTTAAGGAGTGTCGATACTAAATCGAAAATAATGAAAAAAAATTACTACATGTTATTTATGCAAAAAAAAATTATAAAAAATTGGACACAATCATGTTCTTCGTTAACGAGTAATTAATTATCAAAGTTACGCCGTTATACATGGCTAGGGTTGCCACCCGTACTATAATATATAGTATCGTACTATATTTTAGTCAATTGTACTATATATTATAGGAAAATACTATATTTTTATCGGTAATTCCATTGCCGCGCTATTTATATTAACTGTGACTGGTTTGGAACGCACCCGCAGCGTAGCACCTGGAATTTCAGAACGAAACCCATTCGTGACATCAAAACGTCAGCTGTCAAACTAACAATAATTTGTCAATGAATGCTGCACGATTTTTATATAAGTGTTCTGCTGTTAAATTAAAAAAAAAGCATGGAAAGCGATTATGGTTTTGGCACACCACCCAAAAAAAGGCAAAAAAAATATAAAAGGCTTCAAAAATACAAGGGCGAATGGATGTCCGACTACCAATGGTACCAAGAAGATGTTAATAACGAATATGGAGCAAAATGTATTGTATGCGGGATTTCTTTTTCGATTGTCAATAGTGGGATTGGCCAGGTAAGTAGTATTAATTGGTTTCAATATTTGTTGTGGACATTCATACGTATGTGTGTGCTTGATGCGTGTTTAATTAAGTTAGGTAAGTAGGTGATCGATCTGTTCAGTTGGGTTATTGTAATTGGGTACTTTTTTGTCTGATCTGGGCACCTACTTTACTGTTTAATAGCGGTATTATTCACAGGTGAAACAACATAATGAAACCAAACAGCACAAAAATAAAAGTGAAATGAAAAAAACTGCTTCTACTTTGCAAAGGTTTGTAATTGTAATGCCAATTTCAGAATTCATCGTTCCTTATTCACTAACATGCAAGTAGTTGTCCCTAATATCATTAAAGGTAACTGTCATGCACATATTGTGCACAATACAGTAAAATTTGTCATGAATTGTTTTACACATGACATAGAAAATATTATTCTTAAAATTTCTAGTCATTTTTCATCTTCAGCAGTGACGCGGGAAGAATAAAAAAAATTTGTAGCAAATGTGAATGGGGAATGGCATGAATTAAAAAGGTATGAAGGCACAATATGGCTATCTCTATTACCTTGTGTTGATAATATATTGCTTAATTGGATACCCATCAGAAACTATTTTGTTAATTTACAGGATGATTGTCCATCAATCATGCAAAATATTCTTTTGTTGAATGACACAGAAGGGCAAACAATCATTGAAGTTTATTTTCATTTTGTCAGTCATATTTTGCATGTATTCAACTTAAACTGTGAAGTTTCTGGAAGGAAATAATGTAACTATTTTAGATGTCTACAATATTATGAAAAATTTAAAGAATGAATTAGAGCAGCGCAAAATAGATAACTTCTTTGGATATGAAACTAACAGAAAAATTAATAAAATTGAAGAAGTATCTCCCGAGCTTTCAAATATGATTAATGGAAACCTATTGTTATTTCTCGAGAAAAGTTTAATATATTTAAACAAGTGGTTTGATTTAACCCAACTAGTTGGCTTAACTAATGCCAGTTTCTAAATTTAAATATGAAAATTGAATTCAAGTAACTTGAAGCAATGTTGGATTCTTTGAATTTAGTCAATAAATTAAACATTAATGTTAATAATTTGTATTCAGAAATAATTGTATTAAATGAAATTATTTCAAAAATAAGCAAAGAAGAGGTGTTTCTATCTGAAAACACTGCTGAAAAATGGCAAATACTTTTCAAAAGTACAGATACAAATTTGACAAATGTATTTAAAACCATTTGTTTTCTTCTCTCCATTCCTGCAACTTCTGCTTTTACGGAAAGTTTTTTCCGTCATGAATGTAAAACGGAAAGAAGAAAGAAATAGAGCATCTATTAATTTAATTAAAAATGAATTGTTAATTTATTTTAATATGAATTTAAATTGCTCAGATTCCTATAATTATTTTATGAGTAATATATCATTAATGGCCAAAGCTAAGAGCAACAACAAATATACATGGAAAAATATATAATGATTAAAAATAAATGAGTACTTTATTTTTCCCCTGCATTTCCCAAAACTACTATATTTTTGTATCTTTTTTCAGAAAAATACTATTTTTTCCAAAAAAAAAAATTGGCAACCCTATACATGGCAGACAAATATTACGATGTCGTCCGAACAAACGGAATAGAATAAATTTTCAGAAAAATCGCACCACACTGCGGAGCTGTCGAGTTCTTAGAAAAATTCGGGATTACCAAAAATTCGGAGAACAGAAGTACTTAACGGGAGAGCACACTTAACAGGAGTCTACTCTACATTATATTGTTGGAAGTTGACAACACCACAATACTTACAAGGTGGAGTGTCGTAATCAAGCTTACGGACTAGTTTCAAAAATGAATAAGTTAGAAACAGGAATAATGACAATTGCGTGGAACGAAATCCTAGAACGCTTGCAAGCAACTAACGCTTCGCTGCAGTCGTCTAGCCAAGACCTTAATACGGGATACGCTCTTTATAAATCATAACACGGATACGTCCAAGCAATGTGGTCCACATTTTTAGATATAGAAGCAAAAGCCAAAGCCTTAATTGGTTACGAAAAATATCAGAAATCGGTTTCAACAAAACGCAAACGAAATACAAAGTACTACCATTTCAGTGGCTCTAATATGCTTGATAAAGTTGTTGAAAATCATACACCTGGACAACACTTTGAAATTCACGTGTTTATTGTCATAATTGATAATGTACTGTCTGCATTAGCTAAACGCATGGAAGCGTATCATCAAGTGACCAGTGTATTTGGAATACTTCGGCAATTGAAATCTTTAACGGCAGAAGAGATTTTAAAAAGAACTCCAATTATCGTCAATGCTTACCCACACGGTGTGGAAGATAGTCTGGGCAACGAACTAGTGCAGTTTGATGAGCCGCTCAAAACAGATGTGGCTGCTGCTATTGATAGCAAAAAGCACGTGGCTCTGGAACTTCAATTTTATAAACTTTTAACGGAAAATTCATTAGAAACGTGTTTTCCAAACGTAGAAATAGTGTTACGCATTTATTTGAGTTTGATGATCACCAACTGCAGCGGAGAACATTCTTTTTCAACATTAAAACGCATTAAAAATCAGTTAAGGAACACAATGGGACACGAACGTCTAAATGACCTCACTTTAATGAACATAGAAAATGATTTACTAAGAAATATTGATTTGACTAGTATTATGTCTATATTTGCACACATTAAATCACGAAATGTTTTCTTGTAAATGTGCGGTTTTATTTTTTATCCTAAACTTTAATACCTAAAGCAAAACACGGCCTCTTGTTTGCATATGCTACAGGCCCCGCCCCGGCTTAATTCGACACTGTGTTTTATATAGCTGAGTATACAATGAGCGTCACAAAGAGTTTGACAGTTGATAAAATTGCAAAACTTTTGTCGATGACGGACGACGAATATGAATTGTAAGACGAAGAGAGTAGTGTGGATAACAATGTACCTCATTCAGAGTATGAACAAAGCGAATGCTCCGAAAATACGAGTTCATCTGAGGAACAATTCGAAAATGATGAAAACGACATTCCTTTAAATGTTTTGAGGACCAAATCAAACGTTATTTCCATTTAGAAAAAGCATTTTACGTGGGTCAAAAGAAAGTCTCATCGCTATGGGTTAAACATTGTGCATCAAGTTCGAGGACCGATTCGTCAATGCAAAAATATTACTGACCCAATGCAATGCTTTCAAATGTTTATAACGGAGATCATCGATGAAATAGTAAAGTGTACGAATATCGAGATTGTGAATCGTAAATCGACCTGAGTTGTAATATTAGATGAAACTCAAAGGAAAGAAACGACTTCAACAGAAATACCAGTCCTTATGGAAATACTTGTGCTAACAGCTGTCAAAAAAGATCAGCATTTATCTGCCACTGAACTTTTCGATAGGTCCTACAGTGGAGAGCAATATATAACAACAATGACGAAAGCCAGATTTAAATTTATGATGTCCTGTCTTCGATTCGATTCCTCACTTTTGAATATTTCTGCCTCACTTTCGACTGTTTTCTCAGAAAAAGGCCGTTATCTCAAAAACTGTTGAAGCGAAATAAATGAACTTAGAGTAAGATTGCTCAAGTGTTACTACCGCCTAAGTCGTACCCGGATGATATCTCAGCTGTTGCGTATAAAAAGTGTCATGTAGTGACGTTGATCTGCACTAAATAGTCGAGTGAGCACGTGAAAACAATCGGACGTCGGCTGTCTTGCGGAGCAAAAATAATCAAAAAGTAAGTTTTTTTTAACAGTTTTCAATTAAATTTTTAGCTCATTTGTAAGTTTTTTATAAAAGGAATACAATTTTCAACTTAGTTTTTTGTTCACATCTATTTTTAATGATAATCTGGCAGTCATTTAGGTACACTCAAACAGTAGAATTTTTTTAGGTTATAACAGTAATTTTGTTTTGAAACTTAGAATACCTCGTTGCTTAAGTCGGACCTGTGGGGAATTCTTAACTGGTACCGGTACGACTTAGGTATTCAGAAAATTATGTGTTTAATTTATTTAGCTTTTTTTACCAGGCAATAAATATGGCAAAGAGAAAGTATAATAGTTGGAAGCAGGAAGATATGAACGAAGCTTTAGAAAAACATCGGAATGGTGAAATTAGATTTAATGACGCTTGTAGAAGATATAATATACCAAAGCCTACATGACGAAGACATTTGAAAGGATTGAATAAGACAACGAAATTTGGAAGACCTAATGATATGGCATCAGATATGGAAGAGATATTGGCGTCAGCGGCGGAATTCCAATCCGACTCGAAATTCACTTTTCTTTTGGGCGTCCACCGAAAACGCCGTCTTCGAGTCTAGCGAACAAGCCTCGCTGAGTTTGATGTTCACGTGCATTTTCATGTTCACATGCAGAAAATTTAACTAAGAATAAAGTGAAATCTAATATGAAGTGATTTTTTCATGGTTTCTCCCCTCAGATTTTGCGCGATGCGGTTTGTCCGGTTCTTCAGTTGTTTTGTGTTTTGATTAGCCCACGACCCGGTGAGCTAGCCGGTTTTCAACTAAATATTACTCTACGGTCGCCACTATGCGGCCACAGTTGGTGGGTGCTCCGCACGGCGCAATCGGCAATCATCTTGCATGGGGCGTCCGAATTGGCGGGGCACATGGAGGGTGATTGGCTGGGAGGGAGGAGTGGTAATGGGAGCACGCAACAACTGCGTTTTTCGATAAGTATGAAGAAATACTGGATACTTTCAAGTTCGGTGCTCACTAAATATACGATATAGATGAAACTGCATTATCCACAATTCACAAACCTAGCGCGCATGAAATATGCGACTGCGCAAGCGCTGGGTCGAGGTAGGGTGGGACCAGGCAGACACATCTGCACCTGGTGAGCTCCGCTGAAGTTCGGCTTCGCAGCGGGAGTGACACTGCCGCCCGAGAGATTTGTTTGCTCGTGAGGTAATAGTTTTTTTTCTCGTCTATCGCTGGATCGATTACGCGAATCGCGATTAACGTAGCTAATGTGTTTGCTCTCTCGGGTAGGTTTTGGATCGCGGTATTCGGGTTCTCGGTGCGCGCGGGAATGTTTTTTTTACATTGTAGAGTAACGTAGGAGGTGTAGCCTCAACGTAGAGACTGGTTTTTGTTTTGACTTTTTTGGAATTGTGATTTTTTTTTGATAAAATTTCGTAATTGGGCGAGCAGATGGCTGAATCTTAGTAAATGAGATTCGGGACCTGCTATAGAAACGCACCCACGAAGTTACGCGCCGAACTGAGCTGGCCTGCCAGCAGCCATCGAATCTCTAGCCAGGTAGAGGCCGGACCCGTATTAGTCTGCACGACACAAGGGTTCGTTGCTTCGTCCAGGGGACTCCACGTCCGTCAGGTCAACAGGCACAAACCTGTTTGCCTGAAATTTTCGTAGCGATACCGTTCGCCAACCGTTCTTCTTACTCATTTCCATTATAATGGCGCCCAACGTGGGGTCAAGTTATTGCTCAAAAGGGCAAACACCAAGTTAGTGCAATTACAAGTGGAGAGACAGATCTAACTACGACAGGCATATGCGTGATGAATGCAGCAGGCAAATTCATACCACCCATGTTGGTATTTAAGCGTAGTAGACTAATTGATGCCCTAAAAAAACGAGCTCCACCAATGCAGCTTTTGCTTGCTCAAAAAATGGATGGATAACATCAGAACTTTTTGTTGAATGGCGTCAACATTTTATTAAGAGCACAAAACCACAAAAAAGTGATCAAAAAGAACTCTTGCTTTTACTAGATGGTCATAGCACACATACCAAAAATTTAGCAGCAATCCAAATGGCTCGTGATCATGGCATAATAATGTTATCTTTTCCTGCTCACACGACACATCGCCTACACGTTAGACAGGTCGTTTTTTAAATCATTGAAAAGTTACTACAATGAAGCGGCAGCTTCATGGCTACGGTCAAATCCTGACAGTGTTATAAAACAAGCACACGTTTCGGAGTTGCTTGGGAAAGCATACCCTAGATCGGTTCGAATGGATATAGCACTAAATGGTTTTAAAGCAACAGGTTTGTGGCCATGTGATAGAAATGTGATTAAAGAAGAGGATTTTGTAGCTTCTGTTCACATCTCGAACTCATCAAATCAAGAAACTGATGATACGACAGAATCAGGCAGCACATTGTCACCCGCTAAAGATTCATTGCCATCAACATTAACCCTACCGATAGTTTCATCACCAACAATAACAGTTTCATCACTACCAATAGTCACAACGCCATCAAAAGTTACAACGCTACAACACCACCAGTACCTAAAGTTTCAACGCCACCAACCATTCAACCTGGTTCTTCAACAATAGCACAAAATACTTCGAATAATAAGGATAATAAAGTAGAAGTTAATAAAACTATCAATAATGATGAGCAACAAATAAAGTCTCACTTAAACATATTATCTCCTGTTCCTTGCATAACAACAATTATTAAAAAGATTAATAACGGTATTTAGCCAACAATGGAATTAACTTCCAGTCCGCACAAAAATGAAATAGAAACCAAGGAAAACATAAATAAAAGGAAGAAGCCTGTATTGTATATTAAAAAAATCAAAACAGAAAATAAGCCCACAAAGAGAAGAAAGGCCATCTAAGAACAAAAAAATAAAAGGAAAATAATCGTGGCTATGTCAACTTTGTAAGGAAGATCGTCAAGAAAACATGATTCAGTGTCTGAAATGTAAAGGTTGAGTACATAACCTATGTCCTGGCGTCGAAAGTAAAATAAAAAAATATATTTGTGATATCTGGCTTCAACCACAATAATTGCCTAATAGCATGTTCACACTGCGTGGAAATAACAAGCTTTCAGTCGTGAACTACATTCCGTTCGGAATCTAGTTCGGAATCAAGTGATTTCCCATCCATTTTGTTGGCATGCTAATCAAATTCGACAACGAGATTAAAAATAAATTCATAAATAAATGTAGTTCATTGTGAATAAAAAATGAGCACCTGGCAGCAGAGTAATTGTGAACTTGGCTTATGTGTCAAAAAGACGTCAAAAACGTACACTTTGACGTTTCGTGGACTGGAAATTGTGAAACATTTTAGTTGGGTCTTGCATAAAACAAAAACAAGTGTGTTATGGATGCCAAGCAGAAAAGAAAAACCTGGAGCAGGAGCGAAGAAACGTGTTTGGTGGATCTTTGGACACAGCACATTAAAGGGTTGCGTGGCCAAAAAAGGAATAGCCACATCGATAAGGAGATGGCTGTGTAAATGGGCGAAGCTGGAGTAACCGTCACTCCAGTAGAAATCAGGGTAACATTGCATAACATGCATTGTAGATACAGGTAATAAATGGCCGATGTTCTATGTTATATATTTATTTACAACCGTTTTATTAAGAAAGGAAAAAAGTTTAATGGGTTCGTCGGGAGGATCGCCCTCAGCGTGGCCAGGGGAAGTAAATAACGTGCTTGGGAGCTTCAGCTTCTACAGTTATAAACTGATTGACACCAGGCGAACGCAAACTTTTTCTGGTAAATGTATATTATAGGTCATTGTTGAGATTGTTTGAATATGTCGAGACAGTGTAATAACGTCCCTGATTCATTTTGTTTTATTTGTGGTGAATAAACTTTTAAAAAACAAGGGCGAAATTTATCTAAACTTGTAGTGGAGAGTTATCACCAATATGATTGGTTTCACTGTGGCTCATCAAGACAAATTTTGGACCCTCCACATTTATTGCATAACTTGTGTTAGAAATTTACGTGATTGGAGGAAAGGCCGCCGCATGCTGTAAGATTACCAAAATTCACCACCGAGTATGAGAACTCGCCACCGTTAGGAATGTAGCGCGCCAAAACTCACCACCGAGTATGGGAGCTCGCTACCGTTAGGAGTGGGGCGACAAGCTTATTTTTTGCCCAGACCACTGGATGTTCTATTAAATGTAATCGACATTAATTTTGAACTTAAAGAACAAAAGTGTAATTAATTGTCATTGCATTTCCTGTGTACGTTTAATTTGTTGCCGCACTCCTTGTGCACCGAACAAGTGGATTCGACACACAAATATTTTTATGGTGAATACACAACATGGCGGAGGAAGCTAGACACTCAGACCGATTCCATTGGAAGTTTAAACCGTATTTTAACTTTCAAAATACCAGAATTTTGGCGAGCTCATCCAGCTTTATGGTTCTCCCGCATCAAAGCCTAATTCCGAACCTACCGAATATCAAGAGACAAGAGTTAGGCGAATGATTAGTCAACTCGATCCGGATATCTTGGCTCAAGTCGAGGACATCGTGGAGAACCCACCTGCAACAGGCAAGTACGATGCTATTAAAGAACGCATGCTCAGTGTTTTTGTTGAGAAGTAAAGTTAGTTATGATATCACCCTAACATATACTTTTTCACACCGCATTGCCCTATGCATATATTGCGAACATGTAAATTCAGCAAAAACTAAAACTAAATAAAGTTGCATTTTCAAACATCCACACTATAAAATATTTAGTTACATTCTTATCTAGATTTGTTTTCGCATTCATTAGCACTTTGATTAAAATCCGAATTGATAAACTTCCAAACTAAATCATAAGATATCAAATTGCAAGATTTATGATTGATTAATAGAACTTGGAAAGTTAGTCTTCTTCGATCCGTCTTGTTGCGAGCAACAAAGAGTTGCTAATTACACGATTTACGACTACATAAAAGAAAAGTACAACCTGGAAGGGAAAGCCTCACCAGAAATAGAAAAGATAAGCAATATTGTAGAAACGGCAGGGGAGATCATACACATGCACAGATTTTACAGAATTAAAAAAGAAATTTTCGAAGATGAGCGAGGAACAGACACCACAACACTCCCATTACATAAGACAATGAGTCAGTTCATCATAGAAGCACTCTCCAAGGAATTAAAACAAGCACTGAAAATACTTCAGACTAGGATATTTTCAAGAGATCATTCTACATTGAATTTGATAGGACCAAAAAACAAGATAAATCGGATACAGGAGAGGGCACGAATATCTCTAGAAAAGATCAAGGACCTTCACGCAACACTCCCAAAAGAAAATATAGACATTATCCACAATAGTGGGACAACAGCTAGGATCCAAAACACCAGCGTCCTCATTTATGAAAAACAACTATACTACCTTAACCATATAACCATGGAAGAACGTGTGTCTTTATGCAAAAACATTCCAAAATACAACCCGAGGGGGGGAAAAAGGAATACAACACCCACTGCTAGAATCACGCGTCAATAACCTAATAAAACACAGTAATCCAGTCTTCATAGCACACAATGCACATGACATGAAACTACTCCTGAATGAGCTTAAATATCCCCATGAAATATATCAAAATACTCTTCGGGAAAAATTGCTAAAATTCAGAAACAAAAAGAGAATTCCATCAGGTTTCAACGAAATGTTGGAAAACATGCATCTATTGGGAAAAGAAACAATCGACAGCAGAATGAAGAAAATGATCCTATGGGAAGACGACCAACAATAGTCACATTAGACTAATAAGAATAACCTAAACAATAAAAAAACCCATAAATACACAATTAACACATCAAGACCCATGAGAAAGAAAGGAACAATAAAAAACTCTTCTCTTGCCCTCCCCCAATAGGAACAAAATCAGGACATAACAATGACCAAAACACAGACAGCACAACCACAAAAAAGACGTAGGGACGAAAATAGGGTTAAGAGATCACTAAACAATAACAATAAAAATAAGGCACAAGCAAAGAACAAGGTGAACCCAAAAATAACAACAAAGAGAGGGAAAACGATCCTCAAACCGGTACCGGGAGCACTAATAAACCTCACATCAAAAGAAATTCCACCTATAACCGCAATACTCTTGAGCTATGGACCAAAGTTTGGATATAAAATCCAACAACAGACGGAAAAAGGAAACTGGGATGAGGTTATAGACATCATTGCACATGACCACGAGTTTGGACGACCAGGTACTATATACAAGGTCACAGAACGACTAAGACACTTCAGAAAGGAGTGCCTGTCAAGCTACACACAAAAGGAAATAGCAAAACCCAAGCAAGTGTTGGCCCACAAGAGGCTACCCATAGAAAAGGAAATTGAAAAAGGAAGAAAAACAACTGCGAAATTCCTCAAAAACAACCCAGACATACTGGTAACGAACGCAGACAAAGGAAACGTAACAGTAATCATGGAGAAAGATCTCTATGAGGAGAAGATGAAGACATTCCTGGAAAAGGGTCTGGAAAACAAGGCCTATTCCATCATAAATAGAGAAGAAGTAGGTTTCAGAGAACAACTCAACATGGAAAGTAGCAATGAACTACATATCCACATAGCCACAAATGATTCAAACCAAACACCAGAAGAAAAATCCAGAAGAAGGAGATTGGTCAAAAAGGAACAGATAATACCAAGAATGTATGGCAGCATCAAGGTACATAAAGAAGGATTGCCCCTAAGACCAATTGTGGACACAAGAAATGCGATTGGAAGTAGCACAGCTATCTTTCTAGCCAAAATATTATACCCATTTAGAAACAAGGAATATAACATAGGAAACACAGAGAGACTAATCAAACTCATTAGGGACTCAGGAGCCCTTGAGAAAGAAGGAAATATAATGGCCTCGCTGGATGTAGTAGACATGTTCACAAACATCCCCACCAAGGCAGGAATAAGTTACATAACAGAAAACTTCGGACAGAAATTACAAGATGAGGGAATAATGAGAATAGGAGATCTACAAGACTCCCTAATGTTTGTCACCCAAGAAACTAACGTGTTTCAATGCAGGGGAACTCTATATAGACAAAACTCGGGCCTACCAATGGGAAGCACCATGGCCCCGATAATGGCAGACTTATACATGGACAATTTGTTTGCCTTGGCAACGGAGCCACTGAAAGACATAGGCATTGAGTTAATCATAAAATATGTGGATGACATACTGATAATAGGACCAGTGGAAAGCATCAGGAAAGCCAGGAAAATGTTAGAGAACATATCAGAGGAACTGCGCACCACCCATAAAGACGAAGGAAAGGTAAAATTCACGATTGAATACGAAGATGAATATCGAGCCATCAATTTCCTGGATGTAACCATTATAAGAGGGGATAAGGACGTCTACACAAGTTGGTACAGGAAGGACATTGCCTCAGAGCGACTTCTGAATTATCACTCAAACCATCCCGATAACATGAAAAACTCGGTTACACTCGAGTACGCAACGAAAGCGTTAACAATCAGCAGCAAAATCTTCTGGAAACTGAACTGCCAGAAACTGAGGAGAATTCTCTCAGTGAATGGATATCCGAACTGGTACTGTACGAAAACTATAAAAGCGGCATTAACAAAAGTAAATGCGGGATATGATTGCATCGCTCAGATAACAGAGGTCATGAGGGAAACAATGCTAGTAAGGGACAGCGTCAAAAAGGAAAGAGAAACCCTGACAAGAATGATCTACACAGAAGAAAATAGCTACTATGGATACAGAGCTAAACTAAATCCATACCTACAACGCAGACAGAAGCCAACCAAGAAGCCATTATCAGCCCCCGAATTTGAAAACATGACAGCAAGCCAAAGGAAATTCTGCCAAGCAATACATATAATAGAAAAAGAAAAGAGAATAGATGAGAATCAAAAATTCAACAAATTCTGGAATACAATACCTTTTGTAAAACAAGTGGGAACAAAAGTCAAAAGGAGCATAATGAGACTGGCTGCAAGACCGCTGGTAAACTTCTATGTACCAGATAATAATAGGTCCCAATTCTTTTCTTCGACAAAAGATAAAATCAATCCCCTTTTTGCATGGGATTGCCACGCAACGATATATTGCAAAGACTGCAACAAGGTATTTAATACCTTCACAGAAGGCCCTCTTCCCCTTATAGCATTACTAGACACAGAATATATAGAACACAACGACAACACCTTCGGATTACATTTCAGCAACACTTATCACAGGATAGACATGGGAAAAGTACAAATAAACAGATTAAGAGTTGGACACTCGGGCCCATATCTCACACAAATAAGAGCTATCAGACTAGCGGCACAGCTCCCAGAGAAGGAAATAATATCGAAAGAAGCAGGCTTCGTCCCAGCTGAAATCAAGGATAGCATCAGATCCATTTACAATCACCTACTCAGAGCGGAAAAACCGCCAACACAAAACAAGAAAAGGAAAAGAAAACACGAAAGCAACGAAGAAGCACAAAATAACAAACAATAACGAGGAAACACATCAAGACCTAGGCAGAGAAACAACAGGATCATAACAAACAAAACAAAATAATAGATCTAAGACATCACAGGACACAAATAATTAAACGTCTGAATTTTCCCTTTAGCTTTCCCTTCACTCTTTTCCATGCTCACACGGAAAATCAAGCACCACCACAACACATATTAAAAAGGGAAAACAAGTAGAAATTAAGAGACCAGATATATACTAACCCGGGGAAGGAAGTTTAATGCAAAAATTATGAAAAAAGGGGAAGGGAAACACCTGCAGCAATTAGAAGAATAGAGATAATTAGAAAATAGCCAATGAATCACTGATTCCAATTCGAATTTGCAAATACAGGTCAAGTTTGAAAGCTCCAAAACGGGGGGGGGGGGAAACTTAAAGTTGAGATAGGTCGGTCTCAAGGCCAAAAGCTTAGTTGATCTGAAAGATCTGAAAGCTCAGAGACTCAGAGAGCTTGAGAAGAAGAAGGGGAGACAACACCCACACAACATGAATCAGGGCAAGATCGGAAGTATGGGTTTAGAACGTCTGAAGTCAGACATGTAAGGTAGTAGTAGTGGGAAAATAGAAGACAACCCCGTAGATGGTAAGCCTAAGCTTAATTAAGTAAGACAACTAAGAGGTGACCACAAGTCATTGACACACAAACAAAAGACAAAGACAGTGACCACTAATCACCAACCAACCGCCAACACAGAGAAAAAGAAGGCGACAACGTGGCAGAGGATTTAAATCAGTCAACGGACAATTGGAAGAAGAAAAACGGGAAAAGCAGGAAAAGCAGTGAAAAGAAATCAGGGAAAATCAGGGACAATCAAGACAGGGTAAGTAAGTGTAATAATCACCAAAAACCGGGAATAAAAGATAACTTCCCATCCAAACCGAAAGGAAAATAACCATTGACTCATGGAGGGACGCTGGATGGAGGCCGACAACGAGGACAACGAGAACATCGAGGACAACGAGGGCAGCAAGGACAACGAGGGCAGCAAGGACAACGAGGACGGTGAGAAGCGAGGACGATTGAAAGCCATGGGTCGATGGGGGCCTGCTGAAGGCCTCCCAAAGGGGAGGCCAACGCAACCAACCTTTCAGGAGATGTTCGAAAGGTGGTTGGAACACCACGATGAAGAGGGCCTACAGCTGGGACAACAGAGCCCAAGGGAAGACACACCAGAAACAGTGAGTAATAAAATCAAGGTACACTTCAGGTCAGAAGTTTAGAGAAGTTTAGAGAAGTTAAGAAATTCAGTGTGGGGGGAAACAAAAACAGTATGAATTGAAAAGGACAAAGAGAGAGGGGAACCCACACCGGGCTACAAACCACAAGCAGGATGAAGGAACAACACGTCTGAAGGACATTCAAAGGAACAAGACCGGCACAACAATATACTCACACAGGGCCAGAATATTAGGATACTAGGAATTTATCAACTTATAGGTTTAAAAATTCTTTCAGATAAAAATTCTCTCAAGTAAAAAACTTTCAAGCAGGTAATCGTCAGACAAAAAACGACAGGCAGAAACAAATCCAACCCCATTATGGATATTAAGCAGTTAGATAAAATAAATAAATAGGAAAAATTTTCTTTTGAAAAGGATTCGAACAATTCATTAATTTATTATAATCTTATAATTTTAAGAAGGAATTATTTACAGGATCACATATCAAACATTAAATATTATTATTATTATTAAATATTGGGAACATAGCCCCAAAAAACTACCAGCCAATGATTTCCACTTTGGGAATATTGGTGGTTAAGAATCACAAATCGTCAGATCACACTCTCAGACTCAAACAAAATTAAACACAATACCCACATATATAAGAATGCCAAAAATAGGAGGGTCGCGGCAATGGGCGCATGGGGATGCAGGGACGTATGATTCCGGCATCCACATGCGTTGGTTGCAGGTGCCTGTCCTGGAAAATAAAGTGGCAAATAGTAATCAGATGAACTATCTCCATAATATTATTAATCAAAGTCTTAAACCTCAAAATGGAATATAAAACCTGCTGATGAGTCCCCATGGTAAGGGACGAAATCTAGATCCAGGAAACCAATGAGAATCTCTACACACCCTGAACAGATCATGCTTCTAAGGCATTCCACCCATAAGGGACACTGGCCACACTAAATCACAAACATGACCTGATCAAAATTAGACTAAACACAATAGGCACCTGAGTTTTTAAGCTCTCAAATAAACAAAAAAGGGGGAGCTGCACGCTATATACCACCCCATAAGGATTATATACGCAACTGGAAATCCCCTGGAATAGGGGAGGAACAGCTGCATGAAACAATAAGAAAATAATTTGAACTTATTTGAAATAAATGGAAACATTATGAAATGGTTCAACACGAAACAAAAAAGGGAAACGTCACACACAATATAATTACTGAATTCGAATGCAAATTGACCTCAATACTTAATTATAACACTAAGTTACAGGGAAGGGTTGCACACAACAATGGTTGGGAAGCCTTCAATGGAATGGCACACTCGGGAGACCACAGAAAGAGGAGAAACAATGTTAATTAATGTTACTCACCCATGACACATTACGGCTACTCCTTGCATGAGGCAACTATATATAAAAATTCCCACATCCTAGGAATTAGCAACTAAACGTCCTGAGGGATCCAATTACAATAAACACCGATAAATTAACACTAGTAAAATAAAAACACAGAGACACAAGCAATACAATTAGTCAAAGTACGATCAACCACCCAAACAGTCATGTCACAATAAACAGTTAACAAAGAAAACAACAAACGTCGGACAACATAGCATTCTATGTCGCAAGCAAATCATTGCCAACCCAAAAACAGCGGACAAAACAGAGGGAAGCACAGAACATAGAATTAAGAGAACTTTAAGAGAATTTTAATATAACTTTAAGATAAGAGAGTAGAAGCTGGAAGAATGAAATCAAGGTGAAAGAAGACGAACTGGCAAAATGAGGTACAACCAGCAGAATCATCAATGGAAGGCAAGACAAACAGGAGTTTAAACACAAGCAGACAGGACACGAATGGACAAGACAGCAAAAAGAGCACAAAGAAGGCACAACGAAAGCAAACACCAAAAATCAGGATACAAAACAACAAACTTAAATTAAGTAAAAAATGTATCAAAGTGAATAAAGAAAATGAATAAATAAACACAAACCAAAAAACAGAGAACCACATAATTAAGACATAGAAAAGGCATGAGAACAAATAAATATAGCATAGGGCTAGATATAAAATTAATAACATATAAAAAACGACACACTTGATAATAGGGGATATTGGCTATGGAAAACTCAAGCAACTCACCAACAACATGAAAATAAATAAGCAGAGAGAGGTCGCCAACAGATCCAGAAATACAAACACTAAAACATAATGAGATAAGTGAACAAACAGAGAAAAGAACACAGGACCAATGCAACATCAGACAGCAGAACAAAAGAAGAGGAGAATAACTGGCATCAGGAGGACTGCACCCATCAAAACAATAAATTTGCAATTTAACTACATTAAATTCGGGATAGTTCAAGTTAACCCATAGTAAAAATATTAAGCAAACAAGAAATCCCCCCAAAACAGCGGGAAAAAAGAAAAACACTCCCGGGGAAGGTTTGCCCAGGTGATCCTGGTGCTGGCCCGTATCAGCGTGTGCCGATATGGCTTCTGAAAAAACGCGGGAGGGTTCGCCCACCACTCCAGGAACGTAGAAACCTGGGTGAGGTAACCTCTGGAGGGTATCTAAAATTTGTTATGCAGATAGCTGCAAGGCAACTCATCACTTCTCAGAGGCATCAGTGAGGATGGGTAGCGATAATACGTTGCTTTCTCGGTTGCCAGACGAAAGAAATGAGAGGCCTTCCAGACCACACAAAAAACCTTCTGACAAATAGACCCAAGGTAGCACACACACTCCGCTTGGCACTAGGCTAAGAGAGGAGCCCAACCAAATATGAATAAACACAAACCAAAAAACAGAGAACCACATAATTAAGACATAGAAAAGGCATGAGAACAAATAAATATAGCATAGGGCTAGATATAAAATTAATAACATATAAAAAACGACACACTTGATAATAGGGGATATTGGCTAGGGAAAACTCAAGCAACTCACCAACAACATGAAAATAAATAAGCAGAGAGAGGTCGCCAACAGATCCAGAAATACAAACACTAAAACATAATGAGATAAGTGAACAAACAGAGAAAAGAACACAGGACCAATGCAACATCAGACAGCAGAACAAAAGAAGAGGAGAATAACTGGCATCAGGAGGACTGCACCCATCAAAACAATAAATTTGCAATTTAACTACATTAAATTCGGGATAGTTCAAGTTAACCCATAGTAAAAATATTAAGCAAACAAGAAATCCCCCCAAAACAGCGGGAAAAAAGAAAAACACTCCCGGGGAAGGTTTGCCCAGGTGATCCTGGTGCTGGCCCGTATCAGCGTGTGCCGATATGGCTTCTGAAAAAACGCGGGAGGGTTCGCCCACCACTCCAGGAACGTAGAAACCTGGGTGAGGTAACCTCTGGAGGGTATCTAAAATTTGTTATGCAGATAGCTGCAAGGCAACTCATCACTTCTCAGAGGCATCAGTGAGGATGGGTAGCGATAATACGTTGCTTTCTCGGTTGCCAGACGAAAGAAATGAGAGGCCTTCCAGACCACACAAAAAACCTTCTGACAAATAGACCCAAGGTAGCACACACACTCCGCTTGGCACTAGGCTAAGAGAGGAGCCCAACCAAATATGACTTGATAATGTTACTTTTTCCCGCTATCAAAGGGAAAGGGGATGGATAAGCTACGCGGAAGGCCCATAGTGAGATCCCAACACAGCACTGACAGTCTCCCAATGATCTGACATTGGGCTAGGATGCCAAAAGGAACCTCTAAAATCTAATCTATCGAAACATAAGTACAACTAATTGATGAAGACGGCACACAAGTCCTGCCTGAGGCCAAAACAATTCTTAAAACTCTTGATACCACTGCATCATTACAGATCAAACATCAAAAGAAATATACAATCAGCAAACGTCACCGAGAAAACAGAAAACAACGGAAAGACCTTAAACTGATGATACGGGGGGGACTTCTCCAAAAAGCCAGAGAACATAACGCACTCAACACAATAAACCGCTCAACCATAAGGACAATACAAAAGACCAATTCTCTTGAAACAGGGGTACTACAAATCTTAGAACAGGAATATATACAAGTTAGGGCCCAAATCATGATCCTACTAAAAGAAAAACTCACCGAAATAGAAAACAACCTGGCAATTGAGATACCAGAAGTCCACATTAACATACAAACCATGGAGGAAAACTTTCTCACATGGGCAAAAGACCCAAACAAATCTCCGAACCGACAACAAGCCATAGCCACACACCTCAACCCGCTATTGGAGAACCTACTAGACCCGGTGACACCGTTGTCAATACAAATAGAACAACAATTAATATTCGGGTGGGGGGGAAAAATACCTCTAGTCCAAAGATATGAAGAAGAGGAATACAACTTCGTAACACTACGAATACAAGGAGGAACAATATCCACAGCAGTGCCCATTATGACAAACTACATAAAAGAAAAGTACAACCTGGAAGGGAAAGCCTCACCAGAAATAGAAAAGATAAGCAATATTGTAGAAACGGCAGGGGAGATCATACACATGCACAGATTTTACAGAATTAAAAAAGAAATTTTCGAAGATGAGCGAGGAACAGACACCACAACACTCCCATTACATAAGACAATGAGTCAGTTCATCATAGAAGCACTCTCCAAGGAATTAAAACAAGCACTGAAAATACTTCAGACTAGGATATTTTCAAGAGATCATTCTACATTGAATTTGATAGGACCAAAAAACAAGATAAATCGGATACAGGAGAGGGCACGAATATCTCTAGAAAAGATCAAGGACCTTCACGCAACACTCCCAAAAGAAAATATAGACATTATCCACAATAGTGGGACAACAGCTAGGATCCAAAACACCAGCGTCCTCATTTATGAAAAACAACTATACTACCTTAACCATATAACCATGGAAGAACGTGTGTCTTTATGCAAAAACATTCCAAAATACAACCCGAGGGGGGAAAAAGGAATACAACACCCACTGCTAGAATCACGCGTCAATAACCTAATAAAACACAGTAATCCAGTCTTCATAGCACACAATGCACATGACATGAAACTACTCCTGAATGAGCTTAAATATCCCCATGAAATATATCAAAATACTCTTCGGGAAAAATTGCTAAAATTCAGAAACAAAAAGAGAATTCCATCAGGTTTCAACGAAACGTTGGAAAACATGCATCTATTGGGAAAAGAAACAATCGACAGCAGAATGAAGAAAATGATCCTATGGGAAGACGACCAACAATAGTCACATTAGACTAATAAGAATAACCTAAACATTAAAAAAAAACCCATAAATACACAATTAACACATCAAGACCCATGAGAAAGAAAGGAACAATAAAAAACTCTTCTCTTGCCCTCCCCCAATAGGAACAAAATCAGGACATAACAATGACCAAAACACAGACAGCACAACCACAAAAAAGACGTAGGGACGAAAATAGGGTTAAGAGATCACTAAACAATAACAATAAAAATAAGGCACAAGCAAAGAACAAGGTGAACCCAAAAATAACAACAAAGAGAGGGAAAACGATCCTCAAACCGGTACCGGGAGCACTAATAAACCTCACATCAAAAGAAATTCCACCTATAACCGCAATACTCTTGAGCTATGGACCAAAGTTTGGATATAAAATCCAACAACAGACGGAAAAAGGAAACTGGGATGAGGTTATAGACATCATTGCACATGACCACGAGTTTGGACGACCAGGTACTATATACAAGGTCACAGAACGACTAAGACACTTCAGAAAGGAGTGCCTGTCAAGCTACACACAAAAGGAAATAGCAAAACCCAAGCAAGTGTTGGCCCACAAGAGGCTACCCATAGAAAAGGAAATTGAAAAAGGAAGAAAAACAACTGCGAAATTCCTCAAAAACAACCCAGACATACTGGTAACGAACGCAGACAAAGGAAACGTAACAGTAATCATGGAGAAAGATCTCTATGAGGAGAAGATGAAGACATTCCTGGAAAAGGGTCTGGAAAACAAGGCCTATTCCATCATAAATAGAGAAGAAGTAGGTTTCAGAGAACAACTCAACATGGAAAGTAGCAATGAACTACATATCCACATAGCCACAAATGATTCAAACCAAACACCAGAAGAAAAATCCAGAAGAAGGAGATTGGTCAAAAAGGAACAGATAATACCAAGAATGTATGGCAGCATCAAGGTACATAAAGAAGGATTGCCCCTAAGACCAATTGTGGACACAAGAAATGCGATTGGAAGTAGCACAGCTATCTTTCTAGCCAAAATATTATACCCATTTAGAAACAAGGAATATAACATAGGAAACACAGAGAGACTAATCAAACTCATTAGGGACTCAGGAGCCCTTGAGAAAGAAGGAAATATAATGGCCTCGCTGGATGTAGTAGACATGTTCACAAACATCCCCACCAAGGCAGGAATAAGTTACATAACAGAAAACTTCGGACAGAAATTACAAGATGAGGGAATAATGAGAATAGGAGATCTACAAGACTCCCTAATGTTTGTCACCCAAGAAACTAACGTGTTTCAATGCAGGGGAACTCTATATAGACAAAACTCGGGCCTACCAATGGGAAGTACCATGGCCCCGATAATGGCAGACTTATACATGGACAATTTGTTTGCCTTGGCAACGGAGCCACTGAAAGACATAGGCATTGAGTTAATCATAAAATATGTGGATGACATACTGATAATAGGACCAGTGGAAAGCATCAGGAAAGCCAGGAAAATGTTAGAGAACATATCAGAGGAACTGCGCACCACCCATAAAGACGAAGGAAAGGTAAAATTCACGATTGAATACGAAGATGAATATCGAGCCATCAATTTCCTGGATGTAACCATTATAAGAGGGGATAAGGACGTCTACACAAGTTGGTACAGGAAGGACATTGCCTCAGAGCGACTTCTGAATTATCACTCAAACCATCCCGATAACATGAAAAACTCGGTTACACTCGAGTACGCAACGAAAGCGTTAACAATCAGCAGCAAAATCTTCTGGAAACTGAACTGCCAGAAACTGAGGAGAATTCTCTCAGTGAATGGATATCCGAACTGGTACTGTACGAAAACTATAAAAGCGGCATTAACAAAAGTAAATGCGGGATATGATTGCATCGCTCAGATAACAGAGGTCATGAGGGAAACAATGCTAGTAAGGGACAGCGTCAAAAAGGAAAGAGAAACCCTGACAAGAATGATCTACACAGAAGAAAATAGCTACTATGGATACAGAGCTAAACTAAACCCATACCTACAACGCAGACAGAAGCCAACCAAGAAGCCATTATCAGCCCCCGAATTTGAAAACATGACAGCAAGCCAAAGGAAATTCTGCCAAGCAATACATATAATAGAAAAAGAAAAGAGAATAGATGAGAATCAAAAATTCAACAAATTCTGGAATACAATACCTTTTGTAAAACAAGTGGGAACAAAAGTCAAAAGGAGCATAATGAGACTGGCTGCAAGACCGCTGGTAAACTTCTATGTACCAGATAATAATAGGTCCCAATTCTTTTCTTCGACAAAAGATAAAATCAATCCCCTTTTTGCATGGGATTGCCACGCAACGATATATTGCAAAGACTGCAACAAGGTATTTAATACCTTCACAGAAGGCCCTCTTCCCCTTATAGCATTACTAGACACAGAATATATAGAACACAACGACAACACCTTCGGATTACATTTCAGCAACACTTATCACAGGATAGACATGGGAAAAGTACAAATAAACAGATTAAGATTTGGACACTCGGGCCCATATCTCACACAAATAAGAGCTATCAGACTAGCGGCACAGCTCCCAGAGAAGGAAATAATATCGAAAGAAGCAGGCTTCGTCCCAGCTGAAATCAAGGATAGCATCAGATCCATTTACAATCACCTACTCAGAGCGGAAAAACCGCCAACACAAAACAAGAAAAGGAAAAGAAAACACGAAAGCAACGAAGAAGCACAAAATAACAAACAATAACGAGGAAACACATCAAGACCTAGGCAGAGAAACAACAGGATCATAACAAACAAAACAAAATAATAGATCTAAGACATCACAGGACACAAATAATTAAACGTCTGAATTTTCCCTTTAGCTTTCCCTTCACTCTTTTCCATGCTCACACGGAAAATCAAGCACCACCACAACACATATTAAAAAGGGAAAACAAGTAGAAATTAAGAGACCAGATATATACTAACCCGGGGAAGGAAGTTTAATGCAAAAATTATGAAAAAAGGGGAAGGGAAACACCTGCAGCAATTAGAAGAATAGAGATAATTAGAAAATAGCCAATGAATCACTGATTCCAATTCGAATTTGCAAATACAGGTCAAGTTTGAAAGCTCCAAAACGGGGGGGGGGGGGAAACTTAAAGTTGAGATAGGTCGGTCTCAAGGCCAAAAGCTTAGTTGATCTGAAAGATCTGAAAGCTCAGAGACTCAGAGAGCTTGAGAAGAAGAAGGGGAGACAACACCCACACAACATGAATCAGGGCAAGATCGGAAGTATGGGTTTAGAACGTCTGAAGTCAGACATGTAAGGTAGTAGTAGTGGGAAAATAGAAGACAACCCCGTAGATGGTAAGCCTAAGCTTAATTAAGTAAGACAACTAAGAGGTGACCACAAGTCATTGACACACAAACAAAAGACAAAGACAGTGACCACTAATCACCAACCAACCGCCAACACAGAGAAAAAGAAGGCGACAACGTGGCAGAGGATTTAAATCAGTCAACGGACAATTGGAAGAAGAAAAGCGGGAAAAGCAGGAAAAGCAGTGAAAAGAAATCAGGGAAAATCAGGGACAATCAAGACAGGGTAAGTAAGTGTAATAATCACCAAAAACCGGGAATAAAAGATAACTTCCCATCCAAACCGAAAGGAAAATAACCATTGACTCATGGAGGGACGCTGGATGGAGGCCGACAACGAGGACAACGAGAACATCGAGGACAACGAGGGCAGCAAGGACAACGAGGGCAGCAAGGACAACGAGGACGGTGAGAAGCGAGGACGATTGAAAGCCATGGGTCGATGGGGGCCTGCTGAAGGCCTCCCAAAGGTAAATAGGGAAAATAAAACATAAAATGGATGTGAGGTTAAGTTGGTACTCATTACCAGGGGAGGCCAACGCAACCAACCTTTCAGGAGATGTTCGAAAGGTGGTTGGAACACCACGATGAAGAGGGCCTACAGCTGGGACAACAGAGCCCAAGGGAAGACACACCAGAAACAGTGAGTAATAAAATCAAGGTACACTTCAGGTCAGAAGTTTAGAGAAGTTTAGAGAAGTTAAGAAATTCAGTGTGGGGGGAAACAAAAACAGTATGAATTGAAAAGGACAAAGAGAGAGGGGAACCCACACCGGGCTACAAACCACAAGCAGGATGAAGGAACAACACGTCTGAAGGACATTCAAAGGAACAAGACCGGCACAACAATATACTCACACAGGGCCAGAATATTAGGATACTAGGAATTTATCAACTTATAGGTTTAAAAATTCTTTCAGATAAAAATTCTTTCAAGTAAAAAACTTTCAAGCAGGCAATCGTCAGACAAAAAACGACAGGCAGAAACAAATCCAACCCCATTATGGATATTAAGCAGTTAGATAAAATAAATAAATAGGAAAAATTTTCTTTTGAAAAGGATTCGAACAATTCATTAATTTATTATAATCTTATAATTTTAAGAAGGAATTATTTACAGGATCACATATCAAACATTAAATATTATTATTATTATTAAATATTGGGAACATAGCCCCAAAAAACTACCAGCCAATGATTTCCACTTTGGGAATATTGGTGGTTAAGAATCACAAATCGTCAGATCACACTCTCAGACTCAAACAAAATTAAACACAATACCCACATATATAAGAATGCCAAAAATAGGAGGGTCGCGGCAATGGGCGCATGGGGATGCAGGGACGTATGATTCCGGCATCCACATGCGTTGGTTGCAGGTGCCTGTCCTGGAAAATAAAGTGGCAAATAGTAATTAGATGAACTATCTCCATAATATTATTAATCAAAGTCTTAAACCTCAAAATGGAATATAAAACCTGCTGATGAGTCCCCATGGTAAGGGACGAAATCTAGATCCAGGAAACCAATGAGAATCTCTACACACCCTGAACAGATCATGCTTCTAAGGCATTCCACCCATAAGGGACACTGGCCACACTAAATCACAAACATGACCTGATCAAAATTAGACTAAACACAATAGGCACCTGAGTTTTTAAGCTCTCAAATAAACAAAAAAGGGGGAGCTGCACGCTATATACCACCCCATAAGGATTATATACGCAACTGGAAATCCCCTGGAATAGGGGAGGAACAGCTGCATGAAACAATAAGAAAATAATTTGAACTTATTTGAAATAAATGGAAACATTATGAAATGGTTCAACACGAAACAAAAAAGGGAAACGTCACACACAATATAATTACTGAATTCGAATGCAAATTGACCTCAATACTTAATTATAACACTAAGTTACAGGGAAGGGTTGCACACAACAATGGTTGGGAAGCCTTCAATGGAATGGCACACTCGGGAGACCACAGAAAGAGGAGAAACAATGTTAATTAATGTTACTCACCCATGACACATTACGGCTACTCCTTGCATGAGGCAACTATATATAAAAATTCCCACATCCTAGGAATTAGCAACTAAACGTCCTGAGGGATCCAATTACAATAAACACCGATAAATTAACACTAGTAAAATAAAAACACAGAGACACAAGCAATACAATTAGTCAAAGTACGATCAACCACCCAAACAGTCATGTCACAATAAACAGTTAACAAAGAAAACAACAAACGTCGGACAACATAGCATTCTATGTCGCAAGCAAATCATTGCCAACCTAAAAACAGCGGACAAAACAGAGGGAAGCACAGAACATAGAATTAAGAGAACTTTAAGAGAATTTTAATATAACTTTAAGATAAGAGAGTAGAAGCTGGAAGCATGAAATCAAGGTGAAAGAAGACGAACTGGCAAAATGAGGTACAACCAGCAGAATCATCAATGGAAGGCAAGACAAACAGGAGTTTAAACACAAGCAGACAGGACACGAATGGACAAGACAGCAAAAAGAGCACAAAGAAGGCACAACGAAAGCAAACACCAAAAATCAGGATACAAAACAACAAACTTAAATTAAGTAGAAAATGTATCAAAGTGAATAAAGAAAATGAATAAATAAACACAAACCAAAAAACAGAGAACCACATAATTAAGACATAGAAAAGGCATGAGAACAAATAAATATAGCATAGGGCTAGATATAAAATTAATAACATATAAAAAACGACACACTTGATAATAGGGGATATTGGCTAGGGAAAACTCAAGCAACTCACCAACAACATGAAAATAAATAAGCAGAGAGAGGTCGCCAACAGATCCAGAAATACAAACACTAAAACATAATGAGATAAGTGAACAAACAGAGAAAAGAACACAGGACCAATGCAACATCAGACAGCAGAACAAAAGAAGAGGAGAATAACTGGCATCAGGAGGACTGCACCCATCAAAACAATAAATTTGCAATTTAACTACATTAAATTCGGGATAGTTCAAGTTAACCCATAGTAAAAATATTAAGCAAACAAGAAATCCCCCCAAAACAGCGGGAAAAAAGAAAAACACTCCCGGGGAAGGTTTGCCCAGGTGATCCTGGTGCTGGCCCGTATCAGCGTGTGCCGATATGGCTTCTGAAAAAACGCGGGAGGGTTCGCCCACCACTCCAGGAACGTAGAAACCTGGGTGAGGTAACCTCTGGAGGGTATCTAAAATTTGTTATGCAGATAGCTGCAAGGCAACTCATCACTTCTCAGAGGCATCAGTGAGGATGGGTAGCGATAATACGTTGCTTTCTCGGTTGCCAGACGAAAGAAATGAGAGGCCTTCCAGACCACACAAAAAACCTTCTGACAAATAGACCCAAGGTAGCACACACACTCCGCTTGGCACTAGGCTAAGAGAGGAGCCCAACCAAATATGACTTGATAATGTTACTTTTTCCCGCTATCAAAGGGAAAGGGGATGGATAAGCTACGCGGAAGGCCCATAGTGAGATCCCAACACAGCACTGACAGTCTCCCAATGATCTGACATTGGGCTAGGATGCCAAAAGGAACCTCTAAAATCTAATCTATCGAAACATAAGTACAACTAATTGATGAAGACGGCACACAAGTCCTGCCTGAGGCCAAAACAATTCTTAAAACTCTTGATACCACTGCATCATTACAGATCAAACATCAAAAGAAATATACAATCAGCAAACGTCACCGAGAAAACAGAAAACAACGGAAAGACCTTAAACTGATGATACGGGGGGGACTTCTCCAAAAAGCCAGAGAACATAACGCACTCAACACAATAAACCGCTCAACCATAAGGACAATACAAAAGACCAATTCTCTTGAAACAGGGGTACTACAAATCTTAGAACAGGAATATATACAAGTTAGGGCCCAAATCATGATCCTACTAAAAGAAAAACTCACCGAAATAGAAAACAACCTGGCAATTGAGATACCAGAAGTCCACATTAACATACAAACCATGGAGGAAAACTTTCTCACATGGGCAAAAGACCCAAACAAATCTCCGAACCGACAACAAGCCATAGCCACACACCTCAACCCGCTATTGGAGAACCTACTAGACCCGGTGACACCGTTGTCAATACAAATAGAACAACAATTAATATTCGGGTGGGGGGGAAAAATACCTCTAGTCCAAAGATATGAAGAAGAGGAATACAACTTCGTAACACTACGAATACAAGGAGGAACAATATCCACAGCAGTGCCCATTATGACAAACTACATAAAAGAAAAGTACAACCTGGAAGGGAAAGCCTCACCAGAAATAGAAAAGATAAGCAATATTGTAGAAACGGCAGGGGAGATCATACACATGCACAGATTTTACAGAATTAAAAAAGAAATTTTCGAAGATGAGCGAGGAACAGACACCACAACACTCCCATTACATAAGACAATGAGTCAGTTCATCATAGAAGCACTCTCCAAGGAATTAAAACAAGCACTGAAAATACTTCAGACTAGGATATTTTCAAGAGATCATTCTACATTGAATTTGATAGGACCAAAAAACAAGATAAATCGGATACAGGAGAGGGCACGAATATCTCTAGAAAAGATCAAGGACCTTCACGCAACACTCCCAAAAGAAAATATAGACATTATCCACAATAGTGGGACAACAGCTAGGATCCAAAACACCAGCGTCCTCATTTATGAAAAACAACTATACTACCTTAACCATATAACCATGGAAGAACGTGTGTCTTTATGCAAAAACATTCCAAAATACAACCCGAGGGGGGAAAAAGGAATACAACACCCACTGCTAGAATCACGCGTCAATAACCTAATAAAACACAGTAATCCAGTCTTCATAGCACACAATGCACATGACATGAAACTACTCCTGAATGAGCTTAAATATCCCCATGAAATATATCAAAATACTCTTCGGGAAAAATTGCTAAAATTCAGAAACAAAAAGAGAATTCCATCAGGTTTCAACGAAACGTTGGAAAACATGCATCTATTGGGAAAAGAAACAATCGACAGCAGAATGAAGAAAATGATCCTATGGGAAGACGACCAACAATAGTCACATTAGACTAATAAGAATAACCTAAACATTAAAAAAAACCCATAAATACACAATTAACACATCAAGACCCATGAGAAAGAAAGGAACAATAAAAAACTCTTCTCTTGCCCTCCCCCAATAGGAACAAAATCAGGACATAACAATGACCAAAACACAGACAGCACAACCACAAAAAAGACGTAGGGACGAAAATAGGGTTAAGAGATCACTAAACAATAACAATAAAAATAAGGCACAAGCAAAGAACAAGGTGAACCCAAAAATAACAACAAAGAGAGGGAAAACGATCCTCAAACCGGTACCGGGAGCACTAATAAACCTCACATCAAAAGAAATTCCACCTATAACCGCAATACTCTTGAGCTATGGACCAAAGTTTGGATATAAAATCCAACAACAGACGGAAAAAGGAAACTGGGATGAGGTTATAGACATCATTGCACATGACCACGAGTTTGGACGACCAGGTACTATATACAAGGTCACAGAACGACTAAGACACTTCAGAAAGGAGTGCCTGTCAAGCTACACACAAAAGGAAATAGCAAAACCCAAGCAAGTGTTGGCCCACAAGAGGCTACCCATAGAAAAGGAAATTGAAAAAGGAAGAAAAACAACTGCGAAATTCCTCAAAAACAACCCAGACATACTGGTAACGAACGCAGACAAAGGAAACGTAACAGTAATCATGGAGAAAGATCTCTATGAGGAGAAGATGAAGACATTCCTGGAAAAGGGTCTGGAAAACAAGGCCTATTCCATCATAAATAGAGAAGAAGTAGGTTTCAGAGAACAACTCAACATGGAAAGTAGCAATGAACTACATATCCACATAGCCACAAATGATTCAAACCAAACACCAGAAGAAAAATCCAGAAGAAGGAGATTGGTCAAAAAGGAACAGATAATACCAAGAATGTATGGCAGCATCAAGGTACATAAAGAAGGATTGCCCCTAAGACCAATTGTGGACACAAGAAATGCGATTGGAAGTAGCACAGCTATCTTTCTAGCCAAAATATTATACCCATTTAGAAACAAGGAATATAACATAGGAAACACAGAGAGACTAATCAAACTCATTAGGGACTCAGGAGCCCTTGAGAAAGAAGGAAATATAATGGCCTCGCTGGATGTAGTAGACATGTTCACAAACATCCCCACCAAGGCAGGAATAAGTTACATAACAGAAAACTTCGGACAGAAATTACAAGATGAGGGAATAATGAGAATAGGAGATCTACAAGACTCCCTAATGTTTGTCACCCAAGAAACTAACGTGTTTCAATGCAGGGGAACTCTATATAGACAAAACTCGGGCCTACCAATGGGAAGTACCATGGCCCCGATAATGGCAGACTTATACATGGACAATTTGTTTGCCTTGGCAACGGAGCCACTGAAAGACATAGGCATTGAGTTAATCATAAAATATGTGGATGACATACTGATAATAGGACCAGTGGAAAGCATCAGGAAAGCCAGGAAAATGTTAGAGAACATATCAGAGGAACTGCGCACCACCCATAAAGACGAAGGAAAGGTAAAATTCACGATTGAATACGAAGATGAATATCGAGCCATCAATTTCCTGGATGTAACCATTATAAGAGGGGATAAGGACGTCTACACAAGTTGGTACAGGAAGGACATTGCCTCAGAGCGACTTCTGAATTATCACTCAAACCATCCCGATAACATGAAAAACTCGGTTACACTCGAGTACGCAACGAAAGCGTTAACAATCAGCAGCAAAATCTTCTGGAAACTGAACTGCCAGAAACTGAGGAGAATTCTCTCAGTGAATGGATATCCGAACTGGTACTGTACGAAAACTATAAAAGCGGCATTAACAAAAGTAAATGCGGGATATGATTGCATCGCTCAGATAACAGAGGTCATGAGGGAAACAATGCTAGTAAGGGACAGCGTCAAAAAGGAAAGAGAAACCCTGACAAGAATGATCTACACAGAAGAAAATAGCTACTATGGATACAGAGCTAAACTAAACCCATACCTACAACGCAGACAGAAGCCAACCAAGAAGCCATTATCAGCCCCCGAATTTGAACTGAGTTCGTCTGAAATACGTACAGAAATGCGACGACAGTAAATATGATGCAACAAAGAAGAAAGGTACACGAGAGAGAAAATTTTAAGTAATTTTGAAAACCATTAAACGAAGCAACAATTAGAAACATGCAAAAAATATTAAGCAAAATGAGAGCTGCTAGTTCCTTTATGAAAAATATGACAAGACCAAAGGACTAATAATTCATTAATTAAGAAGGAAAGAAAAAAGCTCATTACATCGTCGAAAAATTCGGAATCTACCGGACACTAATGTTATTAAGCATAAATCTTTAAAAACAATTACCTATATTCCAGTTAAATGGTTGTTAAATCATGCATTTTGAAAAGACAGGCAGATTTTTTCGATGTAAAGGGAGTCTAGTGAAGAGGTCCAAGATCCTAATGTGGAGCGTCAAGCCAAAATCCCCCCGTCCACCAATTTCTCCCTCATTTTACATTAAGCTACTAGTCCACTTTATAAATTTAAAAAAAAGGAATTTTTTTTTTTGCATTTTTCGACTCCTTAGAACTTCAAAAATGACCTCTAGAAACATCTTTTCGAAAGTTTCACATATAAATAGCGACGTTGAGTGTGTGCACGTTTTCGGCTCTAGATAGCGGTGCCACCTTTATGCATTATATTTGCGGCTTTTTGCCTGTGCCTAGTGCTTATTTAGACTTCTACATGTCAATTGCGTGGTTTTCAAAGAATGTCTCATTTTTCAAAAAATATTTATCAGCAAAACAACACAAAACAACGTTTTTTAACATGGCATGGAGATAATCTCTGGGTTTACCGAACCAATTTTAAAAAACTTTGATGCGTTTTATTTGTTAGAGTGTATTTTACACCGTAATCCACCAAAATATGACCAAAAAATTGAAGAAGAAAAATTTTGGCATTAAAAACTACGAAAAAAGGTCGATTTTTGACATTTTTTCATAAGAATTTTTTGGAAAACAGTGGTGGAATACGGTGTAAGAAACCTTGCTATTTAATGCTTCAATGCTATGTCGTTAATTTTTTTTGTTTCAGATCTATCAATCTATAGATTTTATCTTTGCCGTGGAGTAACGATTTTTTCAACGCTTAATTTCAACGCCCTCTATAAAAGAGAATAATAAATAAAAAATATTTTTTTATATTATTCAAATATGAAGTAATACTTTAAAAAAAGATTCATGTCAATATAAAATAAAGTATCAGAGAAACGAATTCTTGAAAAATGGTCTTTTTTCGCCTTCCAAAGTGGACTGGTACCTTAGATAAACATGAAAATTGTCTACAACTATCTTTTTCTAGCAATAAATTACCTGAGTAATGTAGTTCTGTTAAAAGACTGAATATGCCCTCAAAAAAACCACATCAATCCAAAATTATGGAAATGTTAAACAATGACGCTCTTAGTATCTAGCGTATGCCATAATTACTAAACATCATAGCATTTATGGCTAGATACAATAGGCGTCACTCTGGTTTTTTGCCAAGTTGGCTATGAGACAAGAAGACGACGCAGGATTGATTCAAGGAACAAGGGATGAGCACGCAATCTCATGATCGCGGGCCACACGCGCTGCCTTATAAGCGACGCTAAAAACTTTAAAGGCATTTTTCTCAAAATCGAGAGTTGTTGCGGATTAATATTTTAGGGATTAAATATCCTACTTTCTTACCTATGGGCCAATTTTTATCCAGGTCTGAGAGAACGATGTCGTGCCTCATCCTTATAAGTCTCGATCTCTCAGAAATTTTAAGATCAAGGCCGAGATCGAGATAAATAATAGACCTGCGATAGCAGGACGAAAACTCGATTTGTAAGAACGATACCAAGACCATGCAAAGCTTAACTCATAATAAGATAATTAATTACCTTACCAAAGGAATGGCATCCATTTATATAGCAAGGATAGATTTTCTTAAAGTACTCAGCGGTAAGTTCAAATTAAATTAAAATATGTGAGTGAGAAAATTGTTGACTTCAAGAGTCTTTCAGACGTAAATTTGACAGATAAAACCAGGATCAGCACCATTGTTAGACGAATGATAATTGAAAGAATGATCATTAACGGAATGATAATTGAGAGAATGATAATTGAACCCCAATGATCATTCAGTTTGATTAGAATTTTAGGCTGTACGGCGTAGAAGTGATGCTACCCTTCGCAGAGAAAACACATTGAGGCTGTTGAAAACAAGCGAATGGAAAATGTGCACGCAAAATTTGTCAAACTGAAGATGCTAATAATTCAAATGTTTTTGTTGTTGTAAATTTTAAGAAGAAATCTAGTGGTCCTTCCAACAGTTCAACGCACACAATATTGTTCCAGGAAAGAGTTTGCTATGCTATAAATATGAATTGTTTTATCATTTACCCAGCCATTTTTAAGGAATAAATTGGATTGATGGATGTTATATTTGTACTCTGAATCAGTCTACGCGTGCAGATAAAGCTGATTTTTGAAATCGAAAGAACATTTTTTAAAGTTGGAATTTGGGACGTGAAGCAAAATTAAGTAGATCATTTAACTACCGACAGTCTGATAACTGATAAGTTCGCATTCATTTGACAAATATTAGTGATGTGTAGCAATTCAAAACATAACTACTACATCAACTCGATTGAGTGCAATTAGAAGAATATTGTTTTCCATGAATAATTTACTTTTACGGAATTTCCAAGCACTAGTCGAGTCACCATTAAAAAAATACTCAATTGCGCGTAAAAATCCAACAATTAGCACTTTTTCATCCACGAGCAATCGCGTAATTGGCAAGAAGTAGTAGCTTTTGCAGTACTGAAACCATGTGAGAAATTTTCCCAGTGCCAAAATATCTCAAATAGCAGCCAAACAAGATTAAAGACTTCATGAGATGAATGCAAGAAAGTAGAAATACTTATTTGCTTTTACCATGCTCTGTAAAACAATACGATTGCTGTCGCTCAAGACTGTTTAGCTAATTCTCAGCTTAGCTTAGAATAAAGAAATCTAATCATATCCATTCAATAATCACACACTTTGCTTTCTAATTTTTTTTCCATATATCAACAGCCAACGTTTACATGCATTTGTTCGGCGAAACTGCCAAACTTTTTCCCATTCATGTAACTTAGCATACTTCATATCATATGCATTATCTTGTGCAACATTTATCTCACAAATACACAAATAGAGATATCTAGTCGAAAATAAGAGATTGAAATCAAAGATGACTGGCCAGATCAAGCCAATCTAAACATCTGACCGGGGAAATACTTGAAACGAACGCAGAAACATGAACATAAAAAACGAGAGCACCTCAAAACTAACTAAAAATTTCACTTTAAGAAAATTTACGTTATTGCAAAGATAGCTGCCATTGCTTAAATAAATGGTGGGCATACGTAAAACTAACCGCCATCCTATATTTTATGCAAATTCGCAGACTGATTGGGTCAAGAGGACAATACATTTCAAGCACATGTGCGCACAGGTGAACAACAATACATTTCCAATTGCATATGTTAACTTTCAGTAACAAGAAAAAGAAGCCTATTAGCGAAAAGCATATCGCGTCTTGCCCATCCATCTCATTAATGATGGTGTTTATGCAGAATTTTTGTGTGTTTAATTTTTTTTTCTCAAAGAGCAATTATCTGGCATCTTAATTACTACTCGAAGCGTTTAGTGAAAGTTCTGGTGCGATTAGGTGCACCACATGAATAAATGAATCAATCGCGTGGTTGTTGATGATAAAGCATGTTCGAGCTTAATCGTCAGCAATCCTTTCCTTTTATTAGCTTTTGTAATGGTCAGCGGTCAAAAGACAAATATTTTTGAAAGTGCTTATTGGGTGAAACTGGTCCTTTTGTTCATGTTTGAATTTAATAGAAATTTGCGGGTTTTCCAATTTTTTTTTGCTAATAGCTTGGGCGATTGTTATGAATAACATGAAATTTAAAAGAATAAAAATAATGTGCATGAAATGGACAAAGCACAGCTAAACTTGCCGGAGCGTTTCAATTTTTTTTACTGGAAAGGTAAAAGAAATGAATTCAAATCAAGACTTTCAAGGGAAGCCCCCGAACGTTAACAGTGGCTAATTAAGATTCTCTTTAACCCGGCGTGAATGAGATGGGAAATTGTTATAATGGCTATGAGGGGGGTATCACATATCCATTGAGTTTATTTCAAGGTTTCCAGTTTGTATTGTTGTTAATTTTGTTTCCTCCTGGATCTTCTGATCCTGTCAACACGTTTTTTTACTAGTATACATTCATTGAATCTTGCTATATCAAAGCAACTAACAATAGCTGATAAAATTAACGCAAATGAAAGAAGACTGCAAACACAAAGTCACAAAATAATTTCCTCAGAACCCAATGGTTCGGTAAGATTGCAAATTATTGCCTAATATCGTGCCTAAAAGAACACTTTATTATTTCCCTACTTACTACCACATTAAGACGTTATACTCGGTTACATACTAGACAACAAACAATAACGAAAAGAGTCCTACGTAACACGTGATCTTGTAGTGCAATGTTACCAAGCAACTGATATGTGATAATGATTTGGTTGAAATTAGAGCGAAAAAATTATACGTTCACTGGCATTGTTGGAATTTTTCTTGAACAGCTTATTTCGAGGTTTACTAGGACGACAAGGTAAAAGTTTGAGCGAGGCTGAAAAAACGTGAGCTTTATAAGAATGGGATGGTCGAACAGGAAAATTTGTGCGGAAATTCAAAGTCTTTAGATGAAGTAAATAAATATGTGAAATTAGGATCAGAATATAGAAAGTGAACCGGTTGAAAGTCAATGACTAGGGAAGAGATAAGAGACGAATCTGACAAAAAACTTACAATGAACATATGTTTGCTAGTGAAATACGCCAAAAAATGAACCTACCAGTCACTCTTAGGTGCGTTGAACAAAAAAGCGCGACAAAATGCTTCATCTAACGAAAGAAAAGAAAAACCCTTAATGTGAGACCCACAGATGATAGCGTCAGGATTTGACTGTAATCTCGACGATTCAGATGAATTTCAATATTACTGGCCCGAAACTTCGGTGGCGAAACTGTTATGGTATGGGATGCGATTTGTTTCCAAGAAAAGTTAACGCTGGCAAATATTTCTACGAAAATGAATTCTGAAAACTATACCAACTTGCTGGAAACGTCTTTCATCATACAGAAGAATTGATAGGACGTGGATTTACCTTCTATAACAGGACAATACCTCCATCCATAGATCCCGAATCTCTCGAAAGTGGTTTCAAAGCAAAAATATTCCCGTTCTCGAGTGACCTTCGTTTAGTCCCCAATGAAAACGTGTGGGGTATTCTCGCAGGAAGAGTTGAGCGTGGTGGAAAACAATATTTAAAACAAATGAACTGTAATCTGCAATAAAAACTGCTTGGAATGAAATACCAGAAAGCATTAGTCAAAAATTCATTATTTTTTTGCCAAATCGTCTGATAAACCTAATTGAGGCCCGAGGTCACTGTATTAACCATCGTCTGATTAGCCAAGCGGCTGTTATAACTAGTGTTTAAAAATTTACAGACTAAAAAGTTAGGAAGAATTTCTGATCTGGCAGCTCGTCATTACGCTGAATACGAGCGATTTCTGTAACAACAATTGGGATCTGACGATCCTTGAGTATTTTGAAGTGCTTGGTATGCCATTATGATGCCAGTAATGACTCTTTTCTCATTGTTAGAATTTACTATCCAGTTTCAATTCCGAGAGTTTTCCAAGCAACCAGTACATGCTCCTGCTCTTCAGGTTGTTAACATTTAGCAGCTGTTGTTTCCACGCTAGCCTTCTATCTATGTGTACTCCAAATGCTTCACTTCATTCAATTGGAGTATGAAACAACCGTTCATTGTATCATTTTTTAAATTAACGTTAACTTTACGTGAATACACTTTGATACGTTGATTTTGATTTTCCATTTTTTATTCATCTTTCTATCAGGAGTGATTGAATCTGTAACCTTGCCGATGTTACGACTGGATTCTTCTGTGAACTGATCAGACCAGTGTCGTCTACAAAAGTGGATACTATTAGCTGACTACCCGTAAGGATGTCGGCAGTATACAACAAATAAACGGATGAGCCAAGATATATTGTTGTCCTTGCAGAGAGGGGATTTGTATTTTACTCTGATCTTCCTGTCCATAATGTGTGATGCCTAAATTCAGTGAGTTTCTGAGGGCAAGTATTTAACGATCTTAGATATGAGTTCCAGCATATCATACCTTACCGAAAGCTTTTTCAACGTCGAGGAGTGTCCTTTTGATTGGAAAGTATCTTTGATTTCAGCGATGATACTGTGCACTTGTTCAATTATAATATGAGCTTCCCTGAATCCAAATTGATTCAAAAATTACTAAATAATTGATAGTTAAAGTATACGTGAAAATACTCCCTGTTCTGATGCACTGAAAGTCCGAACAATAAAAAAAGTCAATTAATCTTTCTTATTAGCAAAGTCAATAATAAATAGCTGCGAAAGTAATCAAGGATTCATTTCAACAAAAAGAGCCATTCGTAGAATCGTTGAAATCGAAATCCGTCCTTAGGCTTCCCTGAGGCTGTTGATTGCTAGTGTTAGCCTTTGGGCACAATCAAAATAAGATCGAGAAAGCTTACCTCTGTGCTCTCTTATGAAACCTTGCTAGGGATTACAAGCTGGTAATATGGGTTTTAGGGGCAGAAAGGCATCTTCCATCGCTATCGGTGAGGACTTTTACGTGGGTATAAATATGAGGAATGTGCTTTACGGTACTATTACCGTCAAGAATGCCCAAAGAAACGCAAATTTTCAAGAATTTTTTTCCCAGCAGTTTTATTGAATATTCTCACCTTCTTTCTTTTAAAACATTATTTTTTTGTGAGTGAATACATAACAGTTTTTTTTTCATTTCGATTTCGTTTTTCTAATGTATAAAGGGCGCCAAAGTAAAGGTTTTGAAAAAAACACTGTCCCACCACAGACAGTTAATATCGAAATTGGTAAGAGTAAGAAACAAAAAATTCAAAAAGATTCTTAAAAAGGATGGTGTTGGACAGGGTAATTTACCATAATTAATGGAAATAATAAATGGCGAATGTTTGAAAAAAAAGTTAAAAAGCCAGCGTTTTTTTCGCAGTTTTATGCGTGCCAACAAAAAGTTGTTTATTTTTGGCAAAATTGTAGTAAATTACACTGCAGAGCATGTCCGTAAACAAATCGCACCAAGATTTATTAAAATTTGTTTAACCAATCCAGAGACTAACTGTCCGTAGTTTTAAAAAATGTCGATTTGAGAAAAAAGGGTTCTAAAGTTTTTTAACGGTTTTATCAGAATTTCATATTGGTCGGAAATTTATGTACCCAACCATATCAATCATGGTACATAATGGAATCCATGAATATCTAGAAATATAGATACTAAGTACTATGTGTTTAGTAGGTTTCTTTTTAATTTTCACGCGGAAAATAATACAAATCATATGATGCGCCTTCGAGCCACGCGCGCGCTCACTTAAACTTATACATACACCGTTATACCTTTCGAATTTTGTCTGAATGTTTTGGGAAGTTGTTTTTTAATGTCGGAGTTGAAAAATGCAAAAAGAATTTTTTTTTTATTTTTTTTTTTTTAATTGACGGTAATAGTATCTTAATACTCACATCGCGGGTAGGATTTGCATTCTTTAATAAGAGTTGCCGGGTTAATCCTAACACCGTTGAAGTACTGTACAGTATCAGGAAAACCTGCAACAACATATTTCTCTTCTTTTTGGAAAAAAATTCAAAAATTAATTAGATTTTCAACAGGTCTCCTAAGTATTTCAGCACGCTGAAGCAGGGAAGGATTCTGTTTTAAATTGACCCATATATTTTATTGCTTGACCCAATTTAAGACAAAATGTTTTGCCGGCCTATTGAAAAATTACCATATTAATCAAACCAATCAACCGAGACCCCTTTCCATCACATTTAGTGTGATAAGATTATCAATACGCATCTGACTTTAATTACTTTTTAACCACCCAACAATCGCCATAAGATATAAATAGAAATTAAATGCGAAACATGTCCGCCTTGTTTATTCCAATCATAGTAATTATTGGGCTCTTATCCGACGCCTTTGCAAATCCATCTCGAGAATTTATTGCAAATGTGGTGCGCAAGGATCACCGCACTTAGCGATTTCTATAAAAGGTAATGTTTCTTTTTGAGCGTTTTGCCAGACCCATACAATATTCGTTTGCAAGAGTCCCAACGACGAGATTTCCATGTCCCTTGGGCGGCATCATAAATTAGGTATCGGCTTTATTATTGAGCAATGGCCTGCAGATCTTCATAGACCTCGGCTTTTCGCAATGCATTCTACAGTTTTTGCCTACATCTTTTCGCTAGGAGCACACAACCTGCGCATAGCATCTTGGCGCAATGAGAGGCGTCTTTGGAGGACTGATATATGTGTTCGTTGCAGCAACTGACTTCACCTCTTATTATCCTAAGTAGGTGTCAAAATCTTTAGCATTCAATCCCATCTGCTTATGGTTATGCATCATTTCCATGTACACTTCATGATTGCTTAAGACACATAGAACATACAAAATAGTACTGTGGCATTGGAAGATACAATGACTATCCTACAATCGACATTCACTTGAGTCGGATGCTTTATTCGGTGAACACTTTTCATCCGCAAAAGAGTATCTTCACAAGTATCTTTTCGTTCAACTGAGGTCGCATAAAATTTAAAAATTTATTGATATTTTTAATATTCGCTGCAAAGCATGAAGTTCAAAGTGAAAATCGGCGGCAGATCATCTTTCGGGGCTGCTCGAACCATTTCAATTTCTTTTCGTCGAATGCTGTTTCGTTGTAATTGGGTATCGGATTCTACTCGACATCTGGAGGTTACCGGGGATTATTCCGCTTTCCACGACCGAAGGAGGCCAACCTTTGTAGCCTGCGGGGGGCCATCGGATGGAATAAATTTGGCGAAATTTAGTATGGATGCGATGGTTCCGATAAAAACTACATACTGCAAAATTTGCGTCTGCTCGGATTGTTGCCAGATCTTTTTGGTAGTACCTACTATAAAACAATGTAAGTATATTTTGTTGGATAGCGTGATGGTAAAATGTCTTTTCTAATATATTTTTAAAATGATAATCACTACAAGAAATGCTCGAAAAAATCTCCAACGCATACAACTTTATACGAAGGCAGACGAAAACTAAGTAGCAAACAATTCATGGCAACAAACTTCTTGCAATCAATGTGAATTCGATCATAGAACGATAACTATTGTATTGCATTCATGATTTAAGGTTGGACCCTTGCCGGGTCTCGATAATCACTACAGTTCTTAGACGTGACATCTTCTTGACTTTCGCGGTCGCAGCACGACCAAAAGAATCCCTGAATCTTTGTATTTAGAAGCTATGCGATAAGTTAACAAGGAAAAAAAATAAGAAGAAACGTTGAATAGCCTCGGTTACCTTCTCATCAGCCAAAGCACAGATGGCAAAAAGTGAAGAGACTTCTTGCTCTGTCGTGCAATGCTTCCTTGGCTAACAATCAATACTCAATAGAATTTCATTCAAGTCATTGAACTGTTGTTTGAGTTTTGTTTGCAACATTCTTTTTGTATATTTAAGCAATGTGGCTTTCATTTAAATTTCTTTTGCCGATGATCCATCTTTTCTTAATATTTCTTTCGACTTGTTTCTCGATTTGGTTTTTCACCACACCACACGAAATCGTTCGATTTTGTTTACCCAATCCAATCCAATTTTAAAAGATACTTACATACATGGTACGATATTTGCGCGTGATTTGAGGATTACTTTGGCTGAATCGATTTCGAAATTGGATGAGGAGCATACCATCTTTCATCGCATGAAGGCGATAGTAATTAGCGTAGGCATCGGATGCAATCAAGACAATCTACTAAACACACCCAGGATATTTCGTAACGAGTTACTGTTGGGACCTTTGAAAATCCATTCACTTTAATGGAACTTATTGATGATTAGCTTCAAAACGTTTCAATCGCATCAATCGCATGTGGGACTCAATGCATTAGCGATAAATTGAGTTTCATTCATAAGGAAATGGGAATATATGCCAGATATACTAGATTTGATATTTTACATAATTCAAGTAAACGAACAAACCAAATCTACCAACATATGTCCAAAAAGTTAAAAGGAATGATGAAACAAAATTAAATATCCACTCAAAACTTTAAATCTGAAATTTTTTTAGAAAATCGTCACCACAAAACGATACGATCCATTTTCATAATGAATTCGAATTAATTTAGGCACAATGATTACAGCTCGACAGGCAGATACTCGTTGTAAAAAGACTAAACGATAGAATAATGCTGAATATATTTGCTTAGTGACAAAAATCACGCCATGATGAAACTAGATAGGAAGCAATGGACACCGACCACGAATTAATTAATTAATGCTTGTGAACTATGTAAGAAAATAATCCATCAAGGACGTTTAATTGAGAAGAAAGCAAAGAAACCGTTTCGGAACTATTACTATGAACAATCAAGTGTTGTTGCAAACACTTCGATTTCTTCAATAATAATCAGTGAGAAATGCGAAACGACACTCTTTTGCGGTCGTCATAATATAGTAAGGAGTATAGGACTTTAGGAAGATCTTTGAGGAACACCTAAACTGGAGCAGTTTCAGAAAAAATGAGCCAACTGAACCAAGAAAACAAGTGTGTTCATAAACATTAGCTTCCAAATTTATGATAAAGAGCTTCGACGAAAGGATATCTCTAGTAATTCATTTTCAAATTTAATCCATCAAAAGGAGAACAAAATTCGTTTGTTCATAGCGACCTTCCTAGCGATGATAATTCTTTTAAAAAACCATTCAAGCATACCAAGGATACATTGGGGAAGATGAATACGATGATAAAAAAAACTGTCAATGATTTCCATTTCCTAGAAAATAAAACGTTTCATCACAGAAAAATGTCCAAAAAATGGAGAGAGAAATCTTAATTAAGCTTGTTTGGAAGCAAAAAGAGAATGAGTACGTAGGAGGTTGTAAATACATAACAGTTATGAAACAATCCCAATAAAAAAAATAATGATGTCTGTTATGAGAGAATTTTCACAAATCCGATTGGGTATAATACCAGGTCTAAAATAGATCTTCCATCAATCTCTACAATTATTTTCATTTTCGAAATTGTTCATTTTATTATTATTTTGTTCTATTCTGAAAATGACTTGCAGCGATTCACCCGTAGCGTTCAGCAAAGGCTATCAGTTTGGCGTGTCCTCACAACGTTTCGTGTTTTTTTTTCGCTCTCGTGATCTTCATTAAAAAATTCATCTGTTAGCAGATGAATTTTGAATGAATGTCGTGTGCATCAGCGGATGAATTGGCGGGTGCCTGGGACACAGTGTAAACAATAGACAAGAGAAAAACTCGCGGTCAGGAAAGAACATTTTTAATCGAGAATAAGGAGAAAACAGACATATATATAAGTGTGGTAAACAAAGCAAACATATGTTCGCGGTCGTTACGTTGAACGAGCTTTCGTTGAGAATTGATAGTCCACTTTTTAGTCTAGATTTATCGATTAGACTATGATCTGAACAAACAGTACGAAAATTTGTGGTGAAATAAAATTTCCCTGCGAGAAAAATAAGAAACAGACAAAAAATACGCGTGTTAAACATAACAGAGCATACGATGAAAGCAAACATATGTTCGCGGTCGTTACGTTGAACGAGCTTTCGTTGAGAATTGATAGTCCACTTTTTAGTCTAGATTTATCGATTAGACTATGATCTGAACAAACAGTACGAAAATTTGTGGCGAAATAAAATTTCCCTGCGAGAAAAATAAGAAACAGACAAAAAATACGCGTGTTAAACATAAAGCCTAGTACACAGTTCGATTCAGAACAGAAAATTCTGCATGTCTACACATTTGGTAAATAATTTGCTGCTGGAAATTTGACAATGGAGACAAGTGGAGATTAAGAAAGTCAAAGTCATTTAGACTTTTGACTCTTCAAATTGCCGGCTGCTGTTGATGATGGCGACGACTTCAAACACAGTTTCAATGACAGCTTTTGCCAAACGTCAACTTTCTGCATCAAAAGAAATGTCGAAACAATTAAAATTCAAGTCTGAAAAGTGTGGAGAGTACTTGGTGTTGCGGTGCTGCCATCTACCGAGTTCATTGATTCTGCGCAGAAAACTGTGTACTGCTTCTGCAGAATTGAGTCTGAAATTCTGTGCGTAATTTCTGCAACTGCAGAATTTTCATACAAATTTCTGCGTCGAACCGAACTGTGTACTAAGCTTAACAGAGCATACGATGACATTAAATGGACTTACTTTTTTCTAGGTTTTCGGAAAATTGAAACATAGGCCACGAGACAGAATGAGGGATTTTACACTGAGAACTCGTTAACATGTGATGTGGAATTTTTTTCAGTTGAATTTTAGCGGAAATGGACTTTTCTTTGCGATATAAACATTATTGATTGTGCGATTTAACGTTTATTTCTTTGAGGATTTGTTAGATTCGCGGCTCATCATGGCCGGTCAAAAGAAAAACGACACCTTGAATAATTTTCGTCGAGACGAAAATTAAACTACTCTTGGGGCCGATATCGGCTTTTATTATTTCAAAGCATGAAGACAATCCACTGAGACTTGTAGAGTAAAGATATTATTGAAATTGTATTATTGGACTGTTTATGGATGGAAAATACAGATTGAATCAAGGAGACAGACAATGTTAACGAGGCCATTCGTCTTCGTTATTGCGAGGGATGTATCCCCAACATATAGCGTGTTTTCATGGACCGGCTGGAGAGCTTGAACGCTCGAAACTGGATCGAATTCGAATAATCGAGCGCGTATATGGTTGAACACATTCAAGCTATACCCGCTCGAAATCGGATCGACTTGTGGGTGTATTTGTCCGTACGTCCATAGGTGTGAATTTCTCACAAGTGACAATTCTTGTCCTTAACATTTAAATTAGTAACTTTGTTCCACGGAACTTTATATATTTCTCCTCTCCATTGCTTATTTGTCTCCTGGAGTAACACAGAAAATAAAAACAATTGGTTCTGCCAAACGTTACTACTACCACACACAAGTCGATTTTTCGATCTTTCAAGTTGCATTTACATGAGCCTGTTTGAAGTCGATCCGATAAAATCTTCTGATCGACTCGACTCGAGCGGGTTCGGTTTACATTTGACTTGAAATACACTTGAAGTACGCTTCAAGTCTAGATGAAAAAAGGCTAAATGATCTACGTGTTCAGCTTCTTGTGTTCTTGAATTTATTTTGGACAATAGACGACAACGAAGCATCCGGAAGCAATAAAAGTTGTTCGCACCGTGAGAGTTTCTCGCATGGTTTTGGCTCAGTTGTATTACTATCTCAGATGTACTAAATTAATGTAGGTACAGATTTTAGCAAACTAAATGAACTGCAAGTTTAGCTAGAGCAACAATTTTCACTTGAAGCGTTGTTAAAATATCCATCCATGGTTGCTGTCTTAATTAAAACTGACAGAAAGGTTAAATATAGCCTCTTATGCGATCAATTGGTAGACCAAACAATCTTGTCTAGCTCTTGCTCTTATCTTTGAATTTGTCCTATGTCATTTTTAACCCATTTTGGGCCCCACTACATTTTTCATTTGATTTAGTGCTTCAACTATAAACGCGATTTTCTCAAAACGACGTTTTTTGACGGTTGAAACGATTTTGGAAAATATATTTGACCGATTGGGCTGAAATTTTGAGAAAATATTCAATAATATACAGTTTCAGTCAGAATCATTTACATTTTTTAAACCCTGTTTAACCCTTAACCGGAATCGTGGGTCCATTTGGACCCGATAAGAAAAAATAAACCGTATAATTTCGAAACGCGCGCAGTTAAATTAGATTTGTTTTAATACAACTATAACCCATTGGAGTGTTACTTGTATCTATATTATAAAATAACATGTATTTAAATTAAAGGGTCCATTTGGACCCACTATTCCAGTTATGTTGAATAATAGCGATTCCTACGGGTTAAAGCAATTTTAGTTGCAAAAGAAGACTCAAAAAATTGAAAAGTTCGCTATTTTTTTACCCAAAATATTTAGTTCTAGTTTCTACCATCGCCACCCACTTATCATACGTGGTGCCGCTGAAATTTATTGTTTCAGACTTACCTGAATCGAGATATCGTGTCAACCAGGTTTTATTATGGTTCCCTTATGGTCGCCATTTTGTCGCCATGGTTGGAATGCTCAAGGTTCACATTTTATTAAAAAAAAAATTCAAAACATTTTAATAAATATGTAGATAAGTAAAAAATTCATGAAATTCCATGCAATAAATCCCTTAAAGGGGTGTGATATCTGATTTCATAATTTGTGAAAGAATGAATTTTCTTTCTGAAAAACATGCCCAATTTCGTTACAATTTGATAGGTTAAATAGGACCATGAATAACAGTTTGTCTAAAACAAACTGTCGAAAAATTGTACTTCTTTTTGAGAAGTAAGGATTTTATTTGCTCAAATTATTTGGCAAACGTATAAAATTTTCGAAATCGACTCTTCAGAAATCACTTTCTTTTCAACGCTACATTTGAAGATTGGCTTCGTACCAATTCGCTGCTTTTTTGGTGAAGTACCCAAATGGTTCAAGCAATTTGATTTACTTTCAAGTCATCCGCTGCAATCATATCCATTTATGGCCACAAATTTCTTCCTACGGATCAATTGAACGCGGAACAACGGCCAAGCCAGCCGATTTGGCTGAACTACAAATTCACCCAGTCATCATCTCTTGGGCTCTATTTATTTTCACTTTTCATGTTTACTTTTCGCTCAGTGACATACATGGCGTGCTATCTCTAATGACGAACTCCCTCGCATAAAAAAATCAGCATTTCGCATCACTATGCAAATTTCTTTTATGCGAATTGCGCTACCACCAACACCCACACATGTATGTATTGTATACCGAAATGCTCCACACATGGGGGCATGTGTTGCATCCATCGCTTAGGATGCCTCGAACGCTTGATTTGTGCCGTCACAATTTTTCATTTTTGAGCTCTTGAGCTTTTGTCTGTTTCTTACCATCTTGAGCTTCCATTTTTTCCGTTGAATATTCATTTCACCTTGTCTGTCGATTTCAACATCCCAGGCAACCGCAAGCAGCCAGCACCAACAGCAACAACGGTTCCGCGGATTGAGAGTGAGGTCGGTTGCTTAGTCAGTGATTCAGATTCAGATTCGGATTTGGTGGCTCGCTGATGTCTGCAATCACGAGGATTTGGACTGGGGTTTGGGCGGTCTGGGGTTAATGGCTACACCTCTTAATTGATGCCTTTGGGATATCCAACTATGAGGTCTCGGCAAAGACAAGAGCCATCGTCGTGCTGCCGAGGACTCACTTTTGATTTACTGCGAGGGTTGTGATTGTTTGTATTCACTGTAGGTTGTTGGGAGCGTGGCGAAATGAAGATTGATTTTTTTTTGGAATTTGTTGCAATTTGTTGGCTGTGACCTCTTTTTTTCTGATAAATGGTTGGATCTTTTGTGAGTTATGACGATAACGCTATGGTGTGCTGATTTGTAAAAAAAAAGTTTCAGTTTTTACTGAACCGCCGGATTCGCATTAATTGCGGAAATGAAAGTGCATACGATACGTTCCCGATATTTTGCGAATGTTTGAGGGACAACTCTGAGAACTCCAATGGTTTGCGTTTCGAATGTTATTCAACTCATTCACAACTTCGGGTAAGATAATGGAGTCCCTCGATTCGTCGTCTCGAAGAACGCGTCGTCGCCTGTTTTTAATAGGGAACCTGGAAGCCACATTTGTTCGTGCTATTTGTGACATACGCGGTGTGGCTAGAAAAAAACGGAATTTTTAGTGTAACTCTTTTTATTTTTTTCCCTTTACAACTTCTATCTTATTACCTTCAATATACTCCCCTCCACTATCCCTAAACTTTTCCATTTGAATTTCCCACTGTTTAAAACAGTGTTTTAAGTCATTTTCTGTTAGCATGTTCATTGTCTTCGTCGCTTTTTGCTTCACAGCTTCCACAGTCTCGAATCTGGTCCCCTTCAACACTTCCTTCACTTTTGGGAACCTAAAAAAATCACACGGAGCTAGGTCGGATGAGTAGGGTGGATATTCCAACATAGGGATCCCATGCTTGACCAAAAATGTCTTAACCACCAGTGCAGCGTGGGCTGGGGCGTTGTCCTGATGAAGAATCCACGACTTGTTCTTCCACAGCTCTGGTCGCTTTCTTCGCACTCGCTCACGGATGGGGTGACCAAAATCCCAAGATAGTATTCTTTATTCACGGTTTGACCTTCAGGAACCCAATTTACATGCAGAATTCCATGGATGTCAAAAAAACAATCATCATAACCTTGAATTTTGATTAGGACATTGGAGTTTTTTTCATTCGTGGTGAATCCGGACTCTTGTCGCTTAGTTTCTGGGTCATAGGTAAAAAACCATGATTCGTCACACGTAATAACTCTTTTCAACAGTTCAGGATCTTTCCTAATGTTTTTTAAGATGTCAGAACAGATTTCCATCTGTGACTCCTTTTGTTCTGACGTGAGGATTTTTGGCACCATTTTGGAATCATATTAAAATTTTCATGTAATATTTGCCGAACCAATTCTTTGTCAACAGTCTCGGCAACTGCACGGCTACTCAATCGGCGAACTTGACAGATTACTTTGCCTATTTTCTCGATGTTTTCATCTGCCTTCGAGGTTGAAGGACGTCCTGGGCGCGGATCATCTTCAATATCTTCTCTCCCTTCTTGGAAACGCTTATATCATTCAAAAACGCGTGAACGTGACATACATTCTTCCCTATACACTTGTTGTAAGAGAGAATAATAATAATAAAAATAATAAATTTCACGTTGACACGTTGCTTAATTAAGACGCCTATCATTTTTCCGACGAGCGGCATATACACGGTCCAACAGGAACGAAGGCTGAGTCCCGACTGTGCGAAGCTAAGCTCATCCAACTGACTGGAATGTGGAACGGGGATGTCAGGCAACTCGGCAATATGGCGTTTGACTTTGAGGCTCGCACGGTTTATTTCACAGAAAACCGGTACCGTTATTTTCTAGCCACACCTCGTATTTCCGAAAAAGTAGCTTCAAATAATACTGAAAGATTCCGCTTCGTCAAGAACATTCGCGGTGAACATTGCCCGAAGTCTTTTTCAAACAATTGTGCGAAGAATCGACTACGAAAAGGGATAGAATGACACAATTCTGAAGGAAGTAAGTTTCTTAAAACAAAAGAGTGTTGAAATGATGTAGGAAAGAATAAGCGAAGAGTCCTCGGGAATGTAACAACATTCGAGTGTATATACTTCTGCAGCTCAGCATGAATTTAGTTTCAGAAGGCCTTCGCGTTCTGCTTATTTGTATTGCTCAGCTCTTCGTGTAAGGTTTTGTTAAATTAATATTCATGATAGAAGACGTCGTCCTTAATGTGATCCACGTTGAGATCCAGTCTATTTTTAAGCAAGTTAATGACAGTCTTCCTCCTTAATCACGATGGACAAATTCAGACCCCAATTCCGAACGAATCGGATCAATTGAAAGGTCATGGCCCAATGTCAAGTTGTTTTTCGGCTGTGATGGATCAGTGCTAGAGTTCCAGCTTCCACACCAAACACAATGGGTCCCAATTTAGCCAAATCACTTGCCGTAACCAAATCAAAGTTGCGAAAACGTGGCAAGTTGCGCTTGCAGTTCAGTCCGCCCTCTGAGCCCCACACGTCTGTTTGTGGATTGCCGACATATGTATGTACATATCAGCGGGACGAGGGGCGGCTCTTGATAACCTTTCGGCATTGGGAACAAACGATCCGGCAGCCGATAAGGCTCGCTGAGTGCTCACGCGAGATTGCCTGCATTCGGCGAGTTGCAATGACGCGTGAAGCAGCCGGGCTTGTGGAGCACCTGCGGCCTTTAGTTCGCCGGCACATCAGTGGATCGAGGGCAGCTCGAGACCAATGACGAAACTAGGGCCAGACAGAAGGCTGCTCCGCTAGTCGGCAAGAACCGCTAGCCTCCCGCACGGAATCCGCTCGTGTTACGGAAAGTGCCACCCAACCCGTGCCAGGAGGAGGTCAATGTTTCGGGCCACGGCAAAGACAAAACCATAACAGCAAAACGAAACGCCGATAATGGGCAAAGAGAATATGTGCTCGTCCCGTGCGCGGGCCAGCCGGAGGCCCAAAAGTCACCACAAGTGCTGGGCGGCCCGAGTGCGGACGGCAGTCAATGTTGTGTTCACGGCCGCGAAACCATGCAAACCTGATTCTTGGCGACCCGACGGCTTAGCCCCGGCCCAGTCAGTGTCAGTCCCGGGGAGGCTCGGGCGCCGCCGTACCGCCATCGCCTGAGCTATCTCCATCGCCGGAACGAGGTTAATAAACTCCAGCACGTCTGTTACGCTCTTTGCGCTGCCCTGTCCCGAGAAAGTGCACGGCGGAAAGGGATTCGGCTGTCGCCAAGGCCAGAGGTCGAGCGGAACCTTTGAAGACGTGTATGCCCACAACAGCAGTCGGCAATTGATTAAACAGCCGACGTGGACGCAGGTCATGGAGGTCGGGTTTAACGACTGGATCAAATCCTTAAAAGTAAATGTGTTTTACTTCCTCTTGGGTGGAGCCTGAAATAATAAAAATATTAGGTCCTCAACAGGAGTGCACCCCGCTCTACTTTTCTTTTATACTTGCATCCTGAAATAAAATCTGGGGGAGGGGACATCTCCGTGACGCAACTGGCACCGCCGTGGCCAGACCATCAATTCACGAATTGCTCATCCCGTGACCTCGTTGCCAGGCAAGCTGTCTTAGTTTTGAACCAGACAAATAAGCGACACTCACCTCATTATTGCTGCCGTAAAAAAGTGGCAACGACGTACAGTGTCTTGTTTTCGAGTCGATGTCCTTGCCACCGCTGATGAGGCCGATACGCCGTCTGACGCTCTCGTTGCTCGGCCTGCTCCCGTTGGCTGCCCCAACCACCTTTCCCGAGGTGGTGGCGAAGTCCGCGGGTCTGTTGTCTGTGGCGAGTCTGAAGGTCGCGGAGGCGGCACTCGCGGACGCAGGTTCCGCGACAGTTGGCGGTGTATTCACAGGACCTCCGGTCTCCTTGACGCTGCCTTTCTTCTTGTTACTGTTCGCACGGGGCGAGGGTATGGGCGCGCGGTCCGTCATTTTGTTGCAATCCTCCAGACAACCGCTCGCTCGCCAGACTTTCGCGCATCATTCGACAAAGCTACGGCGGGCAGAGCGTCACGAACCGAACACAGGCCGAAAGAAACGCATCCACCGAACACGTCGATATCTCGGTTACACACTTTCCAGCACTGAAACACACTGCGCGCTCCCACCAGGCATTCCGCGGTTTCGCAGCTCTTTCCTTCGAAGCGATTATCGCCTTCGCAACACTGCACTTATCGCACGAATATCACCAAAAACTGCACGGGCACAAGACGAATGCAGGCCCATCACCCAAGCACCATCTTCTGCTTCGTATCCTGGACACTCCACGTCTGTTACGGAATAGCCAGCCGCATTCGGGGCTACTGGGGGCTGTCGTCGCCGGGGCTGCAAGGACGTCGAGCTCGAGTGTCCCAAGCAGAGACTCCCAGACGAACTGCTCGATTTGTCAGACCTTTGACGGATTCAACTCGGCTTTCGGGCCTCTATTTTTCAAGTACCGGAAGCGAAAAGTCGACGTTTCAAACCACAGCGATTCCACGGACACAAAATCGAAAACTGTTGGCGATCGAACGTAACAATGAAGCGAGCCGCTGATATTTCACTTGCAAACTTTTTACACGGAACATGGGCACAGGACAGCTGCCATTCGAGTATTTGACAGCTGGCGTGGCGATGTGTTTCGTGCTCAACGGTAATGCAGTGCAAAAGATTGTGCTAAATCGGGAGAGTCTAGCCGCCTGTTTCGTGCTAGTTAATTTTAAATCGAATTTGTATAGCACTATTGCAACCGTATCTCATAGATTATAAATTTTAAAAAACATTCGGTACATAGCCATCAAATTCTGTGATAACTTCTGATTTAAGTTGTTGCTTTTATTCAAAAACGGCCTTCATTGCTTGACGTACCTAAAGTTTCCTGTACTTGCCTGGTCAAAAGTGTATGCTCCATTGGTACAGTATAGTTTAAAAGTTTAAGATTGATTTTGAAACAGTTTTGAATAACCGAAATTTAAAGTTGCTGACTGACTAGGTTTTATTATATATAAAAGTGATTATTTGAATAGTAACCGAAATTCTTCCCATTGTGCACAAACAACTTCGTGGCTCCAGGAATTGACGGTAAAGTTGTGATGTACGCTGACGATACGATACTGTAAACTCATCAGGTAAAACTGAAGCTGACACAATGTCTCATACAGAATTTTTTTTTCGTCGTTGGGAGGTGGAAATCTTCAAAATATACCGACCGGCTCCAGCCTCACGATATGCCGGATTTCTACCGACTAAACCCACCTTCGTGTTCTTCTAGGCAATGTATCCAAGGCAATATAACTATTTATTTATCCATCCATATTTAAAAAAAAATGCTTGGCACTTCCCAGATGATAAAGATCGGTATAAGGGACATGACCTAATTTTCGATACATAAAGTCATTTATTTTCGTTTATATTAACATTTGTGATATTTTTCTAATTCCTGTGGAGCTTCATTATGAGCTTTGAGGAATTGCGGAGCTGATGTATTCATTTCAAATTTTGTTCACGTATGAGATGTTTTTTGAGTGTCATTTTAAATAAGTTACAGTTTGTTATGTCCTTTATATAGCTCGGTAACGTATTGTAAAAGCCAGCTGCTTTATTAACAGGGTCCTCTTTTAGCCGTTCCGTTCTAGCATATCCGATAACTATATCGTTGGCATTTCTGACATTATATATGTTTTTATCCGAGATTTTCTCTAGGCTCAATGAGCTATATTCTTTAAGATTTAATTCACATTGAATACGGACAAAACAAAGTACATTGTCTTTAAACAAAAAAAAAATTGGTATCGAGCCACTGATAAAAATAAAAAATAAAACTCCTCAGAGAGTTAAACAAATAAATTACCTAGGACTTACAATCGATGAAAAACTAACGTGGGCACCGCATATAATTGACATGAAGAAAAAATAGCAGCTATCATTGGTCTGTTCCATTATTTGGCTATTTTTCAGTTAAAAATAAAATACAAATTGAAAACCCATACATACTTTCAAGAATTACATGCGGGATCATAATTTGGAGCCGGGCTACGAAAAATAACCTCATGAGCATGTCACAGCTACTGACCAAAGCATACAAAACCATATACAACTTGCAAAGAATGACCGCTTCATCTGAAGTATATAAAACAGCACAAGAACTTAACGTAGACAGACTGAATTATATGGAAAAAGGAAAATTCACTTTTAAAAATTTACACCGTGTAAAATGAAAATAATCAAATTAGATACAAATGGGGGGGGGGGAACGACTACAATATGAGGAACGCAAATGATATTTAAATAAAATTTGCTAGGACAGAGCGTCTGAGGATGGATCCGATCAACGCCACATCAAATTTTTGCAATGAGCTACCTCAGACAATGAAAAAAGTAAGCAACATAATATTGTTTAAAATCATGCTGCCTCAAACTTTAATGAAAACTCGATTCAATAACGGACGCAGATTTATTCTACAAATGTGAAACAAAATTGGATATATTGAACTCTGAATATAAATTGCTGCCATACTGATACTATCCCTTCTACCGATGTACATCGTCTGGGAATGAGCGGTTTGGAGGAGGCGGAGGTGGTTTTAGTCGGTAAAAATTCGACATGCCGAGAAGTAGGAGCAAATCGGCATTTTTTAAAGATTTCCACCTCTGAAAGACGAAAAAAAATAATAATATCAACTCAATTCCGCAAGTGACATCAAAATGTTGTTAATCCCTCATCTTCCTGTAGTTCACAAATGAATGAAAGTTTACAGACAACTTAATTATGTACAACTATTTGCTCGGAGTTATCCAGAAATATTTCAGTCGTTTACTACGACGGAACATATTTTTAAAGTAATACTAATTCTGGACAATAATTAAGACATATCATCATTATTAACGAACAATGGACCCAACATCCACAGTGAATATTGTGATGAACAAAATTAACGAACTATTTAAGTTATTGTTAGTATTTCTCATATCCTAAAATAATTGCTTGAAACTAAAACAGTGAAACTTGCTTTTAATGGCATTAAAGGGAAATGGTAATCAGGTCATACGAAGCAGAAAATTTTATATAAAATAAAAACATACAATGATCTGTCCATTACTACCCCAAAACAATAGATTGTCTAACTTTGATAGTAACTGCCCGGATCAGGAGGTGACGACAGAAAGCTTGAGGGAAAACAAACTACTGTTGAATTATTTTCACTTTAACAAACAAACTATTTTCTTGAAAAATACGTGAATATATGCGAAATGTCACACTGTCCGATATCATTATAAAGGGATTAAACAGCATACAATTTTTCAATGAATACATAATAGACGTCTGCTTACCATTGAAGTAATTGTAATAAGTGGATTTCACTGTATTCTTCACGTATGTGATGATTTCGAAACACTTGACTCTCTTATTTTTTAATAATAAGCCGAAAAATTGATAAACATAAACAAAAAAAGCATATGTTGAAAGATTTTGTATACACTTCTTCAGAGTCGTTTGAAAATTTGTCAAAATAAAAAAAAATGTTTTTAACCGTGCCCGTACAAGTATTTTTAATGGAACAGTAATTTTCATGGCAAGTGTAGGTTTGCTGCTATTTCGTTTCTTACATAGTTCGGATGTGTGAATGCAACATATAAAAGAGTTTACCATTCATTAACATTAGCTTAGCATGCTCGCTTTCAGACGATATGTTTTCAAATTCCAAGGATGAAGAAGATAACAACGACCATAAAAACTTACCTAATGTAAAAAAAAGTTTCAGATCTAGTTCGCTACATGACTCCTATTCCTATCGAATGTTTTGAATGTGGAACTAAATTCAAGCCTAGATTCATTCCAACCGGTGGCAAAACCCATAAAGGATTTCCAACGAAACATAATAACGTTAAGATTGAATATATGACACATGTTTGGAAAAAAACATCTTCTTGATTATGATTTGGACCAACTTTGAAGTTGAAGTTAACACATGTTTGCCGGCACCTTTTCCACTTTAATTTTAGTTTGGAAAAATTCAAAACCTAGAAAAAATCGTTTATAAAGACTTTCATCGGACCAACGATTTCTAGTCGTCTTAATTGATTGCTGTTATTTCCGATATTGCCTAAAATTTGGATGTAGTCGCATCAGCTTCGTTATAAAATAAAATTCAAGTTGTGAGTGAAAAAGCCAAGTACAAATTGAAAAAAAGTGATTAAACCAAGGTTCTGTTAATTACTAATAATACTCTTTTCTAATTTACTTTTTTTGCAGTCCGAAGTCACCTTCAAAAGTCTATATTATTTTCGAAAGACTTTTCAAATCGTTGATAATGTTGAATGTGGTAAAATAAAGTTCCCAAACAGTTCGTATTTACTGTAACCAACCTCCAATTACCAGTTAACACTTTGTTTTCAATTATTGAAGATTTACGTTTTAACATCTTTTGTTTGTAGATCCTTAAATAAAACTAACTGAATCCTTAAATAAAACAAACTGAGTCCCTATACATAAATGAGACGTCGTAAATGGCTTTTTCTTGTATGAATTTCAAAGGGAATCAACAACATCTTATTTACCAACAGCAAACTCCAAAAAGTGTTTCTTTAAAATCAAATCATACAAAAGTCGAAGTGAAATGGGTCAAATTGTGTTTTTTTTTGTATTTTTGTAAGCATCGTTGAACTGTTTTCAATTTCAAAATATAATTTTTTTATAATTTTTTTTTTTAATATGAAATGAAATACACATAAAATTGGAAGTTACCAATAGATTCAATCGTGACAGAATGGAAAATTAAAATTAAATCGTTTCGATGAAAAATAGTTGCTTCTAAATTATTTTATTTTTCCTTACTAAAATAACATAGCTGCGGTGTTTAACGTAGAATATGGTAAAATTTTGCTTTTTATTCAACACAACGATTTGAATCATATTTGTTTAATAAGAATTAACGAAAATTTCGATGCTCAACAATTTTATTATTCAATGTTGAGAAGTAGAAGTCTTCAAAAGATACCGAGTCGCTCCTTGCCATATTAATAGTCAAATTCATGTAATTATTTCGTGAAATCATTGTTTAACGGAGCTGAACTTATTACAGTCCGACAAATTTACAATACGACAAACACTATAAACAACATCGAGTGATAAAAACAACAAATAAATAAATAACTCGTGGATTTGAATAATATCACAAAGCTGAAACCATAGCTTTTCTAATGAACTGTATGTTGCATTTGTTGCTTCTAGGACATGTACAACCTTGAAATTAATTGAAATTGAATTTTGGCTGCTGTATCGTGAATGAAAAACGTACATTATTTGTATGTGAAATAAATTCTATTAATTTTTCAAATGAAATAGACTATAATGGATCGAATATAATTTTAAACCACACTGTACCAGGCCAATATGAATTCATAGAAAATGTGGCGGTTTTTTAAAAATAACCGTACAATTGCTGCTTTTTACTAGATAAAACAGTTCGACATTGCCCGATCAATGATGAAAATTAAAATGAATTTTCAGTTTTGCTAATTCCTATGGCATTTTCTTCAACGTTTGAAGCTGGCTTGTCTATAGTTTTATTTATTTATTTGCTTGTTTATATGTCAAAGACCAATTCTTGGAAGAATTTCATCCGCTCTAACCTCAAATCTCAAATAGGTTATGGACTGCGTTCGATTCTCATCGCAAAGCCTTCAAATTTGGTACATGCTGCGTCAAGGCCTAGCGACATTTAACGTCAACACCACCATTTCACCTCGATTCAGTTGCAAGTTACATACATTATAACTTAATTTAGATTTATTGATTTTAGAGAGGAACCAAACGCTTGAACGTTGCCCTGAAAATTTGACATATCTCCGCATTTGACCGGTTGTAGATTTTCAGAGTTGCCGCATCTCGCTTGCACACCTACACCCATCCCTTTTGCACATTTGATACTTCATCGTTCGGCTACGGCAACGGAGCCTGACGGACGGAACAAAACGAAAAAAATCATCGAATTTTCGGCCGCCATCTTGCTTTCGGTTCGTCCAATCAAAGACCCTCGTCTGTGCTCTGTGGCTCGTCACACTGCGAAAAAATTTTTTCGTTTCTCGTCCGCGCTTTTTCCGAGGGAAACTCGTCGCCGTCTGTCCATTATCTTTCCTCTAAAACGGGAAAATTGTGGTCAGAGCCGAACAACTCATACATCGTAGCACGCGTTTTATTTTAATTCATCATACAGCAGCGAAATCTATAACAAACAATGGCGTTAAAAAGAATTAATAAGGTAATGTCGAGTGCTCGCATGTCTGCCCGATGGGTGGAAATTCGTAATGCGGTCGTTAGGCAAGCAGTCCGCCTGGCGAATGTGGAAATCGTGGGAAATGTGTGCGATTGACGGTTGGTCGAATTGGAAAAGTCTCGCTGCCGGGGACGGTGGCCGTCGTGGACGGGAAAATTGTGCTGTGCGAAAATGTCGATTGAAAATGTCGGGCGCCGTTGCAGGAATCAATGCGGGCTCGAGTGAGCGAGTGATCATGGCAAGGAGGCCCGGTCCTTGCGATCGCGCGGCCGCGAAAGCGGAAGGTCGGGACCCGTCCGATGGGCCCCATTACGCCCAGGAGGCGCTCGATCGTCATGACCCCGGGGAAAGCAGAGTTCACTCGCCCGTCGTCGAGGTCGAGAAATTCGGTTCGGGGCTCCAGCCGCACGGCCGGGCCCCCAGTTCGCAGCTCCCGTCGTGGCGGACAGCGGAGCCACCTTCCCAGTGGAGAATACCCGTTTATCGGAATCGCCGGGCAGCCGACCGAGCGACCGCTCGCCGATAAGAAAGTGTCATTCGCGTAGAATTCGAAGGCTTCTGGATGCTTCGCGGAGTGACTCGGAGGTTTTGCGTAGCGCTGCACCTTTCAGGGCAGAACTGGTCGGTGAGCAACAAAGCAATAATTAAGAGATGACGGAGCGCTGCTGGCTGGGCCGCCCGATGATTGCGCCCCAGTTCGTCGAAATGGATGCGTCATCGGCGACGGGACGGGGCGACTAGTGCAAGGACCGCACCGCCATCCTGGGCTGGATCCAGTTGCGGGCAGAAAGCGAGTCGGATGCGGTAATTGGATCGCGATCGAGCTTGGATCTAGGGGCGCGGAGGCGGGAAGAGGCGCTCGTCAAACGGTAGAATCGCTTCGTACGTGTCGGCTGGCCGCCCGGTCCCCGCGCTGCCGTGTGACGGCATTGGAGCGAGCCAATGGCCGGAATTTCGGCAGCAAAATATTGGCAAACGAGGCCAGGCGCTTGCCATGTCCCGTTTGTTGTGCTTTTCACGCTCGCACGAGGCCTCCGCCAGCGGATCGACTGTGCTTCAGCTTAACCTCTACTTCTGCTTCTGCTTGACGTCGTCGTCACTTTTCTCGGCCATCATCATCATCACTCGACTTGTCGCGGCTGTGGTGTTTCTGGCGGCGATGACTCAAAGGCCACGATTCGGGAACATTAGCTGGGAGCGTGAGACGGCCGCGACCACGACGTCCAGCCGCAGCCGACCCGTGGATTGCGTCAAAGAAGCGGCGACATCACACCTTCCTGATTGCCGTCATCGCTCCCATATTTTCGTCCAGAAGTGACAGTCGGGCCGGTCCGGCGCGGCCGGAACGGGCAAGTGCGAACGAGTTAAATTGGATTAGCAGCCGTGGCCGCGGCGTGTTTTTGTTTGGTCGGTGCGTGTCGCGGGCGTAGGGCCGGCGACATAAACGAATCGATGCGGATCAAGTGCGGCCGGGAATCGATCGGACGATATTTACGCGATGGGGCGGACAACTGACTGCAACCCGGCTCCACCGACAACCCGTCCTCGCGCGCATTCCCCCAGCCGCCAGGAGCTGCTTGTCATTGACCTGCATTCCTGATTAGAATAAGTAGTCACGGAATGGCCGCGTTCGCACCGCGCCTTGGTCTATGCTTGCTATAATGTCTCTTTTTGTTTTGCTTCGCAGGAACTTCAGGACTTGGGCAGAGATCCGCCAGCACAGTGCTCAGCAGGACCCGTCGGGGATGATTGTAAGTAGCTCTCAATCATAATCCCCATAATCCTACAGCGAATCCATTTATGAATCCAACGACGAGGGCCTGGTGCTATTGCTTCCGGGCCGACTGACGTGTAGTCCTCTATGTTTGGGACTGTGTGCGACTCCGAGCTGAAAAAGCAATAATGGTTGCACGGACGGGGCAAGGAGTCATTTGCCTGTGTGAGACCGACCTTCTATCATCTCCTCTCCGCCGCCCTCGTGTTCACTAGTCCTTTTTCCACACAAACGATCCATTCCGGTGCTGGCTGCGAGGAACGTACTCCTTGTGCGCCGGTCCGCTTGCGAGGGTGGTGTGGCTGGGGGTTTGTCACGTTACTATCGGGATTCGTCGTCGTTGTTGCTGTGAAGAGCAACTGTTTTTATTTATGAATCCACGTTTGCGTCTGCAACGAATGTTTTGATTCATCCATCCGACTTCCCTCGCTCGTCGCAACGCCTTGGATTTGGCGCTGATTGATTGTGTACACGCGAATTTTCGAGTTGCATCGCAGTTAATCGCCTGCAATTGAATTAGGTGCGGAACGTCTACACATTTTCCTTGAATGCTAGCGGAACGTCTCGTGCTGCGAGAGTTCGGCTGCAGTTTTCCAGTTGCGAAGCTTTCATATGAAACTCCAGTAATGTCGATACTAGCATAAACATCCTGACAGGCGATAGAAGGGTGTCTCCGTAAATGTTTTGAATGTGGGGACGAGCTGGCAAGCAGCACGTCTAGCGATTGTGTATGCCAGCAAGTAATGTTGAAGTTATTACAGCTTGATAATGTCGCTGGCTAGATTTTGCCTTTTCTGTTGGTCGACGTTTCGTCCGATTGACTTGCGACTCCTGTTTCAAGGAGCTGGTTATGTTGATGTAGACATTTTAGTCAATATGATTGAAGAATCAATTCCACATAATAATGTACAAAACAGTTGTTTGGAAGGTAAACAATAGACAGTATCTTCGTGTAACTTTTTGTCTGTATCTTGAGGTGATGTTCGACCCCAGGCCTATTTAAAATGCTATACTTTTCAAGGGTATTTCCTATCAACTGGAGACATTGTGACAATCGTACTTTTAATCAGTTTTGTGCAAAAACACTGAAATACTCCTCGCATTAAAAATTATTTGAGTTTTTTTCAACGTTGGGACGTGGAAATCTTCAAAAAGACACCGATCAGCTCTTGCCTCTCACAATGCCGGATTTCTATATAAGTTGTATAGACACGACTTGTCTACATACTTTTCTTCCCGACTAAAACCACCTCCGTCGCCTTCAAATCACTGTGCATGGACAAAAGTCTACGACAGTCAGCGCTGACTGACTTACACACAAACAATTTCCAACTAAACGTATCGAAATTTTTAAATTGTTTCTTGGCTTAATACTTGGTTGGACCCCCTTTAGCATCAATTACTGCTTGCAGTCTTCGGGGCATAGAGGCAACTAAATAACAAGTTTCTGCGGATGTAATTTTCTCCCATTTTGTAATGAACGCTTCCTTCAACAATTTTTTATTTTTTATGTAACATTTCCGAATTTTCCGCTCCAGAAGCTCGCATACATGTTCTATTGGGTTTAAATCCGGGCTTTGGAGAGGCGTATTCAGCTGTCTGGGAGCATAGTATAACAACCAGTTCTTGACGAAAAGTACTGTGTGCTTCGAATCATTGTCCTGTTGAAAAATCTCTCAACTTCTCAACTGATGGTCTTAAATGTTGTTCCAACAGGTTCTTATAGACATAGCGGTCCATAGTAGTTTCAATAAAAGCCAATCTGCCGATCCCAGATACAGCTATGGCTCCCCAAACCATAACATTACCTGCACCATGCTTGACAGGAGGAATCAAGTTTTTGGTTTTAAAAGCCGATTCTTTTTTCTCTCCATATTTCACTGCGATCACATACCCGAACATGTATTTAGAGTCATCGGTAAAAAGGACTCGATTTCAAAAACCATTGTCCTTGTTGATATGGGCCTTGGCGAACTCTAGGCGCAGAAGTCGGTTTTTTGCGGATATTAATGGTTTTTTTACGTTGAGTTCTGCTTTGAAACCCATTAAAATTCAATGCTCGAGATTGTTCTTGCGTGGACATCCTTTTTCCCTACCTCAGCCACTTGTTTTGCCAAATCTGGAGGACTTTTTTTTGGATTTTTGTTCACTTTTAAATTTGAACTAATATCTCTGCGTATAAGCTTTTTCGGTCGGCCAGTTCGCGGCTTATTTTCAATGGAACCACTGTTTTCAAAATTTTTGATAATGGTATGAACAGACCTCCGTTTAAGTTTCAGTAATTTCGCAATTTCCGAGCACGATTTATTGTCTTTTTTATACTGGGCGACCAAATTTCGGACATCACTAGAAATTTCTTTTCGCGATGACATTTTGCAGTCCTTACAGTTCGAAACTAGCGATAAACCTATAATAGAGTTGTAGCTGCACAGGTACTGAATGACAGTAAGAGCAAATAAACAAACTTCCAAGAAATACAGTAAGATTTAGTTGGAATTGTTTTTTGTGTGTGTAAGTCAGCCAGCACTGACTGCCGTAGACTTTTGTCCATTCAAATTTTTATGTTTTAATGAATTTCTCTTTATGTTTGTTTTGAAAAGCTTTTGTCTTTGTTTTTTATAAATATATTTACGTTACTGAAAAAATGTGCATCAATGGATTTTTGATTAAAGCTTCCAATAAATCAGAATTTCAAAATTAGGTGCTGCCGTAGATTTTTGTCCACCACTGTTCGTTTTTATTTCTCTCCGAAAGTGAAGAACTTTCGACATGGCACCTCGCATTGGATTTTGATCGTATACTTCCGTAAATGTATTAGCTTGCCGACACCACTTTCGTCGAAGCTGTTTCATGTTCGAGACTTTGACTTTGGTTGCCTTTAATTTTAATTTGATGTGAGCTCAATGTGTTTCAATGTTCTGTTCTGGACAGTTAGGTGGGTTCGCATCTTTCGGTACAACTCCTTTATCGTTTTGAGCATAAAACTCCATGACCTTTATACTGAGGTTACGAGATCTGGCCAGAAAAATCGTGAAAATTCGTGGCTCTCGATAAAGGCTATCATTCTGTTTTTTTTTCAGACAACTCTTGATGTGAATATCGCTGTTGATCGTACCTTGGCTTTTCGATCCTTTTCTTTCCTTTCGACCCGACCGAGGACTTTCTGGACTTTGTACGATCGCAGTCCTGCTCTTGTTTTGTCACGATGGACAGTTGAATGTGAAGTACGCTCCGAGAGGTTCGGATTCCATTTGAAAGCAGCTTCTTTTAAAATCAAGCTTCTTTTAAAATCAAGCTTCTTTTAAAATCAAGCTTCTTTTTAAATCCAGCTTCCTCCAAATGACTGACACAAACTGTTTGACGATGAATCTTGAGTTCCTCAGCGATGTGATGCGTGCATACCTGCTTTGCTCTACTTTTTGCTAAATTTTATCGATTTTTTCAATGATTGGTCGCCTCAGGGCGAGGTGCATTCTTAACATTAAAATTTCCGGAACGAAATCGAGCTAGCCATTCACGGGCTGTTATTTGGGATGCGGCATCATCACCATAAGCTGCACATTTTTTTAAGCAGTCTGCGTTGCGTTCTTCCCATTCTGAAATAGAATTTCAAAATGTATTGAATTTTTTCTTTATTTTCACTTAATTTTAATATGAAACCGAGCACACCAATACTATTTTTTTCTATAGTAATCTATAAAAAAATCACCTATCAAATGGCATAACTTTACAGACGTCTTTTGTCAAAAATGGCAGAAACTTTTTAGACCATTCAATATTTAATGACCTGATTTTTAGCCTTGATTTTTGTGGAGCTGATTGTAAATTACTTCGATTGTTGTTTTTGAAGAAGGTATTTTTTAGTATCATTTTAAAAGAATTATGGTTGGTATTTGTCCGGTAAACTATTGAAAAAGCTAGCTGCTTCGTTTAAGGGCGTCTTCTTTTAGCCGATCCGTTCAGTTATTAATGGTTTTTATAGTGTTTTTTCCCAAAATTTCATTTAATTTCACAGTACTATTACGGTGTTAATTCTTAGTACAAATTTAGCTCTTCTCATGGAAATCAGGCCTTGTAAATTTAGTTCTTGGGGTGCTTTATAAACTTTGGCTGTTGGGGTTAGTATAGGGACATTGTGAATAGTTTTGTATGTCTGCGTTACTAGTCTGGAGATGATCATTAGGTTATTTCTTCAAGTTTGACTCCAATTCTAGATGTCGTAGGAAGTTTCGGAAAGAAAATGAGCGTACATGATTTGAATTTTATTTCTTGTTGGAAAAAAAATTCAAAAGACGACGGTATCTTTTAAAGAGTTCAATCTTTCAATGTCGAAAAAAAGATTATTCAATATTTGCTTCATAGCTTTGGTGTTCTCCTTTCTTTTTTGTTTTCTTCCGTAATACTAGCAGCATATATTGTGCATGATCCACAGCTCAGAAAATTAATCCAGTCCACTCGTTTGAAAGTACATTTCTAAACATTCGAGACATCGCTCTTCCTATGAATTGTCAATTTGTTTCAGGGTTCACGGCGAGTTCTTCGTTGCTTGGAGGTTCGTTCGAAGATATTGATCCCGCTTTTCCCGATTTTCTTTTATTGAATGATGCACGATTGCTGCTTACCCTGTATAGTGCTTAGATTCCTGCCTATTGCTTCTTCCGTTTTGAATTTTTTAGCTGGTAAAACGGAATCAGTATTAATATATAAGATTATTTGAGGGTTTTTTTCGGAAGTAGTCTTGGACTTGAAACATGATGTATGTGCTTGAATAACACATGTTTGCATTGATGTCTTTTTTTTTTTAATTGAACGGCTCGTATCCTTGAAATTTTTCAATAGGCAATGAATGAGAAGTTCTTAGCATTCAGATTCGTATAATGTAGGAGATGTAATTAGGCTATTTTAATAATCTCAAACTGCATCGGAAATGGAATAAAAATATCCCATTTGGATTCAGTGGAAAAGTTCCCGTGCCAACAGGTGCTGCTTATCCACAAGCTTCTCTTATGATCGCATAAGCCTGAAGACAAGCGATTCTCCTCTCCGGATTGTTAAGCACATAGCAAAATAAAGTAATTTTATTATCTTCAGCAAAATTCAGCAAATGGAACAAATTTCGATGAGATGAATGTTCATCTAAAATAAGAATCGTCCTTTATTATGGCTTAGAAACATCTCCAAATTCTTTTCTTTCTCTTGGGCCTTCAAAAATATCCACAGGAGGAAGAAAATCTCTGTTTGCTGTAACTTGTTATAATTAATACATTTTCAAGACGATCGCACCGTGGAAATTTCATGCTCCATTTGATGCTACAACAATGCCAGCTTAATTGTTCTGCTGAAATCCAGTCTCATCCATGTTGAAAAGGTCGAGGGGTTTAACGAACATATTGTAATTCGTGAAGACTGTATTAAGTATATTGTAGAAATGTTGCACCTCTTGGCTACTCATTCATTCACCACAAGCAAGTGATAGTCTATGACACTGACTGACACTAAGTACCTTGATTCTCCGCAAAAATGTTTCAATCCAGTCGTATTCAACCATCAATATGGTTTGAAAGGCAACGATCTGTGGTGATTATTTGTCAGCTAAATTTTGAATGTTAGAACGTAATGATTTCGTGTTGATTTCAATTCCCCAACAAAATGTAGTTTATTTATCGGTTCCTTACAGCTGTAGACGAGAATTGCCTTCCTTTAATCTATTAGTAAATTACGATTGTACAGAAGTAGTCGACTGGATACTAAACGCTCTTGGTCATTATATTTATTGGTAGATTTTTATTTGATGCCTTAGTGCACATCAATTTGGCCTCATAGATCAAAAATTCCTTCAATTGATACTTAGAAAATGGTCTCTATTTATCAATTTACTCCTTTCTTCGGTCGTAGATGTTATCAATTTTATTTTGATTAATTTTAACGTTAAAATTTTAAATTTCACCCAATTGGCAATTAATAGGACTAGGTACAAACAATGACGCCTTCGAGGAGGTGGGGCTAATTGAACTGACCTTGCCTGCTTTTAAGATTTGCAGATGTAATCAGATCCTTTCACAAAATTTTACTTATGTGACGTTTTTAAGAGAAACTTTTCATGAAATCATTACTGAAGCAGAATGATAATTTTTTTTGGAATCTTCAGAATAAAATAACTTGCTTCTTCGAATATTTTAGCATCAGTTGCGATATTTTGCATGCGATATGCATCTGTAGCGAAATAATAGTAATAGTTTGGCGAACAATGGTAGAAAATTTACATTTACCTCAGCAACTTAGCCCTAAATTATATATATGCCATTCGGAAGATCCATTGAATATGATTCAACCATACGATTCAACCATAAGTTGTGCAACATTTAAGACGACCCACTCGTTTCGACAGTTATGAAGCTCCGCAAGCCCCAGTGAACTGACGATGTAGAACGCATGGACGAGGCACGAAAAACTACGCACTTTCAAGGGTAGATCACATATAAGCCAACTGAGAAGATGGTGGGAGGGCAGCATTGATATGGACAGCAAAGCGCTGTTAGGTGTAGTGGAAGCATCTACTGCAGGAGACCAAGACCCGATTTGAGTTGTTGCGCCATTGTTGATGATAACGATGATTTGGAACCGGTAGAAACAAAAAAATATTGTTTCTAAAATTTTTGCTTGCCTGTGCCCGCATTACACGAAAAATATTGTACGGGTTTTAATGAAACTTTGCATAGCGATAGCTTATATCCTACCCTACCATTTGATACATTTTATCGCTGCAAATGAAAAGACTTCTATCAGAAACGAAAAACTGTATCTGCAGATTTGAATTTCACCCTCAAGACTGAACACAGTACAAGATAAATACTAGTGACGACATTTATCGTAGAGTGGTATGCAAAGAACATTTCTAGACTTGGGTAGCCGGAAATATGTAATCGGATGGATACAAAAATTTTTCTCAAGGCTCAATAAACGAAATAATTATGATATGCATCACCCAAAATCCACGCGAATGAAATTCCGGGCATAGCTAGTTGATCAAAATGTTTCGATGTAATTTTCTTCTCCAACTATTACGTGATTCAATTTTAATTGAAATAAAAGTTGAATGGCTTCTAACCGCAATTTGTCCCGTCGATATTGCAGAAGCATTTACAAAGGACTTGACGCAATTCCTTCTCATCGACATATACCCTAAACATTCCATACTCGAAGCTGACATGATAGAAGAAATCCAAAAAACTGCCTCTTCGATTTATTTCTCCGCCCGTTGCCTGAGTGGATGGATGGATGGCAACAATACACGAGCTTATCATCCCCCACGGCTGATGACGACATTGTGTTGTTTCTACTTCCCTTAGTTGCGAGACCGTTGTCACGAGAGAAATTAAAATGCCACACTTTTAGTAATGATTCACGTACATTCAGAGTGCTTGCACAACACCACCAGGTCACAAGGCTTCGCCATTCGTTTTAGATTACAAATTTACCCTTGCCGAAGACGGGGGTCGTCATATAGTGGCAGTTATTTGCATATTGCATGGGAATGGTGGCAAGCTGCAATTGTGTGACGATGTCACTTTGCTTGTTCCTTGAAAGTCGTCACACACAAGACAAGGCGACGAAAATCTCGGCTCTTGATGGAATTTGTTACTGGAATAGGGGATGGCCATCAAGTGTGTCTTCTTATGCCAGTTACCAGTAATTTAAAACAATTCCCAAAAGCGCTATTGCTGTGCATGTTGGTTCTATTAACCTTTTCGAAGTATACTTATCTAATCCTGCAAGAAGCGGAAGGGGTTTAGTTTTCAGTTGCACAAGAATCTCTGTTGGAGTTGCTTTGCCAAAAAAAAGGAATAAGGTCGGATGACGCATTGTAGTCCCGTGCATGTCTTCAATAATTCAAAGACTGTCACATCGCTGGTACGGCGGCAAATTAGATTAGCTCTTTATCGTGTGATAAGTTTCAATGGACAAAGATAAAATCTTTCGTTTGCAAATATTACAGAAGATATTCTAATATTTTTTTTTGTCTGTTGGGCTGCTGATTCCCAAATTGCAGTGTTTGAAAAATATTGTTCTGAATGAGTGGAAATTTTAGCAAACATCTCATTATCTATCGAAATTCACATTTCGATGTCAATGATCCCAATTTCAATTTTTTTTTGTTTACTTGAGTGTTTCGGCAAGCGTTCACTCTTCCAGAAATAAAATTCTATAATTAAGGTGTCTTCCGTGTATGAAGACTCGTCTGCCTGCTTTCTACCTGGATTCCTACCCATTCACTCTATGGATTCCATTCTTTGGCAGTGCCCTTAAGATATTTGTGTTCTTGCAAACATGGCTGCTACGTATCCGATAAAAAGATATTTTCAACTTGCAATTTTCATTACAAAATTGCTGTTTGCAAAATTCACTGTTGAGTGCGTGATGCATTGCAGAAGCGTTGTCGGTATTTCAGATAAAACTATATGAGAAGGGAGCATGCATGCATGCATGCATGTAAATAGAGAAAAGTGTGTGAAGTGGTACGGTTAGTTGCGTCTGCTTGCCCCATACTTAAAGTCTAGTCTAGCTAGACTAGCCTAGCTTAGCAGCGCACAGATTGTATCGCGACAGCAAGCAAGCAAGCAACAGTCATGGCCATGTGCTCACTGTTATTTTTTTCCAATAAAAAGTAAATGCCGACTAAAATTATGCTGGCGAATTTTACGAAAATAGATTGCACATAAATGTGGTTGTAGTCGCCATGAAGGGAATGGAGAAAAAATAATAATATATGGATGAGTTGAAAGACTGAATTTACTACAGACGAGAGTGGGAGTTTAAAGCGTGAAACTTTGCTTGATTTTAGTCGTGGGACAAAGAGTATTTATGTTTTTCATATTTTAACACTTCTTTTTTTTGAAGAAATATCTACACATTCTACCAGACTTTCTTTTAAAAACACGCGGCATAAAGGTTAGTCTAGACTCTAGACTATTGTACGTGGATTTCAGCCACGGCGTGATGAAAGCGGACAGGTCTTGCTTCGTTGCATATCATGTTTTTTGAACCATGGTTGTGATTTGTAATCAAAACACAGTACAAGCAGGCGAAGCAGGCAGCAAAATTTGTTCATTGTCATTTATAATGCCATTTGGAGTAAGCAAATTTTTCAGTCTAAACATATTTCGTGCAAAATTTCTCTAAACATTTACTGCAATAATTGTATGTAATTCTGAAGTTCAGTCGCGAGAGAAGGTCAACCGTGGCAACGGTTAGGTAGTTCTGATTTTTTATTTGTTAGGGATGGTTAGAAGGTCAGAAACTCAAGGTTCTGTCATCCTTGCCTCTGCGCTAACTTGAAAGGGGCGAAAACAATAAAAAATCGGCAAATTTTTCCGTTGAAATAATGAGCTATTAGCCTCTTTATATGCTGACTAAATGAATGCATGGCCATGCTTCTTCACGAGCAGTAAGGGCTCACTTGTTGGCTTTCATCAGGTTTAAAAAATTCATACTCGATACGATTGAATCCGAATCTCCCTCAATTTTGTGTTTGCTGCAGTTTTAAATACACTTTTTAATTACATTTACTAATTAATAGTTACTTTCTTCAATTTTCTATAAATTTTTATAATAAAGCGACGTTTTTTTATTATTTTAATCCTCATTTCTTGAAAAGTTAAAATTAAACAAAACACTTTATATTGTATATACACACATGTGTATTTTTTTCTAAATTTTTCGTATATGTTCCCCCACTGCTTGGCACTGGAAATAATTTTCTTTGAAACATGCATTTGAAATCTCTACAACTTTGTAGAAACTCTTACGCACAAATCAAGTTTTTTATAAGTTTTTGCAGTTTCATGTGGTGGTAATGATTTTTTTTTGCTAAAGCCTCAATTTTACCCCATTTTCGGTGCTCCATAGCTCCATTGGTGGCGTTCGTAAAAAAACTTTTATAGTCCATCTTGTTAGAAACTTTATCCACGCTCATAATTTATTTTGCGCTAAAACGCACAGAAAAAGTTATAGGTTAAAAACTGAACAAAGTGTCGAGTTTTGGAGGTATTCGTCTCCTCGCCAAGTTGAAACAGGTTTGACAGACAGTTGGGGTTCTTTCCTTATAGGTATCCCTAACAACGTACAAAAAATCAGATATACCTGACAGTGGCGAGGGGTGAAAAATTACTGTGGGTAAGCCGATGATTTTCTAGCATCAATTTTCACAGCTGATTCGCAAGCCGGGAACGCTACCGGCTTTTTGATTTGTTTCCATATCCTATTGAGGAAAACCGAGCTGCCATTCCAACAAACGGGAGTTGAATGTCCACGGCACCTTAAATTATTGATGAATTCGAAACTCGGAAAGCTTTGCTGCAACTCTTACAGATGTTGATCGCTTTGCTGGCTATTATGGAACTATGAGGATGTGTAGAATTAAGAGAATGGAGTATGATGGAATAAACACTGAGATCAAGTGGAACGATTGTGCATGTTCACAGTGATGTATGCAAGTAAATAAACACTTCATTCCCTTATAAAACTGAAGTGTTAGACATTTTTGGAACATATTTGGAAAGGGAAGCTGATGGAAATCGGCTTATATGAACGCCTCGCCACTGATACCTGACCATTTGCCCGAAAACCCCCTTTTTATATCTCTAGTCACCGGACTAACAGGACTAAAAGATTATCTTTTTCAGAAAGTGTGAACCAATTTTGTTGAGAGTCACCACTCAACAAAATTGGTTCAAATTTCGAAAATATGGGCAATATGCATGTTCTGTTATTCCATAGAGTGCTTTCAATTTTTATGTCCGTTATTCAAAACTTGTTCAACAGCTTTATTTATTAAAATTTGTTAAAGATTTTCCAAAGTAATCTTGTCATATGAAAGACCAACTCAAACACCGAAATGATTGCTTAGAGGTTTTGCAAGCATTTCGTGGATGGTTGTCAGAGCTAAAAAAACGTTTTCATACGTCTTCAAAAATCTTGTTTTCAAGACAGTTGATTTGCAGATTTGTGAGGCATTTAGAGAAGCTTTACTGCGAAAACGACTACGCCATACGTTCAGAATGTAATTACTAGTGCATCCCTTCGATTTCACAGCTATACTTTTCAGTTTTTGTTTTTTGAATATGTGAAAGTGTTAGATTCCCTGACAAAAGTCAACCATATCGTTGCCATGTCTTTTATATGGTGCAGTATCGTATATTGCTTTTTTTGTCCATGGCTTTCGAAAAATGTCAAAATCTTTCGAATAAAGGGTTACTCTCCAGTTTTATTGCTGTGAGGTTTTGTGACTTCCAAGCGTCGAAGCATTTTTGCTAGGATCAGTCGATGTGATTTTTACGATTACTTATCCTCGAATCTAATGTAAAGTGGAGAATTCTCATTCCAAGGGAGACATAAACGTTGCTAGGCTCCTCATTGTTGTACTCAGTTCTATGTATCTTCTAAATGCTTGGCTTCTTGAAGTTTTTCTCTACGCAAATCACCCCATGAAATATATCCTGTTCTGAAGTTCGTAAACGACTTTCGTTCCTGCCCGTATTCAAGGCGAATACTCTATCGATTTCTTTTCAAACTGAAGTATGAAAAGATCTACGGAACCTTCTCTATGATTATTGAGAATTATAACGATATTATTTGCACACACGTCTGGGGTTTTCAAGTATACTGCCGTGCTAAGCAAAATGGGCGCATCTCCATTGTAACAGTTTTGAATTATTTCACGTTTTCTGTTTCCACCTATAAGTCTTTACAATTATTTTCGAATCGTGTAATTGAAAGTTATTTTCCATGAGAAAAAGTTATTTTTATCAATTTATTTGTGTTTAAGATTACGCCCAGATATACTAGGCTTTATGTCTCAATTGATGAAATACTGAGGTAACTCTAACAATACCTCAAGGTCCCAGCCAAAAAGTCCTAATTATGCAACCTGTAAACTTGAAACAGCGTGGTAACCGTCTTCAAAGATCATGGGAACTTTTAGAGGGTAGTGAAAGTTTATAGTCCTGCTAATTTTCAAGCAAATCGGTGTATATTTGTCAAAGTAATTGATTTTGAGTTTTTTTGGGGATTAGTGTGTAAATGAGTTTGATTAGTTCGTTCACATCGTAAATAGCTTTTTGCACATACATATTCCGCACGTCCATGGTTGTATTTGTGGAATAAATTCTTTTGCCCATTGAATAGAAATTGATAATATAAAAAAAATTAACATGAAGTTACTCATTTAATGTTATGATTCATTCCCAAATAATGTTAAGTAATATTATATATTTTTATATACAAATGAATTTAGATCTTCATTCAATTTATTTCTAATTGCAATTATAAACTGTGTGTTTAAACTAATTTCGTAGGAATAATCTATTTGTTTAGAACACTATTATCAAAAGATTTCTAATAGATTTGCTTACTGAATTTTGATAATTCTACCAACGAGCTGAACAAATTACGCTTAATAATATTTCTCATTAATATTCTGCTGATTTGTGTTCGTTGAATTGTGCAATTGTGTGTGCATTTTAAAGTCATTCGTAACAATTTTAATCTTCTGCCTATACTATTGTGTCGCAATCTGAGTTAAATAAAACAGTTTAGTCTCTCAATTATTTTGTATTTCAGTACATTGACTTCAGGCCTAAAATGGCTACAAATCATCCAAACTAGTTGTTACATATGTAAAAAAAAATCCTCAAAATATTTGGTCTTGTTAATCTGCATTGTTGAGTTAATTCACTGTTAAAAGTGTATGCTCCGATACTTCTCCAAAATACAGTTTCTTGTTGATGTTTGCAATTTATGATATTATGCTTAGTATGTGCATAATTGATGATCATTAGTAGGCTTTGGTATTGTAGTTCTATAGTTATCTGATCCATTTAGGAGTTGTAGGTGTTTTATGATATTATTTTGAGAACTAGTGACAGTGGAAGATTGATAGCCTATTTACACTACCACGAAAATACGCGTTTTGGTTCACGCATCATTATCTCGGAGCATTGATATTGCATGAAAATGGGTTTGTTTGTCAGCAATACAATATGTTCAACAGTTTCGGTCTGAAAAAATATTGGCGTAATTATTTTAAAACAGTTCCATAAAGTATAGGACTTTTGCTAGAAAAATGAAAATGTATTCAAAACTAGCTGTGCTCGCGACTTGATTCGCACGGGCGTATTTTAGTTATGATTATTTCATTTGCTGAGCTATGAGAAAGATTTTATATCTTATTAGAAGGCATAAATATTGATATCAAAACTATCAAATAAACGGTCATAATTCAAATAAAATATCAAACATATTTCTCCACGTAGAGCATGCGTTTGCTTTCAATAACACACTGAAATCTCGCCACTGTCCGTCCGCTTACATATCCCCGACTATCCAAATCTTGACAATTTCACTGCATACCACTTGATGATAGATGTCACAGCCTGATATCTTTCTGTTATACCTTCGAGATCTGAATTTTAGTTTTTCATTGTATAATATGTGAGGATTATTTGAATATTAAATTAGGCTAACATAACTATTAGTCCAATGCTTATGCGAGATATCCAGTGCAATTCCTTGCAATAAAGTTATATTGGTCGGAAAAATCTGATTTTCATTTTAATCTACAAAGCTTGTCCGAAAGGTCAAAATCTATATTCCCAGTTGTTTTGTAAAATTGTTCAAAATTTTCTTTAAAAAGTTTTGAAATTTTGGACATTTTGTCATTTTTTGACCTTGTACCGCATAATTTGAGATAGAATTGACTTTATCGTTTTTTAAAAGAGGTCGAAAAACATACAATATATGTTGATGTAATATTTTTACTCGAACGTTTAAGGTACTAGTACACATTAAAAATTTCAAAATATTGATTTATTTATTTTGGCATTTTTCAACTCCTCTCTTAAAATATTTTGAAAAAATTCGAATGTTAGAATAGTATAAAACGGCCGCCTGCCGCATGGCATCGATTGTGTATGTCCTCTTTCTAAAATACCGGTCTCTTCTATTCATTCATAATAGAACACGAAATTTTCGGCTTACACGCTTCAGTATTTATTCTGATTTATAGAAAAGGTATTAAACAACGCATAGAAAAGGTACTAAAAAACGAAGCCGAACATTAAACGCGATTTTCACGAAATGACGTTTTTTTTAACTGGCCACTAGTTTATCTCCGGACCTACTCAACCGGTTTTAATAAATGATTTAGTGCGTTCTATTAATTAACATTTTCCGCAAGACAAATCATTTCAATTAGGCCAAAAATTTGGAAAACAAAAATTTGGCGTGCGATTGAAAAAAGTGTTGATTTTTCAAAAAAATATTCAAAGCACCACAATTTCTTTTTTAAACCAATTTTTCATAAACGATGGTCAATTGTCACGTAAGAGACCTTAGTCTTTAAAATCCTTTTGGAGTTTTCTGTTTTAGACTTGCAAGTTTTGAGATTAACTGTCGGCAATGCGATGGGGTACTTTTCGAGGTGTCAACTTTGGCGCCCTCTATAGAATAGCTTTATGACGAAAATTGAAATAAAAAATATTTTATGTGCTGTCAAAAGAAAGATTGTTGCAAAAAAGTTGCCTGTTCATATTCAATGAGCTGAGACAAAAATTCATAAAAATTCGCTATTTTTTGACCTTCTAATGTGTACTAGTACCTTAAAAATCATTTATTTATATTTTTGATTTTTTCATTCAATCAATACAATATAAATGTACTCTTTGGCGATTTTTTTTTTTTTTAGAAAAACAGCATCTATAAGAACAATCCTTTTTGTGAGGGGTATTCAGACTGATATGCTTCCATATTATGTATTTGTTTATTCGCCACATGTTGCTATGTAAGCAACATTTTATTATGCAAATGTAGAGTCTTGGACAATCCAGAATTTTTGCGTGAAAATATTGTAAATCCGTCAATAAAATCCAAACATTACGAACTTGATTTATGTTTTGAATGAAATAAGCAAAAGAGGGAGGGACCGAACATGAAAAACGAGCCAGACGGAGAAAAAACAAAGTCACAAATCGATTCGCTTAGATTTATGCAACAGTAAACTGTAGCAAATATCTAGATACAAAATTTATTTGGTTTATATCTAAACAAATATGTATCTTTCATCGTTCTAAGGTGAGACTTTCTTGTGGTTATTTTCACGCAGCTTTATTTGCGCACATATTTCCGAATATGTGTCCTTATTCTGGTGTATTTTCCTGGGATTAATTCCCTATTTTCCGCACATCGGAGCATAAGAATTGGGGTGTCGTCAAATTCTTATCGTTATGAAATGCGAGCAAGAGTAAATCTATCATCTATGCAAAAACTATCGCCAACTAATCTATTTGTGTGTTATTTTTCCTGTTTTCCACGAGATCTGTCTGCGTTTCAATCACTTTTCACCGGTTTACATCATTAATTTGACGTGGGATGTGTTTCAAGATAAATGACCATCAGAAGAAAATATTTATATTCACTTTAATTTTGCTTAGGCTGTGATTTTTTTTCGTCAAACGAATTTTATTTTTAGACAAGCAACCCATCAAAGGCGTACGATTGGAAAAAATCTGTTGCACGGTTCAATGAATGAAGTTGTTATTAAATTCTTTCGGCAGCACTTTATTTGTCAATCTCGCATGCTAGAGTTCGTTTCAAGCAACTTCGAAGCTTGGGGTTCGGATATATATCGATGAGAGGAGTAGCGCAAACGAGGTGAAATGGAAATTCGAAGAAGCGATATCATGAATGAAATCGATGCTTGTGTTGTTTAAGCGTTTGTATTCGTTTCATTGTTGTAGCAGTTCATTGATCTGTTCACGAACTTGATGCAAAAAAATATGAGGCAATCAACTGAAAATGTGTTGAGACGGGTGTTTCCGGTGTATTTGGGAGTATTCGGATGGAAACTTTTTTCCTTGCTTGCTAGATTCGAACTTAGAAGTCTTGGGGTTTATTCCAAATATTCCGACTTTCAGATCTTAGAAAACAATAGAATCATCTCCTTTTTGAGATTTGATAAAATCAGTCTATACATTGGTCATAAAAATATATGATCTTTTCGTTTGCAATAAATTCGGAACTAGTCGAAAAATGACAACTACAATCCTCTTTTCCAATGACACACTCTTTTTAATTTATAAATGAAACTGTGCCAATGTTATGGTTCCAAAAGTAGTACCATAACTTTTTCCAGGTCAGGGTTCCGCCACGTGATTCATTGATTTCTCTATTGCCAATGTTGCGGAATGAAGTTAGCGTACTATTCAAGGACGAAATTGTTGTAGGCCTGATAGTTTATTTATGTTTTGCATGCATGCTATGTATGAGTAAACTATCTACGATTTAATAGGACATACTAAGTTTTGATAGAACTGCATTTTTTTTAGAGCTGAATAAAGAATAAATGATAATGGTTCATCTGAATTACTTTCCTTTTTCCGAGCAAAGTTGTGATAATGTATAATTTAGTAAATTGTTCTATTCATCTAATGGTAGACGTGCATTTCGTCCCTCAAGTGTATGTTTCCCTTGGTTGTAGTGGCAGCCTCCTTTATCTAAACATGGCTCACTTAGGCCATTATAGGCCCATTGTGGCATGTTTCCCTTAGCTCTTACGATGAATCTTTCTTCTAAGTGATGTAAATCGACGACGAAATCATAAATTTCATGATGATTTGACTGCTTATTAGATTTTATGTTGAGATGGAATCGGAGATGGTTCCAAGTTGACAAGATGAGGGTGTTTAATTTTGCAATCAAAATTCAATGTGGGGATGGTTAGGCTCTGATAAAAAGGTAACCTTCGACTTGTTTTTTTTCGTTAAAAAATCATGTTGCAAGTCCAATTTAAGGACTTTTATACCAAGTTCTGCATTTTATGGCATAAAAATTAACATTTAATATTTTAATTTTATTTTTCAAGTTTTCGAGAAATGACTTACATTTCATTGAAATCAATTTTTACGATATCTATAGCAAAACCTACAGTGGTTGTTTGGCAACATGGTGTCTTAATCTTCAAAATGCCTAAAATTATTGTGATAACTTTACGATGCAGTATAAAACCGTCTCGGTGCATACCATTTCTGAAAGTTTCGGTAAATATTGTGCGATTTGCATGGTTTTTTACATGGAAAGTTGGATTATCATCTACACAAAAAAATACCAAACGCCACTCACTGTGACATAGGCCGTTAATCTGATTCCATAAAAGTCCTGGCAATTCTTATTAATTAAATTTAAGAAACATTTAACAAATAACACTGCAAACTTAAGTGATCTGACATAAGCCTTCCTAGATTTGATTACTTGTATCGTACCACTTTAACGTTTCGGTGATGCTGAAAAAATCAAATTTAATTGTGAATTAAATTGATGTTTTGTTGATTTGTTATTTTTCGGTCTTGGTAAATTCACGCAATGAAATGTAACGGCGGGAAATCTTGAATTATTTCCTATTGAATTGGTATCTTAAGATCTTGTCAAGTCTTCCTCAGTTCCGGAGGACTTGATGCTTGAATCAAATATTCATGTGAGTTTGACTGGTTTGCAGAGTAATTTTAAAAAGTAATCCGAATTTCAAGAGAGGGAAAATCTTACCAATATTTATTGAACTTCATGAATTTTTTAAATATGTATAAACTTTTGAAATTAATTGTTGTGTTCAAAATAAACATTGATTTTTTTCTTTATTTTTCAGTATTTCACTGGCAAGCCACCATAATGGGACCGGTAAGAATCAAATTCATATCCACGTTAAATATTATGTAAATGGTACAAATTTTTTGATAAATAAGTGCTCCATTGAATTTAAGAAACAGTAAACTTGGATGTGAATGATAAACTCAAAAGGAAAAATTTAAAAATACAAATGAAATTAAAGCTGTTTCATCATGTTTCGTCATCTGCAATTGTTCGGCACCTAAATCTGAAGAGCTGATGGCGTCTTGTATTCTTGCACACCTTCTGCTTCCATTATGTAATGATGCCTTAGGAGTTCGATTAGACATGGAATAGTTTAAAACCCTCTATTAATGCAAGCTAGACAATGTATGTTAGCAGTGACTCCTAACTTCGAAATATTTCCTCAAATATTTTAACATTTTCCTTCACCTGTTCGGTGGAATAATAGACACAATATAAAGCTTAAATTAAAACGGCTAAAATATTATTGATAGATACTGGCTTTACAAACTAGCTGGGCTCGCTATTTCATTCGAGTGGATTATGCATAGTTTAGTTATCATAATTATTTTATTTTTTGAGCTTAGAGAAAAAATTTCTGTCCATCTGTTGACATATCCCGGCTACCCAAGTCTAAAAAATTTCACTGTATGTCACTCGGCAATAAATGCGACCACCAATACCGTTCTCGTTCCGTGTGCACTTTTGCATGCGAAATACAAATCTGAAGATACATTTTTGGCTCATGTTTTTTCGTCTTTGGGAAATGGAAATCTTCAAAAGATAACGATTTTCTCCTGTTTCTTGGCGTGTCGATTTTTACCGATTAAAACCACCTCCGCCTCCTCCAAACCTCTCACTCTATCACTCGTTGCTTGCACTGTCCATGTGCAATGTATTCCCTTGAATTTCATACTTCGTTCATTTTGGATTGAAAATATCCTAAATTGTCTGTCACAGTCAGTTCAATCCAAATTTCAATTCGACTGTCAGTTAAATTAACGTGTAACCAAAACTGAAGTCAAAAACTGAGTCTGAATCTGAACTGACGACTTGAATGAAAAATCCAAACTTCGTCTTAAATTATGCAGTCAAATTTGGTAAGGTAATTTTTGTAAAATCTTTACATAAGAATTAATCTTTATCTTCTCGGAACTACCTGGATTTTTTCATACTTTGTACAGTGGTTACTTATAATGTTGTGCTCTTTGGCGGGTGATTTCCAAGTTTGACTTTTTTCAGGCAACGTCTTGAACAGATAAACAAAAAGTTACCGAAATTGTTTAGTTAATTCTGTCGCTCAAACTTCTGAGCCTGTTGAGCCTCTTGTTTTGCTTGAATCGGGCTTTTTGGCAGATGATAGCCCTTTATTATACTTGAATAAAGTCATCTGGCCAGTTTAAATGATTTCACTGGCTATTTGTTTAGTATTTTCGGTTTGAGTTTTCTTGGTAATTGAAAACAACGCTCTTGTTCTTGTTTCGAAGACATCTTGTCAAAAGAAAATCTCAGACAGGCATGGTAAATATTTTTTTTGTCTTTGTATAGAAAATTTTCTGCTGCACGCGACATTTTTAGGATGTATAAAATCTGAGATACATTCGGCAATTCAACAGTAGATTTTTTCTGGGACACTTTTTAGTAGCGTCTTGCATAATTGTTCCCTAAGAATTCTTGCCCGTCCAGCTTGATACTCTTTAGTAGCTTCCTTCATTATTGGTCCCTTAGGATCCTTTCCCGCCCAGCTTGGCACTTTGAATTTCTTCGGTGTCGATGATGACGATCGATTTCGTGCCATCGATTGGTGTTTCAACTTAGAATGGAATTGATGAATTCAGGTTTTAAGTTACAAATCGCGACCAAAAATTCTCGTGTTTTCCTTCATACTTTTCAAGATTAGCCTTTCTAATGTTAACTTGCTTCTCGGTTCACATTTTCATTCTCGATATCCATCGAGACGCAGTTCTTTGATAAGAATCTTTTAAATGCTGCCATATGATTTCTCTGTGACCAGCTATACATATGTCTGATAGTCACTCTTCGATTTGCCAACACAACATTTTGCACATTTTGACGTTAGTCTGGATGAGAGACGTGAAAGTTTCCAGATTAAATTCCTTGCACCAGCATCCAACCTTGAAATGAGAGAGAGTTGTCGTGTATTGCTTTAGTAGACATGCTTCCAAGTGAATGTACTTGATCAAAATTCTCGATTCAATTTTATAAAGACTTTTATGTGTAATATATACCAGCTATCATTATTTTTGAATCAAATCACGTTTAATAGGTTTTGTTAGCACTTGCTTAGGAAATTCTAATACTTTTGCAAGAATCTTATAAAAAAATCCTTTTCCGTACTTTAATTCAATTGGACCAATTCGAACATATTTGTTTTCATTTCCTAAAAATATGCTTTTTACAGCCTTTAGAAATTGGTTAGATGGCGTTTTAAGCATATGAATTTTCAAGTCCTAATATATCTGTAAAAATTCAAGTATATCCAAGTACTACCTCAATTAGTTGCTTCGTTAAATCTAAAATCAATTTATAATAGACATTACGAAAAATGCGTTTGGCATATAATTCTGTTGTGTTTAAGGGTCGCTTTTCTATCTTACAATAATTGATTAAGTTCGATAAAAGACCGACATAAACGTGAAGTAATAAATTATTGTTTGTGTTTGCGTAACCATAGCAAACAAATTGATTCGGGAATATATTGTACTTTCGGTCGAGCTAAAAATGCCTTTGGATCAATCATGTACATGTTTTATTAAATTTGTACGATATAACCGTCTCAATTTATTTTAAATAGTTCTATGCTATAAAAAATACTGCAAATTTTTTTGGGCTCATTTATAATCAAACTGCAACTGTTGGCATAAACGAATTTAGCTTTCATAGATTCCAGTAATTTTGGGGACACAGGAACTATTCACATCATTGTTATTGACCTTTTGAGCACGTATATCAATAACCAAATCAAGGAAGTTTTGTTGTTGTTATGAGCCCTATACGGATCACTGTAGTTGTCAAGAAAAATATATCAAAAAATGTAATTAAACTTTTTAAAACGACGCGAACACGACTCGCCAAACTCTTGCTTATAAACCAAAGAGATTTCACAAACAATGCACTTGTTGAAGTACAAAATTGAGACAATCATGAAACAAAAACCATAAACTTGTTACGAAACAATTTAACATGAATTTTGAAGCTGCAAACTTTTAAGCGATTTCAACACAAACTTTTGATACGAAACTAAATAGAAACATTACATCTGCATGACAAGTGAAAGCATGTTTTAATTGTTGCTTGGAAATGCCGTTCATGTCTGATGAACAAACGTGTCGTTAAGTATCTGTATTAATTGATATTTTGTTGTTTGGAATAGACGCAACATCATTATTTCTTTTCGAATAATAAAAGATTGAATTGGATGTGGAGCGGAGCGAACAATACAAGATCCACTTAGATTAATGGGTAATTAATTATGCGTGTTTATTCGGGAAGCAATTGAAGTGCTGCTCTATTGGAAGTATTTAGTTTGAATGAATATATGGGGTATAGTTGCATTTTCGATTGTTTATTGATCGTTCCATGATACAACAGGCAGATGAATGAAATGTATCAGGAATCGAAAGTTTTGAAAATCACGAGCAAATAATATTCATTCGTAATAAAAAGGCAACTAGATTACAGCATTATGGTGGTTTTCCACTAAACGGACAGTTGAGTTTATGTTGTGTTTGTGTTTTCTGGAACTTAAAAAACAAAAACAAAATAGAAACAAAACCAAAACTCTTGTTTCCATCAAGCGGACTACATTTTGTTCGATTTGTGTTTTTGTTTTTGGTCCGTTTCCACTGGTTGTCACGAAGAAGTCATAATACATTTCTTCAATAACCAACGAACATGTTTAGAGAAGATTTTTACATTTTTGAATGCATCTATCAAGGTATAGATTTCTTCTGCAATCCGCTGCTTTTTTGAAGATTTACCACTTTCAGACATGATCTGTAAAACTATACTATAATAATGGTAAAATAAAATCATTTAAATTACTTCGATTTACACTAGCAACACGAAACACAAAGTGAAAATACAAAACACAACACGACCGTTTCCACTAAACAGACTTGAGTTTCAAAACACGTCGAAACGTTTTGATGTTACCGCCTTCGAGTGGGACTCGAAAAACCAAACTCCAACTGTCGCAAAACACGTGAGTCTTGAAAAAGTTTGCAGTTTTGTTTTATTCGACACGAGTTTGTGGTTTGTTTGAGCTTTGTCCGTTTAGTGGAAAACCGCCATTACTCTTTAGCTAGGAATGCAAATAGGATAGAAAGACCTCTAGTGTTGAAGCTCCTCAAACATAAAAATATACTTTTGTAAGAATTTCTGGCTATTACCTAGTCATGCTATAAACATTGACACATCTGTAAACGCGGCCCTTGCGGATGATAGTGTGCACGTAGCTAATTGCTATGTTGGTAGTCCTGATTGTTGACATATGCTCTAAAAACACGCCAAATCTTGAGTTGTTACGATGGAGTGGTCTAGCAAAGAAAACCGCATCGCTATGATTGCTTTACACAAATGTTGAATGGAGAATGGTCGAATATTCAAAACACTAAAGCCATTAAAAATCACGCGTGTTTTCGTGTATCGAACTATAGCGTTATTCATTGATACTGGAGATATAATAGACCGTAAAAGATCCAGCAGACCTCGCTCGGCTCGTAAGCCACAAGCTATCAAAGCTGTAACGTCCAGAATCGCAAGAAATCTTGTCCGCAATCAGAAAATCATGCCTCGTGAAATGAATATTGCGCCGAGAACCATGAGTCGTATCATCAAAGAAAATTTGGGGCTTGAAGCTTTCAGAAGACAAACAGGACGCAGACTTAATGCCGCTTTAAAACGAAATATGGTGGATAAGTCAAAACGACCGTTATCGAGATATACGGTAAAGGGAAGTACAAAAGAATGCTTTTTACTGACGAGAAAATCTTTACCGCGGAGGAATCCTTCAACGAACAAAATGATAGGATATATACATGGTCGTCTAAGGAGGCTATAGAAAAGATCCTGAGGGCTGAACGATGACATTATCCAGCATCAGTGATGGTTTGGTGGGAAGTGTCCTATGAAGATGTCACTTCTATCCATTTCTGTGAAAAGTCTCCTCGACTACAAATTATGGTTAGTATTAGACGTTATGGTCGGTAAAAAACGCCATCACAACCTGGAGTTATTAAAGCAGGCGTTGAAAAAAGCTGTGGACAATTTCCCGATGGAAGTCGTGCGAGAATCAATAGACCATTGGCCTGACAGACTTCGGCGCTGTTTTCAAGCAAAAGGCGGGAATTTTGAATAATTTCTTTTTTTTTTAATTATGTAGTGTGTTAGTTTTACAATAAATGTTCGAGCTTTTTTCTTCAGGTGTTAGCGATCTAGCGAAAAATCAATCCACAGTTTAAAGTGAATCGAATCTGATTCGTTGAGTCGAAAATTGTGGATAACTTCGACTAACCAGGTACGCACTCGTCCTGCATTTGTCATGTAGGGTGTAGTTTTCGTCTTGTGCTTTCAGTATACAAAATGGGTAGCTGTTTATAAGGAAATCTACTTATGCTAGTCTACGTGGTGCCTCTGCGATGGACGCTTCTTTTTTTCACAATAAAAGCACCATCTCATATGAGGTTTTGTTTCTTGGCTAAAGTAATTCACGGAGATTTCAGTTGGCTGGTGTGAGTACCACAATTTCAGTTTTCACCTAAGCCAGTAATATCGACGAAAAGTGGAACATTGTTAAACATTAATTGATAGAGAAAACCAGACTGAAATTATTGGTTGCTCGTGGACGCAACGTTTGCCTCGAAGAATAAATCGCGGATTTATCGAACCCATTCCACACGATGTGCACTCTAATCTGCACGCGTATCATTATTGGTCGCTCGAGGACGTAACGTACGTTAGCTGCGAGGAATAAATCGCGGATATTACTTTAAGTCATTTGATACAGTGCATTGCAACCTCGTACCTGGGTTCTCAGTAACTCTTAACGTTTCAGAGATATTTTTAAATATGTAGTAGATTTTTGGTACCTTGGATCATGAATAAAAATATATAAAACATGTCAGATCGATGGAAACTGTTGACACTTCATTAATGATGGTGTGTCTATTTTAAAAATTTTGCGAAATTTACCTAGGCTTCAGTTTTTCCCATCTATGTGAAAATTTTGTAAATGTGACAGTTTTGCTTAATAGTTTTTTGAAGAAAGTTGTATTGTTTTTTTGTTTTGAATAATTATTATTAACAAAATTTCCAGCACACTGCACATGTTTTTCATGTGTATTTAAAAGTAGTTTTGATACTTCTGATTGTCCCCAAAGAAGCCAGGCAGTTTTAGTTTACCGTGGGCCCATGTTAGCTCTCCATTACCCTGAATAGAAACCACTTATAGCGTTACATTCTGATGGTCATTGGTCGTGACGCTACAAGCGGGACGAGGTTACAATCGAAGATGCTATAATGAAAATCTGGTATAGAATATGAAAATCCGAAGTTAAAAGCAGGTTAACGCCACAAGCGGGTTATATTGTAAAATCAAGAAGACAATCTTGTGATGGATCGAAATTTTATGATTTGCTGTATTGTAAACATCTATGCTATATGATCTTCATTTTCGAATATCTTACATACTTCAACCGCATCCTTTATTTACTTATTATATTTTTAAACCGTATGTAGAACAGCTTCCTATTGTCTTATCGCAATTAATCTCGCTCAAATAAGATGATGAAGAACCAATGTTAATTGTATACTATTTTCTTCATAGTTCGTTTCTTCGTATTCAGAATAATTTCATATCGGTAGATTTGCAGTACTATTTTGAAACACCTAGCCCCCTCCCACATAATAATGTATCATAATATATCAAAACCTTGCCAGTAATTCAATTTCCAAAGAAAGTCGTTGAACTTGCCAAAGGTAGGTCACAAATCAAATTGCAACTAAATATATTATGGTTCGAAAAATTTTACAACATATAAAATACTTTTGATCTACCATTTACATAATATTTACTTGTATTATTCAACCATATATTCATTAAATAATCTTAATTATTGTATTATTGCTAAAGTGACGAAACAAAACCAAAATTAATTTTAGCCTGACAGTCCGTACCAGGGTGGCGTATTTTTCCTCACAATTCATTTTCCAACAGATTATCCATTCAAACCACCAAAAGTGGCTTTTACAACACGTATATACCATCCAAATATAAACAGTAATGGATCGATTTGTCTCGATATATTAAGATCTCAGTGGTCGCCAGCACTAACTATTTCAAAAGGTAATTATTTTATAGTTGTTAATAATTTTATATGAATTTTTGTTTGTTAATGAATTGAATTATGTATAAAGCGATGTAAAAATTCATTAAGATATTTTTAAGAGTGTGGATAACTAATGAAGGGATAAGGTTCTGAAAATGTTTGAAAGCCTATAGAAAATCAATTTGCTCATCGTGATGGTCATGAAACGAACAAGTAGTTCCAAAATGTTGTTTTTAGTTAATCATAGAAAGGTTTATTAACTTCCCAGTATATGGGAAGTTCTTGTAATCGCCTCGAAAATCGAAATTGATATTTTCAACATTTCTTTACGTTTTAAGGTCTATAGAGTATATATAAAGTGTTTTTAGAAAGAACTATGTATGTGTGTGTGTGTGTACGTACGTACGTACGTGCGTTCGTGGACAGTTTTTTCTACGAGCATAACTCACGTAAACAAAGTCGTATCGACTTTGTTAAGGTGTCAATCGAAGCGTCTTTGCAAACTTAAGAGCTGATTAGTTTTTGGGACACTTCGGCCGGGAGGGTTTGCTGTTTTGCCCGTTTGAAGGTCATTTCTGTCATGCGTTATATCTCCGGAACGACACATACGATTTGCAAAATTAAGGTGTCAATCGACGCGTATCAATAATTGTGTGAATCTATCAAATTTTGAAAAAATCGTTGGAGCCGTTTTTTAATTTAATGAAAAAAAGTGGTAAAAATTAGGTTTTTTTTAATACACAATAAATTTTTAACCTGATTTGCAGCATGCAGTAATAAATGTATACAAAAATTATATACTCCTAACAGTTTTTGTAAGAAAATCAGCAAAACTTTTCTTCTTGATTACGTAGAAAATGAAATTAAAAATAAAAAATCATTAAAAGTCATCATGATTTTCAAGGCCATTTTTATCATCCACTATATCTCACGAACCATATATGATGTTTGCATCATTGAGGTGTCATTCGACGTGTATTAGTTGTTTTTATGTTTTTAACTTTATAAAAAGTCGTTTCCGCCGTTTTTCCATTTAATAAAAGAAAATGGGAAAATTAGAGTTTTTTTCATAAAAAATAAATTTTTAACCTGATTTGCACAGCTCAGTAATAAATGTTTATATAATTTATACATTCCTAATAGTTTTCGAAGAGAAACTAGCCAAATTATTTTGTATGATCCAAAAAAACCTAAAACACGGCTCGTGACAAAACACAAATTCATTGATTATGCCGAAGTCATGGCAGTTTTGAACAAAATTATTTAAAATGGACACCTCGCGAGAAAACCTCTTCAGTGGGCGTAATAACAAAAATTCATTTGCTAGCGCTCTTTTGTCCTTCAAGCATCGATGTAAAAATAACAAATAACGTAAAAAAGGCTTTATAGCCCGCCCCCCTCCGATTTATCCGCGTGAATAGTCAATCAAACCAATCCACCCCGCATCCAACAATAGTCATACGTAATCAATGAACGCTACAGTAGATGATATGGTTGATATTAGCTCATTTCTATTACGATTATGAGTACCTCTCATTATTATTATTTCAAGTAGTATTATTTTCATAAATATTTTTGTGTTTAATATTTTTAATATTCATGTAGATATTACTGGGAAGTTGACCGTGTGGACCTCAAGGGTCGCACCTCGCGGCTTGTTTTTTAAATGTATTTCACTTCCTTTTTTCACCTTCAAAAAACGAAAATTCAGATTGAAAAAAATCAATAGCCTTTAATGCTATGAATGATTTTTCTCGTACTTTTAATTCCGCCATCCTTTGAAATGGCTTCAATTGTAATTACTCCAGCATCCACGTTTTATGTATGCTTCTCTGCTATCTCGAGTCTGCTATATATGCTGCAACCATTTCAATGCTATTATCTATCGACGATAATTAAAAAAAAATCAAGATAACATGCTTTATCTTGTGTAGCAAAACATTAGACTTTTATCTTCGTATGCCAGTTTGACCTTAGTCGTATGCGCCAGGAATACTGAAATGGGAGAATTTTCTTTGTATTTCGATTCGATTTGACAATATATTGTGACGACAATGATGAAGCCAATTATTTGTACATCTTATACATGCTCGCCGTCATCACTGTTTATCTCGTTAGTCAAAATAGAAATGAACATACGAGTGTAAATAATTGAAATGTTTGAACGAAACTGAATATATTTTTTTTGTGGTAGAAAAGAATTCAAGATTGACTAACAGCGACCTGTATGAAGGAGACTGGGTATGATTTTGGTCAAATTAAGTATGAAATATAAATTTATAAAATTAATTCGTCAATAATTACAAAAAAATCAACGAAAACTTGTGTAAAATTGAAACTTCCACAAAATAGATGAATGAAGAAAAGCCTACAAACTACACTAGTTTACAGTGCATCTGTTGCCGGTATTTTTTTTACTGTTGCCGATTACATATGTTATGCTAGTTACAAATATATAAATAGAATTTTTTCATCAGCTCTAGTTTATGAGCTTCGGGTAGTTTATTAAAAAATTTAATCAGGCATTGAGCTCCAAAAAACTTAGCTTTAAAGCTCTTCTCTTATGTGTTGACTTAGGGAAATGGCGTATAAGGCACCAGCAATAGTCAGACATTATATTTCTATCCCAGAAACCCTGATAACGCTCTTCTATGACGCGTAAATCCTGATGCTCTCATCTCTTCGCTCATGTCTCCTACATTTTCTGGAAATCTGTTTAAGTGACTATGGAGAAAGTGCAGCTTAATGCTCATATTGCATCCCAGAGTTTTTAATTGTAAAATAAGGTCTTCTACAAGTTCAGCTTAGTTTTCTGACTTTCTATATTCGAGAAAGTTTTGCTATACTGATACGAAATCTGTCCATGCTCGTAATTCAAGCTTGTTTATAGAATTTCTGAATTCAATATCATTCGTAAGTTGTCTAATTTGAGGTCCGTCAAAAATACCGGCTTTAATCTTTTCCATAGTGAGCTGAAGAAATTCGTGGCAAATGTAGGAAAAGCAATTCCCGTTTTTATCGAGTGCTTCGACGAACTGTTTCATGATTCCCAGTTTTATATGTAGTGGCGGCAAAATAATTCTATCACGGGCTACTAGTGAATTTTGTACTATATTTTGCTGCCCAGGCATCATATTTTCTCTCAAGGGCCAGTTTTTTCTTACCCAATGTTCTTCTTTAGCTCTGCTGTTCCAGAGACATATAAAACAGGGAAACTTAGTGTAACTACTTTGTTGATCGAGAAGAACGTTCACCATTTTTAAATCAACACAAATTTTTCATTTGTGATCAATGTATTTTATTTTATTCAAGACTAACGAGATGTTATGATATTCTTCCTTTAACTTTGTTCTGTGAGCAATATATACCCCTGCGTATTTATTTCCGTTATGCAACAGAACGCACTTTAAGCTACGTTTTGAGCTGTCAATGAATAAACGCCATTCGCTTAGTTCATATAGCTTTAAACCCATTTTTATCAAGAAGTTTTTAATATCCAAACAATAAGTCTTCCTCGAAAAAATAACTCCGTAATTCTTTTTCCCTTTCGCGGTTAAAAAGTAATTTTAGTGCCTGGAGAAAGTATTTTTTTTTCCAGTCTTGATGCCAACAATTCTGAAGCTTGTTTACAACGACTCAAATCTCTTACAAGATCATCTAAATCATTTTGTGAGAAGCATTTTGGCTCGTTAGATGCAATTACAAAATTAGTATCATGATCTGATGTACTTGGTCCTTCAATGTCTTCTTCGGGCTCAGATGTATTTTCAGACTGTGAAAAGTCAGGTGGACGTTGAACACAAGTAGTAGTTGGGTACTGCCATTTAGCTTGGTTTTTAGAGTTTATTCCTTTAATGTTAACACTACAAAAGTAATATTCATTCACATGGTTTTGTGATTCTCGCCAAATGGTTAGTGTTCCAAATTTGAAACTACTTCTTTTAGCGCCTTTCCATAATTTTAAGTATTCAACACACGATGTACAAACACAGTCGGGAGCCCAAGACATTTTTATCCAAGGATATCCCAAAGTACAGTAAATAGGAATTTTTAACGCATTCTGATACAGCTTTTCTATACTGTTTTAACACATATTCTCCACATACACATACTCAAAAAAGTCTGCGTACATTTGCTGGTCGTAGCAAACATATCAATATAAAAACCATTGTCATTTGTTTATAATTTAATTTTTTTTTTGTTTATTACTTTCATTAAATTATATGGTAGATAAATAGATAGCTGAGTACTCGTTTGCTGTTTAGAATAACCAAAATAAAAAAGTTTCTTCCAAGAAGTTATCAAAATGCTTCCAAAAAAGTCGGCGTACACCTGAAAAAATTTATTCATTTTATTTGAAATGTACTATGTTAGCTTATCAGATTAAGAACCTTAATATCTAGTAGTATAGCCTTTCCTATAAATGACTTCTTTAGCCTATTTTGCATGAAGTGAACAAGCTTTGATGTTTCTTCGGCCGTTATTTTGTTCCACTCGTTCAAAATAACATTTTTTAATGACTCTTTGCTTGTTATGACCTGCTGTCGAATTTTTCTTTCAAATAAATCCCACAAATGTTCAATTGGGTTTACATCTGGTGATTGAGGAGGTGTACCTAACAGTTTTGGGACGTTGTAGGCCTATTTATTTCAGCAGTATGTTTGGGGTCATTATCGTGCTGAAATTGAAATGCGTTCCCCAGTCGCAATTTCTCAGCACTTTGCTTAACATTATTTTTTAAAATATTAAGGTACTCATATTTATCCATTATGGATTCTATGAAAACTAGTTGCCCCACTCCACTGCCTGCCATACACCCCGAAACCATCACACCGCCGCCACCATGCTTTACAGTGGGAATCAAATTTTCTTTATTGAATTCTGTCGAGCGTTTTCTCCATACTAACTTGCGTCCTTTTATCCCAAATATACAAAACATACTTTCGTCCGAAAAAAGAACGCTTTCCCAAAATTCTTTTGACGTAATTACATAAGTTTTGGCGAATTCCATTCTCTTTCGACGATTTCGTTCCGATATGAACGGTTTTTTACGTGCGACTCGACCATGGTAACCGCCTTTCCTGAGAACTATGCGCACTGTTTCATCGCATATTGTTTTATTATATTTCTGTTTTATGTCCTGCACAATTTGGAACGCCGTTAATCGGGTTTTTTTTTCACAGCATTAATAATACTCCGACGTTCACGTACTGTAATTTTAGGAGGACGTCCTGATCGATGCCGTGAAATAATCAAACCGGTTTCTTCGTAATTAGCAAGAACCCTTTGTACCTAGGAATGGTTTCTTCTAACTAATTTTGCGATTTCACGAAAACTTTTTCCGTTTTCACGCAATTTTACTATCACTTTACGCTCACTAACACTGATTTCCTTATTTTTACCTTCCATATTAAAGAATATTCTTTCATTCACGCAAAACTCTCAAACAATTTTCCAATGAAGTGTCGTCACGCGTATCAATGAAAAATTTAGGCATAAACACTTCACATTTCGGGGAATCCCCGAATTTTGTGATGTGTACGCAGATTTTTTGGGGCCGCTCACAGACTTCCAAGTATCGAAATTTCCATATCTTCGTTAATTTTGGGGATTTTTTAATCAAACCTGCTTCAATACATTTCTTGCAGTTTATGCTTTTTTTTATCAAAATGATTAAATCAAGATCACATCATTGATTCATACAAATCCAACATTATTCAGAATTTACTAATGAGATGTACGCAGACTTTTTTGATTATGTGTATGTAGCAAAAATGATTTGGGTTGTTTAAACAATTTCTCCTTGAACCACCTATGTCTCAAAAACTTATAAAATTAATCTTAACACACTGAAACACTCACGTTAATAACGAATAAATACGTATAAACGATGAAAGTCAAAAACAATGAAATACGAGCTGCACAAAAATTTTTGAGGTAAAATTTGAAAGCAACATACCATACGGAAACAATGTCACCCACAAAATTCACAGCAACAGACAAAAAGTTAAATTTTGTAAATTTTGCTCGGATGATTTTCTCTCTGATTAATTTGAGTTGTCGTCACCGAAGCGAATAGGCGGATATGTTAAGTTGTTTGCAAATCGAATCATATTCAGACAACATTAAAAGAATATTCTAATTTACTGAATTTATTATTAATTGAAGACCAATAAGTGTGCATATGATGATCGTTTTCTTTACAAATCACTTAAAATAGAAACATATCTTTATTTCAATCGCACTGATAAAATCATAGAAGAAGATCCAAACATTTCATAGATTAAGTACTTTACTGTACCGAGCAATAAATTATGGTTTTTGTGCCCTGGTGATTCTTATCTGGATCGCTTCCTTATCTGTGTTTCCTACTGTTCATCTGTATTGCAAGTCTTTTGTCTATTATGGTAATAAACTAGTACCAAGTCGTATATATATATACAGAAGCTATTATGAAAAGAACATTACATCGCTTTATGCTTTCAATTTAATATGAATTAAATAAAATTGAATACAAATAATTCATTCAACATCTAAACATTTCTGTTTGTTTTCTATTTGTAGTTTTATTATCAATTTGCTCTCTGCTCTGTGATCCAAATCCAGATGATCCGCTCGTACCAGAAATTGCAAGAATATATAAAACCGATCGGGAAAAATATAATGAATTGGCAAGAGAATGGACAAGGAAGTATGCTATGTGATGCGTTCCAGTTGTAAAATCAATCCGTCATGATGTAATAAACGCTATTACACCTTATACTTATTATTCTTACTACAACTATTATTCAAAAAACAACAACATCATCAACAACAACAGAAACAACATCAAAACCAATTGCAGTACCATCAGCAGCAATCCGGAACATTAACATCTTGAAAGATTGAAAATGGAGAATGATAAAATGAAATAAATAGCTAAAAAAAAACAAAACAAACAAAACAAAACAATTTCAGAAATGCAGTACAGAATGGGGGGCATAATAAATAAATAAAACAAAACACGATTGAGAGGAAAATGTGAGAGAAAGAGGAGAAAATAAAAAAATTTAAAAAATTTAAAACATAATTTAAAATGCTATTAATTAATATACGAGAAACATGAAACTAAAAAAAGAATAAATTCAATTTTCAAACAACCAAAAAACTACTTCGAAACGAAAGTCATATGTAAGGCAAACAATCATTTCCACTATAATTTGTTTTTTTGAGATGAATGAAGAATTATTTAATTATGCAACAAAACTTATTCGCCGTATTTCATCTTACATATTACATTGACATTATTAACCACAACAAACTCGATCGCGTCAACTCTCTTTTCGGCGGGCGGCATAAATTCGATTAGAAATCGTTCTAGAACAATTTTTTTGTTAAGTAAAAATCTGAGAATAGAAAAAAACTCTTACGATCATGGATTGATGTTCTATTTCTCTTGTGTAAAGACATGAAGTATAACGACTTAGTTAAACCGAAATTAGTGAAACAACAAAAATGAAACAACCATTGCATGTGGAAGCTCTATCCAAAAAAAATTAACAAACGAAAAAAAGAATTCTTTAAGCAGTAACAAAAACATGAATCAAATCTTAAAATGAATGCGAGGAAAATGCGCAGCATGAGAACGTGTTTTTTTTCATATAGATTGTAAATGAAATATACAGCCAATTTAAGTTATGTCAGAATGTCCTTTTATTAGTTTTTTATTCAATACGATTATTATTAAATGATTATTTGCTTTAATTTTTTTTAAAAAAGAAATTGTAAAGTGAAAATATGAGATGTTTTCTATAGTTGAATGTAATAATCATAATACTATCTATTGATTGTATTTGTTCGGGTGTTGCGGCATCCGTAGCAATATATGAGGTGTTTCTATATGCAAAGCATATTACTGAAGTGATATACTGCTATAACAAACACTTTTGTATGCAATATGTAGTTGTTTTTAAATTGTTATTGTCATGGCAGAATATTTGAGAATGGGTTTTTTGTTTTCAATTCGTTCAGCTAATTGTGGAAAAAATAATATTCAACCTTCTGCTCAAACAACTGAGCTGTGCTCTATGTTCGTAATTCATGAATGCAATATCTTCTCGTCGCTGTTCCAGGAAATTTTTGCAGCTTATTCTCAAATCGAACTAATCGGCAAATTTTGATTTGTCAGTCGGCAAACTATTATAAAGTAAGGCTCATACTAAAAAGAAATTAAGTCTTTCGACGTTCAGATTGTAAAATAAGTGGTAAAGAGTGAATAAAAAATAAAAACTCGGTTATTGGATTGTAAAAGTGGCAATTATAGAAAAGTAAAGTCATCATATCATAATGAAATTGGCACGCTCCGTTCTTGCCACACTGCATAATTTATATTTTAAAACACTCGTCTGGAGTCAGCTTTTTCAATATCTGGTTGATGGCTGATAAAAGGATTGGATTGTCTTTGGCTAGCAATTTGTCGGTCAATAAGTTTGCTTTTGCGGCCAAGTTTCGTGTCCAGCCTAATCCATAAAAGCATAGCGACATGCTATTAAAATGACTAACATAAGTGCTCTACATTTCAGAATAATTCTTGAAAACATTTTATTTGCGACGTGTTATGGCTTTTTGTGCTAGACTGCAGGCGCTACAGGACATCTACATCTCCAGGGGCTGCAATGACAAAATTCGTGCTTCCAATGTATGTACTCACTATTGCTGTTGGCAATTGTTCACATGCAATGTTCTGCCAGGATCACTGTTAATGACGCGTTCCAGGCAAGTGAGAGTAGCTCAAGTTCGACTTGGTAAATAACGATGGAAAATTATAATTTAGATGTGTACTCGTTTTTAAAGCTTGGTATTAACCTCGTGAGTGAGTGGAGAATCTTTTTAGCGTTTCCAATAAAGTAAATTTGATTTTAAGAATCTCCGATCATTCAGAAAGTGGTCTCTGAAAAGTCATTGATATTCTTGAGCGCCGCTTAATAAACCATATCCTGAGGCCCATCAAAAATGCACCAGTCTTGGAAATTCCGCTACAACAATGAGTTGTATTCATTGATTGGTGAAGCGGTAATGTCGATCCTGATGAGGCTGCATAAGCTCGATTTGAGCTAGTGCAATTGGTGATTAGTATTTGAAAACGTAAACACAATGTTAAACATTTGAAACCCATTCCATTACGTACATGAGGTCAGTTTCTAAACGAATGTCTTACAATCACAGACCTGACATAAAAACCAAGGAATTTCCGAAAATCAAGAAAGGAATTTCGAGAAAGTAACATTCAAAAGGTGAATGTTGTTTCGGTAGGATTAACAAAAAAGCATAGTGCGATATGTAGACAAAATCGTTTCTAAAAAACCACATGATTTTAAGAGTTTCGTACTGTAGTCGCACGGAACCCTATTGTAGTAGCGACTTTGCTCGTTTGTTTGTCAGAGGTTTCTAATTCCAAAACGAAATGAGATATCAATTTGAAATTTGCACATAAACCCACGTCTGCCACAAAACTGCTTAAAATGAGAAGCTGTAAGCTATATACAGTACTATTCATATTCTGGTACTATTAGGGCTTCCCATAGTACGAAACTGTCAGTACGCGAGCTCCGCTCGCGCTTGCTCTGTTATTTATGTTTAACTTTAGCTATAACCAGCGTAATAATATCGATGGCTATTTCGTGGTCTAAGGTGTGTCCTACAAACAATATCAAGTCAAAAACACCAAATTCGATCTTAAGCACAACTAGCTCACATAAAGTAGAGTCCTTAGAATTTTCGGAACTAAGTATATCTTCATGTTGAATTTAACAATTATTTCTCGGTTGCGCATTTCAATGAAGCAAAAAGAAAAATCGGATCATTGATCAAATTTAGCATTATTTTTTTTTGAATTATCAATTAAATCCCTGTAACAATTTAAATCTTGAAAAGATATTGAAGAAATTATCTGTTAGAGCGCAAAATTAACGAATAATAATCATCTATTGGTAAAACTTCAATATCTATTAAAGAAAATCATCTGAAAACCATTATAAGAACAGTTGATTGCGATCCTAAAAATAAATAAATTAGATTTTAAATGAAAATAAAAATTCTAAATTGGAATAAGGGTTTATTTAGGCTAAACTTGAAATTGTTTTGTCGTTAAGATAATATGAAAAATTAAGATACTAACCAAAAATATTAGTCGATTGAGAATGTCAATCCTTTATATTCATAAAACGATAGACAGTTTCTTTCGACTTTGGTCGAAAAGAAGCATTAATAGCTCGAATTTACGAGATAGGTGGGACCGTCGTCATATCGCGTAAGTCGGGGTACAGTTTTCTATACAAATTTGTTCAACATTTGGTTAATTGGGACCCAGGACTAGCGAAAATGCCAGTATGTAAGGAAAATATAGCAGAGTTTTTCTATTATTTTTATTTATTACTGCAGATTCACATTATAATAGATCATTTACACAAATTACAGTTATCTGAACGTAGAAGGATTCAGGAAATCTAGATCTGAAGACAACGATCTTCTCTTGTCACGCAGAATCTGTTTATAGCACGTAATAGTAATTTTCTATTTGATTTTTGTGGAAATTGCGTTCTTCGTTGAAGTTCATGTTTTATTAAATTTGCAATATTTTTTTTCAATTTAACAGAGCTTTTACAGCAGGTTTGCCACCATCATGTGAGCTTGAAAGATATATGAGGTACCAAGTGGAAATATTTAGAAATCGCGTAACATCGGGGTAACATATGTTGAGTTATTACCGTATTTTAATTGAGTTAATGGTAGCGACAGAAGATTTATGAAGAAATATCCGGTAAGTATCTAAAAATATTAGATCAAGTATTTGAATTTAGATTGGTAGAATAAAATATCCTTTTCTGATACCAGCGCAGTGATATTGATTGATTAGGAGATAGTGAAGAAAATATTTGAAATGGTGTTTGTTTTATGGTGCAGAACCTGGAACGGAAGCATAATTTTGACAAAAAATCAATTAAGCTTTTTTATTTTCGCAGAGCATCGAATTTTCGCAAATAAAAATATTCCCTTGCTGTTATTTCTTACGTAATCGTGCCACCATTTTCTCATTGTTCAATCGCCATATTAACACCGAAACATGTTGAGAAGAAGGAGCTGGTCGTCATTCTTAAAGAGCTACACCGTTGAAAAAATCATAAAGAAGAGTAATTTCCAAATCGCATTTGAATTTATTAATTGCTTATTTGTCTTCAACAATTTTATAAATACAGAAATAATATTGTTTAGTGCTGGGCGGACCAAAAGTCTTTTTATATTTCAAACGATGATAAAAAAATTAGTCACATGAGATAAAAATTGTTTATTTATCAATTAGTACACAAATTCCGAATTTATTTCAACAAAATATCATTCATATGTGACCCTTGATTATTTTGACACTGCTGCAACCTGTAGTGGAAATTTTCAATTACTGCCTTTTAAGTGTTTTGTGAAATGTTTTGAATTTCCTCTCGGATATTTGATTTTAATTCTTCAAGAGACCCTTGGTCCTGTTGTTATTAACTTTACTTTTAAGGTATCCCCAAAGGAAATAGTCAATTGGTGGTGAGTCGGCGCTACGAGCTGGCCAGTTAATGTCAACTATTTTGGATATAACTTTTTTCCCAAAAATTTCGCGAACTGCATGCAATGAGTCGTTGGAGGTGTGATATGTTGCTCCATCTTGTTGAAACCACGTACGTTGGTTAAAACCATTGAAATCCTGTAGCGCTGCAGCAAAAAAGTTCTGTAGCATTGTAACATACGGCTCTGTATTCACGGTAACAGGATTACCTCTTTGGTCTTCATAAAAGTATGGACCAATAATTCATCTTGCTGACAAAGCTGCCCCCTTTGAGTAAAGGCAGGGGTTTCTGATGCTTCAACTGCGGAATAGTGTCATTCCAGTACCTGCAATTTCGCCTGTTTACATTCCCATTTCGGTGGAAGTGTGCCGCATCTGAGAAAATAACTTCTTTGGCATTTCATTAGCAAACTGCAACCTGTGAGCATGTTCTTGAGGCTTTAATTCCTGCACAATTTGAATTTTGTACGGATGTAAACGTAAGTCTTTGTGAAGAATGCGACTTAATGATGTTCTGGACAAATTTAAGGCACTAGATCGCTTTCGAGTAGAGAGTTCAGGTTGTTCGCGAACAGACGCTCTTACACGCTCTACGATTTCGCGATCCCTTGATGTTCTAGTTCGGCCGGATCGTGGTACATTTATTGTTGAACCCGTCTCCTCAAACTTCTGCACCCATTTTTTAATCAGTTGAATCGATGGAGCTTCATTTTTATGCCGTATGTTGTAATGGGCGCAATATTTTCGTTGCACTAGAATCGTTGTTTCGATAGTATTCACGTACAGAGAACGTACGTTGTGCTCCGGTGAACGACGCCATGGCACTAAATTCCCATTGGCCGCTCTTTCGGTGCATAACCCCCTCTGCCTCACACCGGCATCGTTATCCGACGCAGCTACTGATTTAAATGTTAACGGACTTTTGGCCCACTCCTGTATACCTTAAACACTTGCAGTTGATTCACTTCATAGTATGCATGTTTATTGCCTGTCAACTCATTCCAATAATCGTTACAATCAATCAATAATAAAATGACGTTAATATAAAAATCCATTTCAAAAGTCGATGGTACATTTAAAATTTTCTAGTTGTATATTAAGACATCCTTAAAGTGAAGTAGCTGTCGGTGTTATTCATCAAGTTCGAAGTCACCTGGAAAGCGTGAAGCTGTGGAGCTGAACATTTTCTAAAGCAACACATAGATAAAGAAGTGGGTTTTCCAAGTAATTTGAGAATAAAATTCATAAAATTAAATATTAAATATTCTTCTCTAATTTGTTATTGTTTCATAAGATTGTGGGAATATTTTTTGAAAAAAAAAATCTAAATAAATAAGGAATAATGACTTTACCCACCGATTTCCTTAAGTATGAAATCCAGCAAATTGTGCTCCTACAGGAAAAGTAAGTAGCCTCTAGAATGGTTGATATTTCTCAAAGATCTAAGATGTTTTGGTGATTAGATTCAAGGGTTTGGAGTGTATGCTGGCATGCCTCAGCAAACACATGGGCCCTACCCGTGCACAATTTGTGACTGGTCCAATTCTGACCGCTCTGACTGATGGAAATTTGACCGAAACAATGGTTGCATCAACTCTGGTGGATTATGTGGCAATAGCGCTGAAATGGTGAGTCTTTATTTATAGATGTTGCCAAAGATTCAATGTTAGTTAATGAGGAAAGCAAGAGATTGAAATCTAGAACTTTTTTCTTCGTTTCGTTCAAAAATTGTGTTGAAATTTTGATCTCGTGAGAAATTACGTGCATGAAAAACGTAAAACCAATTTTTTTTACTGAACTTTCAACGACAGTTTGCAATAGAATTTGTCACCATTCTGATTCGTTGAAAAATTATGTTGAAAATCTCGTTTAATCAGAAATTATGTTCATCAGAAAAGAAGCTAAATTCCGGATTCATCCCCACACCATTTCTTATTTTATGTGATTCAAAGCTTTTTGCACAGAATATCGCATTACATTTATTTTTGTTGAAGTATGGAACAGGAATATTAAGTTTTGTATTTAAATTGTTTGTAATTGTTTTTCTATAATTGTTTTTCAAAAGAAACTTCATTTTATTTTGTGTGTTTTTGTTTATTAGATTCGAAATCGTTCGGTCTTCCTCAGCTCTTACGACCGAAAATCGATTTTAAATCTAAAAAAACACACATAAATTAAAAGGAAGTTTCTTTTGGAAAACAGTTGAAACATTTTGTGAAGACGAAATCATTTACAAATATTCTTTGATAATCTTTCAAAAGGGCTGTAAAAATTATTTGGAGAAAATATCGCAAAGAAGTCTTTGGTAATTTATATGTTCTTTGTTGAAACTTTGTTTGAGTCAAACTATTTCCTAGCGCATTTATATAATAAAATTCATTAAAATATTCTATTACGAAAACTTTTAATTTGGAAATATTTTCCAGACCATTAATGTTAAACACAGTCACCGCTCCGGACTTTATACCAACGGAAACTTTATTTTCTGAATTTTTTTGATGTTTTGATATATTTTGGAGACACACTCAGTTGTCCGGTGAAATTTCCTACTAGTTTTCGGAAATTTATATCTTTGAATATACGCAAATAGGAGCTTCATACAATACATGTTGTAAAAGGGGTGACATTTTTCATGTTTTCACTATTGTACAGAATTTTCACTATTCTCTGGTACGCAATGGTCTTGAAAATTGTATTTTGGGGAGACAAACGTTGGCTGTAATTAATTTTTTTGAAAAAATATCGAGTCGCTCCTGTTTGTCCACATTTCGGGCGTTTGTCGGTTGAAACCACTGCAAATGTAGAAAATTGACTACACAAAAAGTTGTTTACTCAAAATATAAATAAAAATTTTGTGATTTTGAAATAAATTAAATAAAAATGAAATAAAATAAAATTAAATGATCATAATGATCATATAAATCATTGGTGTCAAAATGTTCATTTCGTAGATCATTATAAATTCGTATTTACCTCTGGACACATTTGAAGAGGCTTGGTGTTAGTTTGTCTGACTCCTTCAAACGTAATAGACAGCGAAATAATTTTTGAGTCTACATTCTAATAAATTATACCCTAATAAACTTTGATTGATTTTTTTTTGAAAATTGATCAGAATCTTTCGTTATTAATAATGAAATTAGAATTTTAATTTTGATTCGAAAGATTTAAATTTTCCGAAATATTGATCGTAAAGTATGTCAAATGGATGTTATTCAAGCTTCGGTTTATTTTACTAAGGTAGTTTTGTTTATACTTTCATTAATTCATATTATTTACTATCGTTTAAATAAAATTAAGTTGTACCGACAATGTTTTTTACCTAAAAAATTTGGATGATATTTTTTGAATTTGTTATTTAGTTTGCAAGAATTTATTTGATTTTTCAACTATTATTTTTAAGGTTACTACAAGAGCATCGTCCTTTTTGGTATATTTATGAACCGGGTGTCTATTTACCTGGTGACCAGCCACAACTAAGACAAACTCCCTTAACATGTGAGACTACCTCAGGTGGTTCATCAGGACATTCAGCTATGATAACTGCTATTTTGCATTTACAACGAAGATGGATTGTAGATTTTTTACATAAGCAATTCAAAGGTAACCGAACGGCATTTAATTTATTGGTATCGAGCGGAATGGTTACATTGGTCATTCTAATGTGGGCGTCACGTATGTACTTTGGGGCACATTTCTTGCATCAATGCGTGTCCGGAACAGGACTTGCTATGTCGCTTATGTTATGTGTAGAGCAAAATTATATTCGAAAGAAAATACTGAATGCTAAAAGGACGAAAGCGATTGGCTTTGCTCTTGGCATGATGGCAACTGTTGGACTCTTGTATGGTGGAATGTGTAGGCTTGGTGTTGATCCGATGTGGTCCATCAATAAAGTAAGTATCACTCTGCTGAACAACTTTCTTGTTGTGTAATTTATTATTGAACGATTTTTTTGCAGGCGCTAAAATGCTGCCACCTACAACAAAATATTGGCTGGGAAACCACGCCATTATATAGTGTAGCAAGGAATCTAGGATGTACTTTTGGTATTGCTTTGTGTGCTCCACTACGAAAGCAGTGAGTAGTTATTTGACTTTCTAGAATTTTCTTGGTTCCTCTGAAGGTTTTAAGAATATTCACAGAGAAAAAGATTCTTGTTTTGTTAAAAACCATGAATTTTCAGGAATATTTTTCACTTTTCCCATTATCGAATATATATCGTTTCCTAGAAGTCTCAAATGAGAAAAGTTTTAATAGATTTTATGTTATTATTATTCAATTTATTTCTTTTGAAACTACTCACTTGTAATTTGATTACCACAAAGGTTTCAAATATTACACTATCATCACCTTCATTTCATCCTTTTTTTGCAGTACGAAAGCACCGAAGAATTGGATGATGACCTTGAAAGCCACCCTTGGCTTCGTAATTCTTGATAGCGTCATGTTAGCAAGTGTTCCTGAAGATCTTGATGGATGCATGTTTCTTTCATGTATTTTTGGAGTGTCTGTCTTCCATTCTTATGCAATGATTAAACTAGTACCAATTTTTGCCAAGCATTTTGCTGAAGCAGAACCACAATGGAAAAAAGAGGAAGACGCGGAGAAGGAAGAAGTAGTTGAAGATATGCAACTGGACGAAGAAGAATCAGGGGAAGAGCCCCAAGAAGAAGCAGACGCTGAATCAGAGGAAGCAGCAGAGGAAGTACCTCAATAAAGGACAACCACAATTTACATCGAAAATTCAAGCTTTAGAGAAAAAAATCTGCAACATTTTCAGCAAATGAGTATGTGTATAAATTTTTCAAGGCAGTAGATTATAGTTATATGTAAAAACATATGTTTCTAGTATAATATATTTTTTTCCACGTTATATAAGGAAATATTGCTAGCTGCATAATCATTGCTGTTTTTCTTTGAAAGATTTGCAATACAATAACAAATTTAAATATCTCATCTAGTAAATATCAAACCAAGGCATAAGTTGGATGGATTGTGTAAAAATGAGTGTGAGAATTGTATGACTGTATAATATGATAAACATTTTTATGTAGCATTGATTTGAGAATTATTTTTAACAATCTAAGAATAAACTGGCCGGTTTTTTGCAACTATGAGACAACCAAACATCATATAATAAATTTCAAATGAAATTTCCTTCGACGTCAATATAAATTTATCTTTGAAGCTGTTTAGTTTTTCAGCAAGGGCACGTTAAAAAGTTTGCGAAATTAAGTGACATTTTCTCTGCAAAATCTAAGAAGAAATTTAAAAATTAGTAGAGTCAAAATTTAAGTACACTCCCAAGATTTTCTAATATCAAAAAAATTAGAAATTCGATTGCCCAATGAATGAGAATTTTACAGACAAAAATATGAATAGTTTTCCATGTTATCGACATTGTCGAAAATTCCCATATTTTTTGTTATCCTTTTCATAAAACAATACAGCTTGAGTAAAATTACTTCAATTTCATTACGATGAACTTGAAAACTATTCCACATTTAGGATTTTACATAGAGTTATGTCTGATCATATTCAAGAAGACTTGGCAAACATTTCCTCCAAATAAATACGTAACTAGGATATCAAGCAAGTTTGCCAGAGAATTTTTTTGGCAGGCAAATTTGCTTTCGATTTTTGAAATCTGAATAAAGTTTTCATTAAAAATATAGTTTTTTTGCACCAGAAATATATATTTCGTTCTTGAATGTAATTTAAACATGTATATTATAGAATGTCTGCAAAACATCTGCGGCTACATAAGATATCATATCAGGTTCGATTGAATTTCAAGGTTTCATTGAAAGCAAGCAACTCAATTTTGTTTACTTAAATGAAAGTATTCGTTTCTACATGGAATCGAGTTGAACGTCCATATGATAACATGAACTGATTCATAAACAGAATATGGTAAAAAGAATAAATTACATTTGTCACAACTACATTCACGTTCTATTGAATAAATAAAGGGAATATTTGTTTTTAAAAATTGAACTAATTGATATCATAATGATGATGAGCATTGATGATTTCGGGAGACCATAAGAATGTCACACGGATTTATCTTTGAACGGATTATACAGCAGCAAAAAATATTTGTGTTTCATTTAATAAAATTATTTAATTGCAGAATTTAGTTTGATTTTTTTTTTAGAAATTTGAAGAAAATTTTCAATGCTATGCCACAAACCACAGTTGTTAGCAAATATGCAACTGAACCAACCGACTGCCTTGCACGAACGAAGGATACCTGGATTTGATTCACAGGCGGATTTTGGAACTCGAAAGTCTTTGTTGGTTAACTGAATCGAAGTAGTTAATGCTTGTGGTTTTAATTTGGCAAAGTTTTCGTAATATCAGCAATATATTTTGAAATCGTAATCGAGATAGTTCGAGAGAATCCTCGAAACCGTTGGCGTAATCTATCAGACCCAAAAGAAACATTCCGAATTTACCAATATGCAAACAAGGCTTTTATCCCCACGCGATCCTAGTTAAACACAAGGATGAACAATATATTCCAGCCCAGTCAAATGGCAGTTTGACCGTGCATTTTAGAAAGGCAGAGAAATTTTTATTGCAATGTGTGGGCAATGGTATAGTTAGGTTAAGTTCAGTTTCCTGGGGTCGCAGCCCATGGCCTCTGGGCTCCATCTGAAAAACAAAAGACAGCGGGACACCCCCATATCACCGAAACCCTGGCTTCCAAAAGAAAGTTCTGTATAGTAAGCTTGTGTAGAATATAATTCATAGCAAGTCGTCTATACATCACTTTTACGTGGTGTCAATAAAAAAAAATCCAAATCAAAAATCACACCCAAAAAGGGGGGGATCAACTTTCGGGCGCCATAACTTTTTTAATTTCACGTTTAACGCGAAACATGTTGGGATACGTATCTAAGACAATTTGGTTACAAATCGTTTGCGGTATTGATTTTTCCAATTACTGTACATTAAGTCGCGTGAAAACCCCGTTTTTTGGCCAAATAATCGGCTTTTGATGGCGAACCCCCCGTTGCGAAACTCGCGGAGCATTTTGGAAGGCAGCCGGATTTTTGGCGCAATGTGTAGTATGTCTTACTGTAAGCTTAAATCCAAGTTTCTGGGGTCGCAGCCCAAATCCTCCGGGCTCCATCTTGGAAACAAAAAAAGTGGGACACCCCCATTTTTCCGAAACAATGGCTCCCATAAGAAAGTTTAATATGGCAAACTTGTGTGGAATTTAATTTGCAGCAAGTCGTGCATACATCACTTTTATGTAATTTTAACAATAAAAGAGTTACAACTCCAAATGACATGCATAGTTTGAGCAGATTTTCAATAGTCTTCACAGCACCGTGTTTTAACTTCAATGAAAAAGTGCTTAAATTTTGAAAACCAATAAAAATCAAATCGTTTTGAATGGTAAAATGTTTTGTAGTCAACACTTTCCAAGATCAAATGCTTTAAAAAGCTTTCATCAAATAAAAAATTGTAGTTTTTAGTGGTTTTGTTATTTAGTGTTCGTAAGATTTCAATTACTTCCTACATCATTTGTAATACATTTTACTTTTTACATGCAATTGAACTTATTTTTGATTGCATATTCAATGTTTCTCAAGAACAATAGAAAATAAGAAATAATTATTAGTCTCATTGATGTAAAATCGTGAAAAAATACAAATTCAGTGATTATGCCGAAGTGATGGCAATTTTGAACGCAACTATTCAAAATGGCCATCACGCGACAAAATCTCTTCAGTGGGCGTAACAACAAAATCTGCATTCATTTTTGCTAGCGCTCTTTTGTCCTTCAAGCATCGATATGAAAATAACAAATAACGTAGAAAAGGCTTTGTAACCTGTCCCGCCCCCTCTGATTGATCCGCGTGAATATCCAATCA